>OX031056.1:17727500-18977500 GCA_943736015.1 Tridacna crocea | reverse complement strand
TTCAGAGACATTGTGGGAAAAGGACAAAATGCATAATAGCAAGCATTCTACTCATTCACGAATAAAAGCTGCACTATTTGAGCTCAACTACATTCATCTACAAAGACTATCAATTGGAAGAGTCTAAAATATATTTTGTTCCTAAATAATTAAATAACAAAACAGTCACACTTATCAATCCGAGTGTTAAAAGGCAACATTCACTAGACAGAACGGATCAAGATCTCATTGGACATAAGGTGTAGTCTGATCAACTTAGCTTTGAGGTATAACACTGACAGGATCACTTGACGTTCCTCTTAATCATGTTTTAGTAATTAATGGACTGAAACTGCCTATTTTATTCATTTAATGTTTTACCAAACTCCAAATTTTAGACTTGTCCAAACTGAAAGTATTTGCAGACAACAAATAATGTGGCTGAAACGATTGGATTAGTCTTGAAAAAGGTCATGAATGCAGTAGCAAAAAGGAGAAAATGCTGCTTACCAGCATTGTCTCCTTTTCCCACAATGTTTTCAAAAACCATTATTTCTCAGAGTTCTTAAAATTTTAGGATTATGTTTGGCAAAGGTTTCAAAGGTTTTAGTTTCCAGGCTGCTATGATATTAGTACTTAAAAGTTGCACCTACAAAAATATCATTTTTCACCGGGGAAATTATAATTTGATGACAGCTGCTGTCTTTTCATATCTAAGTCTAAATTACCTTCTGAAAAATTGCAGAGGACACCTTTGAAAAAAAAAAACTACTGTACAGTACAGATAATTAACACTGTCTATTATCCTTTCCAGCACAATCTCCATGTATTTCAATGACTCTTGAGACAGATACCTTATAATTTAATTATTATTGTGCTTCAGTATGGAGAGAAGTATTACAAAGTAACCACACATTGTTTTTTTTTTCTTTGTGTTGTTGAAAAACTAAATTTGAAAAAGATTTTCAGGATTAGATGCTGGTAAAACGAGAAAGGAGCAGTTGCTGCTAAAAACCGAGGGGTCTGAAAATACACATAGACTGTGGAGTAGGTTGTACCATCAGGTGGCAGGGGACTTGGAAACTTATCCTCAGCTGTGGTGAATCATGTCGCCCCAAGCCAAATGCCACCTGACCACACAACATATTATATGGTTATATTATTCTGCAAAGGTATAAATGGTGAACATTGTGGGAAAGGACCCAGCATATTCTCCTTTTCCAACAATGCTTTCACCCCTTTCTGATTAAAGAAGTATGGTTAAAATGTGTGTGGTAAAGTGTAAAAAGACTTCCCTCAGGGTTATAGCAGGGTTTTGAAAAGGTTAGAAGAATATACAACAGGGTTTTTCCCTACAGTAAGGAAAAAACAGATATGTTTCATCATGAGTATGATTTGTAACTATTTTTCTCTTTGCATTTTCTGTGTATCAAGTTGCCTAAATCTTACTAGTTCTTCAATTAACCCATTAATGTCTGAATAATTTGTCTTAACCTTGCAAAGGTTCAGTATAACTGCCAGTATTATATCTTTTCTATCTTATCTACTTTTGTTGACAAAAACAGATCCATTTCTATAACAAAGACTCAAAGCTTACCCTTATCAAATGCCACATGTTTAATGCTGTGTTTGCCATTGTCTTCTTCATGGAAAATAAATGTAACTATTCTCAACTGATATACAGTAGGAATTTCAGGCAAAGCAACCTCTAATTGATTGAAACAACATTTGTAATAGAAATTTCTGATGGCACTTAACCCTTTCCCATACAAGCCCTGGTTTTTACGTGTCTACAGTAAAAGTCTTCTACCCTTTTTGAGAACTTTCTGCCATTTTCTCAAAATCTAAAATTGTCGTCTCCAAACTCTTTCAGTTTGGAAGAGTCCAAAATTTGTGGTTTGGGAAAGGGTTAAAGAAACCTAAAATGTAAAACATACCTTGACTTCGATCACTGAGCTCCAGATAGAGAGTGACTTTGATTTTAAAATTAAAAATATTCAACTGCAAAACTATAAACTTGGTTCTTTACCAGATAACCAAGTTTTAGACTTGCACTAAAATTTAAAGCATGTGTTGACAACAAATTTGATGTTACTCAGACGATTAAATGTCTTTTCAAGGGTTGAAAACATGTTGGTAAGAATAGGAGAAAATACTGGCTACCACCATTTTCTGTTTTCCTACATTGTTTTCAAAAGCCATTTCTTAACTCTTTACCAGGCAACAAATTTTTTAGACAGGTCCAAATTCAAAGCATGTGCAGACAACAAACTAAAGGTAGCCAGTAAGACAAATTTTGTTTGTGACAGGGTAGATAACATTGTCGGAAGAGGAGAAAATGCTGGTAGCAGCATTTTCTCCTTTCCCTGCATTATTTTCAAAAGCCAAATCTCCTAGAGGGGTCATTAAATTCAGAACGGTGTGGTAAAGGGTTAAGGGTTGCTATGACTGGAATTGTTTGGCATGTCCATCCAGAAAGCTTCAAGCTCAACTTTCATTACTTTTGTAAACAGTTAAGATCAGGATTAAAAGGGAGAGAATGCATAGCCTGATCTTACTGCTACACTTTCAGGCATCTTGCCAGATAATCTTCACAGTTGCTATTGCAGACAATAAAGACATGGATCAGAATTCCTTGGACGTTAAGGGTAGGCCTACCTATTCACAACCATTCTCAGAAACAGCTTTAGCCAACCAGAAGGTGGTTTTGGCTCCATATTAACCCATTACCACACAGTCCCTACTTTTGACACCCCTGAGAAAGAAGCCTTTAGAAAACATTGTGGGAAAAGGAGAAAATGCTGGTAACCAGCATTTTCTCCTTTTCCCACAATGTTTTCTACCCTTCAAAAAACAAATTTCAAATTTTCAGTCACTTTTATTTTGTTGTCTGCAAATGCTTTCAATTTGGACGAACCTAAAATATTGTTGTGTGGTAATGAGTTGAGCAATTCTGGAGAAAAGACAAAGAAAATTTCAAAAACTGTTGGGTGAATACTAAAACCAAACAGTTATAAAATCAGAAAGTTTTAACCCGTCAGCCTGCACAGATTGATTAAGCCCCAATTTCACAGTGCATTACTGACATACAAGTTGTCTCATGCGGGGTAAAATCATTGTTGGAAAAGGAGAAATTGCTGGTTACCTGTATTTTTGCCTTTTCCCACATTGTTTCAAAAGCCTTTTTCCCAAGGTTAATGAAGACACTGGATCGTGTGGGTAAAGAGTTAAATTGTTGATATTGCTGCTATTTTAAAAAGGTAAAATTTCCATGGATGATTTATTATGAAATTATACTATCACTCCTGAGGTGTGAAAAAATGTCATCTAATTTTCTCATCCTTCTTACAAATTTCATCCTCTGCCAAACAGTTTCTTTTTTAACAACCCGTAAGTAAAAGATTTTTGGAAAATCATTGTGAAAAAGGAGAAAATCTTACTAACAAGCATTTGTTTTCTTTTCTCACAATCATTTTCTTCCATATCAAAGAAAGGTTTCTTTCACGTGAATCACATTTGATTCATCATGTGCTAGTTTTTTCAATATGGACAAGTCTGAAATTTATTATCTGGTAAAAGCCTTTAACCCATTACCAAATGACAATATTTGAGACTGGTCCAAATTGAAAGCATTTGCAAAGGACAAAATTAAAGTGACTGAAAACTTGAAATGTGTTTTGTGAAGGGTAGAAAACATTGTGGGAAAAGGAGAAAATGCTGGTTACCAGCATTTTCTCCTTTTCCCACAATGTTTTCTAAAGGCTTCTTTCTCAGGGGTGTCAAAAGTAGGGACTGTGTGGTAATGGGTTAAAAAATATTTCACATGAAACCTTTCAGTATGATCAGGCAAAGTATAATATACAGAGGATATTTTATTTTTACTGGAAAAAAACAAAATTCATTTCATGAAGTGAACATCATCAGAAATATTTTCATGAGTGATGCAGCCACAAGAGAAATTATTTCCAAAGATCTATTACTTTGGTGAAGAGTACTTACCTTTTTTTTCAACAAAATGTCAGACTTGTTTATACAAAAGCATTTACAGACAACATTTGAACATCCAGCTTGGATGATCGGGTTTGTCTTTAAAAGAGTAGAAATCAGTATGGAACCACAATGATGTTCAGGAGATGAAACAGATCTTGATCTTTCACACAAAAAAGAAACATTCATTTTACCAGTAACCCTTCCAGGTGGGAGGGAGGTGGACTTAATCAAAATTCAGTACAGTTCTTTTTGGTTATTCCTCATGGTGTACCCCCTCTGCATAGCAACATATTTCATTATTACATCAAGCGAGATAAGTGTGAGGTAAATCACATATTTCTATCTGACTGAAAGGCACGCACATTTTACCTAGGTAACTAGTGCTCGGGAACAACAGTGAGTGTTTCTGCCTTCAATTGAAGTCATAATAAAAAAAAATGGTATTTTCACTGGTTGTAACCATGAAATATTGAAAAATATTTCACCAATTTTTCTCAATAAGTTGATATAATTTATTGCTTAAAGGTGGGTATTTAGAATTTTTACATCTCACCAAATTAAAAAATATATATATCACTAAAATTCATATGAAAAAATAATGTAAATCATCAATAATTAAGATTCATAAAATTACAAAAAAAAATTTTTTTTGATGGTATTCCCTTAAAAGGCTACGTAGCCTCTTAAGCTATTTTTAGATTTCGCGCCAAAAATCAATAAAGCATTGTGGGAATGTCAAGTAACTGGCACGTGACTCATTACACAAATTCCCTATCATAACAAACATGTAATAATTGTTTTCCATAATGTCTTCTTTGGACACTATGTTTGAAGCTTCTTCTGTGTATTCCTGTATGTAAATGAGAGAACTGATCATCTAAAAATAGAATGTGTCTCCCGTTGGTGTCAACCTGAGCAGTAGTATATCTCTAATTTCTCATCTTGTCGGACGGATTTCGACTACTGGGGTTTTATGAATGAAAATTAAAAGGCTTTGGGAGTATAAGGATGAATTTTTTGCACTTTTGTAAAATTTTTGTCCCAAAATCTGAAGAGCCACCTTTAATAGTGAGTTAAATACCTTAATCCTTTACCAAATACTCCCAACTTCTAACAAGCCTAGGAATAAAACCATTTGAAAACACAGTGGGAAAAGGAGAAAATGGTAGTAACCAGTAATTTCTCCTTTTCCAACAATGTTTTCTACCTAATGGGTTAACAGATATAGATGCATACAATCAACTGTCGAGTCAAAAATAATATCCAAGGCATTCTTTCATAGGACACTGATACTGCTTTATTGTGGAATGTTTCAAATTATCCCAATGGAAATTGTAGGAGTTGCGCACACAAGAAATTGCTAACAGACGGATGAGCAGACGGACCATTGGGGCCATAAGATAGTATGATGCTTTGGGTGTATAAAAAGGGGCCAAAAAAGGCTGGTTAAAACTTTCCTTTTTTCCCCATTGTGTTTTAAAAGACTATCTATCACAGAGTAATCAAAACCTAATGTTGTGTGGTAAAAGAACTAATAGGACTGACAGAATGATTTTGATACTATTCTTTGTGGATTCAATTCAACACCCAACTCAATAAAACATATAAAATATGAATAGAAAATGAAACTGTATAAAATTTCCTATTTTTTCTAGTTTCACAAAAAAACCGCTACATCATCCTGATAAAGCATTGCTTTCAAAGTCATAAACCTTTCAGATCAGTGATCAAATGGCAAAACTGCTGTTGGCACAAGTTTATCAACCTAATCAGGGAGTGTGGCCTGGTCTTAGACTTACATCACCTACTACTTGAGGTCTTGGCCATGACCAAAAATAGTCTTGTCATTCATTATTGAAATAGTTTTTCAGTTATTGACAAGTTCAGTAATTCAACTTTTAGGCAAAAGAGTTCATGGATGTCTTCTTTATGAAGCATTTTGTATCCTGTATTGCCATAAATAAAGCTCATTATGCAATAACACATTACCAAACAACAACATTTTAAACTGGTCCAAATGAAAGCATTTGCAGACAACTTTAACTTTGTGATGTGTGGAAAACATCGTGGGACAAGAAGAAAAAGCTTGTTACCAGCATTTTCTCCTATTCCCATGATACTTTCAAAAGTCTTCTTTCTCAATGGTGAAAACCTGTGATTATTGTGGTAAAGAGTGAACACATTATGATTTACAACATAATCGGTAGCTCTAACAACCCTGGGAAATTAGGCTTTGTGGGGAAAGGAAAAATGCTGGCAACCATGTTTTTCCTCTTTTCCCACAATGTTTTCTAACTTTCAAAAACAAGCCAGATTATTAGAGCTATACATTTTTTCATCATTTCCATTTCATCTTTGAATTTTTTACCAGACAGCAAAATTTAACCAGCAAAATTTTATCTCTATACCAAACAACAGAACTGGACTTGATCAAATTGATAGCATTTTCAGACGACAAATATTTCTTAAAGGATGATTTCTCTCTAAGATGGGGTAAAAAACATTGTGGGAAAAGGAGAAAATTTTACGCTGGTTACCGATATTTTTTCCATTTCCCACAATATTTTCTAAAGCCTTCTTCTTCTGGGTTGTTAAAACTTGGGATTGTGTGGTTAAGAGTTAAACTTGTCCAAAGAGTTTGCATTTTGACTTTGACTGTTTGTCTGTTGTGTTTTATTCCTGGAGTACCCATGAATGATAGTAGTGCAAGGGTAAAGCTTGCCCCTCTCATACTAGAGGTTCCATGTATGAATCCTACGATGATTTGGGTCAACCTTTAGAACCACCCACACACTGAAATGAAAGCTAGTTATGCTTTCTAGGAAGTGATAATTGGGAATGAATAATATAAGCTGTAAGCAATAAGTATGAAAAAGAAAAATGTGGGCAGGTCCAGCTATCCCATGTTGATCCCTATTGGATAGAAAGTGTGGTGGAGTTGTTACATCCAACAAGATTCTCATTGGAGCCTGAAGATGGTACTCTTGGCAAACTCGACTCGGTGGGAAGATTTCAATTATTTGATGGATAGCATCTTGAGTGTGCAACCTAAGTTGAAGTGATTGGCCACAGGAGTGTCTTTATTAAGGCGTATGTCTCTGAGGTGTTCCTTAATCCTAATTTGGAATTCAGATTTGGTTTCTCCCATGTGTTGTTTGCACACTTATTGAACGTTAAGGGACAGATAACGTTCTTGGTTGTGCAGTGTACCAGTGTCCTCTTGGTTTGCAGTGATATTTAAGTGCTGCACTTTGGAAGACTTTGCTTTTGTTCATCTGACTGCAGAAGTTGCAATTGGGGAGTGTGTAGTCTTCAGTAAAGTTATGTATGACAACACCAGAATTAAAAGGGATTTTGCTTGAGAATATGGTGCAGTTGATGAAGTCCTGTATTTTGGGGCTTATTTTGTTTGTGAATGTGGGGTAAATGGGCAAAATCTCAGGGAGAGTAACACTTATGAGTGGCCAGAGACTGATTATGGTGCATTTGAAAAAGGAGTTGGGCTTGTCAAATGTTAAGACTGCAGGAAGAACTTCCTTACTTGGTTGTTGTGTTGGGGATGAGTAGAGTGTCCTCCCGTCTATGGCTAGGAATTTGATGAAACTTTCCTAGACTGGGTTTTTACAGAATAGCCTCTGTTTTGGAAGTATCTTAACTCTTTACCAAACAACAACATTTTTGACTTCTTCAAAATGAAAACATTAACAGACAACAAAATAAATGTGACTCAAAAATTGAAATTTGTGTTGGGAAGAGTAGAAAACATTGTGGGAAAAGTAGAAAATGCTGGTTACCAGCATTTTCTCCTTTTCCAACAATGTTTTCAAAGGCTTTTTTTCAAAGAGTCATTAAAAGTAGGGATTGTGTGGTAAAGAGTTAACATGTCTCCTGCATGTTTAACAAAGTCTGAGTGGTAAGTGCAAATTCTTTTTATGCGCTAGAAGTTGACTGTATGGTATGGATCGTTTTATAATATCTGGATGTTTAAAACTATATTGTAGATAACTGTTCATCTGTGGGTTTACAGTATAGGTGACTCAAACAGGATTTTGCCTCCATTCGTTCTAATGGTCACAGAGTCCAGGAAAGTGATTTGTACCTCAGAACACCCAATTGCTCTTGCAGTGGTTGAGGAACCCGTGTAGTTGGTCCATATCATATAGATATGTATCTGATGTATAATTATGAAAGGTTTGGACGGAGAGGAGGATTTTGTCTTTTAATTCCCCCATGAAAATATTGGCAATGATGGGGCTACCTTAGTACCCATGACTGTTCCTTCTATTTGGAGGAATTGTTTGTCATTGAATGTGAAATTGGTGCAATGAAGTACCAGTTTTAAAAAGGCAAGGAAGCTTTGATTCAAAAGTATAAACTGCGGGTTGTGTCTATTCAACAACCTGGCCACAGCAGTAAGGCCTTCATGGTTGGGGATGTTCATATATTTGCTATCTTGCTCAGCAATATAGCTAATAGCATGTCACCACCTTCCAGTCAAGCAATAAGCACGGCCAATGTTGTCTCTTTTCAGCCAGCATTCTCTACCTATTTAATGGGTATGTTTATCAACTTAAATCTATTTTCTGTTCAATTTGTTTATATGCAAAACACAACTAATGCTACCTTCAAACTAGGAAATATCAGTTCAAGAATTATGAACCTTTTACACTGCCAGGAAATTCAAATTTATTGAGTAGATTTTCACTGTACCTGAAGATGTCTTTGGTTATAGTCTAGCATCAAGAAGCAGGTGGAATAGGTTAAGATTACAGTGCACAATCCTGTGCAGTCTTATCTTGATCTACATCATCCACAAAAACTATCCAAGATCAAACTGTAAACTTGTGCCAAAGTAGCATTTGTAGAAGCAAATAATCCTACATAAAAAAAATTGGTAATTTTTATTCATTTATCCTTCTTTCAATTTGTTGCATTAATTTCCCCAGTGATCATGATACATGTACAACAAACCCAATGGTAAATTAACAATTTATTTCAACTTAACCCTTTTTCCCATTTACTGCATACAATTTAGAACAACAGACTGGAAAGAAATCCTTTTTCATATGAAAAACGGTACAGTTGGCAGGCAGATGTTTGCACATCAGCAAAGAGTGTACAGAAAAAGAGGTCAGGAAAATCTGTTTCCCTCCCTTCTTATTTTTACCTTAACCCTATATCACATAAAACCCAAGTTTTAAGGAACAGGTCTGAGAAAGAAGCCTGGATGAAAACATTGTAGAATAATTATAAAAATGCTGGCAACCAGCACTTTCTCCTTTTCCCAGAATGATTTTTCACCCTTCAAAAGATTGCTACATTGAATTTGTTGTCTTCAAAGTCTTCGAATTTGGACAATTGTAAATTTTGTTGTTTGGAAAAGAGTGAAATCCTATACAGAATTATCCTGTCTGTTATCAGCTCAGGGGAAAAAATGCATTTGAAAACACTGTGAAAAAAGGAGAAAATTCCTACTCTGAAGTATCTTCTCCTTTTACAAAAATTTATATTTTACTTGATTAAAGGCAAATCCCATTATTTCAGGTGTATCTAATTTGTGATGCTTTTAATTTGGGAAAATCTAAATTTTGTCATCCAGCGGAGAGTAAAACTGATAGTAGATACCTTAATGTACCATTTTCATAAATAATCAGCTAGGTGTGACATTCTTATCCCTTTACAAAATGATAATATTAAATGTTAGAGTAACTGAAACCATGACAAAATGGCAAATTAAACATAGGCGTAACTTCTATTACGCACACCACGCACGTGCATAATGTAAAAAAATCAAGAATAGGTTGTAGGTTGCCTCTTTTTGCATATTTTTCAGTTTGTACATTTTCTAAAACAACCAAGATCAGAAATATCTTGATTTTACAGCTCCGATTCCACACAGCCGATTTCCAATTGCTCTTGTCACCAGCCTCAAAAATGGCCAACTTCGGCATGCATATAATTTACTTTTTCCTGGTTACACCTATGTTAAATTTGGCTGAATCAATGGCATCTGTTTCTTAAAGGCTAGAAAACATATTGCTAATAAGAAGAATAAATGTAGGCTACCAGCATTTTCTCCTTCTTCAACAGTGTTTTGAAATATCATTTACCTCTGGATCAGTACATTTTGGGTTTGTTCAGTAAAGGATTTACTTTATATGATAGATGTTATGTGTGTATACCATCACTTCAAGGCTCAACTATCTTTAGCTTTACAGTAGATGTAGATCTAGGTTCTTTGCCTTAAATTAAACTAAAAAAGCTTGTGATTCTTTTAAGTCAGTTTTTTAACAACAAACAGGGTTCAGTGGTCTACCTTGTGGCATAAATTTGCTCTAATACCATTTCGAGAAGATTTGCCAACAAACAATGAAACGTGGCTTAAAGGTGGGTATTTAGAATTTTTACATCTCACCAAATTAAAAAAAGTATATATATATAACTGAAATTCATATGAAAAAATAATACAAATCATCAATAATTAAGATTCATAAAATTACAAAAAAAAGTTTTTTTGATGGTATTCCCTTAAAAGGCTACGTAGCCTGTTAAGCTATTTTTAGATTTCGCGCCAAAAATCAAATAAAGCATGGTGGGAATGTTAAGTGACTGGCACGTGACTCACAACGCTTAAATTTCCTATCATAACAAACATGTAATACTTATTTTCCATAATGTCTTCTTCTGTTTTGAGACACTATATTTGAAACTTCTTCTGTGTAATCCTGTAAGTAAATTAGCGAATTGACCATCTAAAAATAGAAAGTGTCTCCCGTTGGTGTCAACCTGGGCCGTAGTAAATCTCTAATTTCTCGTGTTGTCGGACGGATTTCGACTACTGGGGTTTTGTGAATGAAAATTAAAAGGCTTTGGGAGTATAAGGATGATTTTTTTGCACTTTTGTCAAATTTTCGTCCCAAAATCTGAAGGGCCACCTTTAATCCCTGCTTTCCCCACCAGCCACCTTGTTACGATTCGCATCACATCTACTGACGATATATAGATCTAATTAGCTGGGCGTAGAATTATTATCCACTGTTCTCTCGCAAGAAACGAAACTAAGCGTCAGGAGGAAGGTCAGGTCTTCGACAGATAGTTTCAACAGCTCAGGAACCTTTGCAGACGACAATTTTAAGGACCCCTCCCCCCACCCGCCTGCTATTTTTATTTTTTCGTTTATGCATAAGGACACTTCTCCCGCGTTGTTTAGTGCTAAATTAATACAGAAATAGTTTTTACCTAGGGTTTTATATCATTATACTACTCTTGATGCCAGCGAATATGAGTTACACTTGAAAAGAATTTTTCATTTATCAACGATGGTTGACAATCTCAAATTTCTCGCGCCTATGAAATTGCGTACTTTGGTTGTTGATACATGTAACATCTCGCAATGAAATAGTTCCACGTACAATAAACTGCATCGTGCCTTTTCAAAGACGGATCAATGGTTCGAATTTCAATTTGGTTTCAACTGGAAAAAAGCAAATTAAAGCACGAATGATAATTATTACGTTAGGTTTTATTGTTTCACAAAATATCTGTTTTTACTAACAGATTAATCGAACGGTGTCACACCGTCGATTTATTTGTACAGGGATAGGTCTACAAGTGTGAAATTTTAGCAGGAATTACGAAACCTTTCACCATGTGCTGTTGGTTACCCAACGTTACGAAGTGGGAACCTTGCACTTTCTCCTAAATGTGCGTCCACCGTATTTTCAAAAAAAAAGTACAGAACGTGGCATCACGATCAGAAAAGTTGCTTTTCGGCGATTCATACAGAATTTCCTTGCCACCATATGATATTGATACATATGCATGTATGATAACCCAGTGCTCAGTATATCAATCTCTTGTTACGTGTACAACTTTGAAACACTGGCAGCAGAAGACTATCCATTGTTCCGCTTTGTATGCTTGGTGTTTTAATTCTTATACTGTCCCACGGCGAGATATGCATGTATTAATGTATTCTTGTCTTATTTTCATCCACCAAGTAGGCCTACAGCGCACAGTTAGGTTATGAATATTCTGATTCGGAAGGGAATTCGCTTGTTTGTTCCGTCGTTTGCTCGCTTCTGGGTTTTCTTGTTTGAGTTTTTGTTTCGTTTGTTTGTGTCTTGATAGTTTTTTGATATTATTTTAGTTTTATCCTTACATAAAGTCAATTAACTAACTCAGCAACGGCTTGTGAACCTATCTGTATTTTCCGGGAATTTCTTCTACGATTACCTTACAGTATATTCTTCCCGAGCCACTGGATGCTTTCCCACATGACCATTCCCAAAACAATTATCACCCTTGAGAAGAATTTATCAAGTTACAATGACTTTCGTCAGTCCTCGGCTGAATGTTGGCCATGCTTGGGATTCGAACCAGTGTGTCCCCGTTGCTTAGAATCACGGAGTGAGAGGTTTGCGAGTTTGATTTTTCCTTTTTTTTAGGAATAAGGGGGACGAGGGGGAGGATAGGGTGAATAGCCGGGGTGTTTGGGATAGGACGTTTTTCAAGCTTATAATACCAATTTAGAACTGCATTTTTTTTGTATTTCTCTTTTAACTCTTTACCAAACAACAAAATTTTAGACTGGTCCAAATTCAAAGCATTTGCAGACAACAAAATGAAAGTGACTGGAAATTTGAAATTTGTTATGTGAATTGTGGAAAATATTGTGGGAAAAGAAAATACTGCTGGTTACCAGCATTTTCTCGTTTTCCCACATTGTTTTGTTAAGGCTTCTTTTTCAGGGTCGTTAAAATTCGGAATTTTCTGGTAAAGAGTTTTAACTTTTATATCTTTTACCATCTGGTTATCATACACTGATCTCTACGGTCCTGGATTATTGTGTGAATTTTTAAATACTTTTTTATCGCTTTTTTCTTCTGCTATAATAATTTACGAGTTGGCTGCACTTTGTGACAGTTTGAGACTGATTTTTTCGGAAATAAAAGGTTAACAGACGACAGTGAAAAAGCATTTTTATAATGCAGACATGCTCGTATTTTTCTAACTCTTTACGATAAAATTCTATACTGTTCAAAATTTATAGCGTTTGCAGACCACATATTAAATGCAGCAAAATGATTATATTGGGCAAAAAGCAGGAAACATTGTGGAAAAAGGCAAAAGTTCAATATTTTATCCATTACCACACTGTTTTGAGGAGTGTAAATACCCATTGCAAGAACATACTTATAAACATGTTCATTTTCGGTAAAAGCGTTGAAGCAGTATATAATGTAACATATCGGTGCGAACATGTACGTGTCTATATTTTTACATGTAACGTTATTTTTCCCCCGTAAAGTGAATTTCCTATATTTATGCTCATTTATGGATAAATAATTTACCCTGTACGCCAGCAAAAGTTGCATCTTTCCATAAAAAGGGTTTGGGCCCACATCATCGTTAATTTAGTGAAAGAAAGGGTTGATGTAAATCACATTAAAAAAGTAGAGCAATATTAAAACGACTCATCCATGCACTTAAAAAGGTTTTACGGTCTCCTATTACATATAAAATCTTGTTAACCCCCTACCTTTAGAGCTTAGTTTGTTGCTTTGTCTGCGCTGTCTGCGCTGTCTGCGAATGTCAAATTCTTCGAAGATTCGACCCAATATTGGGGGGATCGACCTGTCTTATATGACCAATCCATCCGCCAAAATTGGGGGCATTGTAGTAATACGGGCTATAAACTAGCAATGGAGAAAATGGCCTTAATCAATACGTTTGAGGAAAAATCAGGCCTGTTTTAGCTCCAAATTTCTCTAAACTGCTGATCACAGCTGAATGAATCGTACCAAGTAGCGTTTTATTGAGTAAACATTTCAGTTTGAAATTCAAAGTAAAGATTGCCGTGTAGAAAAGTAGTCCGGTTCCGTACCCAGGATGCCCAAATCAGATAGATGAGTAAATTTTGTGGAATGCCATCTAGCGGGAGATAATGAGTTTGTTGAGAATCGCAATGAGGTGAGCCATGCTCGGTAAAAACAATGTTTAATGCATCTCATTCTGCAAAAGGTTTTGACTAAGGTCAGCCTGCGCAAATCGCGCAGGCTGACCTTAGTCGAAAACTTTAGCTATCGGTCCTTTTTTCTGTATGTTACAGGATCAGTCTACCTCATGATTCTGACGGTTGTTCGACGAAATTGACCGTATGGATCTGTTATCATGTGATGACTTGCCAGGTATCATGTATAACAGAGATCATTAAACCTCATTGCTAGAGCATAGCTGAAATATGTTTTATTAGCGTAGGCTTTTTAGCGCTTAACCCTTTACCACACAATCCCTGCTTTTAACGCCCCTACGAAAGTGTTTTTAAAAACATTGTGGGAAAAGGAGAAAATGCTGGTATCCAGCATTTTCTCCTTTTCTCACAATGTTTTCTATCCTTCCCAAAACAATGTTCAATCTTTCAGTTGCGTTTATTTTGTCATCTGCAGCTGTTTTCAGTTTGGACTAGTTGCAATGCTGTGGTATCAACAGCAATTCTTAAAAGTACGTCTCTTTGTAAAAGAAAACATGAAATGATAATGTCAAATATGTGGAAGCTCGACCAGGCCTTTGATTCCTCTTTCGCTGCAGAAGATCTGCTTGGTTCAGTGGCACAGTACAGAATTCGTAATCCAGAAGTTCCTATAGTATGATCCTCAATCAGAGCACCGAGTTTTCATGGCACACTCCTTGGGCAAAACAATACAGAACCTAGCCTGGTATTGCAGATACCCAGGACATACATTATATAGGTCGGTCAATCAATCAATCAATCAATCAATCAATCGATCGATCGATCGAGCGATCGGTTGGTCCGTCTGTCCGTCAATCCATCCATCCATCCATCAATCAATCAACGTATGATCAACATTTTGAACTGTTGGTATTCGTAGATACAATCCCGATGCCTTTTATACATTACGATTAAAAAAAAGTCGAAATAAATCATGAAAGTGCACTGATTTACAGTGCAATTTGAGATAAACTATTATAGCACTACATTATTTCCAGTAATTAAACCCCAGGAAAACTATAAATGCCCACGTTTTATGAAGCGAAACAATACCTTTTTAATGAAAAATTCCATTAGAAATCGTCAAACATATATCACCTCGATATTGAATTAAAGTACTTGA
The DNA here is from genome assembly GCA_943736015.1 of Tridacna crocea. Lineage (NCBI taxonomy): Eukaryota > Metazoa > Mollusca > Bivalvia > Cardiida > Cardiidae > Tridacna > Tridacna crocea. The sequence goes on along the minus strand of OX031056.1, from coordinate 18,962,396 downwards.
AGTACAGAGAAAGCAGATCTACATTTTTTTATGTTTTGTTTGTTAGGGTTTAAAAACCGATTTTCACATAATTTCAGTAATAGCCAGGTACCCAGTGCACCAATCAATGGTAAAAAAAAAAATGCAGAAAAGATGGAGTAACTTGATCAAGTCAAAAGTTTGGAACTTTGGCATCCTGTAGTGAGTCAAATTCAATGTTTGTAGGTTTTGCACAACATCTTCGTTCAGCAGGATAAAGCCCCACTCCCTCGAGAGCCCGCCCTAAATCACCAAACGTTTGTGACCCATCACGCAAAAAGGGACCATTTGGGAACTGCGAACAGTGTCAACCCTGGTCAGACTGCGCGAGTTGCGCAGGCTGACGAGGCTGACACTTTTTGCTTCAATGACATTTTTTGTATGAAAAATTGTCATAGTACCTTGATAGGTCACATTTTCTTTCATTTCATCCCGCCAACTTTCAGATTAATAAAATAACTATATCTAATTATGGAACGCCGTAGCTGTCTTTTCTTAAAAATAGTTATGTTGCTCACTTCACTTTTAACTTGTATGATTGAATTGAAATGATGATCAGTCAGACAGGATTAAAGTCTTCTCTAAATATCATTTTGTTCGGTTGCCAAGCCATTAAGAAGTATTGGTTGGACATTTTGTTCTGCCTATTTCTCATGATGTCAAGTTAGATTAACATTTTGTTCACTTCACTTTTATCTTCTTGGGTTGAATTGAAATGATAATCAGTCAGATGGGAATGAAAGTCTTCTCTAGATATCATTTTGTTCGGTTATCAAGCCATTAAGAAGTGTTGGGTGATCATTTTGTTCTGTATATTTCTCATTATGTTCAGTTAGATTAACATTATGTTCAGTTCACTCTTATCCTATTGGGTTGAATTGAAATGATGATCAGTCAGCTGGGACTAAAGTCTTTTCTAAATATCAATTTGTTCTGTTGCCAAGCCATTTAGAAGTATTGGGAAGACGTTTTGTTCTGTTTATTTCTCATTATGTCCAGTTAGATTAACATTATGTTGGGTTAACATGTTATTTGATTCCATCAACTGGTAATGAAGTTCAGCTGACATAGCATTAGTTTTGCTTTACTATAATATCTTGTTCATTACAAGGGTATTTTATTCAGTTTATTGTTTATCATAATATGTTTACTCGTTAATATCTTACATCAGAGAGACTGGAATTATGTTAAGTGCTCATTTAGTTTACAAAGTACACATCATATTTGACAATCTTATCATTGTATCTGGGTATAAACAGTTATGCTTAGAAAGGATGATGCTATGTTTAGTTGAGTGAATATTACGTCCAGGTAGGATAGTATTATGTTTCGTTACCCCGATATTCTGTTTGGTAGATTTTGTCATTGTATCGAGTTGAAGTAAAATTATGTTGAATAAACTTATGTTCATTTGGAAAACCTCGGTTTTACTCCGCAACCCGAACTTTTCCTCTCGTAGGGCGAAAAATGGCGGGAAACGAGGAAAATACTCGGACAATTTTAAAGAAAGTCCTGCAAGATTTAGGACTGCCAACATTGATAAGTTTATTTATAATGGAGCGGATCGATGATGAAACAGCTGTTTACGTAAGCGACAGGGATCTGGTCAGACTTGGGATCGAGACAATGGGCGATCGACACTGGTTCCGTTCACACTTGAAAAGTTGCAAGGCGGTCTACAAGTCGATTATTTTCTAGACGTATCCAGCATGAATTATAAACTCCGGTGCAGCCCGATGATCTCTAGTTCCACCACTCTTAACATTTAAAATCTCGCATTTGTTTGAAGGATTTCATTTGGATCTACCAAAGGATTATTTTTCATTCTTCAAAGTATATCAAAGTCCGTTCGCCCTAAAACACGTTCGCCTTATTAGGCCTAAGAAAAAAAATCAGTCCGAGATGCCATAGGTAGGGTAGGTAGGGTTTTCTTTTTTCTCTAAATTTCTTTTACATGGACCATGTACTGAAATGCCACCTAAACATTTGGGGCCGGTTTGACCGCCCCGGGGATCATTTGATGACAGGCTGGTTTGATTGCTGCCCAAATAAGGCCTAGGAAAACAAAGTTCTGTGTTTTGGGTTTCCAAACCCTACCTAAAAAATGCTGTCGACCCTAAACTTTTTACCCTACAGGTGAAAGAATATTTTTTTCAGGTGGCATTTCAGTACATGGTCCATGTAAAAGAAATTAAAAAAAAAAAACATAAACACATGAAAACCCTACCTACCCTACCTATGGCATCTCGGACCGAAATCCTAAACACTGATTTTTTTCTTAGGCCTAATTAAGGCGAACGTGTTTTAGGGCGAACGGACTTGATATACTTTGAAGAATGAAAAATAATCCTTTGGTAGATCTAAATGAAATCCTTCAAACAAATGCGAGATTTTAAATGTTAAGAGTGGTGGAACTAGAGATCATCGGGCTGCACCGGAGTTTATAATTCATGCTGGATACGTCTAGAAAATAAATAATCGTCTAGAAAAAAATCATCATTATACTCCCAAAGCCTTTCAATTTTCATTCAATAAACCCAAGTTGTTGAAAACCATCAGGCAATTAGAGAATTTAAAGATTTACTACGGCCAAGGTCAACACCGACGGGAAACACGGTCTATTTTTACATGAGCAGCTAGCTCATTTACATACCGGAAATAGACAGACATAGCGTCAAACATAGCGTCCGAAGAAGACATTATGGAAAGTAATTATATTTTTGTTATGTTATGGAATTTAAGCGTCATTAGTCACGTGTTAGGAACATAACATTCCCACAATGCCTTTTTGATTTTTGGCGGGAAATCTAAAAACAGCTTAAGAGGCTACGTAGCCTTTTAAAGGAATACCATCAAAAAATGTTTACCGTGATTTTATGATTTTTAATTAATGATGATTTTTTTTTTTTTTTTTTCATATAAATTTCAGTGATATATTTATTTCTGAATTTGATGTGATGTTAAAAACCTAAATACCCACCTTTAAAAGGCTACGTAGCCTCTTAAGGTATTTAAAGATTTCGCACCAAAAATGAAAAAAGCATTTTGGGAATTTCAAGTGACTGTTACGTGACTAATTCCATAACATAACAAACATGCAATTATTTTCTATAATGTCTTTTTCGGACGCTATATTTGAAGCTTCGTCTGTGTAGTTCTGGTATGTAAATGAGCGAGTTGTTCATCTAAAAATAGACCGTGTCTCCCGTCGGAGTCGACCTGGGCCGTAGTAAATCTCTAATTTCTCTTGTTGTCGGGTGGTTTTGGATTACAGGGATTTTATGGATGAAAATTAAAAGGCTTTGGGAGTACAAAGATGATTTAAAAATTGTGTATTTTTGTAAAATTTTCGTCCCAAAACCTGAAAGGCCACCTTTAAGAAGTAAATCGACGATATGTTGAAATTTAAAGAAAAAATATTGCTGTACATAGTAAATCAGTAGATATTTCCATTAGTTGAGTCTAGCCGTTACTTCCTCAAAATCTTGGTCAAATTCTGCCATATTTGACATTGTTTAACACTGGCGATAGTAAAGTGTGAACTGGAAAAGATGCTGATAATGAAGGTTTATTAATCGTTTCCCGTACGACATTTAGACCATTCCAAATTGAAATCATCTGCAGATTGCAGATGTCAAATTTTGTAAGTGGAACAAATGAAGTTGAGGTTTTTGACAGGGTAGAAAATATTGTAGGAAAAGGAAAAATGCTGGCAACCAGAATTTTCTCCTTTTCCAACAACAATTGCAATAATTTTCCTTCCCAGGGTCGTTAAAACAATGGACTGTTTGGTAAAGGGTTAAATATCACGTGGTCGTGTGCGAGTTGTTTAGCCCCGATTACGTCATATTTTAGCGATGATGCAATGATGACATTTCTTGCGGAGTAAAACCGAGGTTTTCCAAATGAACATAAGATTATTCAACATAATGTTACTTCAACTCGATACAATGACAAAATCTACCAAACAGAATATCGGGGTAACGAAACATAATACTATCCTACCTGGACGTAATATTCACTCAACTAAACATAGCATCATCCTTTCTAAGCATAACTGTTTATACCCAGATACAATGATAAGATTGTCAAATATGATGTGTACTTTGTAAACTAAATGAGCACTTAACATAATTCCAGTCTCTCTGATGTAAGATATTAACGAGTAAACATATTATGATAAACAATAAACTGAATAAAATACCCTTGTAATGAACAAGATATTATAGTAAAGCAAAACTAATGCTATGTCAGCTGAACTTCATTACCAGTTGATGGAATCAAATAACATGTTAACCCAACATAATGTTAATCTAACTGGACATAATGAGAAATAAACAGAACAAAACGTCTTCCCAATACTTCTAAATGGCTTGGCAACAGAACAAATTGATATTTAGAGAAGACTTTAGTCCCAGCTGACTGATCATCATTTCAATTCAACCCAATAGGATAAGAATGAACTGAACATAATGTTAATCTAACTGAACATAATGAGAAATATACAGAACAAAATGTTCACCCAACACTTCTTAATGGCTTGATAACCGAACAAAATGATATCTAGAGAAGACTTTAATCGCATCTGACTGATTATCATTTCAATTCAACCCAAGAAGATAAAAGTGAAGTGAACAAAATGTTAATCTAACTTGACATCATGAGAAATAGACAGAACAAAATGTCCAACCAATATATCTTAATGGCTTGGCAACCGAACAAAATGATATTTAGAGAAGACTTTAATCCTGTCTGACTGATCATCATTTCAATTCAACCCAACAAGTTAAAAGTGAAGTGAGCAACATAACTATTTTTAAGAAAAGACAGCTACGGCGTTCCATATTCTAATAGTAAGAACTCATCCATTACAATTCAAAGAGTGGTTATAGTACCTTGATGGGTCAGATTTTCTTTCATTTCATCCCCGTCAACTTAGGGATTAATAAATAAGTCAAGTGGATAACTATAATAGTAAGAACTCGTCCATTACAATTTAAGCCTATAGCATATTCGCAAGCCAAGGCTGACGATTCACTACGCTGCTCTACCCTTGGCGGATCGAGCTTGATTTCTAAAATTTCCCCGATACGCTTTTTCATCGGATGCAGCCAGCTCTAGCTGCAACGAACGAAATCGCTCGTAGCATTTCGTATTTGATAAAAACAGAATAAGGTCGCGACTGTTCGAATAGGAGGTAAACATGGAAACCCACGTGGATGTCTGCTTATTGCTTCATGTTGAATAATTGTATTCGTAAGCGCTTTGTAAAACGATACTTCATTGGCTTTCAGAAATATGATGTAAAGGAGGGTAATAACCAGCATCCAATAGAGGGCGCATCCCAGGAATCTCGAAATCGGGCTCAATCAGCCAAGGTAAGATCCACGTAGTGATCGTAACCTTGGTTCGCGAAGATGAGCCTATAGTCGGTGGAGAATGATAGCTGTAACAGACGTTGTTGATCCAAGATCAGACCTTACGTTCTGTGCAGTTTAATCTTGCATGGACTAATACTGTCCAAAGCAGGGCACTACATGTTGCACTTGGTAGGGTAAGGATTAAACTTATTTTCGGTCAAAAGAAAATATGACAGGAAACGCTACAAACTTATCAATCCAGCCTATTTAAGAGGGCCCCCATTGTGACCCTAGATAAAAACCCTATAATTTTCAAATCAACAAATTTTACAAAACATTAACTTTTAACTAAAGGGTTTATTGAAGGTCTTAGGTCTCTTTCAAAGGTTTTTGTTACTCTTTAACCATGGAAATTAATTTAACTCTTTACCAAACGAAAACATTTTAGACTGGTCCAAAATGAAAGCATTTGCAGACGGCAAAATAAACGTGACTCAAAAATTGAAACTTGACTTGAGAAGAGTAGAAAACTTTGTGTGAAAAGGAGAAAATGCTGGTTACCAGCATTTTCTCCTTTTCCCACAATGTTTTCAGAAGGCTTCTTCGTCTGGGTCGTAAAAACCAGGGATTGTTTGGTAAAGGGTTAACCTTTTTTCCCATCTTTAACTGCTTAAAATCAAGCACCATATATGGAAGTCGAAAACAGATATTATGAACAATATGCACTGAAAAGTAGAATTATTTTAATCACAGTAAATGAGCCGTTGGTTGTGAGAAGGCGGTTTTATGCATCTGAAGAAAGTATCGATTAATGTCAGACATGGGTGAAAAATTTTCGGCACTTTCAAAGGATCAGTCTATCTCATGATTCAAAAGGATTGTTAGAATGGATAATGAACTCATGAGTATGAGATGAATTCCATGGTTGACCCATAATACATCACAGAGGTGCATTTAACCCCCTTTTGTCAGAGCATAACTCGAACAAATTCCCGCCACAATGGAAGATTTTTGTCGAAATCTAGCCTAGTGGAAACTGTGAATCAATGATCATACTGCACCTTCTGTGCTGTCTGATCTTTGATCTACGCCGTCCGAAAAGTCTCCATTGGCAGTGAATGAGTTCAAACAGTTTCGCACAAGGAGATAATTCACCGGACATCTTTAATAGTTCAAGCATATATACCGAAAAATGACCACGGACCTTAATTAGGGGTCACACAGGGATAAATTTCACGCCGAATTTAACAAATTATACCTTTGCTCTTTTCACTATTTTCTTCATAGGACAGTTATCAATATATTGTCGTTTATGACGGAAATTCGCCGTTTGTTATTTTGTTTGCAGCTAAACGCTGTGTTTTAACAGCATTTTGCGGTTATATCGCGGTGGTCAGTGCACCTATCCATGCACATTCGGGGCTTCTTTAACTATTACTGCACACAGCACTCTTTAACTTTCGGCATACCTCGGGGGATGGAGCCATCAAATCCATGTAGGTACGGAATCGGCCGAGTTGTGACGAATGCACTCTTTAAAGGCCACTGGCTACCTTTCTCACATAGTCAAGGTTGTAACCATCTTCAGCGGCCCTTCAGGGTCTTTTACACCCTCTCTGGGGTGCCTTGCGGCAGCTCAGAGCTTCAGCTCACTGATTGGAAAACGTTGAGAAACACTTGAAAAGGATAGACTCAAAGGTGGTTGGGGTTACCTAAACTTGGAAAGTATACCTGCATAGTACATTGTACATAAATAATTCGGACCACCGCCAACCATAACCATGGTCCACCTCTTCCAACCGCAGAAAATACAATCAAGACTTTCATCTTAATCAGTTTTACTACACCAGCGGATTGTATAGATTTAAGGTCAGACTGCACGTTCTGTGCTGTCTTATCTTGATTCTAAATATGCCGTTCTCAAAAGCCCACGATTTTTCGCCCATGGCACTGAAAAAAAGGTTATTCCTCGCGCTCCGATTAGCTCGAGTATACACCTCGCCCATTTTCTTTATGAATAAATTGAAAGAAATTTGTATCAAATTGCGAACGGCGTATTCTAAATCAATTAGGACGCTTAAAGCGGTATAGCCTATGTATCTGTGACACATTTCTGTTTCTAAACTTTAGGCTGCTACGCACAAATCGCTGACCATATGCGGACAGTGTAGATCAAGATCAGACTGCACAGAACGTGCAGTCTGATCTTGGATCTACCCCGTCCGAGAAGGGGAGATTTTTATGAAAAATAAATGTGAGATATTATCAATCGAATGTTTTACCACGGCGGGGAATCACGTGACAACAACAACAACAACAATGACCGTTATTTGAAAAAATTCCCCAACTTCAGATAAGAAAATCTTCAATACTTCCCTTATTACGTGACCGATTGGAATTTGGTTTGAAGCAGAGAAGGCGTAAAGACTCCAGGGATTTGCTTGATCTGTTAGATTTTTTAAACAACACTTGATAAAAAAGTTATTGACGAGCAAACAAATTATCCAGGGTAAAAAATTTGTTTGCTCGTCAATAACTTTTTTATCAGGTGTTGTTTAAAAAATCTAACACATTAAGCAAATCCCTGGAGTCTTTCCGCCTTCTCTGCTTCAAACCAAATTCCAATCGGTCACGTAATAACGGAAGTATTGAAGATTTTCTTACCTGAAGTCGGGGAATTTTTTCAAATAACGGTCATTGTTGTTGTTGTTGTATCACGTGATTCCCCGCCGTGTGATAGGACATGGGATTTGCGAATGTCAAGATTCGGGCTACACGAGGCTGTGAGTTAGTCCTTTACTCAACAGATACTCATTTCTACGCAATGCTTGTATGAGCCTTTGGAAAACATTGTGGCAAAAGGTGAAATTGCTCGTGACGAGCAATTTCACCTTTTACCACAATGTTTTCTATGCTATCAAAAGGTGTTATTTAGGGTCAATTAGAGATACCATAGAAATGCCTTATGGGGTAAAGGGTTAGATCTCCATGGACGGCCTCCTAAATATACTGAACTGTCTTCCGAGACATTAAACCGAGATCTCGTGTGACGGTTTCCTTTTAACAGAAATATTCTTTGAAAAATTATAAAACAGTATTATAACACATGGTCAACGTTAAATAAATTTGAAATTTTGATGACAACAAAAATTAAAAGAACCATCCTGAACATATCTAAGTTTCTTTATAATACAAACACCTTGCTTTCTTAATTGACGGTGCCAATCGAGCCCAGTGTCTCAGTCGATAGCGTGTATGGCGTTGAACCAGGAATTCGCTGGTTCTATTTCCAGCCTGGCGAACTTCTTTTCTAGGCTTGACGATAGTCATTGCGATAGGGTTTATTCTCATCTTATATACCGCTGAACATTGTTTCGACGAAATATACAATGGAAAAGTAGTCCGTTGATTGGACAGAATGTTTTGCAGAATGCTGGTTAAAGAAACTCAAGGAAATGTGGACAGGAGCACTGGCCACCGTGGTATAATCGAATTAATTGAAAATGGCGTTACTACTATACAAACAACGTTATATTCTTCGAAGATTCTATGGAGTGCAACACGCGAAAAGGTGCATTCGGACATTTGCGTAAAGTGTCGTCCCGGATTAGCCTGCGCAGTCCGCGCAGGCTAATCCGAGACGGCACTTTACGCCTACATTAGATTTTGTGCTACAGTAGACTTGCGTAAAACAGAAAATCACATAAAATCGGAAAGTGTCGTTTCGGATTAGCCTGTGCGGACTGCAGACGCTGATCCGAGACGACACTTTACGCAAATGTCCGAATGACCCTTTTCGCGTGTTGCACTCCATTTAAAAGAAAATTATCTGTCTGCTAAGACGCATTACTCATCCCTTATACCTGGGAAAAGTAGTGCTTTTACTGAAGCTTTTACCCAAGCCTGTAGGAGCTGTTTTAACAAATGGCCGAGGCAAAGGTTATATTCTAGCTCATCATAGCTGAATAAATCTCACCAGGTAGCGTTTTATAGAGTAAACGTTTGTCTTAGTTCGAAATTCAAAGTAACGGTTGTCGTTTTGAAAAGCAGTCCAGTTCTGTACCCAGAATGCCCAAATCAGATACATGTAGATGTGTATTTGTAGAATGTATGTAGCGGAAGAAAAAGAAACGAACAATTTACTGCCATGCACCAACAGAGGCTTTTTTTTCCTAAGGGGGTTTTTATTACGATTTGAAAAATGTTAGTAATAGACACTTGAGATTCAATCTCTTGGGTGCAAGGAAGGTAGATTCCCTTCATAACGTAGTGTCCTATTTCATATCGCCACTTTTTGTTGTAAAAAAAATCACGGTGGAACTTGAAGGGGTAAAAATATGCATGATAGTTCCGAAAGTTACCCACATTTTCTCCTTTTCCTGCAGTGTTTTTCAAAGGACCTCTTCCTCGGGTTATTAAAGCACGAGATCCTTTGGAAAAAGGTTAAGTTTCGCCTGACCGTGCTGTCATACAAACGGAATCCTTTGTCCGTATAAACATAGAAAACAATATTTTTTCAATATCGACTTTTCCAGGGCAATCATTCAAATGAGCAGATATATAGCGAGCAATTTCTCCATTTGCAACAATGTTTACCTTTTAAAAGCGATCTACTGTAAAACGAAAAAGGTAAGAGCAGAAGGGGTAGTATTATACATTTTCAATAAATCCCATGATTTAACGACTCTTTGGAACAAGCCATTTCTCCTTTTCTAAAAACGTTTGCTATCTTTTCAAAGATAAATCAAATTACTATGTTGCCATATTAAAATTTATCGTCTAAAAGTGCTATCAATTTGGAAAAAAAATGGACTGGTATCCACTTACAGATGAGCCATACTCGGGCAAAAACGGGGGTGTAATGTTTCTCCATGATGCATCATACCACAGGCCTTTGAAGCTCTATTGGTCTATCACGGAACACTTAAATTCGTCGGTTTTCTTCGAAAACCTCGTAACTACTGCTTGTTACAACCTTTAGTTACGAGGTTTTCGTAGTAGACCGCCAAATTGTTCTTGGTCGATCATCGAACACTTACTGCACAATGGTGCATCGCCTGAATATCATAGAATATATAATAAAATTTTCCTTAACACCGTTTCTATAAATATCACATTGGCGAATCTCTCTACACAAAGGAATTCTCAAATGTGCTATTTATAGTAACAGTGTCCGATATTGAAGCTTTTGCCATCGCTTGATTGACCAATGGAGTTTCAGGGGTCTATGAGTAGACTAAGCCAATCAACACATGATTATGGATCTGTACAATCAGTTTTATCTAACAGCTGGCTGAATCATGAGATAAATGGTCCTTGCAGAAAATTTACCATAAACAACAAGTTTCGACTGAGGTCCGCCAGGGTGGACTACGGTCGCTACTTTTTTTCAGATGCATTGAGCTCCATTTTCACGGTGTATGGCTCAAATAACCGTGAGGGGATTCTAGTCTCTTTTTTTTCTCGTACGCAGGCGGACTTGATAATTTCTTTAACACACCTGAAAACAGCACTATAATTATCATGTTTCAATTAAAAATGTCGAAATTTTAATATTTCCACCAAAAGAACACTTTAATGACGCCATAAACAACCTGATTTTGATTGACGCACAAGCGACATTTGTAAAGGCCGTCTGCAACATCAACGGATGGGACGAAACAAGTTAGTTAACTCTACCAAACGACAAAACTGAATCTGGTCCAAATTGAAAGCATTTGCAGAAATGAATGTGACTCAAAAATGGAAACTAGACCTTGAAAGAGTAGAAATCATAGTGGGAAAAGAAGAGAATGTTGGTTATCAGTATTTTCTCCTTTTTTCCACCGTGTTTTCAGAAAGCTTCTTCTTTCAAAGTTCCAAAAACTCCATCTTGTTATTACATTTTTTTTCACTGATAGACGCCTTTAGCGGGTTTAACAGCTCAGTTTTCACCGATATCTGTCCCCTTTGACTCGAAGTCTAGTTTATTTTGCAATCAGCTTTATTAACACTTATCCCTACAACCAAACCAAACCAAACAAGGTTAAATTTTACGGAAAGTGTAGATGGAGATCAGACTGCACATACATGCACACTGATCTTTTCCTACACAATCCTCTAACTCTACAAATAATTTTGAGTTAAAAGGTGCCCCCTTTAACGTAAAGAAAATTCGAAATGAAACGTTTAACTCGTTACCAAACGACCATATTTTAGGTTTGTCCAGATCGAAAGCATTTGCAGACGACTAAATAAGAGTGACTGAAAAATTGAAATTTGTTTTGTGAAGGGTAGAAAAGATTGTGGGAAAAGGAAAAAATGCTGGCTAACAGCATTTTTTCCCTTTTCCCACAATGTTTTCTAAAAGCTTTTTCCCCAGGGTCGTCAAAAGTAGGGATCGTGTGGTAATGGGTTAAGTCTTTAATCGTCAAAAAAAGCAGCCCGATAAGAGTAAGATAAACTTGTGCCGCGTTGTTTGAATTCTTCGACGACGGGAAAATAAATAACTTCTCGAGTACCCATTGACAGCTTATAAGCCTCTCAAACAGTAATTTAGCCAGGTAAACGCAATACCGTGTAAGCTTATTGCATTTATCGCATACCGTCTAAATACCTTTAGCTTTTATATCACAAATTGAAGAGATTTAAATAGCAATCTCGGCTCTTGAAAACGTCGTGGAAAAAGTAAAATCACGGTTCGTAATCGGCATTGTTTTTTCTCCTTTCCATAATTATAGACGGTATTTTCTAACCATTCATAGATCCCTCGATCTAAACCAAAATTTGTCGTCTGTAAATGCTTTCAATTTGGCCAAGTCTAAAATTAATTGACTCGTGAGGAGTTTAACTCTTTACCAGACGACAAAAAAATAGCCTTGTCCAAATTGAAAGCAATTGCAGACGACAATTTCAATGTGGCTCAAATGGTACATTTTTTTTCTATGACAGGGGAGAAAACATTGTGGGAAAAGGAGAAAATGCTGGTTACCAGCATTTTCTCCTTTTCCCACAATGTTTTCAAAAGGCTTCTTTTCCAGGAGCGCCAAAAGTCGGTATCGTCTGGTAAAGGATTGAAATTGAAAGTCGAAAAGCAGGTCTGTAGAAAAAAAGTAAAATATGTAACGCTAGCTTAGAGTATCAAAAGGAAGCCATTACTCTTCCTGTCGTAAGTCTATACTTTTCTCTTTCTTTACAAAATGATATACATAGTGGAGTAGATGTGTGAAATATATCATACCAGATTTATGAAATATATGTGCCATACTCTCATTATCTACCCCCCCCCCCCCCCGCCGCTATATGGCATTCTACAAATACACATCTATCTAATTTGGGCATTCTGGGTGCAGAAGCAGAGTAATTTTTCCAAACAACAAACCTTTGCTTTGAATTTCAAAATGAAATAAACGTTGACTCAATAAAACGCTTCTTGGTGCGATTAATTCAGCTGTGATCGGCTAGCATGTAATACAATGTATATGCATCGGCAATTTATTAAAACAGCCCCTACATGCTTGGGTAATACGCTAATAGCTTCGGGGATAGCCCTACTTTTCACAGGCATGGGGGAGATGGGTGATGCGTCATAGCAGGCAGGTCGAATCATGCGCAGACAACGGCCTAGAATGGTTACCGCCCCTGATACTACTACGTGTATAGGAATACAACGGTGGCCAGTTCAACAACGGCCATACTCTTTGAAAACGAGGTTTGATTGATCTGCGACCATTGTCAACCTGTGCAGACTGCATGCAGTCCGCGAAGACCGATATGGTTTGTACTTTTTTGGCATCTTTAACTTTTCTGCAAGTCGAAATGACCACTGTACTTCGTGATTCAGTTTTTTTTGTAACAAAAATAGATAAAAATAGGAAATAGATAGATGGTTACCAGCATTTTCTTTTTTTTACGCAATGTTTTCAAAAGCTTTCTTCCTACATGTCATTTAAAAATAGAATGTTTTGATAAGGCGTGAAGTCTATTCTATGTTATGTGATAAAATTCCGAAACTAGCAAAGTTTGTAGCTGGTGACTATAGGCCGAAATCTTTCGAAATGTAGATCTAAAATTAGACTGCACTTTTTCAGCCTGATCTTTAAGTACAATCAAGTGACCGCACTCAATTGTACTTTGAGGGTGTTAGTTTGCATGATAAAATTGCTAGAAGAAAAAAAAGCATCTTTTTATGTTGGGTTTTGACATTTCTTCGCTTATTTAAAGGTCACAGTACATTTAAATGTTTTTCGGTACAACTCTGAAATTTTATTTCAGCGTATATATAAATGGAAGGGCTGGTAAAATGTTGCTTGTTCGAAAACGCCATAGAAACAAACCCATCTCCATATCGTGCAGTGCTGTCCTTAACCGGAAGAACCAAGGTAGATAGTTTAGGCCACCGACGACTCCCTGCAGACCAAACTTTCTGGAGATGTGGAAAAAAAAAACAAGTTTTTCAGCTGATCGTAGCTAAAAAATAGAACAGCTGTTACAGAATCGAACGCGAGAAAGGATAAAGAAGGAGGGAAAGTCATAGCACATGCATATCGAAAGGGTAGAAAACATTGTGTGAAAGGGAGAATATGCTGTTTTCGAAAGTATTCAACTGTAGGGTCCCTTAACCATATTGTTGTTTGGTGAAAAGATAAAAATGAGAAAACTATTACATGTACTTAGTTACATGTTTCATAACGAGGAATGTTAAGGCGGTATTTGACGGCTTAAAATGTCATACTTTCTCAGGTATATGAACTTTGCAGGGGTCCAATTTTTTCATCTTAAAAGAATCACCTTTAACACCGCCTTCGTCTTTTTCACATAATTTGGCCTGCTACACGCAAAAAAGGGGCTTTCGAACATTTGCGTAAAGTTCACGGATCAGCCTTCGCATTCCATGCGCACTAATCTGAGACGACACTTTTCATTGTTTGTAATTGACTGTTTCACGTAGATTTAAAGTGGAAAAAATCTGTTGTAGTCGTAAAGTGCCGTCTCGGATTAGCCTGCGCAGGCTAATCCGAGACGACATTTTACGGAAACGTCCGAATCCTGTAACCTTTAACATGTAACCATATTGTTACCGTAACTTCCTCAATTTTATATCTGATCTCCTGGAACTCGAGCTCAAAGTGACTTTATCTCCAACTGCAGACGACTTTAATTTTTCCATAGACCACAAAAATGATTTGTTCTTTTGAGACGAAGTTTTCAAACAACCGAACTTTCGTAATTCGTCTTGATTACCTGTATCTCTATAACAGATTCTTTGCAAATGTGCCTCAGAATTTTAGATGTAATTCAGAAAAGAGATGATATTTATTCGTTGTGTTCTTCCTGTTTTTATTTTTCTGTTTTCTGTCCCTCTCTCCCCCACGCTGTCTGTGTCGGTTTGTCCGTTACCGTCCGTGAGTGCGTGTGTGCCTGCATGCGTGTGTGCGTGCGTGCGTGCGTCCGGTTGTCTGTCTGCCTCTGTCTCACTCCTCTATCTTTCTCGCTCCATCATTTTGTATATCAGCCACCTAACTCTCTCTTGCTCCCTATCTATACCCATCCTCTCTCTCTGTCTCTCTCTCTGTCTCTCTGTCTCTCTCTCTATCCCTCCCTTCTCTTTCTCTCTCTCTGCCTGTCTGTCTCCCTCTCAGCTTACATGTACCGGTCTAGAACATACTTCAATTTTAGAAACATTAAGGACATTTCACAAAAGACAAACGCCCATGCAATTCATTTTAATTTCAGGATAATAGAACGCAAAACAATTCATTATCTATTACATGAACTTTAAACAACCCTTCACAACACAAAACCGAGTTTTAAGCATCCCGAGGAATGGTAAACGTCTTTGAAAAACATTGTGGCAAAAATGGAGAAAATGCTGGTTACCAGCATTTTCTCCATTTTCCCACAATGTTTACCGCCTTTTTAAGAATATCTTTCCTACTTTAGCTATATTTTATTTGTCGTCTGCAAATGTTTCCAATTCAGACCAGTCTAAGTTTTTGTGTACTGGTGAAGGGTGAATGCTTTCGTTGCCAGCAATAAATTTCACACTTTACAGAGCTCCAGATAAAGCGAGTGATTTTGATTTCAAAATTGAAGATATCAATTATTCTCCACCAAACCTTATGTTGTGGGTTCTCATTAGGATCGTCTCGATGAGACGATTCAAATGAGTACCCACAACATAGGGTTTGGAAAACAAATAATTGATTTAAAATATCGTCATTCCCTCTTATCTGGAGCTCTGCCTTTACCACACAACCCAATGATTTAACGAAGTTTTTGTATTGCAGTGTTGGAATCGAAGACATGCTGATTACCAGTATTTTCTTCTTTTCCCACAATGTTTTCTACCTTTTCAGAGACAAATATCTTTCAGAGACATATTTGAGCCATAGTAAATATACCGTCAACAATTTACACCAGACTGGAAGTTGTTTGGTGAAAAGTTTACTCTTTTTCGAAGACTTAACCCATTACCAAACGACAAAACTTTAGACTGTTCCAAAGTGAAAGCATTAGCAGGCGACAACATTAAAGTGACTCAAAAATTGAAGTTATTTTGGGAAAGAGTAGAAAACATTGTGGAAAAAGGAGAAAATGCTGGTTACCAGCATTTTCTCCTTTTCCAACAATGTTTTCAAAAGGTTTCTTTCGCAGAGTCGTAGAATCCAGTGATTGTTTGGTAAAGAGTTAAAGTAGATTTACCTCTGCTGTTGAATATCTATTAAGTCATAGTTTAGGATCAGGTACGGGAAGGTGCAGATCTGAGATCAGACAGCACGTTTTTGCGCCGTCTGATCTCAATCTATATCTTCTGGAAAAGCTATAAAGTTGATATTGCCAGTGATAAAGTTATTTAGATTCAAGTCCCAAAAGAATGGTGCAGGTATATAATTTACATAATGCTATGTAAGTTGAACGAGTGCGCTCTAAACAAAATGCAAGACGTGACGATTTTTTTATGTCTTTTATCTATAATCAAAGAACCTAGTGTTTTCATGACCGTGGGAAAAGCTTCTGAAAACATCCTGGAAAAAGGAGATAATGCTGGTAAGCATTATCCACTCCTTTTCCAAAGAGTGTCGTCTTCACTATGTAAAGAGAAACTGCGGAGTGCGTGTGTCAAGCATCTTTATTTCTTTACCATGAAATACTAATTCGACAAAAAAATGATAAATCAATTTGTATAAACGAAACCTTCTTTTTTAATGAAACAAAACAAGAATTAGGTATATCGAAATAGTAGTTTAAATGAAACGGAATGATGATCCATTTTAACGAAAAAAGACATACATGTACATGTTGTTCGTTTTAATTTGTTTTATATAAAGAATAATCCGTTTAAACGAAATAACAATCCGCTTTAACGAAATACGTTTATATTCTTCAGTATAATGCAATTCTTCCTAAAAGAACGGTTCATATTTTTTCAAAACATCAATCCGATAAACGGATAAGTATTTGGAAATATCGAACTTACATTTACTTAAATTTTAAAACGAATGATTATCCCATTTTGTTGAAATAGAGCCTTTTATGAAAACCTTTTTTTTTTTTCGTTTAAGAGAAGAACTACAGAGTCTAGTTTCGTTATAACGGAATAAAATGTGACACATGACACTCAAGGGGTTCCGTACACAAGTATTTTAAACTTATGGCTCTTAGCATGATTCAAGAACCTTTTGCGGACAGTGTAAAATCAAGATCAGACTGCACCTAATGTGCAGTCTGATCTTGGATCTACCCTTTCCGATATAGATATATTTTTTTCTCCACATATAACTTAGCAGGAGCAGCATTTTGTTTTTTTTTTTATTGATATGAAGGTTTTTATTTGACTTATCTATTAGGCTAAGGATTATACTATCTGGTCCAGAAAAAACGTTAAA
This sequence comes from Tridacna crocea, assembly GCA_943736015.1. NCBI lineage: Eukaryota > Metazoa > Mollusca > Bivalvia > Cardiida > Cardiidae > Tridacna > Tridacna crocea. The sequence continues at coordinate 18,945,151 of OX031056.1, read as the reverse complement.
GTACTGTAAAATAAAATTATGACGTTTTCAAAATTATGTATAGATTTAAATATTTCTTTTACAAATACGTACTATTATTGTACCACTTCTATAATAGAACAAAGTGTTAGTTTTTCTTTGGAATGCTTTTAAAGTTTTATTACGATTTTGTTTGAAACCCTTCAGGACTCTGGACCAAAAGAAAAGCATGGGGCTTCTGTTAAAAGCATAGATTAAGATCAGACTGCACAGAAAGTGCGATCTGATCTTGATTCTGTGTTGTTCGCTTGTATAATTAAATCTATATTCTATAATAAATATATCTGAGTTAAAGTTGACTGTATTTTAAGCCACCAATAGCGATCGAGTTAATAATTTTGGCGCCAAAGAGTTACAATTCTGCACTAAAAAAGTCCCGTTTCTCAACCCATTACCAAACTACAAAAATAGACTGGTCCAAATTGAAAGCACTTGCAGACGACAAAATACACGTAACTCAAAAGTTGAAATTTGATTCCAGCAGGATAGAAAACATTGTGGGAAAAGGAGAAAATGCTGGTTACCTATAATGTTTTCAAAAGGCTTCTTTCTCAGTGTCGGAAAAAGCAGGGATTTTGTGGTTAAAGACCCAGAGGAAGAAGGTTTTAGGGAAGATTGTTGAAAGCAGAAAATCTGCTGGAAAATTACAGTTTCTTTCCTTTCCCCACAATAGTTTCTATCCAACCATAGCAAATACAAAGCAAATATAATTTGAGCAACAGTTTCTTTGTCTTCTATCATATGCTTTCAATTCGGACGCGTCTAAAATTTGTCGTTTAGTAGAGAACCAAAGCCGTATCTTATTTTTTTTTTTATCGACAAGACAGTTTTCTTTCTCTTCAACATTGAAAGCACTTGCAGACGACCAAATGGAAAAGGAGAAAATGCTATAATGTTTTCGAAAACTTTTTTAGCCTCTCATGATTATTAACCCTTCGGCTTCCAAGTGCGACTCACTAACCTTTTGCGGACAGTGTAGATCAAGATCAGACTGCACTGACCGTGCAGGCTGATCTTTGATCTACACTGTCCGATAAGGTAATACTGTTCCCCAAAACTCAACTTTGAAATAGAAATATTTGTGAAAGGATTCCAAGGCAATTGCGATCATCGATCCTTTTCAACTGGTACTTGAAATACAATAGACTTGTAGATATATAGGCACTTCACAAACGTCGCTAGTAATCATGAAATAGTGAAATATTTCTTTTTATTTGTTTAGTAGTCAAACGGAATGAATTATGCTGTGTGAAAAGGGGGCTTATTGCATTTTCGAAAAGTTTCTATCCAGGTCAGCCTGCGCAGCCAGTACATGCTGACCTGGGTCGAAACTTTTTTATTTTGGCAATATTTTGCATGTCAAAGGACCAGAGTATCTAATGATTCAGTAGGCTTTCATAGAAAACAGATTATAGGGTGTTAAATACTGTGGAGATTTGCTTGGTATAGTGTATCATAGAGATGCATTAAGCCCCCTTCTGTCAGAGCTTGAATCAAATAAAATCGTCATCTTCACAAGGTCTACGCCATAACTATTTAAATTGTGGGTGTCACTGGCTACGTCGATGGGTATCACGAGATCCATCACAGATACGGCTAGATGCTAAGTGTACTCTGATATATAGTTTTACTGCAAAAGCTCTGTTGCAAATTATTACAATCTCTGTGAAGAAGATATATTTTGCAAGGTTCTTCAAAGGTGTCCTATTTCATTATTTCCTTTGTAGAGTCCATCAAAAACATTGTTTCTTTCTTGAAATGGCTACCAACATGGTTGCCGCAAATATGCCCTGACAAAGTAAGTCAACATAATAATTATGGACCCATCAACTCCATTACATTTAGCAACCTACTGGTGATTATGGTACAGAATGACATGCAAACATGTTATGTACAGCTAGTTTAAACGATCTGGACCCATGTCAGCCTACTACGGACAAACCCCCCAGTTCATACGAGCATATACACAAATATGTTGCCATTCTGGACGTATACCCTCTCGTTTGAGCCTTATTATCGAACATTTGATGATTGCTTAAACACTTTATTGTATCAGCCGTACACTATGTAGCCAGATCTACAACTGATAATCCAAAACGAGGGACGGCAATCTTTCGCTCGGGAAGATTGTGTGATGACAGAAGAACGCCCTTTTTATTGCCATCTTAGCCTATTAGGCATGCCTCATGAAATAGACCTACAGCAAATGATTTTGAATATATCATGGCGACGAATGATAATCTGGGTCTGCGTTCACGTCTAGTTTAAGATTTTGAAAGTAACACAACTTGTGATTGGCTAAACCAAATGGTTTAGCCAATCAGAAGTTAAGTTACTTTCAAAATTAGAAAGTTATGGCGGATAAGACTAGGCATATTTTTAACAACGGTTGGAGAATATGAGCCTAGAACAGACAAATGAAAGGATAGCCCCAAAAGAATACCAGCCTTTCGAAAGAAGATAAAACAACAAAATTAATATCTTTTAAAAAACAGATAGACGCTATTAATTTGCCAGCAAATGGGCAGATTCTGTAAAAACTGGAGAAAAAGTGTGTTACGTACACGATCTCCTTCTCCAACAATGATTTCAAGAGTGTGTGTCGTAGAAGAAAATCAATGGACTATTCGGTAAAGGGTTTATGTAGGATATTATGGATGGGACAAGTAATAAAAGCAAATGATTTTAACAATTATTTGCGATGAGTGAGAGTGAAAAAAAACAATACGTGATAAAACTGAACAGCTGTAATAATCATTTTTATACCTCAATTATATAAATATCGATTAACTATGAATCGTATAACCCTTTTAACCAGACGAAACAATCTTAAAACTTCACCAAATTGAAAGCACTTGCAGACGGCAAATTCGATATTACCCAAACATGAACTTTGTCTCATAAAGGATAAAAAACATCATAGGACAACGGGTTTTTACTAATTCACACTATATTTCTCAACTTGCAAAGAGCCAATCCCCTTATTTGACCTTAGATCTGAGGAAAACTTTGCCGTCTAATGGAATTACTATACATGTATAAGGCCAATACAAAAAAGTATTACGTGGTTACAGTTACCGTCTCTGTCAAATTTTTACGCCTGAATCAATTACTTTTTTCCCAGTTAATCATTCACTTTAATACTCTAAAACACGGTATTGTCTCTTACTGACGCCCCTAAGCTCTCTTTGTAATTAAACATGAGCTTTTCAGATGGCATGGTAATCGATATAGTTGAAAAAAATCTGCCGGGATGAAGTCGTTGTCATTAACATACGACTATCCGTATATACATACACTTCCGATAACATCCAGGTAGTCTACACACACAATTTTGTCAAGTAACTTGGAAAAGCTTTATGAAAGTGAAAGAATCGAAGACCGATATCCATAATAAATCATGAATGCTATTTAATGGCTAAACGATTTGTGAACGGCAGTAAAAGCGGTATTCTGAATTTTAAAAGCATGTTTCTCCAATATGATGGCTTCGCAGTTGGCGCTCACTAAAGGTCGGGCACAAAATGTTATCGTCGTCCTTGGGAAATTTGTTTTGACTCTATCAATCGTCCTCTCTTTCCAAGTGCGTTACGAGGCGACAATATGGCTTGTTTGAAGAACCAGAAAAGTTAAAGTTTAGTGGAGCTACATCTGAAGACAATCTTGAGATCACCTGAACAACAATTGCCAAGGCAACAACACTTTAATGCGGCTTGCAACACGCAAAAAGGAACATTCGGACATTTACGTTATGTGTATTCGGGAATCAGCCTGCACAGTCCGCGCAGGCTGGTCTGAGACGACACTTTTCGATTTCGTGTTAATTTCCGTTTGCGCAAGTCTAATGTAGGACAAAATACAGTGTAGTCGTAAAGTGTTGTCTCGGATTAGCCTACGCGGACTGCGCAGGCTGATCCGAGACGACACTTTACGCAAATGTCCGAATGCCCCTTTTCGCGTATTGCAAGTTAATTATAAACTGTTCATACAAGACAGCGCACAGCATGGCTCATATTTCAGTTATTTTTATTGTCTTTTTCCGAGAAATTTTGATTTGCAACAAAACAATGTAGTTCTATAGATACGCCCCTATCAGATCTTATGGATGAATACATTAGGAAACTTTTATGAAAAATGAAATAGCTGATTATAAATTCAAGTGCGTATACGAAAGCAGAATCAATATCAGGCATGCCCTGACAAAAAGGGGTTTGATACCCCTTACTGGATCCACAAAACCATTTTCAAAACAACTGACTGAATCAAGAGCTAGAATGATCCTTCGGTATGCAGAAAATTCAAAGACAGCGAAAAGTTTCGGCCCATGTCAGCCTGCGCGGACTGCGCAGGCTGACATGGTCGATACTTTTCGCAATTGCATTAAGCCCCCTTTTCCCAGAACATGGTTCAATTATAAATTTTACGTCGTCACTTTGTCTGGGATGAGCATTCACATTAACTTACGCTGATAATACATCGTATATCTTATTCAAAATATTTTGTATCTAGCTAAATGTACGCTTCGTACACAGATTTATGATCAGTTCAGTTAAAGGTTGATACAGCTACATGACCACCAGTGAAACATTGCTGCAAAAGTGGACTGGTTTAAGGAAAAAAAGTATTCAGTGATGAATACTTATACGTATGATGTAAGATGTTAAAAGCCGTTGTCATTATTGTTTCAGTTCCACTAGCATTTTGGCGACATTTACTACAAAAATAAGCAATAAAAAGAAGAACAAGAAAATATTCATGCATAACATCAATGGCGCTGCAAAAACAGCTGCTTCTAAAAAAAGGCACCATTGACCAAAGTAAATTTTTGCAGAACTCGCTGAGAAATGAGCCGAGAAGTCCTAAACAATCCTCAGAATGCAACTTAAAACTTAAAAAACAAAAACAACAACAACAACAACAAATAATGGTTAGACAAAATCATAGCCATTCTTCGGCGAAATTTAACATAACTTCAATTTAAGCTATGTACATAAGCAGTTGTCATTCGAGAAACACAAGAAAAATGGTATTAAAACTAGGTTCCAAAGTACCAAATTGATATTAAAAACTGGATATGAATTGACCAAAGTGGGTACGAAATGAGCAAAATAAAAAGAGTAGGTTGGAACGAAATGTCCAAAATTGTGCGTAATGGCCTAGATACGAAATGATTTGCAGTCGAGCACACAGGTACTCTTCAAAACCGTTTCTTCAAAACTGTTTCCACAGGTACTCTTCAAAACCGAATAAAAACACAGTGACGCGGCTGATGCGGCGCCACAATGAATTTTCAAGTAATTAAAGTCATCATCCTCAAAAAGAAATTGGTCAAGTTGGGGGATTCGAATCATTTACCTCTGATAGGCCATGATTTTTTTAGTGACTGTACTACTGGTCTTTCAGTCTGTCTGTCTGTCTGTCTGTCTCAGAGAAGAAAAAGAAGGTAAATCAGTAAAAATTCTCTACGGGCCACGTGCAGATCTTCACGTTGTCACGTTGTCTGAGACAATCATTTTTAGACTACAATACGAAAGCGTTGTAAACGTCAGCGTTGCAGATCTATTTTGTTAAACGTGCAAAGATCAATCGTATATTGCTGCAAAGGCACATTAACATTGAAGATCGATTTCATTATCCGTGCAGCAATACAGCTGCTGAGTGACGTTGAAATGAAGATCTATTTAACTGGATGTTCACCAGATGACAAGAGATTCTCCATACTCCAAAAACATGCGTCAGAAGAATTCAGTGTTACTTAAATGATGTGAATCATCTAAGGACAGGGTAGAAAACATTGTGAGTGTGAGTAAAGAACAAAATGCTGCTAACCACTATTTTTCTCCTTTTGCAGCAATGCAATGGCTTCTTCCGGAAGGTCGCTAAACCCTGGGTTGTTTTGTAAGGGTGAAAGAGGCTCAATAATACTAGTACATTATTTCTAGAAGAAACGTCGTGTGCGCATGACCGGATATACAAGATTGATGTAAAATGCAGTGCCCTTATAACACCAACCGAAATCAATTACATAAGTTTTACTGAAACGATCAAACACTGCAAGTAATGGATTGAAAAAAAAAAATTTCACCTTATACCTTCATTTGCATGTTATGAATTTCTCCAAGAAGTTGATCTCTGTGCGAAATTGCTGTCCAAGTATTGTACCTCTGGTAGAAAGCTTTCAAAAACATTCTTGGAAAAGGGGCACTTACGTGTAAGAGGAAGAATGTGTTGTAAATAGATGGCGATTAAGATCAGTGGCGAGATAGCGGGACCTTATCTCAATACCAAACGACAATAATTTAGACTTGTCCAAATCGAAAGCATCTGCATACGACAAAGTAAAAGTGACTAAAAATGTGAAATTTGTTTTGTGAAGGTTAGAAAACATTGTGGGAAAAGGAGAAAATGCTGGTTACCAGCATTTTTTCCTCTTCCCACAATGTTTTCTCAATTTTTTTTCTCCCATGCTCGTCAAAAGTAGAGATTGTGTGGTAATGGGTTAAAGAGGCATACAACTAGATTTTCGTTTCGCAAGTATCTCTTTTTCTAGAGAAGTTGTTAAAATAAAAGTGGTGTCCATGCATGGTCGTGAGGTAGAGCGAAGGCCTCATATTCATGAGGTCCCGAGTTCGATACCCAGGAGCAGGTGTCAGCTTCGGGATTGTCCAATGGTCCACACATTCGGCGCGAGTACTGTTTTTTTTTTCCAAGGAAGGAAAACCGAGAAAAATTAATATAAGCTGTAAAAACTTGTCTCACAATCGATGTAAAATAAATGTGTTAGAACAATACTAAATAAAAGAGAAAACTGGATTAAAAATGGCATACTGTACATACAGAGACAATGTAGAAGACTTGACGAATGTCCCATTTTTACATCATTTCCGTAAAAAGTTTCATCCCGTTAGTCACGGTTGATGTTGCTGCATAACACGGGACAAGGACATCTTGACTTTTTGCCAAACGAATTAAATCTCAGACCTGTCCAGAGATAAAGTATTTGCAGACGACAAATTAAATGTGGCTTAGGTGATGCGAATGATCTATGATAGGATAGAAAACATTGTGGGGGAAGAGGAGAAAATGCTGGTTACCAGCATGTTCCCTTTTTCTCACAAAGTTTTCAAAAGATTCTCTCTGTAGGGTCGTTAAAACTGGGGGTTACGTTGTAAAGGGTTAAACGCACGAACAAACGACTTGCGCATATGGCTTAGTCGGTAGAACCACTGTTTTCCTGTTCAGTGTCAAGGATTCGAATCCCAGCGAAGGCAGTCAAATCTTATAATTGGCCTGCAACACGCAAAAAGGTGCATTCGGACATTTGCGTAAAGTGTCGTCTCGGATTAGCCTGCACAGTCCGTGCAGACTAATCTGAAACGACACTTTCCGGTTTTATGTATTTTTTTGTTTTGCGCAAGTCTACTGTAGCACAAAATCTAATGTTGTCGTAAAGTGTCGTCTTGGATCAGCCTGCGCGGACTGCGCAGGCTGATCCGAGACGACACTTTACGCAAATGTCCGAATTCCCCCTTTCCCATGTGGCAGGTCAATTATAGTATTTCTGTGTTTTCTAAGTTATTATTATGTGAACAGTAACAAGATACACGAGTATTCTATCGCGTTCTATTCTATTCTATTGCGAAAGACTTATTCTGTTTCATTCCGTTTGTATTTTTCCCATATTTTGTCATAAACGAAACAAATTATTTAACCCAGATTTTTTTGTTATACATAATTTAGGTGTATAATGTTTCACAATAGTCAGTAACATATTGCCAGGGCCTAAGTTTTGACAATATGATATAGAGTACAGTTATTTCATCCTTTTTTTTAAACGGGGCGACTAAAATTGTCTTTTGCGGACAGTGTAGATCAAGATCAGACTGCACAGACGTGCAGTCTGATCTTGATCTTCACTGTCCGATTATTTGTTCGACCTACTGGAAAAAGTGTTACTTACCTATATGCTTTTTTTGTTCTTTTTTTACGTGGTTTCGAATGAAAGTCTGTTCGTTTTGTTAGCAGTCTGAGGGCACGGGTGACAAAATTTTAAACTTGTCCATTTTTTTTTAAACGCACGTATACCCACGGCAAATTAAATACCGGTATTTGTAAAAAATGACAATATTTATGTTTTTAAAGGATAGAATCATTGTTGGAACAAGGAGAAAATGTCAATGAACCAGTATATTCTACTTCTACAATCATTTCAAAATCCGTTTTGTCCAGGAGAGCGAAATCAAGGATTAGGTGGTTAAAAAAAGTTAAAAAAAACAACAACAACCAAAACTAACAGGCTGATATTTGAGATACTCTATCTGTTGAAGTGCAGTGTTCCCTAATCATAAATCAGAATCAAACAATGTTTGTATATTTTTTTCTTTTCATTTCAAAACGCACATTTAAAACACGCCCATATATTTCATAAAACCATATTTTACACGTTTAACTCTTTATCAAACGACAAAATTTTAGCCCTGTCCAAATTGAAAGCATTTGCAGTCGACAAATTAAATGTTACTTAAAGTGAACCTTGTCTTTTGTGGGGAAGAAAACATTGTGCAAAAAGGAGAAAGGTCGGTTACCAGCCGAAAAGTGTTGTAACTGTTAACTGCAGTACTGCTGTACATCACAGTAAAATAATATTTTCTTCTTCTAACTCCTTAAATACACGTTTATGACTATTTGATATTCAAGAAAGAAACCTATAGGTGTTAGAGAAAGATAAAAAGCGAGTTGGAGAAAGATAAAAAGAGAGAGAAATTGTGAGCGAGAGAGAGAGAGAGAGAGAGAGAGAGAGGCGAAGACAATGAAGAAGAAGAAGAAGAAGAAGAAGAAGAAGAAGAAGAAGAAGGATAAGAAGAAGAGGAAGAAGAAGAAGAAGAGGAAGAAGAAGAAGGTAATGACGACGACAACGATAACGATGATGATGATGCTCGAAGGGATGGTGATGGAGGTGATGATGATGATGATGATGATGGCGACGACGATGATGATTATAATGGTGATAATTATGAACAAGAAATCCATCAAAAATCATCACATCTTTCCAAAACACCGTAAGACGCAAAAGGTCGCTTTCCGGGAGGCAATATCTTAATTTGAGAATCGCATATATAAAAAAAATCTGTTATATTAAAAAAAAAACCCTGTTCATATTTCATAAATATTATTATCGTCTCCCCTGTCTATCAAATTCAATATGAGCGCGTGCATGATAAAGGACCAAAAAAGAAGGCCTAAGAATTTGTATTATAAAGGCATAAATATTTCTCTCTGCACGCTTGCCTGCGTTTGCATGCTAGCGTGAAAAATTGGGAGTTTAAAACTTGAATAAATTTGCGATTATAATATGCTTCCTATTGAGACGAGATGCTCAAAAATGACGCTGCAATCTGTATGATATTGCCTGCAACACGCGAAAAGGGGCATCCGGACATTTGCCTAAAGTGTCGTCTCGGATTAGCCTTCGCAGTCCGCACAAACTAATCCGAGACGGCACTTTTCGTTTGTATGTAATTTTGTGTATTGCGTAAGTCTACGGTAGCACAAAATCTAATGTAGCCGTAAAGTGTCCACTCGGATAAGTCTGCGCGGATGTCCCTTCCATATGTCCCTTTTCGCGTGTAGCAAGCCATTTAACATTTTAAGTTATGAGCATCGCTCTTTAATAAGAGAGTGAAATGTATCATCAAAAAGTATCGACCCAGATCAGCATGCGAAGTCCCCGCAGGCTGACCTGAATCGATACTTTTCGCTTTTGGTTTTTTTGCATGTCCAAGAACCATTCTACCTTATGACATACTCGCTTGTGAGGTAAAATGGGTTTTATGGATCTATGTGATTATATGGCGACTTGCTTGATCCGAGACGACACTTTCCAATCGTGTTTAATTTTTTTGTTTCACGCAAGTCTACTGTTTGACAAAATCTAAGGTTGACGTCAATATCCGTCTCGGATTAGCCTGTGAGGACCACCTAGGCTGATCCGAGATGACACTTTACGCAAATGTCCGAATGCCCCTTTTCGCGCATTGTAAGCCATCATTATTATAATGCATCAGGAGATATATTAAACCTCTATTTGCCAGAGCACAGCTCAGATAGAAATTGTTAAAACCTATAAAAGACGTTTACGAGTTTTTTAAGACCCGGAGATAGATTGTTTTTTGAAAATATTGTGGATAACGAGAAAATTTTGCGATTACAAACGCTTTATTTTGAGACTAGGTAGTGAAATACTAAAGTACACTCCGTATAATATAACATAGTACATAACATATGGGTACAATTTAATAAACATTCGCAGAAAATGATTTATATCTAGCTGTATAGATGGATTTTGTATCTGGTGGTACAAAAAAAATATCGTGGGAAAAGGATAAAATGCTGGTTACCAGCATTTTATCCTTTTCCCACGATATTTTCGTAAGCTGTCTTTTCCAGGGCCGGAAAAACACAGGCATTTTTTTTGGTAACAAACATATCTACTGTACCTACTATGCTTAACATTATAGAGTAGTTAAATTCATCATCTGCAAATTCGTTTGTGCTTAAATTTATATAAAGTTGAAAAGTTTGTCGTCAAGGTAACAAGCCAACTAATACGAGCAATGTGCACTCAAACTAGCATTTTGCTCCTTTTTTTCACAATGTTACCTATTCTATCAAAGACAGATTTCATTACTTGATTCACGTTTCGTTTGTCGTCGGTTTCAGTGTGAATACGGTCAACGCTGGGGTCGCCTAAAAAGCCAGTTACAGTTAACATTTTCATCCCCGAAAAAGGACTGAGGTATCGTCACATTAACCCTTTACCAAACAATCCCTGGTTTTTACAACCCTGAGATAGAAGTCATTTGAAAACATTGTGGGAAAATGAGAAAATGCTGGTAACCACCATTTTCTCCTTTTCCTACAATGTTTTCTACCCTGCTGGAAACAAATTTCAATTTTTTGAGTAACGTTTATTTTGTCGTCTGCAAGTGCTTCAATTTGGACCAGTCCAAAATTTTGTGGTTTGGTAAAGGGTTAAACGTTCCTATATATGATTCGGCTTTCTCATACATTATCCTTTAGTGTAGATTAAGATCAGATTGTATGTGCTGTGAAGCCTGATCTTGACTCATACTATCCGAAATACTGACTTGTTATACACGCTCTAAGGGTATCACAAAAACCCACAATGCACCGCAAAAAAACTGGTATATGATATATTACGAGTATATTGACAGATGAGGGCATATATTATTACTAATTATGAACATTTGAACGCTTTCTGATGGGTATAATATTTAAACTTTATTTACCCTTTTCGTGTCTGAAGCGATTTTCTTTCTTTTTTCGGATAGCGAAGATTAATTCCAATTCTAGATTACCATTGTAACAGCGAAATATTCGAATGAATATAAGGTCGAGAAATTACTTCCACTTGAACGCGGACGACACTGCAAGTCTATGAATCTGAGTGTTTAATCAAAGCAAGACGTGAAAGTGTTTTTTTTTTTATTAAATTGTTCAATTTTATTTTTGAAAAAATGGAAATGTTTCAGTTAAAGGTGGGTATTTAGAATTTTCACATGACACCAAACTAAAAAATATACATATCATCGAAATTTATATGAAAAAAACAATACAAATCATCAATGATTAAGAATCATAAAATTACAAAAAAAAATTTTTTTGGTGGTATTCCCTTAAAAGGCTACGTAGCCACTTAAGCTATTTTTAGATTTTGCGCCAAAAATCAATAAAGCATTGTGGGAATGTCAAGTGACTGGCACGTGACTAATAACGCTTAAATTCCATAACAAAACGAACATGTAATAATTATTTTCCATCATGTCTTCTTTGGACCCTATGTTTGAAACTCAATCTGTGTATTCCTGTATGTAGATGAGTGAATTGATCATCTAAAAATAGAACGTGTCTCCCGTCCGTGTCGACCTGGGCTGTAGTACATCTCTAATTTCTCGTGTTGTCAGACGGTGTTCGACTACTGGCGTTTTATGAATGAAAATTAAAAGGCTTTGGGGGTAAAAGGATGATTTTATGCACTTTTGTACAATTTTCGTCCCAAAATCTGAAGGGCCACCTTTAACGGGATGAAGTTTTTTTGTTCGAATAAACGCGTGTTCGAGACAGAAATAATTTCACATGTACATTAAGACACCAAAAGTTTATAAACAATTTTTTAAAAGTGTCCAAACTACAAAAATGACACGCCCATCTTACTCGAAATAAAGCAGATACAAGATATAACTATTACATACAACATGAATACTGACGACATAAAAGGCCTATAAATCTGAGGGTGTATACTACAATGTTGATGCATAAATATTAACTCTTTCTATACCATAGACGACACCAAAAGCTTTTGTGGACAGTGTAGATCAGAGATCAGACTGCACAAAACGTGCAGTCTGATCTCTGATCTACACTGTCCACTACTATATTATATGTGATGACTGAACCGACTCTTCATCTTGCAGAGATGTGTGTTTAACCTTGAGAAATCGCGACTGATTTCTTCAGTAGTGAAAGAGTTAATATCACACTAACAATGTAACCCGGTTCGAAAAATATAATGTTTGAGATATCACTTGCTCAAGAAGGAAACTGACGCCACATACATGTAATTAAATTTGAAGGTGCATTCAAAAATTTAAATTTGAAGGCGCATACGAAAGAAAGGTGCACAAGTATTCATGCCATACTAATAAAGCAACTCGATTCGAATAATCGTATGTTCGAGATATCGCTAGTTCGACAAGAACACTGACGCCATATTAGGTCTATAAATTTGAAGGTGCACACAAAAAGAAATATGCACAAGTGTTGATGCCTCGGTAATAATGCAACATAGATTCGAATAATCGTATGTTCGAGATATCCCTAGTTCGACAAGAACACCGACGCCATGTAAAGGTCTATAAATTTGAAGGTGCATACAAAATAAATGATGCACAAGTATTAATGTCATAATAATTGTTCTATTTACATCATGTAAATTTGGGATAAAACGGAAGACAATGACATTTATGGAACAACACTAGAACGAGTGTCGACTCGCCCTCGAGTTTTTTTGTTGTTATTGTTGTTGTCCCCGTGAGATGTTACATAACATCTAGTTTGACTACAGTTAATTCTTTACCAGATGATAACATTTTAGACGGGTCCAAATTGAAAGAATTTGCAGACGACAAAATTAGCATGACCAAAAAATTGAAATTTGTTCTGGAGGGGTAGAAAACATTGTGGGAAAAAGGAGATACAAGAGCTATTACAAGAGCCCTAAGTATCTTGCCCAACTACAGTCCCACAACAAACCCAGTGCTTTCAGTGAGGATCGAGCACGAGTCCTCGAGTTTTTTTTTCCTTACACTCCAGCATTGACACAGGCAGGACTCTTCCACAGCGGTTTAACCCTTTCCCAAACAAGCCCTGGTTTTTAAGTGTGTGCAGTAAAAGTATTCGAAAACACTGGGAAAAGGAGAAATTGCTCATAACGAGCAATTTCTCCTTTTCCCACATTTTTTTCTACCCTTTTTGGGAACTTTCTGCATTTTTCTCCAACTCTAAAATTGTCGTCTGCAAACTCTTTCGGTTTGGAAGGGTCAAAATTTTGTTGTTTGTGAAATGGTTAAGGGAGAAGTTGTGAGAAACTGTATTATAAACGACACTTGTTGACCCCGTATAGTTTATCAGTATAGTTTTACTCTTTCAATATGGGGTTCCATGCATCGCACCAATACAGTTATCAAATAATTACGGATCTATTAAAACCTTTTTGTCAAACAAATGACTGAATCATGAAGTAGTATAGTCTTTGAACATACAAGAAATTGACAAACAGCAAAAAGTTTCAACTCATGTCAGCCAGCGCGGACTGCGCAGGCTGACATGAGTCGATACTTTTGCAGATGAATAAAGCTTCTTTTCACAATAAAAGGCTCATATAGAATGTATGGGTATTTTTTATTTCAATTTTGAAACCCGAGAGCGTTCTTTTATGCGCTTGGATTACGTATATACGTTAAACATAGTTTATGAATATAACTCGTATGATCAATTTCACCAGCCCTAGTTTCGATACAACCGGGTCACTGTCCCTGAACGGCTTGATTTATAATGGAGTTTTCAGATTATATAATCAAACAAAACTTCTAAAAATGATATGGCTGAATTTAGTCAGGCAATAGCTAGGAAACCACATTTAAAAAGATTATTGGTATTACAGTAGGTAGCCCTGGAAAGTATTTTTAGATTTCATGGCAGTATTTCGCAAAGACCTGTGGGAACGTCACATGATCAAAATCACGCATATTTATAGAATAGAAATTTAAATTGGGTCCCCTTTAATCCAAACTACAAGATTTTAGACTTTTTCAAAATGAAAACAAAATGAAAGCAAACGCAGACGACAGCTAAAAACCTCGTTAATTCAAACAATCTTGTGTTTAACAAAGCTGATGAAGGCTTTTAAAAATATCATGTAGATAGCAGAAAATTCTAGTGACCGGCATTTTCTTCTGTCCCTACTATGTTATAGACTCTTTGAAAGATAAATAGCATGGCAAGTGTAACATTCACTTGGTCAAATGCAGAGGCCTTCAATTTGAATAAGTCGACAATTTTGTCGTCTAGCAATACAGAATAGTTTCCCCTTTTTCCATGATTTTTTTTCAAAAGGCTTCTACTGAGGAACGATGAAACTGGGTGAAAAATAAGCAAAAAAAAGTACTATAGCCTATATCATTCAGTCTTTATCCTTCATAATTCAAGTTGACTTTGCTTTATAAAAAATCAATGGTTCTGAAAAGACTGTCTACGCAAAATAAGCAGTCTCTCCACAAGGATCTTGAATGTATTTCAAAAGGGCATGGCGGGAATTTAACCCTTTTATCTGATAAATAATCAACATGAAATTCTCAGTTTGGTAGTAGAAACACAAATATTTCTATTTAAAAGAATGTTTTGGGGAATAATAAATTATATCCTTCTCGGACAGTGTAGATCAAAGATCAGACTGCACGTTCTGTGCAGTCTGATCTTGATCTACGCTGTCCGCAAGAAGTCAATGAGTCGTACTTAACAGCTTAAGGGTAAATCTCCTGTAGTATCCCCTTCAATTTGTGCAACATAAACCCAGGGTTTGACAACTTACGGGATATTGAAAGAATTTTTTTTATATTTTCAAAGCTGAAATAAATCAGTCGTTCACCTGCTTATTACATTATTCATTTTTTTTTTTTCATTTACATACTAGTTAATGCTCTTCTTCCGCACTGTCTGCGAAACATCGTCATAGATGCCATAGTCGGCATCTTCTATTTGTAAAACCCTTGAGATGCTAGTGGTGTGTCATTGTGCTTTTGCAGACAGAGTTGGTCTAAGATCAGGCTGCACAGAGCCTACTGTCTTATCTTGAATCTTAAAATTCCAATTGTTTGCGTATTATCTCTTTACCAAACGATAAATTGATAGACTGGTCCAAATTGAAAGCATGTTGCAGACGACATAACAAATGTGATTGAAGAATTGAAATTTGATTAGGGATGTATAGAAAACATTGTGGGAAAAGGAGAAAGTGCTGGTTACCAGCATTTTCTCCTTTTCTGCCACAATGTTTTCAAAAGGCTTCTACCTAGGGGTCGTCAAAAGTCGTCATTGTGTGGTAAAGGATTAAATGTGCTTCAGTATTAACGTTTAACTTTAAAATGTTAAGAAACA
This sequence comes from Tridacna crocea, assembly GCA_943736015.1. Lineage (NCBI taxonomy): Eukaryota > Metazoa > Mollusca > Bivalvia > Cardiida > Cardiidae > Tridacna > Tridacna crocea. The sequence continues at coordinate 18,929,398 of OX031056.1, read as the reverse complement.
TTGTGGGAAAGGAAGAAAATAATTATCGCTCCTTTTTTCCTTTTTCCTACAATGCTTCCAACAGACTTCATTCTAAAGATCGTAAAAACTCGGATCTGTGTGGTAAAAGCTTATAGCGCTCTTTGACAGACATTAGTGCACTTTGTTTCAAGTACCTGATTAAAGAGTGACAGGTTACGAGATTTATGGATGCAGTTTCACGAAGCCGGAACTATTTTTAAGCATTTCTCCACGCTCTGCAAGTAGCGAGACGCCACATGCAGGCGCCTCGTAAAATACCTCAATGAAGTACTTACCTGTCTTTAATTAACTTTTTATCAAGAGACAAACATGTTGAGCTTGCCCAAATTCAATGTATTTGCAGCCGACAAATAAAATGTAACTTTAAACTTTGCGATCTGTCTTCGAGTCATGCCCAGGGTCGTTACAACGCGGGATTTTGTTGTGAAAGTTTAGGCAACGACCTTCACGCTTATTTTACATCTAAACTGCATTTTGAATCTCTAATAAGATGGGTCTACAGTGGTTCTGTGGAGAAACATGTAGAATATAATCATTGAATGCAACCCATCATTCGGCAAAACTCACGGCGAACCGTCTATCAAGTTTCCCGGCTGTATTATGATGTGTGATAGTTACATAGTCGTACATTTTATTAGCCGGAAATGGACCGCTTTACTGCGCATGAAACAGTGAGCCCGCTCTTTAAAAAAGTACTATAACGCTATTGTACAAGAAAAAGTTGATGCAAAGCATCAAAGTCGCCGCAAAAAAATTTGTTTAATGCTTCAAGAAAGCCAGGGCAAGTAAGTAAATGTCAGTTTTCATCAGCAGATTTTTTAAAACATTATGAAATTATGTGAATAGTAACCTATATCAAAACTTGTCTTCTGTTACAGTATCTAATACCCTAGCACAGCGCTCTCTTAGCTCTTTTCCAAACGACAAATATCAGACTCTTCCACATTCAAAGAGTTGGCAGATGACAATTTAAAAAGCTGCAAAAATGGTGGAAAATTCGCTAGTAGTGGGGAAAAAGTATTTAATAAAGAAGAAATTGCTTATAACGAGCAATTTCTCCTTATCCAACATGTTTTGACAAAAGAATTTGATAGCACACATGTGATAACCCGTGTTTGTTTGGGAAAGTGGTGAAAGCAGGGCTAAGTTACTAAAATGTTGCTGTCCTTGGAAAGTATGATTCAAGAGGACGTAAGTTTGCAAGGCATGCTTTCAATTTAAACAAGTCTAAGACTATAGTGTTTTGTGAACAGTGTTCATAAAGAATCATGGTTTTGCATTGCGCTTTATCATTATGAACAACACAGCTAAAAAGTGGCCTCTCTCCAGATTTTTTCCACAAATTAAATTTATGCAGAGCTTGTTGAGAAATAAACAAAAGAGTTCTAAACTATCTTTGTTGTAAAAACTAAACTTAGAAATACATAACCAATAATGGTCAGATACAATCATAAACATCATACCCGTTCTTCGGCGGAATTTACCACAATTTCAGCAATGCACAATTTTAGCAGTGGTCATTCAACAAAAAACACACAAATAGTAGGAAAAACTATCTACAAAATAATCAAAATGATTATTAAACCTGTGTACGAAGTTTGTACGAAACGACCAACTGGGTACGAAATGATCAAAATTGAAAGTATAAGTAGGTACGAAATGACCAAAATCGTACGAAATGACCTAGGTACAAAATTAACAAGGTACGAAATGACTGGAAACCTGTACAGCCTTGACCAATGGAAACAAGGCATTTATGTGGACGAATCCATTTCTCACGAATAGCGACAATAAAAGAAATAATTAAGCGGTTTTTTGATGTTGTAAGTATTAATAGAACAAAAATAGTATCGTATTGCAATTTCGTAGTTTAAGAATGAATTAAAAAGCCAGGTTAAGGCGAAGTAACGTTAGAAAGATTCCTTGTTAACCTAACACCCCTAAAAAAACGAAATTCCCACTATCCATGTCCTAACTCGAAAAACTATTAAAAATATAGTCGCGCGCTTCTGCGCGGCGACTAATAACCAAAGGTCTATTGAAAGCGGCGCCATAGAAAAGATGGAAGTTCTCTTATGACATTATTACGAGCCTATATCGGAAGTGTAAGCCTTACTACATTAAAAAAGGGAGTACCGCAATGAATTACAACTTTATATTATAATATTTCATGTGTCTATTTTTAGAAATATTACGGGTAAAGAAATGACGTCCACGTCACAGTGAATATTTTCCTCCTGCCGAAAATCTGGAAATATAATATATAATTCATTTCATCAGCTTGTGGTTAATGTGGGGAAACATTTGCCTCAAAGGGAAAGGTTGGCGAAAATAACTCATGCCTTACGGCACTCGTTTTTTTCGTATACCTTTCCCTTTTTCGGCAAATATTTCCCCATATTAACCACAAGCTTATGAAATCAACTTTGTATATATCTTGTAACGATGCAAAAATACCGATAAAATCATTGAAGTTGTGGCATCCAAATCTACACTAAATAATCATGTGTTTCAACGTCTTTTATGAAGAAAGTCATTGAACGTATTTTGAAAAAAAAAATCTACTTTTCATAATTAGCATTTCAATTTAATGAATTTAACATTTTTGTCGTCTGGTAAGGAGCAAAAGGAACGCCATCTAAAGATATGATAAAAAACAAGAGGTACTGCATTAGCAGCTGAATCAATGTATAGAGTATACCACATAGAGTGTGCGTGTGTGTAACATTTTCTACGACAAAACTGAACCAACAACACTTTAGAAAGAACATTTCAGTTTTTAGACAGTATACATTCAAGACCAAAGTCGACACAGTAAGTCGATATCTGGCAGGGGTTTCCTGTGATTTGCTCTTTGATAAAGCTAATAACCGGTGCGCTATTAAAATCAGATCCATCATACTTTTTGCACTTAGAATCTTCCTGAACAGGAATGAACTGGATTAACCTGAACGATCGATTGGAAGTCATACGAATGACGGTACTAAAATGAAGACAAGAGAAACACCAAAAAAAGAAGCAGAATATTCATTCAGTGCAGCTTTTTATCCTTATCAAAATACCAAATTTTGAGGTTGAAAAAGTTTCTGTTCGAGAAAAGAGTATTCTGAATACAATTAAAAGGTAAAAGTAGAGCCATACAGAGCCGTATATTGTTTTTACGTCGCGATCTTGATTGCATGGATTATCCTATGCACGAAATCAACGAAATCAAGCACACAACGAATAATACTGGTTTTACAGAGTGTAGGCATTCCTAACAAATTCATAAGTTTCCATAGCCAAATTCCATATCCCAGTGGTCTATATTAGTCAAATAAATCTATTTCTATAATGAAATCTTAAAGTTACATTTTGGTAGATATCTGTAAACTTTGTTACGGGTCTCGAGGAGACCATTTCGATGGGTATCCCGCAGCAAATGTTTCAGTGAAGACCCTATCAGATGTTAACATCGGATCTATTTACATATCTTATCAATAGTTCTATAGTTACATTATAAAGCATAGTTAAGGTAGAAGTCCATGCTGAGCCATTTTATCAATTATTGATAGTAGGCGTCACGACAGGGTTAAGTTCTCTCTCAATGCTGAAGATTGGGTCGACAACGTCTGTGTGGAAAATCAGCAAACTACCTTGTAAAGAAAGCTATCCTCCATACAACATGACCTGTACGATAGATTGCTAAAATAATATTGCATCAAACAAACGAAGGAACGAAGGAAGGAAGAAAGGAACGAACGAACGAAGACGGAGTTTTGATCTACTACGATTGAAAAACAAAAAAACACATAGTATTATGAGACGATGTGCGTGACAATCCATTCATGCAAAAAAATGCTTACGTCGCGTATTCTACCTTGTTCAGATAAGTAATATACCCCTGTGATATTCACACACTGAAACCTTGCAGTGGATGACATCAAAATCACCGTCATAATATATGGGAAATCAACATAAGTCAAAAGTAAGCACGGACAGCAAATATCGAGGCAAAAGCAAAAATTGCTTGCTACGAGTAATTATACTTTTGTCATGTTGTTTTAATGAGTGATCTGCAGGTTATCATGTTGTGTTGGTTTCGAGATAAGGGCGTATCATTCGTAATTTAATTCATACAATTAGTTGATATACCTTGTTAGTGACCCTTTCATCAGGGATTGTGCTTTTACACTTTAACGCATTGTTCTGTAGATCCAAATTCCAAGGCACAATTTGTTTTGCCAGAAAAAAAAAACACCTCTGCCATTCAGATGTCTGGGCTTGAAATAAGGAATTAGCGTTCTCTATGGTTGGTTAACCTTTTACCCGATATGCCAATTTAAGGCTCTTCCATTTCAGCAGCGAATAAAGTTATGATGTCAAAAATATGGACAAATGAGGATAAAGTATCTGATTGAGAGGAAAACATTGTGGGAAAAGGAGAAATTGCTCGTTACGAGCAATTTCTCCTTTTCCCACAATGTTTTCAGAAGCTGTCTGTTGTCAAAATGAGTATCTATGGAGTAAAGGGTTAATATGGATCTCTGGTTCTCATAGGCATAAAAAGGGTATATATAAATGGTTTACGATAATTCTTTGCGTTGGAAAACACATGAATGAAGGGAAATAAGGGTCTCTATTTATCATGAAGGGATTTTTAATTATTTGCAGTATAATATATCATATGCAGCAAAATGCGATACATCATGGACACGAACGTTTATATACTATAACAATTTCTCCTCTGAAATTTTGTCAATAACACGCAAATGACTTTTCCTCTTGCAGTGTCGAAGAATGAATGTTTTGGACATTAATACAGAAACTGTTATTAGCACACTGACATTCAAAACGATGTTCAATGAGATTTACATAACATAGACCTCTAACTCATTAATAGTAAATAGAATATGAACCAACTCGCGATCAAAGGTCACAAATACAGCATTTCAATTTCGATGGTGGCTTGGTGTTCTGTCTTTCCGCGAAGGTTAGGAAACGTTTTGTAAGAAAAATGCTTCTTTGGGCGAAACTCCGACTTCTGAGATTTTCGGCTTTACTCAAGTTAATACGCACAATCTTTAAGCTTTAAAGATAATCGTTGACTCCTCATCACTTGTATTTACTTGTAATTCTTCACTAAATAATTAAAACAAAATAATTAAAACAAAATGTCAGATAATTCTCACCGTATCGGACAGTGCAAATCGAAGATCTAACAGCACCTCCTGTATAGTCTGATGTCGATCTACAGTGACCACAAAGGTGCACACAATCGCGCTCAACAGCCTACGAGTTATAGTCGATCTCAGATAATGAAGGCCCAATCACTTCGTCAACTGTCCTGGCGTACAGCTCTAGTGCTTTCAGCGCTTTCAATACTTTGATTTCCCGAAATTTGATGTTAGATTTATTAAACCTTATCTTGTTAACTCTTTACCAAACAACAATATTTAGGCTTGTCAAAATCGAAAGCTTTTGCAGACGACAAAATAAAAGTGACTGAAAATTTGAAATTTGTTTTGTAAAGAGTAGAAAACATTGTGGGAAAAGTAGAAAATGCTGGTCACCAGCATTTTCTCCTTTTCCCACAATGTTTTCTAAAGGTTTCTTTCTCAGGGTCGCTTAAAAGTCGGCATTATGCAATAAATGGGGTTAAACGCATCTGAAAATGTCGTTTAGTAAATAGTCAAGGCATTTTCAGATCTGCTTACCAGTATTCTATCCTTTTCCCACAATCAGTTCAAAAACTTTCGTGTTAAACTCGGGATTGTGTGGTAATAGATTCAGCCCTTTTGCAGCCAAAGACGAAAACAATCACTTTTGCAGACGACATAGATCAAGATCAGACAGCTCAAAACGTGCAGTCTGATCTTTGATCCATATATTCGGTTCGCTTGTGCAGTCAACTCCATACAATCAATTTTTTCTTAGTTTCAATGGATTCTATTTAGAACTGTCGATAGTGGTCGCGTTTATTTCTTTGGTGCTGAAAGATTTAAGATATTCTGACGAAAAAAAAGAATCTTTTAATTTTATTGCGGAATGTAAATGATAAAAGGCATTTTCCCATCGACAAGATATGTATGGGAAGTCACGCATACCTGCTTTAACTCTTTACCAAACGACAAATCTTTAGACTTGTCCAAATTGAAAGCATTTGCAGACGACAAAAAAATGGGACTCGAAAAATGAAAACTTGACTTCAGAAGAGCAGAGAAAACATTGTGGGAAAAGGAGAAAATGCTGGTTACCAGCATTTTCTCCTTTTCCCACAATGTTTTGAGAAGGCTACTTCCTCTGGCTCGAGCAAAAACCAGAGACTGTTTGATAAAAGATCACGTAACGCTTTGTTCCAAACGACAACTTTAAACTAGTCGACATTGAAAGTTTTTGCAGACAACATATTAGATCTGACCCAATGAGATTAATTAATATCTATGAAAGAGTTTGAACACAACTTGGACAAAAAGGAAGGGAGTAACCGGTTACTTGTAACAACTAGAATTTCATCTTTTTCCCTCAGTGTTTATCAAAAGCCTTGCATCTTGAGCTCTTCAAAGCAAAAGAATGCTTGGTGCAAGGGTGAAAGTTTAATCAGTGCTTATGGCTAGTGATTTCTCCACGTTGCACAATATTTCCCTTTTTTCACTTCTCTTCAATTCTTTTTCGTTGTTTTTCAATAATATTTTGTGATATTATTTTTTCATAAATTTTTAAATAGACAAAAAAAAAAGCCAAGGTTGAAGCAATTTCATTGAATGTACTTTTCATATCATTATAAAATGATAAGGCGAGGCTGCTATCTTATTACTCATACCTGACAGTATAATAATATTTATGTTAGACTGGTCCTTATTAAAATGCATTTTCAGACGTCAGATCAAATGTGGCCCTAAATGTTGAATCTTTCTTTGAAGGTGTTAGAACGCATTGAGAGAAATGGAGGAATGGACAAAAATACTGGTAATCAGCATTATCTCCTTTTTCCCAAAATGTTTTCAAACTGAGCCTCCTGTCTCATAATTGTAAATGCACGATATCGCTTAAAAAAAGAGTAACTCTTAGATTGTTAAGCGCGTTTCGAAGACCTTTAGCGGACAGTGTAGATCAAGATCAGACTGCACAGAACGTGCAGTCTGATCTTGGATCTACACTGTCCGACGAAGAGATACCTTTCTTCTAAAAATAGTATTGAAATAAAAAAAAAATCTTTTTTTTTTTAATTATCGGCCTTAACCCTCAGGCTGCTAGGCACGACTCACTGACCTTCTGCGGACAGCGTAGATCAAGATCAGACTGCACAGAACGTGCCGCCCGATCTTGGATCTACACTATCCGACTAAGAAATACTGTTTCCCAGAGCATAACTTTGAAAGAGCAATATTTAGTTATAAACTATCAAAGTGAAAATTTTATTTTAGTTACTTAGCTGGATAAGTGTTAAAAATTCACTTCATTTATTTAGCAAAATAAGGGTTAAAGTTCAGTCGGTGCTCATGGATAGCGATTTCTCTACGTTGTACAATATTTCGTTCACTTCTCCTCGTCGTTTTTACATAATTTTGTATCTCATTATAAATGCTAAGTTGTTTAAATTTCAGTGAGTAGTTTTATTGGGGGAAATCAGAAAGTTAGTACTTAAAAGCATTCCTCGCCTGTGTGTCGGTCTATCTGTCGTTCGATCTGTCTGTCTGTCTTTCTGTCTCTCTTTCTGCCTGTTTGTCTGTCTCCTTTGCTTCCATTCCTCTTTTTCCGTCTTTTTTTCCCTTCCTTTCTATCCCTTCTCTCTCTCTCTCTCTCTCTCTCTCTCTCTCTCTCTCTCTGTGCCTCTCTTTCTGTTTGTCTGTCTGTCTATCTGTCTCACATATAATTGGTTCTACTGGCGGTTTTCAAGCAGGTACAAATTGTTATGTAAAATCACGAACGCACGCTAAAAGGTTACTAAAAGGTTAAATTAGTGTCTTCAATAACATGTTCAACACTTATAATACGACCCGTGAGAATTTATGAAGAAACAAGCCGATAGGATAGAGAAAAAGGCATGCCGCGGACAGAAAGACAGAGGGACAGAAAAACAGAGACAGAGATGTGCAAAAAGACAGATGCAGAGAGGGATAGCAGCAGCAGCAGCAGCAGCAGCAGCAGACGCAGCTGCAGCAGAAGAAGAAGAAGAAGAAAAAGAAGAAGATGGTGGTGGTGGAGGCATAGTCGAGAGCAGAAAAACACAGTGACAAAACGGAGAGAGGGAAAGAGAGAGTCAGAGACAGACAGACAGAAGGACGGGCGGGCAGGTGGGCAGTAAGGCAGTAAGGTCGAAACTTTTTGCAGATGCGTAAAACCCCCTTTTCACAGAGCACAATTCGTATCTATTTTACTCGCTTTTTCACACAAACATCAAAAAAGACGTACATCTTAAATCATTATATCTGTCCATCTTTTTGCTCTATTTCTCTCGGTACGTTCTGCCCTCATCTCTTTCTCTAGTCCCCTTTTGCATAAGTCTTTTTTCAAAACATAACAGTACAATCGTAAACGTATATGCACCGCTGCCTGTTGGTCGCTGGTTCGAGGCTCCAGCTCTGCAAATGTCTTTCTGAAGATTGGTGCTAGGCATTGTGACAAGATAAATTCCTCTCTCATCATTAATCATTGGTTAAAAGATGATGTGGGAAAGTAGCCAGTGGCATGGAAAGAATAGTTTTTGCTCAGTAATTGTGTAGGAAATAAGAAAGTACAAAAAGGTGAACTGACTACAAAGGTAGCTATTGCAAAATAATCAAATCTTCCCTCGCCACTTCTGTTTAACCCTTTACCACACAATGACGAGTTTTGACGACCCTGAAGTAGAAGCCTTTTGAAAATATTGTGGGAAAAGGAGAAAATGCTGGTAACCAGCATTTTCTCCTTTTCCCACAATATTTTCTACCTTTTCCAAATCAAATTTCGATTTTCAGTCATATCTATTTTGTCGTCTGCAAATGCTTTAAATTTGGACCGGTCTATAAATTTGTCGTTTGGTAAAGATTACAAATAAAAGCAGCCAGTAGCGTTGAAAACAGCTTATCTTAGCAGTGCTAAAGAAATACATGTACAGGGAAAGCTTGGATGGGTACACTAGCCGCCGTTACGCATCTTGAAAATGATTTTGAAAAAAAAAACCAGTAAACATCAAACGTACAAACACCTATTTACAATTTCTATTATTTGCATAGCTTATAAATACTACGATAATAAAAACGGAAGAAATAGCCTTAAACCGTGTTTACGTAAAAAGTATTCGCCCTTTAAGACTCAAAAATGCAAAATGTTTCATACATCGGCGAATAAAAAATAGCACATATAAATAGTGATTTCGAACCATCCTTTGGCAAAAAGAACCTATCATAGCGGACTGTGTGGATCAAGATCAGACTGCACGTTTTGTGCAGTCTGATCTTGATCTGCATTGTCCGCAAAAACAGCGTATGTTTTCATATGAAAATATAAGGGTTAAGTGCATTTTGTATTGGTTGTATTTTGAACAGAATGTCAACGATCTAGATAAAACCTAACCACGAAATATTTGGAAAGGTTTCAGCGTAAAAAAAAAGTGAAATTCTTTTCTACTCGCTCTACAAATTCAATAGCCTTTTTACTTTCTCTCTTTCAAAAAAAAAATAGTGCACTAAATGTCATAAAAAAAATAAACCCTTGAGCTCGCTTTCTTTCCTTCTCCTTTCTTCACCCCCAAAAATTATATTTTTTGTCTGCTCCTTCTATGCAGTCCGATCTTAGCCTTAACTCTTAACTCTTTACAAAAAAACGACAAAATTTCAGACTGGTCCAAATTAAAAGCACCTGCAGACGACAAAATAAACATCACTCGAAAACTTAAATTTCTTTCTAGCATGGGTAGAAACCATTGTGTGAAAAGGAGAAAATGCTGGTTACCAGCATTTTCTCCTTTTCCCACAATGTTTTCAAAAGACTTCTTTTTCAGGATCGTAAAATCCAGGGGTTGTTTGGTAAAGCGGTAAAGGTGTCCTAGATCCTTCTAGATCCTTTTAGGCATAATATGAAAACATGAAATTACTTCATGTGTTACCGACACGCACTTTTTTTTAAATCTACATACATTCTTTCGCATCTCGTGGTTATTGTATTTGTATTGGCTATAAATATGTGTATATTTAATGCCAAATAAAGATTATGTTATGTTATGTTATGTTATTTCCTGGCGGAGATAAATCTAAAAATACTCTAATCAGGAGATACTCTAATCAGGAGATACTGAATATCTCTCAATTAGAATTTACACTTGTTTTTAACGAACAAATTTTCCTTTTTTCCATAGAATTTCTTCTTTTTCCATATAGCTAACATTAATCTTTTAGCCATGAACCTAATTTTACAAACTTTAAATATACACCTCTCCTAGTTTTCAGGCTGTTTCCAGCTAGTTTGTAACTTTGTAACAAATTTCACCCTTATTTTATGAAACCAGAATCATTCAAATTTCTTGTCTCTTCATGCCAAATGTAGGCCCTGATGACTGCACTATTGCTCAGATTACTACGGGAACAAAATGCAACTCAATTTCGAAAGCCTTTAAAGCAATCTCTCTTGTCGTTTCCGGTTTTAACTCGTTACAAGACAAAACCGTGTTTTGAGGCTTTTGGAGAAAAAACCTTTTGAAAACATTGTGGAAAAGGGAGAAAATGCTGGTAACCAGCATTTTCTCACTTTTCCCGCAATGTTTCGTACCCTTCCCTAAACAAATTTCATTTTTTCAGCAATGTTTATTTTGTCGTGTGCAACTGCTTTGAATTTGGACCAGCCTGAAATTTAGTCGTTTGGTACAAAGTTAAATGAGGACAAATCCCTATCTCCTATGCCTTACAGTTACACTAAACCTTTTGATAATTCATCTATGTTTACATAGACGAGCCATTCTACATACTTTCGAGTTCTACCAGCAATTTTCTCTGTGGCTGTATGGACGTATATTTAAAAGAATGTTTACTGTCAAGTTATTTTATAAATTCTCCAGTGAAAAAAAAAGTTTTATTTTCTGTACCATGCCAAATTTCGATTTTCACAACCGCTGAAATTTTCCTTGTATTTTAAATTTTAACCACATTTTGGCCCAATCTTTCTCGCTTCTTTGGGGAGATGGGGGACGAAAGAGAATGCTGGTTTACCATGGCAAAAACTGCTAAATACGGCTAACTGAACCCAATGAAAAAAAAAACTATTAGATAGTCAAAAGGCATGTTTTACCAGATATTTTATGGCAAAAATGTAGAACTACAATAAAACTGTGCGTTCTACACAATGTTTTCTTTGATCTTTACTGTGTGCGAAAAGCACCTGAATGTACTCTTGAAATTCTAATATAAGATTCCTAGGTCTGTCGTGTTACGTCATGACAAGGTTATTTATTGGTCATTTTGTAAAATATGAAAGGTAATGAATGAATTATTACACCACTGTAAGTTCCTTGATTGCACCGTTCCCGCTTTTTTTTGTGGATAGTGTGGACCAGGATATGCATTCTGATCCTTGATCTACACTGTAAGTTCCTTGATTGCACCGTTGCCGCTTGATTTTTTTTTGCGGACAGTCTACCCACAATAGTTATTAACTCATATCCTGCTAAATAACTAAAAAATTTACAGTCGGTGGTAAAAACCCAAATATTGTTATTTGAAGGTTATGTTTTAGGGAAACAATATCTCCTTACCGGACAGTGTAGATCTAAGATCAGACTGCACGTTCTGTGCAGTCTGATCTTGATCTACACTGTCCGCAAAAGGTCAGCGAGACGCGATAAGCAGTCAAAGGGTTAATTAATATTTATCTTCGTTTCGGTATGTACGTCAAGTTAGATCACCGCGTGAAAGATTATCGAATATCTGCTATTTGGGTAAGAAAAATAATCTTCGCGCACTTTTCAAGTTTTACCAGAGAATACCGCGTTTTTACGACCCCAAGTTGACGAAGAAGACATTCAAAAACATAGTGGGGAAAAGAAAATACTGATAACCAACATTTTTTCTCCTTTTCAAACTATGTTTTTTTTTAGTATTTCCAGGACAAATTCCATCACGACACGGAGAGCAACATTCTATTTGTCGTCTGCAAATGTTTTTAATATGGAGAAGTCTACAGTTGTATTATCTGATAAAACATGAGACTCGTTAGGATTTGTGAGTATATTGAGAATTACATATTGTTCGTAACGGCCACACATAGGCGAACTATTAGAAGGAATGTCAATCGCACCTTTTTGACAATATGCCGAAAACGTTTCTGGAAAGTAGTAAATACTTCCAGAAGCAAATATCTCTTACTGCCACAATGTTCTTAGCAGGTTAAAGCAGCAAATGCATATTCAAAACAAATGCCTCTTCCACCACATTTTTTTTCAGTAGCTTAAAGTAGCAAATGCATATTTAACCCTTTACCAAACAATCCCTGTGTTTCATGATTCTGGGTCGGGAGGCCTTTGAAAACATTGTTAGAAAAGGAGAAAATGCTGGTACCAGCATTTTCTCCTTGTCTCACAATGTTTTTTTTTACCCTATCAAAGACAGAAATCATCATTTGAGCTACATTTAAATTGTTGCCTTCAAATGCTTTCAGGTTGGTCTAGTCTAAAATTTTGTTGTGTGGTAAAGGGTTAAACAAACTTTTTCCAACACTGTTTTTCTAAGTTACTTTCTACCACAGTTATTTAAAAAAAAGTAATAATTCATATGATTATGGGTTACAAGAATAATATAAAGTACATTTAAAAAACAAACACCCTTACCTTTTATTTGATTAACACATAAATCCACATATATCATCCAAAGTAGTAAAATCCAGAAATTAGTTACTTTCATTTTAGGAAATAAAAATAATCAGTTCTTTACTCAAGATCCACTCACATGTTTCATGATACACATTTAAAAAAAGTAATTAGTTTCAACAAAAATGCACTCGTATAAAATACACCTGACGCTAAAATACCGCGAAAAGCGATGTCTTAAAATATCCACCGAAACCCCGAAACTGTACTTTACTACCACATCACTTCTCACTCTTCCATATCATGAACGTATCGATGTAAAATCAGTTCAATAATCGATCACCTCAATCTTTTAAACGGAGCAGTAAGACGAGAGAAGACAGTGGAATGCCTGTCTCCCTCCCTGTTTGTATTTTAGTGTCTATGATAGAGGCGTTGGGCTAGTTTGAAGTATAAAGTATACGCTATGACAGTCGGTGATTCGCCAAGCGTGGAATAAATAGCGTACAAATTTTTAAGCGACGTGTGTCTTATACGAGCTGTGCTGTCATATTAGTTAACTTACGTAGTATAATAATGTTTTGATATTAGTACAATTTTCTAGGCTCTTTCTCTGTCGCGAATGACCGCAATAGCCTTTGTGGAAGATCAGACAGCACAAAAACATGCAGTCTGATATTTGATTTATAATGTCCGCTATTTTGTATCAAGATGTGTGTGGAAAAATCACATTGATCTATGTACATCAAAATCAGATTGCACAAAAAGTGCAGTCTGATCTTAAACTTGCATTAGAGCTCCAGATAGAGAGAGTGATTTTGATTTCAAAGTTGAAAATATTAGTTAGTCTTCACTAAACCCTATGTTATGAGTACTCATTAGAATCGTCTCATCGAGACGATTCTAATGAGTACCCACAACATAGGGTTTGGAAGAGAAATAAAGGATTTAGAATACCGTCACTTCCTCTGATCTGGAGCTTTGCTACACCGTCCGCCTTTTTGTATATTTTTTGTAGATTTAACCCTTTTCCACACCACAAAATCTATCAGTTTTCCAAACTCAAAGCATGTGCAGGTGACAAATATTGCTGTAATTATTGAATTTGTCTTTGATATGTCGAAACCTTGTGAGAAAAGGAGAAAATGCTGGTAACCAGCATTTTCTCCGTTTTCAACAACGTTTTTTAAAAGTCGTTTAAAGTTGGAAATCATATACATGTATAAAGTAAAATGTTAAAAAAACGATATTTTTGTTTTCTACATATATTTTTATCTATTTCTCACATGTAACGTTAGCCGATTTTTGTAAGTATAAAATTAGCTAGTAAAGTAAAAGGTAACGATATCAAGACAGGGGACATAGCTTAAGGTTTGTTACAGCAGAATCCCATGCCGAAAGCCTTTGCTGGTTGGCTACTAAATAGACCTTTTCCCTCGCCATTCCCGCGGAAACGCAAAACCGCGAGATTGCTGTTTAAACCCGGGGTTCTCTCGACCTATGCCAGGCTATGTACCTGTGCTGTAATACAAAACCAGAGAAAAAGGTGTGCCGAGTAATCGAATGGCGCCTGAGACTAGAAGATTGATTGATTCACTCATTGACTGACTGACTGACTGACTGACTGACTGACTGACTGGCTGACTGGCTGGCTGGCTGGCTGACTGATCGACCAACCGTCCCACCGACCGACTGACTGTTTAAATGATTAATTATATGATTCATTCATGTTTCATGCGCAGGTAAAAAAGGACAGAAAACATTGTGGGAAACTTGATGAGAAAATGCCGGCTTTTATCCCAGGGTCGTAAAAACCAGGGGTTACTTGGTAAAGGGTTAATTGAGGTTGGGATTCGAATTACATTTGGCATACCTCGGGTGATGGGAGCCATCATATTATGTAGGTACGGAATCGGCCGAGTTGTGACGAGTGGTTCGAATTAGTGACCCCTGGTTTCAGGCTCTGTACGTTACTGACCAAGCTACTTGGCTAGGTCCAATTGGACGAAAACCGAAACTATGCCAAAACTTTATCAAAGTTGATGAATAGTTTTATCTAGAGAGTGGGATCACCCGCCGTGAACTGTCGTCCCCATTAAATCCTCACATTTTTTTCTACTGAACAGCTTTGAAAATATTCATGTAAAATTCTTTGCCTAGCCACTGAATTTTAGACAAGTCCGAATTGTAACATTTGCTATTCACCGCACAAAGTTTTCGACTTGACCAAAAGCATTTGCAGGCGAAAGATCTGCGTAGTGGACGGAGCGCGCTTAATCAAGGGGAATAACTGTAATAAGTTGTAGATCGCACTTTCTCGGAGTTTCTCACTTGACTTTATCATAGATTAAATCACATATAGCTTTCATTTCCGAAATTACAAATTTTAGACGTTTTGTACAGAAGATCATCTGTAGGTTAAAAAAATCTCAAAATTGTTAACATAACAGGGTAGAATAAATTGTTGGAAAAGAGGAAATTGCTGTACCTATATATAGGATGTTATATCTTTACCTCTTTACCACACAACAAGATTTTAGACTGGTCCAAATTGAAAGCATTTGCATACGACAAAATTAATGGGAGTAATAAACTGAAATTAGTTTTGGGATTGGAAGAAAACATCACGGGAAAAGGAGAAAATGCTGGTCATCAGCATTTTCTCATTTTCCCACAATATTTTCACGAGGCTTCTTTCTCAAGGTCATGAAAACCAGGGATTGTTTGGAAAAGGGTTAACTCTTTGTCTCAAGTCTACGACAATATTTTAGAACTAGCTTTTTTGGGAGTATTTGCAGACGACAGGTAAAAAATGGCTGGAATAATAGCATTTGTATCTTAACCTTTAACTCTTTGACAAACGACAAAATTCAAGACTGGACCAAATTGAAAGCACTCGCAGACGACGAAATAAACGTAACTCAAAAGCTGAAATTTGTTTCTAGTGGAATAGAAAACATTGTGGGAAAAGAGAAAATGCTGGTTACACCCCCCACCTCTGAAATACATAATACCAAGATCTGTTTTATTGACATAAAACTTTCATTTCACTTATTTACTCGTAGTAGGTAAATGGTTAACCACTTATCCACATGTTTTACCGACCATGAAGAAAAAGGGTTTTAGACAGTGTTTATTTGGTTGAATATTAGAAATTGCTGCTTATCAGCATTTTCTCTTTTTTCAGCATTATTTTCCTGCATGATAAAATCCTTTACCAAAAAGTCCCGGGTTTAATGGACCAGAGAAAGAAGCCCTCCGAAAAAAATGTGGGAAAAGGATAAAATGCTGGTTACCAGCATTGTCTCCTTTTCCCACAATGTTTTCTACCCTTCCCAAAACAAATTTCAATATTTGAGTCACATTAATTTTGTCGTCTAGGAAGCTTCCAATTTGGACTAGTCTAAAATTATGTCGTTTGGTAAAGAGTTAAAAACAAATCATGTGAACCAGGTTGAACATTTGCTTTCAGTTGGAACAAGCCTAAAAAAAGTTGTTTGTTAAAGAAATAAAGAGTAGAAAGCAATTTCGTAAAAGTTAAAAGAAAGCTGCTTACCAGCATTTTCACTACTTGTCACAATGTTCTAAAGCACTATATTCCTCAGGATTGCCAAAAACACGGTTTTGTTTGGCAAAGGGTTAACTTATTATCAGCAGAAACGAACGTGCAACGGACCACTTTAACATATATATAGAATCTTATACATCAATGGATGTGAAAAGATTGTGATAAAATGAGAAACTGTTCATTATGAGCAACTCTGTTTTTGCCTCGTTATTGTCTTAAAGTCATTAGCAGGTGCATCTGTCTTGGTCATTTGCGTTATTTTGCAAAGTGAAATGAACTTTCGAACAGATAGTAGAGAACACAAATGTTGCTATTTCAGAGGTAGTCTTTGGGAAAAGATACCTCCTTAGCAGACAGTGTAGATCTAAGATCAGACTGCACCTTGTGTGCAGTCTGATCATGATCTATACTGCCTGCTAAAGGTCAATGAATTGCGCTTAGCAGTATATGGGTCGAGAAATTGAGCACTGGCCACGTAGCATCCGCCTCTCTACTATCATATGCCACTGGAAATTCTAACAATCAAAATCTGTAGGTAATGGCTAATGGATTTTTATCACATAACCTTCCTTGTTGGCAATGTGATATATAGCAATTACGAATTTTCTTCTCTTACATACCTTTAAGATAACCACTGCAGGTGGTCCAATGTGACGTCATTTTTTATGATATGGTAAATGAACTGAATCCGGTTTTATTAATTGAAATTAGCAATGTTAGGCCTAGTCAGCGCCAGGCCGATTTCTATGATAACAGTTTCCTCTGAACGGGCACCACCATATTATGAATATTCGTTCGGGCACCATCCAGTGACCGTCAGATCGCTGTGGGGCACTGATTTTGTTAATTCTTTCCGGACGGTGACCGGACGGCAAACATATACTTTGGCGACATGATCAGTATATTAAAAAAATGTACATGTATCCTATCTGATGATGATTAATCAGTTCTGAGGTAAAAATGGCACTTATACCACCATAAAATCTGTTGAATCTCACCATAAAATCTGTTGAATCTGTTTATTAAAAGAAGGCAGCGAAATGTAATAGCGGCTGCTGCTGTTTACGATTAGGAACGTGCTGGGCAAGGCCGCAGAATGAGGACTGTGTGGGTCAAAACGTGGAAGCATGACACGCCTCTGTAGCTAGCCGGACGGAGGCACAAAGTCCCAAAGATGTCCGATCGCCGCCCGGTCGCAGCCCGGTGCCTTTCTGAACTGAAAAGTTCATACAAGGCATTTCCGAGGAAACGGCCGTCCGGTGCCCGTTTGATTTGTAACTGCTTGAGCAATATGTCTTAAAATCGTACGGCGTCCGGACGATGTCTCAAATCTTTTAATCAGCGAAGTTGGAAGAGATCGTTCGACGCCCATTCTATTTGTGACCTAGGCATAAACCCCTAAACTGCGAGATAAAGTTTGTGGGGTTTTTTTTTCTGTTTCCCTTTTGCCATGAGTATATATCCTAAATATTGTGAATTTGGTATTCTTTTAGCTTGAAAAATCTATGTGATATTCAAAAACAAGAGAAATACCTTAACTGAAACAAAACCAAAACGAACTTTAAACCAGAAAGTGAAAATGGCGGAAGTACTATTTCCGTATTTATATTGCAGTCATTATGCCTACTTATTATACAACTTAACAATAACACACCCTTTCAAGATTTTGATGATGTTTGAAATTGTCAACCGGATCTAAAGTGAAGTTTATTTCTATTGTTTCAAATCCTTTGATTGAATATATTTGAACCGTGCATAGTGAAGCTGGCCTAATAAGGACAAGAACTTGTAAGCTTCGGAATAGCAGTTTCTTGGACTTTCTGAAGGTTTTGTCTTTTCTGTCTCAAAGCCGCAGACTTTGGTGTAAATGATATTGGCTTTTTTTTAAATCCAAATCACTGTGCAATCAGAAAATACTGCTTGTAATCAGAACAATTTAGGAATTGATCTATTGTGGTGGATGCAATCTGTGTGGAGTCTGATATTTGTCTACAACACCAACACAGTCATCTTGTGCATCGTAATGGATTCATAGAGTAAATTCTTTATTGTACCGGAAATGTCATATCGTCGGTTTGCTTCCAAAACCTCGTAACTACAGCTTGTTACAAGGTGTAGTTACAAGGTTTTGGAAGTACACCGACGATATATAACTGTATTGAATGCATTTGTGCCCCACATATCAAAATGGTTTAAGCGATAGGTTTTTTGGTTTCTCTTCTTTAAAACTGTAGAAAGCATAGTGGGAAAATAAAACAAAGGTGACCAACATTTTCTCCTTTTCCAACAATGCTTTCACATCCGTTCTTATTTGCTGTCACGAGAAAACACGAATTGTCTAGTAAATATTAAGATGTTATATTTTCACATATTTCAGCAAAGCCAACTAAACTTCCTGAAAATGATTCGAGGAGCTCCACTCGCACTTATGTTCAAGATCACTATGTTGGTATACATGACAACGAGCTCAGTAAAATGTGGGGTTGTAACTAGATTTGATGAATTGTACAACACAGTGTTTGAAAATTATAGCAGCAAAACCCCTCCCGTTTTCTCCACCACCGACACACTGACTGTCAGACTTACTGCATACGTCATTAACATAAACCAGTTTGATGAGATGTCTGGAGAACTTTCGTTAACGATGTCATTTACATTCACGTGGATGGACCGACGATTATTGTGGAAAAGTTCCGACTATAACAATATTACCTCTATTCCAGTGAATCCTGAAGACCTATGGCGACCACAGGTATACCTTCTGCAGTCGTCAGAAACTGTGGTCGACATAGCAGACACAACTGTACAAGCGAGACTTCAGCGTGACGGAAAGATTATGTGGAACACGGGAAAGGTGATTAAAGTGGCCTGCTCAGTCGACGTAAAGTACTTCCCATTTGATACACAAACATGCTTTATAACACTTTTAAACTGGGCATTCTTCGAGGACGAAATGAGGCTTGCACCAATGAAGGCAAGCATACAACAGCCACACCTAAATCATAACAGTCAATGGGAGTTGCGGCCAAGTACATTATCAAGTTGTAGGAAATCGGAATTCGCAAACTTACCTTGTTTAAGTCTCAGGTTTGTTCTAAGACGCCGTTATACTTTTTATGTGGTTTACATTCTAGTGCCACTAATTCTACTTGGTTTGACAAACAACATAGTATTTCTGATGCCAGCTTCATCAGGAGAAAGGACGTCGGTTTCCATGACAGTATTTTTGTCATTTGTTGTCTATATGGACATTGTCAACGACGTGGTGCCACAGAGCTCACAGCCAATGGCTTACATTTATATGTACATTGTATATCTTCTGATATACAGTTGTGTTTCCTTACTGCTATGTGTGATTTCACTGCGTATTTACAACAAGAATTCCACGATCTCGAACACGGTAAGAACAATTATATGGTATACAAGATTTAGATTTATTCTGTCGAAGACATCACATCAAGCTCAGGTAAATATGACCGATCCCAATTTGCCTTCGACTAGTGTGGACGACATTGTGAGGCTCGATTCCTTAGGTGGTGAAGAGTATGCTAAGCAGATGACGGGAAACAATTGCACCGAGACAGATCTGAACCCTGGCCGACGAAAGGCCGCCAAAGATACGCTAGTAGAATTTACTTCTGGGTTGACCTGGGATATTGTCGGCAAAACATTCGATTTCTACTGCTTTGTGCTATTATATTTTGTTTTCATTGTCATCTCCGTGGTTACCTTTGAGAGCCTTCGACAAAACAAGGGACTGAACTCTTAGTTCATAGCTGTAGGAGCTTGGTGTACTCTGAATGTGGGTTACCATGTAACCGTCTATAATGTGCTGACAACATGCGTATGTCCTCCTTATGTGAGAGCTTCATATGAAGTTACGTTGAATCCCACCCAATGGCGGATGAGAAATATTACGGAGACAAAATCAGACTGTTAAAATTTCAAAGGGACGTACTTGTGCAAAAAAAAAAAACAGAGCAGAATATGCTTCCAAAAGGGGCATTACCTGTTTATAGAGTAGCTTGATGTTTTGTCGAATCCTTTCCAGTTGTTGCTAAGCGCAGAATCAAAATTAGGCACTAAAATTTCAAACGACAATAAATCATAAGAAAATCATTGATCAAGAGCACGCTAACACTATGCCCATGCTCTTCCCCTAGAAAAGGCTTCCTATTTAAGTTTCATTGTACTCTATTTTGTGGTTGGTTAGAAATAGCGCAGAATTGACTTTGTTGACAGACAGACGGGCACACGGAAGTATGGGCGGATAGACAACGAAGGGACAACATATATCTCGATTTATTCATTCTTTTTTGGAATTCTCAAAAAGAAAAAAAATCTAAATTTCAAAGTATCGAAATTTCTGATTGGCTATTTAACCAACTGGTATAGTCAAAAAGAAATTGCATTATTTCCCAATCTAGAGCAAGACTAATAATATAATGTATATACGTATAAACAACAGAAACTGGGTCATTTTTTTTTATTCTATAGGAAGATCAGCAGTGCTCTGAAAAAGGGTTGAAAAACACCCAAACTTATTCATTGTAGCATGCAAATAACAAGGGTTAACGATATGCAACGAAAAGATCAAAAGTGACACATCTTCTGTTCTTTTTGTTTTATTCATTTTCAAGTGCTAAGATCACTTGTAAAAAGGGAGAGGTCAAAAACCGAGCAATACAAGATCTTGACGGGTGACGGGCGAGCCCCAATTTGCACACAGAGAGTAATCCCATATAAGCCCATTTATTACCATAAATCCGGCGATATTCTTTCAAAATGACTTGATAGTAGTGGAAAGTTTCAATCCTATCGTATCTAACTCTTTTAGAACCAAGACTGTACCCTCGAGTTGTATCATCGACTGAAAAATAGAATCAAGTGACACTCGAAATAATATAATGCTATGCACTTTACTAAACAAGCAGACAGTATAAATCCAAGTTCAGACTGCACGTTCTGTGCAGTCTGATCTTGATCTGTGTCGTCCGCAAAAAGCCTCTGTTTACGCCTATTGCGCTGAAAGGGTGAAATGTCAACTAAAAAGCGTCAAATGTAAACAAGCGATACAAACATGAAGTGAGAAGTTTTGATCTTTTGCTCCGAAACTGGCCACTGTAATCTGTTTATCGCTGCTTTTCTACATTGTTTAGATACCATTGTTTTGAGGATTCTTCATGATGCTTTTGCTTGCTCCCGTTACACAGGTAATATAAGGTTAATGTTCGTTCTGAATTTTGGCCGAATTAATACTTTTTTCTTTAGAGTAGAGTGGCACTAAATGCACCTGAGAGCAAAGTCCTGCCTGGCTCAGTGACGGGGTGAAGCATAAGTAAACTGTGGATTGCTGGTACTCGATCGCCCTCGAAGCATGGAGTTTCCTTGGGCAGGACACTCAGAGCTCTAGCCCACTACTGGTATCATCCTAGACATATAAAAATGTTTGAGCTGTGGCAGTGATGTGACTGAAAGAATGTTTAAAGCGGGGTGAAGATAGAGTTATCAGTTTGCAGTAACTGTGGTTCGTTAACACTTTCTAAAAAATGTTCTCTTTCTTTTAGCACAGGGAACCTTTTTTTTTTTAAAGTTTTTGGAATCTGCGAAAACACCGATAAATATTACAAAATATATCTTTTTGTAAACGCTAAGAAACGAGGCGGTTTTTCTCGCAGTAAAAAATCCCAATTTCTTCCTTACTGGACCAGGTGGTTTGTCAAGTTATTGCCTTGCTAAATAAGCGATGACTCATTTATGAAATTAATAGGGATATATAAAAATCTGTTGGCCCTCTTTAATTGTAAATGTCTTTGTTAGGTAAAGTAAGACTGTCATGTGAATGCTTTGCGAGGGACAAGGAATTTTACTCTTGTATTTCTCATCAGTAAATGTTCGATTACATTTGTTTTGTTGTAAAAGTATGTTAAACAAAGACTTCGGACTTTTTACATTGAACTCTTTACCAAACGTCAAAATTTATGACTGGTCCGAATTGAAAGCATCTACAAACAACAAAGTGATTGTAATTAAAAAAATGAAATTTGTTTAGCAAGAGAATAAAAAACTGTGCAGAATAGGAGAAAATGCTGGTAACCACCATTTTCTCCTTCGCCCACAAAGAGTTCAAAAGGCTTCTTTCACAGGGTTGTTAAAAGTCGGATTTATGTGGTAAAGGGTTAATTTGTCTATTTCACGTTTATTACAAGTTCTATATAAGAGAAATGACCCTCCCCTTCTAAAATGACCCATGGGTCATTTTTCAACATAGAGAAATGACCCCAGAGGGTCATTTTCCTACGTAGAATAATGATCCGGGTCATTCCTCTCCGTAGTGAAATTACTTCTGGTGTCATTTCTCTACGTAGAATAATGATCCAGGTTATTTTGTAGGGGAGGGTCATTTCCCTGCATTACACCGGATTACTTTTCAAAACGACAACCGTTATTTAAAATTTCAAAATAAAAGAAACCTTAACTTAATAAAACGTTGCCTGGTGCGATACATTTAGCTTTTATCAGCTAGCATGTAATATATGCACCGGCCATTTGAAATAGCTCTTACAGGCTTGGGAAATAGCCTCGGTATAAGCCCCAGTTTTCCCCTGTACATGAGATGGGTGATGCGTCATAGCAGACAGGTCGAATCTTCGAAGAATATGACATGCGCAGATAACGCGATATCGTGGCTCTTGCAGCAAGAAAATGTCATCAATTAGCAATAATGTAGATACAGAATCACTCAACAAAATGGCTGATCTTGTTATATGCATCCCGCATGGGCACCTTTACAAGTTTTTATAGATTACAAAAGAAACTGTTGGTCAATAAATAGGAAAAATAGATAAAGTAAAGGTATGGGTCAGGTGCCGTATTCATAAACTATTCTAAACTGCATTCTCGAAAAAAATATTTTCTGTTGTACGGCAACACCAATTCTGATTGACTAAACCATTTTGTTTAGCCAATCAGAAATTGCGTAACTCTCAAATTAACAACAACCTTGATAATTAGACCAAGACTACCATTATTTGGTTTGTGAATACTGCCTCTTATAGTGATTTAAATGTGCCGAAATATGCAACATTTAACAGATATGAGATAAAATGAAATGATTGGCCTATACAAGGTAAAAACGAAACATAAAATTAAAGCATGACGAGGACAGGTCTTGGTCTCGGTCTGCGTGATCATTCATTGTGTACAGATTTATCATGATCTATGATGTACACAATTGTATTTTGCAAAAGTTGATATGGGCGGTTTTATAGTTTTAAATGTCAGAACTACTTCATTTTACAACAATCATCAAAGTTAAAATTTTAGTCAGTCTTCTTTTGTAAAGTTTTTTTCTACAGTGTCTACTAAGGGTTTATTGCGATCGCTGTAAGTTTAATGTAGAAAAAAGAAAAACAACAGCAACAAATGCATGGTCCTAAAGCGGGGAGGGGAAGGGCGTTTTACATTCAAACGAACACTGACATTATGACTAGGATATACCCATTACCACACAATCCCTACTTTTGACGCCCCTGAGAAAGAAGTCTTTTGAAAAAATTGTGGGAAAAAGAGAAAATGCTGGTTTTCTACCCTTCACATAACAAATTTTAAATTTTCAGTCACTTTCATGTTGTCGTCTGCAAATGCTTTCGATTTAGACAAGCCTAAAATATTGTCGTTTGGTAATGAGTTATATTTTAGAGTGCCTTGTACTACTTTAATTGTCTTTGCGGTTAGTGTAGATCAAGATCAGACTGCACAAAACGTAATACAACACTACAGACAAAAGGAAGCCGTGAATTAGCAGGGTCTTATTCTGAAATAAAAAAAGACATTTGGGTTAATTCTGCATTTTTAAGATTAATGTCATTGACGACTTCAATGATCTTGGAACAGTTTTTGTGGTATTTGTCGAAGACAATACCACTATGAGTTCAAGACTGAATTTTGATAACCATGTATCTTATTTTGTGCAAAGCCGAAGGAAATAAACCCAGTTAAACTCATTTTTTCTCAGGCAAATGAGTTTTACGGTGGCACTCAGATATGTAATTTGAAATGGCATATCAAAATACATTGGGAGAGGCCATCGATCGTTGAGATACTTATTTTTGATTGAAAATAGCCTCTCTCGCTCATAGCCTTTTATTGGCGCAATGATACAAATTTGCCTACTGACCCTGGGCTTTTTCGTTCCAAAACCAATTCGTCCCATGGCTTGTTCGTCCTATGATTGCGCGCTACTCGTTTGATTGCTCATGAATATTTATAAATCGAGGTAATTGATTGTAATCATGGAAATTAAATGTAAAAGGCTAGAGATATTTCAAAATTATAGTTTTCAGGAACAAACTTAATTTTGTTCGATATATCAACAGGATTTTTCTCTCTATTCGTTATGCATCCTACTGTCAAGGGGCGTTTCTCCGGCTTCCTCCTAATGATCAAAGGGAGACCACTTATACAAAAATAAACCAAACTTTGTCATCAGTACTCTCCCTTCAACCGAAAAAGTATTCATTTGCTTATTGGGTTGACTTTTAAGCCAATATTTGACCAATATGTCTCTGTTTCTTTCAAACTATTAATTTCACACAGTGGGTTTCCTTGACAAATACCACTTCAGCATTCCCAACGCTTTGATTATTTACATGGATAATTGTTGGTGTAAATCTGAAGAGGACAGTTTGCAAAGCCCACAACACATTACATTTAATACTATTTATATCAATATTAATATATATGATATCCAAGTCTTTATACAAATGAAGTGATTCGATGCATTTGTTAGTTCAGTCTTTCATTATGAAATTTGGGGTTCTGGCAAGTTTAACAACATCTTTAAAGTGCATTTTTACGTTCTAATTCGTAAAGCAAAAAATTACTAGTGGTCTAGGGGTATAAAGGATCGATATCCTTAACTATAAATAGATTTGGGAGTTTTATAAAGATTTTTGTATTTTATCACAAAGTAGAAATTCAATTGTCCAAGCTACCTATTCTCTACATGTATAATGAGTGCACTTCAACTAACAAGAAAAGCTGATTGTCAAACATATAATATTTACATAAACTCGCACTCTGTTCAATCTGAAAACACTCACTGTTTTATTTCGAAATTGAGTGGCTGATGTCTTGAAACAGACCTGATATAATAAAATAGCATTGCTGAATGTGCTCTTATAGATATTTCAAAATGTCTATTAACTTTTGTGTCAGAGTTAGATCTTCTCTTGAAAAAAAAAAAAAAAAATAGAATTGCTTTAACTTATTTAAGTCTTCAAGCTCCCTTTTTTAGACATTGTTCAAACCGGTTGCCATAGTAGAAACGGACTTCAAGAGCGTGAACAGTGTAGTACTTTTTGCACTGAGGTTGACTTAAAGGACAAATTTCATTCCGTTCTAACATGTCCATTCAATTTGCAATCAAGAAAGATATAGATAGCAATATTTCTACATTAGCCTTAGCTTGAACATTTTTTCCAAGCGATACATTAAAAAACACAGTTACAATAGGAAAGCCAGTTTTTTATATACATGTACATATTCGAAGAAAGATTTTGCTTAACGATTTCAATCTTTTACTTGAGATTTTCACTTTGTATTTGGCAATTTAAAACAAAAATACATTAAAAATATATTCAGTTTCCTCATTTTAATCATATTGCATTTTTTCTCTTGTATGATTTGCGTTGCTGATTAATGTTAAATGCGAGGATGACCTGTTAAAGTTTTACAAACAAAGTATTCTGTTCTACTCTGCTCTGTTCCAACAGCCATTAACGAAAATCATCTTCCCATCCTCAAACACGTAAACTGGTCCAAACCAGCAAACCACACCAACAACCGTAAACCCGTTTTCAAACCGTAACATTTAAATGGCGGCTGCCAGCACACGTACAAGTGCCTACCTGGAGCATCCTTTAGCAGGACTTATTTCCGAGTCGCAGAGTCTGCAGAGTCTGCTGTCCCACATCGTCCAAGCAAAGTTCGGCGTGAGAGAGGAATCGCAAAGGAAATATCTGACTTGGAGAATCTTGCATGCAACGCCTGAGTTTCAAACTCTGAACATTATCGACTGAACTACCGGGCTCAGCTCGGTCTAGTATGTAAAGGGAAATGTTGTAAATCATATCGTCAAACAAAAACAACAATAAATGGCAAATATTCTCCATACGTCTCGTTTCATAATTTATGACGTTTAATAACCATTTAATTAATTATATCTAATTGTGAGGTGGACGAGTTTTATTGCACGGTAATTGCGGTTAACTCTTTACCAGACGACAGAATTTTAGGCTTTTCCAAATTGAAAACATTTACGGACGACAATTCAAAAGTAGCTCTAATAGTAAGGTTAGTAGTTAAAAGGAAAGAAAATAAAGTAGGAAAAGGAGAAAATGTTGATCTACAATGTTTTTTAATGCTTTCTCTGACATGATCGTGAACACACAGCTTAGTTTCGTAAAGGGTTTGTATTTGATAAAATGTACACAGAATCATGTAATCTTACCAAATGATAAGCAATTTTATCGAACGAAACAGGTCGTCTCCCATTGAACCCCTTTACCAACTGAATATTGTTGGTACTAGATGACAGTTTTTTACTAGTCCAAATTCAAATAAGTTACAGACAACAACTTCAATAATACTCAAATGGCGATACTCTTTTCTCACGGCTAGAAAACCTCGTAGACAAAGAGGAAGTTACTCGTTGCAAAATTTCCTTGTTTACCTACAAAGTCTGGGAAATGTAAAATTACTGACTTTTTACCTGAATTATAGTCACATTTTTTCCCAACTAAACAGGTTGGGTCTACTGGAATTGCTTTTTTACAGCACTACATCCTGAAGCTAACATGCAGCTTTATACCAGATTGTAACAAAATGCTATTGAGACTATCAAGACAATCTCTAAACAAACGCTTAGCTAGGGGAGGTAGAGCAGGAAATCAAAATGTGGTATCTAACATTTCCTTAAATTTCAAATAGCTTTTTGTCATATAGGCACACTTACACCTAAAACTTTTGAGTAGCCTACCTCATTTGCACTCACTTAAGGGAGGTTAAGACGAAAACACACAAATGTGTTCTTGCAACTGGAATTAGGCTTGAACCCATTAAGACAGCATATGTAGGCATCGTGAATCGAACAAACAAAAAATTGAACTTTTTTAAATCTTAATGTTCTGAATCCAGGCCTGTTTTATAGAGTTTCAAACTTTCATTTTGCCTTGTATTAAACAATCCTAGTAAATTTCAAGAACTTTGACTAATAATGTGGACTTTTTTTTATCAGAAAACGATACTAAGTCATCAAATGGCTACTTTTCCTGAATAGTTTACTATATTTGCAATCCACAGATAAATCTTTGCAAGTTTCAAAAGCAAGTTTCACGAAAATCTGACTACATAATTGCATACTTTATCGCGTAAACAAGAATTGGAAATTTTCATCTTAAAACGGCTACTTTTCTCAAACTGTTTGTTGGAATTTTCTCAAAATCTATAGGATTAAAGCTATTGATGAGATAAACAAACTACAAGTTTCATGAAAATCTGACAACAATTGCAGACTTTATCGCGTAAACAAGAAAACGACTAACGGACAGACGGACGGACGGTCTTACGAGACGGACCTTGTGAGGTCGAATTGCTCTTTATTCAATGCAACCCAAACAACCACACAAGAGCACCTTTTAACCCCACTAGCCCTAACCCTGACCCCATACCTACCAGATGGACGGGATGAACCCCATACAGGCCAAATGTACAGTACCCCTAACCCCACAATGTCGGGCTCATAAGGACGGACAGACGGACGGACGGTCGACGGAAACCCCGCCAGTAGAGCTAAAAAATTAATTCGTGTGGCAGCAGAGTCAGTGAAGGGTCAAAGACAGAGATTTTTCAGACGCCGAAAAAAAAATCAAAGTACATGTACTAAAACTACTCCGGGAGTAGAAAGTGACGGTAGAAATTTGCAAGCAAATCGGTTTTTACCAGTGGACCAGTTATAAACTATTAATTCAGCCGAATGTTGACAACCTTTTCTGTTTCATGGCTACATTTCACAAAATATCGTAAAATCATGTGTTTAAGATTTTTGCACGCGTTATTTTGATATCAAGAAAGTGGTTTAGGTGTAAAATCAGCGGATTGTTGAAACTGATTTTCTGGAAAAGAGGAGTGTTTCGTCTTTGCAGAACGTCATTCTTACAGTTGCCATAAGAAGGTGAGAAAGATCTTGTAAATGTGCCGCGGTAGAAGCAGTCCCCTGGGATTTATAATAAGCTTGAAACAAAATAAGACTGCAAGAGGAAACAAGGTCCTCAAGCAAACATATGGAAAGTCTGTCCTTTACATACAGAAGGAAATGTCTGTCGAAATAAACAGCCTTCGCCATTGACATTTAGGGACGGTAGGATTGTCAGTTTCTACAACATTTCCGGTGTTGCCGTTTTTTCATCCTCCATGACCCTTCACCGAACGATCATTTTCTTTAAAACAATTAAGCAATAAACAGCACCGGAACAATGTAAAAAGATGGTCACCGTTTTTTCTCTCTCTCTCTCTCTCTCTCTCTCTCTCTCTCTCTCTCTCTCTCTCTCTCTTTTATGGTCTTTAACCCTTTGAAAGAACGATCAAATCAATACATTTCACATTTGACATGTCGTATACAACGGCATTTCAATACTAAATTTTGTCGCCCAGAAATCCACTCAGTTCCACAGTTGCATGGCTACTGTAGCATTTTAGTTCGGCGAAATAGCAGACAAAACTTCTTTCACTTGACTCTGTAAAGAGGCCGAGATACATTCGGAAGAAAGAAAAGGAGAAATTGTTTTGAGTGATATTTCGTTTGATACATTGTAAAGAGATCTTCTGATACAGAGGGTTAAATAGCTCCTGCTTAACCCTTTACCAAACGACAGAATTTTAGACTGGTCCAAATTGAAAGCACTTGCAGACGACAAAATATACATAACTCAAAAATTGAAATTTGTTTCCAGCAGGATATGATTCGTGACAAAAAGGGGAAAAATGTTGGTTACCAGCATTTTTTCCTTTTCCTGCAATGTTTCAAACGGCTTTTATCTCAAGGTCGTAAAAATCAGGGATTGTTTGGTAAAAGGTCAAGGGAAAAAGTTGAACTATTTTTGCATTACATGTCAAACCTGGGTTGTATTTTAATTCGGGCTTTGTTCATTTCGTGCTTATTACCATATGTTCCTTGTTTCTACTTGTTTGACTTTTGTAATCAGAAATAAAAGTTCAAAAACCCTTTTTCGAAAAATTAAACAGACAGAATGTTTACTTTAGTCTCTGATCGCTTTATCAGACAACAAAATATATGTTAGACTTGTCCAAATTCAAAGGATAGCATGCAAACGACACAGTAAATGAGGTTATCTTATCGGATTTCTTTAAAACCGTGAGTAATTATCATTTTCTCCTTTTCCCCGCAAGCTTTCAAAATCGTTCTTTGTCCTAGGTAGTTAAAGCTTGGGACTGTTTGGTCAAGGGTTGAAGTAGGGAAATGCTTAACTGTGCATATCCAGCCACAGACAACTATTTTTACGCAAACTGGGGCCCGTATTCACCAATCATTCTTGAGAATATTCTTAGTCTTGTTACCAAGGTTTTCTAAATTTGTCAGTAACACAACTTTGATTGGCTAAACCATTCGATTTAGTCAATCAAAGTTGTGGTACTTACAAATGTAGAAAATTCTGAAGAATAAGACATAGAACGTTCCTAGGAATGGTTGGTGAATACGAGGCCAGGTTTCTCTTAAGATACTTTTGTTTTCGATCCCGGTTCTTAAAAATCTTGAATAAATGACTTTTGATAATCCATTGTGAAGATCGAGTGCTTCCAGGTCCGGGGCGGAGATATGGAGCACTTCCGGATAGAATAGTGAAGAGTGAAATGTAATCCATTTCAAAATATGATGACAATTGGTTTTGCGAGATTTTTTAATGACAAAAGCCCCAATCGCTTCACAATATAATGCCCGAAGGAAGCTATCAAGACCACACTACCTTTTACCTCCTATTGTGACTTTAAATCTCTGCACTGCTCTCATCAAGGTGCACACATGTATGAAAATTTTCAAGATCAAACCAGGATGTCAAGAGGTGTATAGCAGAGACGAAATTGCCAATTGGATGACAGCCGGGGGACATACGGCGATTCGCATATATAGCATGGAGAGACAGGTCTAAAGTGTGTTACTGTTGTTGATTTAATAATTTCTTCATTTCTATTCAGAGAATGGATACAATTAAGCCAGTGCTTGTGAAGCTATTTAGAGACCATTGCAAAGAAACATGGTCTTCGACCATTTCAGAGATCTCGTCGCTTTGATTTGACAACAGCATCAAATAGAAGTGTTTCAAAATGTTAAACACTCTACCACATAGCCCAGCGTTTCAACGATCATAGAAGAAAAGGCTTCTGAAAAACTTGAGATGTGGGGAAAGGAAAAAATGCTGGTAATCTTTTCTGTGATAAATCTCCGCGTTTGAGTCATCACATTTTATTAGTCATCTACAAGTCCATTCAATTTGGACAAATTCAGATTTCATCATCTGGTACATAGTTAAACATACCAAAATCTGCAGACGAATATTTTGTCGTCGTGCATCAATCAACTATGGAATCCATTTTTGCCACAATGTTCTTCACCCTTTTCCAGATATATCTCAAAGTTATTATCACATTTAATTCGTCGCCTGCAAATGCCTTGGATATGGGCAAGTTCAATTTTGGTCGTCTGACAAAGTGTTAAAAATATTACAACCAGCAAACGACTTTTTAATCATCTTGCATCAATCAACTTTTGAATCCACTTTTTTTTGCCAAAAGGTAACTTGCTTTTTACGAGTTTCTTCCTCTTTTGCCACAATATTTCACACGTGTGTAAAACCTTGCCTCGTGTTCATTTGACGAGGATTTTTCAAATTTGCCTGCCACAAATTCTGTAAGGCAGTTAATGCGTATTTCATAGTGAAGACAGACAAATCCATAATGTAAAAAAATCGTTTAAGAACGCTTATTGATACGCCTTTTAACCGTTTACCACACCGTCTGCTGTTCAACGACCCTGACGAAAAAGAACTTTTGAAAACATTGTGGGAAAAGGAGAAAATGCTGGTAACCAGCATTTTCTCTTTTTCCCACAATGTTTTCTACCCACTGAAAGATAAATACCTTTACTTGGGCCATATTTTAAATTCTTATTCTCTAATACTTTCATGATGGACGAGTCTTGGTTTTTTTTCTCCTCTGGTAAATGGTAAAAGCAATAAACCGATGAAAATGTCATTAAACATGAAAATATGCAGATAACAACATTATTCATGTATGTAATTAAATAAAATATTTGCATATTCTTTACTTTTTTACTTTTAAATCATTAAAATTAATGCATTTTCCATGGTTTTCATTTTCGAATTTCTAAATACGGTTTTATGCTAAATATTTCTTCTTTTGATTCAATCTCATCATGCATTCCTTTTGCCAAGAAATTAAAGAGAGCTATTCATTTTTTTTTTTTTTTTTTAATTTCAGAAAAACTTAAAAGAAGGGAAAAAAAGTTTATCACAAATCAAGAGAGGCGATAGTTGGATATCATCAGTAAAGAAGAAATGCTACGTGGCCTCTTAGGGTATATTTAGATTTCGCGCCAGAGTTTCGTAAAGAATTGTGGGAATGTCACATGATCAATATCGACGTCGCTATGATGATGACGTCATATCTGATGTACTCGTAATAGGAATAGTTACCGATTGCGAAACGACCATCCTGTCATTTAACCCTTTACTCCATAGATACTCATTTCTACGCATTGCTTGTAGGAGCCTTTGGAAAACATTGTGGCAAAAGGTGAAATTGCTCGTGACGAGCAATTTCACCTTTTGCCACAATGTTTTCTATGCTGTCAAAAGGTGTCATATACACATAAGAAACAGCTTCGTCCTTACGTTATTTAGGGTCAATTAGAGATGCCATAGAAATGCCTTATGGGGTAAAGGGTTAACGCGATATATTACGCGATATATTGCTCGTTCTTTTAACCTTTTACCAAACAATCCCTGGGTTTTTTAACCCCGAGGAAGAAGACTTCTAAAAACATTGTGGGAAAAGGAGAAAATGCTGGTAACCAGCATTTACTCCTTTTTACCACAATGTTTTCTACCCTTCCCAGTACAAATTTCAAATTTTCAGTCACCTTTATTCTGTCGTCTGCAAATGCTTTCAGTTTTGACAAGTCTAAAATTTGTCGTTTGGTAAAGAGTTAATTTATGTGTCGTTAAAAAAACCAGACTTTCATGGATATAGGGTGCATTTAATATTTATTTCATTGCGCACCTGTGCTGTCAACTTACTTTCCCTCTTAACTCTTCATCAATGGACAAAAGTTTGACTAGTCCAAATTGAAGGCAGTTGCAGAAGATAAGACAAAAATTACTCGAAAACTAAAAGTTGTCTATTGAAAGGATAGAAAATATTGTATAAAAAGAAGATTTTAGTATTTCAGCATTCCTCCTTTTTATCAGCGTTTTCGTAAGCTCTCTTCCTCAGCATCGTTTGAACACTGGATTGTTTGGTACAGATTTAGTGTGTTGTTAAGTTAGAATAGAATGGTACCTACCCTGACTTTACTATAGCCATATTATACTTATCGTCGGTTTATTTCCAAAACATCGTAACTACAGGTTGTTACAAGCTGTAGTTACGAGGTTTTGAAAGTAAACCTACGTTATGCAATAACCTTTGCAGAAAGCGTAGATAATAGATCTAACTGTAACTCATTACCAAACGACAATATTTTGGGCTTGTCCAGATCGAAAGCATTTGCAGACGACAAAATGAAAGTGACTGAAAAATAAAAATTTGATTTGTGAAGGATAGAAAACATTGCGGGAAAAGGAGAAACTTCTGAATGGCCTGCCAAACGTGAAAAGGGGACATTCGGACATATGCGCTTATCCGAAATGACATTTTCTGTTTTTATGCAATTTTCTGTTTTTCGCAAGTCTATTGTCACTCTCTTGCACTCCGGATCATTACATTTACCTCTGTAGTGGGCTCAGAAAGTAGACCGTCATTACGTCATATTTTTGTCACATGACCAAAACTCAAAATAGCTACACAAACGCCGGTGAAAGAAAGACCAATACCGATTGTTTCGTGTGCTGTTTAAACAGCATGGGACCAATCAGACTTAAACGATATTTATTGAACACAAGAGGGATTTTCTGAAAAGCCTAAATATCTTTACAGGACGATAACTTGATTTTTAATCGTACAAACTTAGATCCAGCGGTGTGTCAAATAAGTTGTCATCATTGATGGGGGCAGCTATTTTTGTTACAATCGGCGTAAGATTCTTAAAAGTGAAGAGGCTAAAAGAAAAATAGTTCCATTTAATACAGGTAAATTCATCAGTTTGAACGCACCTATAATGTACCCAGAATCATATTTCCTTTGTCTAACTTACAATTTTACATATGAAACAGTTAAACAGTTTCAAAACATCTTTTCCTCGGTTTGACAAGATTCTTGTCATTTAGCCCATCGCAGAGATGTATGTGAGGTAACGAACGACAACTCTGCTCGGAGATTGGTCTATTGTAGCACAATATTTAATGAAGTCGTACAGTGCCGTCTTTCATTAGCCTGCACGTACTGCGCAGGCTGATCCAAGACAACTATTCACGTAAATGTCCGAATGCATCTTTTCGCGTGTTGCAAGCCACTTCAATATGTTACAGTACTCGTATTCCAGAACCTCTTACGCCTTCCATCGTCTTTTAAAAATACTTTTCTGGTTTATTTTCACCCTATACGCTCTTTTTTTTTTGTCTTTTTGTTGTGTGTGTGTTTTGTTGGTACATGAATAATGATACGTACTATACTCCCACTTCATTTTCCTTACAAATAATTGATAAAGTTTAAAATAGACGAAATATGCATGTTTGACATAACGAATTGCAACTACATCTATAATGGGCGGAAAGTAGATAATATACCGTAACGCATAAATTCCTGGCTCTCCTTTTTCTATCGTAAAACATACATAAAAATTGAGCATTTAATTTAATTGTCATACGCTCAACCACATCTGTCAACCTGTTTCCTGCCCTTGTCACAGATGAGAATTTTAAAGTTCTTATGGTGCTTGCAAGAAATATTATTGTACTGCAAAGAACTTGCTCGCGATCTGATTGGATAAAATGCCCCGAACATAATAATTATCATGTACACTGGTAAAAACCAATATATAAACAATTTCCCTTTCGGGAGCCCCATATATATAAATTATGACTACACTATCAACACAACATTCAAAATGGCGGCGTCGATCAAGATTAACATCAAGATCATGCTCAAAGCTGCATGTTTTAGCATGTATTTTTAAGGTTTCAGTGATGTCAGTTCCTAGAGACGTCAGTTTTCATTGAGTTGGGGTAACCAGAAGGGAAATTCTTCTTCGTCAGCATTCTCAATTTCATTTTTTTGAACGCCATAATAGGTCAAATTTGCTTAAGAAACTTTGGAATAGTTATATAAACTTTTCAGTATGATGAATTTGTTGTATGACAGGTGGCAGGGGACTTGTTCACAGTTGTGGTGAATCATGACGCCACCTCGCCTTCGGACTCGGGGTGACATGATTTACCATAACCGAGAACACCTGACCACAGTCTCCGAGCAGAATTGTCGTTCGTTACTCTCACCATACATCTCTGCAATGGGCTAAATGACAAGAATCTTGTCAAACCGAGGAGAAGATGTTTTGTTACTGTTTAACTGTTTCATGTGTAACATTATAAAGTAGACAAAGGAAACATGATTCTGGATAATTTATAGGTGCATTCAAACTGATGAATTTATATGTGCACAATGGAACTATTTTTTTTCTCGAGCTTCTTTACTGATCAGAATCTTACGCCAAGTTTAACAAAAATGGCTGCGCCCATGAATGATGACAGCAGTTTTGACACACCGATGGATCTTAGTTTATAAGATTAAAAACAAGTCATGGTCTTTAAAAGACATTTAAGCTTTTCAGAAAATCCCTCCTTTTCGCATTTCCTACCTTTTAGTCTGATTGGCCGTATGCTGTTTGAACAGCACACAATGTAATCGATATTGGTCTTTCTTTCACCGGCGTTTGCGTCGCCATTTTGAGTTCTGGTGATGTGACGAAAGTATCACGTATTGACGGACTACTTTCTGAGCCCACTGCAGAGGTGAATGTGAATGATCCGGGGTGCAAGAGATTAACCTAACCGTACAACTTATACAGTTGCCCTATTGGGACAGTGTCAACCAAGATCAGACAGCCTTTCTTTTTTAAATGTCTACTGACGGTCAGCCTTTGACCCATAACCAGATAAATAAATATGTCATGCTTTGGTAAAATGGATCTTGATGCCTCTCCTTAATGTATGATACCAAGCACGTAATCTCACGATCATTGATCCTTATAGTTCATTTGTCTAACAAATAACCGAATCAGAAGGTAAACTGGTTCTTTGACATGCAGAAAATGACCAAAAGCAAAAAGTTTCGGCACAGGTCTGCCGGTGCGGACCGCTTAGACTGACCTTGGTCGATACTTTTTGCAGATGCATTAAGCCCTCTTTTCACAGAGCATTGCTTAAATATAGGGGAAATTTACAGCGAATTTTAAAATCCCAAATATTTCAAATTCAAACTTCCTTTCGCTGTAAAGAAGAAAAAAAAATCAAAGTCTCAAGGAAAATTTATCCTTTCATTTTATCTTGATAAAATTTCCGTGAAACTTTGATTTATCGCCAAAGCTTTCAAGGCTTAAATAATCATGATAGTTATCTCGTACCTCGTGGCAGATAAATGCCACTGTGTTATAGTTACGTAAAACTTGTAAACGTAAGTTTTGTTCGTAAGTACGTTAGTGAAACGGGGGCTAGAACGCATAAAAAGGAGAGGGGGGTGGGGTTGGCGGGAGAGGGGGGGGCGGGAATGGGGTTCATAAAAAGAAGTCTTGACACAAGAGTGTTGCAGTAGTATGGTGGTCAGACAAAACTTGATATTCATTCTGCGTCGGTGATCAGTTTCATTTATATTTTGGTGGAGTCATGAAGAGTCGATTTTTCTGTTTAAATTTATTTGTTGAACTGTCTTTTCAAGTGAATGTAGGTTAAACAAATAAATATTCTACTATGAGCGAAGACTTGCACAGTTAAACAAATTGTGATTTTGTAAAAGATTTTAAACGAAATACTTTTTAACATAATTCAAGCAGTATAATTATACGAGTTTTGTGCTATGCAGTAATATGTCGGTTATAGAATAATTTTCATTTTCTTTTTTTGCCACAATGTCTTCACATTATTCATAAATGGCTTGCAACACGCGAAAAGGAGCATCCGGATATTTGCGTAAAGTGTCGTCTCGAATCAGCCTGCGCAATCCGCGCAGGCTAATTCGAGACGGCACTTTACGACAAAATTAGATTTTGTCCTTCAGTAGACATGCATGCGCAAAACAGTAAATTACATAAAAACTGAGAGCTGAATGCACAGGCTGATCCGAGACGACACTTAGTTACGCAAATGTCGGAATGTCTCTTTTGGCATGTTACAGGTCCTTTTTTGGTATATATTGTCATACAAGTGTTGCACCACCATTGAAAAAGCATGGTAAGCAAAGAGTCATCTTAAACCTGGAACGTATTTTAGTAAAATTGGGTGCCCTGGTAAAACGCAGCCATCCTTTTCCACATGACGTGGGGGACCTGGAAGCAGCGTTGTACGAAGACTAGCAGCAACTGCTCCCAGAGAGATTTCAACGTCTTGTACGGAGCACGAGACGAAGACAGGAGGGTATCATCCAAGCACACGGCGGAAGTCCACTATATTGATTGTTTGTTTCCGTCAAGACTCCGTCTGTCACTTTTCAAGATATCTGAATGAGCCATGCTCTGGAAAAAGGGAACTTAATGCATTTCCTCGATCGTTTAACCACAAACTCATGAAATATTTTGTCAACGAATGCCACTTTTAAAACTAGTCAATGCATCGAAATAAAAAAAAAATAGTTCCAGATTTTCGGCAGGAGGAAAATATTCACTGTGACGGGGAAATAATTCCCCCCACTAGAATTACGAGGTTTCTTTACCCATTACATTTCTATAAATAGACACATGAAATATAATATAATCCATCTTGTCTAACAACCTTCTGAATCCTGAGGTAGACTAGTCCCTAGACATGCCGAAAATTGACAAATAGCGAAAAGTTTCGGCTCAGGTCAGCCTGTGCAATGCGCGCAGGCTGACCTGAGTCTGCAGATGCTTTAAGTCCCTTTTTCACAGAGCAGGACTCATATTTTTGACTTTATAAATGTTAACCGTCAGGCAAAAAGGAACCATCTAGGAATTCTGTACATCAATTAAATGAAAACAGATCAATGATAGTGCAGGTCAGTTTAAGCTGATAATTCAAAAATGATTGTATAACAAAGTACAATAGCCATATTTCATACAGAAAATGTCATTAAAGCGAAACTTGTCAACCCTGGTCAGCCTGCACAGTTCGTGCAGTCTAGCCAAGGTTGACGCTTTTCGCAGTTCCAATAAAGTCCCTTTTAGGGTGATGGGTCACAAATTAAAGAGTAACGTTATAATGTCGGTACTTTGGCGCAAATCTGGGCTCCACAGAAGCTACGTATATTAAAGACTCACTTAACACTTTACCAGACGACAAATTCCAGACGGGTCCATATTAAAAGCACTGGCAAGAGACATGTTGAATATCGCTTGAATAATTGGAGTTGCTTTTGTAATGAAAGAAAACATTGTTATAAATGAGAATATACTAGTTAACACCATTTTCTCCATAATTTGAAGGTTTTCAAAAACCTTTTTCCTCAAGGTCGTGAAAACACTGGATTGTTTGCTGGTTGAGTGATTTATTGTACGGTACTTAACTTCGTTTTCAATATTTTTCGGTTATATCGCGGCAGCCAGTGCACCTATCTATGCTTTCCTGGAGTCTCTATTACCAGTACTCCGCATCGTGAATCTTCTTTCCAAGCTATTGGCTGCTTTCCCACATAATCATCGTCGAAACAATGGTCAGCGGTGGGAGAGAACTAGATTGTTTGTATAGGGTTAGTTATTAAATAACAAATTTATCCTCCCTCGCATGCAAAGGTCTCACATTAGATGTCTACTAAATCATGGCCAAGCCCGGCAAAAATGCTTTACCTGTTTGCATACGAGCTGTTTTTTAGGAGTCACGTTCTGTGAAAAGGTGATTTGATGCATTTGCAAAAAGATTCGACCCAGGTCAGCCTGCGCAAATTGCACAGGCTGACCTGTGTCGAAACTTTTTGCAGTTGGTAAATTTTCTGCATGTCCCTTGACCATTCTACCTCAGAATTCAGCCGGTTGTTAGGATGGATTTATGGATTCGTAGTTATGTCATGACTTGCTGCGTATAATGTAATACGAACGAAAAGGTCCTCCTTGTCATAGCATTGCTTAAGTACGACATGATTTTGTACATGTAATATAGAGAGATAACGTAGAGGAGAAATGTCATTAGGATACGAAGTTCAGTCAAAATATGCTGTAGACATCAAGACAAATTGAATTTTATGCATTCATATTAATGGCTACCTTGGTAACATAGAGGAGAAATGTCTTCAAGAAACGAGGTTCAGTCAAAATATACTATAGACAACAAGACAAATTGAATTTTATGCATTCATATTTAATTAATGGCTAGCTTGGTGTGATACATGACGTAGATGCATAAGATTCCCTTTTGCCAGAACATGGCTTACTCTTCATTAAATTGCTCCACTAAAAGAGTTCCAGTATTCATTTTTCAGTACCTATATAAATTCGTCTATCTTTTGGAAAACAAAAAATCCCTTTATACACAGGGCACCCTGATAGGATTCATGTCACACCGCCTTTCATCATACGGACCGGTGCTCGATACGGAGAACAAGCATCTATCAGCCGATCGATTACAGATTTCCCGAGTCTAAGTCGACTCCGTACGTTTATCGGCGACGGAAGGCGATGTTACAGGAATCGGCATCAAGGTGCTCTTTCCTTAATGATAATTATACAAGATAGGAAGCAACTGATAGCACTTCCGGATAAGACGTTTAGCTTGAGTCCCATGTTACGGTGCTATACTTCAAGCGTGCCAGTTAGGCGTAACTTAGGATGGAAGTCGTCCTGCATCTTACACTATCCCTCGTAGTTTAACTAACAGCCTTGCAGGGGAATCGCCCATATGGGCAACCGGTGGTGAGGATTTAAATGAACGAAACACCAATCAGATAGCAAAATAACTGGACCATCCATATTTGGAGATCTTTCAACTTGACAGTATCATATGACAGTACCCTGACACGAGCGGTCGAACAAAGATGATTCGTGATGATTTGGAATTGTCTCTAAATGATTAATCCTTAACCAATGAAACAATCCTGAGTTTTACAAGCTTGAAGGAATAGGGCTTTTGAAAACATTGTGGGAAAAGGAGAAAATGCTGGTAAGCATTTTCTCCTTTTTCCACAATGTTTTTATCTTTTCAAAAACAGATCTCATCTACTGGTCAACTTTTTATTTGTCGTCTGCAACAGTTTTCAATGTGGACGAATCTAAAATTTTGTCTTCTGGTATAGGGTTAAGTGGTAGATCTATCACCCGATGATCCGGCCGAAAAAAATACTTTAGTCCTCCTGATCAGGTGACAATCTTGATTCGCATCCATGAATAAGTTCAACAAATATTTATGGATCTACATTTTTAGGTATTTAATGAGATACTATGATAAAATGTACGAGCCATGATTTGTCAAAAGGGGGGGGGGAGGACTGTTTTAATACATGATTGTTAGTGATGCACTTTACCAAAACATCACTATAATTAATAGGTATGTATCCTTAAAATTCATTTAGCTTAACGATTAAAAGATTACTTGGATCTGAAAGTGTAATGGTCCTTTTACAGGCAGAAAATTTACGCTTACCACCAGCAAGAAATTTTGACTCATATCAGCCTGCTCGGACTGTGCAGGCTAACATGGGTCGATACTTTCTGCCGATGTATCAAGGATCATTTTCACAAAACATAGCTCGTAGTTTGAATATTTGAAATATCGGGGCTCGTACCAACAAACCAGTGTTACTTGTATTATCCTGACACCTTCTATAATTTCCAACTGATAACAGGGTGCCGTAAAGCTTTGTATGCCCAAATAATACCCTTCGAAGATTCAACCTGTCTCGTACATATGACGCATCACCGATCCCATATACTAGGGAAAAGCAGCGCTTATACCGAAGCTAGACTAGATCTATTACCCAAGGCGGCTGTCTGAATATATGGACGTTGCATATGTTACATGCAAGCTATCATGGCTGAATGATAGATACCACCAGGTAGCCTTTTATTGAGAACACATTCTTTGAATTTCGAATTCAAAGTAACAGTT
This sequence comes from Tridacna crocea, assembly GCA_943736015.1. Lineage (NCBI taxonomy): Eukaryota > Metazoa > Mollusca > Bivalvia > Cardiida > Cardiidae > Tridacna > Tridacna crocea. The sequence continues at coordinate 18,888,534 of OX031056.1, read as the reverse complement.
GCTGTTTTGAAAAGTAGTCCGATTCCGTACTCAGAATGCAAAAATTGGATAGATATTATTTGTAGAATGCCATCTAGCGGGAGATAATGTGCCTATATTCTGACAGAATCCGGCCGAGTTCGGAATCGGAACAGCGTCTCTGGTTTGTCTTGTTTGTTAATGAGTAACCATATGTGACCTCTCAAATTACAACGACAAAAATATACTGCGTTATGGCCGGTGTCGTTAGGTCTTTAGACAGTTGTAGCCGTTCATCTTCCATCTACAAGCTTCCCATTTCAGAAACACCAACACACAACAGAAAGACTAGGTTATTTCTGTGCCAGTGTGTCTGCGAGAGCAATTGTTGCAAGAGATACAGATGTTCCTCAACCATCAACCATTTTGGCAATAAATGAAATTAAGGAGCGTCGGATCAAGGGCTACAAGTCTTAGGGAAGTACAGCTTTTCCCATACTCACCAAACGGGTATTCCTTCTTGAAAGATGAACAATCACCAATCAAAATAATTAACAGACAATCAGATAGAGCTGCGTTTTTTTAATAGCGACCACAAAGCAGTGTGAAATGCCATTGGTGCCAAGTAAAACGTCCTTGATATTTAGTCTCATGAGGACAGAATTTTATTGGACGTCAATGACGTCAGAAAAATCATAAAGAACTTTATATTGCAGAAGCGGAAAGACAATCAAACCAGAGAAAGTTAAGCAGATTAACCAGACTAATCGGTGTAAGATAATGACACTGTGCTCAGTTACTGATACTAGTGACCCGTAGTTGGGGGAATTATGACTGCAACCCCAAGTCTTGGTCTTACTGATACTTTTGGGTGAGACGTTAAACCTTGGTCCGTATTCACCAACCATTCCTAAGAACATTCTTGGTCTTATTTTTCAAGATTTCCCGACCGTGAAAATATCAGGACGTCTGATTGGCTAAACCATTTGGTCCTGTTACTTTCACAATGGCAAAATTCTGAAGAATAAGACTAAGAATGTTCTTTAAAATGGTTGGTGAATACGGATCCTGGGATCCTTGTGATGGTGTTCCACATCTAGCACGTTAAACAACCAGACGTAACTAAGGATGGGTCCGCCATGCATCATGCAACATTCCCCCGTAACAAAGCTAACAGTCTTCTTGGGTCGCCCGTATGGATCACTGTGGTGACGACAATAAACGAAAGTCAGCCAGTCTCGATTTCTCACAACGTTTTGATGAAGCCGTCTACGTTAGAGGAAAATGCATTGGTTAGGTAAATTTGTAATTAAAAACCTGTATATTTCCATTTATTATTTTAAGAGTTATCAACTTTGACAGGTTTGACAGATGTCATAGCGCTTTGTTTCACACATGGAGTATAAACTGTGCATTCTATTGTACAAAAAATGCCTTTGACAATCCCATATTACCCTTCACAGAAAAAAAGCATGTGCTTTGACGATCTGAGGATAAAACGATGTGGCTGAATCTAACCACTTTTTTTCAACTTTTCGACAATTTTTCTTTTAACCTTTTCAAGACAAAACCTTGATTTGTGCGACGCTGAATGTCGTTTTCATTTGATTTTAATATGGATTAATTTCGGCTAGTGGTAAAAAAGTTCAAAGTTAACTGTTTTATATGTGTGAATTTTAATTTTTTTTAGACGGCCACCTTCGGTTGACCTTTCTGACAGCCAATCAAAATCAAACTTTTCTTTTTTTATTACGGAAAAATATCTGCATTTTAGTTTACGGAACAGACCTTTACCATACTTTTGGCGAGCTGTATTCAACAATTATTACAGGTTGGCACAGTAGAACTAGTGTACTTTTGGCTATATTGGCGTTGATATGAAAATATCAATGACGTCACACATCTGCCATGCTTTCCACGGTTTGTTTTTCTTCTTACCAGTATATCATAGGCCTACAGCATTCTTTCCAAGCCACTGGCTTTGTTTGCTTTGTTACAAACATAAAATAAAAAATGATCAGCGTTGATCGAGTGATGAATCATGTGGCAATAACTGTCCTATACTCCTAGGGAAGAAATTGACCAAGTTGAGGATCGAACTAGCGATCCCAAAGTTTCCAGCCCTATATCTTTTTGACTGAGCTACGGGGCTAGGAAAAACAAGGAGGGATCGAGCTGTTACCGTGTTGTGATGTAAAAAAATTGTTAAAAGCTGTGTAAAAAACTCATTTAACGACGTAAATAACGTATTCTTCTAACAGACAGATAAAAAACTTTGCACATAGGTAATTACACTAAAAAAAGATGTGGGCCACCATGTTTGTTTCTGAATAATTTGGCTATGAAAAAGTATTTACCGTTCCAAATTCAACCTATATTGGATTTAAGCTACTTTCTTGTCTATTAAACAGGACCATATCTGGAAAAATATAAAAATGTATAAAAGCCTGGTTTTGAGCCTGGTTTTGAGAATGGTAAATATACACATTATGCATGTTATATACAGACCATTGAGTTAAAAAGGGAGATAATTTCACTGAAATAAGGTTTAATCTTAGACAAATACATAATTTTAACAGACAGATATTTCGTAAAATTTCCACACTGATGGTGTTCATACTTCTAAACAGTAAGAAAAAATAAAGATGGCATCTATCCGTGCTTAATTCGTCAGAAAACAAGGTTTAAGTTCACTGTGGAAGTTATTTTTTCAAGGGAAAAATTAGCACAAAAGCTCAGTCGACATGCATAGTGGGAATAGGAGAAATTGCTCAATAGGAGCGATTTCTCCTTTCCCAACAACAATTTTCTAATTGGAAATATAGCTATACTTTTCCAGCTTTTTATTTCCTCGTTTGGTGTGTAACGCCGTGTCAGCAGTACTTTAATTGTTACACGGTGACAGTTCAAAGATCCAATTTTTTTTTCTCTTTACCAATTCTACCCGAAGAAAGTGCTACTAGCTTTTGTGTACCAGTAGTATTACCATTATATGTAAAAATACATAGGTAGACTTTTGATTCAATACCTAAGACATAAATACATGCGCAGTAGGATGCGCCCCAAGATTTGTCATATACGTCGTTAAATCAAAGCTAGAATGTCTACATATGTCTTACATTTTACACTTCAGCGAACAACCCTAGACAATGTAAGCTTTGTGAAGACTGTAGAAAAAGGATAACTGATGTGAGAAGCGTTTTCTCATACTCGAACAGTGCTGTTCCCTTTCCAACTGAAATCTCGTCATGTTTTTATTAGCATGTCGTCCGTTTCATTTTGGAAGAATCTAACCTGAATTTGTCGTCTGCTAAATAATAAGTCACAATTTCCGACAACGAAAACTTTCTTAAGTGGCCCTTTCCTTGTAATAAGATCACTTGATTTATGCCCCCGTTTCACAGTTTCAATTGTAAACAGTGCATTTTCGAATACAAAGGTCCTTCCGCTTGATTTTGCAAGAAAATTGAATTAGCCCGCTAAAAAGGACTCGTAACAGTAGCTGTCAAGTGATCATACCACTTGTCACGTGGTGGCACGTATAGAGGCTAAATCTAGCGTAAACATTTCCCCATCGTCTTGGCTCGAGAATTCGTACAAACTATTTTGTAATAATTATTTCGTTTCCCGTTGACCTATCCCATTGTCTGTCTGCTTTATAATAGAGAATAATAGACTGTGTAATGAAGACTTGTCTGTTGATTAGCGATGGGGTTTTTACGTCTTTACGAGACGATAAAATTCTGCAAAGGTCCATACTGAAAAAGCAGACGATAATTCCATATATGATAGTTAGTATTAATTTCTTCTTCGAAATTGTTGAAAACATCGTCGGAAAAGGAGAAAATGCTAGTAACCAGCGTTTTCTCCTATATCCAGGAGGTTTTCAGATACCATCTTTCTTCACTGTCGTAAAGTCGGGACAACTTTTTGGCAAAACGTTAGAATAAGAGTTCATCCAAGAAGTTAGTTAAGGCTGTATTGTTACATTATTGCCGATGAATGTGCATTTTCATTACCTGGTGTGCCAAATGAACCCAATACTATTAGGCTACATCCTTTTTACTGTTGCACGATATGCAGCTTTAAAATTTTGAAAGGATTGTGTTTTTTTAAACGACACTAAAGGCCCACTAACAGCTATTTTAAAAAGAAGCCAGGTTCAGATTGAAGGCAAATCTAACAACAAGTTCCAGTCCAGAGCAGAAAAATGAATCTTAAAACTATAATTAAGTGTCAGTTCCAACTTTTTTTTTCAAAATTCATTTTACTGTCGGCGATTAGAATTTTGATAGGTTGAACTGTACTCGCATTTTTAGACCCGTATAATATCTATCCTTAAAGATCTACCTACGGAGCTTTAGATAGAGAGAGTGATTTTGATTTCAAAATGAAAATAACAATTATTCTTCACTAAGCCCTATGTTGTGGGTACTCATTAGAATCGTCTCGATGGGACGATTCTAATGAGTACCAACAACACAGGGTTAGGAGGACACATAATGGGTTTAGAATACCATCACTTTCTCTTACATGGAGCTCTGTACATATTATTAATTGAATTTGTCTGCTATTTAACTCTCGAATTATTTACTGTGGGGATTTGTTTTATATTGATTATGCCTATTTGACAGAAAAAAAAAAGAAATCTAGCGGCGATCTGACAGAAAGGGGGGATTTAATACGTCATCAGGATCCATATACGTGTAACCCAATTTTTGTCTAACAAAGGACTTAATCATGAGGTAGATTGATCTTTTGACATGTTGAAAATTGATCATTTGCAAAAACTTTCGACCTATGTCAGCCTGCAGGTGGTGCGCAGGCTGATCTAGCTCGATACTTTTTGCAGATGTATTAACTCATTACCACACAAGAAAATTTTGGACTGGTCCAAACTAGAAGCATTTGCAAACAACAAATTAAAGGTGACTGAAAAACAGAAATTTGTTCTTGGAAGGGTGGAAAACAGTGTGGGAAAAGGAGAAAATGCTGGTTACCAGCATTTTCTCCTTTTCCCACACTGTTTTTAAATGGCTTCTTTCTCAGGGGCGTCAAAAGTAGGGACTGTGTGGTAATGGGTTAAGCCCCCTTACACAGGACAAGCTTTAGAGGGAAATTGGTTATATATCCGTACCTGCAAAATGCTATGTCAAAACCGTCCATTCCATTGCATTCATCCAGGCGAAGCTGCAAACCCAGTCGAGTAACGTACATGATTTAAAAACTGGGGGGAGTGTTACCTGTTTGATTTTTTCAAGCTTGTCTTTTCCGAATACTGACTTTAATCATAGCGACAGGATTCATTCCTCTCTAACACGTGAACATTGTGTAGACGATATTTATGTTTGAAAGCAGCAAATGGCTTGGTAAGAGTATTGAGTGAGGTACTGGCAAAAGAAACTCCGGGAATGCATAGATAGATGCACTGGTGGCCGTGATATAACTAAGGTTATATTTTATACTGAGGTAAACCTTATACACTGTACAAGGAGATCCACATCTAAGTCTTGTCAGTCCCATAAGACAAAGGGAAATCACTGTTATTTGTGTTTCAGAATTGAAATTGTTAAACTTGGTGTGTCCGTTTTTGTCCGGTAGAGTGTTCAAGTAGAGGAAATGAAAATTTGAACTAAAACTCTAGTTTAAACGCTTACTTCTTTTGGTAAGTTTTAAAAGTGCCTAAAAGAGATATATTGCGAAAACATATATGAATGTACTAGTGCATGTATTTATCTATGAATTTTCCTTGTACGTACCTAGCTTTGGAATATATTTGTCTTGTTACTCGCCACAACCCCTTCTATAAATGGAAGAAAATTAAGAAAATGAATAAGTCAGTCTCTAAGAAAGCAGAGAAAAACAAAGAAACGCTCTGTAACATGAGTTATTTATTGTTGTTGTTGTAATTATTATTGTTGTTGTTGCTGTGATTTCAGTTCCAAATTCTTCAAAAGGTTGCGTGGATTAGTTGTAAAGACGGAAAGTGTTTAACTCTTTACCTTGCAATCCCCCCGTTGGACGATCCTGAGAAAGAAGTCTATAGGAAACATTGTGGGAAAAAGGAGAAAATGCTGGTAACCAGCATTTTCTCTTTTTCCACAATATTTTCTACCCTATCAGTGTCAGAAATCATCATATTACCAAGGTTTAATTTGTTGTCTGCAGATGCTTTGAATTTGGTCCAGTTAAAAAAAAATTCGTTTAACCGTTAAGCGTTTCGAAACAAAGAAACTAGACGCTTTGAGTCGCAATGAACTAAAACAGCATAAAAGACTGTATTGTTACAACATGAGAATCTTTACTAAACGAGAAAATCCTAGAGCTACAATTTAAATGTGGCTAAAATGATGGGAATTGTGTTTTAAATGATAGAAAACGTTGTGGAGAACAGGAAAAAATGCTGGTTGTCAACATTTTCTTCTTTTCTTACAATGTTTTAATTTTTTTTTCTTTTGGGTCATTAAAACTCAGGTCTGTGTGGTTAAGGTATTTAAAGCTTAACTATGACCAAACAAGTTTTAAGTTGATTGCTAAAATAAAAAGAAAAACACTATATGTATATGTAAATAAACTCTAAAACACCTTTTAATTCAAAGCATTTCAATAAAGCGTACATATAAAATCTAAAAAAGAAATAAGGATCGGCATTTCGGATAAAGTACTACAAAACCAGTCTACACATTTTTTTTTTGTAATTTAGGCTTTGATGAGCATATTAACTTTTTCGTCGACGAATTGATAAAAATCTACCTCAAAAGCCAACAGCTTTCAAATATTTTTTTTCGCATGGTTGTATGTTAAGGATATGCAGTAACTCTGTCCGTTCTAATATGTAATTTGAACGAGATGATCTCCCTTTGGTGGTTTTGATTTAATTCCCCCACCCCTTCATCTTTGAACAACAAGAATGGCGTTTTATACCTCTTCTTCTGTAATATGTGCTATAAAGGGCTACAGGAGAAGCTTGTAGGGACACAAGTGCCTATGATTTACTCTCACGGACAAAACATCGCTTAGGATTCGTTTCCATCAAATTTCGCAAACTGAATTAGATAGATGATTGTTGCATTTATCAGGAAATTATGTAGAGAATTCGATTATTTTCTCCTGTTGTTACAGAATTGTGTCAGTTACGTGCAAGCAGACTTGCAGAGTCTTTACTAACAAGAAGTTTACCCTTTTGGCCGTTACAGCGGCTATATATGGTCTTTCAGACAATGTAGCTCAAGATAAGACTGACAGGATCTGCAGTCTTGTCAATCGTCGACACAGTCCGTATGGTAACATTTTTTTTTCCTGTCAAAAGGAATTCCAAATATCGATATGTTTGGCCTTTACTTCATTAACTTTCTAAACAGAATGGTCACAGTGGTCATTTTGCCGTCACCGTGAAACGCGGTAAAATAACGTTACATCCGCCTGGGCATATACATTGACTGACGTCATTTACGGAAAAATCTTATCGTCTTTTATGTTTATATTTTTTGTCGAAAATGAACGAGTTTTGCCGAAAACTTACGTAGGTGTGTTGCCGATGATCTAAGCAGACGATAGTATTGAGTCATGGTATGAAAATTTCCTTTTTAGGATATGCACGAGACATTAAATTTTAAATGTTGTAACATGAAAACATTTTCCGGTTTTTACAACTCAGACGTAAAATAACGTTAACGTAACACAAGGTGTATTGTGCATTAGGATTTACAAATATACAAAGGTATGTTTAAATTTTTTCCATTTTCAGTTTCTTCTTAAACCCATGTTCAACAAACCAGCGTGTTTGCAAGACATTTGAAAACATTTTTCGAAATGGAGAAAATGCTGGTAACTAGCATTCTCTCCAATTCTGAAAATGTTTGCTGACAGTTAAAACACAAATCTTAGAATTTTAGCAATTTAGAATCTGACTCTTATTTTATAATAATAATGTTTATATCTTGTACGAGCAAAAAATGGTTGGGCTCGTCCGGGATTTGAACCCGGGACCTCTCGCACCCTAAGCGAAAATCATACCCCTAGACCAACGAGCCATATATGTACACTTGTAATTTCAACTAGTTAACGCAGTTCGAAAACTATCTTTGCTTTTGCGACCAGTGTAGAATAAGATCAGACTGCACCATAGATATCGCTCTGATATGACATAACACACAATTAAAAAGCCTGATTTACCCAAACAAACATTTCTAATGAACTTCTTAACCCTTTACCAAACAATGTCGATGTCCCTGAAAACATCCCTGAAAGAGATGGCTTTTGAAAACAATATGTGAAAGGAGAAAATGCTGGTTAACACCATTTTCTCCTTTTCCCACAATGTTTTCTACCCTATCAAAGAAAACTTATTTCATATGAACCACACCGAAACTGCCATCGGCAAATGCTTTCAATAGGGACAGGTCTAAAATCTGGTCGTGTGGTAAAGGGTTAAATCGGGTGAATGTGTTTGTGATTTTAATAGTAACCCTTTTCATTCATGACTTTCTTATTGGAAAGAAAAAAACTTTGGATTCTCAGAACAAACACTGCAGATGCTTATCATTTAAGCTTATCAGGGTTTTGTAATCAAGCTGGTCAGGTTTTTTGACACTGTATAAAGCTGTTCTGTATATCATACACTTCATACAGCTGATCAGTGTATCAGACACTTATTCAAGCACTTATTCAAGCACTTCAGTGTATCAGACGTTTTTTCCGGCAAGATGTTTTGGATACGAATGTTCTATCAATTGGAAGAGTTCAAAACGCTTAATCAAACCTGCACAAGGTATCAGTCGCTTAATCAAGCGGATTTGAAAATCAGATGCCTAATCAGGCAGATCAGGATTTTAGTCGCTGAATCTAGCAGACTCAGGTAATCAGCCGCTTAATGTAGCAGATCAGGATATCAGACCATGAATCTAGCAGATCAGAATATCAGACGCTTAATTTCATAGATTATGGTATCAGATGCTTAAAAGCGAACCAGACTTGCAATCAAGTAAATTATGATATCCTAAATCAAGCAGATCAGGGTATCAGATGCTTGATCAAATAGATCGGGATATCAGACACTTAAACTGTATGATCGTGGTTATCAACTGCTTAATAAATCTGGGTCCGTATTCACCAGCCATTCTTAAGAACGTTCTTGGTCTTATTCTTCAAGATTTCCTGACTGTGAAAGTAACAGAACTTCTGACTGGCTAAACCATCAGACGCTTAAGCAGGCTGATCAGCTTTCCTTATAGGATAGGTTATCAACCGTTTAATTAATCTGCTCAGGGTATCTAACGCTTAACTTATAGGATAGGTTATCAACCGTTTAATTAATCTGGTCAGGTTATCTAACGCTTGACTTATAGGATAATGTTATCAACCGTTTAATTAATCTGATCAGGGTATCGGACGCTTTACTATATAGGACAGGTTATCAACCGTTTAATTAATCTGACCAGGGTATCTAACGCTTTACTTACAGGATGGGTTATCAACCACTTAATTAATCTGATAGGATATGTTATCAATACAATACAATACAATACAATACAATACAATACAAAAACACTTTATTTTCTTCCAGGTATGCAAGTGATACAACATGGAATTTACAAAGCAACAAACAACATATTGTCAAAAACGAGCGGATTACAAATAAATAATGAAAAGAAATACAATAAAGAAACTATAGCACAAAATACACGCAAACAGGCATATACACAGACATATAGACATAAAACACACGCACACGTTTGCATATTTCCAGAACGTAGAAAGGAGAAGGAGAAAAAGAAGAAAAAATGTTATGGTTTGGAAAAAACTGCAGCTAATTTTCAGATTTGTCGTTAAATAGAACAACTGCCATAGTTATTGACTTTAAAGAAAAAACAAGTAATCAGAGAACAATTTGTTAAGATTTCCTTTTATGTGTGATACATATATGCGCTAAATGAATGGACTTCTCAGTCAGGGGGAAAATAAAAAGAACAGCAATAATACGAGGAGCATTTCTCGGGTAAAGGTCTAAAATATCACGTAGTAAAAATCCATTGCCAGTCAATGCACATGTGCAGTCCGATCCTGATCTGCACCAACTTCAATGCAAAGTGCAGGCTCAGGCTCACACTGCACACCCCGCACCGGTTGGCTAGTGTTCACAATGTGCACAGTTGGTAATCTGAAATTTGAATTACTCTCAAAGACACTATATAGATAATGTTTGGCACATGTGATAGCTAGATGTACATGAAAATAAAAAAAAAAATCGAAAAGAAAACCATGAAATCTAGTCTACATTAGCATGGTAATACGCAGTTGTAAGTGTCAAATAGGTAAAAAGTAGAATAAATACTAATAAGGAAAAGATTCGAGAAAGATAGCGATGATAATTGTGATCAGACCGTTTATCTGTGACAGTCTGATCACAATCTACATCACCTGCTGGAAAAGAAGAAAAAAAAAACTCACACACACTTATAGCTTGAGTTTAACTGTTTACCAATTAGTAGCATTTTAGACTTGCCAAACTTGAAGCAATATTGCAGACGACATATATCAGATAAAGCTAAAATGTATAACGATAGTAAAGCAAACCCTCTGGGACGTAATCGGGGCGCGGGTGGGGGGGGGGGGGGGGTGTTCAGTAATGACAAGCGTATGCTCCTGTCCTCCCAATCCTTCACCATGTTATTTTTCTTAGTATATAAGCATTGAGATTACTATGATTTTGGAACTTATAAAAAGGTAAATGTAAAGATAAAAGCTTCTTAATTAATAATAGCGTGCGTCGACAAAGAAGGGATAAATAGAACCGATGGATACCGAGTTTATCCGGGTTGTTTAGTTCGTAATCTCAACACGGCTGTGTAGTTGAAGAAATGACCAATCACAGCGCGGATTATTAATCGTGTTTTTACAGTATATGTTGAAAAGGACGCCTGGTCAATGAAAATACCTATCGTTTGTAAGGTAAGTTACAACTATTTGTTTTTGTTTATGTTTCAGCTATTGTGGAATGCGTTCTTTTTACCTCGATATCATTTTAGCTTCTTTCATAATCAATATTAGGAATTTACTAATTTTCACTGGATCAGCACCTGATGAGAATGACATAATTTTATCGTAACAGAATGTTGTGTTTGTCACTTGCGCTCCAGCTAGAAAAGATTGTCTTTTGTTGGCTAAGGCAGGGCAAGACAATAGATAATGCATTTCATCACCTACGTTTCCTGTGTTGCACAACTGACAAATTCTTTCATTATAGGATGTACCATTCCATCTACCAGTCTCGACAGGCAGTTTATGGTTTGCAGTTCGAAATAAAAACGTACTGATTGCTAATGACAACGGAAGCTGTGTTAGGTAAGTTTCTAAGCATGGTTCCTTTTTATAAAGACTGTAATTCCTTCCTTTACTGGACTTTAGTAAGTTGTTATGCCATTCTTGGATATACTGATCCTTTAAGTCAAAATTAATTAATTTATGTACTTGTTTAACTTTGTTAAAATTTTGTGTTATCCAAATTATGCCATTTCCAGTGTTATGAAAGATACTTTTGACATAGTCAAGCCATTTATAGTCACATTCTACGTCTGTAATCATAAAGTTATACACTTGTACAGAAAGCTTGTTATTCTCACTACATATTAATCTATTCCAAAAATTGACCATCCTTGTTTTTATGTTAATTGAAAGTGGATATCTACCTAACTCACCGTAAAGCATATAGTAAGGTGTAGATTTTTTGGCCCTTGTTATTTTTCTCAAGAAGTCAATATGAACTTTTTCTTGGATATCATGGTTTTCATAACCCCAGGTCTCCGACCCATACAGCAATATTGGTACAACAGTATGGTCAAACAGTTTCAACTGTAAATCAATGGGAAGATCAAGTTTTCTGGATTTAACCAATAAAGAGTGCATAGCCTTTCTTGCTTGTGTTGCCAAATGTTGCCTTGCTTTTAAAAAAGAGCCATTGTTTGAAAAAATCAACCCAAGGTATTTATAATTTTCTATTATTTCTATTTCATTATTGTTGAAGTCAAATTTAAACTTGTCTGTTTTTTTTCCGCCAAAAATAACTATTTTTGTTTTTTCTAAATTAACTTTGAGATGCCACATTTTGCAGTATTCTTGGAAACTTTCCAGGGTATTTTGTAGGCCTAAGGCAGAGTCTGATAGCAGTACGGTATCATCAGCATACAGCAAAATAAGAATATTTAGCCAAAAGATTTCATTAAAGTCTGAGGATAGTGAAATACCAGTACTTCCGTTGGTACGCAAATGTGATTCAAGATCATTGAGGAAAATTGAAAATAATACAGGTGATAAATTTTCTCCCTGTCTTACACCTGTTTCACATGGGAAAAAGGATGAAATTTGGCCATTTGCAGAAACACATGATTTTATACTTTGATACATATTGAAAATAACTTGAAATATTTTTCCATTTATGTTGTGGCTTAAGATCTTCGACCATAGTCCAGTTCTCCACACCTTGTCGAAGGCCTGTGTAAAGTCCACAAAACAGCAAAATAGTTTCTTTTTTCTCTTTTTTAGTATATTTATAAGGCTTTGCAAAGTAAATGTATGGTCTGAACAGGAGTACTGTTTTCGAAATCCAGCTTGGTTTTCGCTCAATAACTTATTTTCTTGTAAAAATAGGTTCAGTCTTTTATTAATAATGGCTGTGAAAAGTTTGCCTAGGCAAGAAAGTATGGTGATGGGTCTGTAATTACTAGGGTCTAAAGGGGTGCCTTTACCTTTATAAATGGGATGAATTGTCCCTTTTAACCAAATTTCAGGTAAAAAACCAGTATCAAGGATGGCATTAAATAGGTATTTATAAATAGGAAACATTAATTCTTTTGTTTCTTTGATATATTCATTTAAGATATTGTCTGACTGGCTAGGTGCTTTTGAATTCTTTAAATTATTGATTGCTTCTAATATTTCTGCCTCAGTTATTGGCACATTTAAAGCTGAATCATCAATATTTATATTGGGAGTCTCAACATTTGGTACATATTCTTCCTCAGTTTGATCTAGGGAATTAGTTTTACAGAAGTGCTCATAAAAGCTATTAAGGGTTGGGGTGGATTCAGTTGATTTATTTTTTCTGTTGGCATTTCTGATGACATTCCAGTATTTTACAGGCTCATTTGTGCTCATCTTTCTTAGCTTGTTTGCTGTTTCCTGTTTATGTTTATTTATGAAAAAATTCATAGTTTTCTTATACTCTTTACTTGCTTTATTTAAATTGTCTTTATTTCTGACACTTTTGTTAATTTTGTATTTTGTTCTGTAAGAGTGATAGATTTTTCTGTACCGTTTACATGCCGGTCCAAACCAAGGATTTTTTGTATTTTTAGTTTTACGTTTCTTTGCCATAAATGTTTTATTTGCAGCATCATTCATTAATGCATTGATATCGTTGGTAAGTTTAACTATGGTCTCTGGGGAAGCTTCAAGACTCTGTAAGCTATTTATAATTTGGTTTAGCTGATTCATATTAATGTTTGAGTTATATTCTCTGGCTTTTCTTTTGTCCCATTTTATTTGATTAGAATAATTAATAGGTTTTTCACTTTTATCATTATTTATTGTTTCAGATAAGTTTTCAAAAGGTTTTAATGACCATTTCAAGATTGAGTGACCATCTGAAAAGAGGGGATCAGTTTCTTCAACACTAAAATTATGGATGAGTTTAAAACAGCTGGCTGAGGCTATGGTATAGTCAATCAAAGACGTATCCCTAAAGGTAAGTTTACCGACATTTTTGTCATTGCCTAGTCTACCATTTAATATAAACAGATCATTATTCCTACATATATCTAGTAAAACATGGCCATGTGCATTTGTCCTAGAATCACTAGAAGCCCTTTTTAGGGGAATTTCAAGTTCTTCAAGTATAGCTATTTTTTCTCTATTCGAATAATCAAGATCATCCATGGTTAATTCCCTTGATAGGAAATCGTCATTTTCAGTAAAATCTTGCAGTCTACCAGTTCTTCCATTCCAATCTCCGACTAGAATGACAAATTGACTACTTTGGCATTTAATTTCTATTTCATCTTTAAGTGCATTTAATTCAGCTTCTTCAAAGTAATTTGATCTTTCTGGGGGCAAATACACGGTCCCTAATATAATATCATCTTTTGAAAACATTGTTCCAGAGAGTTTAAGCCATAATATATATTCCGAATTTGATTCTATTTCTACTACATGTTTTGCTATACAACTCTTAATAAAAACACCTATACCTCCGGATTTTCTTGAAATAAACTTATCTCTGCACTTTGAATAGAAAACATAATTAGGGATTTCAATTTCATCGTAACAGTCAATATTTGTCTCTGCTACGCACAGTATGTCAAATTGTAATAATTTGTTCATAAATTCTGGATATTGAAGTCGTCTTTGTAGTCCTCTAACATTCAAAAAAGCACATTCTATATTTACAATGTTAGATTCAGTTCGAAAATTTTCATTTTTTTGGCAGTTTTTTCCGGACCGGTCCTATCCACGTTCGTCAATGGGAGTCACCGTGTCGGAAGTGGCGCTGGAGTTGCTTGCCCATGGTCTGAAGTTCGACTGGCTTTGGTTGATTGTGTCAGCTCGTGGAGTCGAATTCTCTGTCGATGTGTTAGTCAAATAACTGTCGTCGGCACGTGTTTTTGAACTGGTACTAGTAGATGTGTGTGGAGTAGTGATTTTAGTACGCGGTGTGTAAATTACATCGGTCCATTCAGGAAATAAGTCCTCCTTCACTTGACCATTCACCACAAGTTTTGCTGGGAAGGCTAGTTTTACCCTGCCACTTGGATACTTTGACTTCAAGTCCTTATATTTCGGCCATAGCTGTCTCCTAGCATTCGTAATTTCCGATGGATAATCGCGGCTTACGCCAAAGCGCGTACCAGCTAGTTTGTGAGCAGACGACAAGATTTGCTCCGTGGCAGGATAATCCCTGAACGCCACTATGATGGGACGAGTAACAGTAGATTTATATTTTCCCAGTCTGTGGGCGCGGTCAATTGCTATTTCGTCAGTAATTTCCAGTTTTGTTCTCAAAAAGTCAAGAATAATGTCATTGCAACACTCTGTTCTGTCTTCTACAAACCCACGGAAGATAAGATTTTTGCGCCTAGATCTGGCTTCTAGATCAAGTGACTTGTATTCTAAGACTGTAATACGCCTATCCTGTTCACGCACAGCTTGTTCAAGTTCAATGACACGGGATTGATCCAAAGCAATATCCAGTTTTTCTTCGAAAGATTTAAGACGATTTTCATTTTCAGTCAGTTTAGATAAGATAAGGGAAAGTTTTTCATTACTTGTTAAGCTTTCATGGCTCTCACCTGAATCATACTTGCTATCACCCGTGCTACCTCCCGTGCTGATACGTTTTCGTTTTTCAGACTGTTTATTTTTCCCACTTGCGATGTTTTTTTGCGTATTTGTAGAATTTGTTAAATTGTTTGTGACTTCAAATAAAGATTCACTATCACTATTATCTACTCTCCCATCTGTTACACCTACACTCGAGTTTCCCGCTCTATTGTCCTTTGTTGTGGGTTCTGCCGCCATATTGTTTTGCCCTCTCTGCCCAGTTTTCAGCCTATTACCGGTGGTTTTTGAAGGGCTTACCCTTGATTTTCCTGTTTGATGTTTGTTTGCCATGTCGCCTAGTCCAATTTTGAAACAAAATCCAATAGCAAGAACAAGATAACCACACTGAAATACGGAAAAAATAAATTTTCAGCGAGAGCCTAACAAAGAGCACATCCACCCGATTTGACTGACCTTGACCTTCAACCGCTTAATTAAACTGATCAGAGTATCAGACGCTTAGGTGGGCAGATCAGGGTTTAAGGCGCTTTACTAAGCAGATCATTGTATAGGCCTACATTTCCTTGTCAAAGCTGAATATGTAATACAGTTATTAACCCTTTCCCAAACAATCCCTGGTTTTTACGGGTCTAGAATAGTAGCCTTTTGAAAACATTGTGAGAAAAGGAGAAAATGCTGGTAACCAGCATTTTCTCCTTTTCCCACAATGTTTTCTGCCCTATCATATACAGAAATCCTCTTTTCAGGAAGAGTTGAATTGTCATCTGCAAATGCTTTCAATTTGGTCTAGTCCAAAAGTTTGTCGTTTGGGAAAGGGTTAAATAAAGAGAAATATAGACCACTGGCAAATAAAAGTCCAATTTTTTGTTCATTTTCTTTCATCAAGGTAACATCTTGTGTGCCTCCGATTGGATAGGCTGGACGCCTTTCAAAACCCTTTTTTCCAAATACCCATTTACGTAGACGGCTTTTAGAAACGGGGTCACTAGTATTTTTTCCTTTATAGTTTATACACAATATTTTCTATCTGTCAGAGTTCCAGCATTGCCGACTCAACACACTTTTTTAGACAAAATTTTTAAAATGTTTAGTTCTAGTATACAATTGATTCTATAGCAGATTCACTTTAAGGCTGCAAAACGAAACTCAAAGACCTTTATGGACAGTATAGATCAAGATCAGAAACAAAACCCTCTGTCTGATCTTTGATCCAAAGTCTCTAATAAGACATATTTTCCACCCAAAAAGTACCTTTTGAAACAGCAGTTTGTCGTGTTCTACAATAGGCTTAAAAGTTTCATTCCAGTTTTTGTTTTAGCAGGATAAGATTTAAATTGCCTTACAGAACAGTATAGGCCAGGATCATAATGCACTAAACTTTGATTTATACTGCCTTATATTGGGTGACATATTCTTCCTAAATTGGCGAAAAAAAAAACACTGGTTACCTTTTAGTGTCTCCTTTTCCCACAATGTTTTCAACATGTTATCTCCCTAATAGTGGGTTATTAAAACGTGTGATCGTTTGGCAAAGGATTAACCCATTACCAATCCCTGCTTTTGACGCCCCTGAGAAAGAAGCCTTTAGAAAGCATTGTGGGAAAAGGAGAAAATTCTGGTAACCAGCATTTTCTCCTTTTCCCACAATGTTTTCTACCCTTTAAAAAAACAAATTTCAAATTTTCAGTCACTTTTATTTTGACGTCTTGTAACGAGCATTTTCTCCTTTTCCCACAATGTTTTCTACCCTTAAAAAAAACCCCAAATTTTCAGTCACTTTTATTTTGACGTTTGCAATTGCTTTCAATTTGGATTAGTCCAAAATTTTGTCGTTTGGTAATGGGTTAAAGGATGAAAAGATATTAGCTGAAAAAGGTCGGATCAAAAGTGTGAAAAAAGACGATCAGATGTTATGCATCTCACATATTTGATGTGAATACCATATCTATTTTTTTTTTCAAATTGTGATTAAACCAACAAGGGTTTGTTCAGCAAAAGCAAAAAAAATGGGCTCGTCCGGGATTTGAACCCGGGACCTCTCGCACCCAAAGCGAGAATCATACCCCTAGACCAACGAGCCGTCGACGACAGCGCGCAATGTGGGAGAGTGTTTGAAATTTTAAAACGGCGGTCAAACATTTACGTTAAAGTCGGTTGGTTGGTTGGTTGTATTGGGGTTTAACGCCACTTTAACAGCTAAGGTCATATCATGGCGGTCGGTGACGCACATGTGTTTCCTGGCTTTCTCACACCGGTACTAACACAACTTTCTTTCCAAAGCCACCGACTGCTTTTCTCACATGCTTCAGCAGAGGTGAGAGGCGAAAATACGCCGGAAAGAAAGTTCGCCTCAACCGGGTATCGAACTCACAACCACCAGGTCATGAGTCCGACACGCTCACCACTGAGCCACCCGGGCGGGCGTTAAAGTCGGATCAATGGACTTTTTTTTTTCTTTAACCCTTTATCAAACAATCCATGGTTTTTACGACCCTGAGACAGAGGCCTTTCGAAAACATTGCGGGAAAAGAAGAAAATGCTGGTTACCAGCATTTTCTCCTTTTCCCACAATGTTTTCTACCCTGTTGGACAGAAAACAAATTAAAAAGTCAGTTTTTGAGTTACGGTTATTTTGTCGTCTACAGGCGCTTTCGATTTGGAACAATCTAAAATTTCGTTCTTTGGTGAATGGTTGATGTACATTTTTTTTTTCCATTCCATGAACAAATACTTCGACTTTTCAACACAAAAAATATATTGCCGTCAGGTTAACTCTTTACCACACGAGAAAATTTAGACTGGTTCAAATTGAAAGCATTTGCAGACGACAAAATAAAGATGACTGAAAAATTGAATTTGTTCTGGGAAGGGTAGAAAACACTGTGGGAAAAGGAGAAAATGCTGGTAACCAGCATTTTCTCCTTTTTTGTCGTTTTGTAATGGGTTAAAGGATGAAAAGATATCAGCTGAAAAGGGTCGGATCAAAATTGTGTGAAAAAGACAATCAGATGTTATGCATCTCAATTATTTGATATGAAAACTATCTTTTTTTTTTTTCAAATTGTGATTAACCCAACAAGGGAAAATTCAGCGAAAGCAATAAAATGGGCTCGTCCGGGATTTGAACCCGGGACCTCTCGCACCCAAAGCGAGAATCATACCCCTAGACCAACGAGCCGTCAACGAAAGTGCGGAATGTGGGAGTGTGTTTGAAATTTTAAAATGGCATCCCACAGTGTTTTCAAAAGGCTTCTTTCTCTGGGGCGTCAAAAGTAGGAATTGTGTGGTAATGGGTTAAACCTACACCTTTACCGCACAGTCCCGAGTTTTATCGATCTTGTGGAAAACAATATCTGGAAACATTGTGGGAAAATGAGAAAATGCTGATAACCAGTGCATTGAGTTCATACGCTTCTGGAGCATCTGTTGAGGGATTGCCATTCACTCCTCCTGCACGAATAGGAAGAGCTGGTTTAGAAAATATTTAGAAGTGTCTTGCAAAAGAACACTCACATAGTATAATCCTGTGAGACTCGAACAAGACGCCTCATGATTACGAGTCCTACACTCACACACGAAAGCAGAATTTAATATGATAATTATTTGGCCAAAAAAAAGGTTGGGCTCGTCCGGGATTTGAACCCGGGACCTCTCGCACCCTAAGCGAAAATCATAGCGCTAAGGCTGGTACCTGTTAGTCTCTGTTACGCTACCAAGAATTAACCAAGAATTTGCACCCATTGACCTCTGTAAAAGAAAACCTGAAAGTGCCTTTTTTTTCATGAAAATTGTGTTTTTGTGCTGTTTTTCAGCTAAAAAAAGCTGTGTAATTAAGAAAAGGAAACTTATATCATAAAATAAGCCAATTTTAATAAGAAAATATGTACAATTTTATCTTTTATCCTTATTTAATTTCTGGAATAACTGGAATCTTTTCCAACTCTTACTTCCACCAGGATTTGAACCTGGATCTTTCACTGCTTGAGTGAATATGTTTACCATTTACAACATGGAAGTTTTAAAGTTGTACTTAGAAAACAGCAATTTTCTAATTAAATTTACTTCTGTTTCTATAAGGGCTGGCTTGGATTGGAAACTTATATTGGTATTCTTTGTCATAAGTAGTTACTTGACAAATACACTGGTTTTTACCTCTTTAGTTGACAGATTAACCCATTACCACACCACAAAATCCCTACTTTTGATGACTCTGAGAAAGAAGCCTTCAGAAAACATTGTAGGAAAAGCAGAACCAGCATTTTCTCCTTTTCACACAATGTTTTGTACTCTTCACAAAATAAATTTCAAATTTTCGGTCACTTTTATTTTGTCGTCTGCAAATGCTTTAGATTTGGACAAGCCTAAAATATTGTCCTTTGGTAGAGTTAAGAAACCACTGGGGGCAAAAAAAGTAATTTCTTAGGGCATGCAATTACTGCACTTTTTCCAGTGTTTTACATACTGTTGAAAATCACTGTTTCCTGTCAATTTTTGTTTTTCAGTGTAGGATTACAGTTCTTGCTAAAAGTAGGTATACAATAGCAGATTAAGTTAGCAGTATACAATACAATTAAGTAAGCATTGTACCGTGTAGCATTAAAAACTTAGCAGTCTGTGTTTTTATGTCCTCCAAATATTCACAATAAAGAAACTCTGGTATCACTTATCTGGTAATTCTTGTAACTGAGGGCACTTTTAGTAAAAAGTAACTCAGTAATAAGTTACTGGGTTTAACTATACTAGATATTATACTTGATACAATGATATGATAATTAATTTGCACAATTTGACCAGCATTTTTTTTATGTCCTCCAAATATTCACAATAAAGAAACTCTGGTATCACTTATCTGGTAATTCTTGTAACTGAGGGCACTTTTAGTAAAAAGTAACTCAGTAATAAGTTACTGGGTTTAACTATACTAGATATTATATTTGATACAATGATGTGATAATTAATATGCACAATTTGACCAGCATTTTTGCCCTTAACCACAATTTTTGTACCCTTTCAAGGACAAGTACAATCAAAAAGCCATTTTTAACCGTTTACCAAACTACTCTGAGGAAAAAGCCTATTGAAAACATTGTGGGAGAAGGATAAAATGTTGGTAACTATCATTTTCTCTATTTCCATCAATGCTTTCTACTTTTTCAAAGCTGTGGCTACCAGGATTTTCTCTTTTTCCCACAATGTACTCTACCCTTTCAAAGCCAAATTTTATAAATCCACCTACATTTGAATTGTCTTAAAACTGCATTTAATATGAACAACTCCAAAAGTTAGAAATGTCAAGTCTTCTTACCATCTACTATGACAAAAACTGGACTTGATTGTGTTCTCCCAGTGTTGAAGACCAGTTCCATAATTATTTCACTCTATACCTGTAATCGAGATTAACTGATTTAAACATTCCTTGAATTTCTTTCACATGCATTTTCCAAAAACTCCCTTTCACAGGCTGCTTTTCCCACATACATTATCAAAGAATTTCAGCCTGGAGACAGAATATAAATCCTGTTGAAATGACTATAATGCCAAATCTTCAAGTGTTGGAATGTTACTGAAAGTGGAACTACCCTTAGCAAGCTGAACTTAAAACAAGGAGGGAAAAGGAAAAAATGCTTGTATTAAGGAATGTTTTCTAGTCTAACCTTTCAAATAAAAGTCCAAACAATGAGAAATATTTGCAAGTTTCTACCAATATGTTCACTATGTTCCAAGTGCTTTCAATAAGGACCAGCTTATAACCTTGTCATCTGGAAAAGAGTTAGAATTTTCAAAGTTAAAAAAGTCATTCATACAAAACATTTTGAAAAAAAATGTATGCATAGAATTTATCTGTGATTCAAGATCATAAACAATAAAAAGAATTACCTGGATTTTGTGATAGAACTTTGCTGGTTTGTCCTCTTGTATTTCAAAGACCCACATAATGTCATGAAAAATATTCAGATGATGATTTCACCATTTACCAATAAAATTTTGAATAAAAAAAAAAATCTGTCAAAGACATTATTAGGGAAAAGGAGAAATTCCTTGCTCAAAATCATTTTTCAATATTGTTTTCTTTTACAAAATTTCAGCTCATTTATACCAGTTTCACATTTGTTGTTTGCAGATGTTCAACATTTTGTTGTTTTGGAAAAGATAAAGCCACTTTCAGCATTTAATGAGAAGTAATTATCATACAGCAGATTATTATTATTATTGCTGTAGCAACTCACTAATTCACACTTCTGCTGGGTATCACCAGCCATGGGCTTAGGCTTTGCAGTACTTTGCCAAAGGCCAGAACCACAAAAAAGGGACTAACTTAAGTTTGAAATAATACTAGTAATTTTAATACTTAACAAAACTGTGAAGCCCTCCTCATCCCTAGACACTAATTGTTCACATAGAGGTAATGTTGAATGTAGGTTTTTTAGGCTTCATGTAGTAATAGCACAAATGAAGGAAATAAATAAAGCCTTAACCCTTTACCACATCATCAGGAGCTTAACTAATTCTGAGAAAGAAGGCTCTTGGAGTTACTGAGTGAATCGACAAAATGCATATTCCCTTTTTTTTTGCGAAAATATTTTTTGCCATATAACAGACAAACTCCATCATTTGAGCCACACTTAAAATGTCATCAGTTTGGGCAAGTGTACAAATAAACAGTATGATAAACAGTAAAAACAGCTGACTATTAGCTGACAAAAAGTTATAATTGTTTATATATTTATCTTTCTCAAAATAAAAGTCACAGGTCAATGATGCTAACCTAAATTGACAAACTGAAGCTTACAACAGCCGATAAGGTGAATTTTTAATTTGGATTTTCTCACTTACATGTATCTGCAGCCTCCTGTCTAAGAACAGCAGGATTCCATGCTGCAGCCCTCCTTTTCTCTCTGTGTTTGTTTCTTAAACTGTAAGCCTGACTGGGCTTCCGTCTTTGAGTTTTGTGAAAAAGGTATCAATTTCTAGTCTGAACAAGCAATTTTGTTAAAATGATATCCCTGCCAAAAAGACCTTTTTTGATACAAACATATTAGAGGTGTTGTGTTTTGCATGTACATGTGGCCTTTTTGTTATTGGTCCAGGATGAAAGTATCCATTAAGCTCCCTTTTTCCATGGCACACAGCATTTCATTACATAAAAAGATATATAAGACTAAAGAGGTCCATAACAAGATTATACATTAAGTCCCCTTTTCCTAGAACATGACATTTCATTAAATAAAAACATTACAAATAAAGAAAATATACATCAAACCCCCTTTTTCTATGACACATTGTTTATATATTAAATAGACAGAGAGAGAGAGAGAGAGAGAGAGAGAGAGAAATTAAATCAACAGACTATCCATAGATAATGGAATTACACATTTAGTCCCCCTTTTTTTGATATGGCATCTCATGAGAAAAAAGAAACAAGTTAATATTGTCTGCGGCTTTTGATAAACAACATATAAATGAAGTTTCATAACATTTTGTCCTGTAGTTAACTTTTTACCAAACAAAATTTCAGATTGGTCCAAATTCAATGCATTTGCAGACCACAAAATAAACATTGCTGAAAAAAATGAAATTTGTTATGGGAAAGGTAGACAATGTTGTGATAAAAAGGAGAAAATGCTGCTTACCAGCATTTTCTCCTTTTCCCACAATGCTTTTAAAAGGCATTTTCTTCAAGGCTGTCAAAACTTGGGATTTTGTAGTACTTAAAGAGTTTAAGAGATATTGGTTCATAATGAAAATATATGTCAAACTCCCTTTTTCCATTACACGACATTTAATGAAGAAAGGTAAAATAATGATAATGGCAGACTATCATAAGGAACACAGGCATGAATTTTCATAAATTTTGTGTAGGATTTTGAGTCAAAAAGATATTGATCCCTAACTAAAATATACATGAAGCCCCCTTTTTCCATGACACCTTACTGAATATCAAAACAGCAAAAACCAAGAATGCCATTGTCACAATATTCGCAGCTACGTTGCTTCCATTTCAAGATTGTCATGTTATAGCAATGTCAGACTTGCCGCTATTTCTGAAACATTCCTGACATCAATTTTACTTTTATACTCAACCGTCAAGTGATCATCATTGTAGGAGGTTTGTTGCGGATTGTGTGGTAAAGGGTTGAATTATAATTCAGCTTGTCAGAGGCTGTCTTTTTTACATTTTTCTACACTGGTTTCATGAAGTTTAATCTGAAACATCACTGATTGTTTGCAAGGTGTTAAATATTATTTACAAATTTATTTCCGTTATAACATGACAGCCAGTGCACCTATCCCTGCCTTCCTGGAGTTTCTTTTACCAGTGTTCGGCAAAATATTTCTTCCGAGCCACTTGCTGCTGCTTTCTCACATTACCGTCACTTAAATACTGATGAACAGTGAAAGAGAAATGAATCCTGTCACAGAGACTGTCATCAATCCTTTAAAAGAAATTTGCTGAGCCGGGTATCAAACCAGAGACCCTGTTCTTGAGTCCTGTATCATACCAACTGTGCTACTGCTGACTCTAAAAGATACTAACTTTAAGTTTTTCACCAAAGAAGGAGTTGTGCATAAATTGACTTGATATCTATAACAAGAAACTTAAACTGTACCAGTCAAGCCTGATAGCGTACAGGGCTGTCTTGCCAGATTCCTTTTCTGGATTGAAAGCAGGGGTTCGACAAATCACCGAAATACCAACGAAACACCGAAATACCCCAATTTTTTCTGTCGAGTTTCGATAACTGATAACAGTATGAAATATTTGTCTTCTTTCCTGATATTTGAGTGAACTATTGTTGGTAACCAGTATTTTCTCCTTTTTCCACAATATTTTCTATCCTATCATAGAGAAATTGACTCTTTTGTAGCACACTGAAATTGTCGTCTGCAAATGTGTTCAGTTCTGTCAAGGCTTAAATTTTGTGTCAAATATCACAAAAAAAGACATTTAATTCTGACTTTTATCAGTAATCTGAACTCAATGGCAAAAAATTTTGGGTATTTTGGTGGTATTTCGGTGTTTCGTCGGACTGGAAAGCAGCCATTGCAATCATATAGTGACAATTCCAGTATACCGCAACTCTTTACCAAACAATCACTGCTTTTTTTTTCGACTCTGAGAAAAAAGCCTTTTGAAAACATTGTTGAAAAAGGAGAAAATCCTGGTAACCAGCATTTTCTCCTTTTCCCACAATGTTTCCTACTCTACTAAAAACAAGTTTCAAGTTATATTTATTTTGTTGTCTGCAAATGCTTTCATGTGGAACAAGTCTAAAATTTTGTTGTTTGGTAAAGAGTTAAAAGGATAAAAATCATTTTGGTAAAACTAAACAGATCCTTTACCCTGTTACCAAAAAATCCCTGGTTTTTATGACTGAGATAGAGGCCTTTTGAAAAAAATTTGGGAAAAGGAGAATATGCTAAAAGCCAGCATTTTCTCCTTTTCTTACAATATTTTCTATCCTTCATAAAACAAATTTCAAATTTTTAGTCACTTTTATCTTGTTGTCTGTAAACACTTTCAATTTGGAGGAATCTTAAATTTTGTCATTTGGTAAAGAGTTAACTCTTCATCACCCAAACAGGACTTTTAATGATCCTGAATAAGGAAACTTTTCAAAATATTGCAGGACAAGGAGAAAAATGCTGGTAACTAGCATTTCATCCATTTTTGACAATGTTTTCTAACCTTCTAAGTTCCCAGAACAAATTTCATTTCATCAGACCAGCATTCACATGTATTTTTTCATCTGCAAATGCTGTGAATTTGGACAAGTCTAAATTTCTCTTCTTTGGTAAAGAGTTAACAGATCCTTCATTTTATAAGCTGTCAACAAAGAAAACATGTCACTTTCCTCTGAATCAAACACAAACCAATGGCCTGAATTGCGTTTTCCAATAAATGTCTAAAATGATCTTTTTTCTCATCTAGACCTAATACTATTCATCTAGACATACCTTTGTTTTGATTCATTCTTACTTTTTTGTATATTCCTTTTTTCCTCTGCCCCTCCCCGATCTACAATTGTTGTTTGAAGATATGCAAGCTTGTTCTATTTCAGGGTCATCTGCTCAGTTCTCTGTAAAAGTCTGGACAACTGAGTTAGGGTTCCATATCTTAACCGTAAAAACCAAATTGTGCTAAAAATGGAGTCGGTAGACTGAGATCATCCAGGGGTTTCAATGCCATGTTAACCCATTACCACACAATCCCTACTTTTGATGACCCTGAGAAAGAAGCCTTTAGAAAACATTGTGGGAAAAGGAGAAATAATGGTAACTAGCATTTTCTCCTTTTCCCACAATGTTTTCTACCCTTCACTAAACAAATTTCAAATTTTCAATCACTTTTATTTTGTCGTCTGCAAATGCTTTCAATTTGGACCAGTCTAAAATATTGTTGTTCGGTAATGGGTTAACTCTAGCACACAACAAAATTTTAGACTTGTCCAAATTGAAAAACGTTCACAGACAACAACATAAATGTGACTCAAAAATTGAAATTCATCTTTGAAAGGTTAGAAAACATTATTGGTAAAGGAGAAAATGCTGGTTATCACGAATTCCTCCTTCTCCCATGATGTTTTCCAAAGTTCTCTTTCTCAGGGTCGTTAAAAGTAGGGATTGTGTGGTAAAGGGGTTAAAATGGCCAAGTCATCCTTTATTTTTGACTGATTCTGGAATTCATTTTTCTGCAAGCACTAACCCTTGCAAGGAAGACACGATAAAAGATTATCATCTACACAATATTGACAGTAATTCTAAATAATATGATAATGATTAAATTTTACAATTTCACACCTTTTTGGCTACTGTCCCTGAGAGATAAAGTCTAATCACTTAAGATACATTTAATTATGCAACTGGATCTAATTTAGGCCAGTAGTACAGATATAATTTATCGAAATGTCCTGAGCAATGGTGAAATTGATATTGGTAGACTTATGACCAGATGCCCGCGGCTAACTTCGTCCGTAGAGCTGCAGTACTAGCGTTCAGGGCGGTTGTGGTTTCGAGTCAGGCAAACTTTTTTCCTTTGATTTACTTCAGCAGTCTAATCTTATACTTCACCGAATGTTTGAAATGCATGCTTCACAGTGGAGACTGATGTGTCTGTATACATGCACTCTTTCTTCATTCTTTGTTTTTGTCGCCTGCTTTAAATATCAACAGCAGATTTGAGCCTATCACATTTATGTCACAGAAAAATGAGAAACTGCACTTTCTCACCCACCTTACATGTACCTACATGTACATTCTAATTCAGACTAAACAATGATCTTTCAACAAATATAGTCTGATATTGACTAACTTCCAAGTAGTAAAATGATAATAGAAGTTATAAAAATCACAGACAAGCCAAAAAACTTCGCTCTATGTACGCAATTTAAGTGAGAATTAACAAAATTAACAACACTGAAACTAGGTCAGATCGGCCTTGAAGCGCTAAAAAAACTATTGGAAAGAGAACCAGAAAAACAAATCTACCTGTGAAATATTGTTAGTTTGGGTCAGTTTCTAACAGACTATACGATCGTATCTTAGATGCAACATTAAAACAACATTAAAACAAAAATCAAACACTTTACCTGTTTCGAGTCCCTTCGTTGTCAACAAAAACAAAATCAAATATGGCCGCTCAATTTTGATTGCTTTGGTCAGTTTTGATTGGTTGATTTTTTGGTAGTAGCTTGTACGCTGATTGGTCAATTCTTGGTAGGTCTGTCATTTCATGGTACATTTTTGGTAATATTCCACATTCTCATTGGTCTACTCTACCAAGAATTAACCTCGACTATCGGGAACGATGGAGCGCTAGACCAACGAGCCAGCTGATCAACAAAAATATATGTGAAATGTAGAAGGTTCCGGGACGTTTCGCCCCAAAACCATTTCCTCCCCTAGTCGTTTCGCCCCCAAGACGTTTCCCCCCAGGTCGTTTCCCCCCTGGTCGTTTCGCCCCCCCTGGTCGTTTCGCCCCCCTGGTTGTTTCCTCCCTAGTCGTTTCGCCCCCTGTTCAAGAAAAGCTGAATTGCACCTTAAAACTTTAATGAATTTTAATGGCAGGACAATGTTAAGAAACACAATATGATTTTTTTTGTTTGGCATTTGCATAATTTGGACAACGAGACCCTTATCAAAAATTTAATTCTTATTCGTGTGGTAAAAGGGTGAAAATTGTTACATTAAAAAGAAAGCAAAAGGCTTCTATTAATGAAAGAATCATCTTCCTAGCTTTACATCGGCCAATTTTTCGGTTACTGACAGAAAAAAAAGGAAGTATCAAGAGTTGCTCAAATTGTGATGTTAGTCTCTGAATAGTCTAATTAAATGAAAAGAGGAGTAAATACTGGTAACCAACATTTACCTTTTTTCCACATTGTTTTAAATTGCTTTCTTTCAAGTACCAGGCTATCAACGGTTATTGAATTTTACCAAAACACCTCCCCTTTTTTGTGTTATTTGTACATGGAAATAATAAAGAGTAAAACAAAGCCATCGTAGACGGATTGTGCTCCCCGAACAGGAAAGTGAAGGCTTTCGGTAAATAGTTGGTCACAGGAGAGGAGGGTGGGGGTGAAACAGGCTACCTGTGTTTGGTTCCGTCTGCCAAACAGCATTTGCCAATGTTCAATTTACTTTATTTAAGGGCAATAAAGGACACAACTTATCAGACATTAAGCACCCTTTTCCCGTAACATGGTTTGACATAGATTAAGAAAAAGGGGGGGGGGCACATGTTGAAACTTTTCATAAACAATATGGATGCGAAGATTCATGGAATTTTGACGAAAACTGACGGAAATGTTAGCAGAAATTGGATTTTTTTTTTCTTTTTTTTTACAAGAAAGCCCATTTTTCCATGACACAGCGTCAAATTGGAAAACCGAGAAAAATACATCGGTGCAAGATCCTTCATATATGAAGTTTCATCCAATCTAGTCCAGGGGTTGTGGAGAAATGGCTTTGGACGAACGGAGAGACGGACAGAAGGACGCAATCTGGATTGAAGTTCACAACTTTTCTGTATAATATCAACCCTTTTTACGATGAACCTCAGAAATATAAATGATAAATCAAGACAGTGAAATCTCTTTACACATTTGTATCTCTACATAAAGATATATAAACGCATCTATACCTTTTGATAAAAATTGGTGCAGACAATATTGAAAGTAATGCACAATGTGACAAAGGATTACGTAATCAATTAAGCGACTTCACAGTAGCAAAGTCAAACTGACAAAGATTGCGTAATACGTAATTAACGAGTTGATAATCAGTGGCCTAATAGGATTATGACGGCACGTGGTAGCCTTTTGACCAACAACACGCTGGACTCTTTCAAGCAGAAAACAATTTTGGGTGTCATTATTCTTTTAAAAGATAACCTAGAAGGTGAAAGAGATCGAGGTAAAGACCGAGATCAGGTCGGCGTCATATGGTGCATCATCTTTGTCTGCTATACGATCAGCATCGTGACAAAAGGAGATACAGTCCTAAATGATTCTTTTCCCTTTTTTTTTTTGTTCTGAATTTTAACCTTAATCTAGGATTGGCTTTTTTATATATACCTGTATAAACTATTGACCGACATTTACGTTTCCTTTGGAAATGATGATTCTATTACATAACTATACAACGGCAGTTATATCAGTATATATATTCAAATAGTTTTTTCTTGTCATGATTTTTCATTTTACTTTTTGGGTAAAAAAAAATCTAGCAGATATAATTAAAGAAGTTTAATTTTGCATAAAACATGCGTTTTCACACCTCAGCATTAGTCACATTCATTGCGCGAAAAACATTGCGTGATTAATAACTCAACCAAATAAACAAGGTGATTAACGGTATCGATGAAAAACCTTAATACTTCAGTTGATTGTATCAAAAGACTATCAAGGACACTTACATCGGTAAACATGTATGTATATATATTTACTTTCTTCTTCTTTTCATTAAATTATGATTCTGTAGAAGCTAGTTAGCTTATGTACTATGTACATGTGGCCTCGATTACTTTATGATTTTAATTAGATCTAATGTAATAATTCTTAATATACACTATCATTCAAGAATCTTTGAACCATTATTCTCACTATCGAGTTGAAAATTTCAACTCATTGTCTCTCTGCTTCTCTCTTTAAATTATTTTGGGGGCGAAACGACTAGGGGAGGAAATGGTTTGGAGGCGAAACGACTAGGGTCCGGGGGCGAAACGACTAGGGGTGAAAAATAGAGGCGAAACGACCAGGGGGGAAACGTCTTGGGGGCGAAACGTCCTGTTACCATGTAGAACAATACTTTCACTACAGCTGTTTAGATCGTTAACCCTGTTCTCAGTGATTTCTTGTTTTGACGACTGAAAATAAGAAACTTTTGAAAAGACTTTGGAAAAAAGAGAAAATGTTGGTAACGAACATTTCTCCGTTTCCCACGGTGTTTTCACCCCTGTAAGTTCAAATTGCACTTTTTTTCTTAAAGGAAAATTAGATGTGGCGTCTGTAAATGCTTTCGATCAAGAATTGTCCACAATTTTATCCGTTTGCTTAGAGTAAAATTTACCTATATTATATTGATTTATATGTTTATTTCCCCCACGTCAAATTTATTTACTTGTTAATCACCGGGATCGATCAGGCTTCTGAAAATTTTTAGGGAAAAGAAGAAAATGTTGATAACCAGCATTTTCTCCTTTTCCCACAATTTTTTCAACCCATTCGGAGAAAAGTCTAATCACTTTCTCGTGAGCTTAACCCTTTACCCCATAAGGCATTTCTATGGTATCTCTAATTGACCCTAAATAACAGCAAGGATGAAGCCGTTTCTTATGTGTATTCGACACCTTTTGATAGTGTAGAAAACTTTGTGGCAATAGGTGAAATTGCTCGTAACGAGCAATTTCACCTTTTGCCACAATGTTTTCCAAAGGCTCCTACAAGCAATGCTTAGAATGAGTATCTATGATGTAAAGGGTTAAATAAAGTTGTCGTTCAAAAACATGCTTTCGATTTGAACCAGTCTATTATTTTGCCGTCAGATAGAGAGTATTATTTTATATATTTAGACAAACTACACTGACTTCCTTGTAAAGTCACGAAAAAGAGACGATAAAAGAAAAACTTTATATCTAGAAAAGTAGATCTATACGAAAAACTCTAGTCTCTACGAAATTGAGAGAGAGGTTTTTGACTTCAATGTTTTGATTTCATTGAATTTCGTCATTGAGATAAGAAAGTACCTGTCCATGTACAGCAGGTAGACCTATGTCTATTTCCGTACGTTGCAAGTAGACCTATAGTATTGTATACGTGGCAAGAGTTTATGTTGTACGCTCCCTTGTTTATCTCATACATCTACAGATTTTTTAAAGCTAATCAAAATTGTACCGAGTTACATCATGTAAAAAATTCACAGACATGTTCATATCTTAATTGCTCTTGTTCTCACAATGTTTTCAAAAGAGGCATAAAAAGTTGAGTAATTTTTCCGTATTTTTAAAACTATTTTGTAAATCATTTATGTCATCGGCGGCTCGTTGGTCTAGGGGTATGATTCTCGCTTTGGGTGCGAGAGGTCCCGGGTTCAAATCCCGGACGAGCCCATAATTTTTTTTCGTTCAATATTTTCCCTACTTTACAAACTGTTACAGGTAAAAAAAAGTTTAGTAAATGTTAAGATCTATCTCATACGATGAACATTCATAAAAATGATTTTCGGTTAGCATTCTCGATAAATGCCATAACCTTTTAGATATCTGTCAGACATGTCTGTCTGTCTCTCTGTATCGCTTTTGACAATATAAATAAAATAAATAATAATAAAGAAAACTAGATTTTTAATAATAAACTAAGTAAAACAATTTACAATAATTTGTTATACGTCAAAATAAAAAAGCAAAACAATACTAAAAGCTTTGTAACCACGAGGTATCAAATGTAAATATCAACTGCATTTGAGGCTTAGAAATGTTCGGCTTTTTTGCTATCTCTCTCTCTCGTGCCGGGAGGATGGAGGGCTTATGTACTTATATGAAAAATATGAAAAGAAACATAAATAAAATGTATACTAGCGATGCAAAAAATGGACAATGAAAATTGGAAAATATTATAGAAAAGACGGGGACCTTTTTTGTTCTTTTCTTAATAATTGAATTCCTACTTTTCATAATGCCAGCACACCCAAGGACAAAAAGTTGGGCTCGTCCGGGATTTGAACCCGGGACCTCTCGCACCCTAAGCGAAAATCATACCCCTAGACCAACGAGCCATCTCTCTACATCGTAAAATATGTCGTTAGTTGGTGGCAAGAATTTTCAAATAAACCATTTACCTATAGTGTGCCAGACTTCTAAACAAAATCGGAATTTCAGTCCAGTCAAAATAATCACCAAAAAGGCGCATTTCGACAGAGTGCCTCAGCAATGTGGAAAGTGTAGATTTAAGATCAGACTGCACACCTTGTGCAGGCTGATCTTGATCTACACTGGCCGCAAAAAGCAACTATAATTTGAAAAGCATGGTGAAGTTTATTTTTACCTACGTGTATTTACCTACACGCATAAATACATGGAAGCATGACATATTTGATAATTCGAACACGCACTGATTCGTACTTACCGATTTTTCGGATTGTTTTTCTAGAGAAAAAAATAAATATACAGTATTTTTGCTTGCGACTGTAATGTATCAGAACTGCTGTTTCAGTATTTTCAGAGAAAATTAAAATGATGTCAGTTCTTTAAGGCCTGGGAATCTCCATTGGACTCATGTTGGACACATAATGGCGTTTTACGAACAAATAAGATAAAGTCGAAGAATTAATTATTTGGACAAGAAAGGGACCGTTCAGTTTTCATTTTACTTTACTGTCTGTCAGATCGATTTGTTTTATGAAGTGATTAACTCTTTAACCCTTTACAAAGAATGCCTGGTTTTTTACAACCCTGACATAGAAGCCTTTTTGAAAAGATTGTGGGAAACGGAGAAAATGCTGGTTACCAGCATTTTCTCCTTTTCCCACAATGTTTTCTACCCTGCTGGAAACAAGTTTCAACTGTTGAGTTACGTTTATTTTGTCGTCTGCAAGTTCTTTGAATTTAGACTAGCCTAACATTTTGTCGTTTGGTAAAGAGTTAGATTTTTTGGCCTGGAAATTTTTTCAGTTTGGATAAATTTACAATGTTACCCTCTGGTAAAACGTTACCTCCTCATCGAACAATATGGGTTTCAACACGCGAAAAGGGACATTCGGACCTTTGCGTAAAGTGTCGTCTGGGATCAGCCTGCGCAGTCCGCGCAGGCTAATCCGAGACGGCACTTTACGACTACATTAGATTTTGTGTTACAGTAGACTCGTGCAAAACAGAAAATTACTTTAAAAAAAGAAAAGTGTCGATTCGGATTAGCCAGCGAGGACTGCGCAGGCTGATCCGATACGACACTTTACGCAAAGGTCCGAATGTCCCCTTTTCCCACACGAACAATTGCAGGCCTTATTGTTTTTACAACCATAAAGAAGAAGGCTTCTGAAAACATTGTTAAAAGAGTAGTGAGTCTAGTTGTTGTCTACAAATGCCTTAAATTTTGGATAAGGCTAAGATTTTATAGACCGATAGGCCTACTATATATAAATGTGACTACGTGGCAAGTCTTAGTTAACCCTTTACTCCACAGATACTCATTTCTACACATTGCTTGTAGGAGCCTTTGGAAAACATTGTGGCAAAAGGTGAAATTGCTCGTGACGAGCAATTTCACCTTTTGCCACAATGTTTTCTATGCTATCGAAAGGTGTCATATACACATAAGAAACGGCTTCATTCTTGCTGTTATTTAGGGTCAATTAGAGATACCATAGAAATGCCTTATGGGGTAAAGGGTTAAAGGTATTTTCCCCTAAAATGTATCCGCACAAAGAAATTTTATTCAGATGAGTATTTTTTGTAAATCAAAGAAATAAGGATTAAATATGGATTTTTAATTGAAAAATATATAAATAAATATCAATAGATAGTATTTCATGACCAGATAATTTTCACCTTTTTGACATAATCTCACGGTATGTGTCATGAGAGGGATTGTAGCGGCTCGTTGGTCTAGGGGTATGATTCTCGCTTTGGGTGCGAGAGGTCCCGGGTTCAAATCCCGGACGAGCCCATATATTTTATTTTTTTGAAACATATTTTTTGTTATTTCTCAACGAAAGTTAGCAGAATATAGACACTGTTTAACCTTTACCAAACAACTCTCAGTTTTATTGGCCCTGGCAAAGAAAGTTTTTAAAAAATCGTGGGAAAAGGAGAAAATGCTGGTGGCCAACATGTTCTACTTTTTACAAAATGTTTTGTAATTTAGCAAAAAGAAATTTCAATATTTGAATCACGTTAATTCTATAGCCTGCCTGTACTTTCTAATGGGACAGTCCTAAAATTTTGTCGTTTGGTAAAGATCTAGATTCGTGTTTGCCTGTTCTGGGCCTATCCAGCTTTTGTTCTGTTTTCAACAAGAGGATCGCATTCAGTCAGAGGGTAAATTTTGTGATTCTTTCCTATTTTCGAAAAATAGGAGAAAAAAATCTAGAAAGAGTTGAAAAATTTCCTTCATTGTATGCATCACATACAATCAGTAGTGGTGTTATACACTGAAATGCCAGCAATTTTAGTGAAAAGAATATGATGATTGATTGAATTTAATTGAAATTTGAGGAGATAGAGGTAATTTTGCCTCGTGCGAATCCTGGAGTTTGAAACGTACTTGAATTCTCTTCGATAAGTTTAATAGAATCATATTACAGTACATTTGGACAGTAAAGTAGTTACCTACAAACGCAGAACGATCATTACTGTTTGTGTCTAAAGGTTAAGTTATTTCCATTAGCAAAAGTTACTATTCAAAAGCGAAAGTCACTTTAAACTGGACAGCTGTCTTAATTGTAGATGGACATTTTGATATTTCCACTGGACACATTATCCTTTCCACTGTCGTCATCCATTAAAATTTCAAGAGGACAACATTTGAAAGCATAGTGGGGAAAAAACAAGAAGGGGAATTAACCCTTTACAAAACAACAAAATTTTAGACTGGTCCAAATTGAAAGCACCTTCAGACAACAAAATACACATTACTAAAAAAATTGAAATTTGATATAGGAAAAGTAGAAAACATTGTGGGAAAAGGAGAAAATGCTGGTTACCAGCATTTTCTCCTTTTCCCACAATGTTTTCAAAAGGGCCCTCTCTCAAGGTCGTAAAAACCAGGGATTTTTTGGTAAAGTGTTTAAGAGAATTTCCTTCCTCCATTTTTGGCTGTGATTTCTAAAGCTTTTCCCAATTCCATATTTATCTGAGAAACACCCATTTTTTACTCTTCTTTAAATGCATATACCGAGTTAAATCCTGTATTTCTATGAGTTTATTGCTAAATTTATTTGACTTCTAGTGACTCCTAGTGACCAACGATTTAATCATGATAGATGAGCTTGTCCGAATACTTCATTTTTAAATTTCAACGAACGAGCCTAGAAACTTTGGTGGAAACAATGAAAAAAAAAATGCATTACTAAATTAAAACGCAAGTTTCTCTTTTAGTGATACATGCAAGGTTTGTACTGTGAAATTATTAAGATGTACAAATCAGAAATTACAAACCGATCCGGAGCTGTAGTGTTCTGCGAAGACATTGGCTTAAACGGTTGACAGAAAAGGTTGACAGATGGACAGACTCTTACAGACTTGTGATTCTAAAATAGGCTAATCTGTTTCTCGCGTGTTTTTTTTTTTCCATCTCTCTGTCCGTCGTTTGGTTGGAAAAAAAAATAACATAAATACCTAGACGGTTTTGGGTTTCGGTATTAAGAAGATGAGTATCTGATGGTTTACGGGTATACTTTTGTGACTCAAACTGGAATAGAGTAAGATTTCTTGTATACAAAGAGGTAAAAGTATCATAAATCTGAGCAAGTAATACGCCAAAGGAATACAACACATGGTTGCAGTTACTTTTATCTATATATTATCATTTTTTTCTTATATGTATTTTAAATGTAAAGATCAGACAGCGCAATGCATGCAGTTTTCTTCTCTAACTACAATTCTTTTATTGTATATTTCTGATCCAGCTTGGTCATAAGTTAAGCAGATCTATGTCAGATTTACGGTACTATATTGTGAACAAGGTGGGGGATTTGCGGCTATTTTAGATCTTATCATTCTAGTGAATAATTTTGATTCATTGTACCATAAATTGTTCGATAACAAAAAATTGTTTATGAGATTGGTGGTCCTGATAGAGCATAACAAAATAGTACTGTCCAGCTTCTCTGCATATCATTTAGATATAGCTTTAGGGTACACGTTAACTGGTTAGTTAAAACATCGGCCACACCAAGCGTCACGGATAAAAAGTAATTTTATCCGTTTGTGTCCGTTTGTATCCGTTTCTTATCCTATGAATCCGCTTCTTATCCGGCGATGTCCGGTGATGTCCGTTAAGTCCGGTTGGATATTTTGAGCATGTTCAAAATTTCCACCGAACAAAACGGACATGTGACAATCAAAATTTGAATGCATCTGACTATTTATATCCTCGACATGTCACGTGACCGATACTTTCCTCGTACGTTGATGTTCGGTACATAACCGTTTATCGTACGTTGAAAGAACGTTTGTCCGGTTTTCATTCGTTGCACTTTCGTTTTATCCGGTACAAGTCGATTGTGCGGTGATATCCGTTAATAGACCGTTTATAATCCAGTACATACCCGGTAAATGTGCGTTTTATCCGTTACATGTGCGGTACTCGTGTGGATATTGTGTTGCCACACAGATTGCGCAAGCCTCAAGCGGCAGCGGAGATGGATTTTGTCACCGGATAACCAAATTCTTCATGTTTTTTGTTCGATTTTTTGTACGTTACATATCCGTTAGCCGGTCTGACCAGGCCTTAAACTTAATACTTTAATTCTTAAACTTCTCCATAGATTTACTCTTTCACACGGCAAAGATCATATGAGCTTTGCTCTGTGAAAAGGGGTTCAATACATTTACAAAAAAGTATCCGCCAGATCAAAATGTTCTTATGTAAAGTACGCGGGGTCCTGGCCTTGAAATGGTGAAAC
The DNA here is from genome assembly GCA_943736015.1 of Tridacna crocea. NCBI lineage: Eukaryota > Metazoa > Mollusca > Bivalvia > Cardiida > Cardiidae > Tridacna > Tridacna crocea. The sequence goes on along the minus strand of OX031056.1, from coordinate 18,852,123 downwards.
CATGGTCGTGATATGATTGATATATTGCTTAAATTTGCATGAACACTACTTTGAGACTAAGAAATTTTGTGTCAACGATAATTATACTCTCTGTCTGTTTACTGGATTAGATCCTCCTATAACTTCCTCTGTCTTTCTCTGACCATATCTTGTCTAATTTCCGTTTGTAAAAGAAATGTTCCAATAATTTTTGTACTGCTTTTATACATTAACTATTTTGGCCACTTTCTTACACTGTACTCGTATTCTGTAGGATTAAGCACATTTGTATTCATGCCCAGAACTATGTGTGTACTGAAAACCATGCCATTTCAAACCGTTTATGCCGACAGCAAATCGAGCTATTTAACAGTTGTTAACCTGCCACGATCTACTGAGGGTAAAAGAAAGTATGCCAAGACCTGCGGGTATAAATGGCCGAAATTTAAATTATTTTCGTTACCTAAAAAAGCAGAAACAACGGAGGTGGTCGCCATTATTTCCCGCTAGATGGCATTCTACAAATACACATCTATCTATCTTTGGGCATGCTGGATACAGAAGCGGAATAATTTTTCAAAACAACAACCGTCACCTTTAACTCATTACCAAACGACAAAGTTTTAGGTTTGTCCAAATGGACAGCATTTGCAGATGACAAAATAAAAGGGACTGAATATTTGAAATTTGCTCTGTGAAGGGTAGAAAACATTGTGGGAAAAGGAGAAAATGCTGGTCACCAGCATTTTCTCCTTTCCCCACAATGTTTTCTAAAGACTTCTTTCTTAGGGTCGTCAAAAGCAGGGACTGTGTGGTAATGGGTTAATTTCAAAATGAAATAAACTTTTACCCAATAAATGCCACTTGGTATGATTAATTCAGCTATAACCTATGCATCGACCATTTATAAAAACAAACAGCTTCTACATGCTTGGGTAATAGGCTAATAGATTTCGGCATAAGCTGTACTTTTCCCAAGTAATAGGGGGATGGGCGATGCGTCATAGCAGACAGGCCGAATCTTCGAAGAATATGAGATGCGCAGACAACAAGGTGGTCTCACATTATTTGACGACGATAGCGGCCATTTATCTTGGCACAGTTGTGTCCAGTTTCTGCTGGAGCTATCCGCCGTTTAGGCTAGAACCAGGCACTTCTTGTACATAAACCTAGACTGAAGGGACTCAGTACAGTGATCATAAAGCCAACTTGGAAAGCCTTTCTAGTGATTCCCAACCGTATTCAAAACTAAAACAACAACCGTCTTTGTAAACTGGGCCATCAGCGTTCATCTCGATTCAGTCGGTATATTCAACATACTAAGTTTCATCGCGCTTACACTCGCTTACTCCAGGTTGACCGAAATAACGTAATCTACCATGACACATATTCACCGTTCATTCTTGATATCTTTCTAAAGTCTAATTCTCAAGACTTCTTAATTTCAAAAAAATTGAATGTCTGACTAACTTGCTGAATCAAATAGGACTGAGAATGCAGTTTCACTCTTTACCAAATGACAAGACTTTAGACTGGTCCTTATTGAAAGCACTTGCAGACGACATAGTAAACATAACTCAAAACCTGGAATTCGTTTCCAGCAGAGTAGAAAAAATTTTGAGAAAATGAGAAAATGCTGGTTACTAGTATTTTCTCCTTTTCCCACAATGTTTTCAGACAGTTTGTTTCTCAGGGTTATATAAACCAGGGATTGTCTGCTAAATGGTCAATAAGGACTGTGGATACGAGCCATGACGGTGAAACAAAACTAAAAACATAAGAATGAAATTAAATTGCTTAAAGCAGAAGAAAAGGACAATGATTCATATAATCTTATTCATGACCAAAGATACGAAAGTAATGATTATATCTACAAAATGATATTAGCGCGTTCACTGATCCCGTCCCTAAGTACATATTTTTCCACTTTGCACGTACATACATTTTATGAATGACTACAAATATAATTCCATTGCAAGGCAAAGAAAGAATTTGGTCCTTATCGAAAATAAAGTAATGGACAGTGAAGATAACTGATATAACTACTCGTTCTTTGCCGTCTGATCTTGGTCTACATCGCCCACTAAAACTTCTTCTGTCGTCTGTGGTGAGAAAAAAAGTCAATGCCTTAAGGAAGAAATTATTTGTCATCATAAATAATAGTTATCAGTCAGTTTCATTCAGTGGACAAACATTGACACAATAAACTTGACACGGAATTTTTCGTAAGTTCTTTTAAAATTTCGTCCTTTTCTATATTAATTTACTGTTTTTATTTAATTATTTTAATTGATTTATTGATTTATTTTGTATGTGCAAAGACTGTGCAAATATTTCGTAAAAAGAGAGGATGGGGAAAATTCGTGTACATTATGACTTTTTCTTCAGTTACACATTCATCACACAGGTGCAGAAATGTACAAGCATGTACATAATTATGGTGCCGATTCTAACACGGTTATTCTAATTAACATAATCTTCTTAAGTTTAAAGAAGTAGAAAAAAATGCAAGTACATTGTTATGGTCAACTATTAAATGAGCACAACCTAAAGTACCGTATCAGCAAACTGTACCAAACCATTACAAGTATTATTATGTTCATTTTGAAATTTAAGTGCATCGATATACTAGTATTCTTTTTAAAAGTTCATGTTTCATGTACTATAATTCATTTAAAAACGCTAATGGATCATAATGTAAATCTTGAATAAGTACATATACATGTGCAACTCTTTACTATTCTGTACATTTTGATATGTACGTTAATTATTGAAAGAAGTAGATCTACTGTTATGCCCATTTAAAAATATTTATGAACAATCTTGATATTTTTTAAAGTACATGTACAATTACATTTCTATAAAAAATTCTATTCATACCATTAGGCTAATTTTAACAAGTACGAAATACTATTGACATGTACATCTAAGAATAAAACATACTTGTAGGCTATACCGTTATGTTCATTTAAAAGAGTACATATTCATTTAGAAATGTACACGAATCATGTTCACTTACAAAATACTTGTACCACTGTGCTCATTTTAAAATGTACACGTTTCCTGATTTTCACTGACAAAAAATGTACAGGCTTTTTTGTTCATCTATAAATGTACATGCACTATTACATTCACTAAACAGAAAAAAAACATGTTCTATTATGTTCAAATGAAGAAGAAGAGAGAGAGATAGACTGGAAAAAATCTAGATAACTGTGGATGCAAATTGAGAGATATGTGCAATTTTTTATCTTCGTGTTATGAAAAGAACGTAAAAATATAAGTGAAATGTGGTCCAGTTTTTTGGAGATTCTTATACATTTTTCTTTGTTTGTATAAGATAATTTACACATCTTATTTCTTACTTTACCCAGACGAAATGTACATGTATTATACTGATCAATCAAATAAAACTATAAAAATATGTAAAGACGTTAAATGTCAAAGCGCATGAAAATAAAACAAAATCCCGAGGCTGTATGATTAATTGGTATTTTGAAATTCAGTTTTCACGAGATGATTAGTCACATATTTTACTAAACTTTTTCTTCTTGTCGGCTGCGACTGTCCTATATGTGTAAAAATTCATATTTAAGGTCGAATCAAATTAACAAAATTACGGTATTTATGCCTTTTTTGTCCGTCCTTTAACACGGCCATATTGATGCATCTTAAATTTGTGCTCTTTCTGTCCTAACCTTCGCAAGTTGTGACGTTTATTGGTGATTTTGCAGGCAATGTAGCTCAATATTACGCTTCAAAGAACTTGTATTCTTATCTTTGATAAAACATTCCCGGTATTTTTTAGATATGCTTTCCAAATCTCTATAGATATTTCTATATTGGGATCGTTGGTACATATAGCTTAAAGACGATCATTACATGTATGCCATGGCCGAAAGGGTTGAATAGACAGTCATATTCATAATGCTGACATAAACGTTGTATGTAAAGTAATTATCTCCGATAATTTTGGCTATTATAAATCTGTTTGGCTGTCATTTTATGCACATTGCCTGTCAACTAGCGCAACACACACCACGGTATATTTCTTCCATTACACATGTATTGGTGTGTACGACGAATAAGATCGAAGAATAGTATCACTAACTACATTCAGTTCTTAAGTGCATTGCACAATGCCTTCACAGCGAAATGTTTAGTGTGGTATTGTTGTTAGACCCAATCAGCACCAATAGAACTTGATTTATCAATTGCCATTACGATGTTAGTGTGTAACTGGAACAAAATTGTGGTCAAAAATGAAATGTAAAAATAATGCAATATTAGAAAGCTAAAAGTAAAAATGGGCGACTCTAAAAAAAGTAATTTCATAAGAGGAAAGACCGAATTTACGTTGCATGAACTTGTGGTCAAACCCTTTTGCCTAGTCGTTTGATTATATATATATTGTTCTGTATTGTAAATTTTATTTCTTGTAACCTAACTTGGCAAAAAAAAATATGTTTAAACTAAACTAGCACGTGTCTTTAAATAAGCAAAAGAAGTACAAGAGATGTCTTTAAAAAATATAGACGGCGTACGTTTGCCACTAAATAGGATTGGGTCCTATGAATAAACATGACTACATTTTCGACAAATTTCTATTAATTCATTTGTAATCAGTGCCAAAAAAGTTGGTCAAAAGCCAGCACTTTCAGCTACGCCAAAATAAAGATACGGACAGTGTTAGTCTTATTCTTCAGAATTTTGTCAATGTGAAAGTAACAGAACTTCCGATTGGCTACACCATTCGGTTTAGCCAATCAGAAGTTCTGTTACTTTCCTAATTAGAAAATCTTGAAGAACAAGACAAGGAATGTTCTTAAGAATGGTTGGTGAACACGGACCAAATTTACAATGCTTTTGTTTCGATATTGTACCGGAAATGCATGGCTATATACCATGAAAGCAAATTTTGCAGACAACCATTAGACGCAGATCAAAAGATGATATCTGTCTTTAAAGTTGAGGAAAGTAATATTGTTATCATTTATATTATTATTATTTCGGAAAATTTCATGTCAATTTCTAGTGTACTTTAAGATTAGATAGAATAGGCCGAAAGGATTATAGTCACCGTGCCCAAAACTTAACTGATCATGGCTGAGATGTTTTGCTCATAATCTTATATTTCTATTATTATTCTGCAAGCATAATTATTGTTGTTGTTTCACTATACAAGTGGCTCAAACTCAGTTTGAAGTAGCCAAAGCAATGATCAAAACGTACCACAATTCTGATACATTGTCTAATATATTGTTAAAATACCGTTTAATCAGTATGATACATGGACAACATTTCATATACTATGTTACATAATACAAAATTTGAGCTTTAATCCAAGAGCACGGCACATCAGAGAGTAGGGTAAGTATACAAATTTCAGTGTATGGGGTTTAACCTACATTATGTTGTAACAAAATTCACATAAATTATATACATGCAGTTTATTTGCCGTAATGATGGATTGGCTGGTCATTAAATTGACCATCAATAAATTATACACACCTTTCCCCGTATCAACTCACAAGAAACCGAGATGACCTCTTGTTCGGTCATACTAAACATTGTGTCAAACCAAGGAGATCGTTTGAAGCTCGCTTTATTCATCTTGTTTAACTAATTCATGTATGGAGTATTTATTGTTTGTTTGGATATGTTTTTTTTTGTCGAATCGAGAATGTGGAGTGAACCCAATCTTGTTCTCCATGGCCTTGGACATATTTTTGAGTTCTTTACTAAACGATAAACTTTTAGACAAACCCTTCTTCACGAAACCGTTTACAGACGACAAATCGAAGTGGCTCAAATTAAAGTATTTACATTCGCGGGGGGAGGGGGGAAGGGTGAGAGAAGGGAAACATTGTGCATACACGACAAATTGTTGCTAACCAGTATTTTGTCCTTATACTGTAGCGTTTCCACGGTCGTTAAAACCCTTGGTTGTTTGTTATCTCTCTACCAATCAATTCCATGTTTTAATAACCATGTGGGAAGTATCTTTTTGGAAACGTCGAGGGAAACCATTAAAGGACAAATCCCGTACTTTGAGCAACATTAATTTGTCTGCAAATTCTCTCAAGTAGGACCAGTCTGAAATTTTGTCATTTGATAAAGAGTCCAATGCTTCAACAGTTTTGACGATAAGAAAACTAAACAAACCTAATGCAGCTTTTGAAAACCTTTTGTTTGTTATTTGTATAACATTAGAAATCTTTGCATATCTGTGGAAACTTGCCTTTTTTATGTGGACATTTGAAACTGTATTTTCACACCACCGGCCTATTCGACCTCCTCTGGTCTTTTCATGGTAAAGCATGATAGAAGGCTTCTCAGATGTAAGTTTTAATATTTTTTTAAGTTTTCTTTTTTGTCAAAGAAAGTTCTAGATAAAGTGTCGAATGCAAGTTTATGTAAAGGTGTTACATGCCGAAACAAATTAGTAGCGAGCGACTTCGGAAAAGTCTCCAGTAAAATATTGCAAACAAAGAGGAATTAAAGGCTAGTGACTGTCCGTCAATTCAGTATATGGAGTGCATGGTACCATTTCTTGCTAAGAGCAATGTATCTGTACAACACATCGATTCAGTTCATGCTGGCTTTCGTCGGCCATTTTTGCTATTGGTCACCAATCAAGGGATTCAGAATTCAGCCGCTTGTTAGACAAAATGGATTTTTTTATGTATAATTATGAAATGACTAGCTCAAGGTAAAATGCATCAAGGAAATGCATCAACTCCCCCTCTTTTCAGAGCAGGGCGTACTTTCAAATGCTGTCCGCTGCAAATACAATAAAAAATGTGACACCAAAGATTTTTGGTTGACTGCCGAGGTAATGGAAGCTAATTAATTGTATATAAATCCTCTATCGAAGGCTTCCTTCGTGGTTCATCTGAGCTCCTGATATAAAGGGAGTGATTTTGATTTCAAAATTGAAAATGTTAATCATTCTCCACTAAACCGTATGTTTTGGGTACTCATTAGAATCGTCCCAACGACACGAATCTAATGAGTTCCCACAACCTAAGGTCTCAAAGTGAATAATTCACGAGATGAAATAAATTTCGATCTTTCACCGAAAAAAACAAATATTCTATTTATTTTATGCTTTTAACCCTTTCTGGGAGGAGCTTTATCAAACTTCAGTACAATTCTTTTCCCTCATTCCCCGTGGCGCACCCCTCCCGCATAGCAACGTTACGTCAAGCTCGAGAAATGTAAGGTATATGACGTCATATTTCCCATCTGGTTGTTAGGCACGCGCAATTTACCTAGACAACAAGAACATGAAAATCGGTATTTTCACTGGTGGTACCAGTGTAAGATCGAAAAATATTTTCACTGCTATTTCTCGATATCCTACCGGAAAGCATGAAATAAACGAATATCTTCATTGAGGTTGTTTATGTCGTTGCTGAACGACGTACAGTGACGTATAAGATCTCGTGACTGGCATTTGAAATGGAAATGATCGTTAATAGAGACGGGGTTACTGAGATGCAGGTACGGAATCGACCAAGTTGTAGCGAGTGGGTATGGCGGCACCCCAGTTAAAATTCTCAACCATCATCAGAATTTAGTTGATTCCGTAACTTTCCGTATCAAGAGGTTTTCCATTAGAACTACTTTCAGTAACATGAATTTAAACTTGGCGGTGTTCCTGATTTTTTTTAAAGGCTATAAACGGCTCTTTCAAAAACTGCTGTGAAGTGTATGGTTATTTGATGTGTATATATGCAAAGTCTAAAGACAAGCAGCGCTAAAATGTTTGCTTCTTTGATGGAATTTGATTCCCTTAAAAAAAACCCCTTGAAAAACAGGATAATGATCTGTTTGAGAATTTCATAGTCTCGCTAAACTTCAAAAATAACTTATCTCAGAACTTTGCAAACTGATACAAGTGTATAAATGTACAACAGGAAAAGAAAGACAAAAAGTGGTGTTTCCTTAATGTGTTAGATAGCCCTTGAGATATTTTTAGTTTCTGTGTTGGCAAAGGTTTGTGGAAATGCCATGTGAACAGCCATGAGCATTCATGTTGTGGAATAGTATTTAAATGAATAAGATAATGTCATATATGATGTCATAAGAATATACAGAGTTATAAATTTCAAAGCAACCAATCAATTTTCTGTATTTATCAAAAATTATTAAATTTGTTACAATAACAACATCAATTACAAGATAGACGCAGTCCGATCCTTATTGAAAATGTCCAGAAAAGAGGTTTATGTTGCGATGGGAAGCCTAAGGGTATTTTCCCTGCGTGGCTATGACGTTTGTTTAGCCCTGTACCATACAATCCTGATTCTTAACGAACTAAGGCTTTAGGGGAATAAAATGTCGAAAAAGGAAAAAAAAAAAATGTTAACCAGCATTTTTTTTTTATTTTTCTAAATGTTACATATCATGTCACCATGTCTAATTTGTCATCTGCATATATCTTTTTTTTTTTCAATTTGGACAGGTCTATAATTGTGTAGTCTGATGAAAGGTTTGAGGTCCACATACGATCATGTAAAATGTCATGTTAAACATTGGTTAGAACAAACGGCTTTGGATGTATACCTTTAGCTTTTCTTTTGATAAATAACATCTTCAATGTCTCTTATAGAATGCACATGCTTAAAATTAGTCTGAGCTTTCTGTGGCTAATACGAACCAATGATTTGTAAGATATGGACTTTTGAATAATTATGGTTTCCAGTAGTTTCTCCTTTCTCAGCATGTTTTCAAAGGCAACATTCTCGTTAAAATTCGGGACTGTTCATTAAAGAGTCAATTGTAAAACGGATGGGAAAATATAATTGTAGTATTAGGATAAAGTAATTTAGCATGGAATAAAACCCCTTGTTCACGTGTCGCAAAGTAGTACGTGTTGGTTTGATTTATTTCCTGAATATTTCAAGGCGTACCTTGAAGTGATGTACAGTGTATATATGAATTATTAAAGGTTTGGGATAATATCTATCCGATGGACTGACAGTAATAGGTTCAAATATATGTGGATTAGTTATGATTAATATTTTGTCATATTCACGTGGGAAAAGAGTTATAGTGTTTTAAATTATTTATTTTTCTTATTTATATTTCATGTAAATAACGTTAGTGTATTTTTGAAACTTGATTTTTTTGATAAACTTGTACATGTATATGTCTTCTTTTCTTTCTTTCTTTCTTTCTTCTTTCATCCGTTCTTTGTCAGTGCGATTGTATCTGTTTATATAAAAAAACGATCACTTTACTAAAGTATAAACATTATTAACGAGCGACCGTCATGAAGTAAAAACGCAACTGATCCAATGAAACTGAAGATATACCTCCTACGCCATTTTTGTATTTACTAACAATTATCCTTATCCGAAATATCAAATTCTTCCACGGAACTGGTTTCTTTTTCACTGTAATACATGATAAGTTATGGGAAAAAAAGGGGAATGTATTATAACTGAATACAGACAGAAAATTTTATTGACTTAAACTATACAAGTTTTTTGTCATCAACAAGAAATAGATAAATAAATCTGTTACGGCATAGGTCAGCGACACACATACAAACAATGAAAGCATACAAGATAATCCTGGGTTGTTTTTTTTATTACATTTTACAATAAAAGGGGAATAAAGAGACAGAAGAGACAGGGGGAAAGAACCATGGAATGCTTGGGAAAATGATACTTATACATGTAATAAAGATGTTCTTAGAAACGAAAAATCAGTAAATCTATTCTAAGACGGCAGAAAAACGACTGTAAATACAACAACAACATAAATAAGACCAATAATAATAACTATAACAATAATGATGATGATGGTAAAAATAATAATAATAATAATAATAACAATAATAATAATAATAATAATGTATGTAGGAATAAAAAAGAGGACACATCGATTCATAGACGTGAAACGTCATGTTTTGTGGTGACATTGCTCCGTCGCCGTGTTATTGATGTTTCATTTTGTAATAATTTCTATTATTAGACAATGACAGGTTACCACTAAATGAAGGATCGGTAAATTATGGCATATTTATACTGTTATACTGCTTTATTAATCCTTATCCTGTTGATACCTCTTTTGCTTATAACCGTAAAGGTAAATTTCAACCTCCCAATCCCGTCCCATCCGCAATATTCACTGATTATGACGGGTTAGGTTTGTCATTGGGCGCAGATTAACCCTTTACTCCATAGATACTCATTTCTACGCATTGCTTGTAGGAGCCTTTTGAAAACATTGTGGCAAAAGGTGAAATTGCTCGTGACGAGCAATTTCACCTTTTGTCACAATGTTTTCTATGCTTTCAAAAAGGTGTTATATACACATAAGAAACGGCCTCATCCTTGCTGTTATTTAGGGTCAATTTGAGATACCTCGGAAATGCCTTATGGGGTAAAGGGTTGAAATTAGACGTTACAGAAGGCGCAATATCATCTTGGATCTACACCCTTTTTTATCTAATGCTAACCTGACCAAAATTATCTGTATTCACGCTCAGTGCAAATGACCATTTCGAATTTGAAAAAAAAAGTCGAATTTGTCAGCAAAAAAGCTAATCCCTATCAAATGACACATTGTTTTTAAGACCATGAAAAACGGATTTCGATAAGGTCGTTGGGAAAGGAGAAAATGTTAGTGGCCAGCGGTTTCTTCTTTTTTCATATTGTTTTATCCCCTCCAAAGATATATCCCTACACATTGCAAACATGTAATTTGTCGTCTGCAACTGCTTTCGATTTGGACAGGTCTAAGACTATAATTATCGTCTAGTAAAGACTTGATGAGGATTACATATCTGAAACACGGTCACGTGAGAATTGAGTTCGCAGCCAAGTTCGTGTCATGTACGAGCGTATCAAACAGTTTTTATCTTATTTCGTATTACGAAATACTAATTAGATAAAATGAAATATAAATCGTTAAATATTATTTTGATAAAGCGGAATTATAATTCGATATACCTAGAAAGTAGTTCGTAAAGACGAAACATTAATTTGTTGAACGAAATCCTTCCTCGATAAAATGAAATTCAGATGAGCACTAGTAATACTTTGTTCAAACGCTTTCTTCAAAGGCAGTCGATTCATAATGGAAGAAAACTAAGGAGAGTTCAGAACATACCTATTTCGTTGTCCGAGAATGGCAGTTCCACAAATTGTTTTTTGTTTAAGTGGAATAAGACTTGGTTATAAAGAATTATTTTATTTCTGAATCAGTTTATTATTTTGTTATACAGAAATAAAAAAAAGTTTGCGAGAGATGACATGTATAGGGCTCCGTAGGTGAGAAATAAATTCTGGTTTTTTTTTTTTGTCACGTGAAATGATTGTTTTCAACGGTGGATTGTTAAATTTTAAGTTTAATGATCTAACAAGGATATCAATCACCAATGAAACAGATCAGGATATGATTTAACCCTTTACCACACAATGACGACTTTTTACGCCCCTTAGGAAGAAGCCTTTGAAAACATTGTGGGAAAAGGAGAAAATGCTGGTAAACAGCATTTTCTCCTTTTCCCACAAAATTTTCTACCCTATCAAAGCAAAATTGAAGCATTTGAGCCACTCTGAAATTGTCGTCGGCAAATACTTTGAATTTGGATAGGGCTAAAATTGTGCTGTGTGGTAGCGGGTTAAAACTCATACAGCCTGCAACACGTGAAAAGGGGTATTGGGACATCTATGTAAAGTGTCGTCTCGAATCAGCCTGTGGAATCCGCACAGGCCAATCCGAAACGATACTTTACGGTGTTATGTAGTTTTGTTTGGCGCCAGTAAAAGTAGCACAAAATTTTATATAATCGTAAAGTGTCATCTCGGATTAGCCTGCGAGGATTGCCTACAACCTTCACGGAGGAAAGGTCAATTTTAGTTTGCTTTCGCGGGCAGTTTAGGTCTAGATCAGACTGTACAGAACCTGCAGTTTAATCTTGAAAAAAAAAACCACTGTTTATTATTTTTGAAGTAATAATAATGATATACCAAGCAAAAGTCTAGGAGTCAAAACAGCATGGACCATTTTAACGGACGGAAAATGTTAGGGAACATAGGGATTGCAAGGGATCACAAACTGTGATGCAAATAGTGTAAATTTTTTGCCCCTCTTCACGTAATATTTGTATGACGTTTATCTTTTATTGGCCTTTGTTCTTTGTTATGTAATTTCCCTTTAAATATGTCGTGTTTGAAATGCAAAAGAGATAATAGTAAAATAACAATATTACTAAGATTGCTTGCAGCTTTGGAGACTGCAAGCATTTTTTTCTTCTTCTATTGGAAAAGTTGTACAAGCTGGCTTTAGACATGTTTCTTGGTATTTGTCTTAAATGAATAAATGGTACTATGCGACTGGTGAAAATGTGAACATGTTTATTCTTCAGACCTTTTTGTCGGGCTCATTTATGATACAAGGCTTGCTAACGTGACTTGATACCGCTTGGCGCTTAACCCATTAACACACAATTCCTACTTTTGACGCCCCTGAGAAAGAAGCCTTTAGAAAACATTGTGGGAAAAGGAGAAAATGCTGGTAACCAGCATTTTCTCCTTTTCCCACAATGTTTTCTACCCCTCACTAAACAAATTTCAAATTTTCATTCACTTTTAATTTGTCATCTGCAAATGCTTTCAATTTGGACCAGTCAAAAATATTGCCGTTTGGTATAATGGGTTAATAAAACCTTGTATGATGAGAGTTGATTTTTAGCTTGACTGTTCTAAAATAACGATATTGCCATGATCCATGCATCGTCGTAGCCCTGGCGTCGTCTGTGTCATTGTACAAATAAATTGATATTTTATAATACCTCTCCTATTACTGAAGATATTTATTTCAAACTCGGACAAGTTCTTAAAAGTTAAAGGGGGCCTTTACATTAGGGACATGCAACCATCAAGATATTTTTGAAAAAGTAATGCTCCTTATTCAACGTTAAATGACCAAATTTTTTTGTAATATTTATGTTATTTATTAGAACTCAGACAATTCGTTAACTACATCAAAAGCTAAAGCCATACTACAAGGGCAGCTAACTATCAAATTAGTTTTGACACAGTTTTGCACCCTGTTTTTCGGTAATTAAAAGCTTAAAACCCCAAATAGAATACTGTTTTAACAGGTTCCGATAACAGAGAACAATGTTTGAAAAATGCTAAACTTTAAATCCAGGACTATTTTTCGTGAAATAGGTTCACTACACGATGACAAATTGTATTATTTTGCCCACGGTCCTCGGTGTGGTGAAATACTGCGGCCAGGTCACCCTGTGTTAACAGTTTCTCTTTACCAGACAATAAAATTGTAGACTCAGTTAAGTTGAAAACATTTACAGAACATATTTTATGTAGCTTAGATGGCGATTTCTGTCCTTATAAAGATGGTAAACATTGTGGGAAAATGCTGATTACCAGAATTTTCTCCTTTACCCATAGTGTTTTCAAAAGTTTCTTCTCTCACGGTCGTTAAAACTCGATTTACGGTGAATGGAGAATTAAGCCTTTACCAAACAATCTTGTGTTTTGATAACCCTGGTGACAGGGGTTCTTAAAATCTGGAGGAAACGGGAGAAAGTAATAGTATTCTTTTAATCTAAACAATTCTGGTGCTTTGGTGCGCTTGGCTCCTGCTCGAATTGGTGGGTTTGTTTCCATTCTTTAAAAGACGACAGTAATGTAGACTTGTCCAAATTGAAAGCATTTGCAGACAACAAATTAAATGCGCCTCAATGATATAGAGGACATTTGTTTTTTTCGGTGAAAGATCGAAATTTATTTCATCGAGTGGACACCATCGGTAATATTTTCACGAGTGGCGCAGCCACGAGTGAAAATATTACCGATGGTGTTCACGAGATGAAATAAATTTCGATCTTTCACCGAAAAAAACAAATATTCTATTTATTTCATGTTTTTTACCCAATCTGGGAGGAGCTTTATCAAAATTCAGTACAGTTCTTTTCCCTTATTCCCCGTGGCGTACCCCTCCTGCATAGCAACGTTGCGTCAAGCGCGAGAAATGTTAGGTATATGACGTCATATTTCCCATCTGGTTGTTAGGCACGCGCAATTTACCTATAGGCAACAAGAACGTGAAAATCGGTATTTTCACTGGTGGTACCAGTGTAAGATCGAAAAATATTTTCACTGCTATTTCTCGATATCCTACCGGAAAGCATGAAATAAAAGATTTGTCTCTTAAAATGCTACATTTGAAAAGTTTGAAAAGCTTCCGTCTTCTAATATGAGAATCAGGGGGCTGTAGACTCACTAATTCCTCAGTAAATACCGTAACATCGACGTTTTCGTAACGGTTATTCGACTTATCTCGGCAGCTTCCGCCTTTAACTCTTTCCCAAACGACAAATTTTAGACTATTCCAAACTCAAAGAGTTTGCACACGACAATTTCAATTTTGATGAAACTGGCAGAAAGTTCTCCAAATAGGTAGAAAACACTGTGGGAAAAGGAGAAATTGCTCGTTACGAGCAATTTCTCCTTTTCCCACAGTATTTTCAAAAGACTTGTACTGCAGACACGTAAAAACAAAGGCTTGTTTGGGAAAGTATTAAATAAGAGAGAAAGGGGCCGTAGACCATAAAAGGAATTTTGTGTGAACTGCTGGCACAAGAAAAGTTATTCGACCCTGTCAAAGACATTTCCACTTTTTGAGACATATTTTATTTGTCGCCTGCAAATGCCATCAAATTGGACAAAAGCAAAACTTTATCGTTTGGTAAAGAATTAAAGAATACCAACATCAAGCATTCTGACAGCACAAGTGTATACTTTAGGGGGAGATAAATTGTGTACAGGTTAACATCTGCAATTAATTATTTTAGCTTAAACCTTTACAAAATACAACCCTAAGTAACAAGGCTTTTTGGAAAGCGTGGAAATAAAAAGAAAATGCTGGTAATCAGTTTTTTTTTCCATTTCCAACAATGCTTTCTTTCACCCCCACCAAAGAGAGGTTTTATTATTTGAGCCAGATTCAATTTGTCATCTGTAAATGCTTTGAAATTGGACTAGTGTAAGTTTTTGTCGTCTGTAAAAAATAGAGTTCAAAAGAACAACTTGACCTGTTTGCCCTCTGGCTACTGGCGAATGTCCACTACTAACACTTGACTATAATTATGTATGTTTTAACCCATTACCACACAATCCCTACTTTTGACGCCCCTGAGAAAGAAGCCTTTTGAAAACACTGTGGGAAAAGGAGAAAATGCTGGTAACCAGCATTTTCTCCTTTTCCCACAGTGTTTTCTACCCTTCCCAGAACAAATTTCTATTTTTCAGTCACCTTTATTTTATCGTCTGCAAATTCTTTCAATTTTGACCAGTCTAAAATTTTCTCGTGTGGTAAAGAGTTAAAACCCTCTGCAACTGGTTTCGATAGAATTGTGGAAACAGGAGTAACTGTTTGTTACAGACTTTTACAGAAGATTATCAATTTTGCCAATAAGATTTTTTTTCATGACTAATAAATGCCTTATTGGTTTTCACATTCTGTTTTGAGATAAGATTTTTTGGTAGGTCTCATGTTTTGTTCTCAGAAATTTGATAAGCAAACCCACGAATTGTGATTTTTCAAGCGGAAACAATAATTGTCTTACGTATTTAGGATAGAAATTTATTTGAGTCATGACCAACACTTTGAAGGGGAATTTGGTAGAGTGATTTTTTTAAGGTTTTTATATAAACACACAAAAACATGCATTATTTGAGGGCTAGACGTTTAACCCTTTTTCAGACGACGAAATTTTAAATTCAGCTTCATGCAGAGCAGTTGCAGATGACAAGATGTGCCTCTTGGGGTTGGATTTGTCTTTAAGCCATTACCACACAATCTCTACTCTTGACGAACCTGTGGAAGAAGCCTTTAGAAAACATTTTGGGAAAAGGAGGAAATGCTGGTAACCAGCATTTTCTCCTTTTCCCATAATGTTTTCTACCCTTTACAAAAAAAAAAAAAAAAAAAAAAAAAAAATCAGTCAGTTTTATTTTGTCGCCTGCAAATGCTTTCAATTTGGACAAACCTAAATTTTTTGTCGTTTAGGAATGAGTTAAAAGGATAAAATGCATTATGGGAAAAAATGCTAATTAGTAGCATTTTCTCTTTTTTCAACCATGTTTCCTAAAGCCCATCATCATCGTTGAAGCTGTACGGTGAAGGATTAGGCCATCTAGTCAACCATTTGTGACAGATTTTGATTCTTTTCGTGCGGAAACGTTCTTATTTATGTTAAAAGTTCACTTCAGTCATAGCCGACACCCAGAGTGGATATATCGTAAATGTGAACGTTCATCCCACATTTTGTAGCTTTGCGGATATATTACCTTACATACTGGTATATTTAGATATGATTTTATCTAATATATTACGTTATTTTCTTTTGTGACATGTTCCAATAACGATTTTTTTACACACGTTTGAGGTGAGAATTATGTGACGTCACGTATGGCACATTTTTTACACTAATTTTACAGAAGCGGATAGTATTCTCTTCATCGAAATTCTCAAGTATACGTGCAGTGCTGTAGCGTATTCTTACTTTTGATTTATGTGATATAGGTTTGTAGTAGAGAGAATCTGACATTTACTGGCTTTTGAAACAGTGTTTTATAAAAGACACTTTGTCTAAAAACGTAATTATGTAGGCCAGGGGTTAGCTCAATAGAGTTTCACTGGAATTGTTTCATAAAATTTTATCCACACTTATAGGCTATATTAAACACTTTAAAGTCGGTTTACTTAAAAAACCTTGTAACTATAGCATGTTTCAAGCTGTAGTTACGAGGTTTTTTAACCGACATTATATCTTTATGAGTTTGGCGATTCATTGAATGTTGTCTTGGGGAATATGATATTGAATATTAACCATTTACCAGACAATCCCTACATTTGACGACCCTGAGTAAAAAGCATTTAGAAAACATTGTGAGGAATGGAGAAAATGCTGGTAACCAGCATTTTCTCCATTTCCCACAATGTTTTCTATCCTTCCCAACCCAAATTTCAACTTTTGAGTCACATTAATTTTGTCGTATGCAAATGCTTCCAGTTTGGACCAGTCTAAAATTGGCTCTGGAAAGAAGATGGAAATTATATCCGCCATCTTGAAGTGCCAGATAGATAAGTTTGAGAGTTTATTAAATGTAATAATAATAAAAAAAAATGTCAGGATTTTCTATAAAGTGGCTTGTAACACTTTGTATAATTATTGCATAGACTGATTGTTCCATTGCTAGAGATACTGAATCACAATGTAAAGGCCGAAGAATCGTATCCTCCTGTCGACGTTATTTGTGTGTGTGGTTTTTTTTAAATGCAATATTTTATTGTTCCTTTAAAGTTACTAAAGTAAACTAGACAGTAATGTGGTAAGGAAAGTACTTTATTTGATACAACATTTGGAAATATAAACCTCATTAATCTTGATCTTGTTGTATGTTGTGTTAGAATTATGTTTGAGAGAGAGAGAGAGAGAGCGAGATAGAGAGATAGAGAGAGAGATAGATACTTGGCATCTTTTAAGGTGTGGTCTGTTTCAGAGTAAACTTTGGATGGAATGGATGTCAAACTTTCTTTTACACCGTCACCCTGTTCAAGTATGTATTTTTTATCATTACAGAAAATGGTAACGTCAGCAGTTTTTGTGGTTTTCGCCTGGCTCCCTGTTTTCGTGCAAGGTCATGGCCGACTGTTGGACCCACCCTCAAGGTCCACGATGTGGCGATATGGGTTTAATACTCCTCACAACTACGACGACAATCAGCTCTACTGTGGTGGTGTTCAGGTGCGCTATATGTGTGTTCATATAACTTAACTGTCGGAAGCTATAAAGGTTAAAGATTTGGACAATGACAAACGTTTTTATTCCCCACCGTGAGACGGAAAGTTTTGACATCACCGTTGAGAATTTTAACGAGTCTGATTGGTCAATTTATCTTTCTACCCGTCTTTGAAATGACACCAATTTGTTAAAATGTTAAAATGATGTTGACCAATCAGAGTACATCAGCATTTTAACCATAATAATTAGACTAGGGGAATACTGCAAACCAACTTATCCGACTTTCTGTCCGTATTGCCGTCCAAAGACTGGTGTTGTGTCATCTTCTTCTCCATCAACTTAGAAGTAATTTCAAAGGAAGCCTTTCTATCATAGGAATTTGTCCATCTGCAATTTTGTTATGCTTAGCTACTACTGTATTAGAAATTATCGTCCTTTGAATTCATTCTCTTAGTTTGGACATATTTTATTGCCAAGTATTTTACAATAATAGAATTTACAACACAGAACAATATACATAATCAAAGGACAAGGCAAAAGGGTCTGACCACAAGTTCTCTCAATATACATAATCAAAGGACAAGGCAAAAGGGTCTGACCACAAGTTCTCTCAACTTAGATTCGGTCATTCCTTCTATGAAATTACATTTTTTTTTTAGAGTCGCCCATTTTTACTTTTAGCTTTCTAATATGCATTAAGTTTTCATTTCATTTTTGCCGACAATTTTGTTCCAGTTACGCACTAACATCGTAATGGCAATTGATAAATTGATAAATCGAGTTGGAAATGAAAATAGGAAATTTTTTGAATAAAAGAAAATGAAGAAAAAAAGAAAACTCAGATTTTAGATTTTAACTAAATGATTACTGTAGATTCATTCTCTGATCCAGTGACAAGAAAACTGGCGATGTATTCATGGCCTATACTGCAGTTCCAGTTTTTGTTATTGTATGATAATTTATGTATTTGTACATGTATAAGGTGCAAACCAAAAAGGTGAAATTTGAAAGAATACTGTAGTACTTTCAAGCAAATTTCATGTGGAAAGTAAGAAAGGTCTGCAACTTTCATCTCCTTATAGTTTGCACGTCCACAATTTCACAACTCATTTGAAATCGAGAAATAATTTGCTCTTGAAATAATAAATCTTTCAAATTTCACCGCATCTGCGGTCCATCCTTAATATCAACGAAAAAAAGCCTTTGTACGATTATAATAATGTCTGAATAATATTTCAGGTCCATTACGAACAAAATGGCGGCAAATGCGGTGTATGCGGTGATCCATGGGATGGACCTCGAGAGAATGAACCGCCTGGTAAATATGCTAACGGAGTTATCGTCCGTAAATACTCTGTGGGTCAGATCATGACAGTGGTTGTTGAGTTAACAGCCAATCACAAAGGTTGGATTGAATTCAGATTGTGTCAAAATGACGATCCAACCAGAGCAGTTCCACAATCGTGTTTCGACAAAAATGTTTTAGAAATAGTAGAAACTAATTCAAAACGATATACCGTTCCACATAAAGACGGATATACCAAAATAAGACTGAACCTAAGGCTTCCAGAGGATATCAAATGTAAAGATTGCGTGTTTCAATGGAAATATAACGCTGGGAATAGCTGGGGTACAGACCCAGTCACTGGTCGTGGATGTATCGGATGCGGGAACCAGGAGCAGTTCTACGGCTGCGCAGATATCGCAATCGGATATGACGACATAGAAATCGGTCCGCACAAACCGCTTCCGGCGGATACAGATGAGGATGAAGATTTCGATAATAACACTCCGCCAACAATAACAAAATGGCACCGAACTACAGGACCTCATCATGATATTGATGAGGAATGGGAAAAAGCGGCTAAGGAACAATTGAAACAAGAGCAAGCTAATATGCAGACATTCAGCTTCATGCCTGTAATGAACAATGGGATGAATCCTTGCATGTGCATCTGTAAAAGGTCGCCATTAACAATGCATGGCGGTTCTGATAATGCCCTCGAAGTGAAGTTCTTTGAGGCGCTTGAAGGTTTGGAAAATCAAGTTTGTATGTGTATGTGTCAGAATTCATCCGCTAGACTCAATATTTCGGCACTCACATATATTTGTGCTTCATTATTGTCTGTTATATTTTTATACAACAGTAGAAGACGGATGTCTTAAGTGTACAGGCGGTTCATGCGCTGTGAAAGACTCATACACTGGGATATCTGTTTCCAACGTGCTGGTCCTCGAAGTATACAGATGAGACGGGGGTTATCAAATTCTGTCAATGAATATATGTGGGCAACCATTGTCTTAACCCACAAGGCACAGAGAAGTGAAAAATTCAACACTTTATCCTTTACAGCCGCCAAGAATACATCTTTTATCTGTAGCTTCGTGTCCACGATGGAAAGATTTAAAAGGCATCATAGAACTTCAGAATGAGAGATAGAGAGAGAGAGAGAGAGAGAGAGAGAGAGAGAGAGAGAGAGAGAGAAGAGAAGGTCGACGGAAGGAGACATAGAGGCGAGAGAAATTTACCCTTTCCCAAACGATAAACTTTTGGACTAGACCAAATTGAAAGCATTTGCAGACGACAAATCAACTCTTGCTGAAAAGACGATTTCTGTCTATGATAGGGTAGAAAACATTGTGGGAAAAGGAGAAAATACTGGTTACCAGCATTTTCTCCTTTTCCAACGATGTTTTCAAAAGGCTACTATTCTAGACCCGTAAAAACCAGGGATTGTTTGGGAAAGGGTTAAAAGGTGCCATATCCAAATTTATATCCTATATACTTACTGTGATTCATTGCAATATCATTATTATATATATGTGTGTGTTTGTATCATTGTATATGTTGTTTATTTATATATATGGTTAAGATATTTGTTGTTTATATAAGTGAAAAATATGTACATAACTCGATACAAGTTAAGCTTCCAGTTTGATAATCATGATAAAGAAAGATTAATATGGTAAAAACAGAGCATATTGTTCATAAAATTATGCCATTTCTTTTACTATGAAATGTACTGACTTGACTATTGAGCTTGTATATTCATCTTCGTAATAAATTTCTGTGTCTGTTTTGTTCGGTAATAAACTTCTGTTTCGATTAGAATGATACATTTTCTGAGTCCCTAATTAAAGGCCTACCAGCGGGCAAAGGCCAAACAATTCGGGAGTCAAAATGTAGACTAATGTAATTCATACCATTTGGTCTGCAATATGTGAAGAGGGGCATTCGGACATTTGCAATAAAGTCTGTCAAAGTTCATAATTGCTTGCAGAAAGTACATTGCAAAACTAGGGCAAAACCTGGCAACTTGTTTGTGATTTTTCGCCATTTTTTACACTTGTTAGCTAGTTGGTCTTTAATGACACTGATAATTTCAGTCATCAAATCAGACTCATTCAATGTAATTTCAAGGCTGTTTTGTAGTAATTTCGGACGTTTGAATTCAAAATCAAACTTTACATTTGAATTTAGTCTAACAAAGCTTTTGAAAATACCTTTGGGAAAGGAAAAGATGCGGGTAAGTAGCGTTTTCTCCTTTCCCAGTGGTATTTTCTGTCTCTACAAAGACAAAATTCGTCGCCTGTACGGTTTAATTTTTTGACAGGTCTAGAATATCTCGTTTTGTACAAGAAGAAAGAAATTTACCGAGCAGGACCAGGGACGTCAAAAACCCAGAGAAACGACCTTGTTGGATAACACTATACACCTTTAATTCATTACCACACGACAAAGTTTTAGGTTTGTCCAAATCGAAAGCATTTGCAGACGACAAAATAAAAGTGACTAAAAATTCGAAATTTGTTTTGTGAAGGGTAGAAACATTGTGGGAAAAGGAGAAAATGCTGGTTACCAGCATTTTCTCCTTTTCCCTCAATGTTTTCAAAAGGCTTCTTCCTAAGGGGCGTCAAATGTAGGGATTGTGTGGTAATGGGTTAATCATTTATTACTTGTATACTGGTATATGATTATCGCAATGTATTTCTATTCTGTTGTATTTCTTTAAAATATTGGCCTTTATGTACTTCAATTGTTGCAAGATAATTTAGACTTAAAGTGTGACAATTTTTTTTTCTTTAATATTTTTAGGGAATAGAAAATAAAAACTTACAAACCATGAAATGAGTGATTTCGAAGTATAGCACACACACACGCAAAAAAAGGAAGGTGTTTTTTACCCAGTTTTCAACACCATTTTAGTTATCTCATTACCAAACGACAGTATTTGAGACTGGTCCAAATTGAAAGCATTTGCAGACGACAAAATAAAAGTGACTCAAATTTGAAATTTGTTTTGTGAAGGGTAAAAAAAAAAACACTGTGGGAAAATGAGAAAATGCTGGTTACCAGCATTTTCTCCTTTTCCCACAATGTTTTCTAAAGGCTTCTTTCTCAGGGGCGTCAAAAGTAGGGATTGTGTGGTAATGGGTTAAATAGCGGCGGTCATTTGCACCTATCCTTGCTTTCCTTTCCTGAAGTTTCTTTACCAGTACTTCAGAGATGAGAGAGTAATGGATCTTGTTGCAACCATATATCTTCGGAGCGAAATTAGCTGAGCCGGCAACTGAACGAGCGACCTCTGAATTATAAGCTTTGTATATTGTCCATCAGTGCATTTAAGGTCAATGGCCCCTAACTCATCTTAAGAGATGGAATCTGACGAGATCGGTCAAATATCCTTTACGAGAACGTAGATGTTACCCATTATTTACAAATAAATTAATGAGACAACGGCGCCTAACTCTCATAATAAAAGACGGAAGCTGCCGAGATAGGCCGAATAGCATTTACGACAACGTCGATGTTACACGATATTTACCGATGACTTAGGGGTCGTTATCCTTAAAGCCACGAATTTTAAAACGTGATAGTGAAGAGATGAAATTACAATTGATATCATCATGATAACGGTGAAATGTACAAACGACTAGCTAAGGTCAAACAAAATTATACATACATGTAGAACAAAGTTCGACATATTCTAGCCACGCTTTTTTAAATAGCTACTTCAAACTTTTTTTTTCTCTCTCTCTCTCTGCTGAAGCATGTGAGAAAAGTAGTCAGTGGCTTTGGAAAGAAAGTTGTGTTAGTACCGGTGTTAGAAAGCCAGGAAACATAATTATGTGCGTCCCCGACCGCCATGATATGACCTTAGCTGTTAAAGTGGCGTTAAACCCAAATACAACCAACCAACCATCAACCTTATTTATAGGAAAAAATATCTCCTTATCAGAAAGTGTACATCCAAGATCAGACTGCGCCTTCTTTGCGTTCTTGTCTTAATCTATACCATCCACAAAAGATCAGTGATTCCCGCTTAGCAGTCAAAGGGTTAAAATGTACCATTAATCCTTTGACACACAATCCCGACTTTTAACACCCCTGTGAAAGAAGCCTTTTGAAAACATTGTCGGAAAAGGAGAAAATGCTGGTAAACAGCATTTTCTCCTTTTCCCACAATGTTTTCTTCCCTTCCAGAGAAAAATCAATTATTTAGTCACATTCATTTTGCCGTCTGCAAATGCTTTCAATTTGGAACAGTCTCAAATAGTGTCGTTTGTTAAAGATCTAAAGCTCTACAACAGTCGACAAAAGCATAGGTGTCCTTTCCAATGCTAAGGAAAAATTTATAAGCTTGAGAAACGTAGATCGGGATCAGAATGCAAAAGAACCTTTCTATCAGGTTTTGACTATTTAATTCGATGTTTTCGCGATTTAATTCTACGGAATACTCTTCGGGCCACAGACAGTTCATCCGTAGCAAAAGTTGACAACCATACATTCGTCACCCTAATTTCGACATTCACATGTAAATTATTCGAAAAGTAAAAAAAAAGTGAGAGTATTTGTATTTTTTTATTTTTAAACATCGAAAAAACTTTGCTCTTCCGACCAAAGATTTACATAGAAATGTCCAGGTTCCAACTTTTCTTAATTTTATTATAGGTCTAATTATATGTATACAGATTTTGAGAGTTAAACAACTTCTGATTACCTAGCTGATCAGACGTTATGTTATTTTCAAATTTAGAATACTCTTAAGAATTTAGACTAACAATGTTTAAAAAAATGGTTAGTAAATACGGACCCAGATTTAGTGAGCTCTCATGTCGATTTTTTTCAAGTTTATAGTTAGACTGGAAATTTGAAGCAATTTTAATGGCAATGCTCTACAACAAAGATAAAAAAAAAAAACAGTGGTGGACTTTTCGAACAAAAGGGTTACCGAGAAAGGCGAAAGCGTAAAATGGATCAATACCTGGGCCCGTATTCACCAACCATTCTTGAGAATATTCTTAGGCTTATTCTTCAGAATTTTGCCAATGTGAAAGTAACAGAACGTCTGATTGGCTAAACCGGATGGTTTAGCCAATCAGACGTTCTGTTACTTTCACAGTCAGGAAATCTTGAAGAATAAGACCAAGAACGTTCTTGAGAATGGTTGGTGA
The DNA here is from genome assembly GCA_943736015.1 of Tridacna crocea. Taxonomy (NCBI): domain Eukaryota; kingdom Metazoa; phylum Mollusca; class Bivalvia; order Cardiida; family Cardiidae; genus Tridacna; species Tridacna crocea. The sequence continues at coordinate 18,827,888 of OX031056.1, read as the reverse complement.
ATACGGGCCCAGGGTCCGTATTCACCAACCATTCTTGAGAACATTCTTTGTCTAAATCTTCAAAGTTTTCTGACTGTGAAAGTAACAGGGCTTCTGATTGGCGAAACCAATTGATTTAGCCAATCAGAAGTTCTGTTACTTTCACATTGACAAAATTCTGAAGAATAATCCCAAGAATGTTCTTAAGAACGGTTGGTGAATACGGACCCTGGTCTGTTTTCAAATGGTATTATTGAGTACTACGTATCAGATTAGATAAATGATTGACTGTACGATAACAGGAAAAGATCTGAAGCTACTCGTAATTATATTGTAGTTTATTATATTAAAACAGCTTAAAACAGCTTAGTTCTGAAGTTAATTTATACGTTAACTATTTATATGTTTCTGAAAGAAATGAATGCCTAGAAATAAGCCCCTCTTACGACCATTCGAGATATTTCGTCTGAATGTTCAGGCAATCAAAACAGGGTTTTGCCACCATATTTAACTGAACAGTGAAAAACTAGACTGGTACGATCCCTCAAACCCTCTTTTGTTATCTGTGACGTCATTTGATTAGATAGATAGTAGTATTATTGCGTTATAACGGGGTGACTTGACTAAACTATTATCGTTTTGTGTTCGAACAGAATTATTCATATTGTCTTATTTTGACGTGGCGATCGAAACATATTGCGGTACATGGAGTCCAAAACAATTTTATTGCTAACCTTTTTGGTATGTATTTTATTTCAGTGTTTCATCTCATCTTTTCGCTTACATAATTGCCTTGATAGCCATTTTTAAAGCACCAGTCGCTGATGCACGCGTTTAAGAACAATATTAGACACTTTTAGGATCACTCTGAGTCCATCGTGCGTCGTCTGTCGTCAAGAACTCTTTAAATATCTTCTCTTCCTAAGCCACTGGGCCAATTTGGACTAAACTTGGCTTGAATGTTTCTTGGGAGATCCTGTTCAAAATATGTTCACAGAATTTGATTCTATCAAAATCTTTGGTTGCCGTGGCAACCAAATCGAATTTTCTGATAAATTCTATAAAAATTTTCATTTGATTTTGAAATAATTTCACAAAAATTGATCCGTCAAAAAACATGGCCGTGGTGGTGGGTGGGGCTCTTTGCGTCAAGTGGTGTCAACAATTTTTTAAACATTCCCTCCAAAACCGCTAAGCCAATTCGGACCAAACTTGGCTGGAATGCTCCTCGGAAAGGCCTCTTCAAAAACTATTACAGAATTTGATTCCATCAAAAACTCTGGTTGCCATGGCAATTGTATTGAATTCTCTAAGATTTTTTAAAATAAATTTTCTCCTCTAAAACCGCTGGTTACATTTCGAAATAATTTCACAGAAATGTTCTTTTGGTGACCCTTTTCAAAATGTGTTGGCGAATTTTGATCCATCTAAGACCATGGCCGTGGCGGTGGTGGTGGTGTATGTGTGTGGTAGGGGGGGTCGGGGGTTGGGGGGGTTGGTTCTCTGCGTCCAGTGGTGTCAACAATTCTTGAAACATTTTCTCCTCTTAAACCGCCGAGCCAGTTTGGGGCTACCTTATATTGGTTGGAATGTGCCGGGGGGGAAGTCCGCTTCAAAACCTGGTCTCAGATTCGATTCCAAAACGATTCTGGCAACCAAATTCAAAGAAATTCTTTAAAAATCTTCTCCTTCGAAATCGCTGGTCAGATTTTGAAATAGTCCTTGTGGGACCCTTTTCAAAATTGTTTGCAAAATTTTGATCTGTCAAAAAACATGGTCGTGGTGGGGCGTGGAAGGTTCTCTTTGCATCGACGGTTGTCCACAATTCTTTAAACATCTTCTTCTCCTAAACCGCTTGGCCAACTTGGAAGGACATTGGCTGGAATGTTCCTTGGGAGGTCGTCTTTCAAATTTATGCAGAAAATTTGATTCCATCAAAAACTCTGGTTGCCATGGCAACCAAATGGAATTTTCTAACAAATTCTTTAAAAATCTTCTGCTCTGAAACCGCTGATCAGATTGTGAAATAGTTTCACAGAAATGTTGCTGCGGTGACCCTTTTCAAAAGCTGTTTGCAAAATTTTGATTTGGCAAAAAACATGGATGTGAGGAGCGCTCTTTGCACTGTATTGACTTATAGGAACTCTTTGGAATGCTTCTTTTCTAAAACCACTTGTCAGAGTTTGAAATAGTTTCACAGAAATGATCCACATAGTATCCCTTTTTTTCAGCTGGGCTGTTTTTTAACAAAACATCGAAGTATTGCCATAGTCCAGTTGTTATCGTCTGTGTTGTCGTTGTGCAAAAACTTTGACATTTAGCTATATCTCGGCTTCCACTTAACACATGTACTTGGAACTTGGGATAATTGTTCACTAATAAAAGGGCAACCCAAACAACAAAGACAGATAACTCTAAAACCATTATGTCCGAATTATGCCCCTTTTCGAAATAGAATTTTAACTTACTATCCAGCACCCAACAGCCAATTGTTGGCACCCGTAAGCGGTGCTCTTGTTCGACTTCATACTTTTAGCCACTATCGGGTATGTGCTCTTGTTTGAAAAATGGTCCTTGGGTGACCTATTCCAAACTTTATTTCCAAAATTCCGATTCGTCAAAAACATGGCTGTGGCGATGATTGTAGGGCTAGTGACAGATTTTGAAATGATTTTTACTCGGGACTTTTTTAAAATTGCTTAGCAAAAATGATTTTCACGGTTTCCAAAATTTCAATACTTCCAAAAACAAATGTCTACGAGTATGGTATTTTCAAAAATGCAGGTGAGCAATCCGGTAGGGCCATTTTGGCCCTCTTATTTGAACATTTGTCTGCCCCGCCCCTTTCCCCCCAATCATCGCCGTAAAAAAAGACTGGCAATGAAGCCATGCTCTGTTAAATTGGGGTCTTGAATACATCTGCAAAAAGTATCAACACACGTCAGTCTTCTGTCCATGTAGTCTGAAATAGGTCGAAACGTTTTGCTTTTTGAAAGATTTCTGCGAGCCCATGGAACATTCTACCTTTTTGTAAACAAAATGAATTTTATGGATTTGTTGTTATATGCTGACTTGCTGATAAAATGCATTACAAGATGCATTATATGCTCATATGTATCTGAATTCATGCATTTAATCTATTTGGTATTCCCAGTAAGCCGTAAGTAGTTATTATTGCTGTTACTATTATTATCGAATTAGTAGTTGTCAGTAGTAGTAGAAGTTTTACTATTATTATCTGCTTCTAGACCATAAATTCAGTTATATAGATAAGAAATTTGAAGAAGTGATTGTATAATTAGACTTAAAATTATGAATTTAGATTTCCCTTCATGTTTACTGGCAAGTATTTTACAGTTATTAAAATGCTTCGAAACATTTCATTAACTTCAGATCTGCCCCGGAGTTCTGGGGGAGACGACAAGTCCTAAAGACAACCGTAGTCAGATACCAATATTTCTGGATCAGCACATGATCAAAGCTATATCAGAGAACATAGACAATGACAAACTGGAACAGCCAGTCCAAACTGAAACAACTCAAACAATCAGTGAGGAGCACAGTAAGGATGGCAATGATTTAGTGACGAAGAATCCATCGCAACTGATTGAAGGCGATGCTTCTTCAAAGGTGACTAAATCTGAAGATAAAGATCAAGTTCCAATATTTATGGACCAGCACATGTTCAACGTTGTCAACAAAGATTTGCTTAAAGATACTGCAGACAATACAGAAAGTGTTGAAGAAACGACAGAAGAACCGAAAGAACACCAAATGCCAATCTTTATGAACCAACAAATGGTGAAGGAAATTGTTGACTTACAAAAGTCTAGACCAAAACAAGGTGATCCCAACCATGGTGGCCAAAATGCACATGTTATCGGCACAACCCCGCAGATACCTATCCGTATTCCAGGTAAACTGATAATGTATGAAGGTTTTATTTTTGATCTGGTCCCAACTGAGATCTATGTTAAAAGTGTGCGTCTATGAAACAGGGTTTATATAACAATAAACACACAAAAAACAAGCGCGCCGGAGAAGAAAAAGAAAACAAGGGCTAGTCAATCCATTCCATTCATCAGGAATTATTTTCTTGTATTACACTGTCCTTTTTTTTAATCAACCGTCGCTCTTAAAAATAAATTCTTAACGGTGACAGTATATTCTCTATGCGCCTTTGAATTTAAACTAATGAGAATTGGCAACATTTGAATTCATTTATTGATGCATTTATTTATCTGTTTAACTCTAGATGTATGCTTAAAATCTGTTGTCTGAACATTGCAGACAATATCTCATCCAGCTTTTCATTTGTGAAGTTTCTGCTCTGTGCGATTTTAATCAACTTTTTGTATGCGTCACATTCTCCAAGTAGGGCTTGAATGATTTGCAATTTGTAATTTGAAACAAACTTCTACTTCTTCTCAATGAAGAGCCCCAAGAACACTACAAGAACAGTATCTATCTGGAGGGACATCACTATGGCAACGATTGGCACGCAAGTTTGGTGGCCTTATTGTCGTCTGCAATGGCGACATCTCGGGAGATGTCGTACAGATCAGAAAACCTCGCTGTCTATCCGTTGTCGACCACGTGGGAGTTTTCATCTGGGTATGGCTGAAAGTTGTTAGTTATAACCGTGTGACTTCGAAAACTCTCCAGTGAATAAACAAAACAAATTGAGATGAATAACCCAGTTTCGGCTATTGCCTTTTCAACAGTTTGAAAACATGCTTCATAGCTCTTGAAAAAGACCATTGAGCACAATAATGGGGTTATTATTTAACCCTTTTGCAAACGACAAATTTTATACTCTTCCGAACTAAGAGCATCTGTAGAAGACAAATTCAGAATTGGCACAAACTAGCTATAGGTCTCTGATAGGGTAGAAAATATTATGGGAAAAAGAGAAAATGTTGGTTACCAGGATTTTCTCTTTTTCCCGCCACAAAGTTTTCAAAAAAGTTTCTTTCCCGTTCTTGGAAGAGAAAAGTTAGATTTAGAATACCACCAACCCCTCTTATCTGGAGCTCTGAACTTCAGTAACTTTAATAGTTCCCTTTGTCTTTCAAGATGGCAACTTCCCTATTTACTTATATAATTCAATGTAAAACTGTTCGGGAGTGCCACCTTTTGGTGATATTTTAGAAACAATAACATTAAAGTCATGTCTAAATTTTAGTGGACCGCAGAAAAGTGTATTTTCAGATCAAGTAAAACAGAAGCTAAAGCTATCACTAAGCGTGATCATACCCCCACCAGCTCCTTGTCACAAAACAGGTCTTTGTCACAGAATGCGGAATGGTTTAGTACAAACGTAAGAGTTGAAAAAAAGTTCAAGGGGGATAATTCCGTAACAAATTGATGAAAGGTCACGGAAATTGAAATGTCGGAGTATTTCGTCGAACAAATTTGTGTCTATGGACAGACAGACGGACCGACAGAAAACCATGGTGATTCCGGTAAAACCCCTTCACTTCGTTGTGGAGGGGGTGTATAATAAAAGAAAGAGCCATCGACAACTTTTAACCTTGTTTTCTTTTAAATTTACATTTTCTGCCAGCATAAACACATGTACTAGCCGTACAATATCAGACCGTCATCTTCGCACCAATTTTCATACTTTAAATGATATGACTTAAATTAACCAGCTTTTTAACGTCAACATTGTCTAATTTTGACAGCTATTGGGCTTTTAACATTAGAAGAACTGCATAATATCAAAGCTGCGAGACTGTTTTTTTTTTTTACAGCCATGAGGTAACGCATGTTGTATACATAGTCACATACAACGGGGGTGTCTTAGCCGAGTATGAAGTGACCCATACGCTGTCCAGACCCCGACCCTCAGAGTACCTGCACCATGGGCTTCAGAACATGCACCTTACACAACACCAAAAAGCCAACACCGAGGCTCAAACTCAGTCTAATAGCGAGGTAGGGAAACCTGGTTGTTAGATTTGTTTGTTTATTGTTTAAAGTCTTTTTGAAATGGTGTCATTGACTTTGAAAATTTTACTGACAGGGAAATGTTGGTAGCCGAACCATGCGGCGTAGAAATACAGTGTTTTAAGTATGATGTCACAATGTATCAGAAAAAGCGTGTAAGAAAAGAAAAGTAATTTGAGTTAAGTACGTCGAAAGCAGGGGAAGTCACGTGATAAAAATAATGTCTTTTTCTCCCGCAGTATAGGAATTATGTCGTTTTATCATTGTAGGAAACATTTTAATACAGTAATATATGTCTTACTTTGTTGGTATCACTGGTATTGGTTTAATTGCTTGTATGATTGAGTTGCGTCCTTTTACATATCTTCTAGCAAATGTCGTTTTTTTTTTCGTCAGAAAAAAGAGATATGCTTAAGAATTGCTTGAAATTATCATTAAGGTAATACTTTAAGGCCTCAGTTTTCTAAGCTGGGGTAAAATATCTCATACGCCTTTCTTCAGCTACTTCACAACAGTCATCCTCTCTTATGGCTTTCCACCATTATCTCTTGGACAAAATTTCATGAAACCTCATGTTTGTATTGTTTATCATAAGTCACAGACACTTACTATTAATTTTCATTTATTTATTGAACCCTTTACCTCATAAGGCATTTTTATGGCCATCTCTAATTGACCCTTAATTAACAGCAAGGATGAAGCTGTTTCTTATGTATAAATGACACCTTTTGATAGCATAGAAAACATTGTGACAAAAGGTGAAATTGCTCGTCACGAGCAATTTCACCTTTTGCCACAATGTTTTCCAAAGGCTCCTACAAGCAATGTGTTGAAATGAGTATCTATGGAGTAAAGGGTTAATGGACTGCCATGTCATGGAAAAAGGCGACTTATTGTGTAATTCCAGTATGGATCAATAACAAAAAGGCCAAGTTTACGTGCAAAACACAGTACATCTTATAAGTTTCTATCACAAAGAGGCTTCTTTCCGCGTGAGTGGGGATCACTTCAATGACTTAACACTTTGCCAGACGACAAAATTTTAATCTTGCCCAAATTGAAAGCATTTTCAGACGACGATTTCAGTGTAGCTCAAATGGTGTAATTTCCCTTTGATAGAGTAGAAAAAAGGTGTGGGAAAAGGAGAAAATGCTGATTACCAGCATTTTCTTCTTTTCCCACAATGTTTTCAAAAGGCTTCTTTTCAAGGAGCGTCAAAAGTTAAAAGCATTGTGTCGTAAAGGGTTAACTTGTTTCTACTTACACTTGTAGAAGACTTACATGACTCCAGCTCTAATAGCTGGGATTGCAGTAGCGGCAACCCTCCTTCTATTGATACTCGTTTTGGTGATCTACGTAAGGCGTGCCAAAGTCAGGTATATTCTTGTAATAATATGAATGACTTTCTTTTGGAAAATATAGCAGTCAAACCAAGATTTTTCAAACACACAATACAGCAGCTTTCTTGAAAAAGGAAATTTAAAGACAAGTACGTACTGTATTTACCAAACGATAAAATTTTAGACTTGTCCAAATTGAAAGCATTTTGTAGGCGAATATTATACTTTGCTAATTGTAATTAATTATGTTAGCTTCTTGTATCTTAAAAATGCTGTCTTAATGTTTTACCTTCTTGAAATAAAGTTATTATTATTATTATTATTATTATTATTATCCGTGAATGTATAGAGAAAGTTGTGAGAAAATGGGAAAATGCTGGTCAACAGCATTTTCTCATTTTCTCACAAGGTTTTGTAAAGTCTATTTCCGTAGGGCTGTAACAGTGCTCTTTTCTGAGAAATTTGCCTTTGAAAAGCCGGGTATACATGTAATTGTACCGTTCAAATTCATCTTTTATCGGATTTAAGACACAAATATACATCATTTTAATGAAATTAGTTTTAGTTTTGCACAAAAAAAAATGTATAAAAGCTTTGTTGTAAGCATGGTAAAAATATAAATATGCATTCTATATAGACCATTGAGTTAAAATGGGAGAAGCATGTTATATATACACCACTGACTTAAAACTGGGGATAGTTTCACCGAATTTTTAATAAATACATACTTTCTAATAGACAGATTTTTCTTAAAATTTCCACAATAGTATTTACAATTGTGAACAATAACAAAAAATAAAACTGGTACATATTCGTGCTTATTTTGTCAGAAATCAGTGATGAGGGTCACTGCAGAAGTTATTTTTTAAGGACAAAAAGAAAAGGAGAAATTCTTCCTTTTCCCTCAATGATTTTGAAAGTTGGAACAGTCGTTCTTCCAAAGCTTTAAATTCTCTGCCATTGCTTGCTTGTTTTGTGTGTATCCCCATGTCAACAGCATTTTGATTTTTCTTTTCACGGTGACAGTTCACATGTCCACTTTTTTCTCTCCACTAATACTGTCCAAAGAAAGTGCTACATGTTTCAGTGCACCAATAGTAGTACAATTTGTGCGAAAAATACAAATACGTGCTCTATCCGTGAAACAAATGCCCAATATGGATTGGCGCGAAAACTTTCGATACACGACCTAAATACAAAACGAATTCCTGAATCGTGTATTATTAAATTACACGAAAAAATAGGGGCCTGAAAATGTTAAAGTCTTCTTTTGTTATATTTATATATAAACATTTTTATCCTTTTTCAGTCCACCAAAAAGTAAGAACAAGAAGGAACTGATGAAGTACATCCTGGAAGCTGACAAAAGAAGATCCAACATCCCAGTCGAGCCCATAAAACCACCCCCATATTCTGAGAATCCTGCTTACGAGGTGTAGGGGAGACAACTCTTGGATTTACATGGCTACTAACGTCAAGCGATAAATACAACTAAAACAAATACAAACACTCTTTTTTTTTATTTTTATTTTTTTGGGGGGGGAGGGAGTGGGGTTGGGGTCGGGGAAGGGTTTGATAATTTACCGACTCAAGGCTGTAAGTATATCAGATCAGGAACACTTCAGATCCAAGATTGGAATGAACGCCTGTATTGTTCGTCTTAGTTATATCCGTTGACAGAAAAAAATGTAAAAATAGAACAAAAGCGCCAACAAAATATGGCGAAATATGAAAAAATGATAGATGAAAAATTCACGTGTTCTGATGTTGACTTCAGTCATCTTTAACCCTTTAAACGCCAGAGCTCAGAACAGGGACTGAAACAGACGGCACAGATCAAGATCAGATTACACAGAACGTCCAGTCTGATTTTAAAAGTACCAACTGCCTCTTATAATAAAGGCTGCAGGCTTTCAGTAGCCGTATCTAAAGCTTTTAAGACACGATCATCTGTCACCCAGTGTATGTTCGAATATACCTGCGCTAAGAAGAAGATCAAAGGCCAGCGCATATTGCAACGCCAAAAAAAGACGAGATTTACCAATTTGACTTTTATATTGCTTGCAACACTCGAAAAAGGTCATGCGAACATTTGCGTAAAGTGTCGTCTCGGATAAGCCTGCGCAGTCCTGACAGGCTAATCCGAGACGGCACTTTTCGAGTACATTAGTTTTTGTGCTTCAGTAGACTTGTGCAAAGCAGAAAATTACATAGAAACGAAAAGTGTCGTTTCGAGATTATTAGCCTGCGCGGACTGCGGAGGCTGATCCGAGACTGCACTTTACGCAAATATCTGAATGGCCCTTTTTGCGTCTTACTGGCCATTATGTCTTTAATTTCTCACTGTTCTCAAATAACATTGTCAATATTTGCGATTTTTTTTTTGTTGTTAAATAAGTAGGTACATGTATATAGATCTAATAAAGGGAGTTATACTTTTGACTTTCCTTGTGCTTGTATATCTTCGAAGGAAAATTTGATATCTCAAGAAATCTAACGATTCAGTATATTTCCAAATACCTCAAAGTACACGTACAAGCACCAGCAAAGTCACGGAAACTTAATATTCTGTTTGTATCTGGATATTACTTGCATTGATTACCGTATTTCAGTAAATATTTGTATACGAACATGAGAATCAAACTATACAGATGGTTGGTCACTGGGTGGTAATGTTGACATCGATAACACAAAGCTTGTAACATGTATTGATGTGATACATGTATTTAATATCGTATGTGTGGCTTATTGACCATTCACGAGTTATTGATGAGTTGACAACTCTGCATAGGGTTCTTATGAGAGGCACTAAAACCAGAAGCAGTCATCATCGAGTTCAAAGCCAGATTAAAGAGCTTTTGTATCTGCAAAGTTCAAAATTCAAAAGAATATGATTGCTTTCATAGTAAATGGCTCCAGCCACGGGTGTACTGTATTTAATCCGAAATGACGGCCTATTCAACAGTTAGATCTCTGAGTTTATAAACGTTGTATCATCTCTAGTATGCCCGCAAGGTTTTGTGCAGTTGTTGCTGAAATTGACTTCGATTTCATATCTTTTATATATTTAGGTAAAACAAAGTTGGCTTCTTTACTAAAGAAACCAGGAGAGATCAACATCGTTGTTTTCCAAAAGTTTATTGGCTTTTATTTTCAATACATTTTGATACATTTAAACAAACGAATAAAAACAGCCGCCTAGAAACGTTTGCATGCTTTGCATGACGCTCATTGCCCTTCTTGTCGCATTTTTAGGTCGCATAATCTTGTCCAACGGTCTTCTTTCTCATTTTTTTTACGAAATCCTTCTTATTTTTCTTCTGCTTAGGTTTATTTGCTTAATGAAAAATTACAATTACTTGATGGGCCATTTGCAGACGTGGCAAATTAATAAAAACAAATATTTTCTAAAATTCGTCACATAAGGATACACGACGTCTGTTTCCAATTTCGGTTGTTTTTTTAATTTCGCTTAATTTACCAACACCATGACGAGACAGACTGTGTACAATTTCGCAAGAAAAATGGATTTTGACATAAAATTATGTGGCAGTCTGCCTTTTAAACGCACCACTGTTGCAGAGGTCTGATGACCTCTCCAATAAATCGTTCAATTACCCAAGGGGAATTACAAGGGTTCCCTTATATTTCATTCTACGTATATTTCATTGGTCAATAATTTGGAAACTGTTGTGGCTTGTTTGTAAAGCTTTTTATTAGAGACTTTTGTTTCGTGGCTTTAATTTTAAGTAAATCCCTGTTGTAACATCTTTTTTGAGCTTGTCATTGTAAACTCTGAATTTTTTTCACACTCTTTATGCTGAAAACGGTGTTAAATATCAAAGAGCCAGTGATATCCTTACAAGATTAGTATACACGTTTACAACTGTACACGTGACCACTATCACCTTTGATTGATCGAAATGGCTGCTCCTAGCATATATACGATCATAATCACGTGTACAGTTCAGTATCGATTCTATTAGCCTTGTTACTGTCAGCTATACATTCAGCTTGAACTGCTGACAAGAATATGTCAATAACAACATCGGTGTGTCAACAGAGCAATCAGATTTCTATTTCGTTAAAGCAGACGGCATTTTCAATGTAGGAGAATAATAGTGTCTACCAGATCGTTATTCGTAAAGGTAAGTGTATTTCAATAAATTTCTTTTACGATTGCTAGAGATAGATCTAGTTTGTTCTTTACGATAATGACGAAAATAACAGTTCACCGGTTTCATTCAGTTTGCCTTATCTTTAAGTTTTAGCTGCAATGCGCCTTAGTGGACAGTGTTGATTCAGGTTAGACGGCACATGACATTCAGTCTAATGTTAGGCCTACACTGTCCAAATAGAATACGATGTAGAATGAATATGTACAAGGAAAAGAAAGATGAAATAAATCTACACATAGATCTAGATCTATAGATCGAACACAGATCAAAAGATGTGTTTGACAGAGCTTTAGTTAATCTTGAGGTAGTGATGATATTCTAAATCCATTATTTCTCGTCAAAACCCTATGTTGTGGGTACTCATTAGAATCGTCTCGATGAGACGATTCTAATGAGTACCCACAGCATAGGGTTTGATGGAGAATAAGCAATATTTTTACTTCCAAAATCACTTCCTCTATCTGGAGCTCTGTGTTTTGAGCAGTGCCTTGGCAGACAGCGGTTGGTTGAATACATCTCCGTGATGCATTTACTCAGCCAAGTCATCACATAATGAGGGATCCATAACATCCATATTTGTGTAACAACTGACTAAATCTGGAGGTAAAATGGTCCTATGACATGCTAAAAGTTTACATACAGAAAACATTTCGACCCATGTCAGTCTGTACAGTCTGCGCAGGCTGACATGGAGGTTGATAATTTTTTGCGTATGCATTAAACCCCCTCCCCCCTTTCCCTTCTCACACAGCTTGGCTCATTTATTTAAAATATATATCAGACGGCCTCTCCGTAATAATAATAATAATAATAATAAAATGAAGACAACTAATTAAATGTGTTTATTTCTCAAGTAATGAAAGGGTTCAAAACCCTTCAACCTTCAAACCTTTTGCCAAGGGTTCTCAAAAGACCTAGACCTCCATACCGAAGTTTTTAAAACACGGGATAATGTGGTAAAGGTATATTTTACATGCGGCATATCGTCGGTTTACTTCGAAAACCTTGTAACTACAGCTTGTAACAATTTGTAGTTACGAGGTTTTCGAAGTAAACCGACGAAATTTGGGAAAAAACTGTAAGGGCAAGAGAAGAAGAGAAAATAATGAAAATGATAATTCAAGCCTAAGGGTAAATTCTCCATTGTATGCAAAGTAAGTTTGTACAAGAAATCGTGACGTATAAAACAACGATAAAACTCGAAATTCACCCACAAACCGTTTATAAATTACGACTACAAAGTAAAGGATAACGTAACAATAAGTTATTTGGCCGATAAAATAAATAATATCGAACCACAGTTATTGAAAAAAAGGAAAACACTGAACAGCTGATCTTGCGTGCTGTGACTTGCTGTCTTTCTGTTTATCCCTTTACCAAACAATCCCTGGTATTTACGACCCTGAGATAGAAGCCTTTTCAAAACATTGTGGGAAAAGGAGAAAATGCTGGTAACCAGCATTTTCTCCTTTTTCCACAATGCTTTCTACCCTGCTGGAAACAAATATCAATTTTTGAGTTAATCCTATTTTGATGTTTGAAAGTGCTTTCAGTTTGGACTGGTCTAAAATGTTGATATGAGCAGTGGGGAAGTGGGCTTCTGAAAACATTGTGAGAAATGGAAATTATCTCATATCGCGGTAGTCTGCACCGATGAAGCTTTCCTAGAGCACCTCTCACTGATCATTGAAGTATGGCATCGGCCTTGCAACCAGAGGGTCCCGAGTCCGATTCCTGGGCTCAGTATCAACCTTGGGACCGTACATTGGTGTTATCGACCCCAAGATATTTTCTACCGTTTCAAAGATCATATCCACTACCTTAAGCATACTATTTTCGTCGTCTGCAAGCGCTATAGGTTTGCAAAAGTCTAAAATTGTTTCGTCTGCATGGTTTAGACGTGTAAGCCTACATTATTTTTCCTCAGAGTCTGCCTTTTTCTGTAATGTTTTCAACCATTACTTAGATATATCGTTAGAGCCATATTTCATTGGTCTATTTGTCGTCTGCAAATGCTTTGAGTTTGGACAAGTCTAAGATTGTGTCGTCTGGGGAAGACATGTATTTATTTGAACTGTGTAACAAAGTATATGTACTGAATTTTGCGTCAATAAGTATTTAAAAAGTTTTCCAATAAAGACAAGGATCAGTTTCTAAATACTACTTTGCGGAAGAAGAGAAATATCGTGGAAAAAGAAGATCATGCTGGTTACCAGTATGTTTTCTTGTTATTTACGACGCTTCTTCCCTTGTAGAGTAAAATCTTTTCTTTGTCAAATATAAATTGTCGTCTGCAAATGCGCTGAATTTGAACGGGTCTAAAGATTGTCGTCTGCAAAAGGGTTAATATCAATAATATATTCCTTTGATAGTTTGTATCGGACGTCAATCGAACCGGGGCGCTAAAACACGCGGACATACAGTGATATTTTTAGATAGGTATATGTGAAGTCTTTTGCTACCAACTGTAATGAATCTGACGTTAACAATAAAATTTTCGGTCAAGTAATAAAGAATGAGTTTTGATCATAATAATGAAGCAGTTAGCGGACTATGTAGATCAAGATCAGACTGCACGTTCCGTGCAGTCTGATCTTGATCTACACAGTCCGCAGAAGCTATTACAGTCGTCATTTGGAAGTGAACGAGTTAGGATCGAATTTGCTACCTTTCAGGATTACAAGCGTATTTACTGAAGTGACTCAAGTACAGGATTTCTGTCAATTAGATGCGGATTAAGGGAAGCTTTAGTAAATATGGGTAAATAAACTACTTTTTTATTGATTGAATTATTTTAATCCGTCAGATCTAATATCGGACGAATAGATTACTCATGGATTTCGCATAGCTATGAATTAGATAGCATTTGAAATCATTACAGGAAAAGAAGTAGGCCTACTTGCCTTTTACGGGCAATTTCTCCCTCCTTCCACCCTGTCTCTCTCTCTTCTCTTCTCTCTCTCTCTCACTCTCTTTCTCTCCCCTCTGTTTGTCCCTGTCTCTTTGTCTCTCTCTCTCTCCCTATCTTTCTCTATCTGTCTATCTGCCATTCTTTCTCTTTCCTCTGTGTCTCTGTCTCTCTCTCAGTGGTAATGAAGAGGGCTAGCCAACATTTTTTTTTAATTCGAATACCCGCTGGATCAGATTCTCTCGGGAGATTGCTGAAAATAATCCTCTGTCATCGCTAAAAATTCTCTCAACTGTTATATGGGGTAAAAACTTGGTTGCCTAGAAAGAGATTTGTGCGTATTTGACCGCTTCATATCTTGACGTAACTGATATCGTCGGTTTACTTCAAAAATCTCGTAACTACAGCTTGAAACAAGCTGTAGTTACGAGGCTGTTGAAGTAAATCGACCATATAAAAGTTATTACAAAACAACAAGCGAGCAAACACACACGTAGCCGTCTTGTTCTGAACAACAAATTGAATGGGTGCAGCTGTAGAAAACGCTGTAGAAGACGCAGGTGAAAAAGCCTACCATGGTGAAGATGATGAGCTTTCCGCTTTATCGAAATTTGTCATAAAAACTATATATACTGTTCAATCACGATTCAAGGGATATGTAGCTTTCCTTTCTTCCGTTCTAGAGGTTGAAATGAAAAAAAAAACACGGTGTTACTTCGTCTGACAGGTTTTTTTAATTTACATGCAAATATCTAAGCAACTGGGGGAATGCGACGATGGAATTTGAATTAACACTTGGGTTATCCGTCACAATCGCCACAAGCCCGCGTTTTTGTCTCTTTATATTCTAGAGTGTCTATATTTTATGGCGCTTTTTCCGTCTTATTGGTTTCTCTTGTAATCTAGGGGCGCTCTTGAAAAAAGGGGACATCATGCATCTTGTTGCATTATACCACCTCATCAAGCAAACCATTGCATTATATGTATCCATTTTTGTCAACAACCGCATGAATCATGAGATAGAATAATCGTCGACACGCAGAAAAATTACCAATAGCCAAAAGGCTCGGCCCATATCAGCCTGTGCGCGGAATGTGCAGGCTGTCATGGGTCGATACTTTTTGCAACTGCATTTGTCTGTATTTTTTCGGGGCACTGCTCAACTATTTTCTCACTTGTGAACCTTCTATTTTGTCATCTCTGCTACACCTATACCTATTTGTTCTGATCTATCGTTTTGTCTGTTTTAAAGGTGGCCCTTCAGATTTTGGGGCGAAAATTTTACAAGAATACAAAAATATCATCCTTATACTCCAAAAGCCTTATAATTTTCATTCATAAAGCCCAGGGGTCGAAAACCATCCGGCATCAAGAGAAATTAGAGATGTACTGCAGTTCAGATCGACACCGACGCGAAACACAGTCTATTTGTAGATGAGCAACTCGCTCATTTACACACCGGAAATATACAGACGAAGCTTCAAACATAACGTCAGAAAAAGTCATTATGGAAAATAATTACAAGTTTTATATGCTGTGGAATTTCAGTCATTAGTCACGTGCCAATCACTTAACATTCCCACAATGCTTTTTTAAAATTTTTGGCGGGAAATCTAAAAATAGCTTAAGAGGCTACGTAGCCTTTTAAGGGAGTACCATCAAAAAAAAGATTTCATTACTCTCGACGCTAAAAGTTCTTTCGACTGTTCATGTGAGTTGCCAGGCGATATTATACTATGGATCCATTACTGAATGAGGACTTGTATGGTAGGCCGTAATGCATCAAGGAGATGCGTTAAACCCCACTCTGCCAGAACATGGCTCTTTTGTTAATTTTCTAGAATTTCTTCCTCAAGCAGTACAAACAAAAAATAGCTCCTTTTCTTGACTTGTTTGGAAAAGCACGTGAAATGTTAAAAGAGGCGTAAAATGTCGTAACTGTCTGGTAATGATCTAATAGTGATCAACTTTCAATCATGACAAAACGACGTGTCGACCTTAGACAAAAAAAATCCCCACACTGTCTGACCTATTTCATGTACATGCCCTGGTATATACTACTAAATCAACGCTAACACAATAGACGCAATTAACAGATCAATATGGAATCGATATAATCTGTCAACTTGGTAAAAACTATTAAAGCTACCGTCCCATGCTATCTCTGTGTTCATATTACAACACGTATGATACTGTGACTAATAAATAACAGCACTACAGTACATTATTACCTAGACATAAATGTCAACGTGCATAAATAAAAGAATTACAACAGATACAAATAATGGACAATAGGGTATCTCCATCCGTCGAACTGCGTCAAACATTGTATGCAACTAAAACACATTTAATATGAGGAAATATGCTATGCTATATATTTGACTTGGTCAAATTGCTTTCCGACGTGTGAGAGTAGTCATTATCAGTTACGGGTCCATAATTGTAACATTACCTGAAGTTCATTAATGATGTAATAACGTTACAGTTGATAAATTGCACCTTCGATCCTGGAGGTGAGGATAGGCTTCTCTATTCCCTAAAGGTAAATTTGACATGAAAATCAATTACCACGTGGTGCGAAATGACGAGCATCTGATTCACTAAGATCCGCGGTAACCACTATGTAAGACACTATGTTATTTTAAACCTTGTTCATTGCGCAATGTTTTGGATAAAGTGTTCTTCGGTCATCAAAGATTCAGGATAGTCGTCATCGGAAATCCAGATGTGAAACATCACGTTAAACTTTATTCATGGAATTATCGTGCCTAAGTGAGCCTGGGTTGCCTAGGCTCTAGCTATAGTCTTCCTCGTAATAAAGCGTGTATAAGTGCAATTCGATTACCAGGATTTAGCCGACAGCGACCCTCATAATATAATATATAGCCTAGGTATATCCGGGTTTCCCAGGATCTAGTCATCCTCGCTTTATCTAGGTAACCCAGAGGCACACGTTATACGCGCGCTATATAGCGTGCGTAACGTGTGCGCCTGGGTTACCTAGATTTAGCCGATAGTCATTCGCGGTAACCTAGGTGTAAAATAGAAGGTAGAACTTCAAACACCAACAGAAATAACAAACAAGGTGCTACTCGTCCGCTGCGATATATATATGTTAAGCCTAATGTTTAGCTTTATTCATCATATTTTGTTGTGGATACAATGAATGAAGTACTTTTCAGTCGCCCCGGTTCGAGAATATGTATCCTCGAACGTAATGTGAAGTCGTTCATTACGTAAAATAGTAGCTTTAGTGAATAAGTTAAAGTGAACCTTAATCACTGAGATATTAGGATAACCATACTCTGTAAATTAGATGTGAAACATACTTTTGAACTTTGTTCACTACATATGCTTTCAACCTGGAAAAGGCGACCATTTTGTCATCAGGTAGGAAGTAAGCCCGAGACTGAGCAAATGTGAAACCCCGCAGGTATATCTTACCGAAGTCCTACCAGATAAAACATCTTGAAAAGTTAAGAATTTGTAAAATGTGAATAACTTGCTTATATTTCAGTGGGAGGTGACAAGATAACCTATTTTCGACCTGCCTGTATCCAAAATACGCGTTATTTCAGTTTCGAATACACACTTTTTGCGCTTTGCAAATTTTAACTTTGGAGTTTTGTCCTTAGCATAACTTCCAAAGTATTGAAGCTAGGTACTTCAAACTTCACAGTTACATCACATTAAAGAAAAGTGCAGTGTACAAGAACCATAACTCTATTCCTACTATTTTTGAGTCATTGCCCTTTGTACATTTTAACTTTGGATTTTTGTCCAGGTCATAAAGCTAGTTACTTCAAACTTCACACACAATTAGATCACATTAAGGAAAAGTGCATTGTACAAGAAGCATTACTCTGTACCGACTATTTTTTTAGTTATTGCCCTTTGTAAACTTTAACTTTGGTTTTTTGTCCAGGTCTTAATTTCCAATGTATTGAAGCTTGTAACTTCAAACTTCACACACAAATAGATTACCAAAAGGCAAAGTGCAGTGTACAGGAACCGTAACTATATTCCAACTATTTTTGGGTTTTTGCCCTTTGAAAATTTTAACTCTTGATTTTTGTCCGGAGCATAACATCCGAAATATTTAAATTAGTAACTTCAAATCTGACACACAGCTAGATCACATTGAGGAAAAGTGCAGTGTACAAGAACCATTACCCTATACCAACTATTTTTGAGTAATTGCCCTTTGTAAAGTTTAACTTTGGATTTTTGTACAGGTCATAACTTCCAATGTATTGAAGCTAGTTACTTATAACTTCACACACAATTAGATCACATTAAGGAGAAGTGCCGTGTACAAGAACGATTACTCTGTACCAACTATTTTTTTGAGTTTTTGTCCTTTGTAAATTTCACACACAGTTAGATTACAGAGAGGAAAAGTGCAGAGTACAAGAACCGTAACTCTATTCCAATTTTTTTTATTATTGCCCTTTGTAAATTTTAACATTTTATTTTTGTCCGTGGCATAATTTCCAAAGTAAAAAAGCTAGTAACTTCAAACTTCATATACATATAGGCCACATTAATAAGACGTGCATCGTACTCGGACCATTAATCTATTTCCAGTGTTTTAAGACTTATCCCCTTTTATAAATTTTAACTTTGTATTTTATCTGGGCTGTAACTTGCAAAGTACAGAAGCTAGTGACTTCAAACTTCAAATGTACAATTAGATCACATAATGCAAAGTGCTTTCAGAAGAACCATAACTCTATTCCCATTATTTTAAGAGTTATTTCCCTTTGTATATTATAATTTTTGTTTTTGTCTGGGGCATAACTTCCAAAGCATAAAAGCTAGTGACTACAAACTTCATATACAGATAGACCACATTAACGTGAAGTGCATGCAGAGTACAAGAACCATAAGTCTTTCCCCACTTGTTTTTTTTTCTGTTAACTCTTTCTTTTGTATTAAACCATTCTGCATTCTGTTACAAAGGGCACTTATGTGACAAGGAGTGGTGCGGGGTATGATCACGTTTAGTGATAGCTCTAGTTTATTCTGATTCAAAATTTTGGGCCACTATGTTGATATTTCAAGTTTTACTTTTTAAGATCAATATGATTTAAATTAATTTTCAGCAGCCGACAACCCCCTCCTCTTTCCAATTAAGGAAAAAAACATACGCTTCATCCCGATTTTGTATGAAGTCAGTGGGTCACTAGGGCATGAATTAATGACAACTTCATTTTGAAAAAAAAATGGAATATATGTTTATAATTATGTAAATGAGACACTTATGTTAAAAAATCTTTCATGTGATTTTATCCTTTACCACACAATTGAAAGATTTAACGACTTTGAGGAAGTGAGAAGCTTTTTGAAAACCGTAGGAAAAGAAGCAACTTCTGGAAAACTGTCCGTTCTCCTACAGTATTTAAACATACAGTTCGTTCTACTCTTTCAAAGGCATATTCAATTATTTTAGGTACATTTAAATTGCCGTCTGCAAGTGCTTCCAGTTTTAAGAAGTCTACAATTTTGGTTTTAGGTATAGAGTTAGATAAGAACATTTTGATACAATTTTCCTTCTCCAACAATATTTCTAATTGTTAACCATTTACGAAACAAAATGATGTCTTTTAGCGACCCATATTAAACAAAATATAGTTTTACTTCGAAAAACTGGCTTGGGGTTAAAGTTGAATCTGTACCAGAACTTGACAATATTGAGAGCATGTGCGGCCGACAAACTCTTTTTGATATTTTTTTTTTCTTTACAAAGGTAATCAAAGCGTTGAGAACACTGAAGTGGTATTTGTCAAGGAAGCCGTTGTGTGGAATTAATAATTTGAAAGAAAAAGAGAAATATTGTTCAAATATTGGCTTGAAAGTCAACCAACTAAACAAATGAATACCTGTTTGGTTGATGGGCGAGTACGCATGACAAAATTAAAATTATTTGTGGATTTGTTGTCTCCTTTTGATCATTAGGCGGAGTTAGGAGTAACATCATTTGACAGTAAGATGCATGATGGAAAGAGAGAGAAACCATGTGAACACATCGAATACAATTAAGTTTGTACCTGAAACCTATGATTTTAGAATATATCTGGCCGTTAACGTTTCATTCCAAACATTACAATAAATTATTTAGATCTATAAATATTCATGCCGAATCAAATGGAGTAGCGCAATCATGGGATGAACAAACCATGGGACGAAGTGGTATTCGTACGAAAAAGCCCAGGACCAAAGGATCGGTAGACAATTTTTGTATCATTGCGCCAAAAGAAGGTTATGAGAGAGTGAAGCAATAAAAAATAGTATTTCCACGATTGATGGCCGTACCCAAAGTATTATCACAGGCCATTTCCAACTACATATCTGAGTGCTACGAAAACTCTCATTTGTCTTAGAAAAAAATCAATTTAATTGGGTTTAATTGGGTTTATTTCCTTAGGTTTTGCACCAAAAACGATACATGGTCTTCAAAATTCAATATTGAACTCATAGTGGTATTATCTTCGACAAATATCACAAAAATGGATTAAGACAGCAAATTCTGTGGCAGTCTGCCCTTTAAACCCACCACTATTGGAGAGGTCTGATGACCTCTCCAATTAGAATTAGTGTAAGAAAGTTCTAGCAGCTAAGGTTATCCATACTGAAATGGAAGCAACACTAGGAAGTAATGTCCATTCCTATGCCAAACTTGAAAAGTGTATGGCGGAATCCATGCATGACAGGCAAAGCCTTGAGGATAATGCCCATCCTTGAAGGCCAGACATTAATGCTCTTTGGTAGACAGTATATTTCAAGAACTGACTGTTTAAAATGTTCCGTCCGATATTTGAACTCCCGGTCCGTTGTGGTGTAATGTTTTCTACAAAGTTTGCCCTGAAATTCAAATATTCCGAGTCTTTATAAATGGCTCTGTTTTTCAATTTAAGGATTTTAACTCTTTCGCAAACTAACAAAGTCTCTGTTACTTATCTTGGTCGAAAAGTTGAGTAAACGTTTATTTTAGTTTTGAACTCAAAGTAACGGTTATCGCGTAGGAAAGTGGTTCGGTTCTATACGCAGGATGCCCAAATTAGATAGATGAGTATTTATAGAATGCCATCTAGCGGGAGATAATGGCCAGACTGCATGTTCTGTGCAGTTTGATCTTAACCTGCACTGTCCGCGAAAACATTTCACATTGTCGATGGAAATGAAAGAGGTAATTTCTACGTCTATATATCTAGTACAAGAGAATGAAGAAAGGTCGTGTGTCGTTTACAATTTTTTATCGCTCAGCAGTGAATGGTTCGATTCAATTTTCAATATCTTTACAACCAAGTGCACCTGAAATATTAATTGGTTTTCTGAAAGGACAGTTACCTTTTCGTGGATCTAATAATCCATCGCGTGAAGGTACACAGCGGTAGAAGGAGCGAGGGTTAAAGTAGTTCCGGCTTAAATTTTGCCGGAATATCCCGTATGTTTGTAGCTTGAAACTGATTCAAACGCTCTGGAATTTTAGTTCGACTCACACGAGAACGACTTGTCCAAATCAAAAGGATTCGCAGACAACAATTTAATTCAGGTTAAAATGACAGAATTTGTATGATAGGCTAGAAAACATAGTGAGAAAACGAGACAATGCTGTTTCTTGTATTTTCTCTTTTTTCCGCAATGTTTTCAAACAGACTTTTTCATCGGTTTGCTAAATGCGAAAACTCGAAATTGTCTGCTAAAGAGTTAATAGACTAGTCTTCAAAAATAGTAAAAATCCGAAATGTAGCAAGTGTCATTTTCTAAGTTTTTTAAGTCTTTGGATTTCAAACTCATTATAGATCTACATGTATGCTTTTAATTAAATGTGTTCGTACTGATGACTAGAGTCTATATGGGCAGAAAAAGGACATGTAGTATACATGTACATATATAAAGTCATTGCCAACAAGTTTTCTAATTCTATACAAACCATACCGTGGGTCGACTCTTAACGATCCCGAAAAAGAAGGTTTTTAAAAACAGTGTGGAAAAAGAATAAAATGCTGGTAACTGGAAAAAGAATAAAATGCTGGTAACCAGCATTTTTTTTTTCTTTTCCCGCAATGTTTTCTACCTTTTGAAAGACAAATTTAAAAAAAAATGAATAACATTTCAAATGTAATTTGCAAATTTATGCTTTCGATGTCGACATGTCTTAAATTTTCTCGTTTTGAAGAGAATTAACTCGTTACCTGATGCAGGCCCGTAGGAACAGGGGGGAAATGGGGGGAGGGGGTAAGCCCCCCCCCCCCCCCCCAATGATTTTGACAATCATGGTTAATTCAAATTACCCTTTGTCGCGGATAGTTTCAATCGACGCAAAATTTTCCATAAAATACGAGATAGCACACACCCCATCTTGAATTGCTTCCTACGTCCCTGTGATGGTCATATTTTATATTTATCTATACTGAAAGCATTTGCAGATGACAAATTATGATAGATGTATATCAAATGACAGGATTGTCTTTGAAGTGTAATAAACGTTATGGAAAAGGAGAAACTGTTGGTTACCAGCACTGTCTTCTTTTCCCGCAATGATTTTGCGATTTTCACGCTTCTTTCTCTTGGTTATCAGAACTAAAAAACTCAGACTTGTTTGGTAAAGAGTTATATTGGGACATATTAATACGACATGAAAACATTACAAAAACATTAATAATGGCAAGCATTATACAAATTTAAAATTTCGCAAAATTAAAGGTGTAAAAATTGATTCAAATTTGAATCAGAAAGACTAGAAAACACTGTTGCCTATGTGCCTAATCTCTTCAGAGTCGGCATTATGGTTATCTACATGTATGTACCTAATCTCTTTAGAATAATTTCTGTTTTGTATGTACCTAAACTCTTTAGAGTCTTCTTCACAAACTAAAGAGTAAGGTACATACAAAACAGAAATGAAGACTCTAAAGAGTTAAGGTACAAACACAACAGATATGACGATCCTAAAGAATTAAGGTACATACAAAACAGAAATGAAAACTCTAAAGAGTTAAGGTACAAACACAAAAGCTTTGAGGACTCTAAAGAGTTAAGGTACATACAAAACAGAAATGAAGACTCTAAAGAGTTAAGGTACATACACAACAGCTTTCAAGACTCTAAAGAGTAAAGGTACATACTCTAAAAAGTTAAGGTACAAACACAACAGATATGACGATCCTAAAGAGTAAAGGAACATACAGAACAGAAATGAATACTCTAAAGAGTAAAGGTACATACGCAGCAGATATGACGATCCTTAAGAGTAAAGGTACATACAGAACAGAAATGAAGACTCTAAAGAGTAAAGGTACATACGCAGCAGATATGACGATCCTTAAGAGTAAAGGTACATACAGAACAGAAATGAAGACTCTAAATAGTTAAGGTACATACGCAACAGATATGACGATCCTAAAGAGTAAAAGTACATACAAAACAGAAATAAAGACTCTAAAGAGTAAAGGTACATACGCAGCAGATATGACGATCCTAAAGAGTAAAGGTACATACAGAACAGAAATGAAGACTCTAAAGAGTTAAGGTACATACGCAATGGATATGACTATCCTAAAGAGTAAAGGTACATACAGAACAGAAATGAAGACTCTAAAGAGTTAAGGTACATACGCAACAGATATAACGATCCTAAAGAGTAAAGGTACATACAAAACAGAAATGAAGACTCTAAATAGTAAAGGTACATACACAACAGATGTGACGATCCTAAAGAGTAAAGGTACAAACAAATCAGAAATGAAGACTCTAAAAAGTTGTGTATGTCCCATATCTTTAGAGTCTTTATTTCTGTTTTGTATGTACCTTTACTCTTTAGGATCGTTATGTCTGTTGCGTATGTACCTTAACTCTTTAGAGTTTTCATTTCTGTTTCGTATGTACCTTAACTCTGTAGGATGGTCATATCTGTTGCGTATGTACATTGACTCTTTAGAGTCTTCATTTCTATTGTGTATGTACCTTTACTCTTTAGGATCGTCATATCTGTTGTGTATGTACCTTAACTCTTTAGAGTTTTCATTTCTGTTCTGTATGTACCTTAACTCTTAAGGATAGTCATATCTGCTGCGTATGTACCTTTACTCTTTAGAGTCTTACGAACGAAGTCCGTAACAAAGAAACAAATGAATAAATGCATGGCAGAAATAAGGATCGGAGCGGGATTCGAACTCCGAACTCCCGGACGCAAAGCCAATACCCTAACCACTGAGCCAAAGAGATATCTCAAGAGATATCTCTCTGACGCAGTAGCCAGGTATTGTATTTAAATCGGGAGTATGCCATGCAGGAAGGAGTGGTCTCCCGTAACACACCCCCTCTTAAAGTCATCATTTATTGATGACTCAAAGCCTTATTAGGCAGGAAGTCCGATTTTGGACAACAAATGGGATTAATGGCTCAATGGCCAATCCCGGACGAGCCCCCATCTTACGAACAAAGTCCGTAACAGAGAAACAAATGAATAAATGCATGGCAGAAATAAGGATCGGAGCGGGATTCGAACTCCGAACTCCCGGACGCAAAGCCAATACCCTAACCACTGAGCCAAAGAGATATCTCAAGAGATATCTCTCTGACGCAGTAGCCAGGTATTGTATTTAAATCAGGAGTATGCCATGCAGGAAGGAGTGGTCTCCCGTAACAAGAGTCTTCATTTCTGTTCTGTATGTACCTTCGCTTTTTGGAGTCTTCATTTCTGTTCTGTATGTACCTTTACTCTTTGGAGTCTTCATTTCTGTTCTGTATGTACCTTCACTCTTTAGGATCGTCATATCTGCTGTGTATGTACCTTTACTCTTTGGAGTCTTTATTTCTGTTCTGTATGTACCTTCACTCTTTAGAGTCATCTTTTCTGTTCTGTATGTACCTTTACTCTTTGGAGTCTTCATTTCTGTTCTGTATGTACCTTCGCTCTTTAGGATCGTCATATCTGCTGTGTATGTACCTTTACTCTTTAGAGTCTTCATTTCTGTTCTGTATGTACCTTCGCTCTTTAGGATCGTCATATCTGCTGTGTATGTACCTTAACTCTTTGGAGTCTTCATTTCTGTTCTGTATGTACCTTCGCTCTTTAGAGTCTTCTTTTCTGTTCTGTATGTACCTTCGCTCTTTGGAGTCTTCTTTTCTTTTCTGTATGTACATTCGCTCTTTGGAGTCTTCATTTCTGTTCTGTATGTACATTCGCTCTTTGGAGTCTTCTTTTCTGTTCTGTATGTACTCTTTGGAGTCTTCATTTCTGTTCTGTATGTACATTCACTCTTTGGAGTCTTCTTTTCTTTTCTGTATGTACCTTTACTCTTCGGAGTCTTCATTTATGTTCTGTATGTACCTTCGCTCTTTAGGATCGTCATATCTGCTGTCTATGTACCTTTACTCTTCGGAGTCTTCATTTCTGTTCTGTATGTACCTTCGCTCTTTAGGATAGTCATATCTGCTGTGTATGTACCTTAACTCTTTAGAGTCTTCATTTCTGTTCTGTATGTACCTTCGCTCTTTAGAGTCTTCTTTTCTGTTCTGTATATACCTTTACTCTTTGGAGTCTTCATTTCTGTTCTGTATGTACTTTCACTCTTTAGAGTCATCTTTTCTGTTTTGTATGTACCTTTACTCTTTGGAGTCTTCATTTCTGTTCTGTATGTACCTTCGCTCTTTAGGATCGTCATATCTGCTGTGTATGTACCTTTACTATTTGGAGTCTTCATTTCTGTTCTGTATGTACCTTCGCTCTTTAGGATCGTCATATCTGCTGTGTATGTACCTTAACTCTTTGGAGTCTTCATTTCTGTTCTGTATGTACCTTCGCTCTTTAGGATCGTCATATCTGCTGTGTATGTACCTTAAGTCTTTGGAGTCTTCATTTCTGTTCTGTATGTACCTTCGCTCTTTAGGATCGTCATATCTGCAGTGTATGTACCTTAAGTCTTTGGAGTCTTCATTTCTGTTCTGTATGTACCTTCACTCTTTAGGATCGCCATATCCGTTGCGTATGTACCTTTACTCTTTAGAGTCTTCTTTTCTTTTCTTTATGTACCTTTATTCTTTGGAGTCTTCATTTCTGTTCTGTATGTACCTTCACTCTTTAGGATCGTCATATCTGCTGTGTATGTACCTTTACTCTTTGGAGTCTTCATTTCTGTTCTGTATGTACCTTCACTCTTTAGAGTCTTCTTTTCTGTTCTGTATGTACCTTCACTCTTTAGAGTCTTCCTTTCTTTTCTGTATGTACCTTTACTCTTTGGAGTCTTCATTTATGTTCTGTATGTACCTTCACTCTTTAGGATCGTCATATCTGCTGTGTATGTACCTTTACTCTTCGGAGTCTTCATTTCTGTTCTGTATGTACCTTCGCTCTTTAGGATAGTCATATCTGCTGTGTATGTACCTTAACTCTTTAGAGTCTTCATTTCTGTTCTGTATGTACCTTCGCTCTTTAGAGTCTTCTTTTCTGTTCTGTATGTACCTTTACTCTTTGGAGTCTTCATTTCTGTTCTGTATGTACATGTACCTTCACTCTTTAGAGTCATCTTTTCTGTTCTGTATGTACCTTTACTCTTTGGAGTCTTCATTTCTGTTCTGTATGTACCTTCACTCTTTAGGATCGTCATACCTGCTGTGTATGTACCTTAACTCTTTGGAGTCTTCATTTCTGTTCTGTATGTACCTTTGCTCTTTAGAGTCTTCTTTTCTGTTCTGTATGTACCTTTACTCTTTGGAGTCTTCATTTCTGTTCTGTATGTACCTTCACTCTTTAGAGTCTTCTTTTCTGTTCTGTATGTACCTTTACGCTTTAGAGTTTTCATTTCTGTTCTGTATGTACCTTCACTCTTTAGGATCGTCATATCTGCTGTGTATGTACCTTTACTCTTTGGAGTCTTCATTTCTGTTCTGTATGTACCTTCACTATTTAGGATCGTCATATCCGTTGCGTATGTATCTTTACTCTTTAGGGTCTTCATTTCTGTCCTGTATGTACCTTTACTCTTTAGGATCGTCATATCCGTTGCGATGTACCTTAACTCTTTAGAGTCTTCATTTCTGTCCTGTATGTACCTTTACTCTTTAGAATCGTCATATCCGTTGCGTATGTACCTTTACTCTTTAGACTCTTCATTTCTGTTCTGTATGTACCTTCACTCTTTAGGATCGTTATTTCCGTTGCGTATGTACCTTAACTCTTTAGAGTCTTCATTTCTGTTCTGTATGTACCTTTACTCTTTAGAGTCTTCTTTTCTGTTCTGTATGTACCTTTACTCTTTAGGATTGTCATATCTGTTGTGTATGTACCTTAACTCCTTAGAGTCTTCTTTTCTGTTCTGTATGTACCTTTACTCTTTAGGATCGTCATATCCGTTGCGTATGTACCTTTACTCTTTAGTGTCTTCATTTCTGTTTTGTATGTACCTTTACTCTTTAGGATCGTCATATCCGCTGCGTATGTAACTTTACTCTTTGGAGTCTTCATTTCTGTTTTGTATGTACCTTCACTCTTTAGGATCGTCATATCCGCTGCGTATGTATCTTACCTCTTTTGAGTCTTCATTTCTGTTCTGTATGTACCTTCACTCTTTAGGATCGTCATATCCGCTGTGTATATACCTTTACTCTTTAAAGTCTTCATTTCTGTTCTGTATGTACCTTCACTCTCTAGGATCGTCATATCCGCTGTCTATGTACCTTTACTCTTTAGAGTCTTCATTTCTGTTCTGTATGCACCTTTACTCTTTAGAGTCTTCATTTCTGTTCTGTATGTACCTTTACTCTTTAGGATCGTCATATCTGCTGTGTATGTACCTTTACTCTTTAGAGTCCTCATTTCTGTTGTGTATGTACCTAAACTCTTTAGAGTCTTCATGTGGGAACGAGAAAAATTGCTTGTTACCATCATTTTCTCCTTTTCCCACAATGTTTTCTACAGTCTTCTTTATCAGGGTCATCAGAAGTAGGTAGTGTGTGGTAATGGGTTAAAGCGCATGTTAAACATATTTTGGTCAT
The DNA here is from genome assembly GCA_943736015.1 of Tridacna crocea. Taxonomy (NCBI): domain Eukaryota; kingdom Metazoa; phylum Mollusca; class Bivalvia; order Cardiida; family Cardiidae; genus Tridacna; species Tridacna crocea. The sequence continues at coordinate 18,799,530 of OX031056.1, read as the reverse complement.
AAAACAACTAAACATATATATTTATCAGCGATTTAAAAACAAGTTTGTACAAATTATCCAAATCTCTCTTGATTCTGCTTCCTGGGAACTACACCAGTACTTAACCCGGATATGTTGATCAATGAAAGATACCAAACTTAAAAAACCCCGCTCCTGTGTCTTGAACTCCAGTCCCTTTGGTTATGTGGCAGACGCTCTATCTCTCAACCATGGACACTATCAATTAAGCTTTAGCCGATTCATTTTGTCGCTGTCAAAAGGGAAACATGCATTTTTTTTTTAAATTTTAAACATGCTTATATTGTTTATGTACCTAAACGCTTTACAGTTTATACTGCTTTCTAGATACCTTAACACGTTGGAGTAGACTACATCATCACTACGTTCTCTGTCCTAACCACATACAAACAGACAAAGCAATCTTTATATGCTCTTTTATCGCAAAAAACGCCAGACGGGCTGAAAAACGTAATTTCAAGTGTATTAACAGTCCTTTTCAGAAGAAGACGCCTGTCAATGAAATTGATAAATTAATCTACTTCCGAAAGGTCCCGGGCTTTAGCGCAATGATATTAAAGTTGGCATAAAGTAGTTCAATTTTAATAACTTGAATATTGGCATTTTCTTCTTAATTTGCAGATATCTAGGACGATATTTAAATTTTAATTTTGATCTGCAGATCTTCTATATGATACATATTTCTACATATGCCAGCGTTTCTATTTTGTCATACCGTACCCTCGCTCTTTACAGTCTATACCGAGTCTATATCAAAACAGTGTACCCTCACTCTATAGAATATTAGTTCAACCTTACCTTTTACCCAATAGGCCCGTGCTTCAAACGTTCCCGGTAAGAAAAGGACTAGAAAACACCGTGGAAAACGAACAAAATATTCGTAATCAATATTTTACACTTTCTTCACAATGTGTTCTATCCTTTTGAACACAGAATATCATTATTTGAGCCCCATTTAACTGCCGTCTGCTTAGACTGCTTTCAATTTTGGAAATGCTCGTATACAATATTCTTGAAAATGGTGAAGATTGAAAAGCAATCTTTATTTAAATATTCCTCGATTTCAATTAGTTTCAGTCCACAAATTTACGACCATTTCGTCATCAGTAACTTATTTTATATCGTACTGCCGAATGAATGTACAGGTGGCCTTAACGACGTATATTACAAATGTTCGCACGCATCCAACTGCGCATGTGCTTTTGTCATCGATAGTGATTCAGAAGCGCACATAATGGTATTACTATTAGCTGACTGAAACGCAAGGCACTTCCTTTGGGTAAGGAAGAATAAAATTAATTCTCTGAAAAGTCACTATCAAATAATATGAAATACTGTTGACAAGGCATTTCACCCCAAACAAGCAAACAAATGCAGGAAATTGAACCCTTGACCAGTCAATAAATTTTAGCTCTGTCCAAATTGAAAGCATTTGCAGAAAACAATTTCAATTATGATGGCTCAAATGGTGCAATTGTTTATTAATAGGGTAGAACACATTGTGGGAAAAGGAGAAAATGCTAGTTAACCGCATTTTCTACTTTTTCCACACATTTTTTGAAAGGCTTCTTTCTAAAGGTTGTGATAGGTGTTCATTGTGTGGGAAGGGGTTAAAGCTGAGGAACTATAGCTGTTTCCACTTTGAAAATTATTGTTTGAAAATGAGAAATCGCTCCAAATGAGCAATTTCTCATATTCCCACTGTGTCCGCTAAGGTTTTATCCTAATATTTTTCCTTAGAAAAAAAGTAAGTTCCAAGGTGACCTTCATTCCTGTTTTCTGACAAAATATGCATGGATAGCTGCTGCTTTCTATTTTTTCTTATCTTTTACAATTAATAATACTATAAGTGGAAATTGTAAGAAAAATCTGCCAACACTACACTTACTACACTATCCACAAAGGCTGATCTAATTCTGATCCCCAGTGATTGTTAACCCTTTACCAAACAACACAATTTTAGACTGATCCAAATTGAAAGTATTTGGAGACGTCATAATAAATCTAACTCAAAAAATGATTTTTTCTCAGTAGGGTAGAAAACAATGTTTGAAAAGGAGAAAATGCTGGTTACCAGCATTTTCGCCTTTTCCCACAATGTTTTCAAAAGGCTTCTGTCTCAGGGTTGTAAAAGCAGGGAGTGTTTGGTAAAGGGTTAAAGTAATGTAAGTTCTGTGGATACCTCAGCCCTTTACCACACAATACAAAGTTTTGACTGGTCTTGAAAACATTCATGTTGGGAAACAGAGAAAATACTGCTAACCTGTATTTTCTCTTTTTCCCAAAAAGTTTTCTTACCTCACACAGACAAATCCCATGCCTTGTGCCACATTTACTATGTCATCTTGAAAAGCTTTCAATTTGGAAATTTTGTTAAGAGTTTAGATTTGATTGTTTATGTTTTAATTCACAGATGTATGAAGTGGTCACACAATGAATCATTTGATCAACGTACAGGTCTACAAATCTGAGGAACCTCTTGTCCCAGGTAGGTGTTTTTGACATTCTTTTATTGATAATGAATATTGATGACAAGGCTGATTGATTGATTGGTTGATTGATTGATCCATCAATTGATTGATTTATTGATTGATTTATTAATTGATTGATTGATCAGTCCGTTGAAAAACTGTGCAAAATTAGTACTTGGATAGACTGCTTCTAATAAATACTTGATTTGAAAAGGAAAAACACCCAGTTTTATGTTCATAATAACATTATGAATATTTAAATGAATGCCAGACTCTGAATGTTTACAATACTTTGCTAAGCAAATAATAGCCCATTGGGAGTAAGATGATAATATTACTTAACTCTTTACCAAACAATCATCACCTTTAACGACCCTGTGAAAGAAGCCTATAGAAAACATTGTGGGAAAAGGAGAAAATGATGGTAACCAGCATTTTCTCCTTTTCCCTCAATTTTTTCTACCCTCCCCCAAACAAATTTCAATTTTTGAGTAACGTTTATTTTGTCGCCTGCAAGACTTCGTGCTTTTAATTTGGACCGGTCTAAAATTCTGTTGTTTGGTAAAGAGTTTACTCTTTACCTTTTTAGAACCATAATTTTAGACTAGCCTATATAGAAAGCATATAAAACAAGGAAATAAATGTGACTCAAAACTGCAATTTATCTATGGAAGTGTAGTAAAACATTACGGGAATAGGAAAAATGCTGCTTTCCAGCATTTTTTCTGTTTTCAAAAATATTTTCAAATGGTCTCTTTCCCATCGTTTTTAACTCTTTACCACACAATCCTGACTTTAAACAACCCTGAGAAAGAAAGCCTTTGAAAACACTGTGGGAAAAGGAGAAAATGCTGATAACCAGCATTTTCTCCTTTTCCCACAATGTTTTCTACCGATTCCAAGTCAAATTTCAATTTATTATTCACATTTATTTTGTCGTCTGCAAATACTTTCAATTTAGACTAGTCCAAAATTTTGTTGTTTGGCAAAGAGTTATGAAGGCAGTGTGTGATAAAGAATGAAAGAACAAAAGAACTTCATTTTTGTTTAGATTTAAAACTGGGATAGCTACCACAACTGCAGTTGCTTCTGCAGACAGTGTTGATAAAAGATCAGACTGCACAAAATGTGCAAACTGATCATTGATCTACTTAGTCAGATGTTCTGACACATACAAAAATGTTCATGATACTGCTATACTTTGGTCTCAATTAGGCCTAACAAGAAATATTTGTGTTTATGGTTTTGGTATGAGATCCTGTAGGTTTTTTTTTTTCCAGAAGTTTTTACATGGACCAATTTGCAATGAAATCACACCAGACAGATTTTTTGTTTGTCAATCATAGCGTAAAAAGTATTGGGTCGGAAGCATTTTCTAGGCAGGGTACGAAACCCCTGAACACAGATACTTCTTTCGAGGCTTAAAGTCTAAAAGGGTCCATTTATTTTCTTTTTTGCATTGGAAAGTTTAATTTGAAATTTAAATACTTATATGAACAGCTGAAAGTATGGCTTTAAACAAACTGGCCTATTTTATATAGGAATTGTGTAACTTAATCCGCTTAGTATTTGAAAAGTAAAGTGTTCACTTAGCCCTGTTATTTGTACACAAAAAATTAAGGGTCTACTCTGTTAACCCTTTACCCCATAAGGCATCTCTATGGTATCTCTAATTGACCCTAAATAACAGCATGGATGAAGCCGTTTCTTATGTGTATATGACACCTTTTGATAGCATAGAAAACATTGTGACAAAAGGTGAAATTGCTCGTTACGAGCAATTTCACCTTTTGCCACAATGTTTTCCAAAGGCTCTTACAAGTAATGCGTAGAAATGAGTATCTATGGAGTAAAGGGTTAATGTCATATGTCTATAAGATACAAATCAAAGTTGTTTAGGATCCTGTTTAAACAAATTTTGATTAATTAATTGATAACAAGTTTTCAGGGGCATAAAGTCTTGTTTGTACGGTAAAATCCATGAACTGGTAAAATCCATGAACTACTTAATGTATTGCAAAATTTTAGACATATGCAAAATGCAGGCAGATGAGAAAAATTAAATGTGGCTCAAATGAAAGTCTGATGAAAATGTTGAAAACATTGTAGATAAAGGATAGAATGCTGGTTTAACCAGCATTTTCTCCTTTTACCACAATGTTTTCAATTATCTCTTTTCCAAGTGATGTTAAAACTTGGGATTGGTTGGTAAGGGATATATATAAGGAATACAATCATAATGTCTTGGACCAAATTAACCCTTTCCCAAACAATCCCTAGTTTTTACGACTCTGAGAAAGATGCCTTTTGGAAAAATTGTGGGAAAAGGAGAAAGAATGTTTTCTACCCTGCTGGAAACAAATTTCAATTTTTAAGTAACATTTATACTTTCGTCTGCACAGTGCTATCAATTTGGACCAGTCTAAAATTTTGTTGTTTGGTTAACTCTTTACCACACGAGAAAATTTTAGACTGGTCCAAATTGAAAGGATTTGCAGACGACAAAATTAAGATTACTGAAAAATTGAAATTTGTTCTTGGAAGTGTAGAAAACACTGTGGGAAAAGGAGAAAATGCTGGTTACCAGCATTTTCTCCTTTTCCCACAGTGTTTTCAAAAGGCTTCTTTCTCAGGGGCGTCAAAAGTAGGGATTGAGTGGTAATGGGTTAAGAGTTAAAGTGAAGTGTTAGGTTTACATTTGCAGGGTACTAAAGTCTTGTTTTCCTTGATTTTGTAGGTAGGGTAATCCACAAATTTGGAGACCTTGATGAATAATTAATCCATGACCCACTCTGACTCATTTGAATGAAGCTTTTGATAACTTAATTATGTCAATTTGACCCATACATGTATATTATCTTACCTAAATAGATTTTTTTTTTGTTTCAAAATAATTATGTCTTTCATGGGTGAATGAGTTGGTGCTTGGTTGAGTGAGTATTCTGATAGTCAACTTTTTTTCTGTATGTTACATAGTATTATTTCCATTAAAAAGAAAAAAATGTTTTTCTGTAAGAAAACATTTTCCTGCTTGACAAAAAATCAAAACAAATCTATTAAAATCTATGTATTAATTGATATGACAATCTAATTCAATAAGCAAATTTATACTGCATCTCTGTAGAACTTACCGTATATCTTATCACATAACATCCCTTGTTTTCAGTGTAATATACCCAGTACGAATTTTCTTATCTTATACACCTTATACACGTTTGATATCATATTTGTGTGATGTCAGTTTTGACGTCATTTTGTGCACATTTCATGCAAGTGAATGGGTCTCATAGAAAATACCATGGGAGCATTTATGAATGTTTTTGCATCATCTAATCTTTATTTTGTGAAATACCGTTGTGATAAAAAAGAATCAGACATTTGTGGGCGTTTGAAATAAGACTTTATTAAACTTGTCACGCAAAATGTTATTAAGCTCGCCAAAGGCTTGCTTAATAACATTTCCCTTGACTTGTTTAATAAAATCTTATCTCAAAAGCCAACTCATGTCAGATCCTATATATCTTATATAAAACAAAGTCCTTGTAAGTAGCATTTGGATAATCGATGACAGCTTATGCATGACCAATGAAAACATCAATACAAATCAATAACCTTTGTCCTCTACCACATGACAGAATTTCAACTTGTCCAAATTTGAAGCATCCGCAGACGAGATGAAATGTGGTTAAAATTATGGGACATGTTTTTGAAAGAGTAGAAAACATTGTTTGAAAAGAAGAAAATACAAGTTTACCAGCATTTACTGAAAACACAAGATGATAAATGGTTGATTGTATGGTGTTTAATGCTGTTTTCTTTAATATTTCATATATTGATGCAGCCAGTGGACTATCCATGCTTTCGAGCAGTTTCTTTCACTAGTATCTGTACGATATTCTTTCCAAACCACTAACAGCTTTTCCATTTAACCCTTTACCTAATAAGACATTTCTTTGGTATCTCCAATTGACCCTAAATAACAGCAAGGATGATGCCATTTCTTATGTGTATATGACACCTTTTGATAGCATAGAAAACATTGTGAACAAAGGTGAAATTGCTCGTCACGAGCAATTTCACCTTTTGCCACAATGTTTTCCAAAGGTTCCTACAAGCAATACGTAGAAATGAGTATCTATGGAGTAAACGGTTAACCATAGTCAAAAAAATGATTGTAAGATAAAGGTTAACTCTTTACCAAATGACAAAACTGTAGACCTGTCCGTATTGAAAGCATTTGCAAAAGACAAAATAAAATTTAATGTAACTCAACGGTTGAAACTTGACTTTAGAAGAGTGGAAAACATTGTGGGAAAGGGAGAAAATTGTGGTTACCAGCATTTTCTCCTTTTCCCACAATGATTTCAGAAGACTTCTTCCTCTGGTTTACAATCCCTGGTTTTCACGACCCCCAGATGGAAGCCTATTGAAAACACTGTGGGAAAAGGAGAAAATGCTGGATACCAGTATTTTCTCTCTTTCCCACAATGTTTTCTACCCTCCCACAATCAAATTTCAATTTTTGAGTTACGTCTATTTTGTTGTCTGCAAGTGCTTCCAACTTGGACAGGTCTAAAATTTTGTCGTTTTGTAAAGGGTTAATGCATAAGTGGATCATGACTTTGTTGTGCTAAAAGCAAAGCTGTGACAAAAATCTCAATCATCTATCCCATGTAAAACCATTTTGCTCACTGTTTTAGGCTCAAGACCAGAATCGGCAGGTTACAACCAGCCAGGTGATACTGACTCTAGAATAGAAGAAATTCCTGCAGTGCGGGAAAAGTGTCCAGTATGTGGGGTAAGTTGCTGCATAAACAAAAACGAATATGATTATTGACCTTTGCAAGTTTCAGATCCTTGCCAACATTGTACACATTTTGTGAGTTTCTCTTTCAAAGAGGGTTCTAAAAATCAGATCCTTTAACCCTTTCCCAAATGACAAACTTTTGGACTAGACTAAATTGAAAGCATTTGCAGATGACAATTCAACTCTTTCGGAAAAGATGATTTCTGTCTATGATAGGGTAGAAAACATGGTGGGAAAAGGAGAAAATGCTGGTTATTAGCATTTTCTCCTTTTCCCACAATGTTTTCAAAAGGCTATTATTCAAGACTCGTAAAAACCAGGGATTGTTTAGGAAAGGATTAATTATTGACATAACTGTTTACCTAAGAACAAAAGAAATTAGACCACCTCTCATTTCAGTTTTTCTTGGAAAACTTGAGATACTTGGCAAATTGTTTACAAAAAAAAAAAACATACATTTTTTAATCTTTTTTTTTTAGTAATGTACTGGTCTACAATAGTCAAAATTTAAGTTTCATGATTTCTAGCTTTATGCTTCCTCGTGGTGCAGGGAACACGTAAACTTTATATCCAAGACTTGCTGTCTAATTGTTTGGCTTGTTTGACAATGTTTTGGCTTATCCAATCAGATGGCTGGTCTTGGAATTTAGTATTAGAAATGAATTTAGAAAGTCTTATGTTTAAATCCCACTGAACAGAATGGTGAAGGCCTGATTGAAAGGTATAATTAACCCTACAGAGTTTTTCACTTACGAAATATATCCCATATTATTGAAATTTTAAGGTTGCTTTTTTGAACAATATCTCAGCAAAGCAGACTTAGTAAATCAGAGATCAGACTGCAAATTTTGTGCAGTCTCATCTTGATCTACAATGGCTGCAAAGTCAACTTTAGTTGTGAATGTGCCCGAGGTTTAACTCTTTACCAAATGACAAAAATTTAAGACCGATCCAAATTCAAAGTATTTGCAGACGACAAAATAAAATAACTGTGGCTCAGAAAATGAAATTTGTTATAGGAAATCTGGAAAACACTGTTGGAAAAGGAGAAAATTACCAGCATTTTCTCCTTTACTCTCAGTGTTTTCAAATGTTGTTGTCTTCAGGGTCAGTAACACTTAAGATTCTATGGTGAAGAGTTAATGCTGATTTGTAAAAGAAGTACAACTGAAAAAGGAAGTAAGCTAGCATTGAATTAAGGGGTTATTCTAATGATCAGAAATAAAAGAAAAAAATCTGACCTCATAAATGGTCTTTTTGATCTGAAATTAAGATACTATAACACGCCAGAAGAAGGAAGTAAATTTCCTGTTGTCATATTGGAGATCACGTTTAGGATTACGAGGTAAATTGTATGGGAATTCCCAGTAGATCTACAAACACGACAAAAAAAATGTAATAAACAGAAGTGAAAATTGGTTTGTTTTTCTTTAAACTCTTACCCGGGTGCCAAACTTTTAGACTGATCCAAAGAGAGAGCTTTAAGATAATGCTGATGATGGATCAAATAGCACAAACAGTTGGATTTGTCTTTTAAAAAAACTTTGAGAAAAGGATTATGATACTGGTTAGCTCTTCATCTTTTCCAACATTGTTTTCAGAAGCCTTCCTTCTCAGGATTATTCAAACCTAGAATGCCCAAACGAAAAGCCAACACCATTACCACTAAGCTAAAGAGAATTCTCCATAATGTAGTTGTTAAGTATTGTACTTAAACTGGGATGAAAGCATTCCTGAAGGAGTGATACTCCTGCTGGTTGCACAGATTATGATGGATAAAAAATGTATTTCATTCTATGTATATATTGACAGTTGGGAGAACCAGATCAATTATATGAGAGTCATCTGTGAAAATGTTTTCATTAAGTCATCTGCAAAATGTAATGTTCGAACATATTAGCCTCTGAAGATCAAAACATTTGCTGTAGGTATGTGAAATTTCTGCATGTCAAAAGACATTCTACATGTATCTCATGATTCTGTCCGTTTATAATCAAAATTGATTTATATAATCATACTACAGTATTTGTTTGGTATGGTGAATTGCAAAGATGCTTTACAAAATGACAAAATATAAATTTACGTAATTGAAAGCATTTTCAGATAACATAAATGTAGCTCAAAAGATTATTTCTGTCTCAAAAATGGCTACTTAACTTTTTCTTCTTTACACAGTTTTTATCGCTTTCTTCCTCAAGATCATTGAAACAGGGGACTATTTAGAAAAGGGTTTTGATCCCTTTTTCCAAGAGCTCTACTCGTACTGATCATTGCACACAGGATCAAAGTGCTGACATCACTGCACACATAATCAAGGTGCTGATATCACTGTTAAGTTACGAATCTGTCTGACCAATTATCCTGTGCATCTATACAAGTTTTTATCGCTTTCTTCATCGAGATCATTGAAACAGGGGACTGTTTAGAAAAGGGTTTTGATCCTTTTTTCCAAGAGCTCTACTCGTACTGATTATTGCACACAGAATCAAAGTGCTGACATCACTGCACACATAATCAAGGCGCTGATATCACTGTTAAGTTACGAATCTGTCTGACCAATTACCCTGTGCATCTATACAAGAGGGACTTACAAAATTGAGGAAAGAAGATAGGATCAAAGTCATTCAAGTAAAACTAAAGTGTAGAGGTAAGAAGGAAAATCACAAAGAGGAGTTCAGAAAATGTCTTTGCTAACAAAGCAAAAACAAAAATCCAGAGATACATAATACATGTTGTAATAGTTTGTTGTCATTGTGTAGAAACAAATGAGAAAATCTTGACAAAAATTTACTCAAAAGAGGCAATTTTCTTTTGTTTTCTGAAGCAGGAACAAATTACATTGAATAGTACATTTAACTTTCTTAAATATAATTTATTTTTCTTTTACAGAATGACTTTTTGAGAGAAGATGTTGGCTTCCCCATGGCACTTTTTTGTTGTTGTGCTAGCAAGGCAAAGAATCGTAAAATTTGGAAAACCTGTGTATATTGTGGACTACGATTTTGATGAATTAGAGATACAGTGTTTAGTCACATAATTATGTTTGAAGCAGTCACCTGTTTAAATACAGTGACAGTTACTTCAAGTTCAAAGACCTAATATGACCTTGCCTGTGTTGATTAACCACCTGTGCAAAGATGTCAGGTTTGTTTGTTACTGTAGATGATTGCTTATGATTCAAGTCATTTTTAAAGAGTGTGTACAAGTTGAGAGTTTTGATTATGAGAAAGCAGCACCCAATTGTGATGCTGTTACAGTGAAGTGCAATCTTAGGCCCCTGGCCTCTAAGTAAACTATTGTTCTATTGCACAATGTTATTTTATTGTAATCAGTAGTCTGTCTTCATCAGCCATTCTAAACACTGTTTCAATTCTAAATTCAACATAACTAGCTATATCTATTGGCTGAAACAAAATGTACGGAATGTCTCAGCCAATTAGATAGCTAGTTTTTGAAGTCAGAATCAAAACTGTGTTTGAAAGTTTGGTGAATACCATACAAAGCTAGGCTTGTGATACACAGAATTTGTTAATCTATTTTTGTAATTTCAAAAACTCATATTCTGGTAATGTATTTATGTAGTTAATGCTGCACACTTCTTATTAAGGGATTTCGGAAAAACAGGTTTAGATACCATAGTATACATACATAAAAAGGAAAAAGTACACTGTTGGACAATTTAAAAGCAATAACTGTTGTTTGTGATAAGTAATAGGTCCTTTTCCCAGAATGCCTTACTTTTACACAAAGTCTCCATTTTCACATTCAATTGTTACATGTATAGGGACTCCTTTGGTGATAACATTGATGAAAAGGAAATACTACATTTTAAAATCTGATATTTATATAGCTATACTGCTGAAGTGTAGCTTTGAATTTTTCTAAAGACTGAACCCTTTAAAGCACTGGATAACCAAAGTTAGATTTTCAATATAGACATAAGACCCAAATAATTGCAGTTTCTTGGTTCAGAATGCCTCAGCAAAGAAGATGTAGATAAAAGATCAAACTGTATATTTTGTGTAGTCTGATCTTGATTTTCTCTGGTTGCAGAGGCAAATACAGTCATGAAAGGCGCTTTAACATTTAACCATACAATCCCGACTTTAAACGACCCTGAGAAAGAAGTCTTTTTGAAAATATTGTGGGGAAATGAGAAAATGCTGGTAACCTTTTCTCCTTTTCCCACAATGTTTTCCACCCTTCCCAAAATAAGTTTCAGAATTTCAATCCTGTTTATTTTGTCTTCTGCAAATGCTTTGGATTTGGACCAGTCAAAACATTTGGTTAACCCTTTCCCAAACAAGAAATTTTGGACCCTTCTAAACTGAAAGAGTTTGCAGACCACAATTTTAGATTTAGAAAAAATTGCAGAAAGTTCTCAAAAAGGGTAAGAAAACACTGTGGGAAAAGGAGAAATTGCTTGTTACGAGCAATTTCTCCTTTTCCCACAGTCTTTTCAAAGACTTTTACTGTAGACAAGTAAAAACCAGGGCTTGTTTGGGAAAGGGTTAATGATGCCTAGAATGCACATTATTTACAAATAAATTTTAGATTTCTATTTTAATTGAAACTGTAATTATGCCTTTGCTATGTTTGTAAAATTTGATAGCTGCATGTTATATGACATATCCAAAAGTTTAGAATTCAAGTTTTTGAATCATGATTTTGTTTAACCCTTTCCCAAACAAGAAATTTTGGACTCTTCCAAACCGAAAGAGTTTGCAGACGACAATTTTAGATTTTGAGAAAATGGCAGAAAGTTCTCAAGAAGTTCTCAAGAAGGGTAGAAAACACTGTGTGAAAAGGAGAAATTGCTCGTTACGAGCAATTTCTCCTTTTCCCACAGTGTTTTTGTGAAAAGGAGAAATTGCTCGTTACGAGCAATTTCTCCTTTTCCCATAGTGTTTTCAAAAGACTTGTACTGCAGACATGTAAAAACCAGGGCTTGTTTGGGAAAGGGTTAAAAGGATAAAGATAATTTGTGATTAATACCAGCTTGGGTATGGACTTGTATACAATAAAACCCACCTCATGAAATTAATGTTATTGAATTGTGATTTTAGAATGATATAATCTAGAAATAATAGGTAATAATGTTGTAATCAAGATATAGAAGATGAGATGATTACTTTTAACTCTTTACCAATCGACAAATTTCGGACAGGTCCAAATTGAAAGCACTTGCAGATTACGAAATAAACATAACTCAAAAATTGAAATTTGTTTCCAGCAGGGTAGAAAACATTGTGGGAAAAGGAGAAAATGCTGGTTACCAGCATTTGCTTCTTTTCCCACAATGTTTTCAAAAGGCTTCTTTTTCAGGAGCATCAAAAGTCGGCATTGTGTGGTGAAGGGTCAAAGTAACTGGTCTGAACAAGTCAAAAACAAATTTCATATGGACCAAAGTCTTATCTGATGATTTTTTTCTCACATTGAGGATTTAACCCTTTATCATGCATTCCAAAGTTGTAATAATCCTGTAAAAAGAAGACTTTGAAAACTTGAAAAGGAAGGAAAATGCTGGTAACTAGCATTTTCTCCATTTTCCACAGAATTTTCAGCTTTTAAAGCACAATTATTCTATCGTCTTCATATGGTTTCAAGTTTGACAAGTTGAAAAATAAAATTTATCATCTGGTAAAGAGTTAACTCTTTACCACACAATCCCAACTTTTAATGAGCTTGAATAAAAAAGCTTACAAAAAGATTGTGGGAAAAGGAGAAAATGTTGATAACCAGCATTTTCTCCTTTTCCCGCAATGTTTTCTACCCTCCCCATATCAACTTTAAATTTTTGATTCATATTTATTTTGTTTTTTGCAAATGTTCTCAATTTTGACTGGTCAAAAATTTTATCATCTGTTAAAGGGTTAACAGTTGGCCTAACGAATCCTTGTTTCTACAAGCCATAGGAAAAGAATTCTTGAAACAACTGGGAGAAGAAAATGCTTGGTACCTGTGTTTCCTGCAATGTGTTTCAACCTTTCAATGAAAAAATTCATAGTTTGAAACAATCATGTTGGCTGTTACTGAATGCATTCATGTTTGACAAGTCTTAAATTTCGTTTTCTTTTTAATTCTTTTTGGCAAACTACAAATATTCCACTAATCTTAATTGAAAGCATTTGCAGGCAACAAAGTAAATGTGACTCGACATTTGAAACTTGTTTTGCTTAGGGTAGAAAACATTTTGGGAAACAGAGAAAAATTTCCCACTATGTTTTCAAAAGCTTTCTTTCTTAGGATTGTTAAAAGTCAAGATTGTGTGGTAAAGATTGTGTTATTCTAAATCCATTATTTCTCTTCGAAACTTTATGTTGTGTGTACTCATTGGGACATTATGTTCTCTGTCTTCTAAGATAGTCATACAAACATGTATTAAATACCTCAGAGAGACAGAAAAGCAGGAGGAACAATGCCCCACACTTGAAGGATTATGTTTTTAATCTCATCAACCCTATGTTATTGGTACTCATAGAAAGTAACTTAACTCATTACCAAACGACAGAGTTTTAGGTTTGTCCAAATCGAAAGCATTTGCAGACGACAAAATAGAAGTGACTGAAAGTTTGAAAATTGTTTGGTGAAGGGTAGAAAACATTGTGGGAAAAGGAGAAAATGCTGGTTACCAGCATTTTCTCTTTTTCCCACAATGTTTTCTTAAGGCTTCTGTCTCAGGGTCGTCAAAAGTAGGAATTGTGTGGTAATGGGTTAATTAGTGGATTACCTTGTATCAGTGCAACAAAATTTTAGACCTGTCTATTCTGAAAGCATATCATAATTATGGTTGGCTATATTAAATGAGGCTCAAAATTTGCCTTTGGAACCTGTACATTAGGGCATTTTGGGAAAAGTAGAAAATACTGCTAACATCCCTGTTTTCAAAAGCCCTCTTTTTTTCCACAGGGTTTTTAACTCCTTACCACACAATCGTGACTTTTAACGACAATGATAAAGAAAGCCTTTGAAAACATTGTGAGAAAAAGAGAAAATGCCGTATCCAGCAGTTTCTCCTTTTCCCACACTGTTTTCTGCCCTTCCTCAATTAAATTTCAATTTTTGAGTCACACTTATTTTATCATAGATCTGTAAGTAGTTCCAATTCGGACTTGTCTAAAATTACTGGGTCTAGGACATTACCCCCCACCCCCCCCCCCACCCCCAACTCCCCCGACTTGTGCCCCCGGCACCCCCCCCCCCTGACTTGTGCCCCCGGACTTTTGCCCCCTTAGGAACACACACACACACACACACACACACACCCTGGAAATCTGCCAGCCTAGAACATCTGCCCCCAGACATCTGACCCCTCTAGGACATGTGCCCCTACCCGACATGTGCCCCCCAGACATCTGCCCCCTTAGGACATCTGCCCCTCAGTTTGTTTACAAGTTGGATGTCTAGCTCCTTTAAGGGACAATCTCAAAAAAGCAATTTTGAGATATACATGTATATTGTACATGGTAATTTTGACAGGCAATATGAAAGAGATCTCTCAGCTATTGTATCGTTAAGTGCTATTTTGTTGAAAATCTTCGGCTGATTAATTGATTTCAGTTTTAATATCAAACTTTCAGTATGATAACTATAGAGTCAGTTATTCATCTGACTATAAATTCTTTTTTTGCATTTTAAGAAAAATAAAGCAAAATTCAGGATTTTATTAGTTCTTCAACATCATTTAGAAGAGGCTTATTGTTTCCCAGGAGGCAGTTGTCCTACGGGAGCAAATATCCAGGGGCAGATGTCCTACCAGGGCAAATGTCCGGGAGGGGATATCCTAAGGGGGCAAATGTTTGGGGGGGGGGGGAGATGTCCAGGGGGCAAATGTCTGGGGTGCAAATGTCCTGTGGGGGCAGATGTCCTACAGGGGCAAATATCCGAGTGGCAGATGTCCAGGGGGCAGATGTCCTACAGGGACAAATGCACCTGGGGCAGATGTCCAGGGGGCAAAGTTTGGTAAAGAGTTAAACCATGCATACCAGTTGCAAACAGGTCCAGAAAAGTGGAGTTATTCCTACTTTAGAAACATCTGATACACAAATGCACAATTCAAATATTTTTATAACTGGAGCACTGTTGTACCCAAAGGACAGGTTTCACTAAAACACTGACCAAATACTACTTTGGTGGCACTGCTTTATTTTCTTTTGAAAATTTTAAAGCTGTTGCAAGTTGGAAGCTATATGCTGTTTCCTAGTTTACTTCCTTTAACCATTTACCAAACAGATCCAGGTCTTCACAACACTGTAGAAAAGGCCTTTTAAGAAAATTGTGGGAAAAGGAGAAAATGCTGGTAACCAGCATTTTCTCCTATTTCCACAATATTTTCTACCCTATCAAAGCAAGATTGCAATATTTGAAAGACATTGAAATTGGTGTCTGCAAATGCTTCCAGTTTTGACAAAGCTAACATTTCTGTCATTTGGTGAAGGGTTAAAGATAAATGATGCGATACGAATGAAGAGACTTTGATATACATGTATGTCTCTCTTGTATGTAGATATGTTTCTCTTATTTGTCATAATGAAAAATTAATATTATTTTTCAGAAGTTTATTTACTTGTTGTCAACTGTTACTGTATTTGAAATGCTTTTCCAATTATAAACTTGACAATACTTGATCCGTTTCTTTCTCTTTTTTTCTGTATAATTATCCCCCCAATCCCCAAAAAAGTATACTTGGAACAACCAGTCGGTCATTCAATCTACTTCATGTACATAGTCATTTTGTACATGGTCATTTTGTGTAAGGAAGTCCTCCTTTATGCTGCTGCCATTGTATGTAAAATTCACAGTTTGCATAAAAAAGATACTGTTCCATACGCAAAGCATAATTATTTGGATGTCTGATGACACTCATTCACAAATTATCTCCCTTCAAACCTAACCCTAATCCTTAGAAATAATTGAAACGAAGCCAGTAGCAACCAATAATTTTGCTATTTCAAAGGTTATATTTTTTGGGAAAAAGATATCCTTATGAGGTAGTGTAGATCAGATTAGACTGCACTTTTTGTGCTACCTGATCTTAATCTATACTGTCCATAAAAGGTCAGTGAATTATGCTTAGCTTCCCAAGTGTTAACACTTTCTTGTTTTTATTAACTGTTGTTAAGGGAGACCACTCCTTCCTACATGGCTTCGTCCCAATTTAAATACGATACCTGACTATTGCATCAGGGAGATATCTCTTGCTCATTGGTTAAGGTATTGGCCTTTCATCCGGGAGTTCTTGGGTTAAAATCCCGCCCAGTCGCTTTGTTATGGACTTTGTTCTTAAGATCGGGGCGCATGTGGGATTGGCCAGTGAGCCATTAATCCCATTTGTTGTCCAAAAAATGGACTTTCTGCCTAATAAGGCTTTGAGTCACCAATAAGATTTTAATGGTGACTTTAAAGGGGGGGGGGTTACAGGAGACCACTCCTTCCTGCATGGCTTTGTCCCAATTTAAATACATGTACCTGACTACTGCGTCAGGGAGATATCTCTTTGGTTCAGTGGTTAGGGTATTTGCCTTTCGTCTGGGAGTTCTTGGGTTCGAATCCCGCCGGGTCCCATATTTCTGCCATGCATTTATTCATTTGTTTCTTTGTTATGGACTTTGTTCGCAAGACTGTCAGGACCAAACACATAATACATGTATTGTCTAAATACAATGCTTTATTGCAGACAGCAGATTAAATCTGACTCCAATACATAAATCTGAAAGGACAGAAAGTAATGTGGGAAAAGCAGAAAATGTTGGTTAACAGTATTTTCTTCTTTTCCTACAATGTTTTCAAATGCCTTTTTCCTTTGGGTTGTTAAGACTTTGGACTGTCTGGTCAAAAGTTGAAAGCACAATTTGTTTAGCACTCATCCTTCTCCGTTGTTAACCCTTTTCCAAACAATCCCTGGTTTTCAAACCCCCTGAGAGGGAAGCCTTTTAAAAACATTGTGGGAAAAGGAGAAAATGCTGGTAACCAGAATTTTCTCCTTTTCCCAAAATGTTTTCTACCTTTCTCCAAACAAACTTCAATATTTGAGTCACATTAATTTTGTCGCCTGCAAAATGCTTTCAATTTTGAACAGTCTAAAATTTTGTTTGGTAAAGAGTTAAAGCCCTGAGCCCAAGTAGTGTAGTCAGAAATGTGCAGGACTTGAGAAAGAGGAGGGGGGGGGGGGTTGCTAGCTTGAACCCAAAGCTTGGCAAAATACTTCCTCTTTATTAGATCAGATTTACCCAACAACAAATTTAATGGGTTGTTCATATTAAAAGCATTTGCAGACAAGAAAATAAATGTGATTGAAAAATTAAATTTTGATTTGGGAAGGGTAGAAAACATTGTGGGAAAAGGAGAAAATGCTGTTTACCAGCATTTTCTCCTTTTCCCGCAATGTTTTCAAATGGCCTCTACCACAGGGTTGTCAAAAGTCGTCATTGTGTGGTAAAAGGTTAAGAGGATTGACAACCATTGCAACAGGATTTATTCCTCTCTCACTGCCGATCAATGTTTTAATGAGGGCTATGTGGGAAAGCAGCCAGTAACTTGGGAAGAGTATTGTGAAAAGTACTGGTAAAAGAAACTCAAGGAAAAAAATGGATAGGTACATTGGCTACCATGACATGACTGAAAATGTTGACAACAGTGTTATACACAATCAATCAATCTCTATAAAAGCACTTTGCATGGGTAATAGGTAACCATTTCTAAGCTATAACACTCACAGTCCCTTTCATGACTTAAGTTACCTGTTGGACCTGTACAGAACAAGAACAGATAGCACAAACCATGCAGCCTGACCTTTGATCTACACTGTCCACTCAATTTTTAAGTGAAAGTTTTTGTTGGGTAAATTAAACTGCTTCATAAATCAGAAGCAAATTTCTGGCCAATGGTTAAACCAAACTATGGAGATTACCCAAGTTCTTGGCACTTTTACAACATTTCACCTTATTTGACAGTGTATATTCAAGATCAGGCTACACATTTTGGATGTCCTCTGCCTGCTAAGTTCAGAGTTGTGTATAACAACCTAAAAATGATCTTAACCCTTTACCATATAACCCCAACTTTTGACAACCCTGAGAAAGACAGCTTTTGAACACACTGTGGGAAAAGGAGAAAATGATGGTAACTGCTTTTCCCACAATGTTTTCTACCCTTGCCTGATCAAATATCAATTTTTGGGGCCGTATTTATTTTGTCACTGCAAATGCTTTGAATTTGGACAAATGTAAGATGTTGTCATTGGGTAAAGAGTTAAAGCAGTGCTTGATGGAGTTTGGATTTTTTTTAATTGAGTTTGGATTTGTGTAGTTTTCATAAAAAAAAAGCAAAAAGTAGAAGAAATAATTTATTTACCAATAACGTGACATATTTAACTGGTATATTTCTTACAGCAACACAACTACATAGATTCAAAACTTACAACATCAATTAACACCGAACATGTGACTAAACATCACAATTTCTACATTTTCCTTTTAACATCTTTCTATTAAAGTTTTATCATTACTATATGGTAACAAAGTTAAAGAATATGAAAAAGACGGTGAATTTTTATAGATTTACACTTTAGAAAACAACCCATAGATTTAACTCTTTACCAGACAACAAAATTATAGACTGATCCAAATATTGAAAGCATTTGCAGACGACAATACAAAAGTGACTGCAAATTTGAAATTTGTTTTTGGAAGGATAGAAAAAGTTGTGGGAAAAGGAGAAAATGCTGGTTACCTTTTCCAAAAATGCTTTCCAAAGCTCTCTTACTGAGCGTCCTTACAAGTCCAGATTGTGTGGTTAAGGGTTAATATAGGTTTTCCTCAGCATTTTCTCCTTTTCCAACAATGTTTTCTACTCTTATCCAAATCAAATTTCAAATTTTGATTCATGTTTATTTTGTCGTCTGCAAAAAAATGCTTTCATTTAGGACAAGTCTAAAATTTTGTCATTTGGTAAAGTGTTAACTGTACTTTGAATAATTGGGTGGGTCTCGGAAAGGTTAGAAAACATTTGGCCAAAACAAGTAAATGCTGGTTTCCAGCATTTTTTTTCCCTTTAATCACAGTTTTCATTAGCTTTTTCTCTAAAGGTCATTAAATTGGCATTCTGTGGTATTGGGTACCCCTGAACCTGCTGCACAAATATTTTCTCCATTATTACATATCAAGCTAAAATAAATAGAAGCATAAAATGAGAAAGTTAAAATTCTTTTCACGTAAGCACAACTCAGTGTTTTTTTCCTTTAACTCTTTACCTAATGACGAAATTTTAGACTCGTCCAAATTGAAAGCACTTGCAGATGACAAAATAAATATACAGGTACCTCAAAAATTGAAACTTGTTACCAGCAGGGTTGAAAAACTTGTAGGAAAAGGAGAAAATGCTGGTTACCAGCATTTTCTTCTTTTTCTACAATGTTTTCAAAAGGCATCTATTTCACGGTCGTACAAACCAGGGGTTGTTTGGTGAAGGACTAAATTTATACTGCCAAAAAAATATGAAACTTATCACAAGACAGATAACTACCCATCAAACAAATGAATTAGTACAATAAAAAGCTTTCACAACTTTCTCAAATGGTGGGAACATACAACAGGGTACACAATAAGTTCACAAAACTTAAAGTCAAGAGCACATCACATACGAAAAGGAGTAAATGCTGGTATATTTACCAGCAAGCATGTTCTCCCTCTCCATAAATGTTCCACCCTATCAGACAGATACATGTACCATTATTTGACCTGCAAATGATTTGCATGCAAATGTTTTCAACTTGGTCAAGTTCAGTTTTTTTGTTTTTTTTTGTTTGGAAAACACATAACTGCAATAATAAGGTAAAAGTATTAAGTAGACAAAGCTTCATGCACAGTCTTATAGCATTGCAGATGGAGGACTATATTCTATGTAACTGTGCAAAAATCAAAACATTTTGTGACAGATAGCTAACCCTTTGCCAAGCAATGCCCAGTTTCAATAAACAACACTGACAAAAGAGACATCTGAAAACATTTTAGGAAAAGGAGAGAAAATACTGATAACCAGCATTTCTTCATTTCCCGCAATGTTCCTACCCATTTTAATATAATCACATGAGCAAGACATCTGCAAAATTACTGCTTTCAATTTAACCCTTTCCCAAACAATCCCTGTTTTTTACAGATCTGGAATAGTAGCCTTTTGAAAGCATTGTGGGAAAAGGAGAAAATGCTGGTAACCAGCATTTTTTCCTTTTCCTACAATGTTTTCTACCCTATCAGAGACAGAAATCATCTTTTCAGCAAGAGTTGAATTGTCGTCTGCAAATGCTTTCAATTTGGTCTAGTCAAAAAGTTTGTCGTTTGGGAAAGGGTTAATTTTGTTGTCTGGTAAAGAGTTAAGCATCAAAGAAAAGGGACTAGAGCAACCATAAGTAGGGAGAAGAAACCAGGTATATTTACATAATATTTTACAATATATTTACAAAGATCATATTTATAGGACAGATAACACAACCTTTAATGTTTCTAATTTTAGCCTTGATAGGAAACACAACAGGAAAAATATTAACCAACAGTTTTAAATTTTGTTCCAATGCTACATTCCAAAACAATGCATTTACTTCTTTACCAACAAATTCCCTTTAACTCATTACCACACGAGAAAATTTTGGACTGGTCCTAATTGAAAGCATTTTGTAGATGACAAAATAAAGTTGACTGAAAAATAGAAATTTGTTCTGAGAAGGATAGAAAACACTGTGGGAAAAGGAGAAAATGCTGGTTACCAGCATTTTCTCCTTTTCCAGCAGTGTTTTCAAAAGGCTTCTTTCTTACGGGCTTCAAAAGTAGGGATTGTGTGGTAATGGGTTAAATGATCCTCAAACAGAAGGCTTTTGAAATCCTTGTGGGAAAATGTACCATTGCTGGTACCCAGCATTTCTCCTTTTCCCAAAATCTTTTCTCCCCATGCCAAAAGAAATTTCATTTTTTGAGTCTTATTTCTTTTGATGTCTAGAAATTACTTTGAATTTGGAAAAGTTTCAGTCAATGACAGAAAAAAGCATTTTGAAACTAAAACAAGTCCAATCATGCAGCATTATCTGTTTGTTTACATTGATGATTGCTAACAATTAGTCCACATTTCGTCCGAAATCCCCGCAGTGACATGATAGTGACATGAACACCACATGATCATTCAAGGCATCGAAAGAAACCCTTCATTCACTTGTAATCCGATATATCTTCTAGATATAAACAGTGAAAATTACCTACATTTTTATTTCAATGAGGCTTTAATTGGTTCCGATATAGTCAATCATTATATTTAGAATTTCATATAGAATTGCTGGTGAATATGGCTCTTTGGGATCACTTAAGACAACTACAAACTCTTAACACTGTAAGAGTAATTTGATAACATGATGGATAATGAGGACTGGGATCAAACAGCACAAAACATGCAGTCTGATCTTGGGTCTATAATAATCTTCATGATGAGAGGTATTTTTCTCCAGTCTTGCCTTTATAATTTTTATGTATTTTACAGGCTATAAATACCAATTTAAAAAAATTTGCATTAATTTTTTTTATAATTTTGTTTTCAACGTGATTTCTCCGAAGAAAAACAAAAGACAAGACCTTTCAATTCAGATTTGGTCTTCTTAAACCTAGGGTTATCTACTTTAGGTAAGAACAGAAACATACTAGCTTTAGGCAACCAAATCAATGAAGGAAAATGATGACAATAAAACAAACTTTTTTAAGACAAAATTCTTAATAACTGATGTCTAACTCATACCCATCTTCAATCTCATGTAACTGTAAAAAGCACTTTCTCACATTACTTTCTCGTGTTTAAATACATGATATGTACAAGCCACCAAGTAAAAAATGTAATCCCAAAAATATATCTGTAAATACACTTCTAATGCTTTGTAAATAAATCTCTTTGCACATAAATCAAAAAAAAATTTGAAATTGCCATTCACATGTGATGATGCACACAGCAATTTGCAGAGGACAACTTAAAAGCATCAATAAACCATAAAAGTGCACAATTATATATAGTTGTTTTTGTGAGCAGTGAAGATCAAGATCAGACTGTTCAAAACATGTCCACTTTAATGAACCATTATTGACAATAGCTAAAAATATAGAACTTATTCCAGAAATCTAAACAAAAAGTGTCAGATTATTCTGCTCTCTTGGGTTTTGGAGTTAAATTAAGTCTTTTCTAAACAACTAAATAGACTTGGTCAAATTTAAAGCAGTTGCATATGACAAATTGAATTTAGCCCAAAATTTATGACTGTCTTGGTCTTTGAAAGGGTAGAAAAACATGTGAGAAAAGGAGAAAATGCTGGTTATCAGCATTTTCTTCTTAGCCTGCGATGTTTTCAAAAGGCCTTCTAATCAGGTTCATTACATCAGGGGAATGTTTGGTAAAGGGTACAATTATAGATCAAACTGTAAAAACCATTTACTAAACTATTCTCTGTTTTTACAACCCTGCGGTGTGATACTTCTAAAACAATGCAGGAAAAGGAGAAAACCCCAGTCACCATTTACTTTCTGTAGCATTTTCTCCTCCCCTGTGTTTTGTATTCTAAAACTGTTCCCATGATTTTAGTCACAGTCTGTTTGTCTTTCCAACAGCTTTGAATTTTGACAAACCTACATTTTGTTGTTTGGTAATGAGCTAACATAATTTTGAAGACACAGTAGTTCACTGATCAGCCAGTGAAAGTGTATTCTGATCTTTGATCAACACTGTCTGCCATTTTGCAAAGTACTCCGACCAAACCAAGCCTTGGACATATGTATATACTGGCAGAAAACAGCCAAACTATTTTATCTAGAAATCATGTAATTACTTCAGTGAAACCACAGGAAACCAATTATGTACGACACAAGAAATAGAAGTCAAAAAAGCAAAGCAGTCACTAGAAACACAAAATAATGGATCTACTGTTATGTATTTAAAATACTTATGACACAGCCACGGCATGACAGGAAATGGTACATTATTTTTTTTGTCTTGTAACACTCTCTCATTAAGCCTCAATGATATAGCAAGATCTAGTATGATAACACTACATGATAACAATGCCCTTCCATATTTTCACCTCTTACATGTATTCTGTCTTGATGAAACATGATTACAAAGCCTCCTACATTCTCCCATTTTCTCTAATTAAACATGAGTCATGCTCTGTAAAAAGGAGGTTTACTGCATCTGACCCATCTGACCAGAGAGCATATCGATAGGTGAGTGCAACACTATTCTAAGTGCCTGTACAATGTACAGGCACTTAGAATAGTGTTGCACTCACCTATCGATATTGTCTTGTCAGTCCGCACAAGCTGACTGGTGTGGTAACTTTTTGCTCCGGTTCATTTTTCTGCATGTCAAAGGATCATTATACCTCCCGATTCAAATGACTGTTAGACAAAAAAGATTTTATCCATAATTCCATGTATGTGATGACTTGCTCCGAGTTACAAATCCCAGAGATGCATTAAACTTCCTATCGCAGATGTGTCTCACATAAAAGATAATAAAAATGCCATGTCTGTTTACGTCATCTATATTCTCTTTTATTTTCACTGGGTCACATGTATATTTCTCTCAAAGAGACCAGGTAAGATGACCTTCGATATTTTGCTCGAATGGTCAGATACATAAATAGGGTAGAAAACCCTGGAAAGGGAAGAAAAACATGGTAATCAGCATTTTATTCTTTTCCCACAATGTTTACCATTGGCTTTATCCTCAGGATTGTTCACAGGATTGTGTGGTAAAGTTTTAGTGAAACTGTATGATAACAACATCTTTTCAATACGTACATCATGTTTAAAATATTAATCTCCCATGGAGACTGTGTTATAAACAGTGAGATTCTTCATAGCTTCATAAGTTTATCTTTTCTCAGTAAGCCCTTTTGATTATAACAAGCCCTTTTGTGCTTACACTGTGTTATATTCTCTACAAGGCCCTGTATATTTTTACTATGCTATTCTCTCTCAATGTCACATGATAACATAGTGAAAATATACATGCCTATTTATCATATAGTAGACAACATAACATGGTGTTAAATTCAAGGTCTTGTTTTCAGGTGAGCTCATCGAGAGAATATGGAAGAATGCATTATCATGTTTCACAGAATTAAAGAATATGCATGTAACACCGCGATCTTTATTTTCTCAATTGGCCTACCCTATAACAAGACCATGTATCAATATTATCATGTTATATTATCTACATGATAAACAGGTGGTCTTTATTTTCTCTATGTTACTTGTATATTCTCTGAAACTTGATAATGCTGCATCCCATATCTACACAGTATCTAATTCTCTAAAAGAAACTATGTGGCATTAAGGAAGCTCTCCATGTTTATAGACTGCCATTTTTCCTTAAGAGAGCATGATAACAACAAACAATCTTTATTTACACACTACATGATATTCTATTTCACACAATTCATCAATATGAGTAACTGGCAAATAGATTCGACATGTGTTATGCAATAAAACATAATGAGCATTAAAAGCAAAACATTAAACAAAAGAAAAACTTATCTAAATACACAAACATGAGACATTCGAGAGATTTTAAAGATGGCACTCTTATCTTAACTAATTACCAAACAACAAAATATAGATTTGCCCAATTTGAAAGCACTTGCAGACAACAATCTAAATGCCGCTAAAATGATGGAAGAAAACATTGATGGAAAGGGAGAAAATGCTGGTTATCAGCATTTTCTCCTATTCCAACAAAATTTCAAAAGGCTTTATCGCGGGATTGTATGGTAAAAAATTAATCACGATTTCCTATTCTTCAATTGTATGTCCTGCTTATGATTTGTGTTAGTTTTGCTGGGTCTAAAACTTGCGTGTACAGTAACTAGCTAATTCTAAAGTGGCACTTATTTCTAATTTATGTTATCATTTCTTTAAAATCATTTGTCCTTCCAAAAAATTGTGTAAGTCTGAGGAAGGTCTGAAAACTGCCTTTATGGAAACAGGCCAACTATATTCCCCACAAACCCAAAGTGAATTGCCTTACAAAACATATAAATCTTAAACCAAACACTGGGAAAGAAATTAAATGCAGATAATGAAAACTGTTGTAAGATATGCTAAAATAAACCTATACAGAAGAGAGTATTTAAGAATCTACCACAGTCACAAGTTAAAATAGTTATACACCTAAATATCTTTTGTTTAGCAATGATGCATACAAAATGTTTACAATAATGTTAGTTTAGGTGTTCCTTTTTCAAAACGGTGAAAGTAATCACCTAAGAGACCTGTTTAAAAAGAAACTGTTTTTTCCTTAGATCAAGAATATAAAACATCAAAATCCCTTTCAATAATGTTAAGATTAAGCCTTTCCCAAACGATAAATTTTGGACCCTTCCGAACTGAAAGAGTTTGCAGGCGACAATTTTAGATGTGG
The DNA here is from genome assembly GCA_943736015.1 of Tridacna crocea. Lineage (NCBI taxonomy): Eukaryota > Metazoa > Mollusca > Bivalvia > Cardiida > Cardiidae > Tridacna > Tridacna crocea. Next base: position 18,773,793 of record OX031056.1, on the reverse strand, counting down.
AGAAAATGGCAGAAAGTTCTCAAAAAGGGTATTAAACACTGTAGGAAAAGGAGAAATTGCTCGTTACGAGCAATTTCTCCTTTTCCCACAGTGTTTTCAAAAGACTTTTACTGCAGACACGTAAAAACCAGGGCTTGTTTGGGAAAGGGTTAATTAAAACTTAAGAATTTTTTGAGTAGACAACATATCAGTTTTTTAATCTGCTTTGATTACAATCAAAATGATCTTATGATTTGTCAATTTGGCACAATCTTTTCCTTCCATATCAAAATCTCTAAAATAGACCAATTTTTCTTCCAGGAAGATTTATTAGCACTTGCCTTTTAATACAGGCAATGAAAAAATAAAGATAGAAAACAAGAAAAGAAATAGATAAATATGCAACACAGAGAGTAAATTCATAAAACTACAGAGATCACTTTAAAACTTTAAAACATTAAGAATACTTTTACATATATGCCACACAGAATATTTTGTTTACACATATGCCACAAAAAGTTATTTACACATTGTTCTTTTTCTTATTTACATATTTACTTTTCTGTTTTGATTTCTGACTACTTTTCCCATAAAACTTGTTCCTACTTCTTTACCCTTTTACCACACAATCCAGAGTTGTAACGACCTTGAGAAAACATTGTTGGAAACGGAAATCGTAACCAGTATTTCTTCCATTTTTCACAATGTTTCTACCCTTTCAAAAAGGAATTTCGATTTTTGAGTCACATTTGTTTCATCCTCTGCAAATGTTATGAATTTGGCTTAGTTTGTAATTTTGTCTGGTAAAAGATTAGCTCTTTACATACAACATCTTAAACTTGCCAGAATTGAAAGAAATACGAGACAACAAATAACATGTAGCTCAAGTGTTCAGACTTGTTTATGAAAGGATAAAAAACATTAATCAGAAAAGGAGAAAGTGCTGACTACCAGTATATTCTCCTTTCCCACAATGTTTCTGAAATCCATGTTACTCGAGGTTGCTGAAACTCTGAATTGTGTGGTGAAGGTTTACCTAGCTTCAAAGCTTTACTACACAATGTTGCTTAACTCTTTACCACACAATCCCGACTTTTAACGACCCTGGGAAAAAAGCCTTTGGAAAACATTATAGGAAAAGGAGAAAATGCTGGTAACCAGCATTTTCTCCTTTTCCCACAATGTTTTCTACCCTTCCCAAACCAAGTTTCAATTTTTCAGTCACTTCTAATTTGTCTTCTGCAAATGCTTTCAGTTTGGACCAGTCTATCATTTTGTCGTTTGGTAAAGAGTTAAAACTATGAATTGTGTGGTAAAGGTTAATCTTGCTATGATACATCTACACAGAATGTGAGGTCCCATTTACTAACATGCAGGTCATTCACATCTCTTTGGTCTGAAACTGTATACCTGTTAAAAGGAGTTTCAAAACAAAAGTTACCAATGGATAAAGGATCATGCTTTGCCATTTCATAAATGTGACAAGACAAGAATTCAACAAACGAGCATTTCATAGGAATTGGTCACTAACATAATAGAGAACAGAGTAAGTGGACACGGGATTTTGTGGTAAAAGAAAAAAAGTAACTATATGTATATATGCAGATGGGATCACATATCACGCAAATTCATGTATTTTGGCATATTTAAATTTTTTAAAAATATTTCTTTCTATTATAAATTTCTTTACCAGACTGGCATGTGTTTCATAAAATTCTGGAGAAGACTACCTAGGACAACATTTGGGAATAGGAGAAAATTCTAATACTCTTACTAGCATTTTCTCCTTATTCAAAAATGCTAACTCTTTCACAGACAAATAACATGACTTAACTCTTTACCAAACAACAAATTCATAGACTTGTCCGAATTGAACACACTTGCAGACAACAAAATAAAAGTGACTGAGAATTTGAATTTTTTTTTTCGTGAAGGATAGAAAACATTGTGGGAAAAGGAGAAAATGCTGGTTGCCAGCATTTTCTCCTTTTCCCATAATGTTTTCAAAAGGCTTCTATGTCAGGGTCGTTAAAAGTCGTGATTTTGTGGTAAAGAGTTAAGACAAATTCAAACTGTCATCTGCAAAATGGTTTGACTTTGGGCAAGTTTAGCCCTTTACCAAACAATCTTTGGGGGATTTTTTCACAAACCAGACGAAGAGGCCTTTTGAAAACATTTTGGGCAAAGGAGAAAATGCTGCTAACCAGCATTTTCTCCTTTACTCACGATTCCTACTCTTCCAAAGTCTATTTCCTATTTTTGAGACACATTTCTTTTGTTTTCCACAAATGCTTTCAATTTGGACTAGTCTAAAATTGTGTCATTTGGTAAAATGTTAATATTCTTTCATCTAATAAAGAGTTGATGGATTCTGTCACATTTTTTAAATCCATGAACTAAACTTTGGAAAAGGAGTATATCATTGAAAAAAATCAACAACCATCATATTGGATTGCAGACCCTGAAATTCTGTCATGATCAGTAATCATTCCAAGTTTCTCCTTACTATTTCTGCCATTCTTGGCTTGTTTTTAGCCGTAAGTCTATGGGACATTACTCTTACCATTCATTGAAACTCATCATCAGAGCTTAGAAGAGTTGTCTTTTCATTAAACTTTCTATTGGGTGTCACAGTAGCCTGTTGTCTCGGGAGTGGTCCCTTATGTTGAGGCCCTGTGGTAGGGTGGGCAGCACCAGAAGTCTGACCTGTAGATGAAACAGGGGCCCCATGACCCCTTGACCCGCTTGTATTCCCATTCATTCCTCCCCCTCCGCCATTCCCTCGACTTTGATACTGATCATATGACCAACCCATTTCGGACTGCTCCTCTTCTTGGGGCACCTTCATACCTTGTTGGGTATACTGCTGGTAATTGGGGTGGAAGTTATGAATAGCATCTTGCATTATGTCCCTTGGATTCATCGTCTCCTTCAGGCTGCTTGAAATACTCTGTAGCGATACTGTTCGACCAGTGGCGTTGGTGGGGCTTGAACTGTATACCGAGTGTGGGAATGCAAATCTCAGGGCAAACGCGGCAAAGAACATCTCAATACAGATAAAGAAGTTTTGGTAGCCTGCAGACACTGTGCCAGCACCGGCGGAGTTGATACCACTGATAACTCCTGCGTGCTCCAGAATAGCCAAAATCACACCTGAAATTGTCAGACAATACATATACCAACTTAGTTTTAGTCTTTGGTATTACCATTTGTTAAATTAGGGCAATTAACTCTTTAACAAACAACAACATGAATGCTTAGGCTGCTGAGCATGACTCACTGACCCTTTGTAGACAGCGCAGAACAAGATCGGACTGCACAGAATGTGCAGTCTGATATTGATCTGCACTGTCTCATGAAGCGGTATCTCTGTTGCAAAAATACCTTTGAAGTCGCAAAATCCAGGTTTTGCTGTTGGCTTGAAAGTTTCCTATCAGTTATTTAGCAGGATAAGGGTCAAAGACTGGTCCAAACTGAAGGCTTTCATTTTTGAAGATGAAAAAGGTTGCACAAACGAGAAAGAAATTCTACAGGGTAGTGTAGCCAGGATTTTCTCTTTTGCCCACAGTGCTTTACAAAAGTCCTATTCTTTTGGGTCATTCAAAGGCGGGATTGTTAGGTAAAGGCTTAATTTGATTATTTACAAACCAATCTTGCAAAAAGAAACAAATCTGAAAAACTTGCAGAGAACTGAGAAATTGCCAGCTACCAACAGTATCTGCTTTTTCAACATTTTTTTCCCTCTTGCAAAGGTAAATCCTTTAATTTAAGCATAATTCAACTTGTCTGCAAAATTTATGATTTTAATACGAACAAATCCAGAATTTCTTATTTGGTAAAGAAGCCACCATCTCATTTATAAACCTATACATGTATTACATTTCATGTGTCTATTTTTAGAAATTTTATGGCTAAAGAAATGACATCATTTAAGCTGGGGGGGATTATTTCCCCATCACAGTGAATAAACTCCTACCAAAAATCTGATTTACTGACTTGAGTTCACTAGTTTTAAAGGTAGCAGTCTTGACAAAATAATCAGATAAAATATAATACATCATGTATATTATTTATTTCATCAGCTTGTGGTTAATATGGGGAAATATTTGCCTCACAAGGGAAAGGTCCACAAAAATAACTTGTGCCTTACGGCACTCGCAATTTTTTGCATATCTTTCCCTTTTTCGGCAAATATTTCGTCATATTAACCACAAGCTGATGAAATGAACTCTTTTTCTACAATTACAAATTTTAGACTTGTCCATATTGAAAGAATTTGCTGATGACCATATGAATCTGGCTCAAATGATAACATTCTTAACCCTTTCCCAAACAAGCCCTTGTTTTTATGTGTCTGCAGTACAAGTCTTTTGAAAACACTGTGGGAAAAGGAAAAATTGCTTGTAACGAGCAATTTCTCCTTTTCCCACTGAGTTTTCTACCCATTTGGAGAACTTCCTGCCATTTTTATCCAATTTGAAAGTGTCGTCTGCAAACTCTTTTAGTTTGGAAGAGTCTAATTTGTTGTTTGGGAAAGGGTTAAATGAAAGGGCAGAAAACAAGTTACCAGAAATGTTCTCAAAATGCCCCTGTATCAGGGTTGTTTGGTAAAAGATAAACTGTGGTTGTACTTTTGATTAAACCCATTTAACCCATTAGCAAGCACTTCTGTGATTTTCACAAGCCTCTTGAAAGAAAGCTTTTGAAAACATTGAGAGGAGAAGAACAAGAGCACTGTATGCAGGTGCCAAAGCTAGGAGGCTTTGGTTTTAGAAATAAACTGATTTTCAGAGAAAATCCTAAAGCATAAATGGGGTATTTCTTCATTAGAGAAACTGTATTGTAAGTTACACTTAGTATAAAAGTGCAATTATGTACATAGCTTATAAATAACTTATGGTGTCTATCACAAACTCTTTTTTCTAGTACAACAGATAATTATGTTGTCCTGATCATATTGACTTAACCAATTACCACACAAACCCTACTTTTGACTTCCCTGAGAAAGAAGCCTTTTGAAAACACTATGGGAAAAGGAAAAAATGCTGGTAACCAGCATTTTCTCCTTTTCCAAAAGTGTTTTCTACCCTTCCCAGAACAAATTTCTATTTTTTAGTCACCTTCATTTTGTCATCTGCAAGTGCTTTCAATTTGGACCAGTCTAAAATTTTCTCGTGTGGTAAAGAGTTAACTCTTTACCAAACGCTAAAATTACAGACTGGTCCAAATTAAAAGCATTTGCAGACGACAAAATTAATGCGACTGAAAAATTGAAATTTGTTTCGGGGAGGGAAGAAAACATTGTGGGAAAATGAGAAAATGGTGTTTACCAGCATTTTCTCCTTTTCCCACAATGTTTTCAAAAGGTTTCTTTTCAAGGGTCGTTAAAAGTCGGGATTGTGTGGTAAAGGGTTAAATAGAAATCCATATAGTTATTTCTTGTTTTCTATCTGTAACTCCTTTATCGTATTCACCAACCCTTCTTAACAATATTCTCAGCCTTACTCTCCAAGACTGAATGTAGCCAATCAGCCATTGTGTTACTATCAAATTTCTCAAAGAAAAAGAACTTTCTTGAGAAAGGTTGGTAAATATCGATCCTGATCTCCTTGTTTCCACATAGAAAGCATTTGCTCTTGACAAAGTCAATGTAATTCAAATAATTTGATATGTCTTTGGAAGGTTAGAAAACATTGTGGAAAAAGGAGAAAATGCTGGAGGAGCATCTTCTCCGTTTCCCACAATGTTTTCCAAAGTTTTCTTTCTCCTAGTCATTACAAAAAGGCACTGTGGGGTAAAGAAATTAATATAATATAACAAGATCTAGTTCTCAGAATAAGAAATACACAAACCTTGCCAAAATGACAGGAAAATAACTGACTTGACAGTGCAGAATTTCCAAACAGGCTCGTATGGGGTCAAGAGGTCTTTGGTAGCAAAGTAGAACAGAAACAGGGCATACAGTGCCAAACTTACAGAGATGTTGTAGATAATTGTAATGTACAGGTATCCACTTTCCGGGCTGTAGATATAAATAAGACATGCTCTATGAAAAAAAGTTCTTACTCTTTATCATACAATCCGAGTTTAAGGACCCTGAAAAAAGGAGCTTTTGAAAACCTTTTGCGAAAAGGAGAAAATGCTGGTAACCAGCATTTTCTCCTTTTCCCACAACTTTTTCTGTAGGCTTCTTTTTCAGGGTCATTAAAAGTAGGGATTGTCTGGTAAACAGTTTAAGACCTATCCATAGATCTTATCAAGTCATCTATTGCCATGTCAACAAGCCAGTCCTAACTCTCTACAGCCATAAAAAGAACAAGGCAGGCAAGAACCTGTTCAACCTATATGAGTCCTTTACATGGCTTGGGCCTGAACCAAGCTCCCTGTACCACAAACAAAGAACAGTTTTAACAACCAAAAAGGAAAACAACCTTTGAAAACACAGTGGGAAAAGGAGAAAATGCTGGAATCCCTTTTGAAGACCACTCTGGTCATTTGAATGGAATTTCAATTTGTCCTCATGTTCGTAAGATTTTTCCCTACAAAATATCTAATCTGGTTTAAGTCTTGTATTCTTACGACTTTTTATATCCTTTCAAAGACAAATCTCATCAACTGAGATAAATTCAATTTGTTGTCTGCAAATTTTAATTGGACCAGTTTTAAATTTTTACTTTGGTAAAGAGTTAAGTAACAAGTACCCAGTCTTCACCAGTATCTACAAGGACAAGAACCTGTACAATAATGTTCATAGGTCATTGACACTGAACTGGGCTCAAAGAATCCTCATGTGCCATAAACAATATGACTTTCCCTACTATTCATCATGTCAACTAAAACTGTTTACAGCAAAAGCAAGCCAGTCCTTTCTGCATAATTATCCTAATAACAGCAGGCAGGCTTTTGTAACAACAAGCCAGTCCTTTTGCTATACCAACTGAAATAACATGGTTGGAACCTTTGCTGTACTTCATTAGCAGCCTTGGCTCTGGGTCTTAAAATTTGCAAGATCCATTTTTTTATTGAATTTAATCTTCGATGGAAAAATGAAAACCAAGTGAGTTGTCTTGATTTTAACGATTTTTGGATTCTTTGAGGTATAATTTATAGCATTACTTTTAATTACACAAGGACTAGCATTTTAGTAAGTCATAGTAATCTTAACCCTTTCCCAAGCAACAAGTGTTTTACTTTTCTAAACCAAAAAAGTATGCAGATGACAGTTTTACATTTGATTGAAATGACAAAATTTTCTCCAATAGAGTAGAAAACATTGAGAATGGGAGAAATTGCTTGTAACGAGCACTTTATCCTGTTCCCACAGTGTTTTCAAAAGACTCAAATTGTGGACATGTAAAAACATAGGTTTGTTTGGGAAAAGGTTAAGCAACTATTCAGATTAGCTTTTAACCCTTTACCAAATGACAAAATTTTAGACGGGTCCAAATGAAAGCACGTGCAGACAACAAAATAATCGAAACTCAAAATTGAAATTAGTTTCCAGCAGGGTAGAAAACATTGTGGGAAAAGGAGAAAATGCTGGTTACCAGCATTTTCTCCTTTTCCTGCAAGGTTTTCAAAAGGCTTCTATCTCAGGGTCGTAAAAAGCAGGGATTGTTTGGGAAAGGGTTAACTAAACAGTCTTGAGTTTAACAATCCCTGAAAGAAGGCTTTTAAAAACTATGTAGGAAAAGGAGAAAATGCTGGAAACCACTATTTTCTCTTTATCCTACAAAGGTTTCTGTCCTACAAAAATTTCAAACTTTGAGTCACACATGTTTTGATGTTAGGAAATGCTTTCAACTTGAACAAGTCTATGATCTTGTCTTTGGTATAGAGCTAAGGCTGTAAGATGGAGAGAATTTCTGATACTTACGAGAAGTTGCCATCTTTGTAGAGGTTGAATGCTTGTAGTATTAAGGTGATTAGTGCCATAACTGGTTTGATCAGACAAAACTGTAGAGTGGCCTGAAAATTATAAAATAAATGTGAATCACAGTTTAACCCCAGTATTTTGGACTGAATGCAGGATGGACAAGAGAACTGGATGTGGATACCAATGCCAGAGAGTTGCAATTTCAGTGGAAATTTGAAGTTGAAAAAAGGGTTTAAAATGTATCAAAAGTATTCAGGAGTACCTGTTCTTGTTGAATGGTCTCCACTTTAACAGATAAGTCTTTACTAAATGACAGAATTTTCAAGTTGTTGGAATCAAGGGTATTTGCAGACAACAAATTGAATGTAGTTCAAACTATAGGATATGCATTGAATTGTTGCAAAACATTTTGGGAAAAGAAGAAAAGGCAGTTACAAGCAATTTTCTCCTCTTCCATTTTAAAAAGGCCGCTTCCTCCTGGTTGTTAAAATTTCTAATTACGTGGTAAGGGTTAAAAACTTGCACAAGTCTGCAGTATACATCTCAGGGAATTATAGAGATCAGAGAAATTGTTTAACCCATTACCACACAATCCCTACTTTTGACGCCCCTGAGAAAGAAGCCTTTAGAAAACATTGTGGGAAAAGAAGAAAATGCTGGTTACCAGCATTTTCTCCTTTTCCCACAATGTTTTCTACCTTTCACAAAACAAATTTCAAATTTTCAGTCACTTTCACTTTATTGTCTGCAAATGCTTCCAATTTGGACCAGTCTAAAATATTGTCGTTTGGTAATGAGTTAACTTTTCACAGGGTAAAGACGACACAGACAAATATGTAAAATGAGAAATAACTCTGGTTTTCTTTGAAAGCTGAGCTAGAACTTGGTGGGATTTGTTCCTTTGTTTACAAATAAAAAGTACACAAATTTTTACTGTTAACTATTGGCAAAAATTAAAAATCCTTCATTACTGCAAGCATGACTATTTGCAAATGATAAATCAACAAAGAATCATATGATAGGATTTGTCTTGTAAAGAATTGAAACTGTTGTTGGAAGATGAGAAACTACAAATAAGCAGCATTTTCTTCTTTTCAAAGAACAGACTGAAATCTCTTTTTAATCAGAGACGTTAAAATTCATGTTTATTTGCTAAAGGCTTATAACCATGACTAGTTTTCTTGTAGCAAGGGAGGTTCACTCTTTTTCCAATATTAAACAGATTCAAACCTGTTTGCAGAATCTAAGGAACCCAATAGTGTACTGGCGCCCTGCAAGGCAACATGTGCACCAGAACCAGCTGGATCTGAAACAGGAAATAGATGATATAAATCAAACTTGTAAAAAAAACGTAACACTTGTGAAAACTTGGTGGGAAAAGGAGAAAATTCTGGTAACCATCATGTTCTCAATTAAGTTCAATGTTTTCTATCATAAGACAAGCAAATTTTACAAATTCAGCCACACTTATATTTGTAGTCTGCAAACGCTATTCTTAAATTTTCTCCATTTCCCACAATTTTTTCCAAACTCCTCTACCTCAAGGTAGTAAAAACTTGACATTATATGGCAATTTTTTTTTTTTTTCAGTCTGCCAATACTTTCAAAGCTCAGGGAATCTGAAATGTAGTTGTTTGATAAAGATTGTCCCTCTAACACACAATCCCGAGTTCAAACAACCCTGGGGTAAGAGGCATTTCAAAACATTACTATCCAATATGAGAACTTCATCTGGTCTGAATTTACTTTCAAATTGTCTTTTGCAGATACTATCAATTCCATCTTCGTGAGCCAAGGTTACAATCACTACGTGGATCTTACATTGGCTGATTGAGCCTGATTTCGAAATTCCTGCTATGCGCCCTCTATTGGATGCTGGTTATTAACCCCCTTTATATTATGTTTCTACAAGCCAATGAAATATCGGTTAACGAACCGCTTACGAATACACATGAAGCAATAAGCAGACATCCACATGGGTTTTCATGTTTACCTTCTATTCGAAAGGCAGCGACCTTGTTCTATTTTTATCAAAGACGAAATGCTACAAGCGATTTCATTCATTGCAGTAAGAGCTGGCTGCATCCAATGAAAATGCGTATCGGGCGAGTGTAAAAATCATGCTTGATCCGCCAAGGGTAGAGTAGCATAGTGAATCGTCAGCCTTGGCTTGCGAAGATGTATCAATCCAGAACAGCCTAAAATTTGTCATTTGGAAAGGTCTAATGTTGTTATTGCAACAATGTCAGAACAGACTACTGTTTTGCTGGATAATTCAAATTTACCTTTTACCAAATGATCTTAAGTTTAAATTACAGTGGAGTCTGATCTTTTGGTTACAATGAATTTGTAGTATGCAAATGCTTTCAGTATGAAAGAATAAATCATATTGTCTGGTTGATGGTAAGAAAATGCTGTAACACACAATATAAAAAAATAATCACAAGGAAAACTACAGATTTATAGTTGTAATGCCTGTTATTTACAGTGGCATAATTTTGATCATGTCAAAGTTTAGTCAACATTTAAACCTAATAGTCTGTAAACATATTCTTTCCTGGTGCAACCCTACACCACAAAGTTTCATATTTATCCGAACTGAAAGCATCTGAATAATACCTATTAAATGTTATTCAAAACACGAAACTTGCCTTTCATTCTGTGGAAAACTCTGTGGAAAAGGAGAAAAAAAGGCTGCTTACCAGCATATCGTCTGTTTCCCGCAATGTTTTAAAAAGCTTTTTTCACAGGTTGTTAAAAGTCTGAACCGTGTCATAAAGAGTAAAAATTCGAACTCTTAGAAAAACTTGATACCATCGCATGTGTAACATTGAACCTTTTTGGAGTATTTTCTATGTTTGCTGTTGTATACCATTTTCAACACTGTGTTACTGTGGAGGCTAATGCATAAACCGTATCCACACAGTTCTGGAGTTTCCTATACCAGTACTTCACAAAAGACTTTCAAGGTAGAGACGGCTTTCCCAATTACAGACTATTAATACAAATGATACAATTCACTGTTCATACTATTAACTCATTACAAAACGATAAACTTTCAGGTTTGTCCAAATTAAAAGCATTTGCAGATGGCAAAATAAAAGGGACTAAAAAATTAAATTTGTTTTGAGAAGGGTAGAAAACATTGTAAGAAAACGAGAAAATGCTGGTTACCAGCATTTTCTCCTTTTCCCACAATCTTTTCAAAAGGCTTCTTTCTCAGAGTCATCAAAAGTGGAGATTGTGTGGTAATGTGTTAATAGGATTATTTGTCGACTGCATATGTGTTCAAGATGGACAAGTCTAAAATTCTGTCGCTATACCCTAGTATCTCAGTTGGCAGAGTACAGGACTTAAGAATATGGGGTTACTGGTTCTGTGTGGAGTACTGTTCAAATAAACTCCAGGAAAGTGTGGGTAGACCACCATGATATTACTAAAATAATGCTGAAATGGCATTTAAATACCAAACAATTTATCAATCATCAGAGTTTTTTTGTCTAGTAAATACAAAACTTTCCTACACTTTCATACGAAAAACATGGGTTGATGTTATAGTATATTCAAATCAGTGAGACAGCTGGGCTCATTCACTATGAGTACATGTACCTGTGTAATATTTTCATCCATAAATGGATCTTTACCTCTTTGCTACATAAAAGCACTTGTATGTTACATTACCATTCTCCCAAATTTGAAGCAGTTATAGAAGACAAATTAAACTTGCCATGAATGACAAGATTTATCTCTGATAGGGTAAAAAACATTATGGGAAACTGGGAAAAAAGCTGACAACCAGTATTTTCTCCTTTTCCAACAATTTTGTCAACAGCTTTTTACCTTTGGACAGTAAAACATATGATTGTTTAGTGAATGATTAACTCTTTACAAAACAACAATATTCTAGACTTGTCCAAATTGAAAGTATTTGCAACCAACAATTTTAATGTGGCTCAAATGGTTCAATCTTTCTTCAATAGGGTAGAAAACATTATGGGAAAAGGAGAAAATGCTGGTTAACATTATTTTCTCCTTTTCCCACAATGTTTTCAAAAGTCTTCTTTCTCAGGCTCATTAAAAGTTGGGATTGTGTAGTAAAGAGGAAATAACTCCCACACAATGCAATCTGTGCACAAACATACTTTCAGATAATTATGTTTTCAATCACCCGCCTCTTTTCTGGATGACAAAATTCTAGTTTTGTCCAAATTTGAAACATAGACAGGCTACAAACAAAAATGTGTCTCAAATGATGCCATTTGTCTAGGAAAGGTAAAGAACATTGCATGAAAAAATGAAAATGCTGGTTACCAGTAACTAACAACAATTTGAAATGCCTCTTTCTTTATGAAGACTGTTTGGCAAAGATTAAATTAACTTAGGATTTAATTGCAAAAGTCAACCAAAAAAGTAATAAACAACAGTTACTGTTGAGTTTAACTCATTAAGAAAGAACAAAATGATTGAATATGTAGAAAAAGTGAAAAAAATGCTGTTAAAATAAGGAGAAAATACTGGTTACCAGTATTTACTCCTTTGAAACAACATTTTCTAAAACTTCCTTTCCATTGGATTGTTTGGAAGAAAAAAGAAAATTATGCTTCATTTCAAGCAGGTTGACAAATCAGTCTTTCCCATTTCTTTAACTCTTTATCGCAGGATAAAATTTTAGGCAAGTCCAAATTGAAAGCAGTTGCAGACAACAATTTTAACCCATTACCGCACAATCCCTACTTTTGACACCCCTATGAAAGAAGCCTTTTGAAAACACTATGGGAAAAGGAGAAAATGCTGGTAACCAGCATTTTCTCCTTTTCCCACAGTGTTTTCTACCCTTCCCAGAACAAATTTCTATTTTTTAGTCACCTTTATTTTGTCATCTGCAAATGCTTTCAATTTGGACCAGTCTAAAATTTTCTCATGTGCTAAAGAGTTAATGTGGCTGAAATGTAAAAGATTTTATAAGAAAGGGTAAAAAACATTAGGGGAAAAGGAGAAAATGCTGGTTACCAGTATTTTCTCCTTTTCCCAAAATGTTTTCAAAAGGTTTTCTTCTTCAGGGTTGCTAAAACTCAGGATTGCGTGGTAAATACTCACTGATCCATGTCATTCTTTACTCCTTTAGCACCCAATTCCAAGTTTTAATGACCCTTAGAAAAAAAGAAAACTTTTGAAAACAATATTTCCAAGAAACAAAATGCTGGCAACCAGTATTTCTTGTTTTTCCACAGCATTTTCTTCCTGTTTTATCCACATATTCCATCATTGAAGCAATATTTGATTATTTTCTACCCTGACAAAGACAAAGTACATTTTTCCAATACAATAGAATTCATTGTCTGCAAATTCTCTCAACTTGAACATGTCTAAAACTTTGTGGTTTCGTACAGAGTCTAGAATGATAAAATAATGCATTTGTACTTACTTGATTGGTTTGCCTCTAATCTCCGACATTATAGAGCTCTCCCCTCCCAAATACTCATAACACAAACTCAGGAAATTATAAATGACAAAAGCTGAAACACAGAAAAACAAAGATTATACAATGTAGCAGATTATTTCTTTCTTACAGTAAATTTTCTTCTGTGTTATTACATTTATCAAAAAAACTACTCTAGTTGTGTGATAACCCTTTACCCCATGAGGCATTTCTATGGTATCTCTAATTGACCCTAAATAACAGCAAGGATGAAGCCATTTCTTTTGTGTATATGACACCTTTTGATAGCATAGAAAACATTGTGACAAAAGGTGAAATTGCTCGTCACGAGCGTAAAAATGAGTATCTATGGAGTAAAGGGTTAATTCCATGACTTATCTTAACCCTTTACCCCATAAGGCATTTCTATGGTATCTCTAACTGACCCCAAAAAACAGCAAGGATAAAGCAGTTTTTTATGTGTATATGACACCTTTTGATAGCATAGAAATCACTGTGGCAAAAGGTGAAATTGCTCGTCACGAGCAATTTCATCTTTTGCCACAATGTTTTCCAAAGGCTCCTACAAGCAATGCGAAGAAATAAGTATCTATGGAGTAAAGAGTTAAATAATACATAAGAGTATTATTTTCTTTTGATCCTGGTTCAAGCTGATTTGTAGATACAGAAGCGCAAGTTGATTGGCAGTAACTGCAGCATAAGCAGAGTTTTTTGGTATTTTATAAAATTTGCTGGAAAATATATGTTTATATACCTAATTATGGCATATATCCGGGAAAGATTTCATAATTTGCAAGTCCAATTGCAACACTGAATGCTGCTATGTTACTTTTAAGTCAACAGACTTGTGAAATAACCAAATTTACTCCTAAGCACTCTCCCAAACAACAAGATTTAGACTCTTCCAAACCAAAAGAGCTTGCAGACGACAATGTTGATTTTGATAAAAATGGCAGAAAGTTCTCCAATAGGGGAGAAAAGGTTGTGAGAAAGGGAGAGATTGCTTGTTATGAGCAATTTCTCCTTTTCCCACAATGTTTTCAAAAGAGTAGTACTCGAGACACGTACAAATATGGTTTCCTTGGCTCGGTTTGGGAAAGGGTTTAACTCTTTACCACACAGTCCTGACTTTTAACGACCCTGAGAAAGAAACTTTCTAAAAATATTGTGGGAAAAGGAGAAAATGCTAGTAACCAGCATTTTCTCCTTTTCCCACAATGTTTTCTATCCTTTACAAACCAATTTTCAATTTTTCAGTCACATTTCTTTTGTCATCTGCAAATGCTTTCAATTTGGACCAGTCTAAAATTTTGTGTGGTAAAAAGTTAAGAAACTTTTTAAAGATCCCTTAACCCTTTCCCAAACAAGCCCTGGTTTTTACGTGTCTGCAGTAAAAGTCTTTTGAAAACACTGTGGGAAAAGGAGAAATTGCTCGTAACGAGCAATTTCTCCTTTTCCCACAGTGTTTTCTACCCTTTTTGAGAACTTTCTGCCATTTTCTCAAAATCTAAAATTGTCGTCTGCAAACTCTTTCAGTTTGGAAGAGTCCAAAATTTGTCGTTTTGGAAAGGGTTAAAATCCACCAAGCAGTGATTGTTGGAGTTTGTTATTTGGAAACTGCAAAAGGTTTTTGATTTTATAGCTAGAATGAATACTGATTTGATTCATGAACAAGTTGATTGCATTAGTGCATTGTTTGTCAATTCATGTTATTACGTAAAATACCCAGAGCTCTAGACAGAAGGACTGATTTCGATTTTGAAATTAAGAATAATGATTATTTTCCACCAAATCCTCTGTTATGGGTACTCATTAGAATTGTCTCATTGAGACAATTCTAATGAGTACCCACAACTTAGGGTTTGGAAGAGAAATATAGGATTTGGGATACTATCACTCCTTCTGATCAGTAGCTCTGAATACCAATGGGTTTATATTATTCCCATGCCATAGGCCAAAGCTACTACCAGTAATTATAGTATGTGTAAATCGACCCAGACTCAAGAAATGTTCCTACCTTCATAACAGTCTCTGACACTGTCAAAGTATACATAATAATTGTCGTTACTGAAGAACATCAGACTCAAGAAGGATGTAAAGCTGTAGATAGGAACTATAAACAGGATTCGTATGATCCATCTCTGCTCACTGGGACATGTGTAATATCTCAAGTGAAGATATATCTGAAATGAGAGAAACAGTCATTAACCTTTAAAGTCTTTTAAACCTACAGTTGCCTCTGTAGTTAAACTAGATTATGATCAGAATACACAAGAAGTGAAGTCTGATCTTTCATCTACATTGTCTGTTTTGCTGAAGCATTCTGGACAAAGAGAACCTAGAAAGAGTTCTTACTAAGGTTAATTCATACTGTACGCCTAATCAGGCAAGTCTGATTTCAGGAATATCCTTTTTTTCAGGTTTACATGTAGACTGGTATCAGTCCGTTAAGAATAGCCTTTTCAGGAAAACAAAATTGTCAAGTAAAACTGAACAAGAGGGCCATGATGGCCCTGTATCGCTCCACTGGCTTTTTAACCCTTTACCACACAAACTGAAGTGTTCATGACCTTGAAAAAGAGGGCCTTCAAAAACAATGAACGCTGTCAGGCAGTACAAGCAGGTTCATTCATTAGCATGAAAGGTAAAATCCTTGGATGAATGATAGAAACCTTACTCTGAATTTATTATTCACCTTATGTGAGCATAACTATTAGCATCAAAAAAATGAATAACACTTGAAAACAGAATATTTTCTATCAAAAAACTTAATGTCTAGCATCAATCATGTATCAATGCAGTTTGATAATCAAGGGAGGTAAATAGTACCAAACTTTATCTTTCATAAAAAGTTATTTCCCTTGATTAATGTATAAATCAAAGTGACTATATCTTGAGGCCCATGTTAAACTTGTGATCCCTGGATGGAGCCAATTTTGACCCCAGACCTACAATATGAAACTAGAATGTGTGGTTATAAACACGAAGATTTTTGAATCTTGCCCAATAAAAAGCCCTGTAAAACAAGTTTGCTCAATAAAAGGCCCTGTAAAATATGTGACTCATGAGACAGGTTTATAAAGCCAATGTAAAACTTGTGACCCCTGGGATGGGGTCAAACTTGACCCCCAAAGTTAAAATTTTGGCCCTCTTGGTAGAAGCCAATTAGATAAAGCTACATGCAAAATTTGGTAGCCCTAGGCCTTATGGCTATGTACAAGTAGATTATTAAAGTTTCCCTATATAAGCCAATGCAAAACTTGTGATCCCCTGTGACAGGGGCTAAATTCAACCCCAGGGCTATACTTTTGGGCACCCTTGGTAGAGACCCCCTAGATAAAGCTACATGCAAAATTTGATAGCCCTAGTCCTTATAGCTAGGTGCAACAAGATTTTGAAAGTTTTCCCTATATAAGCCCATGTAAAATTTGTTACCCCCGGGGGGGCGGGGCCAAATTTGACCCCTGGGCTATAAGTTGGAAACCCTTGGTAGAGGTCCACTAGATAAAGCTACATGCCAAATTTGGTAGCTCTAGGCCCTATGGCTAGGTGGAAGAAGAATTTTGAAGTTCTCCCTATGTAAGCCCATGTAAAACTTGTTACCCCCGGGGCGGGGCCAATTTTGACCCCAGGGCTATAATTTAGACACTCTTGGTAGAGGTCCACTAAATAAAACCACATCCCAAATTCGGTAGCCCTAGGCCCTATGCCTAGGTAGAAGAGGAGTTTTAAAGTTCTCCCTAAATAAGCCCATGTAAAACTTGTGACCCCCGGGGCGGGGCCAATTTTGACCCCAGGGCTATAATTTGAAGAAACTTGGTAGAGGTCTACTAGATAAAGCTACATGCCAAATTTGGTAGCTCTAGGCCTTACGGTTTCAGACAAGAAGATTTTCAAAGATTTTCAAAATTTTTTCAGTTTTGTTGCCATGGCAACCAGAGTTTTTGAAGGAATTAAATTCTTTCAAGAAATTCTGAAGAGGACCATGGCAGGATCATTTCTGTGAAGTTTCATCAAAATTGGATGGGTAGTTTCAGAGAAGAAGATGTTTAAAGAAAAAGTTAACGCACGGACGGACGGACGGACGACGGACAACGGGCCATGACATAAGCCCGCTGGCCTTCGGCCAGTGGAGCTAAAAATGAAAACTGTGTTCTCAATATTCTCAATGTCTGATTTAACTCTATTTCAGAAGAAGGGCAAGTAACAACACATATTTCTGTGGCTTTGCTGTAGTTGTGTACCTTGTTTATTAGAGTGACTCAATACATGCAGGGACTGAATGCCAGGCTATTTACATGGTATGTTCCCCAGATATGCCTTATATGAACTAGTTTAGGCCTTTAGTCCATAGATACTCATTTCTACACATTGCTTGTAGGAGCCTTTGGAAAACATCGTGGCAAAAGGTGAAATTGTTTGTGACGAGCAATTTCACCTTTTGTCACAATGTTTTCTATGCTATCAAAAGGTGTCATTTACACATAAGAAAAGGCTTCACCTTGCTGTTATTTAGGGTCAATTAGAGATGCCATAGGAATGTCTTATGGGGTAAAGGGTTAATTTAACCCTATATCAAACAATCCATGGTTTTTACAACACCAAGATAGAAGATAGAAGTTTTTTGAAAACATTGTGGGAAAAGGAGAAAATGCTGGAAAGCAGCATTTTCTCCTTCTCCCACAATGTTTTCTACCCCTAACAAAACAAATTTCAAATATTCAGTCACTTTTATTTTGTCGTCTGCAAATGCTTTCAATTTCGAGGAGTCTAAAATTTTGTCGTTTAGTAAAGAGTTACCTCTTCAGTGGGTGTTAATCACCTCATCAGTTGTGTAATTGCTTTTTCCCTCTATTTTTTACCATCTAAATGTTTACATTAAATTTTTGTTTTCCAAAATCCCTAGAGCCATAATTACTATCAAGATGAAGGGCTCATGCATCTAACATACTGAGCACTGATTGGTACAGTTGTCTGAAAAATCAGACCAGTAGAATATTGTTCTATTTTCCCTGCCTTACAGAACTGATCTGCTAACAAATCCCCCATTAACCCTTTACCACACAATCCTGACTTTTAATGACCCTGAGAAAGAATCATTTTGAAAAGATTGAGGGAAAGGGAGAAAATGCTGGGAAACAGCATTTTCTCCTTTTCCTACAATGTTTTCTACCCTTCACAAAACATATTCCAAATTTTTATTCACTTTTATCATCTGCAAATGCTTTCAATTTTGAAAAGATCAAAACTTTGGTGTTTGTTAAAGAGTTAAAACATGATTTTAACATGTAATGTAGCATATAGGGAAAGGGGTAGCACATATCCAACAGCAGTGTGTATAAATTGGTATAAATTGGTATTTGGAGTCTCACATCTAGGTTTATTTTGTACTCTGAGAATTATATTCTGATGTAAACTGTTGACCAAATGACAAAATCTTAGAGTTGTTGAAAATAAAACCATATGCAGACGACAAATCAAATGTGGCCCAAATGATGAAACTGCCTCTAAAAGGGTAGAATGCATTGTGGGAGGAGGGAGAAAATGCTGGTAACCAGCATCTTCTCCTTTTCTCACAATGTTTTTAAAGCCTCTGTACCAAGGGTGTTTAACCCATTACAACACAATCCCTACTTTTGACGCCCCTAGGAAAGAAGCCTATAGAAAATATTGTGGGAAAAGGAGAAAATGCTAGTTACCATCATTTTCTCCATTTCCAACCATGTTTTCTACCCTTCACAAAAAAAAAATAAAATTTTCAGTCACTTTTATTCTGTCATCTGCAAATACTTTCGATTTGGACAACCGTAAAATATTGTCATTTGGTAACGAGTTAAAACTTAAAAGGATGTTTTGTCAAAGGATTACTCAGCTGAACTGGTTGGTTGGTTGGTTGTACATGTATTGGGGTTTAATGCCAATTTAACAGCTAAGGTCATATCATGGCGGTCGGTGACAAACATGTGTTTCCTGGCTTTCTCACACCGGTACTTGTACTACTTTCTTTCCAAAGCCAAGCTGCATTGAACTGGTACAGCTTTTCTCCTTGTACTGTAGAAGGCTTTTTGTTTTCAACCAACCACTTTTGTAAACAATTTGGCTTAACTCTTTACCACACAATCCCGGCTTTTCACTACCTTGAGAAAGAAGCCTTTTGAAAACATTGTGGGAAAAAGAGAAAATGCTGGTAACCAGCATTTTCTCCTTTTCCAACAATGTTTTCTACCCTTCCCAAACCAAATTTCAATTTTTCAGTCACTTTTATTTTGTCATCTGCAAATGCTTTCAATTTGGACAGGTCTAAAACTTTCTTGTGAGGTAAAGAGTTGACTCTTTACCAAACGACAAATTCATAGACTGGTTCAAATTGAGAGCATTTGCAGACAAAAAAATTATTGTGAATGAAAAATTGAAATTTGATTTCGGAAGCATGGAAAACATTGTGGGAAAAGGAGAAAATGCTGGTTACCAGCATTTTCTCCATTTCTCAAAATGCTTTCAAAAGGCTTTCTTCCTTAGGGTTGTTAAAAGTCGGGATTGTGTGGTAACGAGTTAAAGAAGAAATTCTTTTGATTAGTAATACCTCAATTTGCAACAATCTCTCCATTAGCTTTCATGCACACTTCTTGCAATAAACCTTATACATGTACTGTTTTCTTTACAGTGGTTTAGAATCAAATTCAAGTACTTCTACGCTGCTTACAGTACTTAAGTCTTTACCACACAACAAAATGTTAGACCCATCCAAATTCAAAGCAATTACAGACAACAATTTCAGTGTGGCTCAAATGATGAAACTTTCCTTTGACCGAGTAGAAAACATTGTGGGAAAAGGAGAAAATGTTGGTTACCAGCATTTTCTCCTTTTCCAACAATGTTTTCTAAAGGCTTCTTTTCTAAGGGTCGTTTAAATTTGGCATTGTCAAACGATTGTGTGGTAAAGAGTTAAGCTAAATCATGGCAATAGCTCATGTGTTTACCAGTGCCAAACTGGGCTCTGCTGTCCCTTGCCAAAGGGCATTATGCAATCAATGCCCTGAACAGGGTCTTCTAAATTACAAATTTTACATAATTGTCTGCCACTCAGCCATTTTGGAGGTCCATAAATAACGTAGAGCAATACCATGGAAAGGCAACAATTTCAGGGCTCCCGCTGTCGATCGCCAGTGGCGCCAAATGCGAAAATTTAGAGAAAATGGCACCAAAAATGAAGCACTGGCGAATGTATTGGCGACAAGTAAATGTCTGTAAACTATCCTCTGACATACACAGTATGTATCAAGTATAAAGGAAGCCTGCATAACTGTTAATCACACCTTATCAGGGTGGCATTCATTAACGGTCTTGTCTAAATTATACACCATAATTGCATACACACCACTGCTAAACAATCAAATATCAATATTTCGTCACTCCCCTTTGAGCACTCTATATCAAACCAATCAGTTATCAGAGACAAGATTTAGTCGCCGCCCATAATTTGTAAAGCCACGCCTTCAGTATGCCTTACCTGGTTACCTGGTCTACATCCTTTCACTGGCTAGAAATTTATCGTGTGTATTTATCGATGTTGTTAATGAAAAACATGATAATGGTATTGATCTGCTTATCTAGCGTAAAAATGACAGATTTTGGATCAAATTGCTACATATACCGCAAATTTTATGCACAATAATGCCGAAAACAATTTCTGAAAATTAACTGATATGAAAAAATGGATCATCGAAAAAGCGTGAAAACCCATGACACAACAACATGTCAGTTTGACATTGTCCGAGCAAAAGCGTTTCAGACTGTCTTTAGCTTTGATGATGACTTTAAACAGTAAGTTTACACAAATATATATATATAACTCAAAAGTAGGTGCCAAAATATGTCTTATAATGAGGAAAAACACGGATGATTTTATGATGTGAAAATACTGAATGATTTGGGGGGGGGGGGGGGATTACATTTTATAGACCACTTTGTCTTAGTGACAGCACAGGAACAAGTTACTATATAGGACACTCATACTGAGAGAAAAGAACAGAATAAAAGGAACTTTTTAAAAAATTAAACGTAAGTATTTTCAGGTCTTACGAACAAAGTCCGTAACAAAGAAACAAATGAATAAATGCATGGCAGAAATAAGGGTCCGAGCAGGATTCGAACCCCGGAACTCCCGGACGCAAGACCAATACCCTAACCACTGAGCCAAAGAGATATCTCCCTGACGCAGTAGCCAGGTATTGTATTTAAATCGGGAGAATGCCATGCAGGAAGGAGTGGTCTCCCGTAACACACCCCCTCTTAAAGTCATCATTTATTGATGACTCAAAGCTTTATTAGGCAGGAAGTCCGATTTTGGACAACAAATGGGATTTATGGCTCAATGGCTAATCCCGGACGAGCCCCCATCTTACGAACAAAGTCCGTAACAAAGAAACAAATGAATAAATGCATGGCAGAAATAAGGGTCCGAGCGGGATTCGAACCCCAGAACTCCCGGATGCAAGACCAATACCCTAACCACTGAGCCAAAGAGATATCTCCCTGACGCAGTAGCCAGGTATTGTATTTAAATCGGGAGAATGCCATGCAGGAAGGAGTGGTCTCCCGTAACACAGGATAAAAGAAATGATGTGGTAACCCTTTGCCACACAATCCCAAATTTCATCCTGAATTTCTTAAAAACTGATGAATTCTAACAGATTGGCAGTCATAGAATTAAGGAGCTGTATTACTTTTAAAATACAAATTCTATGTCCCTGCAGCTCAAAGCCTTGAAACCATTGGGGAAAAAGAAACATAAGTAAGCTTGTACAGCACTATTAAGCAATGTATTTAGAAGCTTTAGCATTGGCCAATAAACTGAAGTATCTAAAGCACTATGTGGCTACTCTAGTTGGCTCCTACTGGCCCCAATTTTTATGAAGTGGCGAATTTGATGGCGCAAAAATTAAAACTTGCAGGGGAAGCCCTGAACAATATAAATCCTCAACTGCAGCATGATGGGTAATTCAATATCTCAAAATGATTTCGAAATGGATATGTGTTATAATACAGACTCTCAAAAATGTCAACCCTTAACACATCTTTCAGAACCATAATTGCCTTTGTGCCTAGTGAGGATCTAGATCAAAATGAACAAAATGTGATCTGCAATGTCCAATGATTAATCTATATTGTCCACTTACGTGAGCTGCTCCTTAAGAAAAAATCATTTTTTGAGAATGTTTACATAGAAAAATCAGCCGAAGGATTGGAAAGTATGTTAGTCCAAGTGTTGCTAAAGGAAATCCCAGGTAAGCATGGATAGATTCAGTGGCTACTGAGATAACTGATGTTATATTGCTTCAAAGCATCTGCAGACAACAAAATTAAATCTTGTTAATATAATGATGTCTGACTTTGAGAGGGTAGAAAATATTGTGGAAAAAGTAGTTTCTCCTCTTCCCACAATACTTTCTATAGGCTTCTTTCTCAGCATTGTTAAAAGTTGGGTTTGTGTTGCTAAGAGTTAAACTCTTTACATCATGAAAATAAAACTTGAGACCAAGGATACAAAAAATTCAATCTTTTTTTTTTCGTCACAAAGCACATTAAAAGTATGTCCTTGGTATTTAATTGCTAGGCACCTTTCACAACTATAGTTGCTTAAGTAGCCAGTGTAATCCAAGATCAGGCAGCACAAAATGTGCAGTCTAATCTTTGATCTGAACCGTCTGCCTTAACGAGTCATTCTGAACAAGAGTGTGTCAAAGTTAAATATAAATTGGGTCTTATTCCAAGACAGATTATCTACTGGATTAATTCTGCTCTCCTTGAAAGTGTTAATGGTCGAGATTCTATCTACATATATATAGAAATTCAGTCTTTTATTTCAAACAAAATAATGGTTTGACATATTTTTTATGAAAAGAGGTCACTTTAACAACTATGTGTTTATAGCTTAATTACTTCTAGAAAATATACACACTTTTAACTCTTTACTCAACAACAATTGTCTTTGACTCAACCATATTGGAAGGATTTGCAGATGACAAATCAAATGTAGCTTTTTGATGAATTATGTATTTGATGTAGTAGAAAACACTGTGGGAAAAGAAGAAAACGCTGGTTACCTGGGTATTTATCTTTTCCCACAGTGACAATATTTTCAAAAGATATATTTTTTCAGATTCTCACCTTTAGTGATAAAGGGTTACACCGTTACAAAGCAACAAAGGTTTGGGCAGGTCCAAATTGAAAGCGTTTGCAGACACCAGTCAAAAATGGAAAAATGTGGAATGCATTTTGGGGAATGGAAGAAATTTGTTGTTGCTAGCATTTTCTCCTTTCCCAAAATTTTTTTCTAAAAGCTTTCTTGCTCTGGTAGTTAAAACCAGGGCTTGTCTGCAGGTGAAGGAATAAACATTCAGCATACAATCTTGGGTCTGATAGCCTTGAGGTAAATGGGTTTGAAATCACAATGAGAAAAAGAGAAAATACTAGTAACTGTCGATTCAGACAATATAAAATTCCTAGATTTTCATATATGCAACAGTTCCTATACTCATGATATTCGTCCTGTGTTGTTTTGGATATTTTTGTGTATGCAAATGACATGATATCCACACCCTAGGATCACATGGATTTAATATATTTAAGTAACCCAATGATCAACATTTACGGATAACCAGACAAATTTATGCACATAATCTAGTCATGCATGTAACTCATTTATTTATAAATGTCTCTTTAGGTACAGCAGAAGGAAATTACAGTTAAACCATTTTAAGTGGCTATCTCTTTTTAGTGGCCATCTCTGTAAGTAAGCAGCATATACAAACCTATACCACATAAACCAAAATTTTTTCCAACCCAAACACAGAAATCTTCTGAAAAGATTGTGAGAAAGGAGAAAATGCTGGTGACCAGTACTTGCACAATATTCTTCCTACGCAAATGTCTGCTTCCCATCTGATTTACCATTACTGAATCATCAATCCTTGAGGAAGAAATTGGCTGGACTTAGAATTAACAAGAGGGCCATCATGGCCCTGAAATCACTAACCTCAGTCTATTGACCAAACATGAAACATTTTCAATCTAGTTTCTATGTGACCTTGTTTTTTATCAGACATTACCCATCATCAAACACTCTTGAGATATCAATAAGACAAACATTCTGACCAAGTTTCATGAATTGGACTGAAAATGTGTCCTCTACAGCATAACAAAGGGTTTTCCAAGATTTGACCAAGTGGCCTTGTTTTGGACCTGACAATACCCATTGTCAACCTCTTTTGAGACATCACCAAAACAAACATTCTGACCAAGTTTGAAGAGTACTAGGCATAAAATGTGGCCTCTATAGTGTATACAAGGTTTTTCTAATATTTGACCCAGTGACCTATTTTTTTTTTACTCCACATGACCCATTTTCAAACTCATTCAAGGTATCACCAAGACAAATATTATGAACAAGTTTCAGGAGTACCAGATTGAAAATGTGTTCTCCAGAGCATACACAAGGTTTTTGTAAGATTTGACCTGGTAACCTAGTTTTTGACCAAACATGACCCATTTTCGAACTCATCCTGTTTCCTACTCTTCTAAGTCAAGTCAAGTCAATTGAAAGTCAAGTTTTAATTTTTGAGACACATTTATTTTTGTCGTCTGCAAATGCTTTGAATCTGGAATCTAAAATCTTGTTGCTTGGTAACACAGGTTTGCTGGGGAAAGAGTTTTCTGCGAGTTGCAAAAACATTGGTCTCTTAGAAACAAAGTCAGTTGATAAAAATCAAAGAAATTAAGAAATCAAAAATCTCTTCGAATCATACCATAATAGTAACATAAACACACATAAAAGACTTCCTTTTTCCTTGCAACAAATCACATTTAGAAATAAAGTAACAAAAAGAGAAATAGCTCTAAACAAGCAGTCTGGCCTGTAACACACGAAAAAGGGCATTCGGACATTTGCATAAAGTGTTATCTCGGATCAGCCTGTGCAGTCAGTGCAGGCTAATCTGAGACTGCACTTTATGACTACATTCAATTTCGTCCTATAGCAGATTTTACTCAAAACAGAAAAAAACTAAAACCGGAAAATGTCATCTCAGATCAGTCTGCGCGAGCTGCATGGGCTGATCGGGAACGGCGCTTTACACAAATGTCAGAATGCCCCGTTTTGCATGTTGCAGACTGTGTAATCATGCCATTTTCTTGTCTATTCATGTATCTTTCAAACAAGATAAATACATCATCTTACAGACAGACTGCAAGCAAGCAATGAGGCATGAAATGAGACGCAGTTACCCTCACTGCACTGAGCAACAAAATTTACCTTAACCTTTTACCACACAATCCTGGGTTTTTGTGACTAAGAAGAAGAATCCTTCTGAAAACATTTTGGGAAAGTAAAAAATGATGGAAACCAGCATTTCCTTCATTTCCTACAATTTTTTTCAAAAGCAACCTACTTCAGAGTTGTCCACATTCTGGACTGCGTGGTAAAAGTACATGTATTAACAATTCTAAATGATTATTATGGTTTGTCTATAGCTTCTGCTCAAGAAACATTGTATACATTAACCTTATCCTGCTAAATAACTAAAATTGAACTTTCAATTTGATAGTAATAATCCAGCAGTTTCAAAGTTGTGTTTTTGCCAATTATATTTCATTATCCGACAGTGTAGATCAAAGATCAGACTGCTTGTTCTGTGCAGTCTGATCTTGATCGACACTGCCCCCCAAGAGGTCAGCGAGTCACGCTTAGCAGCAACAGGGTTAAATTCACGGGAACGGTTTTCTAATCAGCTCAATCATGTGTTAGCAGGTAAAATTAACCCTTGACTACTGCGATAATCGAAAAACTTCACTAACAACTAAATGACTGTAGGCGAATCATAATGAAAATGTTTCGGAAAACCAAGAAATGGCTGGTAAACAGCATTTTCTCTTTTCTCCGAAATGTTTTCTACCCTTCTTATATCCCATTTCAATTGCTGAGTCTCACTTATTTTGTTGTCTGCAAATGCTTTCAATTTAGACAAGTCTTAACTCTTTACAACTCGATTCCTACTTTTAATTTAATGACCCTGAGAAAATGTCTACAGAAAAAAAATGTGGGAGGAGAAGAAAATGCTGGTAACCAGCATGTTTTCCTTTTCCCACAATTACTATCACTGTCAGGAATAATATATTATTCCTTTTTTACAGGAATAAAACAAGTTTAAAAGGCCTTATGAAAATATTGTGGGAATAGGAAAAAATGCTGGTAACCAAATGAAATACTGGTTTAAAAAAAAAAGTTAGTTATGCCACCATTTTCTCCTTTCCTCATAATGTTTTGAAGGACCGTATTTCGTACAAGGCATGAAAACATGGGAGTGAACTGTGAAGGACAAAGGGTAAATCGCATGCCATTAGGGAAATGCAGATCAATACTATGAATACAGTCTTCCCTACAAGAATTACCTAGATTTAGAGATTCCCTCATGGTACTCTTTTTATCCAGTAATCATCTGTAATCATTACAGATGAGGAAAATTTTTAGGTGCTCTAGCACTGACCCTGTAGATCAAGACCAAACTGCACAGGGCATGTAGTTTGGCAGCAGTTCTGGGCCTGTATTCACCAACCATTCTTGAGAATATTCTTAATTCTTATTCTCCAAGATTTTCTAAATTTGTAAGTAACACAACTTCTGATTGGCTAAACCATTTGGTTTAGCCAATCAGAGGTTATGTTACTTACAAATGTAGAAAATTCTGGACTCTGTGCTATTTTGTAAATTTATATTTCATGGACACATCTGCTTTGAGATTGCAAGTAAACATGTACATGCATCAACTCTTTACCAAACAACAAACTTTTAGACTCAACTGAACTTCAGCTGAAACTAAATTCGGTGTAGATTAAACATGGATTTCTGTCTTTGAAATGGTACAAAACATTGTAATTGATTGATTATATTGGAGTTTAACGCCATTTTAACATCATGTCATGGCGGTCAGTGCATCTACACATGTTTCCTGGGATTCTCACAGCAGTATAAACACAAATTTCTTTCCAAGTCAGTGACTACTTTTCCCACATGCATCTGAGGTGAGAGGTGAATCATCACCTGAAATAAAATTTGCTTCAACCACATATCGAACTCTCAACCACTAGATCACGAGTCAGATTTGCTACCCAGTGAGCTACATGAGAAAACATGGCAAAGGAAGTAGAAAAAGTCAAATGTAAGTTATGTAGCCCCTATGAGACACTCAATATCCAATCACAAATATGGCTGGTGGTTCCTTATTTACAATTACACTTTGACATAAATGTAAATGTCTTCCTTGGGACATAGAATATAATCTATACCAAATAATCAAAAGTACACTCAGAAATATATTTAACTCATTACCAAACGACAAAGTTTTAGGTTTGTCCAAATCAAAAGCATTACCACACAATCCCTATTTTTGACGACTCTGAGAAAGAAGCTTTTAGAAAACATAGTGGAAAAAGACCAACTTCAAATTTTAGGTCACTTTCATTTCGTCGTCTGCAATTGCTTTTGGTTTGAACAAGCCTAAAATATTGTCTTCTGGTAATGAATTAACTCTTTCCAAAACAAGCCCTGGTTTTTACGTGTCTGCAGTACAAGTCTTTAGAAAACACCATGGGAAAAGGAGAAATTGCTCGTAACGAGCAATTTCTCCTTTTCCCACAGTGTTTTCTACCCTTTTTGAAAACTTTCTGCCATTTTCTCCAAATCTAAAATTGTCGTCTGCAAACTCTTTTGGTTTGGAAGGGTAAAAAATTTATCGTTTGGGAAAGGGTTAAAGAAAGGGTTCCTATGGTACAGGAGTAAACTTCAGAGCTAAAAGCATGAAAGGAAAGTCAGAAATCTTATTTGACCTACCTGATGACAGGTCAACAGGATCGCAGCAAAGGCAAAAGTTCCTGCAATCCCTTGGGCAGCCTGTGTCTGGAGAAAAATCAATGGATGTAACTCACTCGCATTCTTTCCTGTGAAAGTTGTGGTATTTGACGGAATGCTACTGGTCATTATTGCACTTGTAGGCGCCTGCGACGAGGGAATGATAGCACTTCCGTTCTGGGCCGGAGGTAGTGACGTTGATGCAGTTATGTTATTGTTAGTCGTCATCTGCAAGTACATTATTATGTACCAATACATCACTGCACACTTAGAGCTTCATGGCCTCTGATTTCAAGTCTGAGGGGAAATTGTGATAGAAAAGGACTATTTGAGGTTAACCCTTGTCACAGAGCATGGCATAGAGTGATTTTGATTTCAACATTGAAAATATTAATTATTCTCCACTAAACCCTATGTAATGGGCATTCATTAGAATCATCTCATCGAGATAATTCTAATGAGTACCCACAACATAAGGTTTTGAAGAGAAATAAAGGATTTAGAATACCATCACTCCATCTTATCGGGAGCTCTGGTTAACCCTTTACCAAACAACAAAATTTTAAGACTTTGCAGACAACAAAATAAATGTGACTCAAAAAGAAATAAAACTTAACTGAGTAGAAAATATTGAAGGAAAAGGAGAAAATGTTGGTTACCAGCGTTTTCTCCTTTTCCATCGATGTTTTCAGAAGGCTTCTTCCACAGGGTTGTTAAAACCAGAGATTGTTTGGTAAAGAGTAAAACAGCATCTATTTCATTTCCTACAATATTTTCAAAACATGTATCACTGAAAACCAGAATTTCAAATTTCTTAAAAATTTATTTTTCCTATTGTTCTTCATTGACTCTACTGAAAACTTTGGACCTGTCAAAATAAAAAGTGTTTGTAACACACATAAAGTTTGGCTCAAACAATCGGACTAGTCTTAGATAGGGTAGAAAGGATTGTATAAACAAGACAAAATTCTGGTTACCACAATGTTTTTATAAAAAGCCTTCATCTCCTGGGTCATCAGAAGATGGAATTGTTTGATAAAGGGTTAATAAGTGATTCAATTAACCCATTACCAAATGATAAAATTTTAGGTTTGCTCAAATCTATAGCATTTGCAGACGACAAAATAAAAGTGACTGAAAGTTTGAAATTTGTTTTGTGAAGGGTAGAAAACATTGCGGGAAAAGGAGAAAATGCTGGTTAATTCAATTAACCCATTACCAAATGACAAAATTTTAGGTTTGCTCAAATCGATAGCATTTGCAGACGACAAAATAAAAAGTGACTGAAATTTTGAAATTTGTTTTGCGAAGGGTAGAAAACATTGTGGGAAAAGGAGAAAATGCTGGTTACCAGCATTTTCTTCTTTTCCCATAATGTTTTTGAAAGGTTTACTTCTTAGAGTCATCAAAAGTAGGGATTGTGTGGTCATGGGTTAAATAAAAGAAAACTTTCAAGCTGATCCTGAAATTCCAAATGTTCCTATTTCATGGGTACTTTTGGAGGTAAGTTATCTCCTTATCGGACAGTGCAGATCTAAAATCAGACTGCACATTCTGACCTTGATCTCTGCTTACCAAAAGGTCAGTGAATTACACTTAGCAGCCAAGTGTCTTTTGATTTAACTGTTTACCACATGAGAAAATTTTATACTGGTTCAAATTGAACATGTGAAAGCATTTGCAGACGACAAAATAAATGCGACTGAAAAATGGAAATTTGTTTTGGGAAGGGTAGAAAACACTGTGGGAAAAGAAGAAAATGCTGGTTACCATCATTTTCTTCTTTTCCCACAGTGTTTTAAAAAGGCTTCTTTCTCAGGGACGTCAAAAGTAGGGATTGTGTGGTAATGGGTTAACCATTGTCTGTTTATTTGCTGTCCCATATGTCTACAAACCAGAAGAAGAAAGCATTCCAAAACATTGTTGGAAAAGAAAAGGGCGCTGGTAATCAGCATTCCCTCTTTTCTCATAATCTTTTTTTAACCAATTTCAGAGATAAATCCTTTTATCTAAGTCAAGCTTAACTTGTCCACAATTGCTTTCAACATGTACAAAAGTCCAACTTCAAAAAAGAGAGGATCAATGACTGGATCAAAGATGAAAATGCTCATAACAAGCTCCCTTTCACACAAGGTTTTCAAAAATGTTCCTTGCCAGCGCCGCTAAAACTCTCAATCCCTTGAAGAAGGATTATTTCTCACTGAAACAGTCAGAAACAGATATCTAAAATATCCTTGAAACTCTGTGATCTGTTAGCAGACAGTTTTAAACAAACATTGTCAGAAAAGGAGCGATTGATACTTTCTAAAAACTGATTGCTCCTTTCCCTTTTCTTTTCCAATCAGTTTGTTTATAAAATTAGCAGTTTGTCTAAAATACGAAAAGGACTCTTTTTTCTCTAAAAGGAGTGAAAAATAACTCCTTTTTGCAAAAAAAAAAACAGTTAAAAATAACTCCTTTTTACTTTAGATATTACAATAAGGAGAAAAAGGAGTCAATCCTTTTCACAAAAACGACTTTTAATTCCACTGTTCAAATTAGGATTTCTTTTCCTTGTATGTTGCTTTCAACAATATTTCAGTTCTATTGCAGATACCAGTGCACTTAGCTTTGCTTTCCCGGAGTTTCTGTTCACTAGTTTTTCGCACAATAGTCCAACAAATACAGTGGCTGCTTTTCCAGACAACTGTTATCGAAAAAGAATGAATAAATAAATAAACAAATAAAAGATCACCAATGGGAGAGGAATCATTTTTTGTTGCTATAACTGATCATCAATCCTTGGAGAAAAATTGCAAAATGAAGGTCCAAACCAGTGACCTCTTTTTCTCCTTTCCCATAATGTTTTCTACCCTTCCCAAAACAAACTTCATTTTTTCAGTTACCTATGTGTTTTGTTTGCAGTTGCTTTCCATCTGAACGAGTCTTGAATTTTGTTGTTTGGGAAAGGGTTAAGGCACCCCTTTTCAGAACATCAGGAAAGCATAGATCTATAATGTAATGATGTTGAAAACGATGTACAAAAAGAAAAATCTTATTTGAGAAGGGTTCTTTTTCTTGAACTTATACATCCTTTTCACGAAAAGGACTAACTCCTACGACTCCTTTTGTAAAATCTAAAGTCCTTTTAGAGAAAACGAGTCAAAATGGTTCCTTTTCGCAAAAACGAGTCCTTTCCATATTTTAGGCGAACCCTAAAATTAGTGAAATAAATCTTTTCGATACTCTCTGATATTTAAACTTGATACAACACATGGCAGATTCGATAGGTCTAAAAATAGCATAGAAATGGATACATAGTTAACAGGTGGAAATGAATCATGGGTGTGAAACCTGTTAAAATACCATTAAACTGCAAGTAACTAACAGCATGAACAGGAAAAAAATTGAAGACATGTGAAAAAAAAACTGCCTTTTTGATACAGGACATAACTAAGTTGTACAGTGCCATGGTACTCTATATACATGCATAATGAAACCCTGGTAGTTTAAGAAATTCTATGGGGATATAATAAACTCAGCCCTACATAAAATATGTTCAGTTAATTTTGACCATATTATCTTAAAAATTGGGGTACTAGAAACCTTTATAAAATAACTCATCACTTACCTTGAAAAAGTGGTTTTACTTCATGGGTGCTATGTTAACCAAAACAATAATTACACGTAAGTTTACACAGAAAAACGTAAACTAATACCATGACATATTGCTGTCAAATTAGGGTATCTCACAGGAAGTTAAAAGTTAGTGACGTCATGGATAATAATTAGATATCGAAAAAGGCACTATTAACATGAAAATGAAGAAAAAAAGCATTTGTTTTCTGCATAAATTTGACAAACGTATACTTTTTATTCTAATTCAACCTCTGTTATAGAATGACAAGACCTTTAAATTTGATTTGGTAGTAAAAAATGTTGCGTGTATTAGCATAGTTTCGAGATTATCTTTCTTGATTACTCTTCATCTGGTACAAAATATGATCCAACAAACGACAATATTCATCTGGTACAAAATATGATCCAACAAACGACAATAGATGTCAATGAGGCGATATCAAGTTTTCTGTCCCTTTTTCGGCCTACCTGTTTCAATCGCCATTTTGACATACTTCTTTGTGTTTGTCTGGAATAATAAAACTCAGTGTGCTATTATCTTTCACTATCTGATTTGATCATCTGCAGAAACATACTACTTTTCATAACGACAACTGTTACCTTGAATTTAAGGATAAAACTAAACAAGAAAACGTTTAGAACTATACTCATTAATATACATGGTACGAAATCAGCTATGGTCAACTAGTATGCAACCCTTGCACCGGCCGTTTATAAAACAGACCGTACAGACTAGGAAAATAGTTTAACCCAGACACTTCTTGTGGATATAAACCCAGCTCGAATCCTGATTTCCCTAAAGCCAACACTTAGAAACTGCATTCAAAGATGCGCACTAAACAAGAGTATTTGTGAAAACTATTTTTCCTTTGAAAAAATGAAATTCTCAAGATATTTAGAGCGAAAAACAGGCTATATTTTTGCACAAAATTATTGTATACAGGCCCCCAGGTACAGGTGAGGGGGGGGGGGGTTGGGGGCTGGGGGGGGGGGGGGGGGCTAAGCCCCTCAATTATTTTGACAACCATGGTAAATTAAATTACCCTTTGTCGCAGAGAGTTTCAATCGACGCAAAATTTTACTAAAAATACGATACACAGCCATTTTCTCCATTGCTACTTTAGTAGTGGCGTATTAATATTTATCCTGTACAGATATATGTTAGTGATGAGTCATATATAGCAGACAACGTTTATTCAATAAAATTCTACCTGGTGCCAATCATTGAGTCATGATTGGCTAGCATATATCTTCTGCACCGACTATTTATTAAAACAGTCCCACATGCTTGGGGTAATGGGCTAATAGCTTTGATATTTAAGCCCTACTTTTCCCAGGTATACGGGAGATGGGTGATTCTTCATAGCAGACAGGTCGAATTTCCGAAGAATGTGGCATGCGCAGACAACGGGTTATATGCAGTTGGACGAAAATGTGGGTATGTTTACTCTGCCAGTGTAATGCAGAGAAATGACCCTCCCTACAAAATGTGCCATGGGTCATTTCACTACGCAGAGAAATGACCCGGGTCATTATTCTACGTAGTGAAATGAGCCCATTGGGTTATTTCTCTTCGTAGAGGAGAGTCATTCTTCTGCATTAATTCGGCTCATCATCTTCGCAAGCCAAGGGTGACGATCCTCTACGGTACTCTACCCTTGGCGTATCGAACTTGATTTCGACATTCCCCAGATACGCATTTTCATTGGTTGAAGCTAGCTATAACTGCATCAAATCAAGTCGCATTTCCTCTTTGATAAAAACAGAACAAGGTCGTGAGCTTTCGGATTAAAATAGAAGGTAAACATGAATTCTTCAGTGGATGTGTGCAGGATCTGTAATGATTTATTTCCGAAAAAAACAAAAAACATAGACGAACAATATTTACAGAAAGTTTCAGTATGACTGGTCAATTATCAGAGGTTTTAGGCTATATCCCACCACCTGACCATCGATTGTCGAAGTACGTTTGTGGTTATTGGTTCATGTTGAATTATTGTATTCGTAAGCGGTTTTTAAAACGATATTTCATTGGCTATCAGAAATATGATGTAAAGGGAACTAATAAGCAGCATCTAATAGGGGCGTATCGCGGGAATCTGGAAATCGGACTCGGTCAGCGAAGATGTCGGCTCATTTGTTCTCTGGCGCACAGGCCCTGGTATGAGCCATTAAAATCAGTATCCCGCAGCGTTTTCACATCTTATAAATAGACATTATAGGTGATAATGCTTTTCATTATTTAAAGTAGTTTGATGCTTTCTTACATGTAACCCTATAACATCATTCCTTAAAGGTGGCCCTTTAGATTCCGGTGCGAAATTTTTACAAAAGTATAAAAAACAATCATCCTCATCCTCATACTCCCAAAGCCGTTTTATTTTCATTCATAAAACACCAGTATAGCCGAAACCATACGACTACAAGAGAAACTAGAAATTTACTACGGCCTATGTCGACACCGACGGGAAACACGATCTATTTTTACATGAGCAACTCGCTCATTTATATACTGGAAATACACATACGAAGCTTCAAACGTAGCATCCGACGAAGACATTATGGAAAATAATTACATGTTTGTAATGTAATGGAATATAAGCATCATTAGTCATGTGCCAGTTACTTAACATTCCCACAATGCCTTTTTTTTATTTTTGGCGCAATATCTAAAAATAGCATAAGAGGCTACGTTGCTTTTAAGGGAATACCATCATTTTTTTTTTTTTTTTTTTTTGTTCTTTTAGGTAAATTATGATTCTCAACAATGGATAACTTGTATTATTTTTTCATATAAATTTCATTGAAATATATATTTTTTTAAATTTGGTGTGATGTGAAAAATCTAAATACCCACCTTTAAGGCTGTTGGACTTTCTATGCTCTGAAGATGGAATCGCGCCAAAATCAAATGGAGACCATTCATTTAGAATGAGACGCCGCGGGTTTTTTTTTTTATTTATTTGGAGATATATTGCACTCCTTACTGTCCTAGTCTAGGATTCCGGTAGCAAAGATATCTAGAGCACTACTAACTTTCTGTTTCATTAGTTTAATCTGTATTGCAGCGAAATGCACGTAACGTTTAGTAACAAACATATGACCAAAGACTATATTATTAAATCCTTCACTACTTAAAGAGCTTGTAGAAGTCATTATCCCCCGCTAGATGGCATTCTATAAATACTCATCTATCTAATTTGGGCATCCTGGCTATAGATCCGAACCACTTTCCTACGCAACAACCGTTACTTTGAATTTCAAACTAAAATAAACGTTTACTCGATAAAACACTACCTCGTACGATTCACTCAGCTATGATCAGCAGTTTAGAGAAATCTAGGCCTAAAACAGGCCTGACTGTTTTTTCTCAAACGTATTGATAAAAACCATTTTCTCGGTTGCTACTTTACAGCGCGTATTACTACAGCCTGACCCATATCGGGGATAGTGATGCTTCATATATAAGACATGTCGAATATCGTGCGTGGCGGTCCTATGTTTAGACGGTTTCAATTGAAAATATTAGTATTTTAAACAAGGAAAGCAGCAGTTATATTGAAATACTAGTTTTGTACTTTATTTGTGAAATATAAGAGTTCAAACTTGTGCACTAAATCTGTATAGACCTTTCAACTGACTTTTTGTCTTATTCGTCTCTGTACCCAGAGGTAAGCCGTTAAAAAGTAACATGCACTGTCACAAAGAGGGGTTAGATATAATAGGCACGTAACACCTGCTTTGAAGTTGGGCTAATATTACAGTGATGTTGTTCGGTGTCGTTCTCTCCATGCAAGTTCAGTAACGGTATTAGGGTTAGTGCCTGGATGTGTGACCTGGGTCTGTATTCACCGACCATTCTTCAGAACGTTCTTGGTCTTATTCTTCAAGATTTCCTGACTGTGAAAGTAAAAGAACTTATAACCAAATGGTTTAGCCAATCATAAGGTCTGTTACTTTCACATTGACAAAATTCTGAAGAATAAGACTAAAAATATTCTTAAGAATGGTTGGTGAATATCAACCTAGGCCCTCGCACATTACGCTTGGTGGCAGTGGTTGTATTATGACAACGATCGGACTGGAGTTGCCTTACCATTGTACATTCACATAGATTATATTCTATATTATGTCTAAGCGTCGAGACTTAATGAAGGGCAGAGTAATGTCACTGAGAGAGGTTAGGTATGTAACAGCGCTTTGACAGTGTCCGTGGTTGTCAGGTAGAGCATCGGCACTAGTAACCATATGGTCCCGAGTTCGATATCCAGGAGCGGATGTCATCTTTGGGATATTTCATTGGATTACAAATTCGGTGCCAGTAATTTGTGTAGTTCCCAGGAAGCAGAATCAAGAAAAATTAGTATAAATTGTAAGAAGTTGTTTCTCAATCGATTAAAACAAGTATGTTTCAAACGTAAAAACTACTCTTGCTGTCGTAAGAGTTTTACCTTTGGCGATCGTCTGTCCTCCGTGGCAGTAATCTTTCTTGCTAATTATAACAGTATTATGTAATTATGATTTATCAGTTCATGTGATTACTTCCGTTAGAAACATTTTGTCTCTTTCTTTCAATGTTTTCCCAAAGGCTTTTTACCTTCCTTCACGTTTTCAAACAATTAACTTTATAAGTAAAACTCGGAATCAGAAATGAAATTAAATGTGACTAACGAAAATATAGTTTGGCATTATCAATGACGTCATCAAAATGAAAATTAGACATAAATTTGGATTACAGATTGCAAACATGTTAGGTTATCAAATTACAGCAGAACCAGAGGACACAATTTTAAGCTACAAAAACAAACAGTTGAATCTGAAATTCAGAAAAACAGCTTCAGTAACAGAGTCATTGATACCTGGAACAATCTTCCATATGATATTGTAAACGCTGATAGAGTAAACTCAACATGTATTGGAAAACTCACCCAAATAAATTCGAACCGCAATGCTACACCTCAAGAACAGATGACAATAGTATCCAGTCAAACAGACAGACCTGAAGAAGTCAAAGACTTACCATTGGTCCGGTCAACGCAAGTTGAACGTAAATTAAAGTCATTATTATAGATCAACTAAATTTCTACATATCAACTTAGTCTCTTTTTGGCAACTTATACTTTTTCCTGACACTATTTTGCTGATACTTTTTGTCCTGATTTTTTTTCCCTGATACTATTTTCCTAAAATTTTAAAGGTGGCCCTTCAGATTTTGGGAAGAAGATTTTACAAAAAAGCAAAAAAATCATCCTTATACTCCCAAAGCCTTTTAACTTTCATTCATGAAACCCCAGAAGTCGAAAACCATCCGACAGCACGAGAAATTAGAGATTTACTTCGGCCCCTGATGGTTGACACCAGTGGCAGACAAGTTCTATTTTTAGATGATCAATTCACTCATCTACATACAGGAATACACAGACGAAGTTTCAAACATAGCCTCCGAAGAAGACATTATGGAAAATAATTATTACATGTTTGTTATGTAATGGAATTAAAGCGTTATGAGTCACGTGCCAGTCACTTGACGTTCCCACAATGCTTTATTGAGTTTTGGCGCGAAATCTAAGAATACCTTAAGAGGCTACGTAGCCTTTTAAGGGAATACCATCAAAAAAAAATTTTTTTTTGCAATTTTATGTCAATATATACATTTTTTAATTTGGTGAGATGTAAAAATTCTAAATACCCACCTTTAAAGCTTACATGATTCAACAACTTTCAGCAGCTTCTACTTTGATTAATTTGTATGGAAATGGTTGAAGAATGGTTAAACGAGTTCTCCAGCGTTATCTTGTCGCTTTTTACTTATCTTTTCGATTCTTTATACTTTGTGTTGGTGTTTAGCGGGACAACGACAATAGCCCGGTATGACTAGATACCGAAAATAGCCTATTTTCGCGAAAATAGCTTTCCCTGTACGAAAATAGCTTCCATCAATTGCAGTCTGGATGTATGTTTGAATATATTGCTTTTATTTGTTATTTTTATAACTATCTTTCATAATAGATATTGCTGACGTGTTGAAAAAAAAAAGTGTGAATTGAAATTAATTGATCTTAATAGAGGTTTTAGACAACTGGAATTTATGCATATGCACAGCCCATTTTCGCAAACATAACTTTCCCTCTACGAAAATAGGATACATTAAATGATGCATAAACATACTGTTGAATACATCGTTTTTATTTCTCTTTTTATACATTATCTTTCATTACATATCAGAAACCTGTTTAAAGCAAAGCATGAAATATAAGACCGAAAACGATTATCGCAAGTGTGACATTGTTAACACATCATTAATAGAGGTGTTTTAATCCAATCAAACTATTTTCGTACGTTCGTCTTACAGAACTATTTTCGTGGTAACTCCCTTTAAACAGAAGCTATTTTGGTTAGGTTCCTATTTTTGTATCGAAAGGGAAGAGTTTTTTTCGTACATTAAATGATATATAAATATATGGTTGAATACATTGCTTTTATTTCTCTTTTTCTTATACATTATCTTTCATTACATACCAGAAACGTATAAATTCAAAAAACGTGAATTGTAGAACAATATGTCTCAAAGGAGTTGTTAGATGACCGGAATGTACATGAATAGATATGTATCATTTTTTTTTTTTTTTTTGTATTACCTTCAAAAACAATTGATTAACGTGTCTTTCTGCCTAATTTTTATACAATATATTTTCATCTTAAGTTCTTTGTATTTATTCAAATAGAAGCCCGAAAACGATTATCGCAAGTGTGATATTGATAACACATAATTAACAGAGGTGTTTTAATCCAATCAAACTATTTTCGTACGTTCATCTTACAAACCTATTTTCGTTGTAACTCCCTGACGAAGCTATTTTCGTCAGGCTCCTATTTTTGTATCGAAAAGTAAGAGTTATTTTCGTACGTTGTATGATATATTTATAAATATATGGTTTAATGTATTGCTTTCATTTCTTTATATTTCTTATACATTATCTTTTATTGCATGCTAGAAACGTATTCAAAACCGTGAGTTGTAGAACAGTAGGTCTCAAAAGAGTTGTTATTTGACTGGAATGTACATGAATACATGCGGATATGTATCAAATGTTTTCTTTTTTTCAATATCTTCGAAAACAGTTGATTAACGCCTTTTCCCCCCAATATACAATATATTTTCATCTTACGTTCTTTGTATTTGTTCAAATAGAAGACTAAAAACGATTATCGCAAGTGTAACATTGATAACACTTCATTGACAGAGGTGTTAATTTAATTTAATCAAACTATTTTCGTACGTTCGTCTCAGAAACTATTTTCGTTGTAACTCCCTGACGAAGCTATTTTCGTCAGGTTCCTAATTTTATATCGAAAGGGAAGAGTTATTTTCGTACATTAAATAATATTTATATAAATATGTGGTTGAATACATTGCTTTTATTTCTCTTTTTCTTATACATTATCTTTTATTACATACCAGAAACGTATTTAAAAACGTGAAACAGTTCTCAAAAGAGTTGTTATATGACTTGAATGTACATGAATACATGTAGATATATGTATCAAATGTTTTTGTTTTTTTTTAAATATCTTCGAAAACAATTGATTAATGCCTCTTTTTTCCTAATATACACTATAAATTTTCATTTTACGTTCTTTACATTTGTTCAAATAGAAGACCGAAAACGATTATCGCAAGCGTGACATTGATAACACATCATAAATAGAGGTCTTTTAATCCAATCAAACTATTTTCGTAAAAGTTAGCAACGTATGCCTTGTTTTTTTTTGTTTTTTTTTGTGGACTGACTAGGCACCGGTCTAGAATTCTTGTATCGATATGAATGAATATTTAAACGAAAAGAGGAAACCTTTTTGAGGCACTTTTCAATCTCCTTCAAACATGCAATTTAAAAATCTACATTTCACATTTACCAAAAGCACGAACAATTTCGCATCTTAACTTAAAAAGTCCGTTGGAATTGGCGTGAAATTCTCTCCTTCCCATAGATTTTTTTCCGACTCCGAAAATAACTCTTCCCTTTCGATACAAAAATAGGAACCTAGCGAAAATAGCATTTGTTTATAGGGATTCACAACGAAAATAGTTTTGTAAGACGATCGTACGAAAATAGTAAGATTGGATTAAAACACCTCCAGCTGTTTTTGATGTGTTATCAGTGTCACACTTCCGATAACCGTTTTCGGTATTCTATTTGATGCTTTACTTCAAATAGGTTTCTGATATGTAATGAAAGATAATGTATAAAAAGAGAAATAAAAGCAATGTATTCAACCATATATTCATACATCATTTAGTGTACGAAA
Organism: Tridacna crocea; assembly: GCA_943736015.1. Lineage (NCBI taxonomy): Eukaryota > Metazoa > Mollusca > Bivalvia > Cardiida > Cardiidae > Tridacna > Tridacna crocea. The sequence goes on along the minus strand of OX031056.1, from coordinate 18,733,665 downwards.
ATAAAACTTCCCTTTCGATACAAATATAGGAACCTAACAAAAATAGCTTCTCTTTAAAAGGGGTCACAACGAAAATAGTTTTGTAAGACAAACGTACGAAAATAGTTTGGTTTGAAACACCTCTATTTATGATGTGTTATCAATGTCACACTTGCTATAATCGTTTTCGGTCTTCTGTTTGAACAAATATAAAGAACGTAAGATGACAACTTATAGTATATATATTAGGAAAAAAGAGGCGTTAATCAATTGTTTTCGAAGATATCTAAAAAAAAGAAAGAAAACATTTGATACATATATCTACATGTATTCATATACATTCCAGTCATATAACAACTGTTTTGAGAACTATTGCTCTACAATTCACGTTTTTAAATACGTTTCTGGTATGTAATAAAATATAAAGCATAAGAAAAAGAGAAATAAAAGCAATGTATTCAACCACATATTTATAAATATATCATATAACGTACGAAAATAATTCTTCTCTTTCGATACAAAATTAGGAACCTGATGAAAATAGCTTCGTTAGGGAATTACAACGAAAATAGTTTTGTAAGACGAACGTACGAAAACAATCTGATTAGATTAAATTAACACCCCTGATAATGAAGTGTTATCAATGTTACACTTGCGAAAATCGTTTGTAGTCTTCTAGCTATTTGAACAAAGGGGGGGGGAAAGGCGTTAGTCAATTTTTTTCGAAGATATTGGAAAAAAAGAAAACATTTGATAAATATCTGCATGTATTCCTGTAAATTCCAGTCAAATAACAACTCTTTTGAGACCTACTGTTCTACAACTCACGGTTTTGAATACGTTTCTAGCATGCAATAAAAGATAATGTATAAGAAATATAGAGAAATGAAAGCAATGCATTAAACCATATACATGTATTTATAAATATATCATATAACGTACGAAAATAACTCTTCCTTTTCGATACAAAGATAGGAACCTGACGAAAATAGCTTCGTCAGGGAGTTACAACGAAAATAGGTTTGTAAGACGAAAGTACGAAAATAGTTTGATTAGATTAAAACACCTCTATTAATTATGTATTATCAATATCACACTTGCGATAATCGTTTTCGGGCTTCTATTTGAATAAATACAAAGAACTTAGGATGAAAATATATTGTATAAAAATTAGGCAGAAAGACACGTTAATAAAATGTTTTTGAAGGTATTACAAAAAAAAAAAAAAATGATACATATCTATTCATGTACATTCCGGTCATATAACAACTCCTTTGAGACATATTGTTCTACAATTCACTTTTTTTGAATTTATACGTTTCTGGTATGTAATGAAAGATAATGTATAAGAAAAAGAGAAATAAAAGCAATGTATTCAACCATATATTTATATATCATTTAATGTACGAAAAAAACTCTTCCCTTTCGATACAAAAATAGGAACCTAACGAAAATAGCTTCTGTTTAAAGGGAGTTACCACGAAAATAGTTCTGTAAGACGAACGTACGAAAATAGTTTGATTGGATTAAAACACCTCTATTAATGATGTGTTAACAATGTCACACTTGCGATAATCGTTTTCGGTCTTCTATTTGATGCTTTGCTTCAAATAGGTTTCTGATATGTAATGAAAGATAATGTATAAAAAGAGAAATAAAAACGATGTATTCAACAGTATATTTATGCATCATTTAATGTGTCCTATTTTCGTAGAAGCAAAGTTATGTTTGCGAAAATGGGCTGTGCATATGCATAAAGTCCAGTTGTCTAAAACCTTTATTAAGATCAATTAGTTTCAATTCACACTTTTTTTCAACACGTCAGCGATATCTATTATGAAAGATACTATATAAAAATGACAAACAAAAGCAATATATTCAAACATACATCCAGACAGCAATTGATGGAAGCTATTTTCGTACAGGGAAAGCTATTTTCGCGAAAATAGGCTATTTTCGGTATCTAGTCATACCCACAATAGCCAATATCAACATCCGGTTGACTTTCGTGGCGGGAAATCAATAGCTTTTATGTGTGTAACGAGTGAACGAAACCAAAATGCAACGTTCTATAGCGTGAGTGAATAAGAAAATCTAAACCCAAAGTTATTGCTCAAAAATTTGCTCAGAGACATGGACTGTCCTCAATTTAACCATTAAGAAATTGCGCACAAGTGGTCTTTGTTTAGGAATGACAAGCATCTCGACCCATAGACAACTCGACCCACAAAAAAAAACCCCACCCCATAATTTAAATGACAAGTCACTAGGACTAGAGACAGCTTGCCCCAGACTGAAGACAACTCGTCCCAAATTTATTAAAACGTGGATCAGATCATAGGAGTTTGAAGACATAAAATAATGTCCAAAATTCATTAGGCTTAAAAGCCCTTAAATCATCACCAAACAACAAAAAAAGTAATCTTTCACAGATTCAAAGCATTTGCACACAACAATATAGGTGTGGCTCAAATGATGGAATTTCTCCTTGATTAGATATATTTTAGAAAAACATTTTCTGCTCCTTCCTCAATGTGTTCAAAAGGCCTATTTTATCAGGGTCTGTAAAAGTTGGAATTCTATGGTAAAGGGTTAAGCATTCAGCCTCTATATTGTATTTCCGGCCTATCTTCACTTTTTACATCAGTCAATGCAGTGTCTTTCAGCTCATGTTGCCTTTCACTTCAAATCTTTAAGATGATTGTGATATATCTTGGTATTTTTTCCTAAAGAAAATTGACTATTGAAAAATTCTTTTCAAGTCTGTCTAGAAATGTGGGAGGAGTTGTTCACAAGAAATGGAATTAAAAAAAAAAAAAAAATGAAGCCCCCTTTTTCCATGATACAGCTACAAATCGCAAAACACTGACATTATACAATAGATGACTAATAACAAGGAACATTCTGTGAAAATTTTACTCAAATCTGTCTAGAAATGTGGAAGGAGTTGCATTCATAAGAAATGGATTGAAATATAACATTAAGCCCCCCTTTTCCCATGACTCAGCTAGTAATAAAAAAACATTGACAAGAGTTGTAAGGTCAATCTGGTTTAAACTTTTTTTCCTTCGTTTTCCAATAGTGGTTGAAAGATGTGACAAGTTGAATGTAAAAACTCTATATAGTTTTCAAGAAAAGACTAAAATCATAAAAAATGTACTCAACTGCATAACTTAAAAATGCTCCCAGTTGGCCATTTTGCATTGAATTGCAAAAACAAATAAATTGTCTCGGCAGAATGGGTTCATGTACACGTATAAAGTTTCACGAAATTCTTTCCAATGGTATTGGAGAGATTTGCTGAGTCGGATGGACAGACAGAAGTATGGGCGGACAGAAAGTGCTAAAACTCTGTCCCTCAGCCTTCGGCAGGATAGTAAAGATTGATTCATCACTACTTGCATGTTTACCATTAAGCATGTTCAATTTCGGTTTTTGATATGTGCCTTTTGGACATTAAAAAACAATTCCATGTGTTCTAGTCTTCTAGAAGACTTTAGAAATCTTTTCACTGGTTTTATTTGTCTTAGATTTGAGTTAATTTTCAGTACTCAGTAGCTAGAATAATTGAAAAATGATAGTAAACATTATTTATTGTCCATGATTGATTTTTGCATGACTTTTTCATACTTGCTAATCGAGTTTACATTACCTGTTTATGTCGTCTGATGGCTGCTAATTTTGAGATCATGAAAAACAAAGCTGGACAGGCCCTTTTGATGCTTATTAAAGAGGGAGAGAATGTTGATAAAAAAGCAAGTAGCATGTAGACTATGTTTATATGATACTGAAATACGATGGGAACCTGACAAATTTGCAGGGCAAACATCTGACAATTGCTGCGGAGCCCTGCAAACATCTGCCAAAGATTGGGCATTAAGAAAGTTTTTATACAACCCTATAGTATTGTGATGCATCACAATATGGTTCTCTTGATAGTTCTAGTATCATGATAATAATAAAGCTGCAATAATAAAAATATTGTGATAGTCACTTTTCATGTCGATATTCAGCCCTAGATGTAATTGCCACTTATCAACATGGGCAATTAGTTTTAAAAAAAGTAGTTTTATGTAGAATTTAGGGGCATTACTAAAACAGCTTGTTGTCTAACTTATCTACCAGACAAAAGCAATCATGATAGACTAAGCATAGAAAGAATCACAGAATAACATTGGAGTAAGCCTTCCAACTGATGGTACTGACTGTACTTTAACTAATACTGAATTACATTTTCTGCTCAACATCCAAGCTAATGATTATTAACTTTTCTCCTTCCTATTGTCTCTTCCAAGATGCATGTTTGCAGTATACTTGTAAATTTTTTGTTTTGAATAAAATGGCTTGATTCAGGGTTCGAATTTCATTTTTTTATCCACTTGCAAATTTTAGCAAGTAGCTTTTATTTCCACTTGCAAAATTAAAACTGAACTCGCATTTTTGTTTTTGAAGCTCAGCTTGCCTACTAATTGTAAAGAAAGAATGGCCGGTACAAACTGTTCAATTCTATTCTATTACGTAACCTGTCAACCCGAGACAACAACCATACAAAAGGAACGTGAATTGACATTAAAACCCTCATTAATTTTGGCAATCAATTCAATTTCAGTTGAATTTCTGTTCTAATGCGAGATTAAATTTCTACAAAACTTACAATGGTGGACTAGATCTATTTTGTAAATGAAAAACGGACATGTCACATCCGAATATCTGCGTGTCCGGTAACTGGTTTAGCGAGTCCACCACGTCCGACTTGTTTCTCGTTGCTATTTGTGAGTAATAATTTATCTTTTCATGAAAGATTGACAAATATTTTTGTTTCAAATCAGAGCTTGAATTCGCCTACTGTTTTTTCCGTATAAAAAACGCAAAACCTCAGTATTGGCTGTGAGTGCAGACGAATGCACTTGCCTCACGAAACTCGGGTAACGAACGACAACTCGGAGGCTTCAATGGCGACATGTAAAATTATCGACATCCGTCGAAGGGTGTTCTCAGTGCGATATGACCGATGTTTATCCAGATCAAAAAGAATTACCCTTTTTCTTTTGTATTCACATTATGAAATTTAATACATTTGGTTAACTGTTCTTCAATAATTTGCACTCGCGTTTTTTTGCAAGTGCTTGAAATTTCAACTCCCATTTTCCAATTCTGGCTTGCATTTTGCGAGTAAATATATGGGAATTTCGAACCCTGTGATTGCTGAAGCTGTTTCCACAAAGATATTCTGTTTGTTAAAATAACCTTGGTTGACTGGTTTGGATTCGACCCAAGGTTACAGGACTGTGCAGGCTGACCTTGGTTAATAGTACTTTTTGCAGATGCATGCCATCAAACTCCTTTTCACAGAGCGTAGCTCAAATGTGTGTAGTTTTGTTTTTGTGAATGTGTGTGAGTTAAGTCTTGTTTTGCTTACTTTACAGGTCATTTTTTTCGCCAAAGACAAAGACAGAAAATAAAATCAAACCAGACAGTGGAGAGAAAAGGTCTGTAACTGGATAAGTATTCATATTAATTTTGTTCTCTCTCAAATCAAGTCTTAAGTTTACCAATCAATGTCTATCTTTAAAAAGTTTAACAACCCTGAAAAAGAAAGCTTTTCTCAAACATTGTGTGGGGAAAAGGAGAAATTGCTGATTCGCAACCTTTTCTCTGTTGTCTGAAATATTTGCTAGTTACCCTTTCCAAAGACTTTCTGTGTTACATTAAATTGTTATCTACAAAATTAATGCTTTCTAGTTGGACAAGTCTAAAATTTTCTGTATAATAATAGTATATTTGAATTATTTTCATGGACTTTCGTGTAGGCAAACTGCTGGTATAGAATTTTTAAGTTTTATAAGTTTTTATGTTTCGTTCAAAAGAGGACACTTGCTGGTTGTTATTTTGTATGGTAAAGTAGATGTATGTGTCAGGAAATAAATCTTTTTATTTTACAAAAAATTCTCCTATAACTCTTTACCAAAGAACAAAATTGTGGACCAGTCCAAATCGAAACCATTTGTAGACGACAATGAAAGTATGACCCAAAAACTGAAATATGTCTTGGGAAGGGAAGAAAACATTCTGGGAAAAGGAGAAAAATTTTGGTTTCCAGCATTATCTCATTTTTCTACTAAGTTTTCAAAAGGCTTCTTTCTCAGGGTGCTTAAAAGTCGGGGTTGTGTGGGAAAGAGTTGAATTTTATGCAGGGGGTAGATTTCAGAATTTTACCAATGATAACTGTACGTGGAATCCTTTGTGTAAGTTTTAATGAAGAACTAAAATAGAAATATTATGTGAGTTTCTGTTAACACTAGATTACTAAATTTTGGACTCGACTACCAGTAAATTGAAATCAGTTGTAGATGACAAAAAATGTAGCACAGTTGACACTAGGAGTGATGACAAAAAAAATGTAGCACAGTTGACACTAGGAGTGATGACAAAAAAAAATTTAGCACAGTTGACACTGGGAGTGATGACAAAAGAAATGTAGCACAGTTGACACTAGGAGTCTCTCCTTTTCTCACATTTTTTTTTCAAAAGGGTTTGTATTACTGTGAAGGGCTATATATGAGGAGGTTAGGATAATCATTTATCAAATTTATTTGTATAAAGAGAATAGGAGATTTATTTATCATTTATGTAGGATGGTTTGGGATAATTTTTTATCATTTATCAAATTCATTATCTATCAAAGGATGTTAAGAGAATTATTTTTCATGTATCAAATTTGTCTAACTAGGCTAGGAGAATTGTTTGTCATATATAAAAATTATCATATATCAATGAGATAATTAGTTATCATTTATATAAGGGATATCAATATCTCCTTACCACACAAACCTGACTTTTAACGATCCTGAGAAAGAATCCTTTTAAAACATTGTTGGAAAAAGAGAAAATGCTGGTAACCAGCATTTTCTCCTTTTTCCACAAAGTATTCTACTCTATCAAAGAAAGTTTGTGTCATTAGAGCCACTATGAAATTATTGTCTGTAAATCCTTTCGATTTGGAAAGGTCTAAAATTCTCTCGTGTGGTAAAGGGCTAAGAAGACTGGACAATAAAATTGGATAAAATTCCAGATCTATGGAAAATTTTCATAATTGCTTGGTATTTGATTTGATCATCATTGGTATACATCTAGTGGTATGGCATTCCCTCATTCTGAAAATGACTGTTTGACAAAATTTTACTTTCTATGACCAGCTTTAGCTACCAGTGACACAGCTAGTTGTGTAATGAATCATACTGTTTGTTACTTAAAGTCCCTTGCATTTTCTCCTCTCTATATTGTGTTTTCTATTTTCTAATAGATAACAGCTACTCTAATATGTCCACAAATATTGTAATTTGGACAGATCTAAAACAGGGTAAAAAAAGCTTAAGAATTCTTACTTGTCGTTCTGCCGTTTTGCACTTGTCCAACAGTCAGACAAAGAAGAATAATCCACTTGCTCTCACCAAATTTTTACTGGTAAGGACAAGCGGACGAGTGGATTTTTTGGACCCTGATCCAAAATTTTGCCATGTGGGTCTGAACTCTACCTGTGTTGAAATTGTAGACAGTGTATTGACATACTCTAATTATTACTTAATGAATACTCTAATTATTACTTAATGGATACTCTAATTATTACTTAATGAATAGGAAGAGTGACAGTCAGGATGATAGCCCTATTAAAACCCCTGCCAGAAAACGAGTAAAAGTGCTGGACAGTGACGATGAGGATGACATTGAACAGACAACACCGTCGACAGGAAAGACAGATAGTGAAGATAAAGAAAGTGACAAACCAAAAGCTGTTGCCCAAAGATTGGAGAAGGTCAGTGAAGAGAAAGAAAATTTAAAGGTATGGGTATCACTCCTCTAAGCAAACTTTTTTTAGAAATCTTTAACCAAACAATTTCATGCTTTTAACCCTTTACCAAACAATCCGTGGATTTTACATCCGGAAGATAGAAATCTTTTGAAAACATTGTGAGAAAAGGAGAAAATGCTGGTTACCAGCATTTTCTCCTTTTCCCACAATGTTTTCCAGTGTGCTATAAACAAATTTCAACTTCCAATTTCCAATGCTTTCATTTTGGACCAGTCTACAATTTTGTCGTTTGGTATGGAGCTAAAGTCCTGAAGATTGAAGAAGGTGGCTTTTGAAATTTGTATGGGAAAAGGAGAAAATGTTTGTTACCAGCAGCATTGATCTTTGTTAGGTCTTTCATTCAGCCCATAGCATGGTGGTTAGCTTATTAGACTTGTGACCAGGAGGTTGTGAGTTTGATACCAGGTTGAGGCAAGCTTTCTTTCTGGCAACTTTTGACCTCTCTTCTCTTAGGCATGGAAGAAAAGTAGTCTGTGACTTTCAAAAAAGGTTGTTTTAGTACCAGTGTGAGAAAGCCAGGAAGTACATGGGTAAATGCATTGACTACCTTAACTCTGTACCGCACAATCATGACTTTTAATGAACTTGAAAAAGAAACCTTTTGAAAACATTGTAGGAAAAGGAGAAAATGCTGGAAACCAGCATTTTCTCCTTTTCCCACAATGTTTTCTAACCTTCCCAACAAATTTAAATTTTTTAGTCACCTGTATTTTGTTGTTTGCAAATGCTTTCAATGTGGACCAGTCTAAAGATTTGTTGTATGGTAAAAATTTAATCCTTTACCAAACGAAAAAATGTAAACTAGTCCAAATTGAAAGCATTTGCAGACGACAGGGTGGAAGTGACTGAAAATTTAAAATATGTTTTGGGAAGGGAGGAAAACATTGTGGGTAAAGGAGAAAAAGCATGTAACAGGTTTTCTCCATTTCCCACAATGTTTTCTACCCTTCCCATATCAAATTTCAATCTTTCAGTCACCTTTATTTTGTTGTCTGAAAATGCTTTCAGTTTGGACCAGTCTAAAGATTTGTTGTATGGTAAAGAGTTAACATGTAACATCGGATGTTAAAACAACGTTCAACTCTAAAACAATCAGTTGTACTGTTTTGCCACTCCCATCCCATCAGTCATCGTTTTGTAATTCATTTTGTTGTCTGCAGATGCATTAAATTTGGAAGTCTTTAATTTTATTGTCTGGTAAACAGCTCAGTCTTTTCCACAGACAATAGTTATTTATTTTCATTCCATGAAATGCCATGTCATGAATAAAAAGGGTCCCGACAGATGTCTTCTAAGAACCTTGACAAAATAAAAATTGGTAAAACTTAACGTAGTGGACCCGTAATAGAAAACAGCTATTTCCACTATGAAATTGCCCTTCAAAATTTGCTATGATTAAAAGTGAGTATTATTGTACTACTTCAACCAAGGCATTTTTTCCTTCTTAGAATTATCATTTATAAATCTAAAACCACTATATTCTTATTACAAAAAGGAGAATAATTACCCCCCTTTTCTGAAAAATAACAAAAGTTGCAAAGAATAATTTCAAGATAGACATCAAAAGAATTTCTTGTTGGTTGAAAATGTGCAAAAATATTATATCTGTATAAATCCGTATTTATCAATTATCAAGAAATTTTATTCCATGTTGTAATAGAAGTATTGCGGGTCTACTTCCTTAATACATGTCTTCTCTGGATAGTCTGTCGATATGATTCTTTCCTATATGTATAAAGCTGTGTCATGAAAAGAGGGGACTTGATGTATATTTCCGTTGTTTTCATTTGATAAAATGCCATGTTGTGGAAAAAGAGGACTTGCGTGTAATGTATAATCTCATTATGGATCAATGACAATGAGACCATGTGTAGACGAGAAACATTTATACCTCTTAAGTATTTTTTATTCAATGAAATGCTGTGTCATGAAAAAGGGGGCTTAATGTATAATTTCATTATGGACCAATAACAAAAAGGCCTCATGTACACGGAAAACACAATATCTCTACTATGTTTGTATCCAAAAAAGTATTTTTCGGCGGGGAATATCATTTCAACAAAATTGCTTGTCAAAATTAAAAGCATTTGCAGAAGACACAGCTCTGATGACAGTGTGGTTCATTTGATAGACCTTGTATTTGATAAGGGTAGAAACAATGTGAGAAAAGGAGAAAATGCTGCTACCAGCATTTTCTCCTATTCTCGCAATGTTCTCAAAATAGTTCTTTCTATGGGTAGTTAGAGACCAAGTAGTGGCCAATAGAAAACAATGCAGATGTTACAGTGCATTTTAATTGCACCACTTAAAAATTTGAAAACTGTTGTAAAGGTAATGTAATATTGTATATGGTATGTCAAAGCATTTGTAACATACACAAAAATTGAACTTTGAAACAAGACAAAAAGTTAAAGGTTAGAAGCTAGCTGGCAACTTTTGAACTCACCCTTTTTTCTAAACCCTTCCAAAATCAAAGCATCTGCACATGATAAATTGAACATTTGTATAGCTGATTGAATTCTCTGATAAGGTAGAAAATATGGTGGGAAAAGGAGAAAATATTGGTTATCGCTTGAAGCGTTTTCTCTATTTCTTACAATGTTTATTACTGGCTTTAATCCTTAGTTTTATACACATCTGGACATTTGTCGGAAAGGTAAGCTATAAAGTTATAATAACATTTTAGATGTTGTCATTTTTTTTTCTTTGTGGTCATGCATAGTTCAGTGGTAAAGAGTTGGACTGGTTGTCTTGGCCCTTGATTTTATCCTCACTCAAAGCAATGGTCTGTTTGTTGGAATGACCTTTGGAAATACACTTTAGAGCCCTAGCCCAGTGCTGGTGAAATCCAGGACTTACTTGAGGCTGTTATCTGTTGCTGTGATATACTAAAATGATACTGAAAGTGGCATTAAATACCATTCAGCCTATAAATTATTTTTCCTTTTTTTTTTTAAGGACAATAAGAACAGTCAGGATTCTGGTATTTCTGTGTCATCAGATACGGGTAGTGCTTTTATCACACCAGTGAAGTCTCCATACCCTGTGCGCAAAACAGGTGAGTCAGGGTCTGTAATCTTTACCAAGAAATCTCAAGTTTTAATTGTCTTAGGGGAGGAGGCTTTTGAAAAGATTGTGGAAAAACAAGAAAATGCTGGTTACCAGCATTTTCTTGTTTTGCCACAATGTTTTCTTAACTTTCAAGGACAAATCCCTTCAGATTTGCTGCCTTGAATTTGTTACCTGATGTGTGTGCTAAATTGCAACATGCTGTGTGATTGGTTCAATTTACTTGGGTCAACCAATCCATTGCTTTGGTTTGCACAACAAGGATGGGCCTACTTCATAGTTATTGTACCTGTCTTTTGCAACCATAGACAGAAAGCTGCCACAGAAATAACTCTGTGAGTTCATTGCAAAATGATTGCTGACTGATACTGACCAGAAAATTATGTCAAAAGTTTTACTTTGAAACTTGGTTTTGTCAGAAAGGAATCATTACAAGCAACTTCTTGTTAATCCTTATTGTATTCAACAGTAGATAAATTAACAAAAAGACTTAATTTGTGCAATAGCTAAATTTTGAGACACTATAAAATACATGGTTCTAATTCTAATTACATATATAATTTAGCAAGGAAGAGTGTTGGAGGAAGTGCAAAGAAAATTCCATTTAAAAGAATTGAAGAAAAAATGGAGGTGGAAGAGGAGGAGGAAGAGAAGAAAGATGAAATGGTGTGTAATATAATGAGTTCATGAAATCTGTACCAAACAACAAAATTTTGGATTACTCCAAATTGAAAGCATTATGCAGATGACAAATATATCTTTTATAAAGGTAATTGTCTTGGGATGGAAAATATTGTGAAAAAAGAAGAAAATGCTGGTAACCAGCATTTTCTTGTTTTTCAACAGTATTTTCTGAAGGTCTTCACCCTCAGGTCTGTCAAAATTGAGAATTGCCTCTTGCATCAGTAATATTAATTAACCCTAGAAAAGAGTCAGGGCAAAGCAGACAGTGTAAAAATAAGGTCAGATTGCATATTCTGCAGTTATGAAAGTTGAGATATGCTTATTTTTGTGGGTGTTTGTGTGCTGTTCAAATCTTTACCAAACAACAAAATTTAAGAGTAGTCCAAATTGAAAGCATTTGCAGATGACGAACTAAATGTGAATTAGAAATTGAATTTTGATTTGGGAAGGGTAGAAAACATTGTGGAAAAGGAGAAAATGCTGGTTACCAGCATTTTCTCCTTTTCACACAATGTTTTCAAAAGCTTCTTTCTCAGGGTCGTTAAAAGTCGGGATTGTGTGGTAAAGAGTTAACACAATAGTCAACATTATTTCAGTTACATTGCAGTTGCCAGTGCACTTATCCATGCTTTCAATGACTTTTTTTTTACAAGGACTTTGCACAAAAATCTTGTCAAGCCAAGGGCTTCTTTCCCACATAATAATTGTCATAACAGTGATCGTCTGTGAGAGAGGACTGAATTCTTTCATGATGACAAGTGCCAGTCCTTTGAATTAACTATGTCCTGGTTTGAAGCTCAGTATATCACAGACTATCAGACTTCTTGAGATTGATACATCAACCCACAGACTGGGTGACATGAGTAGATACTTTCAAAAGAAGTATGGATCAAATGTGAATTGATCTCTCTGTAAATGTGAGTTTGGCACGCCCCCCCCCCTTTAGTAACACGCTATATTGGTTGTCAAGCCTGTCAAGCTAACCAGAAATTGTGTCGGACTTTTTTGTTTATGTATTTCTTAATGCTGCGTTTTCACTGGCCGATAAGACGTTGGTAGACCTGTCAATCAAAATTGGCAGAAAGGTGAATTGTCTTTCAAAGGTTTGAAATCATTGTGATAAAAGAACAAAATACCTTTTCTTTGAATGTTCATGAAAGCCGTATCTTTTAAGCAGCAAACTTGACTCATTTGTTGTAGTGCTAATTCAGCAGATAGTTTGGCACTCCAAAGAAATCCTGATGAGCCGGCAGGTTATGTTTAAAACTGTAAAATTTTGAAATCATGATTTCTACGCTTTGCTGGTAATATATATTTTCTGTATTTTCTACCAGTTTTTCTTTGGGTTAACCCTTTACCAAATGACAAAATTTTAGAATGTTCCAAGTTAACAGGACTTGCAGACTGCAAGTAAATGTAACTCAAAAAATGTGGGAAAAGGAGGAAATGCTGAATACCAGCATTTTCTCCTTTTCCCAGTGTTTTTAACAGGCTTCTATCTCAGGGTTTGGTAAAGGGTTAATTTTTTGACATGACATGTAAGACCCAACACATAGTACTTTTGAAACCCAGGAAATATAAATTGATTAACGCTTTACCCAACAATTGCAAGTTTTTCATGAACTTTTGGGAAGGTTACCTTTGAAAATATTGTGGGAAAAGGAGAAAATGCTGGTAACCAGCATTTTCTCCTTTTCCCACAATGTTTTCTACCCTATTTGAGAGCTTCAGCTGATATGCACCAATTTTTGTCATCAGCAGATTTTTGAAAAAATATAATTTTTTTTTACACTGTTAAGTAAGCTGTTGCCTTGATATAAGTAAAATAATAGTGAAAATGGTATAAAATAGAAAACAGTTTTGTCATTTATGTCTCATGTAGGTTGAAAGTAAAAATGAGGACAACAAAACAGAAGTAAAGGAAGAGAAATCTACAGAGTCAGCATCTAAAACAACAGTTGAGCTCAAGCAGGAAGAAGTATCCAAAAATGCTAAAAAAGAACAAGTGAAAGAATCAGAAAATCAAGAACAGATGAAAGAATCAGAAAATCAAGAACAGGTGAAAGAATCAGAAAATCAAGAACAGCTGAAAAAATCAGAAAATCAAGAACAAATAAAAGAATCTAGCGAAAAGAAAAAATCCCCTGATAAACAGACATTGACTCCTAAATCAGGGAAAGGTAAAGAAAGGAAGAAAAGCACACCAAAGAATGATACAAAAAGTAAAAAGAATTCTAAAAATTCAGGAAAAGAGGTAAAGATAAAAACAGAGAAAGCTTGTGAAAATGATGATGATGGTAAGGATGGTGAAAAAGTATCTAAAACTGCAGGGGCAATGAAGGTAGACAAAATCAAAGTAGAGGAAGAAGAAAAAAATGACAATGTGAAGAGCAAAGTAAAAGAAGAGACAGGGGTGACATCTGAAAAAACAGAAAAAGAGCCACAGAAGAAAGTTAAAAGGTATGTACATTTTAAACTCTTCTTTAGATGACCATTTGCCTTGTAAAAACTGAAAGCACCTTCGTACAAAAATTAAGTGTTTACCAAATGACAAAATGTTTCACTCTTCAAATTGAAATGACAAAAAAAACCTGACCCAAAAATTGAAACTTGACTTAAGAAGAGTAGAAAACATTGTTAGAAAAGGTGAAAATGCTGGTAACCAGCATTTTCTCCTTTTTCCCACAATGTTTTCTTCCTCTGGGTATAATAAAAAGGATTGTTTGGTTAAAGGATCTAGACAAATAGTAAATGTAGTTCTTCAGGTTATCAGAAAAGTAATTGCCCCCTCTTATAGTAATTCTTGGTGGTGCTTAGATTTTCTTAGTTGTAATTCTTCAGCAATAAATCCTATGGTCAGAGGAAAGCTGTGGAAACATGGGAAAAGGAAAAAATTTCCTTCCCCTTTCAAAGAGAGAGCTTAGCATTTGATCCACATTCAAAATCCTGTCTGTAAGTGCTTTCACACAAATAAGATGGAAGTAAATTACTTCAGAAGTATCTCAGTTCAAGATCAAACTTGCAGGTTTCATGTTTGGGACCTACCAATTACTATATTACCAGTATAGTACAGAATGAAATGAGAAAACAGTACATTTTCTATCATTTATTTTCTATGAGCTGTTACTAAACAACAAAATACATAGACCACACAACATCCCTAAAATTGTTATGTATTTTACATTGTTATAAATTGTATTAATACTAGTTATCATGTCAGATTCTTGTATTATGCCTGAATCCTTTTGATTTTATGCAGTATTATTATCAAAGTATTAACTTTTTGACAAACAATTCTGCATTTTTTATGCGATTGAGAAAGAAGTCTTTTTAGACACATTGTGGTCTACACCAGCATTTTCTCCTCCTCCGGCATTTTGTTTTAACAATTTTAAGACAAATCTGCCCATTATAGCAACATTACATAGTAATTTAATATGAAATGCATTGAAAATGGAATAGTAATTCAACTTGAAATGCATTGAAAACGGACAAGTTTAAAAATTTGTTTTCTTAGTAAAGATTAAGCACATTATAACCTGCATTCATTTTCTGGCAGACCACTGATCAGCATGAAAAAAAGGAGAAATTAACCATATTTAACACAGTACCACTTTCCCCTTTCACTACAACAATTTCACACATACATGAATGAATCAAACAGTAGTTTATGTTCATTATTCTGTATTTAACCGTTAACTCCATAGATACTAATTTCTACGCATTGCTTGTAGGATCCTTTGGAAAACATTGTGGCAAAAGGTGAAATTGCACGTGACGAGCAACTTCACCTTTTGCCACTGTTTTCTATGCTATTTAAAGGTGTCATATACACGTAAAAAACGGCTTCATCCTTGCTATTATTTAGGGTCAATTAGAAATACCATAGAAATGTCTCATGGGGTAAAGGGTTAATAAAATCATTTTCAAAGTTATCAGATGCAGATCTATTTTTGGAGGAAACTTACTTGTAGATACAGTGTATTGAAACATATAGAATGATTTTAAGAGATGATTTTGGGGTCAAAGGGTAAAATGAAAATAACTTATCCTGATCAATTTCTTGATTCCAGACTTTGTCATTTTCTAAAGAGTTCCAAGTTTCAGTTGTTACAAGCAGTAGAAACTTTTTTATCACACTGTCTAGATTTTTACAGCATTTGACCTCTTTACGAAACGACAAAATTTCAGACTGGTCCAAATTGAAAGCATTTACAGAGGACACAATAAGCATAACCGTAAATTTGAAATTTGTTTCCAGCAGGGTAGAAAACACTGTGGGAGAAGGAGAAAATGCTGGTTCCCAGCATTTTCCCCTTTTCCCACAATTTTTTTAAAAGGCTTCTATCTCAGGGTTGTAAAAGCATGAATTGCTTGGTAAAGAGTCTAATCAAACCTTAACCATATTGTCCGAGTTTTTACAACCTTGAGGGGGGAGGGCTTTTGAAAACATAATCTTGTAGGACCCTTTCACAGACAAGCTCCATTATTTGTTTCATGAAAGTGCTTACAGTAAATTCGGACTAGCCTAAAATTTTTTCTAAATATATTAGACCTTGTAGAATTACATGAATTACAAACAATTTCACCCATTTTACCGCCTTTTCTCCTTTTCTAACAGTTTTTTCTGACCTTACACAAATAAATTCATTTCCTTTTACTTATGAAATATAGCAATAAATTGTATCTATGATTTCGATGATTTGAAATGAGTTGTTCCACAGAGATCAGCTAATCATCTGTATAGATTAGATACCCAGAAAACGTAGAGGCGTCATTCGAAATGGCAGAGTTATTCTTTAATCGTAGCCAGACATGGTCGCCTTCAATTAGATGAAATATGGCTACATTGCTAGCCACACCATATCCAGATCTGCGGTCTCCATGCAGGGGGATCTGGGGTTGTTCGTTAAGCATGATCATGACAAATGCATCTCGGTCTTCCTGACTCAAAATGTGGGCATTGAAAACGTAAGTTCCGTTAGTGCTGCATACAAAGTGGGATGTGAGTTTGTCAAATGCATTTCCGTCATTGGTGAACACCTTGTCAAATTCAATAGTAGTGTCTTGTTGCACAGGGCCGAACTTGGATGTTCTTGTCACGAAAAATGATACTTTGGGTGTTTTGATGGGTCTCTCACCTGCAGGAAGGAAAAGCACACAAACCTAAGCACTTACACACATCAGAGCTCCAGGTAAGAGGTTGTGATGGTATTCTAAATCCATTATTTTTATTTCAAACCCTATGTTGTGGGTGCTCATTAGAATTGTCTTGATAAGACAATTCTAATGAGTATCCACAACATAGGGTTTAGTGGAGAATGATAAATATTTTTTATCTCAAAATCAAAATCGGTCCCTCAATCCGGAGCTCTGATACATGTTAATTAGCCACACTCTTGGAATTTTTAAGGGAGGATGAATGCATCGTCCTGATGCATTCTACCACACGAGTTATAACTATGGATCCCTAAAATCCATGTTGTTTGACTCTTTACAACAATATTTAGACTAGTCCTAATTCAAAGCATTAGCAAATCATTAACAAACAACGAGAGATTCAAAAATTGGTTACCAGCATTTGGTCATCTTCGCGAGCCAAGGTTATGATCACTACATGGATCTTACCTTGGCTGATTGAGCCCGATTTCGAGATTCCTGCGATGCGCCCTATATTGGATGCTAGTTATTACCCCCCTTTACATCATATTTCTAAAAGCCAATGAAATATTGTTTTACAAACCGCTTACGAATACACATCAAGCAATAAGCAGACATCCACATGGGTTTCCATGTTTACCTTGTATTGGAAAGGTAGCGGCATTATTCTATTTTTATCAAAGATGAAATGCTCCGAGCGATTTCATTCGTTGCAGTTAGTGCTGCTGGCTGCATCCAATGAAAAAGCGTGTCGGGGGAATGTAAAAATCAAGCTCGATCCGCCAAGGGTAGAGTAGCGTAGTGAATCGTCGGCCTTGGCTGGCTAAGATAGCATTTGGTAAAAGATTAAGATCAAGGTAGTTGTTGACTACAATTTAATGTGGCTTAGATGATTTTTTTTATTAGTGAAAGAATTATCTACATGGCATTTCTCTTGATGTTTTTGAAAAGGCTTCTTCCTCTGGGTTGTTATTGTTTGGTCAAAGGTTATACATATAAAACATTTAAATACTGTCAAACGAATCGTAAAACTCATCAAACAAAATGGGCAAATGAAGCAAGTACACGTAATTTTGTATCTTTTTGTAAATTACAATTTGCTCTGGAGACCAGAAAGTGCTGTCACTAGTACAGAGCTCCAGATAAGAGGGAGTAATTGCACTCTAAATCCAATATTTCTCTTCAAAACCCTATGGTATGAGTACTCATTAGAATAGTCTCGATGAGACGATTCTGATGAGTACCATAACAACGTTTAGTGGAGAATCCTTAACCCCTTTTTCCAAACAACAGATTTTGGACTCTTCCAAACCAAAAGAGTTTGCAGATGGCAATTTTAGATTTGGAGAAAATGGCAGAAAGTTCTTAAAAAGGGTAGAAAACACTGTGGGAAAAGGAGAAATTGCTCGGTACGAGCAATTTCTCCTTTTCCCACAGTGTTTTCAAGAGACTTTTACTACAGACACTAAAAACCAGGGCTTTTTCGGGAAAGGGTTAAAATTTTCCATTTTGAAATCAAACTCACTCCCTCTATCTGGAGCTCTGTAGTGTACAGGACTTGAGACCTGGGGTCACTGGTTCAAATCCCCCACTCAACCAATTTCTTCCTGAGGATTGATGATCATCATTGCAACAGGAATAATTCTCACTGCCCATCATAATTATACCCCACAAAATGAATATTTTCGGGGGGTATACTGGAATCAGCGTGTCTGTCCATGTGTGTGTCCGTCTGTGTATCTGTGTGGCTGTTCTGTCTGTGTGCAAAATAATTATAGTAATTGCCAGTTTCTTTCAAAGAGCTGGTGGGGGTATAAAGTCACATTCAGTGACAGCTCTAGTTTTACTGGATATGTTAGAAAACAGCCTGTACCCTGAGAAGAATGCCATGCCAAATACTGGTGAAAGAATGTCTAGGAAAGCTTAGATTTGCTGGCCAACATGTTACGAATAGCATTTGCATTATACAAACAAACAACTCCTATTTGCTACATTTCAATTCCATCTTGGTGTATATTTTCAGGATTTGTGCTGTATTTAGCTGTACTTTGTAAATTGTTGTTTTACCTTTTGATCCTTTATCCCCTTTTGGGCCCATGGCCCCCATTGGTCCTCTTTGCCCTTTTCCTCCATCTTTTCCAGGAGCCCCACATTTCCCTTTCTGCCCTCTTTTCCCCTTTTCACCTTTGTAGCCTATTTCACCTTTTGGGCCTTGTATACCTGCAGTATAAACAAAGCACAAACACTTTTAGATATTTCCCTAGAGTTTTAATGACCCTGAGGAAGAAACAGTTTGCAAACATGAGTTAAGGAGAAAATTCTAGCTACCTAAGCCAGTATTTTCTCCTCTTGCAATACTTTCAAAAGCCTCTTCCTTCAAGGTAAGAAAAAGGAGCTCCAAATGGTTGTAGTAAGTGTCAATCCTCAAGGCTTCTGCAAGAAAATGTATATGACCAGTCATGTCCATATATCTGCATGTTTAATTAACTCTTTACCACATGATCACAACTTTTAATGACCTGGGAAAAAAGCCTTTTGAAAACATTATGGGACAAGGAGAAAATGCTGGTAGCCAGCATTTTCTCTTTTTCCCACAATGTTTTCTACTCTTCTAAACCAAACTTTTCATTTTTGAGTCACATTTATTTTTTCGTCTGTAAGTGTTTTCAATTTGGACCAATCTAAAACTTTGTTGTTTGGTAAAGTCAAAGAGTTAAAGAGCTGAGCTGGGAGGCCAAGTCAGAAACATACAGGGCTTGAAATCTGTATGTGATTGGCTTTATTCCAGAAGTCAAGTCAAAATCTGTCCAAGCACTGATGATAGTAATTACAATAAGATTCATTTCTCTTTCTTCTCTGAATCTTTCTCTGACAATGTTTATGTGGGAGAGCAGTCAGTGGGTTGGAGAGACTGTTGTATGTACTGGAAAAAGAGGCAAACTCCAAAGCATGGATTGGTGTATTGGCAGCTACAATGTCACTTGAACAATTTTGAAAATGGAATTCAAACAACAAACAATTTAATAGAATCAGTTCATTACCAGAGTTAATAGAAATATTTCAAATGAAAAATTAAAAATGTAAAAATTGTGTACCTTTATCCCCAAGGTATCCTTTTTCCCCTCTCTCCCCTTTTGAGCCTGGGTTTCCTGTAGCCCCCGTTTGCCCGTGACTACCATGTATCCCTGGTGCACCGGGTGGGCCAGCACAGCAGTTTGTACATTGTTCCCCTTTTGGTCTGTACATGGAACTTGAACATGGAACCAGAAGTATCAGTAGGCACAGTAGAAAGGGGATCAGACTAAATTCCATGGCTGTTCCTACCTGTTAAATCAAATGGATAATCTTTAATAAGCCAAGTCTTTGTGAGAACTTGGTCATGACTATTTACCTGATGATAAAATGGAAAGCATTTATAAACAAGAACTTCAAGTCTTTGAACACTAAATGACAAAATTCTAGAAGTGATCCAGTTGAACATTTTTAGATGAGATTAAAAGTACCCAAAATGGTCACTTATATATTTGAAAGGGTAGGACTATTTTTTCTGCAATGTTAATGGAGCTTTCTTCCTCATAAAAACAAATGTACCCTATACTACACTACAATTAACTGTGTACCAAACGACAAAACTTTCGACTGGTCCAAATTGAAAGTATTTGCAGACGACAAAAGTAACCAAAATCAGACACTGAAATATGTTCTGGGAGGGTAGAAAACATTGTGGGAAAAGGAGAAAATGCTGGTTACCAGCAATTTCTCCTTTTCACACAAGGTTTTCAAAATGCATCTATTGCAGGATGTCAAAACTAGGGATAATTTGGTAAAGGGTCAAAGACATGCTGAAACAGAAAGCTTTCACTGACAATAAAGTAAGTAGGCTCAACTGATGGAACCTGTCTTTGAAAGGGTAGAAAACATGGATGGAAAAGGAGAGAATACTGTGAAAATTGGGATTTTTTGGTTAGGGATTATTTGTAAAGAGTTGATATTACAAGTGTCCTGAAAATGGTATCTTAAATACTTGTAAGAGGAATAAAAGCATTTTTCTGTTATTTCGTCTCTCCTTTTAAAGACAGTGTAGTGTTCCTTACAGACCACAGTTCTGTGGTATTATTTTTGCCTTTGGGTAACCAATGTTCTGCTGAAAAACATAAGAACAGGTTTTTTTGCTTTGTACAACATTCAAAACTCTTCATTAGAATAAATGGTTTTCCATGACAATGCTAAATACATGTACATAATACACAGTTGTTTTTCCAACTCTCGTTAATCAAAGGATTGTGCTAAGGTCAAATCTGATCGGTTAGTGAACTTTTAGCTTTTTATTGAAATAATCCCATGTTTTTATTGACTGTGAGACAGTTTTTAAAATAGTGATATAAAAGGGAAACAGTTTTTTCTCCTTTTTTATCAATGTTTTTTACCATGTCTTACAAGACAAATTATTTGAGCAACATTTGATAATTCATTATCTAAATGCTTTCAAAAGGAACAAGTCTGAATTTTGTAATCTGGTAAAGTCTTAACTATGTCATTGAAATTTCCAGGAAACAAAATCAGAACAATTTAAGGCGATTTAGATTTGAAAAGTGTCAATATGCCACTTACTAAAGATGAAGACATAAACCCCCTGTCACATTCTAGAAACTTTTTAACCTTTACCCCATAAGGCATTTCTATGTCATCTCCAATTGACCCTAAATGACAGCAAGGATGAAGCCGTTTCTTATGTGTAAATGACACCTTTTGATAGCATAGAAAACATTGTGACAAAAGGTGAAATTGCTCGTGACGAGCAATTTCACCTTATGCCACAATGTTTTCCAAAGGCTCCTACAAGCAATGTGTAGAAATGAGTATCTATGGAGTAAAGGGTTAAGCTGACTTATACCTTTACCTAACAATCTCAAGTTTTAGCAATCCCGAGGAAGAAGGCTTTTTAAAACATTGTGTGAAAAGAAGAAAATACTAGGAGGGAGCATTTTTTTCTTCTTTCCCACAATGCTCCTTCCAAAGGCACACCCAATCATTTGAGAGACATCTTCTTTAACACTTGACCAAATGACAATTTTTTAGACTGCTCCAAATTGAAAGCGTTTGCAGACGTCAAAATAAAAGTGACTGAAAATTTGAACATTGTATTGGGATTGGAAGAAAACACTGTGGGAAAAGGAGGAAATGCTGGATTATCACTCTAACTGCAGAAGACGTTTTTGTCTTTAAACAGAGAACTTTTGAGAACATTAGAACAAAAGAATAACTTATTTATTACAGGCATTTTTTCCTTTGGTCACAATGTTGCCGCAGATATTCTTAAAACATGTTAATTGTCACCATTGTACAAGGTTGCATCAAAATTATCAATTTTGTTTAACTTCTATCAAATGACAAAAGTTTTTGACTTGTCTAAATTGAAAGCATCTGCCGATGACAAAATAAATTGACTCATAAATGGAACTTATCTTTATATTTTCTAAGATTGCAAGCACAAATTCTTACATTTTGGAGGCATTAATCTGTATTTGTCTACTGATCCTTTCAATTTGGATGTCTCCTATGTTTGTCTTTGATAAAGAATTAAAAGAGTAATGAATATGCATCAGATAATGGTTTGATATTTTTGAATTTGGTTAGGCAGATTTACAGATGCTCACTGGCACTGCACTCTATGGCAGACAACAAAACTTCTTGCTGGTTTGTACTGGACTCATTACCAAACAACAAAATTATAGACTGGTTCTAATTGAAAGCATTTGCAGACGACAAAATAAATGTGACTGAAAAATCAAAATTTCGTAAGGGTAGAAAACATTGTGGGAAAAGGGAAAAATGCTGATTACCAGTACTTTCTCCTTTTCATACAATGTTTTCAAAAGGCTTCTTTCTCAGGGTCGTTAAAAGTCGGAATTGTGTGGTAGAGAGTTAACCCATTACCACACAATCCCTACTTTTGACGCCCTTGAGAAAGAAGCCTTTAGAAAACATTATGGGAAAAGAAGAAAATGCTGGTAACCAGCATTTTCTCCTTTTCCCACAGTGTTTTCTACCCTTCCCAGAACAAATTTCAATTTTTCAGTCACCTTTATTTTGTCGTCTGCAAATGCTTTCAATTTGAACCAGTCTAAAATTTTGTCGTGTGGTAGAGAGTTAAATCACATGCAGATGCCATGTAGGGTGTAAATAATGAGATTTGTCTTTGGAATGGTGGAAAATAGTTTTTGAAAAGGAGAAAATATGGGTTACCAGCATTTTCTCCTTTTCTTAGTGTCCTAAAATTAAGCTTTTGAAAGTCCTCAACCTCAGGTTCATTTAATCCTTTATCAAACAACAAAAATTTAGACCAGTCCAATTTGTAAGGATTTGCAGACAACAAGTTAAATGTAACTGAAATGCTAATTTTTGTTGTGGATGGGGAAGAAAACATTGCGGAAAAAGGAGAAAATGCTGGTAACCAGCATTTTCTTCTTTTTTCCACATTGTTTGAAAATCCTCCTTCAGGGTCATTAAAACTCAGGATTGTGTGGTAATCAGTTAAAAGATTGGATAGTCAACTCTCTACAAAACCGCAAAACTTTGAACTTTGCTTGAATTGAAAGAATTTGCAGACAACAAAATTTAATTTGATGTAGATCAAAAGCTTACATTTGTCTTCGAAAGTATAGAAAGCATTGTGGTTAAAGGAGATTATGCTGCTTACCAGCATTTTCTCCTTTTCCCACAATGTTTTCAATGGCCCTCTCTATCAGGGTTGTGAATACTCATGATTTTGTGGTAAAGTGATAAAAGGAATGGATTATAATCTAAATTTCTATTTTTGCCCGCTGTCAAAATATTTTGTCAAACAATGGAATATCAGTCTGTATCTAATGCATCTGCATCATGCAACTTGAAGTCATGTTGACAAAATTAATGGAGAAATTCATCTTATCTCTTTACCAAATAACCTTCTGTGTTTTTTAACACAAAAAAATTTCTGAAAGCATTTGCAAGGGAAACATCAAATATGGTTTAAATTATTTAACTCTTTACCACACAATCCCAACTTTTAACAACCCTGAGAAAGAAGCCTTTTGAAAACATTGTGGAAAAAGAGAAAATGCTAACAACCAGCATTTTCTCCCTTTCCCACAATGTTTTCTACCCATCCCAGAACAAATTTTAATTTTTGACCCATATTTTATTTGTTGTCTTTAAATGGTTTCAATTTGGGTAAGTCTAAAATTTTGTCGTTTGGTAAAGAATTAAGTCAAGTACATTGTTGGTACATTTACTCCTTTTTCTATCGAGATTTCTTGGGTTTTATACTTCAGAGTTGTTGAAATTTACAACTATGGGAAATGATTATCTCTACCAAACAATTCTGACTTAAACGACTCTGAGAAAGAGGCCTATAGAAAACATTGTGGGAAAAGGAGAAAATGCTGGTAACCAGCATTTTCTCCTTTTCTCACAATGTTTTCTACCCTGTCAAAGTCAGAAATCATCATATTAACAAGATTTAATTTGTTGTTTGCATAATTGCTTTGAATTTGGTTAAGTCCAGAAATTTGTTGTTCGTTCAAGATTTAAAGCCCTTAGCCCTTTACCACTCTATCCAGGGTTTTAATGACCCTGGTGGTGATTACTTTTGCAAACATTATGGGAAAAGGAAAAAAATGCTGGTAGGTAGCATTCTTTTCTCCTTTTTCCTACACTGATTTCTGCTCTGTCAGGGACAATTTTATTCTTTTATGCCACCTTTAATTTGTCATCAGCAATTATTGTTCTTAACTCTTTACTACACAAGCAAATAAAGACTTGTCCAAATTGAAAGCATTTGCAGACGACAATTTAACCCATTACCACACACAATGATGACTTCTAACGACCTTGAAGAAGAAACCTTTTGAAAACATTGCGGGAAAAGGAGAAAATGCTGGTAACCAGCATTTTCCCACAAAATTTCCTACCCCATCAAAGAAAAATTGTGTCATGAGAGCCACTATAAAAGTTTTGCCTGCAAATGCTTTCAATTTGGAGAGGTCTAAAGTTTTGCCATGTAGTAAAGGGTTAAACATGCCTCAAAAGATGGAATTTGCCTTCGATAGAGTTGAAAACATTGTAAGAAAAGGAGAAAATGCTGGTTACCAGCATTTTATCCTTTTGGCACAATGTTTTCAAAGGGCTTCTTTCTAGGGATTGTTAAAAGTAGGACTTATGTGATAATGAATTAATTTGGACTGGTCAAAAAATTATTGCTTGCTAAGGAGTTGAAAACATTGTTAATAGAAGAAAATTCCGGTAAGCTCCATTTTCCTCTTTTCCCTGAAGCCTCTCTGTCAATTCAAAGACGCATCTCACCATTTGAATTACAGTCAAAGCTTTTGTTGTCTGGGAAAGAGTCAGTATCTCAGTTCATGCTACATCCACAAAATGGTGCTATTCAAAACACTTATAGAATACAGAGAAATGGCTAAACCCTTAACTAAACAATAACAAGTTTTAATGACCCTGAGAAAGAAAGCTCTTGTGGCAAAAGAAGATTTGAAAACTTTATGGGAAAAGAAGAAAATGCTGTAAACTAGCATTTTTTTCTGTTCCAACAATATTTTATTATGTGTTACAGACTAATCCCATTATTTGGAAATGCTTCAAATTTGGAACGGTGTAAAATTTTCTTTTGTGGTAAAGAGTTATCTTTATTAATCCCGACTTTTAACGACCCTAGGAAAAAAGCCTTTTTAAAACATAGTAGGAAAAGGAGAAAATGCTGGTAACCAGCATTTTCTCCTTTTCCCACAATGTTTTCTACATTTCCCAAACCAAACTTCAATATTTCAGTCACATTTAATTTATCGTCTAAACATGCTTTCAATTTGTACCAGTCTATAATTTTGTCGTTTGGTAGAGAGTTAAGACTTGGTTTGTAGCACTCCTCAAAAGGTCACCAGTGAGAACACAATGCAATGAATTGGTCATGAAGGAAATGGTAACATTGTCAGTTCGATGTCACTGCAGAGGAATCATCAGACACAGAAACACATTTGTCATGTCGGAGTTTTCAGGGAGCAGGGATGTAGTTTGGTCTGGGATTGAAATGGTTAGAATAATTCTGCCCATTATGCATTCTATCCATGCAACAAAATATTTACCCCCATTTCCTAATTTCATTATCAGTCTTTTTCTTGGGAATGGAAACCAGTACTTCTTTAAGAGATCATGGGAAATGTGCAGAAACTTTTACATTGTTTCAGCCTTGACTACATAATGAAGTAGATTGCTTTTGCAAACATTGTTGGAAAAGGAACAAAATGCTGATAACCAGTATTTTCATCTTTTCCCACATTATTTTCTTCCCTTTAATTCTTTATCAAATGACAAAATTTGAGACTGGGCCAAATTGAAAGATTTGCAGATGACAAAATGAATGTATCTAAAGAATTGAAATTTGTGTTAGGAAGGTAGAAAAATATTGTGGGGAAAGGGAGAAAATGCTGGTTACCAGCATTTTTTCTTCTTTTCCCAAAATGTTTTCAAAAGGCTTCTTCTGAGGATTGTTAAAAATAGGGATTGTGTGGTAAAGGGTTAATTCTTTATCAACTGAAAAAATCTTACACTTGGCCAAGATAGAACCATTTGAAGGTAACTTACCGTTGTCAAATATTGCTTTTAAGATAGAAATGCCCTAAGCTAGAATTTCCCACAATACAGTACAACCTGTATTCAGAGACCACTCAAGGGAAGTACTGAAATTGGTCTCTTACAGCAGGTGGTCTTTAAATACAGGGTATATTAGGTTAATGTCAGAAGGGTTGTTGTATCAGAACAGTGGTGTCTTAAAGCAAGTTGTCTCTTAATACAGGTGGTCTCTAACACAGCTTTAACTGTATTTTTTTAATGCCTTCTCGTCCAGGTTCGTCAAAAGAAATCATTGTGTGGTAAAGGGTTAACTCATTACCAAACGAAAATATCTTGGGCTTGTTTGAATCGAAAGCATTTGCAGACGACAAAATGAAAGTGACTGAAAATTTGAAAATAATTTTGTGAAGGGTAGAAAACATTGAGGAAAAAGGAGAAAATGCTGGTTACCAGCATTTTCTCCTTTTCCCACAATGTTTTCAAAAGGCTTCTTTTCAGGGGCCTCAAAAGTAAGGATCGTGTGGTAAAGGTTTATTAGACAAGATTAATTGTAAAGTGTAGGCAGAGCAGATGGTCATATCTTTTTTTGTGACATGAACAATAGATGGCTTTTTCACATGATGATTTCCATTTTCTAAATCCAGAGCGACCATTAAGTTGCAAATTTGTTTCTCATTGCTCTCTCCCCTAAAAACAAATTGTTTGAGTAACTATTTGAAATAAGTTTTTTAAAACAATGGGAAAAAAGATTGAGTGATAATAAACACTATTTGTCTCCTTTTCCCATAATGTTTTTTAAAGGCCTTCCTGCCCACTTTCATAAAAACATAAAACATTTTTGTAGAGGAATAAATCATTAGCAAATGTTCTAACTTGTCCAAATCAAATTCAGTCTAATGGTAATACCAAAAATTAGTTGTTGCTCATTATTATGGAGAAAACTGTTAAAGTAAGAAGTAGAAATGATTGTGGGAAAAAGAGAAAATGCTAGAAACCCTCCTTTTTCCTACAATGTGTTTAGAAGCCTTCTTTCAGAGGGTCATCTGAAGTTGGAATTGTGTGGTAAAGGGATGATCTTAGATTGTCTGAAATTCTGCTGATTTATCATCTTTGTTCCAAGTTCAAAATTCCCTATTTGATCCCTTTTAAATTGCATTTCCCGATTATTGATTGGTTGGATAAAAACAAGTGCCAAAAATAGTTTTTGATGAGGAATAGATTGCTTGCATTCCTTTTGTTTGTTTGTTCCTTTGCAATTTTTCTCAGATATATGTGGTCAATAGTATTAAAAAGTGTGTACAAAACAAGAAAAATATTTAGGATCTGACCCAAACTTTTTGCCATTACGCTCTTGTCTATACTGCCCTGGAAAAAAACTGCTTTTGTGGTTGGAATACCAAGGGTTAACTTTCACCAGACCACATAAGTTTAGACTGGTTCAATTTCAAATAATTGCAGAAGGCAAAATAAATGTTGCACAAATTATTAAATTTGTTTTTGAAACCAGCATTATCTCTACCCAAAATGTATTCACAATGCGTTTTACATAGGGTCATGAACAGTTTTGGATTGTCTGAAAACATGAGGTCTGAAAACAAAAAGCAGGAGATGTCATTAATTATGTGACAACAATCTGTCACCAAAATTTGTAAATAATCTTCCATTTGTATGAGTTCAGATGAGAACAAATATTAGGGGGCTAATGATTTAAGGGCCAATGATTTAGGGGCAGCTTCTGTTTGATAAATCTTCATCACAGACATGCTTTTGTTTGAAAAACAAGATGACTTTTTGCATGCTTTTAACTCATTAGTTTGATTGCTTCCCTAACAAGTCTTTAGCCATTGACTTGAACCATTTACCACACTATTCGGAGTTTTATCGATGGCTTTTGAAAATATTTTGGGAAATTGCATCCAGCATTCCCCTGTACCTTCTTCCCATAATATGTAGAAAACGGTTGTTTGTACTGTCTGTCTGTCTTTTTGTCTGTTTGGGTCTGTTACATTTTTCTCCTCTCCATATCTTCTGAAACTTGTGGGATTTAAAAAAAATTCATAATTTTATGTGTCTATCCTGATGGAACAACAAAAAGAAAGTGTGCGCAATACAATCTCTAAGGTCAAGGTCACAGCAAAGGTGAAAAGGTTGTGGTGTTGGGGGAAAGAAATCAGGACTCGTATTCACCAACCATTTTTGAGAATATTTTCAGTCTTATTCTCCAAGATTTTCTATATTAATTTTTTTTGTAAGTAACACGACTTCTGACTGGCTAAACTGAATGGTTTAGCCAGTTAGAAGTTTTGTTACTTTCAAATATAGAAAATTCTGGAGAATAAGACAAAGAACATTCTTAAGAATGGTTGGTGAATACGGGCCCAGACTCTGTTTTTCCACCTACAAAAATCATCTAGTTTGGAGAGATACTTTGAAATTGCAGCTATGAAATCGTTACAAGGAACTGGTAGTTGTCATCTTTTTACCAGAAGACAATATTTTAGATTGTTCAGTTGAAAGTATTTGCAACAGTGACCTCAGTTTTGCTCAAAAGATAAGTTATGTCTATGAAGCATGGACAACTTAGTGGGAGAAGGAGAAAATACTGTTTATTGGCATTTTCTCCTTTACCCACAAGGTTTTTTTTTTTAAACCCTTTTCCACACAATTCCTGGTTTTTATGACCCTGAGATAGATGCCTTTTGGAAACATTGTGGGAAAAGGAAAAAATGCTGGTAACCAACATTTTCTCCTTTTCCCACAAATGTTTATTGCCCTGCTGGAAACAAATTCTAATTTTTAAGTTACCATTATTTTGTTATCTGCAAGAGCCTCTCTTTTGTTTTTGCAGATTTTATCCAATCTTTATTTGGTCATATAGTACAATATAGTTGTAAAATAAGCAAACACAAATTTTGTGAGTTTTTTAAATTCGCGTAATTGCATGAATTTCAATGTCGCAGAAATTTCCACTGATACATTATCTGTTATTTATATAGCAGTTTCCAGGATAAAGATACTGGACAAAGATACCACTGTATTATTGTATTATTTACCATTCCTGGTAGACATCATTTGTATTCATAATTTCATTTATTCCAACAGCTTGAGATATGGACTGTTTAGTGCTTGACATCTTTGGTCTCTGAATGATGTTGTTAACTTTTACCAGACAAGAAAATATTAGCCTGGTCCAAATTGAGAGCATTTGCAGACGACATATTGAATATAACTAAAATGATGCCTATTGTCAGTGAAAGAGTGAAAAACCATATGAGAAAAGGAGAAAATGCTGGATACCAGCATTTTCACCTTTTCCCACAAAGTTTCCAAAAGGCTCCTTCAGAGTTGTGAAAACCAGGGATTGTGACTGGTAAAGGTTTAAATCCTTTACCATACAACCACAAGTTACAAAAAACATGCTTTTGAAACTATTTTTCGCACCAGAGAAAATGGTGGAGACCAGGATTTCTCTTCTATTCACACGTTTTCTTCTCCTTAACTAACAAATGAATTGTTTGACTCCTATTTGTCTTCTGTAATGCTCCCAGGTTGAGTAAGTCTAAAATTTTGTCCTCTAGTAAAGGCTAAAGTCTCTCCCAGATGACAAAATTTTGGACCCGTCCAAATTGAAAGTATTTTCGATGACAAATTAATTAGAGATTCCCGATCTCAATTGCCTGAAAAAAGAAGGCTTTTGCAGACATTGCGGAAAAAGGGAGATGCTGGTATTTCTTTTGAACAGTATTTTCTGTATACATACCGGCTTCCCTTTCCTCCAATAGACAAATTTGAGTTTTCAAGTCATGTTTACTTTGTCGTCTGCAGTTGCTTTCAAGATGAGTAAGTTTGGAGTCTGTTTAGGATAACTGCTTTCTCATGGCACAAAATTCAAGGATTTACCAAAATTGAAAGAAATAAAAGACCTTGAAAAAGAAGCCTTTAGAAAACAATCCAAACATTGTGGGAATCCAGCATTTTCTCCTTTTCCCACAATGTTTTCTATCCCACCCAATACAAACTTCAAATTTTCAGTCACTTTTATTATGTCGTCTGCAGATGCTTTCTTTTTGGACCAGTCCAAAAATTCATCGTTTGGTAAAGAGTTAAGCTGTTACTTCACTATCTCGACTTTACGATGCTGAGAAAGAAAACTTTAGAAGATCATGGGGAAAAGGAGAGGTTTGTACCCATGCAGCATAATTATTCTCCTTTTTCTACACTGTTTTCACTTCTTATCTCAAATCAGATTTTCATTTCTGAGCTACATTGATTTTGTTGTCTGCAGGTGCTTTGAATTTGGACCAGTCGAAAATTTTATCCAGATTTGGCCAGAGTGGACTCATAAAGTAAATTTCAGTCTCCACAAGAGAAGAAATTATTTTGAATGGTTCAAATCTAAAGCATTTGCAGACAGCAAATCACAAGTTGCTCCAATTGTAGATTTTGTCTTAATGGGTAAAAAACATTGTGAGAAAAGGGAAAACATATTTGTTACCAGCATATTCTCTTCTCACTATGTTTTTAAAAGCTGCCCTTCTTGTTGAGATTAAGATAAAGGATTGTGTGGTAAAAGGTTAAAGCTTTACCAGACACCATTAATTTTTAACCCTTTACTCCATAGACTCATTTCTACGCATTGCTCGTGACGAACACTTTCACCTTTTGCTACAATGTTTTCTATCAAAAGGTGTCATATACACATAAGAACGGCTTCATTCTTGCTGTTATTTACGGCCAATTAGAGATACCATAGAAATGCCTTATGGGGTAAAGGGTTAAACTTGTTCAAACTATAAGTCTCTGCAGACCAGGGAGGTAAATAGATAAACTCAAATGATTTGTCCTGGAAAGGTTAGAAAAGAGAAAAAACAATTTGTAACGGACAGATTTGAAGCTGATCTTTTTAAACCTACCACACGATCCTGAGTTTTAACCACCTTTTCAAAGAAGGCTTATGAGATTTTTGTTTGAATAGGAGAAATTTCTGGTAACCAGCATTTTCTCCTTTTTCTATGCTGTTTTATATATTCTCGCAACAAGAAATTTCTATTATTAAATCACAACTACTTCATAATCAGCAAAGTGCCTTAAATTTGGTCAATACTTAAATCTTACCATATGGTAAAGAGTTGCATATTGATAATCAACATAAACTTAGATTATGTAAATAAAGCTGAAAAGATTGATGCAATCTTCACACGCAGTTTTTTTCAATTCCTCATTATTTTCATAATTGGCCAATTGCAAATCCAGACAATTGGTTCAATTTGTTTTTAACTAATTTGAAATTCTATCAAATAATTCTTGAAAATGTTTGAATTTAATTTCAGGTTTTAAGATCACCAACTATCGAAGGAAAATTGTCCATTGTCCAATTGTAATCATTGTGCATATCAAAATGTCCTAAAATATGATTTTTTTTAATATGGATTTTTGTTTTACACAAATGTAAATAAAAATAAATTGAAAACGTAATTTTTTTTTTCTAAACAAAAAGAAGACAAAAGATATTAAAGAAAGTGGACATGAGAGAAAGAACACATTTTTTATTTTAACTATCTAAAATGCAAATACCTTTAAAAAAGACTTTGAAATTGTTTTAATCCTGTCATAAATCCTTTTTGCGACAACAGTACAAAAAGAAAACAGAAAAGAAGAAAATACACAATTCAGAGATAATGGGTAGAGAGGATCAACACTTTATTGAAAAAAGCTTACATTTAATCCTTTACCACATAATCCTGTGTTTTAACAACAGTGCGGAAGAAATGTTTGATAAAGTTATGGAAAATGGAGAAAATAATAGCAACTTTCATTCTCTATGTCCCATTAAATTTTTTGTTTGCAATGCTTTCAAATTTTCTTGGTGAAGAATATTGTTGGTTGGTGAAGACTTAAATCCATTACTATTTTATATTGATAACACCATAAAAAAGTCGAAAGAAAGTCTCTAGAAAAAATAGAAATTACAAATAAAGAAAATAAATGAGAAAAAGAAGACTGTTACTTAAATTTCTTACCTTTAAGATAGACTTTGTTTTCGTCTTAAATCTTGTGTCGCACAGTGATAATATGATCCCATCCTTTCTTTGCCTAGTCCATGAAACAAGTTCTTGTGATTCACTAGAAACGTGTAACAAACAAATCCTCAAGTTTCATATTCACAACTCATCCAATTAGTGCCTCTATATCAGCCAATAATCGCTAACTCTTAATGGAACAAGCCTGTGTTTTACAACCTCAAAGGAAAAAGGTTTTGGAAAACATTGTATGAAACAGACAAAATGCTGGAAACCAGCATTTTCTCTGTCTCATACAGTGTTTTCTTATGCTTCAATAATAGCTCTAGTCATTTTAGCAACATGTTATTTGTTGTCTGCAAATGCTTTCCAATTGGACAAATCTAATATTTTGTCATCTGTTACAGAATGAAGGGCCTCTGGTAACTGCACCATGGTCGTAACCAGGAGGCAAATGGAAGGACATGATTGGTTTTCTTTCGGAAAATAAACTATAATCTGTTAACTGGCCCGGGTATTCTGGGTCAAATTGGTCATTTGGTTTTTTCCTTAATTTGTTTGATCCTTATTGTTATTGGCCTGCTTCTTTTTGAAACATGCTCCTTGGAACAGGGGATTAAATGCATCTATAAAAATGTATTATCACAGGTTAGTTGTAGGCGTGCTCGAACTTTTAGCTTGTGTCCAGTTTTTTGCCTGTCCAAGGACAACTCTACTTCAGAATTCAGCTGGTTATTAGACAAGATCGATCCAAAACTATGTGATCACTTGCTTGATATAACAGTTTTCCAAACAATCTCATTTTTCACAACCCTGAGAAAGAAGTCTTTTAAAAACATTGTGGAGAAAGTAGAAAATGCTGGTAACAATTCCTTCAACACGGTCAAGTATAGTATTGATTAACTCATTACCAAACGACAATATTTTAGGCTTGTCCAAATCGAAAGCATTTGCAGATGACAAAATAAAAGAGACAGAAAATTTGAAATTTGTATTGTGAAGGGTAGAAAACCAAGGCCGTCGGAAGCAGTCTGGTGAAAAATGGCCAGACCAATTTTCGAAAAAAAATGCGTAATATAAACCTAAAAAATGTGCCAGAATGCAACAGAGAGCATCTTGTTCTCAAAAATTTTCCGGGGGAGCATGCCCCGGACACCCCTAGCATGGCTTAAATGCGTAATATAAACCTCAAAAAATACGCCAGAATGCACCAGGGAGCGTCTTATTTTTTAAAAATTTTCCGTGGGAGCATGCCCCCCCCCAGCATGGCTTGAATGTGTAATATAAACCTCAAAAAATGCGCCAGAAAGCATTAGGGAGCGTCTTATTTTTGAAAATTTTTCTGGGGGGAGCATCGCCCCGGACCCCCCTAGCATGGCTTAATGTGTAAAATAAACCTCAAAAAATGCGCCAGAATGCACCAGAGTGCGTCTTATTTTCAAAAATTTTCGGGGGGAGCATGCCCCCCCCCCACCATGGCTTCGCGACTTTGTCGCTCGCCGTACTGGCCAGACCAAATGAAATCTCCTTCCAACGGGCCTGAAAACATGTAGGGAAAAGGAGAAAATGCTGGTTACCAGCATTTTCCCCTTTTCCCACGTTTTCTAAAGGCTTCTTTCTCAGGGTCGTCAAAAGTAGGGATTGTGTGGTAATGGGTTAACTCTTTACCAGAGAACAGAATTACAATTCAAATTGAAAGCATTCACATGTCACCAATCTCATCGGACTGATATGATAGGATCTGTCTTTGAAAGGTAGAAAAACAGTGTTGGACATGCAGAAAATGTGTGTTTCCGGTATTTTATCCCTTTGTGCTTTCTAGAGGAATTATTCTCTGGATCATAAAACTCTGGAGTTGTTCGGTATTTACTACAAACTCCTCAGTTTTTACAACTGCTTGAAAAAGAGCTTTCGAAAACAAAACATTATGTGAAATAAAGAAAATGCTGGTAACCAGCATTTCCTCCTTTTCCTACTACATTTTTTCCCTTCCCAAATTAAATTTCAAATTTTGATTCACATTTATTTTGTCGCTTGCAAATACTTTCAATTTGGACTAGTCCAAAATTTTGTCGTTTGATAAAGAGTTAACTCATTCCAACATGATAAAATTTTGGACTAGTCCAAATTCAAAGCATTTGTAGGCTATAAAATAAATGTGATTCAAAAATTAAAATTTGATTTGGAAAAGTCAGAAAGCATTGTGGGAACAGGAGAAAATGCTGGTTACCAGCATTTTCTCCTTCTCCTGCAATATTTTCAAAGGCTTTCTTTCTTAGGGTTGTTATAAGTCGGGATTGTGTGGTAAAGAGCTAAGAGATAAATCTGTACTTTGAAGCACATTTTGTCTGTCTTCTGCAAAAAAGAACAATATCGATGAGTCTAAAGTGTTAGTGGAGAGCTAAATATAATGGGTAAACATTGAAGAGAACATCTTAAGAACATCTTCAAATTTGATGGGCTTGGAATAACTTGACGACCATCAAGATACCATTTTTATGGGGTTTCTGAGAAGGGCCGGTGATTTGTGGGTCTTATGTCACTCAAATGAATCTAAACTGTCAAAATTTATTGACTGCGAAAGAAACTTCTTTGTTTTTAGCATCATTAGGAAGAAAATGTGACATTTGTCTTAATGATTGTCTGATGGAATTATGGGTAGACTGCTTCTTCTTTTCATTGATTTAACCCTGTACAGTAAAATACGGAGTTTTTACAACCTTCGGAAAAAATAGCATTTCAAAATATTGTAGGAAAAGGAGCCGGCAATAAGCATTTTCTCCTTTATTACTCAATACTTTTTGCATTTCTCAAAATAAATAACAACTTTTGAGTCATATAATCTCACATATATTTCGTTACCTGCTAATGCTTTGAATTTTGGCAAAGCTGAAAATGTTCCAAGTAGAACAGAATCAGCATTTTCTCCTTTATTACTCAATACTTTTTGCATTTCTCAAAATAAATAACAACTTTTGAGTCATATAATCTCACATTTATTTCGTTACCTGCAAATGCTTTGAATTTTGGCAAAGCTAAAAATGTTCCAAGTAGAACAGAGATAGGGGCATCAAACCAGAGTTTGACCAACATTTTGTTGAGTTAATATTTTAAATATGTAAAAAATAAGGATGTGGCTGTTTCACCCTTTACTCCATAGATACCCATTTCTACGCATTGCTTGTAGGAGCATTTGGAAAACATTGTGGCAAAAGGTGAGATTGCTCGTGACGAGCAATTTCACCTTTTGTCATAATGTTTTCTACACTATCAAAAGGTGTCATATACAAATAAGAAACGGCTTCATCCTTGCTGTAATTCAGGGTCAGAGATACCATAGAAATGCCTTATGGGGGTAAAGGGTTAACCTTGTTTGGGGATAAAACAGAAAGTATACTTTCAGTGGCACTCAAACTGGTGACCTTCAAAACCAGCGTCGGTGACTCAGATGAGATATCAGGCCAGATAGAGGTCCTCGTAAAGGGAGTGATTTTGATTTCAAAACTGAAAATATGAATTTTCTAGAGCCCTTAGGCCTGCTACTAATTTTTGGTGTTTATTTTTTACCTATCCTATGTTATGCAGTAGCCCCTGTCTCTGCATCCTCGGAACCCAGAGTTGTGTTCAACATCGCGGGCGCTTCAGAGAGCGCCTGGCGAGAATGCACCTCGTTAATTGAACGCAAGCAAGAGCTCGCTTATTTTTCAAAAGTGGCGCCAAAAAAAATCTTTCTGGGACATAAGACTAGCAATCATGACAGAGTTATCTGTAAAATTCAGTAAACTATTTAATGATAAAAAAGCATGAACAAAGAAAACAGTAGCATGAACAAAGAAAACAGTGGGATGCTTAATCTCTTTGTTCCGAGCAAAGATCTGTTAATTCTCCATGTTCATAAAAAGAAAAAAAAAATCAAATAAAATATTGAACTTGTCTTCAGAACATCTTTAGTAAATATCTAAAGGGACGTGCATGGTATAATTTTGTCCAGTCGCCTCATTGTTTAGATTCTCATTAGACTCTCTCATTTGGATAACACTTCTGCTATTGCATGCCATCTAGGAAATACAAGCGAAACTCCGATCAAGTGTGCACGTGGGCGCTATCGAGCGCCACAGCAGGCGCCCGCGTTCAGAACGAAAGCGCCTGAGAGCGCTCAAAGCGCTCGCTCTGTTGAACGCACCTCAGGTGCACCTCAGGTTTAAGTATTACGTTACTCTCCATGCATTACCCCTGGGAAAACTGACTAGCAAATCTTCGTTTCCTATGAATATTTATATGGTTGGAAAATACACTAATAGCCAATCAAAAGATCAATAACATATTCATTCTCTCTTGTAGGGAGGGCAATTCCATTTCATCAGTTACTAAAAATGGAAATTACGGCATATTTGTGATAAAAATAGTTTAAATTTTCTCAAAGAAAAACTGAGATTACCAATCAAAATGCTTCATGAATAATGCATGAGAACGAGGAAACGCCAGCCAAATAACCCAGGGTCGATTACAGTATGAATCGAAACTGGGTCAATGAGGATGCTGTCACTGACGCAATAGGAAATTTCTAAATAAAGTACAGATAACTGGGTAATTTCTCATGTTTTCTATGTGTATATCTATCCCTGTGTGAATTTGAGAGCCAATTTTGCATGCAACTGGAAATTGATTACTAGTATCTTTAAAGTAGAAAATAAACCTGATGACTGCCCCATTAACTGTTACCTAAACAACAAATAGTCAACTTTCCTTCAACTTTTGAAGGTAACTGACCACAAAGAAACTGCACAAACAAGCTGTTGTTCCTAGATTTGTTACTCCTAGAAATTATATGTTTTGGTGGAGTTAAAGGTCACTGGGTGGGAAGGAGGGGTTTGAAGGAAAAGAAATTTGTTTTGGTCAAAAACAGACAATCTAGATTCTTTTTTTTCTATGTTTCAGTGCTGTGAACCCTTTTGCCGCAATGATGGGCAAACAGAAGGAAGAGAAGAAGGAAGAATATATGCCAAACAAGTCCAAATATCATCCCATAGATGATGCCTGCTGGAAACATGGGGAAAAGTGAGTTTGTCTTCAATACTCTGTCACCATCCTCGGATACCCTACATCGACCCCTGGGACAACTGACTAATAAAACTTTGAATCAGCCGCCGAAAATCAATACGAAACGTCATAGCGTACAGTCCACTCGCCCATCACAAAATGATGAGGGAACCAATGAAAAGCCAGCATTCGGCCAGCGGTAAAGCGAGGGAAATTCAATTAATTGTTCCAGGGGTCGATGTAGCAAATAGGGAGACCCTGGGGTATCCGAGGATGCTCTGTCACCACACAACCCTTATAATACCCCGAGAAGGAAACCTTTGAAAAACATTATTGGAAAAAGGAGAAAATGCTGGTAACTGACATTTTCTCCTTTTCCTACAATGTTTTCTACCCTTCCCTATACATATTTCAATTTATGAGTCACATTTTATGTTGTTGTCTGCAAATACGTTCAATGTGGACGAGTCTAAAATTTTGGTGTATGATATGGAGAGAAAGATAAATCCCATCGTTTAACTCATTACCAAAAGACAATATTTTTTGGCTTGTCCAAATCAAAAGAAGTTGCAGACGACAAAATAAAAGTGACTGAAAATTTAAAATTTGTTTTGTGAAGAGTAGAAAACATTGTGGGAAAAGGAAAAAATGCTGGTTACCAGCATTTTCTCCTTTTCCCACAATGTTTCCTCAAGGCTAGGGATAGTGTGGTAAAGGGTAATCCATATTGTGCTTGACCCATTACCGCACAATCCCTACTTTTGACGCCCCTGAGAAAGACTCCTTTAGAAAACATTGTGGGAAAAGGAGAAAATGCTGGTAACCAGCATTTTCTCCTTTTTCCACAATGCTTTCTACCCTTCACAAAATAAAATTCAAATTTTCGGTCACTTTTATTTTGTTGTCTGCTAATACTTTCAATTTGGGCAAACCTAAAATTTTTTTGAGTGGTAATGAGTTAATACCTAAAAAGAAATTTTCAGTTTGAAAGTATAAACCTACATAATTATTGCTATCTCAAAGTTCCGTTTTCAGGAACAAATATCTCCGTATTGGATTGTGTAGACCTGAGATTAGACTGCATGTTCTGTGCAGCCTGACCTTTATCTACACTTTCTGCAAATGGTCAGTGAGTTGCACTTAGCATCTTATGGGTTACCCAAAAGTTAATTTGTTGTCTGCAAGTGCATGCAGTTTGAAAATTGTATAAAATGATTCAGTGTTTTTACTAACCTGAGGAGAAAGCTATAAGTTTGTATGGTTGTATCGGACTTTAACCATTTACCACACAATTCCGACTTTTAATGACCCTGAGAAAGAAGCCTTTTGAAAACATTGTGGGAAAAGAAGAAAATGCTGGTTACCAGCATTTTCTCCTTTTCCTTCAATGTTTTCTTTCCTCCTCAACACAAATTTCAATTTTTGAGCCACATTTATTTTGTTGTCTGCAAGTGCTTTCAGTTTGGACAAGTCTATAGTTTTGTTGTTTGGTAATGAGTTTAAGCTCTGTTAACAGCTGAGCTCATATGAAGGTGGTCAGTGCACCTAGGCATGTATTTCCTGGCTTTTTACACACCACTAGACATCACTACTGGCAAAACTTTCTTTCCATGTCCTTGGTTCCTTTTTTCACAAGCATCAGAGGTGAGAGGCCAAATATAGCCATTAAGAAAGTTTACCTGAACTGGATATTGTACATGCAACCACCTGGTTACAAGTCAGACTACAGAGATACCTTGCCAGACAAGAAAGCTTT
This sequence comes from Tridacna crocea, assembly GCA_943736015.1. Taxonomy (NCBI): domain Eukaryota; kingdom Metazoa; phylum Mollusca; class Bivalvia; order Cardiida; family Cardiidae; genus Tridacna; species Tridacna crocea. The sequence goes on along the minus strand of OX031056.1, from coordinate 18,694,466 downwards.
TAAAATAAGAGCATCGCAAAGCAGCAAAGTGTCCGAAAGGGCTTGTCAGTGAAATGGGTCAAAATCCAGAACACCTGCAGATATCCAAATTTTAAAAGTCACATGCATAACTAAACATCATAGAGATTCATTGTGGTAAGTTTGAACTTATTCCAATGAAAACTCTAAGAGTAGTGCGCACAAGAACTTGCTAACGGACAGACACACAACAGGTTCCATAACATAATACCACCCTTGGGGTGTATAAAAAACTCTTTGGTAAAAAGAAGTGTTTCCCCCACGTCTGAGAAAAATACTCTTTACCAAACAACAAAATTTTAGACTGGTCAGAATTGAAAGCACTTGCAGACAAGAAAATAAAATGTAACACAAAAATTGAAATTTACTTCCTGAAAGGTAGAAAAAATTGTTGGAAAAGGAGAAAGTGCTGGTTACCAGCATTTTTCCCTTTTCCCACCATGTTTTAAAAAAGGCGTCTATCTCGGGATTGTAAAAATCAGGGATTGTGTGGTAAAGGTTTAAAAAATATGTCATGTGGTAATAGGTTGATTTGTCGTCTGCAGATGCTTTCAATTTTGACAGGTTGAAAGTTGTATCTCCTAGCAAAGACATTCATTATTTTCTGTTGCCTTTGTATGTATGTTGTCTGCAAATGTTTTTAGTAAGCTTCAATCTTGTGTCTGGTAGAAGAGCTAATACTTCATTGTATGTTGTTCACATTGCTTGATGTCTGCAAATGCTTTCAGTGTTGGCAAGCCTTAACCCTTAGGTAACTAGCTGGTGCTATCGAACCTTTGCTGAAAATGTAGATCAAGATTGGAACGCACAGAATGTGCAGTCTGATCTTTGATCAAATCTGTCCGATTAGTAGAAATTTTTTTCCTCAAAAATCACCCTTTAACCCTTTCCCAAACAACAAAATTTTGGACTGGTCCAAGTTAAAAGCACTTGCAGGCGACAAAATAAACGTAACTCAATAATTGAAACTTGTTTCTAGAAGGGCAGAAAACATTGTGGGAAAAGGAGACAATGCTGGTTACCAGCATTGTCTCCTTTTCCAACAATGTTTTCCAAAGGCTTCTATCTGTGGGTCGTAAAAACCAGGGATTGTTTGGTAAAGGGTTAAAATCAAAATTTGGGTTTTTAGTATTGCCTTGAAAATGTCATTTCACTTATTAAGCTGGTTAACCCTTTACCAAACAACAAAATTATAGACCAGTCCAAATTCAAAGCATTTGCAGACGACAAATTAAATGTGACAGAATATGATGATGTCTGACTTTGATAGGGTGGAAAATATTGTGGGAAAACGAGAAAATACTGGTTACCAGCATTTTCTCCTTTTCCCACAATGTTTCCTTTAGGCTTCTTTCTCAGGGTCGTTTAAAGTATGGATAGAGTGTGGTTAAAGTTATCAACAGTGCTTTCCAACCTCCTAAAAACTAATTTCAGTGTCAATGTTACTTTCATATTGTTATTAGCACATGCTTTCAATTTGAATGAGTCTAAAATTTTGTTTTATGCTATAGAGTTATAGGTTTTTTTGTTGACTTGGTTTATCCATAAAATGCTATCAGCGGCAAGACCATATTTTCAGTTTAAAGGAGTAAGAAGTTATGTCATCTGGTTAAAAGCTGACATTTCATTGTTTCTTGTTATTTTGTTTTTCAGAGTCCCGTATCTTGCATTAGCGAAGACATTTGAAGCCATAGAAAATATATCGGGACGGTACGTAGCTTTTTGTCTTCCCATTAGTAATATTGAAAGCGTCATTAGATGTCTAGTCAGATTTTTTACCTTTCTATTTCTTATTTTACTCTCGGCTTTTTTTGAATCCTTAACCCTTTCCCAAATGACAAACTTTTGGACCAGACCAATTGAAAGCATTTCCAGACGACAATTCAACTCTTGCTGAAAAGATGATTTCTGTCTATGATAGGGTAGAAAACATTGTGGGAAAAGGAGAAAATGCTGGTTACCAGCATTTTCTCCTTTTCCCACAATGTTTTCAAAAGGCTACTATTCCAGACCTGTAAAAACCAGGGATTGTTTGGGAAAGGGTTGAATGTTTACCAAGCAAGCCCTGATTTTCACAACCCTGAGAAGGAAAGCTTTTGAAAACCTAATGGGAAAAGGAGAAAATGCTGGTAATCAGCGTTTTCTCCTTTTCCCACATGGTTTTCTAACATTCAAAGACAATTTTCATAAATCAAGACACTTTTCATTTGTCATCTGTAACTGCTTTTAATAATGGACTAGTAAAACATTTTGTCGTTTTGTAAAGAGTTAACCTAATTATGTTTGAATTTGGCTTTATTGATGCTCCTTTTCCAGCACTATTTTCAGAGGCCTCATTGGCATGAAAAGTACTTTTTGTGCAGGATCATAAACTGTGCAAATGTAAATTTTGCAATCGCTATAGAAAAAGGCTTATGAAAGCGATGAGGAAAATAAAGCTTCTTGTGTGTAAGAAGTAATGTCACCTTGTGCCTCAGTGTTTAGAACATTCCACTAAATATTTCTCTTTTGTACCCCTGTGAAAGTTTTTTTTTTTTCAGAATTAGTTTGTTAGCTCTTTACCAGACATCAGAAATGTTGACTTGTCCAAGTTGAAAGCTTCTGCAGACAAGGGTTTAGATGTGGGTCAAAGGATGCGGGTAAATTATGGAAATTGTCTTGGATAGGATAGAAAGCATGGTGTCCTTTGCCCACAATGGTTTCAATAGTCTTTTTTTTTCAAGATTGTCAAAATCCAGGATTGTGTTGTGAAGAGTTAACTCATTACCAAGCGACAAAAATTTTTGGCTTGTCCAGATCAACAGCATTTGCAGATGACAAATTAAAAGTGACTTAAAATCAGAAAATTGTTTTGCGAAGGGTAGAAAACATTTTGGGAAAAGGAGAATATGCTGGCCACCGGCATTTTGTCCTTTTCCCGCCATGCTTTCTAAAGGCTTCCTCCACAGGGTAGTCAAAAGTGGTGGTTGTGTAGTAATGGGTTTAACAATCTGCAAGATCAGCTTCATGTTGCATTCCAAGACAGAAATTGGTCAGAAATTCTAAGGGATAACAGAAAAATATCAACGACATTTTCCCCCCTCGTCCTCAAACCCTGTAATTTTCTGGGCAATTGGCTTTCTGTGACAAATTTGAAACACTATAACTACAGGCCAGGAAGAGATCTGAATTCTAACAATGTCTCACAGGTTGAGAAAAAAATACTTAGCTTGTTACGCAGTCTGTCATGGAAAATTGGGAAACCTACTCTAAACTTGTCTATTGTCTACAAGTAAAAAAAAATTCTCTGCTGCAGATTTATGTCAGAATGTCTTAACTTAATCATGTAGAAAAGCAGCATTTTGATAGGCTTATTTTGAATAATTTGAAATATCATTACTATAGTTTTGTGGCAATTTGAATTCTAATAAATAATGGGTTCTACGTGTCAAGAAAAAAACAATTGTAGCCTGTAAGACAGTCTTTTAACCCATTACCACACAATCCCTACTTTTGACACCCCTGAGAAAGAAGCCTTTTGAAAACACTGTGGGAAAAGGAGAAAAATGCTGGTAACCAGCATTTTCTCCTTTTCCCACAGTGTTTTCTACCCTTCTCAGAACAAATTTCAATTTTTCAGTCACCTTTATTTTGTCGTCTGCAAATGCTTTCAATTTGGACCAGTCTAAATTTTTCTCGTGTGGTAAAGAGTTAATAAGCCTTTACCAAACAAGCCCTGGTTGTGATGACTGTGGAAAGGAAAGCTTTTGAAAATCTTGTGGGAAAAAGAGAGAATACAAGGTTTTTTACCCTTTCAGATACAAATTTCATAAATTGAGGCACTTTTAATTTGTTTTCTGCTAAATGCTTTCATTATGGACCAGTGTAAAGTATTGTTGTTTGGTAAAGACTTAACTCTGTATAAGACTCTCCTTAGCTTTAACCCATTACCACACAATCCCTACTTTGACGACCCTGAGAAAGAAGACTCTAGAAAACATCGTGGGAAAAGGAGAAAATGCTGGTAACTAGCATTTTCTCCTTTTCCTACAGTGTTTTCTACCCTTCACAAAACAAATTTCAAAGTTTTGGTCACTTTTATTTTATTGTCTGCAAATGCTTTCGATTCAGACAAACCTAAAATTGTGTTGTTCGGTAATGAGTTAACAACTCTGAAAAAATGTCTGACATGAAGATGCTGGGCATTTTCTTGGAAAATGAAACTAACAGAGGGGTTCCAAATTTAAGTAATTTCTTTACAGTAAAAGTTAAGAATTGTCTGAATTAAAAGTCTTTGCAGGCAACAACCTAAATGCAGCCAAATTGATGGTAATTGTCTATGAAAGTCTACAAAACCTTGTTAGAAAAGTGGAAAATGCTGGTTTCCAGCATTATTTTTTCCCTTAAGGTTTTCAAATGGATATTTCTTCAGGATTGTTTCAAAATAAGCTGCTTTTCTGCATGATTAAGTTGAAAAATTTGAAGTACCATTACTACGGTTTTGTGGCAATTTGGATTCTAATAAATAATGGGTTTTACATGTCAAGAAAAAACTACATAGCCAGTAACAGGTTTTTTTAACCCTTTACCAAACAAGCCCTGGTTTTGTTGACCCTGGCCAAAATTGAAGGCAGTTACAGAATGAACTATTCAATTTAGCTGAAATGATCAAGTTAATGATCAGATTTGTCGTTTAACTCATTACCAAACAACAATAGGCTTGTCTGAATCAAAAGCATTTGCAGACGACAAACAAAAGTGACTGAAAATTTTAAATTTGTTTTGTGAAGGGTAGAAAACATTGTGGGAAAAGGAGAAAATGCTGGTAACCAGCATTTTCTCCTTTTCCCACAATGTTTTCTAAAGTCTTCTTTCTCAGGGCCGTCAAAAGTAGGGATTGTGTGCTAATGGTTTAAAGAGCAGGAAACATTGGAGGAAAATAGGAATACCGGGTTTCTTCACCTTACCCACAATCTTTTCTAAAGTTCTTTCTTTGGCGTTGTTAAACTCTGTACAACACAATCCCAAGTTTTAACTACCCTGACAAAAGCTTTTGAACACATTGTGGTAAAAGGAGAAAGTGCTGGTAACCAGCATTTTCTCCTTTTTCCACAATGTCTTCTACCCATCTGACAACCAGTTCCAATTTTAGAGCCATGTCGATTTTGTCTTCTGCAAATGCTTTGAATTTAGTCAAGTCTAAAATTTTGTCGTTTGGTTAAGAGTTGAATTCTCAATTGTGTGGTAGAGTATCCAGAGATTTCAGAGTCCTGGTTTATTTTCGGGAATTAAGTAAATTAAATTATTACGCTCATGAGAATTTGGTCATGTCCTAATTATGGACGTCCATGTTCGAATATCTTATTGCTTGTGACAATAACATTGGAGAGGTTAAGAGCTTTGAACTGTTTCACAATAAGGCAATTATTTTGTCTTGCTGTATGACATAACCTTTTACTGCATAGTCCGGACCTTTAACCTCTTTAGATCCCTAAAATCTAAATTGAAATGAACCTGGCAGGGAATGGCTTTTGAAAAAATTGTGGGAATAGGAAAAAATGCTGGTAAGAAGCTTTTTCTCCTTTTCCCATGTTTTCAACCCTATTGAAGAAAGATTGCGTCATTGGAACCATTTTGAAATTGTCGTCTGCAACTGCTTTCAGTCTAGATAGGTTTAAAATTTTGCTTTGTGGTTAAGAGTTAAAGAGTGAGAAAAAAGGCTTTTGAAAACACAGTGGGAAAAGGAGACTCTGAGAAAAAAGGCTTTTGAAAACACAGTTTGAAAAGGAGAAAATGCTGGCAAATTACATTTTCTCCTTTTCTCACTGTGTTTTCAGCCTTATGATAGCCAAGTTGAGTTTTGAGTTACATTTGATGTGTTGTCTGAAAATATTTTCAGTTTTGAAAAGCTAAAATTTCGTTTGGTGGAGTTAACTCTTTTCTCGAAAATATATGAACATTCCAAATTTTATACATCTGCAGATAAATTTGATATTGGTACAAATGAGCTCAAGTTCTATTAAAGATCAGAAAACAATGTGGGAAAAGGAGAAAATGCTGGTTTCCAGCATGTTACTCTTTTCCCACAATGTTTTCAAAAGCCGTCATGAAAATAATAGCATTTCTGTAATTTTTGTATCAAAGTGAAAGTAAAGATTGCAGACAGTAAGTCACATGCAAGCAACTGAGTATTTTCCTTTCCTGTATTTTAGGTTAAAGACTATAGAAATACTGTGCAACTTTTTCCGTTCTGTGATCATCTTGTCCCCGGAAGAGTTATTACCATGTGTATATCTATGTCTGAATAAACTTGCCCCAGCTTACGAGGGTGTGGAACTGGGTATAGGAGAAACTGTCCTGATGAAAGCCATTGCTCAAAGTACAGGTAGGTAATTGGATCATATTAACTGTTTAACTCTTTACCAGACAACAAAATTAGTCTAGTCCAAATTGAGAGCAATTGCAGACGACGATTTCATTGTGGCTGAAATGGGACTGTCTTTCTTTGATGGGATAGAAAACATTGTGGGAAAAGGAGAAAATGCTTGTTACCAGCATTTTCTCCTTTTCTCATCATGTTTTCAAAAGACTTCTTTTCTAGGGTCGTTAAAAGTCGGCATTGTGTGGTAAAGGGTTAATATTTACCATCAATCACAAGTTTTAACTCCCCTTAACAAAAAGCCTTTTGAAAACATGTTGGAAAAAAGATTAAATGCTGGTAACCAGAATTTTCTCCCTTTCCCACAATGTTTTCTACCCGTCCAAAATAAATTTCAATTTTTAGGTCACATTTAATTTGTTCTGTGCAAATGCTTTAAATTTGAACTAATCCAAAATTTTGTCGCTTGGTAAAAGTATTAAACTGCTAAATGAATGAAATGAAATCTACTTAACCCATTACCACAAAATTCCTACTTTTGACAACCCTTAGTAAGAAGCGTATAGAAAATATTATCGGAAAAGTAGAAAATGCTGGTAACCAGCATTTTCTCCTTTTCCTACAATATTTTCTACCCTTCACAAAACAAATTTCAATTTTTTAGTCACTTTTATTATGTTGTCTGCAAATGGTTTTGATTTGGACTATCCAAAAATTATGTTGTTTGGTGATGAGTTAAGAGTAAAATCCCCCAAATTGCAATTGCAAAGGTTGATTTCACTTGAGAAAAAAATACCATTTTGGAGTATAAATTCAAGATTGGACTGCACATTTTTACAGTCTAATCAAGATTTACAGTGTCAGCAAAAGTGTCAAAAGTCACGCTTAGCAGTCAAAGGATTAATGCAATAGTTTTTTTTCTCATTTTCATCTATGCTCAAGAAAATCACTATCTGGGGGAATGTTATGTGGTAAAAGTTTTTCACTTTGTCAAGGGAAATAATCGACATTTCTGTCCTCGCATCTTGATGTGTCCAATTTCCCCCCCCTGAACATTCCTCATTAAAAAATTAATGCCCTGTTTGTAGGAAAAATTTTACTTTGTTTAATGTGAAAGATTAGACACATACTTTTATTGTTATATTTAATTTTGTTTAATACCTTTAAAAACAACAAAGTTTGGACTCTCCAAATTCAGAGCATCTGCAGACAATAAATTTTAAATTTTCACATAAGATCTGAAGTTCTCTGATAGGTTAGAAATGTTGGAGAAGGAGAAAATTTTGAAAACCAGCATTTTCCCCTTTCCTTTAACCCTTTACCACACTAAGACCAATTTAAACGACCCTGAGGAAGAAGCCTTTGGAAAAGGAGAAAATGCTGGTAACGTTGAAAATGCTGGTTACAAGTATTTTCTCTGTTTCCTAGAATGTTTTCAAAAGCCTTCTTCCTTAGGGTTGTTAAAATTTGGAAGTGTGTAACAAAGGGTAAAAATCTTCCAAATTGCTGTTTTGTATAAGAAATTTTCAGTAAAGACCAAATACTTTTTCTCATTTTGATTCAGGTAGAAGTATAGACAAGATCAAAGCAGATGCTCAAGAGAAAGGTGACCTTGGTATTGTGGCAGAGGTACAATTTACATTTTTATATGCCTGAAGGACGTTTGTCCATAAGCAATTAAGTATCTGCTGTATAACTTCTTTATATCTCTAGAAGCCTGTGTCTGATTTTGAAACATTTCACAGAGTGATTCTTGATAAGATTGGCAGAACAAAGGTTTCTAACAACATGCCCCAAGGTAAAGGTCTTGGCAGGGGATTAGTGGACACATGCTTTCTAATCATGTATGCTGCATAGTTTTTGAACCTCTGGTCTGATACTGAAAATATTTCACACATATTTTGACCTGGATGAGATGATATGCAAAGCATAGGTTTCAGATGTCAGGTTCAAAAGTTAATCCTTTACCACACAATAACGACTTTTGACAACCTTGAGGTTAAATCCTTTTGAAAACATGTGGGAAAAGCATTTTCTCCTATCCCACAATGTTTTCTACGCTTCCCAAATCAAATTTTGATTTTTTACCCTCACATTAATTTTGTTGTCTGTAAATGCTTTCAATTTGGACCAGTCTGTAAAATTGTCCTTTGGTAAAGAGTTAAGGACACAATGGTGGAAGGGGTGGGGTGGGGGTCAAAGCATGCATGCTTTTGATTGCTTCCTTCAGGTGTACTGTGCCATGCTTTGTGGAGCTTTTGTGGATGCCTTGATTAGCTGAATAAATGGATTTTTGTATAACCTATTACCAAACAATTGCATGTTTTAACAAGCGATTGAAGAGAACAGCTTTTGAAAGAATGCTGAAAATTCAGAAAAAAAGCTGGTCATCAGCATATTTTCTTTGCTTTCAAAGGTAAATGGCACCATTGAGCCATGCTTGAATCATGACCCTCCTTTGTTTCCAGGCTAGAATTTGTTGTCTGCTAACTCTGTACCAAACTATAAAACTTACAGCTTTCCATATGGAACTAATTTGCAGGGAACAAAGTAACTGTCACTAAAAAATGAGATCTGTCTTTCAAATTGTAAGAAACATTGTTTGAAAAGGACAAACTGCTGGTTACCAGCATTTTCTCCTTTCTCCATAATGTTTTCAAAGCTTGCTTTCCAAGGGTTGTTTAAAGTGGTTGAGGCATTATATTTAGGAACACCTGGTTTGAAACTGGCTGGCAGTGTGGAAGAGTGGAGACCAAGCCAACAACAATTAACTGTTGATAAAAACCAAGAAAGGCAAGGGGTCCTGCATGATGCAGTAAAATGGTGGAAAATGCAAGTTTCAGTTGATAGCATGCAATACTTTAAACTGGAGATCTCTAATTTGATTCCCAAGCTTGGCAAAAGAAAGAAAACTCCAGGACAGCATGGAATTGTGAACTGGCTGCCATGACTAAACTGAAATAATGTTGAAAATTTTTTAAACTACTTTGAAAACAAATACTGAAAGACTAGATATACTGGATGGATTTATTTTGTCTTCACAGAACAGTAGAAGTACACAAAGAACAATGTTTGCACCTCCGAAGCTCACTGTGGTATCTGTATTTAAAACTTTGAAAGAGATAGCTCTGATGACAGGCAATGCTGTAAGTATAGTTAGTACTTGACATCTCTCTAATTTAACCATTTTAATTTGTTAATTTGAATGTGGAAATAATGCTTATGGGGGTAGTAAAGATAAAGATCACACTGCACAGAACATGCATTCTGATCTTGGACCATTCTACCATACAATTAAGTTGGTTGTTCAAAAAATTATGGATAGAAAATTATATGTAGACTTGTACGATATCATGTATCTCATTTTCTCACAATGTGCTGGGCCTGGTAGCTTAGTTGGCTAAATATAGGTTTGGACACCAGAGATGACTGGTTCTCAATTCCCATGTTGAGCCAATTTCTCTCAAAGGCTGGATTTTAGTCATTGCTACAGGATTAACTCATTACCAAACCACAAAATTTTAGGTTTGCCAAAATTGAAAGCATTTGCAGACAACAAAATAAAAGTGACTGAAAATTTGAAATTGATTTGTGAAGGGTAGAAAACACTGTAGGAAAAGGAGAAAATGCTGGCTACCAGCATGTTTTCCTTTTCCCACAATGTTTTCTAAAGGCATCTTTTTCAAGGGTGTCAAAAGTAGGGATTGTGTGGTAACGGGTTTATTACTGTATCATTGCTGCTCATTGTTTTCACAGTTATGTTGGAACCCAACCAGTAGCTTTAGGGAGGATATTGTACAAAGTATTGGTAAAACAAACTCTAGGAAAACATAGCTTTCACTTGCTTTGGCAATATGACTGAAATTATATTGATAATTGTATTGAACACCAGTGAACACCTTACAGACAATTTCTGACAAAGTTTCTGACATAACCTTTCTCATTCTCCATTTTTCTCAATGTTGTAAATTTAACCCATTACCACACAATCCCTACTTTTGATGCTCCTGGAAAAGAAGCACTTTGAAAACATTGTGGGAAAAAGGAGAAAATGCTGGTAAGCAGCATTTTCTCCTTTTTCCACAATGATTTCTACCCTTCACAAAACAAATTTAAAATTTCAGTCACTTTTATTTTGTCATCTGCTTTGAACAAGTCTAAATTAATGTTGTCTGTTAATGAGTTAAATCTTTACCACACAACAAAATTTTGGACCGGTCCAAATTGAAAGCATTTGCAGATGACAAATTAATGGGACTGAAACATTGAAATTGATTTGGGAAGGGTAGAAAACATTGTGGGAAAAGGAGAAAATGCCGGTTACCAGCATTTTCTCCTTTTCCCACAATGTTTGCTAAAGGCCTTTTTCTCAGGGTCATTGAAAGTCGGGATTGTGTGGTAAAGAGTTAAGAAGCCATCTGTCTTACATATGCAGACCTTTGAGATATACAGCATTTATTTCGCAGGTGATGTCAAAAAAAATAGACAAGATTAAAGGAATGTTTGTGGCTTGCCGACAATCAGAAGCACGATATTTGATCAGGTCTCTTGGTGGAAAACTCAGAATTGGTCTTGCAGAACAGAGTGTTCTTACTGCCCTTGGAAATGCTGTATTTATTACCCCACCTGGTCAAGGTCAGTGATTACGGACTCAGCTAATCGTTCCATTGGGCTACATTTAACCCTTGACAAGATAACAAAATTCTAGACTTGGCATTTGAAGGGGACGAGTGAACATCTTTACCAAATGACAATTCTGCTGTGTCAAAATTGAAAGCATTTGCAGACCACTAATAAACTTACACAGTTCATGAAATTTTTCTTTAAAAGTGTAAAAAAAGATTTTGAGAAGAGAAAATGATGCTTTCCAGAATTTTCTCCTTTTCCCACAGTGTTTTCAAAAGGCTTGGTGTCCGTGGTCGTGAGGTAGAGCATCGGCCTCATAACCTAAAGGTCCTGAGTTCGATTCCAGGGAGCGGGTGTCAACTTTGGGATTTTTCATTGGCCCACACATTCGGCGCGAGTACCGGTGTAGTTCCTAGGAAGCAGAATCGAGAGAGATTAGTATAAGTTGTGAGAACTTGTTTCTCAATTGATGTAAAATAAATATGTTTAAACTAAAAGGCTTCTTTCTCAGGGTTGCTAAAATCTTGGATTATATGGTAAAGGGTTAAGTATGGCATGGGTAACAAGACAAGTTTTTGAAAGGGTAGAAAATATTGTGAGAAAGGAAGAAAATGCTCTTTTTTCACATTTTCAAAAGCTTTCATCTAAAATGCCATTTGAACTTGGGAATATTTAGTAAAGGGTTAAACCTTTTTATTGCATAATTAAATTTTGAAGCCTGTTCAATGTTGAACTACTGATTTTTGTAAAAGTTTATGAGCTTTTTATGGAGAGATTTAAGGGGGGAAAAAAAGAGCAAACTAAGGGTACATGCATTGCAAAAGAAGCTATCGGTGGAAACCTCTTGCTTTACAAAATCTGAAATTATTAGTTCAGAGTTTTAACTCTTTAACCAAACAATCCCTGGATTTTACAACCATGGTATAGAATCCTTTCAAAAACATTGTGGGAAATAAAAAAATGCTGGTTACCAGCATTTTCTCCTTATTCCCACAGTGCTTTCTACCCTGCAGGAAACAAATTTCAAACATTGAGATACATTTGTTTTGTCCATTGCAAGTGCTTTCAAATTGGTTCAGAAATAAAATTCAGTTCAGTAAAGAGTTAATTATAGGAGACCATTTTCTGCAAAAATTTGTACTCGAAGAAGTCCCTGACTTGTCCAAGTTAACTCTTTACCACACAGTCCGGACTTTTAACGACCCTGTGAAAGAAGCTTTATAAAAACATTGTTGGAAAAGGAGAAAATGCTGGTAACCAGCATTTTCTCCTTTTTCACCAATGTTTTCTTCCCTTCCTAAAACAAATTTCAATATTTTAGACACATTTATTCTGCCTTCTGCAAATGCTCTCAATTTGGGCAAGTCTAAAATTTTGTCGTTTGTTAAAGAGTTAAAACATTTGTAGACAAAACTCACTGTGTTCTACATTTTGGATTTGCTTTTGAAAAGATAGGAAACATTTTGGAAAAAGGAGTAACTACCAGCATTTTATCCTTTTCCAGTGTTTCAAAGGCTTTGTTAACCATTGTTGTTAATCAGAGGACTGTTAAGGAAAGAGTAAAATTATGGTTTTGTTTTTAGCTCACCTGAGCACGAAGTGCTCATGGTGAGCTATTGTGATCGTGCTGTGTCCGTCGTCCGTCGTCAACTTTTTACCTTGTGTACGCTCTACAGGCCACAGTTTTGGTCGGATACTCATGAAAGTTGGTCAGGATGTTTGTCTCGATGAAATCTCGGACGAGTTCGAAAATGGGTCATGTGGGGTCAAAAACTAGGTCACTAGGTCAAATCTTAGAAAAACCTTGTGTACGCTCTAGAGGCCGCATTTTGAGTCGGATACTCATGAAAGTTGGTCAGGATGTTTGTCTCGATGATATCTCGGACGAGTTCGAAAATGGGTCATGTGGGGTCAAAAACTAGGTCACTAGGTCAAATCTTAGAAAAACCTTGTGTACGCTCTAGAGGCCGCATTTTGAGTCCGATACTCATGAAAGTTGGTCAGGATGTTTGTCTCGATGATATCTCGGACGAGTTCGAAAATGGGTCACGTGGGGTCAAAAACTAGGTCACCAGGTCAAATCTTAGAAAAACATTGTGTACGCTCTAGAGGCCGCATTTTCAGTCGGATACTCATGAAAGTTGGTGAGGATGTTTGTCTCTATGATATCTCGGACGAGTTCGAAAGTGGGTCACGTGGGGTCAAAAACTAGGTCACCAGGTCAAATCTTAGAAAAACCTTGTGTACGCTCTAGAGGCCACATTTTCAGTCGGATACTCATAAAAGTTGGTCAGGATGTTTGTCTGGATGATATCTCGGACGAGTTCGAAAGTTGGTCACGTGGGGTCAAAAACTAGGTCACCAGGTCAAATCTTAGAAAAACCTTTTGTACGCTCTAGAGGCCACATTTTCAGTCGGATACTCATGAAAAATGGTCAGGATGTTTGTCTGGATGATATCTCGGACGAGTTCGAAAGTGGGTCACGTGGGGTCAAAAACTAGCTCACCAGGTCAAATCTTAGAAAAACCTTTTGTACGCTCTAGAGGCCACATTTTCAGTCGGATACTCATGAAAGTTGGTCAGGATGTTTGTCTGGATGATATCTCGGACGAGTTCGAAAATGGGTCACGTGGGGTCAAAAACTAGGTCACCAGGTCAAATCTTAGAAAAACCTTTTGTAGGCTCTAGAGGCCACATTTTTAGTTGGATACTCATGAAAGTTGGTCAGGATGTTTGTCTGGATAATATCTCGGAAGAGTTTGAAAATGGGTCACGTGGGGTCAAAAACTAGGTCACCAGGTCAAATCTTAGAAAAACCTTTTGTACGCTCTAGAGGCCACATTTTCAGTCGGATACTCATGAAAGTTGGTCAGGATGTTTGTCTGGATGATATCTCGGATGAGTTTGAAAATGGGTCACGTGGGGTCAAAAACTAGGTCACTAGGTCAAATCTTAGAAAAACCTTTTGTACGCTCTAGAGGCCACATTTTCAGTCGGATACTCATGAAAGTTGGTCAGGATGTTTGCCTGGATGATATCTCGGACAAGAACGAAAATGGGTCATGTGGGGTCAAAAACTAGGTCACTAGGTCAAATGTTAGAAAAACCTTTTGTAGGCTCTAGAGGCCACATTTTCAGTCCGAAACTCTTGTAAGTTGGTCAGAATGTTTGTCTTGATATCTCAGACAGGTTTGAAAATGGGTCATTGGGGGTTAAAAACTAGGTCACCAGGTCAAATCTTAGAAAAACCTTGTATATGCTCTGGATGCCACATTTTCAGTCCAACACTCTTGAAAATTAGTCAGAATGTTTGCCTTTATAATATCTTGGATGACTTTGAAAATGGGTCATGTTGGGTCAAAAACTGGGTCAATAGGTCAAATGTTATAAACACTTTTTGTATGCTCTGGAGGACACATTTTCAGTCTGATACTCCTAAAACTTGTTCATAATATTTGTCCTGGTGATACCTTGAATGAGTTTGAAAATGGGTCATGTGGAGTCAAAAACTAGGTCAATGGGTCAAATATTAGAAAAACCTTGTGTACACTCCAGAGGCTACATTTTCTGCCTGATACTCTTCAGACTTGGTCAGAATGTTTGTTTTGGTGATGTCTCAAAAGAGTTTGATAATGGGTATTTGTCGGGTCCAAAACTAGGTCACTTGATGAAATCTTAGAAAAACCTTTTGTACACTGTAGAGGCCACATTTTCAGTCCAATACTCATGAAACTTGGCCAGAATGTTTGTCTTATTGATATCTCAAAAGTGTTTGATGATGGGTAATGTCTGATAAAAAACTAGGTCACTGGGAAACTAGATGGTGCATGTTTGGTCAATAAACTCAGGTGAGCGATTTCAGGGCCATCATGGCCCTCTTGTTGTATCTAAATAAAAATGTTTACCTACTATCGTAAAATGTTTTACAAATCTTTGATTTGACAGATTATCCTCCAAAGGTAATTGATGCTGGTACAGGAATGAAAGCAGACACTTTGAAACAAAAGTTGGAGGAATATTCGCTGATCATCAAAACTACATACTGGTAAATATATGTCCATGCTTAGCCTTTTACCAAACATCGAAATTTTTCATCCAAAGCATGTGCAGATGATGAATTAGACACAGCTCAAACTGTGTTCAGAAATTGTAGAAAAAAGAGAAAATGCTGATTTTCTTCTTTTCTTATTACCAAATGACAAAATTTTAAGTTTGTCCCAATTGAAAGCATTTACAGATGACAAAATAATAGTGACTGAAAATATGAAATTTGTTTTGTGAAGGGTAGAAAGCATTGTTGGAAAAGGAGAAAATGCAGGTTACCAGCATTTTCTCCTTTTCCCACAATGTTTTCAAAAGGCCTCTTTCACAGGAGCATAAAAAAATTGGGATTGTGTGGTAAAGGGTTATAATGTTTTAAAAGCTATCTTTCTCAAGGTTATTAAAACTGGAGTTTGTTAGGTAAAGGGTTAACTTGTACAAATCAAATATGGATACCAAAAATTGAGGGTTTAAATATTAAATCACGAAGTAAAGTATCAACTCTTTAAATTTTAAACTTTTCTAAATTGAAAGCATTCAGACTAGAAAATTTATGTTGCCCAATTTGTGGTATTTGACTTAAAGAGTCAAGAAAATGTGTTTAGAAACGGAGAGCAAGACTTTGTTAACCAACATTTCTCTTTTCCCCTCAATGTTTTTGAAAAGCAATTTTCGTAGACCTTTTTCAGCAGAAGATAGTGTTGTGAAGGGTTAACCCTTTACCAAACAATCCCTGGTTTTTACAACCTGAAGCCTTTTGAAAACATTGTGTGAAAAGGATAAACGCTGGTAACCAGCATTTTCTCCTTTTCCCGCAAACAAGCTTCAATTTTTGAGTTACATTTATTTTGTTGTCTGCAAGTGTTCTCAATTTGGAAGAGTCTAAATTTTTGTTGTTTGGTAAAAAGTTTAGTACCTAGAGTTGAATTACTTTCAGTGAGTGTCCAACCTATGATGAGATCATACCAACTCTACTGAAGCATGGGGTAGAGGAGTTACCTAACAAGTGTAAACTGACACCAGGTATTGTTGAAGTTCCTTAACTCTTTACCACACAATCCCTGATTTTTACGACCCAGAGGAAGAGGCCTTCTGAAAATATGGTGGGAAAAGGAGAAAATGCTGGTTACCAGCATTTTCTCCTTTTCCCACCTTGTTTTCTAAAGTCAGGTTTCAATTTTTGAGTAACAGTCATCGGCAAATGCTTTCAATTTGGACAAGCCTAAAATTTTATCGTTTGGTCATTAGTTAATCTATTGCATAACTTCTCTTGTTTTAAGTTAAATGCAGCCATTTAGGATTTTTCTGTCTTACTTTTGTCTGAGATAAGCTTCATAAGACGTCAAAATGTGACATAAATTTATACTTCTTCCAGTGGAGTGAGCCATGCTTTACTCATGATACTTTTCATGCATATGTGTATGATTTTGCATATTCTGACCTATAAATTATGAGTTATCCTTACGTGAGTCAAAGAAACTGAAAATTTTGGCTTTCAAATAAAACTTAACTCTTTACCAAATGACAAAATTTTAGACTTGTCCAAATTGAAAGCGTTTGCAGACAACAAAATGAACATGACTCAAATATTGAAACTTGACTTTAAAAGGGTAGAAAACATTGTGGGCAAAGGAGAAAATGCTGGTTACCAGCATTTTCTCCTTTTCCCACAATGTTTTCAAAAGATTGCTTCGCCAGTGTTGTTGAAAGTTGGCATTGTGTGGTAAAGGGTTAAGTAATCTTTTTCTATAAAAAAAGTTTGCCAGATGCTCTCCGCAACAGTACTGCTTTCAAATGAACAAGTCATAAATGTTGTCATCTGGTATATGGAGTTAGCTCTTTTACCAGATGGTTATCTTTTTATCAGTTTATAAAGGTATGGTATTGTTTGGTAGAAGATAAGGAAATACCTTGTGTAAGAATATGTATGTGAGTCATGCTCTTGTAAAAGGGGGCTTAAGACATCTCTGTAATGTGGTGTAATAAGCATGAAATCACCTAATTTGGGATCCATAAAATCCCTTTTATTCCAAGAGCTGACTAAATCATGAGGTTGTCTGGTCCTTTGAAATTCAGAAAATTAGCTGATAGCAAAATGTTTTGGCCCAGGTCAGACTGCACCGATTGCACAGACTGACCTGGGTCTATATTGTTTTGCAGATGCAACAAGCCTTCTTTTAACCCATTACCACACAATCCCTACTTTTGACGCCCTTGAGAAAGGAGCTTTTAGAAAACATTGTGGGAAAAGGAGAAAATGCTGGTAACCAGCATTTTCTCCTTTTCCCACAATGTTTTCTACCCTTCACAAAACAAATTTCAAATTTTCAGTCACTTTCATTTTGTCGTCTGGGAATGCTTTCAATTTGGACCAGTCTAAAATATTGTTGTTTTGTAATGGGTTAACCCTTTACCAAACAATCCCTGGTTTTCACGAGTCTGGGAAGGAAGGCTTTTGAAAACAATGTGGGAAAAGGAGAAAATGCTGGTAACCAGCATTTTCTCCTTTTCCCACAATGTTTTCTACCCTATCAAAGACAGAAAACATCATTTGAGCTTCATTTAAATTGTTGCCTTCAAATGCATTCAGTTCGGTCCGGTCCCAGATTTCATCTCGTGGTAAAGGGTTAAGAGAATGTGGTTAATTTGACTTATATTTCAGGTGTACCATTAAAGCCCATGCTTGCACATCCTACAAAGGGTATCAGTGAGGTGCTACAGAGGTTTGAGAAGAATGACTTTACATGTGAATATAAATATGATGGGGAAAGGGCTCAGGTATGGCTTCAGATTTCATTAGCATTCTGCTTGACAAAGTTACCTGTGAAATGCTGAACTTTAACCATTTACCAAACATTCCATGGTTTTTATGACCCTGAGATAGAAGCCTTACAAAAAAACTGTGGGAAAAGGAGAAAATGCTGGAAACCAGCATTTTCTCCTTTTACCACAATGTTTTCTACCCTGCTGAAAACAACATTGAGTTGTGTTTATTTTGCTGTCTGCAAGTGCTCTTGATTTTGACAAGTCTAAAATTTTGTTGTTTGGTAAAGGGTTAACCTGAGATAGAGTTAAAAAATTCTGAGTTTAATCGGCCAGGATAAGGAAGGTCTTTTGAAATTTGATTGAAGTTGTGTAAATGGCCATTTCATGTAAAACAAACAAAAAATAAGCCTGTCATATGATAAGTTTACTGATTTTTAACAATAGAAGTCAAATTTATAAGCATTTTTCATCACAATTGCAGATTCATTTACTGGAGAATGGAAAGATCCACATTTACAGTAGAAATTCGGAGGACAATACAAGCAAATACCCAGATATAATATCTAGGTTACCAAAATGTTTAAAAGAGTCCGTAAAGTCTTGTGTGTTAGATACTGAGGCTGTGGCTTGGGACAAAGAGAAACAGCAAATTTTACCTTTCCAGGTGTTAACTACAAGAAAAAGGAAGGTAACTACATGCACGTGTACATGTAATTCATCTTAGATTATTGATAAATATCCAGATTTCCCAAATGTTGAAAATTGTTTAAAAAATCTTTTGTATCAGATACTATGGTGAGGTATTTGCATGGGAGAAAGTGAAAGAACAAATTCTAGGTGTTTAACTCATAACCAAACAACAATATTTGAGGCTTGTCCGAATCGAAAGCATTTGCAGACATCAAAATAAAAGTGACAGAAAATTTGAAATTTGTATTGAAGAGGAGAGAAAACATGGGAAAAGGAGAAAATGCTGGTTACCAACATTTTCTCCTTTTCCGGCAAGGTTTTTCTAAAGGCTTCTTTCTCAGGGTCGTCAAAAGTTGGGAATGTGTGGTAATGAACTTGACTCATTTTTGTCTGTCAAAGTGCTGGCGGGGGTATTAAGTCACATTCAGTGATGGCTCTAGTTTGGATATATGACCTAGAAAATCTGGTTTGGTGGCTGCTTTGTAGTGCTTGTCAATATTTTAGTATTCTCTAGTAAGACACTTCAGATTCCCAGCCTAATACTGATGGAACTCAAGAAATACTAGTGAAAAGGCTGTTAACCCTTTACAAAATGACAAAATTTTAGACTGGTTCAAATTGAAAGCATTTGCAGACCACAAAATAATACTCAAAAATTGAAATTTGTTTCCAGCTGGGTAGAAAAAATTGTGGGAAAAGGAGAAAATGCTGGTTACCAGCATTTTCTCCTTTTCCCACAATGTTTTCAAAAGCTTTCCTTCTCAGGGTCGTTAAAAGTCCGGATTGTGTGGTAAAGAGCTAAACAAATTCTGCTGTCTGACTGAAAACACATTTGAAAACAGTGTTAAACAGCTTTCAAACAAATAAATATACTTAATGATATAAAAGGGTCGAAATGTTTCTGAAGTTTTTGGTCTTCACTTTTAGGATGCTGATGCCTCAGAAATCAAAGTACAAGTATGTGTGTATGCCTTTGACCTCCTGTACTTGAATGGAGATTCGCTAGTGAAGGAACCTTTCAGAAAAAGGCGAGAACTACTTCGGTCCAGCTTTGAGGAGGTAGAGGGAGAGTTCATGTTTGCTAGCTCTATGATCTCTTCAAATACAGAGGAAATAGCTGAATTCTTAGATGAATCTATCAAAGGTACAGAAAACAGTATTTTTTATGTTAGATATATTTTCCTAATCTCAAATGATGCCATGTTTTCATGACTGCTGGGGAGAGGGCTTTTGAATACTTTGTTGGAAAAGCAGGAAATCCTAGTAAATCAAGGTAACCAGTCTTCACTGCTTTTCACACATATATTTCTAGCCTTACAAAGATAGATTCCACTATTCTAGCCACTGTTAATTTGTACTTGGAACATGCTTTTAGTTTAGACAAGTCCAAATGAATTTATCTGGTGGTCCTATAAATTATGAGAATATCAGATTCCACAAGAGTACCATAAAGGAAAGGAGGAAAGTATTGTTGCAGACTCACACCCCATACTTTTAGTAGTATTGGCATTTTAAATTAGCTGTTTACAACATGACAAAAAATTTGGAGGAAACCAAATTAAAAGCATTTGCAGACAACCATTAAACACTTCATCAAACAATCCTGATAAAGAAGCCTTTTGAAAACATTTTGGAAAAAGGAGATAATGCTGGTAACCATCAAAAGCCTTCTTCCCCAGGTTCAGCAAAACTTTTGATTGTGTGGTAAAGGGTTAAAGCTCCTAGTAAATACAACATTCAATTTGATTTTAGAGTTAAAACCCAAATAATTGAAATAAAATGGTTGCTTTTGTCTATAAAGTGCCAGTAAAGCGGACAGTGTAGCATTTTGATTTATACTGTCTACAAAGGCAAACTATAGTCACATAAGGGGGTTATGAGTTAACCTTGGTTTCAAAGGGAAATATAGAGCTCAGTTGGTAACATACATGGTTTGTGAGTGCAAATCCAGGTTCGATCAAATTCTATTTAAGACTTTTAATAGTTATTTTGACAGGGTTAATTTGTTTCTCTCTGTTGCACTTTGTTTTCTGTTGCAAATGTTGGAAACAGGGATCACCTAGGAAAACTCTGACAAAATCCAGGAAGGTATGGGCAGGTACATTGAAATAATGTTGAAAATGTCTTTATGAACAAAACTAACTAACAAAACATAAGAAATACACCGTCATTCTTAGCAGTGAATTTCATTTTTTAGCTCACCTTAGCACAAAGTGCTAAAGGTGAGCTATTGTGATCGCCCAATGTCCGGCGTCCGTCGTACGTCGTCCGTAGTCCGTCAACAATTTCTTTAAACATCTTCTCCTCCTAAACCACTGGGCCAATCTTCATGAAACTTGGCATGAATGTTCCTTGGGTGAAGCTCTACCAAAATTGTTCAAAGAATTTATTCCACCCATAACTCTGGTTGCCATGGCAACAAAACGAAAAAAAAAATGAAATCTTTGAAAATCTTCTCCTCTGAAACTAGAAGGGGTAGAGCTTTGATATTTGGTATGTAGCATCTCCCAATGGACCTCTACCAAGTTTGTTCAAATTATGCCCCTAGGGTCAAAACTGGCCCCGCCCCGGGGGATAACGCATTTTAGCGCGTTTGAGCATAGGAACAAAGAAGGAAAACTTTAAAAATCTTCTCCTCTGAAACCTGAAGGGTAGAGCTTTGATATTTGGTATGTAGTATCTCCTAGTGGACCTCTACCAAGTTTGTTCAAATTATGTCCCTGGGGTCAAAATTGGCCCCACCCCAGGGGTCACAAGTTTTAGCATAGGAACAAAGAAGGAAAACTTTAAAAATCTTCTCCTCTGAAACTTGAAGGCGTAGAGCTTTGATATTTAGTATGTGACATCTCCTAGTGGACCTCTACCAAGTTTGTTCAAATTATGCCCCTTGGGTCAAAACTGGCCCCACCCCGGGGGTCACAAGTTTGAGCATAGGAACAAAGAAGGAAAACTTTAAAAATCTTCTCCTCTGAAACTTGAAGGCGTAGAGCTTTGATATTTAGTATGTGACATCTCCTAGTGGACCTCTACAAAGTTTGTTCAAAATATGTCCCTGGGGTCAAAACTGGCCCCACCCCGGGGGTCACAAGTTTGAGCATAGGAACAAAGAAGGAAAACTTTAAAAATCTTCTCCTCTGAAACTTGAAGGCGTAGGGCTTTGATATTTAGTATGTGACATCTCCTAGTGGACCTCTACGAAGTTTGTTCAAATAATGCCCCTGGGGTCAAAACTGGCCCCACCCCGGGGGTCACAAGTTTGAGCATAGGAACAAAGAAGGAAAACTTTAAAAATCTTCTCCTCTGAAACTTGAAGGCATAGAGCTTTGATATTTAATATGTGGCATTTCCTAGTGGACCTCTACCAAGTATGTTCAAATTATGTCCCTGGGGTCAAAAGTGGCCCCACCCCGGGGATCACAAATTTGAGCATAGGAACAAAGAAGGAAAACTTTAAAATTCTTTTCCTCAGAAACTAGAAAGCATAGAGTTTTGATATTTGGTCTGTTGTATCTCCTAGTGGACCTCTACCAAGTTTATTCAAATAATGTCCCTGGGGTCAAATCTGGCCCCACCCCGGGGGTCACTAGTTTGAGCATAGGAACAAAGAAGGAAAACTTTAAATTTCTTCTTCTCTGAAACTAGATGGCATAGAGCTTTGATATTTGGTATGTGGCATCTCCTAGTGGACCTCTACCAAGTTTGTTCACATCATGCCCGTGGGGTCAAAACTGGCCCTGCCCCAGGGGTCACAAGTTCGAACATAGGAACAATGAAAGAAAATTTTAAGATTCTTCTTCTCTATAACTAGAAGGCATAGAGCTATGATATTTGGCATGTAGCTAGTGGATCTCTACCAGGTTTGTTCATATTATGCCCTTGGGGTCAAAACTGGCCCTGCCTCGGGAGGTCACAGGTTCGAACAAAGCAACAAAGAAGGAAAACTTTAGAAATCTTCTCTGAAACTTGAAGGTGCAGAGCTTTGATATTTGGTATGCATAATCTTCTTGATGCAACTTGGCAGGGATGTTCTTTGGGTGAAGCTTTACCAAAGTTGCTCCAAGAATTGAATTTCACTCATAAGCTATAGTCTAAGGTGAGCGATCCAGGGCCAATGGCCCTCTTGTTTTCTTGCAGGTAACTGTGAGGGTCTGATGGTCAAAACACTTGATGTTGATGCTACCTATGAAATAGCGAAAAGATCTCATAATTGGCTGAAGGTATGAATATTTATTTCTAATTGGTCAGAGAGTCTTTGCAAACTGGGCAAGTCTGTTCAGCTTTGATGCTTTACAAAAGTTTCGACTGTTGCAAATTGAAAAACAAACAAATCTGCAAATGATGCAATTTGTCTTTTATAGGATTGAATACATTGTGGGAAATAGAAAAAAATCTACAGTGTTTTCAGCTGTTTCCACAATGTTTTCAAAAGCCTTCTTATTCATAGTTATGTCATCAAGTTGTTTGATATTAATTATAATATGACACATGAACTTCGCTCTTTAAACACTGCAGCACAAGCTTGCTAAAATAAAAGTTATTCTACCATAAGTCTCGTTTGGCTGTTCTGTGTGTCCGCCCTTGATTATTTTATCTCTGAAAGTAACTTGTAGATAAATTGTCGACTACATGACCAATGAGGAAGAAAAAATTGATAGGTTTACTGATATTTGCTGTTTGTGATGAAAATTGACAATAATGGAACTATTTAAATGTATCCAGTATTTATCTTTTAATTATGTTTCTTTTCCTATTGAAGGTTAAAAGTGAAATTTGACAGTGTTGCATAGGAAATGGCATTGGTAGTGGTTGGGAATTTACTCCTTACTCTACAATCCTGACCTTCTATGTCCCGTAGAAAAAAAAACTTTTTGGAAATTACTGGGAAAAGGTGAAAATACTGGTAACCAGCATTTTCCTCTTTTCCTACAGTGTTTTTCAATATCCTCAAACAAATTAATTTTTCTTTATCACATTTATTTTGTTATGTGCAAATGCTTTCTATTTGGATGAGCCCAAAAATTTGATTTTTTAATGAAAATTTAACCCTTTACTCCATAGATACTCATTTCGACACATTGCATGTAGGAACCTTTAGAAAACATTGTGACAAAAGGTGAAATTGCTCGTGACGAGCAATTTCACCTTTTGTCCCAATGTTTTCTATGCTATTAAAAGATGTAATATACACATAAGAAACAACTTCATCCTTGCTGTTATTTAGGGTCAATTACAGATACCATAGAAATGCCTTATGGGGTAAAGAGTTAAGGGTTTGGAACTGTTTATCTGACAGGTGAAGAAAGATTACCTAGAAGGCATGGGGGACACACTGGATGTAGTTGTTATTGGTGGATATCTTGGCACCGGGAAAAGGACAGGCAGATATGGAGGATTTTTGTTAGCGTGTTATGATGAAGAAAATGAAGAGTTTCAGTCTATATGCAAGGTGCAAGAAATTCTTTTGACCAGTGTAACAATTACAGCTTAGCTGCTCAGAGGTTTTCAGGTTTAGCCATATATCACATGATTCTGTGTAAAGAAATGATCCTGTATCTTAACTCTTTACCAAATAAAATTTTAGACCAGTCAGAATTGAATACATTTGCAGACAACAAAGTATATCTTACACTAATTATGAAATTTGTCTATGAAAGGGCAGGAAACATTGCGAGAAAAGGAAAAAGTGCAGATTACCAGCATGTCCCCATTTCCAAAAGTTTGTTCAACTATTCTTTTCCTTGGGATTGTTAAAAGTCAGGCATGTGTAGTAAAGGTTTACCCTGTTTTTCTGGATTCTTCAAACTAGAAAGTGACATGGTGTTCTTCCAAAGTTACTGGCTACTTTCCCACATTACCATGAAAGCAATGATCAACATTAAGAGAGGAATGAATCCTGTAACAATGACTATTATTAGTCCTCGGAAAGAAATAGGCCCAGCTGAGGGTTTAAATAATAGACTCTACTGGTTTCAAGCTATTTACTTAACCAACTAAACTGAACTCTGCTGCAATTACTGATAAAATGTAGTAGGAAACCATACTTATCCTATCCTAGGGTTTCTGTATGGTTATGTTGGGAGTGTTTGCATGATATACTATTCACTGGTCTAGGATTTGATCCTCTCTTGAAGGTCTTGATTTTCTTACACAAAACTTTTCAAAGCCAGACTCTAGTCCTACTGATCTTATAACTCCCATGGACATGTGAATTGTCACTATTAACTCTTTACCACACGAGAAAATTTTAGGCTTGGCCAAATGGAAAGCATTTTCAGACGATGTAGTAAAAGTGACTGAAAATTTGAAATTTGATTTGTGAAGAGTAAAAAACATTGTGGAAAAGGGGAAAATGCTGGTTACCAGCATTTTCTCCTTTTCCCACAATGTTTTCAAAAGGCTTCTATCTCAGGGTCGTTAAAAGTGGGGATTGTGTGATAATGGGTTAAATGACCAATGTAATGTCGAAAGTAAAATGCCATACAAACTGCAACCACGATCTTCCATTTCAGATAGGAACGGGTTTTACAGACGATGATTTAGAGAAACATTCAACATTTTTCAAGGACCATGTGTTGGACAAGCCCAAGTCTTATTACAGATGGGACAAATCTGTGGAGTGTGATCACTGGTTTGAGCCTGTACAGGTGTGGGAGATCAAGGCAGCAGATCTGTCTATATCACCTGTACATAAAGCTGCTTCTGGCATAGTGAGTTGGTTGACGTCTAAATTGTTACCAAACATAAAAATCTTGGATTAGGCCAAATTGATAGTATTTACCAATGAAAAATTAAAGGTAGCTTAAAGTTGCTGAAATTTGGCCTGGATAGGGTAGAAAATAATTTGGGAAATGGAGAAAATGCTGGTTACCAGCAATATCTCCTTTGCATACATTGTTGTCATAAGTTGTCCTGCTCCGGGTCTTAAACTTGTCACCAGACAACCAAATTTTTACTTGTCCAATTTTAAAAGATTTTCCAACAACAAAATAAACAGAAATTGAAACTTGACTTAACCCATTACCACACAATCCCTACTTTTGACGCCTCAGGGAAAGAAGCCTTTAGAAAACATTGTGGGAAAAGGAGAAAATGCTGGTAACCAGCATTTTCTCCTTTTCCCACAATGTTTACTACCCTTCACAAAAAAATATCAAATTTTCAGTCAATTTTATTTTGTCATCTGCAAATGCTTTCAATTTGGACCAGTCTAAATTATTGTCGTTTGGTAATGGGTTAAGAAAAGTAGAAAACATTGTGGGAAAAGGAGAAAATGCTGGTTACCGGCATTTTCTCCTTTACTTGCACTGTTTTCAGAAGGCTTCCTCCTTTTCTCCTTCTCCACAATGTTTTAAAACTTTGCCAAGACCAACTCTTGAGGGGAGAAAAAGGCTGCAGACCTTCTATATCACCTGTGCATAAAGCTGTATCCGACTTAGTGACTTACACTGCAACATATTGTTGACATAAGTACATGATACTCATGGATCCAAGCCTGTTCAGATTTGGGGAGATAATGGCAAAAGATTTGTTTATTTTATCCCTTTACATAAAGCTGCATTGGGCACA
The DNA here is from genome assembly GCA_943736015.1 of Tridacna crocea. Lineage (NCBI taxonomy): Eukaryota > Metazoa > Mollusca > Bivalvia > Cardiida > Cardiidae > Tridacna > Tridacna crocea. Next base: position 18,668,400 of record OX031056.1, on the reverse strand, counting down.
GAGAGTTTATTGTTTGGTATTAACCCATTACCACACAATCCCTACTTTTGACGACCCTGAGAAAGAAGCCTTTAGAAAATATTGTGGGAAAAGGAGAAAATGCTGGTAACCAGCATTTTCTCCTTTTCCCCACAATGTTTTCTACCCTTTCTAAACCAAATTTCACTTTTTAAGCCACATTTATTTTGTCATCTGCAAATGCTTTCAATTTGGGCCAGTCTACAATTTTGTCGTGTGGTAAAGAGTTTAATGCCATTTTAACTCTTTACCACACGAGGAAATTTTAGACTGTTCCAAACTGGAAGCATTTGCAGACGACAAAATAAAGGTGACTAAAAAATTGAAATTTGTTCTGGGAAGGGTAGAAAACACTGTGGGAAAAGGAGAAAATGCTGGTTACCAGCATTTTCTCCTTTTCCCACAGTGTTTTCAAAAGGATTCTTTCTCGGGGGCGTCAAAAGTAGGGATTGTGTGGTAATGGGTTAAATAGTATTGCCTTCCCTTTGATTCCTGACCAATAATCTGATAAACAGCACTCATACAAAGTCAATACTGACAGGTCTAGTTTGAATAACCAAAATTTTATGAGAATAAATGAAAGTACCTGCTTTCTTTCAGGTGGACCCTGAAAAAGGTATATCCCTGCGATTTCCAAGATTTCTGCGTATCCGTGATGATAAAAAGCCAGAGGAGGCCACTGGGGCACAGCAGGTAATGTTTCTTTCATAACCCATTACCACACAATCCCTACTTTTGACGCCCCTGAGAAAGAAGCTTTTTGAAAACACTGTGGGAAAAGGAGAAAATGCTGGTAACCAGCATTTTCTCCTTTTCCCACAGTGTTTTCTATCCTTCCCAGAACAAATTTCAATTTTTCAGTCACCTTTATTTTGTCGTATGCAAATGCTTTCAATTTGGACCGGTCTAAAATTTTCGTGTGTGGTAAAGAGTTAAACACATTGTCACCTGCAAATAGTTCACTTTTAGCTCATTTTAGCACAAAGTGCTCATGATGAGCTTTTGTGAAAGCACTGTGACTGTTGCTTGTTGCCTAGGCATCAAAAATTACCTTGTGTGCACACTGGAAGCTATGTTTACATTACATTAAGAAACTTGGTTAGAATGTTTGTCATGATGATAAATATCTTGGACATGTTTGATATTGGGTCATGTTGACATGTTGATCAGAAAAGAAGGTAACCAGGTCAAATCTAAGCAAAACCTCGATTGCACTTCGTAGGCCATATTTACAGTCTGATACTCACGAAAACCCTGTCAGAATGTTTATCTTGATGATGCTTGGGACATGTGTGAAATTTGCTCACATCAGGTCAAACAGTAGGTCTCTTGGTCAAATCTTAGAAAAATTTTGTGCTTACTGTAGAGGACAGGCCACATTTTCAGTGTGATACTCATGAAAATCAGGGAGAATGTTTGTCTTGATGATATCTTTGTCTAGTTGGAAATTGGATTACTTTGGGTCAAAAAGTAGGTCTCTGGGCTGAATCTTGGAAAATACTTGTATGCTCCCTAGATACTCAGGTGAGTTCTTCAGGGCCAATGGCCCTTTTGTTATCTAGAAAGAACGCTGCTTTTTAGCTCCACGGATAGAAGACAAGCGAGCTTATGCTGTACTTCGGTGTCCACTGTATGAGTATGCATGTGTGCTGCGCTACTCATCAAGCTTGCTTGAAGACCTTAATCAGTTCACCCGAAAACTGCTTTCATTTATTTTCAGAGCATTTCACAGGGTCTCAGAAATACAGGATTTTGCAGTTAACCCTTTACCAAATGATAATTTTTGGACTGGTCCAAATTGAAAACATTTGCAGACAACATAATAAATGTGTCTGAAAAGTACAAATTTGCTATGGGAAGGGTAGAAAACATTGTGGGAAAAGGAGAAAATGCTGGTTACCAGCATTTTCTCCTTTTCCCACAATGTTTTCTAAAGCCTTCTCTTCCAGGGTCATCAAAATTCATCATTGTGTGGTAAAGGGTTAAGGAGTCCTAGACATTGGACTGTATGTAAATTATCTCCTCCATTTTCTACTTGCAGGTAGCAGAAATGTATCGCAGTCAATCACAGATACAGAATCAAAATAAAGAGGCACCTAAAGATGAAGACGACTTCTACTGAATTAACACATTTACCTCACACATGTCCTTCTGTTCCTTCCAGCAGATAGCTTTGGAAAACATTATAGCAAAAGAAGAAATTGCTTGTAGCAATTTCTGATTTTGCTGCAATATTTTCCCTCTGTGTTCATGTATTTAGCCATTCCTAGACTGAAATTTTAGATTTTGTCCAATTTCCATGTGATGGGATTTGTCTTCGAGTGGATGGAAAACATTATGGGAAAAGCATAAAAAGGCTGGTAACTAGCATTTTCTCCAGTTTTCCACATTGTTTTCAAAGTATGTCTCTTTCCTCCCTCCTCCAGGATAGAAAACATTGTGGGAAAAGGAGAAAATGCTGGTTACCAGCATTTTCTCCTTTTCCCACAATGTTTTCAAAAGGCTTCTATCTCAGGGTCGTTAAAAGTCGGGATTTTTTGGTAAAGAGTTAGCCTTTTACCAAACACTCCCTATTTTTTTTACAACTCAGTGGAAGAAACCTTATGAAAAGGAGTAAATGCTCATAACCAGCATTTTCTCCTTTTCCCCCCACAATGTTTTCTACTCTTCTGAAGTCAATTTTCAATTTTTGAGTCGCATCTATCGTCATTTTTTCAAATGTTTTTTAATTTTGACCAGTCCAAAAATTTTGTCCATCGGTAAAAAAATAAGTAAAAATGACCCATACCATGTGAAATTGAGGGTTAATGCAGCTGAAAAGAGAGATCAGTCCATATCAGCATGCATATACAGTAGTCTGCACAAGCAGACCTGCATCAAAACTTATTGCCTTTAATTTTTTCTGCATGTCCCAGTACCATTCTACCTCAGGATTCAGTCAGTTGTTTGACAGAATGGATTTCATGGATCCATAGTTGGAGATTACTTTCTTTTTTTTTTTTTTTGTGCATAGAAATTATGATGTAATAACCCTCTACCACACAGTCCCAAGTTTTAACCCATTACCACACAATCCCTACTTTTGACGACCCTGAGAAAGAAGCCTACAGAAAACATTGTGGGAAAAGGAGAAAATGCTGGTAACCAGCATTTTCTCCTTTTCCCACCATGTTTTCTACCCTTCACAAAACAGATTTCAAATTATCAGTCACTTTTATGTTGTCGTCTGCAAATGCTTTCAATTTGGACCAGTCTAAAATATTGTCGTTTGGTAATGGGTTAATTACTCCATGGAAGAAGCCTGTTGAAAACCTTGTAGGAACAGGGAAAACTACTGGTATCAAGCATAACTTTCCTTTTTCCTAAGCCAAGCTCAATAGCTTGGCAGGACTTGAGAACAGGGTCACTAATTTGATCCCCAGTTTGACCTATTCTTTCGGAGGATTGATAAAAGTCATTGCAACTGGATTCATTCCTCTCTCACGGCTGACCATTTTTTCCACGATGGTCATTAGGGAAAGCAGCCAGTGGCTTTGAAAGAATACTGTGCTGAATATTGGTAAAAGACACTCCAGGAAAGCATGGATAGGTGCAGTGGCCACCATATTATAGCTGAAGTAATGTTTAAAATGGCATTAACTCTTTACCACACTGGTTCAAATTGAAAGCATTTGCAGACGACAAAATAATGGTGACTGAAAAATTGAAATTTGTTCTGGGAAGGGTAGAAAACACTGTGGGAAAAGGAGAAAATGCTGGTTACCAGCATTTTCTCCTTTTCCCACAGTGTTTTCAAAAGGCTTCTTTCTCAGGGGCGTCAAAAGTAGGGATTGTGTGGTAATGGGTTAAACTCCGTACAATCAACAAGCTTTCTCCGAAAGTTTTTTTTTTACTGCATAAGACAAATTCCGTCATTTGTGCCACATTTCAACTGTCGTCTGCTAATGCTTTCAGTTTTGGTAAGTCTACATTTTTTTGTGTGGTAAAAAGAAAAAATAGTTGAACCACCTTTTATTGGAGAATGACAAATATACACGACCTTTGCTCTGGCAAAAAGGGGGTTTAACTCTTCACCACATAAGCAAATAATAGACTTGTCCAAATTGAAAGCATTTGCAGACGATGATTTAACATGGCTCAAATGATGGACTTTGTCTTTGATAGAGTAGAAAACATTGTGGGGAAAGGCTGACCTGAATCAATACTCTTTGCAGGTGCATTAAGCCCCTTTTTCACAGAGCAAGGCTCACATGTAATCATTTTAACCCTTTACCCCATAAGACATTTCTATGGTATCTCTAATTGACCCTAAATAACAGCAATGATGAAGCTGTTTCTTATGTGTGTAGGACACCTTTTGATAGCATAGAAAACATTGTGGCAAAAGGTGAAATTGCTCATGATGAGCAATTTCACCTTTTGCCACATTGTTTTCAAAAAGCTACAAGCAATGCGTAGAAATGAGTGTCTATGGAGTGAAGGGTTAAATTGATGATTTTAAAGACATCTGCTGCAAAACTTGTTTTGTGGTATGGTAACCAGAGTTTGTCAAATTTTGGGCAAAACATTTTGAAGGAAGATTGTTTATTAGTGTTTTAATTTGTTTGTTAAGCATTTAAATCTCTTAAACATTTAACAATGCCATGTTTTTACAACCCAGAGGAAGAACCCATCTGAAAACATTGTAAGATAAAGAGAAAAGAGGTGTTTGCAGGTTTTTGTTGAAATCATTAGCTCAAGGTATTATTCGATGAAATGTGCAAATAAAAAAAAAATGTGTTATAATACCATGTAAGTAGTATACATGTGTTTGTTAAAATAGTCTCTTTCCTTGTCATGTCTTTAAAAGGATAGGAAGCTTGTAGTGTAGAAGAAAATGCTGGTAACCAGTTATAAGTATTTTCTCCTTTTCCGCATTGTTTTCAAAAGACTTCCTCATTAGGTTTGTGACAACTCTGAATTGTGTTTTCCTTTTCATTGGTTTCTTTGCCTTTCAAACAGTTTTTTTTATATATGTACTGAAAGACCATGATGAAATTTATGCATGTAAATACTTAGGAAGTAAAGTAAGTATATAAAATTAAAAATGCCATCTTTTTTGTTCATTTTATTCCCATATTTTGACACCTTTCTGGTATAAATCTTTTGATAATATCGTGAAAATGGAGAAAATGCTGGTTACTGGCATTTCCTCCTTTATCAACTACAATATCAAAAGCATTCTTTAACTCTACCAAATGACAGATTTTTGGACTTGACAAAATTCAAAGCATCTGCAGACAACAAATTAAGTTTTGTTAATATAATGATTTCTGACTTCGTTAGAGTACAAAATTTTGTGAGAAAAAGAGAAAATGCCGGTTACCAGCATTTTCTTCTTTTCTCACCATGTTTTCTATAGGCTTCCTTCTCAGGGATTGTGTGGTAAAGAGTAACGATTGTATGGGTCTTACGAATAAAGTCCACAAAAAATGAAAGATGCACAGCAGAAATACTGGGATTGGGAAGGATTCGAATCTAGAACGCCCAGAAGAAAAGTCAATAACATAACCACTAAGCTAAAGAGAATTCTCCCTAAAACAGTTGTTGGGTATTGTATTCATTTATTTATTTACCAAACGACAAAATTTTAGGTTTGTCCAAATCGAAAGCATTTGCAGACGACAAAATACAAGTGACTGAAAATTTGAATTTTGTTTTGTGATGGGTAGAATCTAGAACGCCCAGAAGAAAAGTCAATAACATAACCACTAAGCTAAAGAGAATTCTCCCTAAAACAGTTGTTGGGTATTGTATTTATTTATTTACCAAACGACAAAATTTTAGGTTTGTCCAAATGGAAAGCATTTGCAGACGACAAAATACAAGTGACTGAAAATTTGAATTTTGTTTTGTGATGGGTAGAAAACATTGTGGGAAAAGGAGAAAATGCTGGTTACCAGCATTTTCTCCTTTTCCCACAATGTTTTCTAAAGACTCTAATCTCAGGGGCGTCAAAAGTAGGAATTGTGTGGTAATGGGTTAAACCAGAATGAAGCCAGGCATGAAGGAGTGGTCTCGTGCAACAAGAAGTTTATAAAAACTTAAGAGAGTCTCAGAGTATTATCCTTTTAATCTGTCAATATAGTTCTGCAAATTAGTTACAAGTACAATAAAACAATACTCAACTAGAGTTATATTATATGCACTTTCTTGTGTCAACTACTACTTTACAGGAAAAAAAAAAAAAGAACAACCATTATCATCTGTACGAGTTACTGCTTTACCAGAAAACAAAATTTCATACTGGTTGGAATTAAAAGCCTTTGCAGACGACAAAGTAAATGTGGCCTAAATTACAAAATTTGTCCTTTGGGTGGAAAACATTGTGGTAAAAGTAGAAAATGCTGGTTACCAGCATTTTCTCCTTTTCCCAAAATGTTTTCAGAAGGCTTCTTTCTCAGGTTTAAAAAAAAGTCAGGATTGTGCAATAAAGAGATAAACACTCTTGAAATTCACTATATTATATCACTAATGACTGGTAATTGTTGTATCAAAACGATAATGGTTACAAAAACTGATTTTTGTCTGTTAAGAACTATTGACATGGTACTAGTACATACAGTATCGAATGATGTAACAACTGATGGAATGTGTGTTATGTTTTATACCATACCCCCTTCAATATTTTTTCAGCAATATCATGGTGACAGTTACCCTGATCATGGGTGTCCTGGATTTCACCAGTCACTAGGCATGGTATTCTAAAGTTCCTTGCTCTAAAGGCAAAGCTACGGCTTTGGATGAGAAGCTGGGACTGCCTTACAAATCCTATAATTTCACCAATGAAAAGTTTTAACCACTTTTAACCCTGCACCAAATAATACCAAGTTGAGATGACCCGAGAAATCTGGCTGAAAAATGGTGGTAAAAGGAGAAAAAGATGGAGATCACAATTTTCAATATTTCCCACATTGCTAACATTTAACTTGTCATCTACAGCTGCTCTTAATTTAGACAAGTCCAACATTTTGATTTCTGGTAAAGTTTTAAACCTATGCCTTGTGTTGAACATAGAATTTTGTGATAAATGTATATTATTTGCTGCAAATTCACCAAAAAATCCCACATTAATACCCTTAAAATCTGTTCTAATGCCCTGAAAATACTAAACAAGAGGGCCAAGATGGCCCTGGATCGCTCACCTGAGTTTTGAGATGACCATAGCCTATATCTTTTTTTTTGAGGTATTGAAACATTGGAACCAAATTTATAATTTTGCTAAGCAATTTTCAAAAGGTCACCTGTAAAATTCTTTTCCAAATCTGACCATCAGTTTCAAAAAGAAGAATTTTTAAGAATTCTACATTTCTGTATAAGAGCAAGTATCCCCCATCCACGAGAGCCATGTTTCTTGATGGATCAAAATTTACGAACAAGTTTTGAAAAGGGTCACCCAAGGAACAGTTCGGAAAATTTCTTTTAAAATCTGACCAGGGGTTTCAGAGAAAGAGAATTTTCAAGAATATCATCATGTCCATATAGTGCAAGTAGCTCCCATTCACAAGAGCAAGGATCACCCAAGGAACATCTCTGTCAAATTATTTTAAAATCTGACTAGGGGTTTCAGAGAAAAAGAATTTTCAAGAATTTCTTCATTTCCATATAATGCAAGTAGCCCCCATTCACCAGAGCCATGTTTCTTCATGGATCAAAATTTTGTGAACAGTTTTTGAAAAGGGTCACCCAAGGATCATCACTGTGAAATCATTTTAAAATCTGTCCAGCCGTTTCAGAGAAGAAGAATTTTTAAAAATTTCTTTATTTCCCTATATTGCAAGTAGCCCCCATTCACCAGAGCCATGTTTCTTGACGGATTAAAATTTTGTGAACACTTTTTGAAAAGGATCACCCAAGGAATATCCCAGAGAAATTATTTCAAAATCTGACATGTGGTTTCAGAGAAGAAAAAATTTTAAGAATTTCCTCATTTCGCAATAGTGCAAGAAGCCCCCATTCACCAGAGCCATGTTTCTTGACGGATCAAAATTTCGCGAACAATTTTTGAAAAGGGTCACGCAAGGAACATCTCTGTGAAATTATTTCAAAATCTGACCAGCAGTTTCGGAGAAGAAGATTTTTTTAAGAATTCCTTCATTTCTATATAGTGCAAGTAGCCCCCGTTCACCAGAGCCACATTTTTTGACGGATCAAAATTTCACGAACAATTTTTGAAAAGGGTCACCCAAGGAACATATCTGTGAAATTATTTCAAAATCCAACCAGCAGTTTCAGAGGAGAAGATTTTTTAAGAATTCCTTCATTTCTGTATAGTGCAAGTAGCCCCCATTCACCAGAGCCACAATTTTTGACGGATCAAAATTTCACGAACAATTTTTGAAAAAGGTCACCCAAGGAACATATCTGTGAAATTATATCAAAATCCGACCAGCAGTTTCAGAGGAGAAGATTTTTAAAGAATTTGCTAAAAAATTCCATTTCGTTGCCATGGCAACCAGAGTTTTTGACAGAATCAAATTCTGTGAACAATTTTTAAAGAGGGCCTCCCATGGAACATTCCTGCCAAGTTTGGTCCAAATTGGCCCAGCGGTTTAGGAGAAGTTGATGTTTAAAGAATTGTTGACGACGCACGACGGACGACGGACACCCAGTGACCCTAAAAGCTCCCCTTGAGCACGTTGTGCTCAGGTGAGCTAAAAAGAAATACATGTATAATTACTGCACACTGGTGCTAGTGTCTGGCTCCAGTTGCTTTTTCAGTGAATATTCGAAGATGAAAAAGGGCTTTTAAACCTTTACCAGACGACAAAATTCTAGCCTTGTCCAAATTCCAAGCATATGCAGATGACAATTTCAGTGTGGCCTAAACAATGTATTTTTTCTTTGATATTGTAAAAACTATTGTGGAAAAAGGAGAAATTACTGGTTACCAGCTTTTTCTCCCTTTCCCACAAGGCTTTTAGAAGGCTTCATTCCTGGGGTGGACATCGTGCATAAAAGGGTTGACAATCAACTTCAGGTTCACAAGTCTACAATTTAATCTTTTGGTATAGATTTAACCCAGTCAAACCAAGTCAAAATTGTCTCATTACCTTCCCTCTCCCAGTCAAAGATTTCTCTTCTTTATAGCTGACGGCTATCTCTAGTTTGATACAAAATATTTTCGAAACTGAAAAATGACAAATTGGCCAAGTTTTTGTGTCATGACGATACAGGGCTATGACTATCGTTTGATATTTTCTTTGAAAACAGCTGACGTCAAACAAACTATGTACATAATATCAGAAAAGGTAAGGTATTAAGACTGTTAAGTAAATTAAACATTTTCAGCCATTTCAACATCAGTTGTGAAACAGGAGAGATAAGGACCATTTCACACCTTAAAATTTATCAAACAACAGGTTCAGACTTGCTAAGTTGAAAACATTTGAATAGGACAAATCAATTTCAGTGACTTAAATTTTTCTGGGAAAGGTCACGTAATTGTTTCTTTTCAAGAAAGGGTTTGAGATCAAATCAGAGAGATTATCAAAACATTGTGGAAAAAAGGAGAAAATCACGGTTACCAGCATCAACTCATTTCACCATCAATGTTTTCAATGCTTTCAAAACATGTCCTACTCTTTAACTCTTTACCACAAAAACCTGACTTAACAACTCTGAAAAAGAAGCCTTTTAAAAACATTGTGGGGACGGGAGAAAATGCTGGTAACTTTTCTAACCTTCCAAAAACAATCCTCAAAATATGAGTAAATTTATTTAGTCATCTACAAATGCTTTCAATTCGGACTAGTCCAAAATTTTGTTGTTTGGTAAAGTGTTAAGCTGTCTAAATTTTGACATCTGCAATTTCTTCAAATTTGTTGAAGTCTAAAATGTTAAAGGTCAATTCATTGTAAGATGAAGGTTTTTCAAACACTCGTCTGCTTCACTTGCATCTAAGAGTATCTATATGCAGTGAACAACTTTGACATTCTTTGAATTTAATAAAATACAAAATCTTGAAGGCTCATTTACTTTGATACAGAGCAAATGAAGTGATAAGGTCTGAATGTAAATGCTTGCAAGTGCAAATGTAGCAGAATTTATTTTCTAGTATAACTGAAAGTTGGAAAACGTCATGGATGTTTTTGATCCTATACACCTGAGAAACAATAACTAAATAATCTAATAATTTGACAGGTTTGCTCACTACATTATGGTATTTAAATGAAAATAATCCCTTGCTAAATAGGTTGTTTTCTGAGAAACAGAACTGTTTCTTGTGACACAATGAATGAACATTTGAAACAGATTCTTTATCAAATAGTGTGGAAAACATTGTAGGAAAAGGAGTAATTGATTGTAGAAGCAATTGCTTATTTTCCAGAATATTTTCAAAAAGAAAACTTAATACAGAGTTGACTCTTTGAAGTTTTGTGAAGTTACATGTACTACTACGTATATCAAAAACGGCAACACACAGATGATCATATAAAAAACTATGGATGGAAACACAAATGTGATAGCCAGTTTTTCCGATCTTGGAGCAGTAGAGGTAGAAAAAGCTATTCTCTACAGGTGAATATAAACAAGAAAATGTGATTTTTGAGATTCTGTGACAAAAAAGCACTATATTTGCGGTAAAAAGTTCCGATATCAGAAGTATATTCTGTCATGTCATGATCTGTTCAAATTTGAAGTTTGTTATAAAACTTTAGTTTCATTCATTGACGGTGCTTCCCTTGTTCTAGCAATACCTTGATTTTAGATGTATCTAAAAAGCATAGCTTTACTTCACATACTGAAAACTACAGTAATACTTTCCATTTGCCTTATGGTGGGTTTATAACATACATTAGATATGAAAACAAGAGGGCCATAATGGCCTTGTATTGCTCCACTGCCTTATAGATAAATAAGCTAGGACTGGCATGGATGTGTATACTATAATCCATAACCCATTACCACACAATCCTTACATTTGACCACCCTGTGAAAGAAGCCTTTTGAAAACATTGTGGGAAAAGGAGAAAATGCTGGTAACCAGCATTTTCTCCTTTTCCCACAATGTTTTCTACCCTTTACAAAACAAATTTCAAATTGTCAGTCACTTACTTTGTTGTGTACAAATGCTTCGGATTTACACAAGCCTAAAATATTGTTTGGTAACGAGTTAAAGCACCCTTTCATAAGAACAGTTGCCTAAGTAACTAAAAACAGATCGAGATCAGACTGCACAAAATATGTATCTTATCTTTGATCAACACTGTCTGCTTTGCCGAGATATTTTGGAGAAAAGCAGTCTTTATTATTGCATTTAATTTGGTCTGTTTTTTAGACTGAATAGTGTCTGTCTGGTTAATTTGGAGCTCTATGGATTTAGAAGCCAGAAAGACTTCAAAAAGAAGTGAACCAGGAGCTGCTCATTTCTTAAATATAAAAATGTGAAAAAGAAATTATGGAAAAGTGTTGTAAAATACAAAGGTAACATTCTGAGTGAGTTATTTCTGGTTAAGCTTATTTATAATTAAGACTAAATAGATAACCCATCACCTGTTGTCTTTTGTAATATCTCATTGCCAAAATGACAAAATTTATGTTTAAAGTAGTAGACCCCTAATAAAAATAGCTATTTTCACTCTAATATAATCCTACAAAATTTGCTATGATCAAAAATGTGTATTATTGAACTACTTTACCCGAGCCACCTTTTTCTTCTTTTTTCTCCTTCTTGGAATAAATTATTTTTAAATCTAAACCCACTATATTCTCATTAACAAGGGAGATAATAGTTACCTCCCTTTTCAGGAAACTAACCAAAGTATCAACAAATAACTTCAAGATAGACATCAAAGGAATATGGAGTGCAACACGCGAAAAGGTGCATTCGGACATTTGCGTAAAGTGTCGTCCCGGATTAGCCTGCGCAGTCCGCGCAGGCTAATCCGAGACGGCACTTTACGACTACATTAGAGTTTGTGTTACAGTAGACTTGCGTAAAACAGAAAATCACATAAAATCAGAAAGTGTCGTTTCGGATTAGCCCGTGCGGAGTGCACACGCTGATCCGAGACGAAGCTTTACGCAAATGTCCGAATGACCCTTTTCGCGTGTTGCACTCCATATAATTATGGTAGGTTAGAAATGTGCAAAAGCATTATATCAGTATACATACTTATTTATCAACTAACAAAAAAAATAATTTCATGTTGCACGAGAAGCCTTAGGGATCTACTACCTTAAAGCATTACCACACGAGAAAAATTTAGACTGGTCCAAATTGAAAGCATTTGCAGACGACAAAATTAAAGTGACTGAAAATTTGAAATTTATTTTGTGAAGGGTAGAAAACATTGTGGGAAATGGAGAAAATGCTGGTTATCAGCATTTTCTCCTTTTCCCACAATGTTTTCCAAAGGCTTCTTTCTCAGGGGCGTCAAAAGAAGGGATTGTGTGGTAATGGGTTAAAGCATTTGTAGAGGGAAAAAAAATAATAATTCATAAAATTTGGTTCGAAAAGAAGAAAACATTGTGGGGTAAAAGGAAGAAAATGCTGATACAATGTTTTCCAAAGCTTTCCTCAGAATCATGAATTACAGAGTTTGGTAAAGATTTAGTGCTTTAGTTTGTGTGACAAAAGTGTAAAAAATTGATCTTCAATTGAACATCAGAGGTAAATACACCATGCATCAAATTACTTAAAAGACCCATTAACCAATCATACACAGATTCTCTAGGCATAGTAGTCTCTTTTTAAAAAAAAAAAAAAATTCACTTAAACCTATGTGATTGGTAATTATACCAGCTTTTAAAAACATTAATGGAAAAGAATAGTTATGATAAAATTTAATGGGGGGAAGGGGGAATTATGCATAAAATGAAACCTCATTTCTTTTTGTACACACACTGTATGGGTTACATAGCAAAACAATGAAAAAAATAAACAGAAACAAGAATAGAGAAGTAGAGACTAGAAATTAAAAATAGAATTGAACAAAAAAATATATTTCTTGCAAAAAAAATTATCACATGTTACACATGCTGAAGATACATGTACACACCATATTACCTAACCCTTTAACTCAGTACCAAATGACAATATTTTAGGCTTGTCCAAATTGAAACCATTTGCAGACGACAAAATAAAAGTGACTGAAAATTTGAAATTTGTTTTGTGAAGGGTAGAAAACATAGTGGGAAAAGGAGAATATACTGGTAACCAGCATTTTCTCCTTTTGCCACAATGTTTTCTAAAGGTTTCTTTCTCAGAGGTGTCAAAAGTAGGGACTATGTGGTAATAGGTTAACAAACGATTCCTTGCTTTTATAAATCCCATGGAAAAAAGCATTTAAAAAATGCGGGAAATAAGGTATAATGCTGGTAACCAGTATTTCTTTTTCTCTTTCAAAAGTTTTCTCCCCTGCCAAAAACAAATCATATCATTTGAATAACATTCAACTGTGATCTGCAAAGAATTTCAATTCGGACAGGTCAAAAATTTGTAAAGGGTTAAGCTACAGCTTGTTCAGATCTTTATTTAATTTAGAGATATAAATCTATAAAATAGCTGAACACAAACATTTTATAATTAACAATGCTTAGAGAGGAGGGGGGGAAGAGGGGGGGGAAGGCTTCTTTCACTGGGGTGTTAAAAGTCGGGATTGTGTGGTAAAGAGTTAACTCTTTACCAAACAATCCCAACTTTTAACAACCCTGAGAAAGAAGTAATTGCAAATATTGAGGGAAAAAGAGAAAATGTTGGTAATCATTTCCTCTTTTTCCCACAATATTTTCCATCCTTTCTAAAACAAATTTCAATTTTTAAGTCATGTTTGTTCAGTTGTCTGCAATTGCTTTAAATTTTGACTTCTTGAAATGTTTGTCCTTTGGCAAAGATTTAACTCATTACCCCTGGCAGCAAAACTTCTGCAGAAAACTGTCAGAATGTTTGTTGGATTAGTGATAAAAAAAAAATTAGGGTTATGTACATTTATTTATGCCTTATCACTGTGAAGGCTGGATGAACTTTGCCTAATAAGCAACTTTCTCTATTTCCACAATGTTTTCAAAATTAATCTACATCAAAGGGAACAAGTCAGCTTTAGGCAATAATCATGCCATTGTAGTGCTATACTGGATTTGATTTCTAATAATGACAGTATAGATTGTGATCAGAGTGTATATTCTGTGCAATCTGATCTTGGATCTATACTGTCAGCTCCCTTTTCAGATACAGAGCTAGCCTTGAAAATGGCGATTTCTGCATCTTTGTACTGACTTAGTATGTCAGTTACATTTGAGCCATGCTAGATAAAAAGGGGGTAAAATACACCTGCAACAAGTATTAATTCGTTACCGAACAAAACAATTTTAGGATTGTCCAAATCGAAAGCATTTGCAGACGAAAAAATAAAAGTGACTGAAAAATTGAATTTTGTCTTGTGAAGGGTAGAAAACAGTGTGGGAAAAGGAGAAAATGCTGGTTACCAGCATTTTCTCCTTTTCCCACAATGTTTTCTAAAGGCTTCTTTCTCGGGGGTGTAAAAAGTAGGGATTGTGTGGTAATGGGTTAATCCCATGTCAGCCTGCACAGTCCATACAAACTGACATGGGTCCTTTTTTTTTGTATTTTTTGTAAATTTACCCTATGTCCAGGAACTATTCTACCTCATGATTCAGTTGATTATTAAATACAATGGTTTTCATTGGTCTTCAACTCTTTATCGAACGACAAAATTTTAGACTGGTCCAAAATGTGGGCATATGCAGATGACAAAAGTGATGTGACTGAAAAATTAAAATTTGTTTTTGAATGAGGAGAAAATATTTTGTGAAAAGGAGAGAATGCTGGTTACCAGCATATTCCCCTTTTCCAACAATGTTTCCAAAAGGCTCCTTATTCAGGGTCTTAAAAACCAGTGGTTATTTGGGAAAGGGTTAACCCTTTCCCAAACAAGCCCTGGTTTTTATGTGTCTGCAGTAAAACTCTTTTGAAAACACTGTGGGAAAGGAGAAATTGCTCGTAACGAGCAATTTCTCCTTTTTCCACAGTGTTTTTTACCCTTCTGGAGAACTTTCTGCCATTTTCTCCAAATCTAAAATTGTCATCTGCAAACTCTTTCAGTTTGGAAGGGTCCAAAATTTATCGTTTGGGAAAGGGTAAATTATGTGATACTAAGTATAATATGACATGGAGATAGATGCGTAATACCCCCTTTACACACAGCATGGATTGTTCATTTAGAATAACAAAGATCAAGGGTTAAAATGACTGAAGTTGTGATGGGCAGAACTCTATCAAAAAGATCCAAAGAAACTCATCAACAAAAGATTCTGTTAACCCTTTCCCAAAGAAGCCCTTGTTTTTACGTGTCTACTGTGTGTACAACTCTTCTGAAAAAAGTGGGAAAAGGAGAAATCGCTCGTAACGAGCAATTTCTCCTTTTCCCACAGTTTTTTCTGACCATTTGGAGAACCTTCGGCCATTTTTATCAAATTTGAAATTGTCGTCTGCTAACTCTTTGAGTTTGGAAGAGTCTAATATATGTCGTTTGGGAAAGGGTTAAGATGGATTTCTGACAGTCAGACACAACCAAACATTCAATATCAGCTTACAATTATAGAAAACAATTTTTTGCTAACTACAACAATTGGATGTCTTTTTCTCTCTGTCAACATATTCTGCAACATTGAATTTTGGACCATTTGGCTCTCTTGTCTTCTTCATCTTCAAATCTCTGTAACATTAACAGATAAACTCTTTACTAGATGACAAATTTAGCTTTGTCCTTGATAACCGATTACCAACCGACAAAATTTTAACCTGTTTTAACCAAATTGAAAGCATTTGCAGGTGACAAAATAAAAGTGACCTAAAACTTGAAATTTGTTTTGTGAAGGTGGAAAATATTGTGGGAAAAGGAGAAAATGCTGGTTACCAGCATTTTCTCCTTTTCCCACAATGTTTTCTAAAGGCTTCTTTCTCAGGGGGGTCAAAAGTAGGGATTGTGTGGTAATGGGTTAAAAAGCATTTCTAGACAACAATTTAACCCCTTTCTAAACAAAGGCTTTGGTAACCAGCATTTTCTCCTTTTCTGAACTGTTTTCTACACTGGTGGAAACAAATTTCAAGTTTTGAGTTTTGTTTATTTTGTCACCTACAAATGCTTTCAATTTTGACCAGTCTAAAATTTTGTTGTTTTGGTAAGGAGTTAAATGCGGCTCCAGTAATTGGGTTAGTCTGTGAAAGAAAAAACATTGTTAGGAAAGTTGGAAAAGGCTTCTTTCTCAGGATCATTTACACTGGAGATTGTGTGGTAAAGAATTAATAGTCAAGAAAAAATCCAAGTCTGAAGTAAATACCGTTGGTAATGACAGAGATACTATCAAAGTTTGTGCATATATGATCACACATACTATGACAATAATTTGCCCTTTTCCTCTAAACCAGCCTATCTAAAAATTAAATTTACACCAATTTAAGAACACTGGAGATTGTGTGGTAAAGAATTAATAGTCAAGAAGTAGCCAAAGTCTGAAGTAAATACCTTTCGTAATGACAGAGATACCATCAAAGTTTGTGTGTATATGACCACACATACTATGGCAATAATTTGCCCTTTTCCTCTAAATCAGCCTAGCTTAAAATTGAATTGACACCCATTTATGAATGTTTTTCTTCTACATCACTTTTTTCAAGAGTACTTCAACAGTCCATGCAGTCTCGATATTTCATAACTCTTCCAATGCCATAGGTGAAAACAGGGGCTCTGGTGGGCAGCTTCACCCTTTACTAGACAAAATGTTAGCCTTGTCCAAATTGAAAGCATTCGCAGACAAAAATTCAGTGTAATTTAAATGGTGCAATATTGCTTGGATAGGGCAGAAAACATTGTGGAAAAAGGAAAAAATGCTGGTTACCAGCACTTTCTCCTTTTCCTACAATGTTTTGAAAAGGCCTCCTCTACAGGGTTGCGCAAATCGGTAAAGGGTTAATTGAAGATAAGAGCGCAATGAATGTGCATAAAATGTGCAATTTGATCATGGATCTACACCAACCTCTCGTTCAGTTTAGCTTGTATGATCGATAAAAACCTTCCTTTGTTTCAGTGAACTTTATTCTCAGGCAATGAGGCAAGTATGGTTCATATATTACATGCTTTATCAAATGGCAAATCAAAAGCATTGATTTTGCAGACAACAAAATATGGCTCAAGAATTAAAATTTAGTTTGGGTGGAAAACGGAGAGAAGCATGGTTTCCAGCATTTTCTCCTTTTCCACCCATGTTTACCAAAACTTTCTATTTTGAGTTAGTTTGAAATTGTGTGCTCTGTACAGAATAAAGAAAGAGGGCAGTCAGAAAAACGGACAATATGAGTCCAGAAAACCCTTACTCTAAAATACTTGGAGGTGTATTAAAAATTAATCACTCAAAAATGTTAAGAATCTTGTCTCCTCACCTAGCTATTGCCATAAATGCCAGATCCACATTCATTCCTGTCTTTGCACTTGTTTCCATAAACGCAACATTGTGGTCCTAAAAGAATAAGACGAGGCAATTAATGCTTTTCCCAAACAATCTGATGTTTTAACTACCTCTGAAAAAGGGCATTAGGAAAAATTGTACGAAAGGGGAGAAAATGTTTGTTTCTGGTATTTTCTTCTTTTCCAACAATGTTAGCTACCCTTTCAAATAACTTGAGCAAATGTAGTAAATAAATAAAATTTTGTGCTAACAGTAAGATTTTCCTCTGAAATTATAAAAAAAAAACCAACAGAAATGCTGTTTACAAGCATTTTCACCTTTTCCAAATTAATTTTCTAAAGCTTTCTTCCTGAGGTCCCTTGCAACTTAGGACCATTCCAGAAAGTGCTACGCGACAAACAAAATCACTACCTTGAAGTTAAATACAGTCATATGATTGACTGAGATATAAAAAATGGTGATCATGAAAAAAAAAAAGTAAAATCTTATACATGTAATACAAATTTACCTAAGAATCTAATGTTTCCATGACCCCGATGAAGCAGGTTTCTGAAAACATTTTGTCAAAACAACTCTTCACCAAACAAGAAAAATTCAAGACTGGTCTAGAGTGGAAGTTTTTGCAAGTAACAAAATAAGGGTAATTCAAAGATTGACATTAATAAATGATGACAGTATTTTCTCCTTTTCCCACAACATTTTCCAAAGTCTTCTTCTGCTGGGACATAAAAGTTGGCATTGTGTTGTAAAGACTAAATTAGGAATTTAAGGTATACACATGTAATTTTATGATGTACATAAATACCAAATCAATACACCTTACTTTAGCTAATTTTTCACCGTCCTCCGATTTGATGACTCGCTCCCCTGTCATGTCTGCCTTGTTGCCTAGCAACATAATTACAACATCCTCTTGAGCATATTCATTAATTTCTGTCAACCATGCCTGTAAAAAGATAATCAAATGTTGTGACATGTCTTAGACCTGCTGAGGAGGTCATCCTATGATACTATGAATTGATGAATAATCTGGGTCCACCCTTTACAAGGCGACAAAATTTTACACTTGTCTCAATTGAAAGCATAAGCAGATGACAAAGCAAATATGCCTCGAAGCATTTTCATTCTCTTTTAACCCTTTCCCAAACAATCCCTGGTTTTTACGGGTCAGGAATAGAAGCCTTTTGAAAACATTGTGGGAAAAGGAGAAAATGCTGGTAACCAGCATTTTCTCCTTTTACCACAGTGTTTTCTACCCTACCTCATCTTTTTAGCAACTGCTAATTTGTCATTTGCAAAATGCTTTCTATTTGATCTGGTCCAAAATGTGCTGTTTGGGAAAGGGTTAAAGAGTAGAAAACATTCAGAGAATGGAGAAAATGCCGGTTACAAGAAAGAAATTGAAGTAGCTGAGTTTCAAGCCCTGTGTATTACCTCATGAATTCCTAGATTTTGCTGAATACAATCTTCTCCGAGGCTTATTAAGAATGCAATTTTCCAAAGTCATCCATTCAAAATGCAGCAGTAAAACTTTAAATTAAAGTTTTGTTAATGTTAATGATTAAAGAACTAAGCAAAATTTGACCTTTTTTTTTTTTGTTTCCATAGCAGATAAAGATCAGATTTTCTTCTGCCAACAGAGCAAATCAATATAAGAATGCACAGAATGTGCAGTCTCATCTACACTATCTGCTATTTTTAGAATCCTCTGCCAGACCATCTATGCAAATGCAAGTCTTTTTCCTTGACTGCAAAATTTCAATTCTGTTTATTCAGCAATTTAGCCTTTTACTAAACAAACCCCCATCTTACGAACCTTATGGAACAAGTCTTGAAAATATAACAGGAAAAGGACAAATTGGTCATTATGAGCACTTACTCCTTTTCCAACTTGTTTTCTAACCTGTGAGAGACAAATCCAAGCCATTGAGCCACACTCAACCCTGTACCAAACAGTGCAGACTTTTAACAACCCTGGGAAAGAAGCCTTTTGAAAACATTGTCATAAAAGGAGAAATTGCTGGTAACCAGCATTTTTTCCTTTTCCCACAATGTTTTCTACCCTATCTAAATAAAATTGCACCATTTGAGCAACAATGAAATTGTTGCCTGCAAATGCTTTCAATTTGGACTATTCTAAAAATTTTTCGTCTGGTAAAGAGTTTAGTCACATGCAAAACTAAAGCTCTAAATCTGGATTAATATAAAATTTCATCATTTGGTTTAGATATTAGACATAGTGAAATACTGCAGTAACTTACCCTAATATTATCAAAACTGGCTTTATTTGTGACATCATATAACAGTAATAATGCTGAAATAACAAGAAAAAAACACACACATAGAGTTATACAAAATGTCTCATTCAGTTGACACTGGTCAGATCCCAAACTGTCTTGGGGCCATTCCCAAATAGTATGCTGTCTTAACTCTTTACCAAACGATAAGATTTTAGACTGGTCCAAATTGAAAGCATTTGCAGGCAACAAAATAAAATTTACTAAAATTTAAAATTTGTTTTGTGAGAGAGTAGAAAACTTTGTGGGAAAAGGAGAAAATGCTGGTTAACAGCATTTTCTCCTTTTCCCACAATGTTTTCAAAAGGTTTCTTTCTCAGGGTCGTTAAAACCAGGGATTGTGTGGTAAAGGGTTAATTAATAATTCTTATCTGAGGAGAGAAAAAAAGAAAATGCTGGAATGAGCATTTTTTTCTTTTCCTACAATGTTTTCTACCCTTCGGAGAAAAAAAAACCTTTTGCCACAATTGAATTTTACATCTGCAAATGCTTTCATTTTTGGCAGGTCTTATTACATCCCTTGGTAAGGCATTTAGCCTTCACCAGACAACAGAATTTCAGAATGTTCTATCTTAACCCATTACCACACAATCCCTACTTTTGACGCCCCTGAGAAAGAAGTCTTTGGAAAACTTTGTGGGAAAAGGAGAAAATGCTGGTAACCAGCATTTTCTTCTTTTCCCACATTGTTTTCTACCCTTCACAAAACAAATTTCAAATTTTCGGTCACTTTTATTTTGTTATCTGCAAATGCTTTCAATTTGGACCAGTCTAAAATATTGTGGTTTGGTAATGAGTTAAAAACACTGGCAAAACATATCTACATACAAGGCTTAAATTAAGAAAGTTACGTGTGAAAGGGCAAAAAACATAGTGGAAAAGTGAAAAAATGGTCCTCACCAAAATTTTCTTCTTTTTCAGTGTTTTCAAAGGCCTTTTTCCTCTGGGTCATTATTACCAACACTAAAGACTAATGAGTAGTATATCAAGTCACACGACATCCACCAATGACAGAAATGTCAAAGCAATTTGGAATTAAAACATTGCATGGAAAATTGTAAGTCTGTCTGATTCAATCCTGTCTAGACCCTTTATCAAAAGAAAGTCTTAGATCCTTCCAAATTGAAAGCATTTGCAGATGACAAAATAAACTCAGCTCAAAAAACGAAAATTGATCTTAGAAGAGTAGAAAACATTGTGGGAAAAGGAGAAAATGCTGGTTACCAGCATTTTCTCCTTTTCCCATAATGTTTTCAGAAAGCTTCTTCCTCTGGGTTGCAAAAACCAGAGATTGTTTGGTAAAGGGTTAAACTTTAATCAAACAACCCAGCAGTTTTACCGCCCTACAAAAAACGTCTTTCATAACATTGGTGGAAAAAGGCAACAGCCTTGGCTTTTTTCCAACAACTATTTTTACCCTATTAGTTACGAACTTCAATTATCTCAAATACTTTGGATTTGCCATCTGCAGATCCTTTGAATTTGGGCGTCTAAACTCTGTGTCATCTGGTAAGAGCTAACCCTTTACCTGATAACAAAATAGTCCATATTGATAGTACAGTGTACATGTATTTGCAGACGACAAATCCTGTGCCTCAATTGACGGATCTTTTATCTAGCAAAGACAGAAAACATTGTGGGAAAAGCAGGAGTTACTGGCTATGAAATCTGTCTAGTTTAAGGCAGTTGAAATTCAAGAAAGTGTGGTACAGGGATATCGTTACCACACAATCCCGACTTTTTACTACCCTGAGAAAGAAGCCTTTAGAAAACATTGTGGGAAAAGGAGTAAATGCTGGTAACCAGCATTTTCTCCTTTTCCCACAGTGTTTTCTACCCTTTCTAAAGCAAATTTTGATTTTTCAGTCACATTTAATTTTTCTTCTGCAAATGCTTTCAATTTGGACCAGTCTAAAATTTTGTCGTTTGGTAATGAGTTAAACCTTTTCCAAACTATTACATGTTTAAGTGACCGTAATAAAAAGGGATTTTAATAATATTGTCGGAAATGACTAATTGATTGAATGGTGGTATGCCACTTTTACCAGGGTATGTCATATCACAGTGATGGCTTATTTATGCATGTATGCCCGGAGTTTCAAAAGTACCAGAATGGTTCTCTGCAGTGTCTTGCCAAACTCCTATAAAAGACTCTGTGCTTTACATGAGACTTGTACCAAGGGCCTCTAGGTTGTGATTCCCAAACTTTACCATTGAGCAATAAAGAACCCCTGGTAGGAAATGGAAAACTGGTAAACCCATTACCACACAATCCCTAATTTTGAAAACCCTGACAAAGAAGCCTTTAGAAAACATTGTGGGCAAAGGAGAAAATGCTGGTAACCAGCATTTTCTCCTTTTCCCACAATGTTTTCTACCCTTCACAAAACAAACTTCAGATTTTCAATTACTTTTATTTTGTTGCTGCAAATGCTTTCAAAATGGACAAGTCTAAAATATCGTTGTTTGGTAATGAGTTAACAGCATTTTCTTCTTTTCCCTTTTTAAATCTTTCCAAAGATAAACTCCCACATAGGAATCACATTTAGATTCTCGCCTGTAAATGTTTTGAATTTGGACCAGTCTACAATTTATAATTCTATCATCTGATACCGAGTCCACTAACCCTATACAAGTTGTAGCAGACTTTTCTAAGGTCGAATTTCTCAATACTGTGAGAAAAATGGAGAAACTGCCCACTGTACGATATTTTAGACAATCAGGCAAGGAATTAAACTGTATTTTTTTTCTGTGGATTTACACAAACACAAATTATGTTGAGCATCCTAGTCTCAACAAAATTTTAAATTCCTCCAAACTGAAAGCAATAGCAGAACACAAATAAGGGTGGCTTAAATGATGGGTTATCTTTGAAAGGATTGAAAACAATGAGGGAAAAGGAGATAATGTTTCATCTTTGTCTACAAATGCTTTCAAAATCGACTGGTCCAGAATTCTGTCATCTGTTAGAGCTAAGAATTAATGATAGGCTTGACATTTTCGGTCTCGTTATTCATGCAGTCACAAAGTTCAAATATCTCACCAATCCTTTACCAAACAATCCTGAGTTCTAACCACCCTGAGAATGATAAGTTTTTGAAAACACTGTGGGAAAAGGAGATAATGCTGGTAAACAGCATTATCTCCTTTTTCCACAATGTTTTCTAACCTATCAAAGACAAATTCAATCTTTTGAGGCAAATTTATCATCTGCAAATGCTTTCAATTTGGACAAGTCGGCATTTTTCTTATGTAATACAGAGTTACTTTTGCCAAAGAATCCAATGTGTTAACCTGGGTTACCTGAAAATGTTTTGTTAGCTTTATTTGGCTCTCTTTAGACTATGCCTTGACATACAAAAACAGGTTAGATATAACAATGATGTAACAAAAGTAGAAAATGCACAGACTAAGCAGTTTCTCACCTTGCTACAATGTTTTCATTTTGTTGAAAGAAGATAAAATTGTCTGAAAATTGAGAATTGTAAACTTGGGAAAGTTTGAAGCAAAATGTAAGTTACCATTAGCATCTCTGTAATAAGCATGTGTGACACTCCTAAATCTTTCCTGGCCTGCTGTATCCCAGATCTGCAAAACAGGAAACAAAGCACTAAATTTATGGGGAAATGATCTCAACTCTGCAGAAATGCATCTATTCATTCCACTGCAGTTGAAAAATTTGGAAAACAGAGGGGGGGAATATTCAACTCTTGCCAAAAGCAATGTACAAGAAACCGTTCCTTTTCAATAAAGTTTTCACCACCAGTAAAGACACTGTTTTCAGTTCTTTACTAGCTTGAGTGTTTTTGTATTAACCCTTCTCCTGCTGAATAAATCAAATTAAACTTTTCAGGCCAATAGTAAAAACCCAAACGATGCTATTTCAAGTATATCTTTTAAAGAAACATATCTCTTTATTGGACAGTGTAGATCCAAGATCAGACTGCACGTTCTGTGCAGTCTGATCTTGATCTATGCTGTCCGCAAACGGTCAGCAAGTCGCGACCGGCAGCTTAAGGGTTAAACCCTGTTACAGCCCTGTTGTAATCTGTTCCCTGCCGTTACTTATAGAGGAAAATCTGAAATTTAATTATATCTCTGTTGTTAATGTCTATATCTACTTCAAACTTGGGCTACTTTTTTGCTTTCAGTATCAAAAGGGGATCCATAAGACAAGGACAGAACACCCTGTAATACTTTTTGACACACACTAATGCCGTTTTTCTAGTTAACCTTTTACCCCATAGATACTCATTTCAACGTAATGCTTGTAGGAGCCTTTGGAAAACATTGTGGCAAAAGGTAAAATTACTCGTGACAAGCAATTTCACCTTTTGTCACAATGTTTTCTTTGCTATCAAAAGGTATCATATACACATAAGAAATGGCTTCATCGTTTCTGTTATTTAGGGTCAATTTGAGATACCTTATGGAATGCCTTATGGGGTAAAGTGATAACACTTTAAAGAAAGTAGCTGTAGCCAAGCAATGGTATCAGATTCCAGCACTCTATTTTATCCCCCATCTTTTTGGATGTGTGCTATTTGTACTTTAAAATAAGTTTGGGTTGGTCTAAACTTAGCCAATCTAGTTATCATTTTCAAATAAAATCCAGATAATTGCAATATTTTGTGCTAGAGTTTGCTGGTATATAATAAAAGGAATATTACGTTGCAGTAAATTTCCTATGACTTGTATTTACTTCTCTATGTGAAACAATATTTGATATCTCACATGACCAATACAAAATTTTCCCACGCAGCTCAAAATACAAGCCAATGGCAAGACACTACAACAATCCATATATCACATAGTAGTGCCCATCATACATGGATGCATACCAGAGAGAATACAGGTCTTTTTTCTTATTAAAAGTCTTTATCCAAAATATTTTAATGATTTCCATCTTAATTCATGTTGGGGACTGAGGGTAGGGGAGAGGGCTAAACTCTTTTTTAAAGAAAAAAATTAGACTTGACCACTCGGAGAGCATTTTCAGACAACAAATTAAATGTTGCAAAAATAACGATGGGATAGAAAATGTTGGAAGAAAAGTAAATGCTGGTTACCAACTGTTACCTACCTACATTTTCTCCATTATCCACATTTTTTGTAAAAGCCCTCTATTTAAAATCAATAAACGTTGGGACTTTGTTGTAAAGGATTAATGAGTCAAATGAGCTGATGTATATATAGACTTACCTGTAATTTGACCTTTGTTCCATCCACCTCTACAACTTTATTCTGAAAAAAAATTACAGTAATTTAACTCATTACCAAACGACAATATTTTAGCTGGTCCAAATCGAAAACATTTGCAGACGACAAAATAAACGTGACTGAAAATTTGAAGTTTGTTTTGGGAAGAGTAGAAAACATTGTGGGAAAAGGAGAAAATGCTGGTAACCAGCATTTTCTCCTTTTCCCGCAATATTTTCTACAGGCTTCTTTCTCGGGCTCGTCAAAAGTAGGAATTGTGTGGTAATGGGTTAATGTAAGGTCATTCAGTATCAAATCAAAGACAGATACAGATATTAACTTTGCACTAAAATGAATTTGCCACCTGCAAAATTGACTCTTTGAAATTGGTCTAGTTTAAAATTTTGTCAAGTAGTAAAGACTTTCAGTTTTAGTTTCAAATGTACTAACAAACTGAAAAATACATCTGAAACTCTAATCATCCACAAATATGATTGTCTCACATATCTCAGTTTTAACTCATTATCACACGAGAAAATTTTGGACTGGTCCAAATTGAAAGCATTTGCAGACAACAAAATAAAGGTGAATGAAAAATAGAATTTTTTTTCTGGGAAGGGTAGAAAAAACTGTTGGAAAAGGAGAACATGCTGGTTACCAGCATTTTCTCCTTTTCCAACAGTGTTTTCAAAAGGCTTCTTTCTCAGGGGCGTCAAAAGTAGGGATTGAGGAAGTAGATTTTATAAAAACATTAGGAGAGACTGCCAGCTATTAGCTTTTCTCCTTTTTCCACCTGCCAGCTATTAGCTTTTCTCCTTTTTCCACAATGCTTTCAACACTTCACTGATAACAGCAGTCATTTGAACAACACTGGTTTTATCCTCTGCAATTGCATCCACTTTGGAAAAGCCAAACATTTCTTTGTCTTGTATATACCAAAAATTTTAAGACTTGTCTGTTTCAGAAAGATTAATTTTATAATCCACTAATTATACACTGCTATAATCATTGGACTGGCAACTGAAACAGTGGAAGACAATTAGGGAAAAGCATATCACCATTTTCTCCATTTTCTGCTATGTTTTTAAAAGCAATCTTACTCAGGGTTTTCAAAACTCATGATCTATCAGTAAAGGCTTTCACAGAAAAAAGGCATGCCAGTCCTGTGCAAAATAATTATATTTTTGAGGGTTATCTGCTTTTTTGGTAGGGGTCCCACTTTCATAATTAACCCTTTACCACACAATCCTGAGTCTTAATAACCCTATGGAAAAGGCCTTTTGAAAACATTGTGGGAAGAGGAGAGAATGCTGGTAACCAGCATTTCTCCTTTTTCCAACAATGTTTTCTACCCCTCCATAAAGAACTCATATTTATTTTATTGTCTGCACATGCTTTCAAATTGGATTGGTCTAAAATGTCATTGTTTAGTAAGGGGTTAACAAACTATCTAAAGTTTGAAGTAAAAACTGACAGTATTTTCAAATGATAAATATATCGGGACAATGTCACACTTTTTCAACAACATCAACAAGCCCAGGGCTATGACAATACCTTTTTATTTTGTTTTAAAACAAACAAGACAAAAATCATAACAAAAAATTGAATTTCTTCATAAACAAGATTTTATTTCTTCAATGATGTGAAAATATCAATACATTTCCATGTTTTGAAAAATGATGTAAATTAATTACACAGAGGATATTTGTTTTTTTTGGTGAAAGATCGAAATTTATTTCATCGAGTGGTGTGCCACTCGTGAAAATATTACCGATGGTGTCCACTCGATGAAATAAATTTCGATCTTTCACCAAAAAAAAAAGAATATTCTACATGTATTTATTTCATGCTTTTAACCCTTTCTGGGAGGAGCTTTATCAAAATTCAGTACAGTTCTTTTCCCTTATTCCCCATGGCGTACCCTTCCCGCATAGCAACATTACGTCAAGCGCGAGAAATGTAAGGTATAATTTTGACGTCATATTTCCCATCTGGTTGTTAGGCACGCGCAATTTACCAAGGCAACAAGAACGTGAAAATCGGTATTTTCACTGGTGGTACCAGTGTAAGATCGAAAAATATTTTCACTGCTATTTCTCGATATCCTACCGGAAAGCATGAAATAAACAACAATATTTCACATGTGAAATCATACCACTTTTACACATGCCAACATTACATACATTTAACCCTTTACCAAACAATCCCTGCTTTCAAAGACCTTGTGGAAGAATCCTTCTGAAAGCATAGTGAGAAAAGGAGAAAATGCTGGTAAGCAGCATTTTCTCCTTTTCCCACTATGTTTTCTAACCTTCCCAAAACAAACTTCAATTTTTCAGTCACATTAATTTTTGTCATCTGCAAATGCTTCTAACATGGACTACCGGTAGTCTTAACTACGTTGTTTGGTAAAGAGTTAACCCATTACCACTCAATCCCTCCTTTTGACGCCCCTGAGAAAGGAGCCTTTAGAAAACATTGTGGGAAAAGGAGAAAATGCTGGTGACCAGCATTTTCTCCTTTTCCCACAACGTTTTCTACCCTTCACAAAACAAACTTCAGATTTTCAGTCACTTTTATTTTGTTGTCTGCAAATGCTTTCGATTTAGACAAGTCTAAAATATTGTTGTCTGGTAATGAGTTAAAGAGATGTAATCAAAAACATGCTCTGTGATTAATGGTATTGCATCTTCAAAATATACTGACCCAGGTAAGCCTGTGCAATCCATGCCTTAATAAATTTTATTATATATACAGTATATTCCATATTACAACTATATGTATCTGCAGACAACATACCCTTTGGCTTAAAAGTGCCACTCAAAGACCTTGTGCCTTCAGTGTTGATAGACTAAGATCAGACTGTAGAGAACATGTAGTCTGATCTTGAATCTACACTGTTCAGTAACAAAATATCTCATCCCAAACACTACCTCTGGAAAGGCATAGTTCAGTTTCTGCTACAGAGTTGAAAGTTTCATTTCACTTATTTAGCTGGATTAGCTTTAGATATGGCTTCACTCCTAATCAAGCCATAAATTCTGGATCCTCCCAGAGTCCCAAGACATCAAATTTGTAACAGATAAAACTGAAACAAAATTTTTCAACTGGGGGAAAACCCTGTGAGAAAAGGAGAAAATGCTGGATTCCAGCATTTTTCTCAAATTCCTACAATGTTTTCAAAAGCTTTCTCCTTTAACCCTTTCCCAAACAATCCCTGGTTTTTACGGGTCTCGAATAGTAGCCTTATGAAAACATTGTGGAAAAAGGAGAAAATGCTGGTAACCAGCATTTTCTCCTTTTCCCACAATGTTTTCTACCCAATCATAAACAGAAATCTTCTTTTTAGTAAGAGTTGAATTGTCATCTTTGGTCTAGTCCAAAAGTTTGTCATTTGGGAAAGGGTTAAATTAATTTACACTAAATACTGTGTGGTGAAATGATGAGATTTGTCTTTATAAGGGTAGCAAACATTGTGTGAAAAGCAGAAAACATTAGCTTTCCAAAATACTTCTTTCTAAGACTTGCAAAAACACAAGATTTGTTTATGAAGGTTTAAGTACAAAACCCCCAGACACATCACTAGAGTACCTATATCACTGCTTTTTACAGATTATTCAATTCTAATACCCATTTGAATAAAAAAATTAGTAAAAAATCTCTACAAACCTTAGTCCTGGGTCCTTATTCATCAACCTTTCTTCAGAACATTCTTAGTCTTATTTTTCAGAAGTCATCAATGTGAAAGTAACAGAACATCTGATTGGCTAGAAACCAAATGGTTTAGCCAATCAGAAGTTCTGTTACTTTCCACAGGCAGAAAATTTTGAAGAGCAAGACTAAGAATGTTCTTCAGAATGGTTAGTGAATACAGACCCTGATTTCAGCCTTTACATGTACCATAAATTACCATGTTTATTATCCACTGACTATGTATTATTCATAAAGTTAGGACCTGAGATACACTTACTTTTGATGTCTGGAGCCTATGTCATCAAAACTTTTAATCCTTTTACTGCATATCCCAATTAGTTTTCCTGGTTTTGACAGAGGGAAAAAGCCCTTGAAATCATTGAGTTTTGACCAGCATTTTCTCCTTTTCCCTCCATGTTTTCTACCTTTTTCTACTCACAGACAAGTTTCATCACCTGTGCCACATTCATAATCTTCAAATACTTTCAATTTGGACAAATCCAGAATTTTGTTCACTGGTAAAGAGTAAACCCTTTCCCACATGGCAATATTTCAGACCTATCCAAAGGGAAAGCTTTGCAGACAAAAATGTCATAGTGGCTGAAATAACGCATTTTTACCTTGATAGGGTAGAAAATTTTGTGGAAAAAAGGAGAAAATGCTTGTTACCAGCATTTTCTCCTTTTTCCACAAAATTTCAAGAGGCTTCTTCCTCAAGGTCATTAAAAGTCATCATTATGTTGTATAGGGTTAAATACTGTCTGACTACAAACTTCAAGAGAAATCGTGTGATTGGCAGACAGAACTTCTCGGCAAATGAAAGCGCTTGTCTTGGAATTTCTAAATAATATCCTCACTTGTTTACCTTCTTACTTGATGCGAACTTTCATACCTTACTGAACAATGCTATCGATTTAATGACCTGAACAAAAAGGGCTTTGGGAAACATTGTGGGTAAAGAAGAAATTGCTGGAAACTAGCATTTTCTTAATTTGAAAGTAACATAATTTCTGATTTATTAAAACATTTTTCGTAAAAAAAAACTAGAAATTTCTAAAGAAATGTTTAGTGAATATGGACTCTATTAAGCCTACAATACTGAAATGGCTACTGCACTGCAATTGAATTAATTTTAAATTGGAATGTTATCAAACAACAAAAAACATGGTTTCAATATTTTGTACAGCTCACCATAATCACAGACGCCAGGAATATGTTTTATGTCATTCAAACCACCACATGACACCCGTCCTGGTGCTAATTGCTGTTAATGTTTCATTACTAACAGTTACAAAACTAATGACAAAGGCTTGGCAGAAATTTCTAGCTCATCAATTTAATTCAGGGACACAAACTGAGATTCAATGACCCCAGTACAAAGCATTTTTTAAAAGCATTTGTTGAAAAGGAGAAAATGCTGGAAATGAGCAATGCATTTCCTCCTATTCCCACAATGGTTTCTACCCTTTCAAATAACTGCAGGTCATTTGCATCAAATATGATTTTTTGACCCCAACTGCAGTTACTTTCAGTCTGTCAGAGTCTGTAATCATTTGTTTGAAAAAGGTGTAAAGTATATGCCATATATGGCTTTTAACATGTGAAAACAGGCATTCTGACATTTGCGTAAAGTGTATTTTCAGATCAGCCTGTCCAGGCTGATTCGAAAAGGCATTTTCCGTTTTTATGTAATTTTCTGTTTTGCCCAAGGCCAAATCTACTATACCACAAAATCTACTGTAGTAATAAAGTACTGTCTCGAATTAGCCTATGCTGACGGCACAAGCTGATATGCGACAACACTTTAAGCAAAGATTTAAATGCCCCTTTTCACAAGTTGTAGGCCACAGGTCAAGCGGTAACTAGTTAACCCTTTACTCCATAGATACTCATTTCTACGCATTGCTTGAAGGAGCCTTTGGAAAACATTGTGGCAAAAGGTGAAATTGTTCGAGACGAGCAATTTCACCTTTTGCCACAATGTTTTCTATACTATCAAAAGGTGTCATATACACATAAGAAACATCTTCATCCTTGCTATTATTTAGGGTCAATTAGAGATATTTTAGAAATGCCTCATGGGATAAAGGGTTAATAAGAGAATAGGATACCTACACATAGTCTTATTTTTGATGCTGTAGGCTTTTCTGATACTATCTATAGTGGCCCTCTACCTCATTACCCTTTACAAAAACAAGACCTTGCTTTATGAGCCAGACGAAAGTCTTTGAAAACACTGGTAAAAGGAGGACATACTGGTAACCATAATTTTCTCTTTTCATCATGTTTTTAATGACCCTGAGAAAGAAGCCTTTTGAAAACATTGTGGGAAAAGAAGAAAATGCTGGTAACCAGCATTTTCTCCTTTTCCCACAATGTTTTCTACCCTTCACAAAACAAATTTCAAATTTCCAGTCACTTTCATTTTGTCGTCTGCAAACTCTTTCGATTTGGACAAGCCTAAAATATTGTCGTTTGGTAATGAGTTAAGACAGAATGTCTCCATCAATCAGGCAGCTAGTCTTTGAATTCAGAATCAATGGTAAATGAAAACTAAAATCAAGTTCGTTTCCTGTATTAACATGGTTTATAGAGAAATCGTCACTGTTTCATTATAACCTTGAACCACAGCCTAGAAAATATGACAAAAAGAAACATCTGCTTGTTCTAAGTTTACAGTTTCAAAATAATGTACAGTAGAACATACTTTACCCTAAAATCAATACCAACAGTAGAAATAAAACTTCCTGATAAGAAAGCACCATCTTTGAATCGCACAAGGAGACAAGTTTTTCCTACACCACTGTCACCTAGTAACATCACCTAAAAATAATAAGCCATTGGAAAGCTCAGCAAATGATAGATATCATGCAGAGAAAGAAACATATACAGATTCAATTTGTACCAACCTGTTTGTAGAATTATTTGTAGATGTAAATTGACCATGATATTTAGGTCAACCCTTTAACAAATAATCTCAAGTTTTTTAGAACTCTATTGTCTATGGAAAAAGAATTTTGAAACCCTCAGAATTAGAGATAATGCTGGTAATCAGCATTTTTCTTTTACATGTTTATGCAAAACTTAAGGACAAATCCAATCCTTTAATCAAAATATGGCATGTTGACAGCTACTCTTTTCAGCTTTTCCTGCAATGTTTGCTCTGCAGATTCAAAACTTTCTAGATAAAAATTAAAATCTTATGAACATTTTTTTTTGTTGTTTGGTAAAACATTTATGTTATTTATCTTGAACAAAATATTTAAATAAATAAGTTTTTACAACACCAGTCTGATTGCTTACTGGAAAGTTTAACCAGTACATGTGGGCCTACAATCTAAGGTTTGCCAAGCTCATTGTAGAAATCAAATCTAGAATCTCAGTTGTTCTAGGCTAAAGCTGTTTGTCTAAACATATTTATTTTCAATGAATTCATGACCCTTCACCTCTAAATCCAGAGTACAAATGACATACCATCATGACAAGGCCTTTTGAAACAAGAGGGCCATGATGGCCCTGTATCGCTCCACTGGCTTTTTAACCCTTTACCACACAAACTGGAAAAAGAGGGCCTTCAAAAACAATGAACACTGTCAGGCAATACAAGTAGATTAATTCATTGGTATGAAAGGTAAAATCCTTGGAAAAATAAGCTGAATGATAGAAACCTTACTCTGAATTTATTATTCACCTCATGTGAGCATAACTATTAGCATCAAAATGAATCACACTCCTTGAAAACAGAACATTTGCTATCAAAAACTTATGTCCAGCACTAATCATGTATCAAAGCAGTTTGATAATCAAGGGAAGTAAATAGTACCAAACTTTATCTTTCATAAAAAGAGTTATTTCCCTTGATAAATGTTTAAATTGAAGTGACTATATTTTGAAGCCCATGTTAAACTTGTGATCCCTGAATGGAGGCAATTTTGACCCCAGACCTACAACATGAAACTAGAATGTGTGTTTATAAACAAGAAGATTTTTTAATCTTGCCCAATAAAAAGCCCTGTAAAACAAGTTTGCTCAATAAAAGGCCCTCTAAAATATTTGACCCATGAGACAGGTTTATGAAGTTTTCACTGTAAAAGCCAATGTAAAACTTGTGACCCCTGGGGTGGGGTCAAACTTGACCCCCAAAGTTAAAATTTGGGCCCTCTTGGTAGAGGCCCATAAGATAAAGCTACACGCAAAATTTGGTAGCCCTAGGCCTTATGGCTATGTACGAGTAGATTATTAAAGTTTCCCTATATAAGCCCATGTAAAACTTGTGACCCTCTGTGACAGGGCTAAATTTGACCCCAGGGCTATAATTTGGGCACCCTTTGGTAGAGACCCCCTAGATAAAGCTACATGCAAAATTTGACAGCCCTAGCCCTTACAGCTAGGTACGAGTAGATTATTAAAGTTTCCCTATAAAAGCCCATGTAAAATTTGTTCCCCCCCCCCCCCCCCCCCCCCCCCCCCCCCGGGGCCGGGCCAAATTTGACCCCAGGGCTATAATTTGGACACCCTTTGTAGAGGTCCACTAGATAAAGCTACATGACAAATTTGGTAGTCCTAGGCCCTACGGCTAGGTGGAAGAAGAATTTTAAAGTTCTCCCTATATAAGCCCATGTAAAACTTGTTACCCCCGGGGCAGGGCCAATTTTGACCCTAGGGCTATAATTTGGACACTGTTGGTAGAGGTCTACTAGGTAAAGCTACATGCCAAATTTGGTAGCCCTAGGCCCTATGCCTAGGTAGAAGAGGAATTTTAAAGTTCTCTCTAAGCCATGTAAAACTTGTGACCCCCGGGGCGGGGCCAATTTTGACCCCAGGGCTATAATTTGAAGAAACTTGGTAGAGGTCCACTAGATAAAGCTACATGCAAAATTTGGTAGCCCTAGGCCTTACGGTTTCAGACAAGAAGATTTTCAAAGATTTTTAAAATTTTTCAGTTTTGTTGCCATGGCAACCAGAGTTTTTGAAGGAATTAAATTCTTTCAAGAAATTCTGAAGAGGACCATGACAGGATCATTTCTGTGAAGTTTCATCAAAATTGGATGGGTAGTTTCAGAGAAGAAGATGTTTAAAGAAAAAGTTAACGCACGGACGGACGGACGGACAACGGGCCATGACATAAGCCCGCTGGCCTTCGGCCAGTGGAGCTAAAAATTGTCGGAAAAAGAAAATGCTGATAAGCAACATTTTCTCCTTTTTACAAAATGTTGTCTTTCCTTCTGGTTGTGCATACCCATTTTTGAGTCACACATACTTTGTCTTCTGCAAATACTTTAAATTCAGGCAACCTCAAATTTTGTCATTTTAGAAACTTCTCCT
This sequence comes from Tridacna crocea, assembly GCA_943736015.1. NCBI lineage: Eukaryota > Metazoa > Mollusca > Bivalvia > Cardiida > Cardiidae > Tridacna > Tridacna crocea. Next base: position 18,634,399 of record OX031056.1, on the reverse strand, counting down.
CAACTTATCAAATTCCTCTTAATAATAGCTTCCTTGAAGCTTAAACCAGAAGTACTTAGTATTCATCATGGCATAATGTAGCATATTGGGTATAGTTACAAAATTTCAATCTGCTCATGAATGGATTCAAATCTTGAACCTTGGGTGTGAGAGGCTGACACTTTATCCTTAATCAGTGTTTCCCATTTTATAGAATCTCACCTCTTCTTTTAGTAGGCTATACAGTATATATATTTTTATAATTTATAGATGTCTTTCTTTGCAGTTTATAGTGACATTTTGTTTTTCCTGCATTAATAATTAACCTTGCCAAAATGAAATTATGATAAAGAATATTCTACAGAACCCAAAGCAAGCTTCTTTGAACATTAAAATAACTTACAAAATGTCCACCTTATGGTAGGCTAGGCCGGTCCTACTAAATACCACAAAGACACCCTAAACACCACAAAGACACACAAAGACGCACAAAGACAAACAAAGACACCACAAAGACGCACAAAGACACACAAAGACACCACAATGACACACAAAGACACCACAAAGACGTTAAAACATGTAAAAAAAGAGTTAGGTTTTTTGTTCTCTATCATTCAGAAGCTAATTTCATGATTTCAATACTTGATTGGTGGTCTCCAACTTTGAGTCTGTAGGAGTCTGATAATTCTGTCGTTTTGTAAATAGCTTACAATTTTGCAGTGCAGAATAAGATAAAAAGAAAACGGCTAATGATAAATTGTCAACTCTGCCTTTGAATATGCAAAATTGAACTTTATAGAAGGTTTTCAAGCAATATGCAAACAAGTAGCTAGACATCATCATCATCATCATCAATCATTTATCATGGTGTTTACAAGAGAAGATATTTGGTATACACGTGTAAGAAATTAACAGCAGAACACAAAAGTTATTCTGCAGATGCCCAAACACACCTAGGTGTGATTTGCATGATTTTATTAACTTTTCCACCTGAGCATAATGCAAACAACTAAAAAAAACTAACTCTTTTTTTTTTTACATGTTTTAACGTATTTGTGGTGTCTTTGTGTGTCTTTAAGCGTCTTTGTGGTGTCTTTGTGTGTCTTTGTGCGTCTTTGTAGGTCTTTGTGGTATTTAGGGTGTCTTTGTGGTATTTAGTAGGACCCGGCTAGGCTGTGATTCATAAAGTGAATCAATTATACGTGTTGTTTTATTCTAAAATAGTGTTTCAAAAAACATGAAGTCTTTCCCCAATGTCTTGTGTTTAATGGTCCCAAGAAAGAAATCTTTTTCAATAGAAGACTTTTGAAATATTGTCAGAAAAGGAAAAATGCTGGTACTCAGTAGCCTTTTTTTTGTTAGTTTTTTTCCAGCCTTTAAATGACAATTCCTATCATCTGAGACACATTTCTGATATAGATACATGTCGTTTGCAAGATCAAGAGCAGAATTCCCAATTTTGATAAGACTAAAATTTTGTCAAGATTCTGGTTGTAACTTTTAAACATTTTACAAAAAATTATCTTTCCGTAATTTTCTTCTGAAAATGTTCATTCAGTCACTAACTTACTGTGTTTCGTATCTCCATTTATTAAAATAAAACGTTAAAGTTTGCTCATAAAGTAATTTTGTCCCCGTCCAGTGGACTGCACAACGATAAACTACCCCACCCGGATCTGACAAGTTGCAAAACAACTTACCTTGCAGGATACGTCAAACGGTTCAGCGGAACTTTTCCGCGAGGCCTTCCTGTGGTTATTTCCATAGCTGTCATTCTGAATTGGTTCTTTCTTCAAGACATTTGAATTACCGTTTGAATTATAACTGTTCATAATTGAAACACATCACCTCTCCGTCTGCTTAGTTTGTAAACATTTCCACATGTACATTTCTGTGACAGCCTCGTTCTCAGTCTGTGACGTCATACGGTCGCCAAAGGTGAATTAAATCACAGTTACTCCCCTTCCGCCTACTGAGCCAGGATCCCAAAACTATATTAGAGAATTAATTCTCGCCTTCATGATGTCTTAATATCACCGCAAGTACCACGTCGGAAGGTAAGTTATTGCAATCAAGAACATGTTTTTCAGCGGGTGTCCTCTTCAACTTAACACTTCACTGAACGACAAAATTTTAGACCAGCGTATCATGCTTGCATAATTTGCAGACGACATTATATAGACTAGTACAAATAGTGAGAAATGTCTTTGAAGTGGTAGAAGACATTTTGGGAAAAGAACAAAATGCTGGTATCAGGCATTTCCTCATTTTCCTTTTCAAAATGGATTCATAAGTTTACTTCCTTTCGCAGGGTCGTTCAGAAATCGATTTTGTTTGGTATTTAATGAGTTTTTGGGGTAAACTTAGATCTATTCTTTGCATTTTCGTAGCTTGATATTTTTTTTCTTTTTAAACAACTGGACTCGTCTAGATCTAGAGCATTCAAAAACACTTGAGAAAAAAAAAAGAACTCTTCCCAATCAGTTCACATGAAATACTCTACAGAAAATCTATTCTGATGAAGAGAACTTGCTCTAGATTTAATTAAGCCTATCATAAAGTGTAATAATACAGGAGTCATGCTCTGTGAAAAGAGCTGACCTTGGCCGTTACTTTTCGCTTTTGGTCAATTTTCTGTATGTCCAAGGAATAGTTTACCTGATGATAAAATTGGTTTTTAACCTTTTACTCCATAGATACTCATTTCTATGCATTGCCTATCACCAGGGATAGAGGTATATTAGGTGATACAGCTTGGGTATTACATTGTTTCCAATTATTTTTAAGGTTTTATGTGATGACTTGAATGATGTCTTATTTGGAAAATATGTTTAAACATGATTTTACCCTACCACCTTTATGCATTTGGCTGGCGACATCGTATTCGTAAATATTGCCCCTACTGCGTAGAATCAATGTATAGGAGCCTTTGTAAAACATTGTGGCAAAGGTGAAATTGCTCGTGACGAGCAATTTCACCTTTTGTCACAATGTTTTCTATGCTATCAAAAGGTGTTAATACACATAAGAAACGGCTTCATCCTTGCTGTTATTTAGGGCCAATCAGAGATACCATAGAAATGCCTTATGGGGTAAAGGGTTAAAGTTGATGTTAAGGATCAACAATTATGTGATCAATGATTTTCTTGGTAACGTTACCATGGATCACGGAGACTCATTATGCCCTCTTTTGCCAGAGCATGGCTCATATACATTATATTGACGACACCCATATGGATCGTCATTTTATGCTAATAATAATTTTCTGCTTGTGAAATGACTAGTCTAGCCAATGATTCAGTCGGTTGTTTTACGAAATGGAGTGCAACACGCGAAAAGGTGCATTCGGACATTTGCGTAACGTGTCGTCCCGGATTAGGCTGCACAGTCCACGCAGGCTAATCCGAGACGGCACTTTACGACTACATTAGATTTGGTGCTACAATAGTCTTGCGTAAAACAGAAAATCACATAAAATCGGAAAGTGTCGTTTCGGATTAGCCTGTGCGGACTGCACACGTTTATCCGAGACGACACTTTACGCAATTGTCCGAATGACCCTTTTCGCGTGTTCCAAGCCAAATAGACTCTATGGATTCATACTTATATGATGGCTTGCTTACTATCATGCATCACGGAGATGTACTAAGTCTCCTTTTCACGGAGCATGCAAATGGCTTATGAACGTGAGAGGGAATCTGCTGCATGGGAATTTAGATATCTCTTTACAATCCAATTCCAAGAAGGTATTGAGAACATGTAGTCTACAAACTCTTTAGCAAATGACGGATTTTGAACTCTTCTACCTTAAAAGCAAATGACAAATTTAATGCACCGAGTAACTTTAATCATGATAGGCCTATTCGTCTTTCATAGGATAGAAAACAGTGTACACTAGGAAAGGAGAAAAATGCTTTTTATTAAACCTATATCGTTTTCAAAAGCTATCCAACACTGGGTCCTTAAAACTCGAGATTGTGTGGTAAAAGGTTAAGCTGCTAAAAGCGATGAGCACTGAACACTTTTGAAGACAATGTAGATCAAGATTAGACTGTACAAAACCCCCGCGATGTAACTGGAAGACTGTTGTAAACGGCGTTAACCCTTTACCCCGTGTGGTATTTCTATGGTATCTCTAGTTGACCCTAAACAGCAGCAAGGATGAAGCCGTTTCTTATGTGTATATGACACCTTTTGATAGCATAGAAAACATTGTGACAAAAGGTGAAATTGCTCGTCACGAGCAATTTCACCTTTTGCCACAATGTTTTCCAAAGGCTCCTACAAGCAATGCGTAGAAATGAGTATCTATGGAGTAAAGGGTTAAACACTAAACAATCGAACGATCAATCGTGCCTTGTCCTATGCAAACCAATAGTTCGGCGAATATCTATCCGAAAATTGATAGGGTTAGTCGTTAGAAAAGTCTAAAGTTTCGGTGTCTAGTAAAAGATACACTGTAACTGGTTTTAATGCCCGCCCTAACAGGGCATGTTGTTAGAGGTTTTAAGAGCACATCAGTTCCATTCTAGCCCACTTTAGTAGCGTAAATGCACGGCATGATCATTATCAAGCTAAAAATAATTCTCTTTTTATCGTCGCGTGGATTTTGTCACGTTTCCACACCCTTTACGGCGCCACAGGCAGAGAACTAAGGACTTTTGCGAACGGTATATATTAAGATCAGACTGCAAAGAACATGCAATCTGATCTTGCATCTATACCATCAGCTTTTTTAGTGAAACATAGAAGAGAAAATATTCATTTGTCTGATTTTCAATGTGATATATTTTTTATCCGTGGATAGACGACGAGTTCATGTATCAGACGCTGTTCAAAAGAGTTACATTGTAGTAGGCTTCTCGCTTACGACAAGTTATATCAGCCTTGAGCAGCTTAAGACTAGGAAGACTTTTTTTTCGAGTCATAAAGCAGACCGCTTTTGAACGCTATCGTGACAAGAAAAAGGAACGTGGCAAAGAGAGCATGCAAGAGCTGCAATTGCGGTGTAATGCAGAGAAATGACCCTCCCCTACAAAATGACCCATGGGTCATTTCTTTACGTAGAGGAATGGCCCATGGGTCATTTCTCTGTGTAGCATAATGATCCGAGTCATTATTCTACTTAGAGAAATGACCCCAGAGGGTTATTTCTCTACGTAGAATAGTGACCCGGGTCATTTGTGGTTTGTTACTATATGGACCATGGCATATTCACAGACCAATTTTTATCATTTTCTCATATCGAGTCTAAGACAAGTTTTCCGAGTAGCTTGCACAACACCTATAAACCATTCACAGGCCCTGATAAAGAAACTGTCTGACTATATATTGGAAACTTGTAAAGCACTTTAAATAACTCATTCAGTGCGTGGCCAAATTTCGATCCTCGAAAACGTTGAGGCCACCATAAGCCATCTAATAGCTTCTTCAATCCAAAACTTTTCTGGAAGACCCTTCCCCATCCTCTTTGGAAATCACCTTCCCCTCTTGGCAATTAGCGCCCCAGGTACTACATGTACCTTCGGTATTACTATTGCGTACATTTCATTTTAGGCCAGGCGTGGCCCTGTTTGTCCTGAGAAGAGCTGGATGGACAGACAGGCGGGCAGGAGTACGAGCAGATGGATGGACGGCTGGACGAACTAATATGAATCTGTTCTTCGGTGCGTAAGTACTTTGATTCATTTACACATTCTAGCCCTGATACCAATTCTGCTCTCCCTCTTTTAGTTTCTGCATTTATATTTTTATCCCAAACTAATCCGTGAAAAAAAAAACTTGACCTACTCTAACACCCGGAATGACTGCAAAATTTCGTTTTTGATTTGATCCCTGCCAATCGTACCTTGACTCCCATCTGTTTCCGATGTACACCCCTCCTCTTTTTTGCGCTCTTTTTAAACCAAATTATTATAGTTAAACTTCAACCACTTCCTAAAAAAACAACCCTCGGTTCATTTAGACACCTGTGATGCACATTCGGCATACATTGGGTGATGGGAGCCATCATTACCACTGTTATGCCATGTCTGGTTTCTCAGGGGTACTGCGTGATTAGTGGTAAAGTACAGGACTCGTGACATGGAGGCCCGGGTTCGAGTCTGTTTGGACCCAGGTATTTGTCTTGGAAGTGCTGCTGAGCAAGACCCCCATACAGCCCTAGCATAGTACTAGTGAAACCTAGGAAGTACATTTATATTATTTGAGTTGTCGTAGTGCTATGACTGAAATAATGTTAAAAGCGATTTAAAACACGATTACATCCCATTTCTTACGACAAAACTTTTTATTACAATGTATTAACCCTTCGGCTACTAAGCGCGACTCACTGACCTTTTGTGGACAGTGTAGGTCAAGATCAGACTGCGCAGAACTGACCTTTGAACTACACTGTCAGATAAGGAGGTATTTTCTTAAAATGAAAAAAAAATTATACCATAATTCGGCTTTTTCCTGAGGCCTTGAAAGTTTTCATGTAACTTATTTAGTAGGATACGAGTTAAAATTCCGGTCAATCCCCAGCTTTTAATAACTAAATGTCTTATCGTCAAATTTAAAGCTCAAAAAGTGACTGAAAGGTAAAGGAAAGAGGAATCTGGCTCCCACGCAGACGACTTTCTTATCTCATAAATTCTTGGAGATATGGCTTGCGGGAAAGAACCGATTAACCCTTATCCTACTTGGGGAAATCAACTTTTTACCATGGGACGAAAATGTAGACTTTCCAAAGTGAAAGCATTTGCAGAATTTAAGTATGGCTCGAATGATGAAATTCGTAATTATTGCATTTGTTGTTGGCAATGCGACCTTCACCTCCAGTACAGCATTAGAACATCAGGCAAAAACCTAGATCAAACGAGATTGGAGCTTAAAACTCATACTTTATTAAGTTCGTAAAAACACAGAGGAGCGTTCCATTGGCAAAATGAGACCAGGGTCCCTATTCACCAACCATTCTTTAGAGCATTCCTTGTTTTGTTCTTCAAGATTTATTAACGGTGAAAGTATCAGAACTTCTGATTGGCTAAACCAAATGATTTAGCCAATCAGAAGTTCTGTTACTTTCACACTGACAAAAATCTGAAGAATAAGTCTAAGAATATTCTTTAGGATGGTTGGTGAATACGGACCCAGAACTTCCTCTAAAATTTCTTTACCATATAGGAGGCTAAAACCTAACAAAAAGGTGGACAAGAATGGAAAAAAATCCCACACTATAAATATACAAATTGATGTTCTTGGTAGTAAACATCTCTATCCGCTGACAATTTGTCCATAAATCATATTAGTTATGACTTGTTAGCGCTAATTTGTCCGCCGATGTCCATATTCCAGCGTGATCGTAACTTACAGACAGGAACTTTATCGATACAGCTGTATAAATACGTCCGGATATCCAGAGGCCATGATTGATTCTTACTTTTACTCAGGCAACCTGATTGGTGAGAGTTTTTCAGCCATGTTTTTGAAATATGGGGTTTATTCATCGCCGTGATTTATCATACCAAGCAAGTCATCACATAATTATGGATTTATAAAACCCATTTTGTTTAACAACCGACTGAATAAAGAGATCAAATGGTTCTTAGAGACGAAGAAAATTTAGAGCAATTAACAATAACAAAAAGTATCGATTCAGGCCAGCCTGCGCGGGCTGCGCAGGCTGGCCCGAGTCGGTGCTTTTTAGAGATGCACTAAATCCCCTTTTCACAGGGCATTGCTGATTTGCTATTGATCCTTTCCCCCATTCAGGTTAAAGATTAGCGAAGGTTTTGGAAACTAAAAGACATTAGTCCTTTGGGCATACCTAAAGTTGGTATGTACTCACTTAAGTTGTCTCGGCGAGGAAAATCTAATTAATGCCTACAAAATGGATTTTAAATGTTTCATAGATTGTCATAGAAGTCTTACAATTTTTTAAATAAATCACTCTAGACGATTTTTTTCTGAAAATTTAATTAGAAATCACGCCGTGATGAAGGAAGTTGCAAAGGCTAACCTGCCTGACGATGGATTAAAACCTGGTGGTTTTGTTGCTAGAGACCAAAGCTTTAGTCCTAAACCTCTGTTCTAGTGCCTCTAGCCCTACACCACAGTCCCATAGTGTCTTGTCCTACACCACTCTCCTGTTGTCTCTAGTTCTACACCACTGCCCAATTGTCTCTAGCACTACACCACTGTCCAGTTGTCTCTAGCCCTACGCTACTGTCCTATTGTCTCTAGCACTACACCACTGTCCAATTGTCTTTAGCCCTGCGCCACTGTCCAATTGTCTCTAGCACTACACCACTGTCTAACTGTCTCTAGCACTACACCACTGCCCAATTGTCTCTAGCCCTGCGCTACTGTCCAATTGTCTCTAGCACTACATCACTGTCCAATTGTCTCTAGCCCTACGCCACCACTGTCCAATTGTCTCTAGCACTACACCACTGTCTAACTGTCTCTAGCACTACACCACTGCCCAATTGTCTCTAGCCCTACGCTACTGTCCAATTGTCTCTAGCACTACATCACTGTCCAATTGTCTCTAGCCCTACGCCACCACTGTCCAATTGTCTCTAGCACTACACCACTGTCTAACTGTCTCTAGCACTACACCACTGCCCAATTGTCTCTAGCCCTACGCTACTGTCCAATTGTCTCTAGCACTACATCACTGTCCAATTGTCTCTAGCCCTACGCCACCACTATCCAATTGTCTCTAGCACTACACCACTGTCTGATTGTCTCTATCCTTACACCACTCTTCAATTATCTCTAGCACTACACCACTGTCCAATTGTCTCTAGCCCAACATCACTATCCTATTGTCTCTATTCCTACACCACTGTCCAATTATCTTTAGCCTACACCATTCTCCATCTTCTCTAGCCCAACAACACTGTCCCTTTGTGTCCAGCCCTACCGGATGTCTCTATGTCTTTAGCCTTAAATTACTGTCTATTTGTTTCTAGTCCTACACCATCGTCCCTTCATTTCTACCCAACACCACTGTCTCACTGTCTTTAAGCCCTTCACCCCATCCAATTGTCTCAAAGCCTTATATTAATGTTCCTTCGTCTCTAGCCCTAACCAACTGTCCCGTTATCTCTAGCCCATTACCTCTGTACCATTGGCTATAGCCCTACACCATTGTTCCATAGTCACTATTGTCCAATGTCCAGTTGTCTCTTGTCCTGCACCACTGTCCCTTTGTGTCGTTTCCTACACCACTATCCCATTTTCTCTTGCCCTGCAACAATGTCCCATTGCCTCTAGCCCTACACCACTGTGCCGTTGTTTCTAGCCCTACACAAAAGTCCAATTGCCGCAAGTCTTACACCACTGTTCCATCGTCTCTGGCCCTATCTACTATCCCATTGATCTAGCCCTACATCATAGTCTCATTGTTTTTAGCACTACTCCACTGTTTCATTGTCTCATGCCATACACCACTGTCACATAGTCTCCAGACTTAAATAACTTTCTCATTGTCGCTTTTTCTTTATCATTGTCTCCTAGTCCATAAGCTTACCCCGTTATCTCATCAGTGTCTCTTCTCCTACACCACTGTCTCATCAGTGTCTTGTCATACACCATAGTTTCATTGCCTCTAGCCTTTACCACTTTCCATTGTCTTTATCGCTACAGAACTGCCAAATTGTCTCTAGTCCTACACTACTGTACCACTGTCTTTTGCCCTTCACCACTGTCTTATTGTTTCTAACCTTTCACCACATATTGTCATTTCAAGGTTCTTTTGGCGAGAATAATTTTTCATTGTGTATCAAATTAGCGGAAAGTGCAGATTCAAGACCAGACTGCACCGCTTTCCGGGCTAAAGAACTAAATCGAAGATTATTATGAACTCCACACTACTCCCATTATCTCGTTTTTAGCCGTCAGGTTTGTATCTCCGTTCATACTGCTTTTCTTTCTGAGGTTCGTTTTCATTAATATTCATGATTCATAAATAATTTAAATCCAATGTTTTGATAGGAAACTTATACATGTACATACGGAGTCTAAATTTTACTTCATAGGAAGAATGCGCCTTTCGTCGTAAGTTTCACAAAATGTATTATGGAACCAGTGGATTTGCATTTATTATCTATGTGGCGATAGACACAAAACAGGCCGATACCATAGGAGGATACTTCGATAATATTGGATATGTAGAACTAAGAGATGTGGTTAAAGTAGTCATACTTAAGTTAAACACAATTTTTGTTTGTCTGCCAAATTTACAGTGATGATAAAACAAGACACATAAACTAACGAGTGACGACATGATGACAGAAACAAAACATAGCACGGCACAACAGGAGGATACTCGAATAGTATCGAACATCCAGAACTTAACAACAACGATAAAAATAGTTATACCACAAAATGACGACTTGTAACACCCCTGAAAGAGAAGACTTTTGAAAACAATTGTGGGAAAAGGAGAACATGCTGGTTACCAGCATTTTCTCCTTTTCCCACCATGTTTTTTACCCTAACAAAGAATAATCATTTCATATGAGCCACATTGTCATCAGCAAATGCTTTCAATTTGGACAAGTCTAAAATCTTGTCGTGTAGTAAAAGTTTAAACAAATATTTTTGTTTGTCTGCTAGGTTTACAGTGATGATTAGACAAGACACACATGCTGACGATGGGGTGACAAAAACAAAACATATCATTGTGAAATAGCGAGGATAAAGTAGATGACCTTGCACTTCCATGATGTTATAGTCATGCAAACATCTGTTTCATATTTGAGCTATGCTCTCTGAAAAGAGGGTCTTAAATGCGTCTGCAAAAAGTATTGACCCGCCTCAGCCTGTGCATGTATTCGCCAGCCATTCTATTTATGTTATTCTAAACCAGATTTAGACAGTATGGTAAACAATATCTGATGTTGCTTATATAAATCATTTGGGTTAGCCTTTCAGAAATTGTTTCATTGAAATTTAAAAAATCCTAAATACAGTGAATATGTGCCCTGGTTTTCAAACGACTACACAACAAAATTAGGGCGGTTTTCACCATACAGTGTTTAAGTCGTCTAAATTTCGAGAAAAGATATCTAACTGGACGAGAACGAACGTCATATACTAATGTGTAGCCATATTAATGTGTATGACGGCTGTTCAAGATTTTTGGAAATCGAAAAGAACTTCATTTTGTTGGTGAAAACAGCTCCAGTACAACAAGCAGTTACAGGAAGCTAACAGCGGACGCCACTAAGGTACACCGTGCTTGCATACTTTACCGTGAAGCCAATTCCAACGGTTGCAGAGAAGGAGCCTACTTGAAATTTACCCTGGTCGAACTGAACTAACAAGGACGTCTTACCGACACCGCTGTCGCCCACCAGAATAGTCTGAAATTATACGAATAAGTACTTAAATAATACGAATAACAATATTCATATCACATCTGACACTTCCCTGGTCAAACATAACAGGGATTTTTAAGAACATAGATTTTACTGTCACCTACATAGATAGCAGGAATGATACGCATCACGATACATGTAACATGCATGATTAAAATCTCTTTTTGAAATGACAAACAAGAAAAAAGTTTGGCTAATTCTGCGAGCACCAATCAGGATAGCTGAAGTGGTACGAATAAAGATGCAAGTGATCACACTAATAACGATCTGAAAAAAGACGATATAAATAAAGATAAAAATACATGTATCAATGAAATCTCAAATACTCGAATATATATACAGCTATTGAAATAATTCTGGTAGTCTGAAATTAATGAATAACGAAACGAATATTGACATGAACAAGAAAACTAGGAACAATATAGGGTCCAATAGAAATCCTAAAGCTCACTGGAAGGCCATTCTTTTTTAAGATCTTTCAGCTACTGAGATTCTGCTTCCCGTGTCAGCCATTGAGCGTTTGCTAAGTTTTATTTGAGGGACTATCAGTGATCACTAAAAGAGAGACCTAGTGAAATAACAACCAAGACCTCTCAGAGAGATCGACGGAAAACCCAAGAGACTACCAGAGAGTTGCAAATGAGATTATAAATAATAGATCTTTGCTCAAAACAAGTTGGCGACAAAAGATGTTGGAAGAATGTTGTAGATTAGTTCTGTTGCAATAGAGAGTATCGTGGAATATATAATTGTTGTAAAGCACGTTTATCAAAAAAGAATGGTCCTTTGATGATGCTAGAGCTGCAGGGGCTTACAAAGGATATTTTCCTGGATCACGTGCAAACGAATAGAGGCATATGTTTAGAGTCTTTTACAAAGGATTGAAAACACAGTCATTGAAGAAAATACGAAATCCAAAAAAAAAAAGTCTTAAACTATACTTAAAAATATTGCTGATAATTCTTCAAAAGTAAAGTAATCTTCCCTGTGGTATTCGAAATGCGGGTGACATTTGTCAGTCTCCCTGTATCCCGAATGTGTCCTGCTTTATCAAGGATGAATTGAGTTATTAGGTCATGAACTATCCAAACTCATCTCAAAAGTAGTGCTTAATTGCTCAGACATTGATCATTTGCCGAAGTTCGTGTAAGGGGGCCGATTTAAACCCAAGTCCTATCTCTAAGTGCACAATTGTTCAAACAACCATGTCCGTATTCACCAACCATTCTTATGAATGTTCTTAGTCCTAATCTTCAAGGTTTTGGTTTGAAAGTAACAGAACTTCTGATTGGTGAAACCAAATGGTTTAGCCAATCAGAAGTTACTTTCACATAGACGAAGGTCTGAAGAATAAGACTAAGATTGTTCTTAAAAATGGTTGGTGAATACGGACCCGGCTCTTGTGTTTATTTTGACTCCTATCCTGCCAAAAAGAAATCAGTTTGCAATAAAAACTCTGATATTGATTATCAAAATTGTGTTTCGGGGAACAATATCTCCTTACCGGATGATGTAGATCCTCGCTGTCCGCAAAAAAAAGGTCAATGAGTCGCGATAAGCAGCCTAAGGGTTAAACTCTCTTCAACAACGGGTATAGCTGCATCGTCATATATTGGTCGTGTTGCTAAAATTAAAGACTTTTTTACAACTATTAGTCTGGGGTCCGTATTTACCAGCCAAGAAGACTATAATAATAGAATAATCTTAGTTAAATAATCTTAGTTTAGTTCTTGGAGAATTTTCGAAATTCGTAAGTATTAGGTCCAAATGGCCTACTTCGCAAAACCAACAAGTTTAACCAATCAGAACTTTTGTTAATTTTTAAATCTCAATTAGTATGTAAATCTATATAATACAAAAACTATTCTCAAGAACGATCGATGAATATGGACCGAGGGAAATCCTTTCAAACAAGTGGTAATCCATTGGTCAAAAATTCGGTAAAGTGTCTGAACGGAGCCAAGGAAATGCTTCATTAGTGATTTACGATAATGATTTTGTCATTCAAATATTCTATGGTAACGTATCGGCGATAACACAGGATGTCACGTATTTATACTGTTCCTTATAGCACTGAATGTTTTTACATATTACCAGACGTCACGTCTAGATTAGGGCCGACACTTTCCCCTAAAATTGTTTCTGATAGGCAATCATTTACAACATTTTTTTTTGCGTCAGGTCTTTCACCCATATTTGCAATCTCCGAGCAGAGTTGTCGTTCGTTACTCTCAACATACATCTTTGCAACGGGCTAAATGACAAGAATCTTGTCAAGCCGAGGAAAATATTTTTTATTACTGTTTAACTGTTTCGTGTGTAACATAATAAAATAGACAAAGAAAATATGATTCCTGATACATAATAGATGCATTCAAATTGATGACTTTACCTGTAGCCTATCCAATGGAACTATTTTTTCAAGCTTCTTTACTGATCAGAATCTTACGCGTAGTGTAAAAAAATGGCTGCGCCCATGAATGATGACAACAGGTTCGACACAATGATTGATCTAAGTTTGTAAGATTAAAAAACAAGTTATCGCCATTTTGAGTTATGGTCATGTGACGAAAATATCACGTGATGACGGACTTCTTTCTTAGCCAACTACAATGAATATTTCGGGGGATGTCAAGGTAGAACTGCCTTACACAATATTGATTACCTCACTATCCCTTGTTTTTATCGACACTGAGGAAGAAGCGTTGTGAAAACACCATGGAGTCAGCCTTTTTTTCCTTTTACCACAACGTTTTCAAACCTACCGAAGACGAATTTCATCATTAATCTCATCATAAAATGCTTTTAATCTTTTATAGTCTATAATTTGGTCGTGAGGAAAAGAGTCGAACTTGCTTTGTATACGGATTAAAACGTTTCCTCCAGCAGGAGATTATATTAAGTTTATAATACTCCAGAAGACTCTATCTGAAAACACCGTGGCAAAAGGAGAAATTGCTCGTCACAGTGTACTCATGCATCAAACATACATTGATAATCCGTATTTCATGAAGGCGTGTTCAAGAACATTTACAAAGTCGTCTGCAGCAGATTTGATTCAGGCGGTAATGAACAAAATGACATTAGTGACTCTTGCTATAGATATGAAGCCCCGCAATATTGATAAACTTTTTCCATAGAGAGCGCGCTTTGGCGACATTTCTATCGCCCGCCACAACTTAATGTCTGAGATGGCGTAACATACAAGACCCTAACGCGTCTGTCTGTGCGTCTGTTATATGTGTCTGTGTTTGTGTGTATCTGTGTTTGTGTGATTGGCTACCTGCTTGCCTGTCTGTCTACCCGACTGTATCTTATAAACATTCGTATTCGAGCAGTTTTAAATGTGAGACGGTTGGGGGGAAAATGGACAAAGTGCTGATGCATTCTGCATACCTCGGGTGATGGGAGCCATCATATCCCCTCGGCAGTAACTGTTGGATTGATATGTGTCAGATCGGTACATTCATCCCCCAGAAATACCCCGGTTTACCATGCTGAAAATTGTAAGGCTCCTCTTACAAAAGAAAGCATGATCGAGTTTCAATTTTTTATCAAAATCTTTTTAACTATATTTCAGTTGACAAACAGTTCATGCATTCATTTTTAACGTGGTCCATCAACTCCAATTGAAGTTTTCACTGACAAATAGACAGATGTGAATAATTTCATCGAAGTTGTTTATGTCGTTGCTAAACATCTGTCAGTGGCGCGCGACATATATAATCAGGTGATTCTCTTTTCAAAATGGAAATTTCCTTGATATGGACGAGGTTCGAGGTAGGTACGGAATCGGTCGTGTTGTGACGAGTGAGCGCAATCACTAACTCTGTCTTTAAGGGGTGACGGCTATATGGATACGTCAAAGTACGTTTCAAAATAAAGGACAAGAAATCGATTGCGGCTTATAAAGTTTTCAAAATGTAGTAAGAGAAACCGCAAGCAACCGAATGGGAGATGACGAAGACGTGGATGAAGAAAAACACCGTGCAAAATGATGGCATTGCTTGCCAAGAAAACTCCTGAATTTAACACAAAATTTCAAACCGTTAAGTTGCTACACGCGACTGGATGCGTTTTGAGGACAGCATTAATTCAAGATCAAACTGCACAGTTCGTACATTCTGATCTTGGATTTACACGTAGTCTGTGCAAGTCATATACTCATGCTAGACTGACCTGTCTAGCATGACGCATCACTATCCTGTACAAGAATATAATACGCGGCACGCAGAACCAAAACTCTGCAGCTAATAGGCAGCAAGTGGAAAATGGCTATAAATTGGAAGTCAGTGGAGATATCAGGCCTGTTTTTTTTCTTTCAGTTGTAATTATTTGAAAAGGGAAAAATAATTTTAAAATGTATCATTGTGTACTCCAACCTTTGTATACAGTTGTTATAGAAATTTAGGGAAAAACGTAATTTTGGAAGGTGCTTTTTTTTTTTTACAGACAATCACATTAGGGCTTACCAACATCCACAGCAAAGGTTCACCATGCTAGCTTACATTTTGGCCATTTTTATAGGCCTGTAGGGACTGTGTCAACAAATGGTTGTTGTATAGGCAATGTGCTAGCTAACCGTGGCTGGATGAATGGTACCAGTTGGCGTTGTTTTGAATCAACTTATAGATCTACTTCTATTTTCAAATTCGTTGCATCGATAGCCTCCTTCACAAGCAGTTCGGTTCTGTACTCAGAATGCCAAAATCGCATAATGTATCTAAATAATGCTACCAAGCGAAGACAATCTACACTGTCGGATACAGTGACAAAAAGCACTTTATAATTGTATTTTAATTTAATGGACCTCTCATTTCTTAATAGACGAAGGGTACACTATAGGTACATAAAAATACAATCATTAGAAGGCTCGATTATATCGGCGATCTTCTATATGCTGCTGGAGAAACCAATCCATTACGGTTTTAGGAAATGAAAAGAACAAGAGGAGGAAACATCGTGGAAGATTCCCCTATTTGCCATGAAATTTTTTAACCTTAGAACGCCAACGAAGATGTCTCAGTCTAGAAATAAGACAAGCACTTCTCTTAGATTGTTTGAGTCCAGACTATCTTAACGGCGCAGACATAGTGGATCACAGATCAGACTGCACGTTTTGTGCAGTCTTGTCTTGATAAACACTGGTCTCAGATGTAACTGTAATAAATAGAAGTGCTTATAAAGCTGGCTTTAAAGGTAGCGGGTAAAACTTTGATAGATACGTCAAAATAAGTTTATCAGACGCATGAGAGAGAAGGAGGGGGGGATATCGATTGTGTTCCATATGCGGTTAGATAAACCACAAGCATCTATTTTCATTTAATTGGGAAAAGAAATAATTTAGGCTTACTCTAAAAAAGAGTTTCTGACAAACAGAAAACATTTTAGCGAAAGGCTAAATGGCTCATCAAATATTTAGACCAGTCATGCTTCATTTATCAGCAGCTTACCAAATGTAGGCCTACGCAAAAAGATGCTGTTACCTCCACAATGATTTCATACGTTTTTTTTTTCGTATTTATCATAGGAACATATACAAGTGTTTTTTTAAAGCTCAACTGTGGCCACCACTTGGTGTCTGCACTTTTTGGGTTTCCTGGAGAGGAAACATGAAGACACCCCCCACCCCCGTGTAAGACCTCCGGGATCCCAACTCCAGCGGAAGAGCTGAAACAGCGTGTAAAACATCATAGAATAAAAAAAAATAGAGCAATGGGAATGCCTTGATCAGTTGACCATGCTAAAAAGAAACCAGATGCTTTTTTCCAAAACAATGCTGTTTTCATACTTTCCGTCTAACACCCACTCGTCACAACTCGGCCTTTTCTGCATCTACATCGAACTTTCATCCTTGTACAGGAGGTTTCCATTTTGAACTACCAATCACATTATCTTTTAACATGATGGCGCCTATGTAAATCGCTTAGCGACGACATGGACAACCACGGCGAAGCTATTTACATCAACGACTTGTCTATGAAAGCTCCCTACGGAATTGATAAAGCACGCTTAAAATCAAATGTACACACTGTTCATCGACAGAATATCCTTAGAAAGATATCGACAGGAAATTTTGATTCACGTTTCTTTTTCCCTTTTGGAAGAGGAGCCTTACAATTGTGAAAACAGTTAAACGTTGTACTTCCGGCGCAAAAATGTACCATGTAGGTGCAATCACGCTCCATGATAGAGCCGAGGGACTTGATCACCGTATCACCCGAGGTTTGCCAAATGATACCACCTTGTGCCTACGTCTTCCGTATATGGCTACAGGGACCGCTTAGAACCAGCTAAAAGGTAACAATCTTAGACTTGTCCAAATGTAAAGGTGTTGTCAACGACAAATGTAGCTAAAATGATGACTCTATAGACTTTGAAAGGAAAGAGAACTTTGTGGGGAAAGGAGAAAATGCTGGTCACCAGCATTTTCTCTTTTCTCAGAAAGTTTTCAACCCCTCTCCTTTTTAGGGTCATAAGGTAGTAGACCCCTAATACCTCTAGTGCTGAATTGCATAAAGTTTTCTTGATAGCTGATAAATAAGGATAATAATAATACTTTTGCACATTTTAACGGAACAGAAATTTCTTCATGCCTATCTTGAAATTATTTGTAGATACTTTTGTTAGTTTTCAGAAAAGGAAGGTAATTATTATCTCTCTTTGTAATGAAAATATAGTAGATCTATTTTTAGATTCATAAATGATAATTCTAAAAACGGGAGAAGTGGCTTGGTTAAAGCAGTACAATAACACTGTTTTTTTTATTATAGCAAATTTTGTAGGATAACATTATTGTGGAAATAGCTGTTTTCTATTAGGGGGTCTACTACGGTAAAACTCAGAATTGCTTGGTAAAGGGCTAAACCTAACGCCTTCTATCTGTACAATGTGACAATTTGACAATGAATCGATTTGAGGTATTGTTGATAATTACGCCATAGTTCTGCAGAACGGAGTCGTATGAATCGTTATTAATTCACGTAGCACTGACACAAATCCAATTCGGAAACAATCTGTGCAGATATTTGTAACTGTCGTGGGTAAATTAATGTGGACCGTGAGTATTCCCAGAGTAAGTCTTATCACCCACCAACGGAATCCGTTACATTTTCAAGGATGTAACGCCCATATTACACTTTTTCATATACGTATCTTCAACGTTTTCTGTTCAAATACATATACTGCGACATGTGAATTGAATTATAGGACAGGAAAAGGTCGTACCAAAATATAAATGTCAAATACGATCCTGAAAATGGTTTAATGACATAACACGTGTGCGGACCGCTTTCGGCTTGGTTTCCAATTCGATTGGTCGAAATGTTATATACTCTGTAGTAATATTAATCCGCCGTTCACATTTAAAGAATTTTAATATCCGTTTGCCAGTTCTTGAAGTTTGCCTATGACCAGTAAAATGAACGACAGTGTTATATAATTACTTTCCTGGTGCTTAAATTGGCGTCTCGCAGGAAAATTTAACATCGACATCGACCTTTGGTCTAGCAAGACAAAAAAATATGCCGCGCTGATCGGACAACTAATTAGAAAAGTTATATCGTAATATTACGTGCGCACTCAAATGAGAAAAAATACAACAAGAAAATATTGAGGCATAACATCAATGGCGCAGCAAATCAGTTGTTTCTGAAATAGGGCACAGCGATTGACCTATTTACCGAAAAAAAAAAAAAAAAATCAGTCCAAATAAAAAAGCAAAGTTGGGGCGGGTTCGATCTGGTAATGAAAGAACTATATTTTTGCATGTATGTTTAAAAAGTCCATTTAGTAAACAACATGGCTACCTCCACAGGCACTTTTTTAAAGGTGGGTATTTAGAATTTTTACATCTCACCAAATTAAAAAATATATATATCGCTGAAATTAATATGAAAAAATAATACAAATCACCAATAATTAAGAACCATAAAATTATAAATATATATATATTTTTTTTTTGACGGTATTCCCTTAAAAGGCTACGTAGCCTCTTAAGCTATTTTTAGATTTCGAGCCAAAAATCAAAATAGCACTGTGGGAATGTAAAGTGACTGGCACGTGTCTAATAACACTTAAATTCCATTACTAGACAAACATGTAATAATTATTTTCCATAATGTCTTCTTCGGAGGCTATGTTTAAACTTCGTCTGTGTATTCCTGTATATAAATGAGAAAATTGATCATCTAAAAATAGAACGTGTCTCCCGTTCGTGTCAATCTGGGCTTTAGTAAATCTCTAATTTCTCGTGTTGTCGGATGGTTTTGGACTACTGGGGTTTTATGAATGCAAATTAAAAGGCTTTGGGAGTATAAGGTTGGTTTTTTTGCATTTTGTAAAATTTTCTTTCCAAAATCTGAAGGGCCACCTTTAAGAGCGAATAAAAAGATATTGTCGCAGCTCATGCGGCGCCAAAATGAAGGATACAACACGAATACTAAAAATTGAATAATCTGATATCTGACGACCGCCAGTTATCCCCCTTAAAAATATGCAAAAAGATGGGAATCTATCCAAAAAAGATTTCGGAGTGTTGGATGATAAATGTATCCCACCATTTAACGCAAGCCTCAATTTTTGGGTATGTACCGATTTCAAAAACTATTAACCCTTTTGCTATTTATCGCGACTCATTAACCTTTTGCGGACAGCGTAGATCAAGATCAGACTGCACAGAACGTGCAGTCTGATCTTGTATCTGCGATGTCCGATCTAGAGATATTTTTCCCCGAAACATACCTTCGGAATAACAATTTTTGTGTTTTTACTATCGAATTGAAAATTTTATTTTAGTTATTTAGCAGGATAAGGCTTAAATTACGCCTTTGTTGTGGGGGGCGTTTGGTGTGGTTACCCGTCATAAAGAAGTCCACTGGGGGAGGGGCATAAAAAGCATATCGCGATGATTGATCACTACCCACACACAACAATTCTGCAGAGATCTCTGGAATAAGTACGTTGCCTACAGCTTGATTCTGGGCGGAATAAAAAACCGTTTAATTATAAGAACCACTAAATCAAATGCGTGTGTACACTTGTATCTAATTTTCCCAAACGACAAAAATTTAAAGTGGTCCAAATTGAAAGCACTTGCAGACGACAAAATAAACGTAACTCAAAAATTGAAATTTGTTTCCAGCAGCGTAGAAAAGGAAAAAGAGAAAATAATGCATGGTTACCAGCATTTTCCCCTTTTCCAACAATCTTTTCAAAAGGCTTCTATCTCAGGGTCGTAAAAACCAAGAATTGTTTGATAAGGTTTAAGCAATAATTTCAGAGTTTTAAATGACTAAATCAGATTGCCTATGTTCACAGGTTATAAGAACGGTGTTCTATGCAATTTGAACTCGAAATACCGATTTTCTTTACATAAGTACTTGATTTACAAAGAGTTACAAAGAGTTCGGAACAGATTTTCTTTTGGAGAGGAATATGCCATAAACTTACAGACTATGAGGGCATTTTGTAAGAGTTAACCTCAGACAAGAGTCTGATGCATCCTGCATTTCAAAATACTGTTGACCTTGACAATGATAAAGATGGATTTATTTAAGATTTAGTCCCCTCCCTCCAATCCCTTGCCGTAGGCTGTAGGCATATCTGATATGGAATGTTACTTGGAGACCAAAGTCTTTATAGAACTTTGGAATAGGATACAATATATAGAAACTAGAACGGGTACAAGACCCCAGTTCTTCTTCGAGTGCATCGACTCTTGGTTTTTAAGCACAATGCACCGATACGCACAGGATTGCCTCTGGGTTTACTTAACTCTTTACCCAACGACAAAATTTTAGGTTGGTCCAAATTGAAAGCATTTGCAGACGACAAAATAAACACAACTCAAAAGTTGAAATTTGTTTCCAGAAGGGTAGAAAACATTGTGGGAAAAAGAGAAAATGCTGGTTACCAGCATTTTCTCCTTTTCCCACAATGTTTTTAAAAGGTTTCTATTTTAGGGTCGTAAAAACCATGGATTGTTTGGGAAGGATGGGAAAAAATGAAATATGTATGCACAGATCGGGAATGGATCGATCGGTAGCACTGTCCTTACCGGGGCCATCAATGTCCAATCCATGCATTCTTATCTTATCAAAATGCTCCAACCTTTAAAACTGACAAACAAAATTTGCATTTTACGCAGCAACACATATTAAAAGTATTATCACTCTTGCTTGTTCTTTTTTTTTTTACTGAGTTTAGCGCCGTTTTCAACATTGTTTCAGTAATATCGCGTTGTCCAGTGCAACGATTCATGCATTTCTGAATTTTCTTGTACTAGTAAATCTCTCAGTATTCTTTCAAAGCTGGCTGCTTTCC
Source organism: Tridacna crocea (assembly GCA_943736015.1). Taxonomy (NCBI): domain Eukaryota; kingdom Metazoa; phylum Mollusca; class Bivalvia; order Cardiida; family Cardiidae; genus Tridacna; species Tridacna crocea. The sequence goes on along the minus strand of OX031056.1, from coordinate 18,612,725 downwards.
CGCATAATCATCGTCGAAACATTGATCAGCAGAGAGAGAGAGAGAGAGAGAGAGAGAGAGGAATGAGTCCTGTCGCAATGGCTGTCATCAATCCTCAGAGAGAAATTGGCCCAACTAGATATTCGAACAGCCAATCCCCTGCTCTCAAGTCCTGTAACTCTTTTCCAAACGACAATTTTTTTGACTGAACCAAATTCGAAGCATCTGCAGACAACAAATTAAATCTTGTTATTATGATGAGTTCTGACTCTGGTAGGGTAGAAACTATTGTGGGAAAAGGAGAAAATGCTGGTTACCAGCATTTTCTCCTTTTCTCACAATGTTTTCTATAGCTTCTCTCCCAGGGTTGTTAAAATTCGAGATTGTGTGGTAAAGGTACACGTATGCGATTGACAGCGGAACTGGACACTACACACAATCAACAAGAAAACTAGATAATGTTCACTTGAGACATGCTTGGTCTGAGAATTGTTTCCTCACCTCTAGCTCTATCGAGGTTGATAATCAATAGGTACAATATCCATCGATTATACGGCTATCAAGCTGTTTAACCCTTTACATTATAACCCAGTGGTTTGAGGAAGATAAGTTTTTAGGCATAAGAAACAACAATGTGTGAACAGGAGAAAATGCTGGTAACCGTCATTTCCCCTTTTACCACATTTAATCTGTCGTCAGTAAGACGATTGAAAAATGGGGGAATCTTAAAGTTTTTTGTTTAGGAAAGAGATGGCACCCTTTGCCTGATATTACTGTACTGTTTGAAGATCAAAACCATAAAAAATATAGTAGTAATTAGATGGAGAAATGGGTGCAGGAAAGTTATTTTTTAATTATTATTTTCATTTCCACAACATTTGTTTTTAGAATATAATAACGGTTGTTTAACCCCCCCCCCCCCACCACCACCACCAAAGAGTTTCCCACACCTGACGTGATAAATGACTTTAAATACGAGGGTTGTTCGGAAAGTTCGTAGAATTTTGTTATAAATCACCCAATATTCTTAGTATTACAAAGAATTTTATACCTACTTCAACTTTAAGACCTGCTTAAAGATCAATTTTCACGAACAGTTAAATCAATTCCGAATAACGCAATCAGCTTTCTGATTGACCGAGACATTCTGTCAGTGCAAATTAGTTGGCTAGTCCCAGAATTTAGAATTAGAACCAGATCTCGTACGATCGATTAACCCTTTACCGCACAATCCTTACTTTAAACACCCCTGTAAAACAAGCTTTTTTGAAAACATTGTGGAAAAAGAGGAAAATGCTGGTCACCAGCATTTTCTTCTTTTCCCATAATGTTTTCATACCTTCCTAAAAAATCAATTCTTTAGTAATGTTCATTTTGTCGTCTGCAAACGCTTTCAATTTGGACCAGTCTAAAATTTTGTCATTCGGTAAGGGGTTAACACGGCCTCTTAGATTACTTAACTCGGAACATACCTTATGTATTGTCGTTTCATCATAGGGTTCTATATGGTTATCTTGTTGACCTCCTGGCTGAGGTTTTGGACTGGACATGTTTAAGTTTGCCATTGCAAAGTGAAACAGTTTCTCACAACCTTTGATTAGATATAAAGCCCCATATGTCTCAATAACTGGTTGCTCTATCCCAGATGCTGCCGATCTTCGTGTCTTCAAGGTTCGGTCGGTATATACTGCCTCTCTTTCTCCTACTACGGTGTAATAATTATTATCATTACTTTAAATCCAGTTTATTTTTCAAGAAGCATCCCGAACTTAGCCGTTCTTTAATTGTTTTTTTTTTTATCCAGTAAATACAGGAATCAAACGTAACCACAAAGATACAATAAATGGAAATCACTCAGGATAAACAATTTTTTTCGCCGGAATCGATCGATCGGAGTTCGGAAACAACGTATTCCTTACTTTCAATAGAATTTGCTGAACATCTCTCCAATTTTCCAATACTCTGGGTCTGTAGAAAAAGTTCGTCTGCTAGCAAAACTATCGATTTTCCGCCACTGACATATACACTGCTTTCCGTGGCACAAAAACGATAAATTGCAAATCGATATGCCATGGAGGACAGAGCGCTGTGACAAGCAAGGCTCCCTGGTATTTTTACTTCCGGTCGCACCATTTGAGAACTTCCGTTGTGACATGCTGGCGTGTAGATTATCTGCATTTAAGTTTAATGACCTGGTGTTGCTTCTTTACCGCATAATCTCTTGCAGAACCCTTTTTTTTGTATTTCGATTTCTCCCTTTTTTCCCCACGATGTTTCCACAAGTATCCGTGCAAAAACAAACAAACAAACAGTTTTTCATTATTCATTTTTAACGGGATCATTTTGAAATTGGTCTATTGCAAATAGATCTACTGCTAAAGGACTTATCATGACTTGCCTAAATTGAAATTACATGTAGGCTATTTGCGTACAAAAGATTACATTTATATAATAATAATCAAATTTCCGATTTAATGTAAGTTTCAGAATGTCTGATCTAAACCAAGCTAACCAATCAGACTTGGTATAATTCAAAAGGTATAGCTAATCTCATTTCGTGTTACTTGCTGACACAATGATTAGACTTAGACTGCTGTTTTGAAGGATTTATGAATACTGTCACAGATTTTTTAAAATCAAGTTAACCCTTATCCTGCTGAAGAAAACAAATTAAAACTTTCAAACCGATATTAAAAATAGAAATATTGCTATTTGAAAGGTATTTTTCGAAATATGGGATGTCCCTATCGGACAGCGTAGATCCAAGATCAGACTGCATGTTCTGTGCAGTCTGATCTTGATCTAAGCTGTCCGCAAAAGGTCAGCAGCCTAAGTGTTAAAATCAATAAGCAGACAATTATTGAGGGAATAGAAAGGTACGTGACTGCCGTTCATAAGGCAATTATTTCTTTATTGGCTTCATTCTTCCCTGTTTTTTACATCGTGCGAATTTGGCGTTGAAATAACGAGATGGACCTCTTTATGAAACACCTTAACCGTGCTCTGTGAAAAGGAGCATTATTGCATCTGCAAAAGTATCGACCAAGGTCAACCTGCACAGATTGAGCAGGCTAACCTGAATCAAAACTCTTTGCTGTTTGTTTGTATTCTGAATGTCTCAACTTTGGTAGCCTTCTCCCTATGGCTACTTGGCTAGGTAGAAGAATTTTAAAGTTCTCCCTATATAAGCCCATATAAAACCTGTGACCCCCGGCGGAGGGCCAATTTTTACCCCAGGGCTATAATTTGAAGAAACTTTTTAAAGGTTTTCTAGATAAACCTATAAATTTGGTAGCCCAAGGCCTTACGGTTTCAAACAAGAAGATTTTAAAAGATTTTCAAAATTGTTCAGTTTTGTTGCTATGGCAACTTGAGTTTTTGAAGGAATCAAATTCTTTAAAGAAATTCCGAAGAGAACCATATCAGGATAATTTCTGTGAAGTTTCATCAAAATTGGATGGGTAGTTTCAGAGAGGATGTTTAGATAAAAGTTTACGGACGGACGGAAGGCCATGACAAGCCCGCTGGCCTTCGTACAATGGAGCTTAAAACGATAAATTGATGAATTCCTTGCTCTGAATCACCTACAGCGTCGACAAAAAAGAAATTAGATATCAGTTACGTGAATAAAGATTTTTCGGCTCAGATTCTTAAACTCTTCACTAAATGTTTAGAGTTTTAACCACTTTTGGAGAGATGCTTTAGATGGGAAGGCATGGTTAAAAAAGGAGAAATTGTTGGCAACCACCAGTATGTTTTGTACCCTTTTTAGCATAAATACTATCATATTAGACACTTGATATGTCGTGTGCATATGCTTTTTTGACAGGTCTTAATTCGGCCGCGTGGCAATGACACGAGGTTGTTTAGAAAGACATTGTGAAGAAACGTGTTTTGCCTCAGGAAATATTTTTAATATAGCTGTTATAAATTGTTCTTCATTTAGCACATGGAAGAGAATCAACCCTACAATTAGCGACTTGATAATTTGGGATTGTTGCTGAACTTTGCACCACACGTGACATTATTATTAGTATGGCTCGTAACACGCGAAAAAGGGCATTCGGACATTTGCGTAAAGCGAAGACTTGGATCAGCCTGCGCAGATTAATCCGAGACGGCACTTAACGACATTAGATGTTGTGCTACAGTAGACTTGCTCGAAAAAGAAAATTACCTAAAAACGGAAAGTGCCGTCTCGGATCAGCCTGCGCTGACTACGCAGACTGATCCGAGATGGCACTTTACGCAAATGTTCGAATGCCCCTTTTCGCATATTGCAAGCCAGTATCGATCCGACTCTATAACAGGCGAAAAGGATTTACACAGGCTCAAAAATTCGAAGCATTTTGCTAACGTCCCAAATGTTTGTTTGTCTTTTCCGACATGTTGAAAATGTTGTGGGAAAAGGATATAATGCTGGTTACCAGCATCAACTCCTTTTCATTATGTGCTTTTATACGCAGACCTGTTTGGAAAGAAAATAAATACTTGACCAAAGTGACGGCATTTGCAGACGACGAATAAAATTTGGTCACATTCCTCTATTGACAACATTACGCGAATTAAAAAAGGACAATATGCTGGTAACCAGCATTTTTTCCTTCTCCCACAATATTTTCTACTTTCCCAATGTCAAGTTTCAATCTCTGAGTCACGTTTATTTTGTCGTTTGCAATTACTTTGAATTTGGACTAGTCTAAAATTTTGTTGTTTGGTAAAGAGTGGACTCTTCACCACAGAACAAAATTTCAGACCTACTCAAACTGAGAGCGCTTCATGGCAACAATTTCAATGTGTTTCATGAGGTTTGCCCATTAAAAGAGTAGAAAAGATTACAGGGAAAAGAGAAAATGTTGGTATACAGCCACTACGAGTCCCCTTGGGTTTAGTAAAGATACTAGGGATAAAAAAGATCACAGCCGACAGTTTTTTTTATAATACATTTTATTATATATACTTACAGAAAAGTAAACAATTTTTGATGACAGATTTTTTTCATTAAAAGAATTTTCTCCAGATATCTTAAAAGCGTTGAAATAGAATTCAAATATGTTGAATTGTATGTACAATATTGTCATGAATCTGTCCGACTATAATTTAAAGCAAAATCAGTATCACAGAATTAAGTCAAAATGTATAAAAAGAATAACAAGAATCAATATCAACTTTCAAAACACAGTCTTTGTTCGATAATAAATACCACTATTTCTGTCAGAGGAATTGTTTCAGCTGATCACACAGACTTTTCACTCTAGAGGACAAGGCCTTTAGATTTTCTACATCTACGCCTAATACTCCTGCCAGACCTTTGACCTGAAAGGAAACAGACATGAATTATATTATAGTTCATGTGTCTATTTTTAGAAATGTTATGGGTAAAGAAATGTTGCAATTTAAGCTGGGGGGAATTATTTCCCCGTCACAGCAAATATATTCCTCCTGCCGAAAATACTTTTTTTGTTCAACTGTTAAAAGTACTAAAAGTGGCATTCGTTGACAAAATTATCAGATGCAATATAACATATAATTCATTTCATCAACTTGTGGTTAATATTTGCCTCAAAAGGGAAAGGTCTGCGAAAATAACTTGTGCCTTACGGCACCCGTTATTTTCGCATAACTTTCCCTTTTGAGACAAATATTTCCCCATATTAACCACAAGTTGATGAAATAAACTCTGTTTATGTAATGACTTGCTAGATATAATGCATAACAGAGATCTATTAACCCTTTCCCAAACGACAAAATTTTAGACTGGCCCAAATTGAAAGCACTTGCAGATGACAAAATAACCGTAATTCAAAGACTGAAATTTGTTTCCAGCAGGTTACCAGCATTTTCTCCTTTTTCCGCAATGTTTTCTAAAGGCTTCTGTCTCAGGGTTGTCAAAAGTAGGGATTGTGTGATAATGGGTTAAACCCCTTTTGTCAGAGCATGGTGCATAAAGACACTGCAATGGCAATAGAAGCAATGTTTTGAACAAGAGCGGCAAATTGTCGCAAGATACGCCCGTCTTACCCCAAGTTGTAAAGCTGGGGCATGCACCAGACAAAATTCAAGTATGAAAAACAACAAAGGGCAATAACTCAAAAATTAAGCAAGCAAGAGTTGTGATTTCGGTGCACTGCACTCCCCCTTGATGAGATCTATCCACCAATGAAATTTCATAACCCTAGCTAGTATAGTTTTAGAGATATGCTTCGGACAAAAATCAAGTATGAAAAACGACAAAGGGCAATAACTCAAAAATTAAGCAAGCAAGAGTTATGATTCCTGTGCACTGCACTCCGCCTTGGTGAGATCTATCCACCCATGAAATTTCATAACCCTAACTAGTATAGTTTTGGAGATATTCACCGGACAAAATTCAAGTATAAAAAATGACAAAGGGCAATAACTGAAAAATTAAGAAAGCAAGAGTTATGATTCTTGTGCACTGCACTCCCCCTCAGTGAGATCTATCCACCCATGAAATTTCATAACCCTAGCTACTATAGTTTTGGAGATATGCTCCAGACAAAATTCAAGTATGAAAAACAACAAAGGGCAATAACTCAAAAATTAAGCGAGCAAGAGTTGTGATTTGTGTGCACTGCACCCCCCATCCATGAGATCTATCCACCCATGAAATTTCATAACCCTAGGTAGTATAGTATTGGTGATATGCTTCGGACAAAAATCAAGTATGAAAAACGACAAAGGGCAATAACTCAAAAATTAAGCAAGCAAGAGTTATGATTCCTGTGCACTGCACCCCGCCTCGGTGAGATCTATCCACCCATGAAATTTCATAACCCTAGGTAGTATAGTTTTGGAGATATTCACCGGACAAAATTCAAGTATAAAAAACGACAAAGGGCAATAACTCAAAAATTAAGCGAGCAAGAGTTATGATTCTTGTGCACTGCACTCCCCCTCAGTGAGATCTATCCACCCATGAAATTTCATAACCCTAGCTAGTATAGTTTTGGAGATATGCTCCGGACAAAATTCAAGTATGAAAAACAACAAAGGGCAATAACTCAAAAATTAAGCAAGCAAGAGTTATGATTCTTGTGCACTGCACTCCCCCTGAATGAGATCTATCCACCCATGAAATTTCATAACCCTAGCTAGTATAGTTTTGGAGATATGCTCCGGACAAAATTCAAGTATGAAAAACAACAAAGGGCAATAACTCAAAAATTAAGCAAGCAAGAGTTGTGATTCTTGTGCACTGCACTCCCCCTCGATGAGATCTATCCACCCATGAAATTTCATAACCCTAGCTAGTATAGTTTTGGAGATATGCTCCGGACAAAATTCAAGTATGAAAAACAACAAAGGGCAATAACTCAAAAATTAAGCGAGCAAGAGTTATGATTCCTGTGCACTGCACTCCGCCTCGATGAGATCTATCCACCCATGAAATTTCATAACCCTAGCTTGTATAGTTTTGGAGATATGCTCCGGACAAAGAACTGGACGCCGCCCACCCACCTGCCCGCCCGCCCGCCCGCCACGGGTGATCCCATAATACGTCCCGTCTTCGACGGGCGTATAAAAAGTATTCATTAACTTTTCACAGGGATCATTTGATTTATTCATGAAAGTCGATAGGAATGGCAACTTCTGGCCTATCTTTTGTTCGAAGCTTTAAAAGTCTTTACCAAACGACAAAATCATAGGTTTATCCAAATTGAAAGCATTTGCAGGCGACAATTTTAGTGAGGCTCAAACACTGATATTTGTATTTGAAAGAATAGAAAACATTTTGGAAAAAGGAGAAAATGCTGGTAACCAGCATTTTCTCCTTTTCCCTAAATGTTTTGGGAAGCCTCTCTGATTAAAACGTGGGATTGTTTGGTAAAGGTTAAGAATGTAGCTGACTCAACAAAACTGTTATAATGATCAGCAATAATATGGTTTTAACAAGTTTTCGAACCCTAATACCACAGTATCACAACCGGTGCCTTAACCTTTCACCACACAATCCCAAATTTTAATGATCTTGAAAGGTTTCAGAAAGCATTGTGGACTAAGAGCTTTGCAAAGCAGGACATATACGCCCAAATTTTTAGCAACCCCAAATTTTGCGTCTGCAAATGCTTTGGATTTGGATGGGTCTAACATTTTGTCATGTGGTAATGGGTTAAGAGAGCGGAAATGAGTATGGTTGAGAAACATGTCCCAACGTTTCACAAAACAATTTCCAAATAACTGAGCCATGCTCTGAGAAAATGGGGTCCAATACCTCGCTGTCTTGCATGATAGTTAGTATTCACATAACTGTGGATCCATAATACCTATTTTGTCTGAAAACCCTCTGAATCATGAGGCTCACAGATCCATGACATGTAGAAAATTGACAAGAACTGTGCAGGTCCACATGAATCAATACTTTATGCAGATGAATTAAGCCTCCTTTTCATAGAGCTTGGCTCAAATTTAGATTACTCACCTCTTCATTTCTCCTCACCAGTGTGCATACAGCTGATAATATGTGATAACCTGTACAATAGAAAATGACAACAAAATTATAGACTTTTTCATATTGCAAGCAGATAAACAGCATTTTTTCCTTTACCCAGCATGTTTTCTGCCCTTCCCAAAAGTTTCAATCTTTGAGTCACTTTAGTTATGTCATACGCTAATGCTTTCGATTTTGAACATTCTAAACTTTTTATCTTTTGGTTAAAGGTTAAATGCATACTTACAGTTACTCCTTTACCACAATGTTTTCAAAAAAGTTTGCTACTGAGACATCTAACATCTTTAAACTCAAAATCAAATATCCTTTTGCCATGTTCAATACATGCACAAGCTTGAGATATATCATAAAACTCCCAAGTTCATCACTTATTCACCTACCTGTTTGTTCATCCAATGGTTTACCACAGCATGTTAACAGTGCACTGCCAAACTCTAACTCAGTATCATCAGACAGCTTTGTCTGCAATATTAAGAGAAACAAATTGTAAAATAGGAAAATTATATCTTCTTTTACTAGGTCAAAATATACAACTACATGCGCTAGCAAAAGTATTGTACATCTTGTAGAGTTTCAAATGATGGTATTTGTCTCTGAAAGACTAGAAAAACATTGTGGTAAAGACAGAAAATGCTGATTACCAACACTTTTCTCCCCACCATGTTTTCAAACACTGTCCCTCTAAGACCTTGTAAAAACATGGGATCTTCTCCTAAAATCTTAATTTAAGGCCTCTTGACCCTTGACTACACGAAACTAAGTTTTAACAACCCTACTGAAGAATACTTTTGAAAACATTGTGGAAAAAGGAGAAAACGTTGGTACTGAGCATTTGTTCCCTTGTTCATAAACTTAACTAGCCTTCAACTGACAAACTGAAATTATCAAGTCACCCTGAATTTGTTGTAGATCTACAAATGATTTCATTTTTGACAAGTCTACAGTTTTGTTGTTTTGTAACAAGTGAACTCTTTCCCAAATGATACTTTAACCCTTTCCCACACAATCCCGAATTTTAACACCCCTGTGAAAGAAGCCTTTTAAAAACATTGTGGGAAAAGGAGAAAATGCTGGTAACCAGCATTTTCTCCTTTTCCCACAATGTTTTCTACCCTCCCCGAGATAAATTTCACTTCTTTAGTCACATTCACTGTGTCATCTGCAACACATACAGATGAATGTAACTTTTTTGACATGGTAAAAAACATTGATGGAAAGGGAGAAAAATGATGGTAAACACCATTTTCTCCTTTTCCCAAAATGATTTCAAAAGGCCTCTTTCTCGGTGTCTTGCAAATGTAGGAATCGTTTGGTGAAGTTGTAAAAGCAATTTAACCTTTTACTACACAGCAGAATTTTAGACCTATCCAAATCGAAAGCGGTTGTGGCCCAAATGATACAATTTTTCTTTGATAGAGTAGAAAACTTTGTGGGAAAAGGAGAAAATGCTGGTTACCAGCATTTTCTCCTTTTCGAACTAAGTTTTTAAAAGGCCTCTTCCTCAGGGTTGTTAGAAATCGTCTTTGTGTGGTAACGGATTAAATGGCATACCTGTCCACATATGACATTATAACACAGTGCTGCACTTGACTTGGTGACTTCTGTGTCTTCATCCAAGAGGCCTGACACACATACAGTTGTGAATGACTTCTGTAATCTCTCATTTACACACAATTTACCGCCCTCTGCCTGTGAGGTACAGTTGGTCAGCTGAGAAAAAGGAACAAATTCTTATTTAACCGTTTACTGCACAATGGCAACTTTTGACAACCCTGGGATAGAAGCCTTTTGAAAACATTGTGGGAAAAGGAGAAAATAATGGAGACCAGCATTTTCTCCTTTTCCTACAGTGTTTTCTAGCCTATCAAAGTGAAATTTAACCACTTGTGCCTGATTAAAATCAGCATCTGAAAATGTTTTCGTTTTTGACATGGCTAAAATTTTGTTGTCTGGCAAATGGTTAAACCTTTCCCTAGCAACAAAATGTTAGACTCTTCTAGTCTGAAAGCATTTGCTGATGACAAATTAAATGTGACTGAATTTGTCTTTACAAGGGATAGAAAACATTGTGAGAGACAGAGATAATGATGGCTACTTATAAGTTTTTTCTTTCCATACAATATTTTCAAAAGACTTCAACTTCAGGATGTCAAAACTCGTGACTGAGAGGTAACTGGTTCATCCTTCAGGATGCTTTGCACAATTTTTGGTATTTATAGTGACAATATACATGTATCTGGAGATCAAATTCACACGGCACAGAACATGTAGTCTAAATGGGAGAGTACACTTATCCATGCTTCCCATCTCATCCATAAAATTGAGGCTATGAAAAAATACCTTTTCTGGTTATGGGAGGTATCATTCTTGGAACAGTTATTCATACTATAACATACAACAAAATTTTAGACATAACCAGATTCAAAACATTTGCAGACAACAGATGAAATGTAACTAAAACGATGATTTTTGTTTTTGAAAGGGCAGAAAATACTGTGGAAAAAAGGAGACAATAAATGGTTACCAATCCAACACTGTACCACCAAGGCAGCTTCAGGAGTGTATCAAGTTAAACTCTGTCTATTTGGGAAAAATTGCTTATCAACATAACTCCTCATACTTCTTACCGCTTTCAAAATTCCTCCTTTCACTTTTGAACCACCTAATTCAAATTTTTCAATCATTTCAGGAAAGGATGATTTTGGATCATGTTGGAAAGCATAAATTATGTCCTCTTTCAACATAAGTCTACCCAGCATATTTAACACAGCTTCTACACATCCTGTCTGGCTCTCAAACACAAGTCTGATCAGTAGATTTAAATGTTCCCTTGCAGGCGACCACATATTTTCTGTACTGGCCAAATATTCGTATAACTCCCTGATGTGTAAAGTCTCCACACTGGAGAGGTTAAGCTCCTCACACTTGATCTGTTCTGAACCATCCTAAAGCAAATGAGAACAAGAGTAACATAATGAGGGTTTCCACACTTGGCTGCATTTGTTTTTTTCTGTTGACATTTTAAGTTGAAAAAGGGGCACACAGCATAAAATAAAACAATAAATGTTTACCTGCCCATCAAGTATTACTTTTCACATTGATAGTTGACAGTTTGATGCAAATATTTTTAGATGTGATACAGACAAAAAAAAATGTGTTCTGTGACGAGGCGAGTTTAATGCATTAGCAAAAAATATCGACCCATTTCAGCCTGGGCACTCTGCGCAGGCCGAAAAGGGTCGAAACTTTTTGCGATTTGTAACATGTCCACAAAGACTTTTCTCCCTTGTGATTCTGTCACTTGTAAGATAAAATGGTTTTTATGGATCCATAACTAGGTGATGACTTGCAGGGTACAATCACTGAGATGTATTTAAAGCACTTTTATCAGAGCATGGCTCAAATATCAGAGTTTTTGCATATCGACCAAGACAATGACAGAGCACTGCCAGTGCATTATATTTCATGAATGAATGAATGAATGAATGAATGAATAGCATTTTAAGGCCCGTCGACAACTTAGGTCATATTGGGCGCACTTACTTAATAAACAATAATGCGAGGTGAAAATAACATACATGTGCAACAACACATGACAAACATGATAAATGAGGAATATATTTCTTCACTCTTTACCAAATGATATAATTTTAGACTAGTCAAAATTGGAAGCATCAGCACATGACAAAATTAATGTGACAAAAAAAATTGGAATTTGTCTTGAGTAGGGAAGAAAACATTGTGGGAAAAGGAGAAAATGCTGATTACCAGCATTTTCTCCTTTTCCCACAATGTTTTCAGAAGGTTTCTTTCTCAGGGCCGTGAAAACCAGGGATTGTTTGGAAAAGGGTTAAAAAAATTCAAGGCAAGAAAGCACTTGAAAAACTGTCAAAAAATATCAGAACTAACTGGACAATACTACTAAGTTATTTCAAACCAATATGATGTTTGTTTGGTGTCGTTTTCTGTATCATCTCAGTCAAATCACAACTTACTGTATTACTGGAGACCACTCCTTCATGCATTGCTTCGATTTAGATACAATACCTGACCACTGCATTGGGGAGATGTCTCTATAGCTCAGTGGTTATCATATGCCTTATGGTATTGGTCTTTTCAACCTCAAAAAACAAGTATATATGGGTTCGAATCCCACCAGAGGCGTCTTATATTTCAGCTATGCATTTGTTGTGAATTTTCATGTTTGTTTAAGAGCTGCTTTCCTCCCCATGAACATAATCAAAAATATATCCAGCTGAAAGAGAGGAATGAATCCAGCCTCAACGACAATTATTACTTGATAACCAGAATTCTATTCTTCTCCTATAATATCTTTTACGGATATCTTTAACATTACTTGTAAAAACCAAAAACTCTTTGGAAAAAGAATTATTTGACATGCATTTTTTTTGTGCGATACAAACCTGCTCAAATATAAAAGGTCTGAAATCATTTTGTGTTTTATTGGATGTCTGTGCTGGTGCTGGGGAAGGCTGAGGTTTCCTGTCTGTTTTCGGTTTTGATTGTTCTGTATTTCTAGACTGACTCTGATGAACTGTGGCTACGCCATTTGGAAAAACAGCATTACCTCCACTGGGCTGCACCGACATTGAGTCAATGAATGGTTTGATCATCTGCCCAAAAGGCCTGTAAGCATATACAGTAAAACATGTCTGTGAGACCAACTGCATTAACTCTTTACACAAAGAATAACTCTTTATACAAAGAGTAACTCTTTACACAAAGCTTGACTTTTTACAGAAAGCATAAGTCTTTACACATAGCTTGTTATACAAAGAGTAACTCTTTACACAAAGCTTAACTTTTTACAGAAAGCATAACTCTTTACACAAATTAAGTCATCATATAACTATAGAGCCGTAACATCCATTTTATCTAAAAAACAACTCAATCTTGAGGTAGACTGGTCCTTTGACATGCAAAACACCTGACTGGGAACATAAAGTTTAGACCCTGTCAGCCTCAGCCTATGTAAACTGCATACTCATTTCTATGCATTGCTTGTAGGAGCCTTTTGAAAACATTGTGGCAAAAGGTGAAATTGCTCGTGACAAGCAATTTCACCTTTTGTCACAATGTTTTCTATGCTATCAAAAGGTGTCATATACACATAAGAAATGGCTTCATCCTTGCTTAGGGTCAATTTGAGATACCTTAGAAATACCTTATGTGGTAAAGGGTTAAGAGACAGGCTCATATATATATAATCCATGTTCTGGTAAAAAGGGGGCAATACATTCCCGTGTTCCATGGTACCAATCAAGTCATTACATTGTTATGGATCCATAATATCCACTTTTGTGAACAACCAACTTAATCATGAGATTGACTGGTCCTTGGGCATACAGAAAGTTTATGAATAGCAAAAAGTTTCGGCTCAGGTCAGCCTGCATGGATTATGCAGGCTGGATCTGGACCATACTTTTCACAGATGCATTAAGCTCCCTTTTCACAGAGCACAGCTCATATATACATATGTGCAGGCTAATCTTGCTTTACGCTCTTTACAAAAAAATATGAGTAAAGTTCGGTGAAAAGAAGATTCAACACATCTGCAAAAAACAGTATCTAGCCATTTAACCCATTACCACACAATCCCTACTTTTGATTCCCCTGAGAAAGAAGCCTTTTCAAAACACTGTGGGAAAAGGAGAAAATGCTGGTTACCAGCATTTTCTCCTTTTCCAACAGTGTTTTCTACCCTTCCCAGAACAAATTTCAATTTTTCAGTTATCTTTAATTTGTTGTCTGTAAATGCTTCTAATTTGGAACAGTCTAAAATTTCCTCATGTGGTAAAGAGTTAACAGTCAGCACAGGCCAACATGGGCTGAAACTTTTTGCTATATTTAAATTTTCTGCATGTCAGAGGACCACTTTACTTTATGATTAAGGTGGCTGTTTTACAAACAGATTTATGAATCTTATTTACATGATACCTTGCTTGCTATGGTGCATCATTTACATGTATTAACCCTTTACCAAACAATTCCTGGTTTTTTTACATCCGTGAGAAACAAGCCTTCTGAAAACATTGTGGGAAAAAAAGAAAATACTGGTAACCACCATTTTCTCCTTTTCCCATGTTTTCTCCCCTTCCCAAAACAAACTTCAATTTTTGAGTCACATTAATTTTGTCTACAAATGCTTCCAATTTCAACTGGTCTAAATTTATGTCGTTTGGTAAAGAATTAAGCCCCCTTCGACGATTATGTATAACATGATAACCGCTTACACGCCAAATCAAACAGTTCTTACTAGAATTCAAGATGGAATCTTAATATCTTACGTTGCTAGCACTTCAGAGGGTAGGCTGGTGATCTGTGCTGGAATATCATTGCCAGTAAGAAACTGAGCCACATCAGAGCTGAATGTGTTGCAATTATGCTCTAGTAAATGGTACCTCTCTGGTCTGGAACAGAAACAAATAGAGCTATCACTAAATGTGATCATACCCCCCCCCCACCAGCTCCTTGTCACAAAAACAAGTTTTTGTCACAGAGTTGAAAAAGGTTCAAGGGGAGATAATTCCGTAACAAATTGCAGCAGGGTCATGAAAATTGCACATGCACAACTTCATATATATAGAAACCCTGTGTGTAAATTTGAGTTCAGTGTGTGAAAAACTGTAGGAGTATTGCTCTAGACAAATTTGTGTCTACGGACGGACGGACAGACAGCCAGCCATGGCCATTCCAGTATACCCGCCTCCACTGCATTGTGGGGGGGTATAACAAATCTAGAGAACCAGCAAAGGTTACTTTTTTGTCTTGTATTCAGTAGAACTAAAACCAATGGCTTAGCAAGAAACTGTCCTCTAAAAAAAACAAGAGTTTTGAAAAGCGGAGCGTATGCATGTGCCCGAAGAGACTTTTCAGTGAAATGATTTAAAAATCTAGAATGCCTGCAAATATCCAAATTTTATATGTCACATGCAAAACTAGACATAAAAGAGATTCATACTGGAAAGTTTGAACTTATTCCGATGAAAACTGTAGAAAGAGGTGAGTCACAAGAAATTACTGACAGACAGAGGGATGGACGGATGACTGGGGCCATAAAATAATAGGACTCTTGGGGCGTATAAAAATGAAGAGACTAAACTAGAACTCCTGTGCTCCTCTTTTGCCATGCAGATGTTCAACGAAGTAACCTATTGGACCATACACTAACATGCTAATTGCTTAAATATATTTGAGGAATAAGTAACACAGCTACACATGTTAGAATCTAGAATACAAAGATCAAACCTGTATGTAGATTGTGACAGGTCCTTCAAATAATCAATAAACATTTCGTAAGGTATCTGTGTCTCCCCTAGGTTGTGAATTGTGTCAGGCTGTCCAAGTATCGTACCTCCCTTTAATATAATTAATGAGTTTGTTTGTATAATGTTTAACCCTTTACCATACAGCAAACTTTTCGACCTATGTGAATTGAAAGCATTTGCAGACAACAATTTCAAAGTGACTCAAATGGTGCAATTTTGCTTTGGCAGGGTAGAAAACATTGTGGGAAAAGGAGAAAATGCTGGTTACCAGCATTTTCTCCTTTTCCCACAATGTTTTTAAAAGGCTTTTTCCACAGGGTCGTTAAAAGTCGTCATTGTGTGGTAAAGGGTTAACCCTATTTTCAACATTATTTCAGTTATATAATAGCTGCCTTTGTAGCCTATACATGCTTTCCTGCAGTTTTCTTTACCACTGCTTCAAATTATACCCTTCCAAAGCCACTTTTCACTTTTCCACATAAACACCATTTAATCCTTTACCAAACAATCCTAGGTTTTCCCTACCCTGTAGAAGAGACCTTTTTAAAAAACATTGTCATATGTGCTGGTAACCAGTATTTTCTCCTTTTTCCATGATTTTTTCTCCCCTGCTGGAAACAAATTTCCATTTAGAGTTATGTTTGTCATCTGCAAAAGCTTTCAATTCGGACCAGTCTACAATTGTGTCATTTGTTAAAGAGTTGAATAATATTCAGGAGTATTCACTGACCATAATCAATTTTGAAAAAAGAAATTGGCCAAACTGGGTAATCAAACAAAGACCCCTTAGATCCATGCCCTAAATATTACCGACTAAGCTACACAACATTGCTGTGTCGATGAGACTGATTGGCTCTTCAAAATCTAGTAATCTAAATGAGTCATGTTCTGTGAAAACGTGCTTAACTCTTTACCAAACGACAAAATTTTAGGCTTGTCCAAATCGAAACCATTTGCAGACGACAAAATGAATATGACTGAAAAACTGAAATTTGGTTTGGGAAGGAAAGAAAACATTGCGGGAAAAGGAAAAAATGCTGGTTACCAGCATTTTCTCCTTTTCCAACAATGTTTTCAAAAGCTTTCTTATACAGGGTCAGTAAAATTTGGGATTGTGTGGTAAAGGGTTAAAACATCTGCAAGAAGTATCAACCCAGGCTAGCATCATGTGCAGATAACACGGGCTGACCTGTGTGGAACTCCTTTGCTATTGGTCACTTTTTAGCATGTCAAGGGATCTTTCTACTTCATCATTCATTGTGTTATTCGACAAAATGATTTTATGGATCCATAATTATCGGACTTGTTTGGTATAATGTGTCACAGAGTTGCATTAACTTTTCACCACAGTGACACAGCAAAATTTTAGACTGGACTGAGCTAAAGGATCAGCTGGTTACACATTTAACCCATTACCACACAATCCATCTTTTTGACGACCCTGAGAAAGAAGCCTTAAGAAAACATTGTGGAAAAAGGAGAAAATGCTGGTAACCTTTTCCGACAATGTTTTCATCTCTTCACAAAACAAGTTTTTAATTTTCAGTCACTTATTTTATCGTCTGCAAATGCTTTCCATTTGGACAAGCCTAAAATATTGTTGTTTGGTAATGAGTTAATGTGACTCTAAAGATGGGACCTGTCTTTGGAAGGGAAGAAAACATTATGAGGAAAAAGAGAAAATGCTGGTTACCAGCATTTCCCCCTTTTCAACAATGTTTTCTACAGTCTTCTTCCTCAGAGTCATTAAAAGATGCAATAGTTTGGTAAAAGGTTTAACCCATTACCACACAATCCCTACTTTTGACGCCCCTGAAAAGGAAGCCTTTTGAAAACACTGTAGGAAAAGGAGAAAATGCTGGTAACCAGCATTTTCTCCTTTTCCCACAGTGTTTTCTACCCTTCCCAGAACCAATTTCAATTTTTCAGTCACCTTTATATTGTCGTCTGCAAATGCTTTCATTTTGAACCAGTCTAAAATGTTGTCGTGTGGTAAAAGGTTTAAAAGCCATGTATAAAGTCATCCCCAATTAACCCTTTCTAACATGGGAAATTTCTAGAACTGTTTGCACTGGAAGCATTTGCAGGTGACAAATTACACCAGGCTAAAAAATTGGACTTAACTTTGATGGGTTCTAATATTTTTTCTCCATTTTCCAATAGTGTTTTCAAACGCTCTAGTTCCCAGGGTCGCTTAACTCTTTACCAAACAATCCCGACTTTTAACAACCCTGCGAAAGGTGCCTTTTGAAAACATTGTGGGAAAAGGAGAAAATGCTGGTTACCAGCATTTTTACCTTTTCCCACAATGTTTTATACCCTTCCCAAGACAAATTTCAATTTTTCAGTCACATTTTATTTGTTGTCTGCAAGTGCTTTCAATTTGGACAAGTCAAAGATTTACTCATATGGTAAAGAGTTAAACACAGGACTTTGTGATGAAAGGTTTAGGGTTAAATGATATACTTACTGGGGGGCAGCATTCAATTCCTCCAGTACCTCCAAAGTAAAACTCTTTTCCATACACCACAATACCTGTGTGCCAAATACCATTGATCTGTTTACCTGAAAAATGTACAATAGACATATATGTTGACAAGATTCCTCACAGAGGTTCATTGTATTTTTTTGTATAATGGTGTTTCAAGCCTTTATAACATTATTACAGGCTCATCTTGGTGGCCATGCTTTCCTAGTTTCTTCTTTACCCATACTTTGAAGAATATTTTTTGAAAGCAGCTGGCTTTTTTTTCCATAAATATAAGAGAGACAATTATTAGCTGTGTAGCAGAAATGACTCCTACCACAATGAAAATGTCCTACCAAGGCCACAAGCTGCTTTCCCACATAAAAACACACACACACAAGAGGGCCATGATGGCCCTGTATTGCTCCACTGGCTTTTTAACCCTTTACCACACAAATTGAAGAGTTCATTACCCTAAAAAAGTGGGCTTTTGAAAAATGGACACTGCAAGGCAATACATGCAGGATTTTTCATTGGCATGAAAGGTAAAGTTTGTGGGGAAAAAAGACCTGAGTGATAGAATCCTTGCTTAGAATTTAATATTCCATTCGTGTGAGCATAATTATTAGCATCAAAATAAATCACTCCTTTTGAAAACAGAATATTTTCTATCAAAAAACTTAAATATCTAGCACGAATCATGACTGTACCGCTGCAAGTTTGATCAAGGGAGGTAAATAGTGACAAACTTTTTATCCTTTATAAGAATAGTTATTTCTCTTGATCAATGTTTAAATTGAAGTGAATATAATTTAGGAAAGCCCATGTTAAAATTGTGATCCCTGGGATGGAGCCAATTTTAATCCCAGGCATATAATATTAAGAGACTTGTTAAAGGTCCATTAGATAAAGCTACATGCCAAATTCAATAGCCCTGGGCCTTGTGGTTTCAGAGAAGAAGATTTTAAAAATGTCATTTTTCTTTTCCAGTTTTCATGCCATGACAACCAGAGTTTTTGAAGAAATCAAAGTCTTTCAAACAATTCTGAAGAGGACCATGGCAGGATCATTTCTGTGAAGTTTCATCAAATTAGGATTGTTACTTGTTAGTATCAGAGATGTTTGAAATAAAAGTTAATGCATGCATGGCAGGCCGGATGCATGACAGACACAGGACCATGACGTAAGCCCGCTGACCTTCAGCCAGTGGAGCTAAAAATACTCCAAATGATGATCACTACTGACAGAGGTATGACAACTGTCGCAATGATTATCATCTAGGCTTTTTCATATGGGAAACTTTGAAGGGTTTAAAAGGATCAGAACTATATTGCCAAATAATTTAATATCAGTTGTTTTCATGAACATTGGCGAGTTCTGATTGGCTGAAAAAAAAAAATAGCTTTACGAAAAAAAAAAATCACCATTTGCTGGAACTACTTTTACTGAAGGTTACTTTTGGGGTCCTACAGACTGCTTTGCTCATTTACTTCCATTCTATTGGATAATTTTCAGTATTGGGGATTTGAAAACTATCGTATCCCTATTGTATTCCTGCGCCATACCTATATGAGTGGAGGGGGCTTAACCCTTTACTCCATAGATACTCATTTCTACGCATTGCTTGCAGGAGCTTTTGGAAAAGATTGTGGCAAAAGGTGAAATTGCTTGTGACAAGCAATTTCACCTTTTGTCACAATGTTTTCTATGCTATCAAAAGGTGCCATATACACATAAGAAACGGCTTCATCCTTGCTGTTATTTAGGGTCAGTTAGAGACACCATAGAAATACCTTATGGGGTAAAGGGTTAAGAAACTGCAACATAAGGTTTAAAACTAAAGAAAGTGAATGCAGTTTGAATTATTTCCCAGGGTGTGTTGTTTGTAATGTTAAATTATAAGGAGTGAACAGAATTTCATTTTTTTTCATGGAGGTAGAAGAAAAAAAGTTAATCACACTTTTTTATGAAACCGCTTCACACTTTCATACAGAGTGCTTAGTCTTTTTTTTTCATACCGCCATGAAAAAAATAAAATTCTCTTCATTCTTTTTTAAAAATAAAACATTTAAGATTTTTTCATGTAAAATCTATGTCATGACTCTTTACCAAAAAGTAAAGTTTTACACTGGTTCAACTTGAAAGAATTTGCTGGTGGTTTCAAGACAGTTCCCCGACAAGACAGTTCCCCGAAACAGCTTTTCGAGACAGTTCCCCGAGAAAATTGAAGACAGTTCCCCGACACTTTTGAAGACAGTTTCCCGACACATTCATTATTAGCAAACTTGATTTTCATCGACATTTATCATCGCTATCTATAACTTTTAAGGAAAGGAAATGGGGGGTCTTGTACTTGTGAAAGGATTGTGAATAATTGAGAGTATTTCTCCTTTTTAGTTTATTTTTGATGATCGCTCACAGTTCGGAAATGATACAGTACCTTGGCCGTTATGCAGATCAGAATATTATTACGTGTGTTATATGAATATGTGTATTTGATTACTTAAACAAATCGTTATCCCAGTGTTGGATTTGAAATACATGTAGGCCTAGGTTTAGAACATGTTTTTACATCTCTTACTGTTACTAAACTTCCGAAATAACCCGCTAGTAATGTAAATGATAATATGAATGTAGATCCCCTTTATGTTGTGTCTTTATGGGCAGTAGTAATATGACAGTTATACAGTCCAACGAGAATCAACAAAAAGTTTCAATATTCAACTTTATTCAAGAAATTTATAGCACATAGGGCCTACATTACATGAGTTATACATGTTAAAATTGCATTTCAGAAGCCAATACTCAAGTCACAGACTTATTCTTGTAGCTGAACTACATGCCATTAAAGACAGTTTAAACGCTGCAATCACACACAATTAACGGAAACTCGAAAGGTTCCCGCCAATTAAACCAATCATTATTACAAACACCCGATCATGGCAACAAACAGTCCAATCACAATATATCGACCTCCTTAATTTGGCAAAATACTCAAAACACCCACTGAAGTTGAAATTTACTTCCATCATTTTAAATAAATGTCTATGAAAATATTCTCAAAAGAAAAATCCAAACCTATTCAATATACTAATAAAAAAAGTATCGGGGAACTGCCTTCAAAAGTGTTGGGGAACTGTCTTCAATTTTGTCGGGGAACTATCTCGAAAAGGCGTGTCGGGAAACTGTCTTGTTGGGGAATTGTCTTGTTCCCTTGACTGGTTAACAATTAAGGGCGACTAATATGATCAAATTTGTCTCAGGGTAGAAAACACTATGGAAAAAGCAGAAATACTGGATTTTTTTTTTTATTATTCTTAAACATATTTTAACAAGACATCTTGTACTAGATCTAATTTCTCTCGATTCTGCTTCCTGGGAAATACATCGGTACTCATGCTGAATGTATATATTATATATAGCCTAAAAAAAAGCCTTCCTTTTCAGCATGGTTAACAGTTCGGTAAATGTTTAAATTTGTAATATAACAAGTGATCTGGACTTTTAAGAACCCCGATGCGGCAGATTTGTAAAAAAAAAAAAATGCCTGTATGCTACTGTACTGTAAATTAATCATTTTCTTATCGCCCAATGTTTTCCACCCTTTCAAAGACAAATATCATACGGGATTTAACTTAGCTTTCGTCTAAGAATACTTTGAACTTAGATTACTCTAAAAATGTAACACTTTTAAGGAGTTCACCAGTAATTCTTTCTCGAGAATATTCTCTGAAATATGTCAAGTCATGTCATCCAAGGCACGAAAAGTGATTACAATAAAGGAAATCAGAAACTATTCATAAGAAAAATAGAAAAAAACGGAACTGTTTTTACCTAAAAAAGCTTGAGACATGGTTCTAGCCATTCCTTTTGATAAATCGTAGATGTAAACTTTCACAGGTTGTCCTACTGCTGCCATTTTGTCCAGTGTTCATGAACTGTCAAACTTACTTCGCCGGAATCACCAATGGGGACGCCACTCTACTTAATAATAATAAATGTGTAGCGTTCTCGATTTACGTCCCTTGAAAGGGTGCGAACTCCAGTACATCACATGGACTAGTAAAATCAAAGGGCCGATAGTCCTGAGAGTCGCCTGGAGGGTAATGGGTTAGAAGTTTTCACCCTTTTTTGTTCAAATCTGTTAAAAGCATTCAAGATACGATATAACTTAACCATAAAACAGTATAATATGCAAGCATATTTCTGAGTTGTCATCCTAAAATTTAAAATATCCGTATTAAAATTTACATTAAAAAAATGTGTTGGAAATTAAAATTTAGGCACCAGGACCAGCTTTAAAAAGTTCAAAGTATTTTACTCACAGACAACAACCCTTTACAAATAAAGACCAGATTATATTCTGGGATAGGATCTAGTGAAATACCTTTAGACCAAAAATGCCCTTTTGCAACTCGCCCATATCTAATATTAGCAGTCTGACAAAGTTTCATGAGTATTAGACTGAACATAAATTTGTGGATTCTACAGCTCCATTACGGTTTCGTCTGATTTGACCTTCTGACAACCTTTAGGATTTTTCTTTTAACCCCAGGTGACCTAAATAATTCAGTTTTGTCAAAAATACTATTGAGACAAACAGCCGGGCAATTTCATGATCATTGGACTGAACTATAGCCTTTGGAGCACAAACAAATATTTGACTCAGTAATCTACCTGTCCTTTGGAAATAACTAGTTTTTGCTGTTGTCCAGGTTGAGGTTTTGACCGGCAATGGGCTCTATGAATGTGGCTGCTACAGCTCAAGGAAATCTATAACCCAATAGCATGATCACCAGCCTTTAATCTTTGTCTGCGCTTTATAACAAACATCCCAGGGATTAATAGTGCTTCCACATCAATCGAAAGTTGTCTACATGTACATGTATATTGCTTTGGTGTAAATTAAATGTTTCCGATTCGCTTTATTACCCTTTACAAGAATCTTTCACAAGATTACAAACACTACAATAAAGAACTTGTTGTTCGAGTGGGTTAACACTGACCTGTTCTGTTATATTTGAATTATAGCGGAGTAAAAAGTCAATTTTCAGATTGCTGGTTGTTAGAACTGCGTAGTGTGAATTCAGATTTTGGCAGTTACGAAAGCACTTTGCATTCTAACACCCGCACTAATAAATTGTTGTTTAATAAATACTAGATCTAGGTTAATCGCTCATTGAAAAAAAAAAAAAAAAAGGACTTAAACAAATTTTCCCGTCTTTATGAACGAAAAACAATTAAACATAGTAAACTTCAAGGCACTCTCTCTGCATAGGTCGGTGCACGCTGAAAGTAAAGGCCGGTTCAGCGACTGATTCATAAATATGTAAATTTATAAAGATTTCCGTGGTGCAAATGACGTTTATACGTCATGTGATTACAAGATCTATATTAGTAGCAAAGCTACATTCCAGAAAGCACATGCACAGCGATGACTTGGTACAGCCTAGAACCGTGCACAAGACATTGCATACGCTATGTACGATCTCTGGTGCACCGAGACTATGGGTGTGCAAAGTATCTAAAGTCTAGATTAAAAGGCTGGGAAGAAGCAACGTGTACGAATGTCGAAGAAGGCAATGCAACCATTCCAAGTCGTTATAAATTTGTTTAAAAAAAAAATAGCCTACTGTTGAGAAAAAAAGCAATTGAAAGCTTCCATGTTAACTCGGCATCGCCTTTCTCTGTCCAATCATAGGTTGAGCGTTGAATTGAAATAGGTTTTGCAGTTAGGGACAGATTGTAAGAGAATTGTCCACAAATAGAAGCAGAAAAGATGCTTGTAGTTGAAGATTTCTCAGCGTGTTCGCAGACTTGTTTAGTTCACGGCAGCTATTTTTACATATATACGTAATGCGCTATTTTTAGAGATGATATCTGTGTAAGCAACAGGCTAATTAATATGTACTCTTGTGGACGAAATGGTTGTTTAAAAGGTTTGAACTGTTAAACAGCTCAGTCTTTATAGACATATTCATTATCACAAAGGCACAGTTGTAAATTATTTACAACAGAAAAAAACTGGGTTTGTTCACGGAATGATTAGAAAACTATGTTTTATCTCGTAAACCGGAACTTGGGACAGGAAGCAGTACAAGGCAGGAGGTATGCTTACGTCACTCCATAGATCAGGATGATAACAATGAAAAATTACACCGAAAAGTGAATATTGCATTATACTATGGAAAAGAGGTATATAATGTAAATTTCAGAGACACTTCGTGTTTCTCACCCCTGAACTGGTTGGAGTTAAATTTTTTCACAAGTTACTCTCTATACAACACACAATCCCGAGTCTAAACGAATCTGAAGAAGATTCTGAGGACCTTGTGGTGAAAGGAGAAAATTCTGAAAACCTTTTTTTTTCCCCATTTTCTACAATGTTTTCGACTCTGTTCAGGGCTATTGTTTCATTTGTCTCACTTTCGAATGTTTTTGCAGAAGTTTTCAATTAAGAAGAATGTAGAATTTGTCATTTGGTAGTTAAAGCAATTTGTATGTATGTATCTACTACCAAAAAAAAAAAAATTGCTGGGCAGTGTTAAATAAGCATCTGCACAGATTCGTTGTTGTGCGGATTATGGTTGGAGGCCTAGATCTATATGT
The DNA here is from genome assembly GCA_943736015.1 of Tridacna crocea. Lineage (NCBI taxonomy): Eukaryota > Metazoa > Mollusca > Bivalvia > Cardiida > Cardiidae > Tridacna > Tridacna crocea. The sequence continues at coordinate 18,587,908 of OX031056.1, read as the reverse complement.
CTTAGAAAAAAAACTCTTTCGCCCGTTTCTAGGCTTTGCCCATTTCCATACTGATCTGTGCAACTTTTAGAAGTTCCTGTATTTCATGAACACTTTTACTTTCTCCCCAATCTGTTTACACTGATTTACGTCAATGGGAAGTTGTGTGGGGTACGAACTAAAACTGGCTCAAGTTAGGATCTTGTTGTTGTTGTTGTCTCAGGTAATTTCCCACACTAGCACTGTGGCACTCCTTCTTTTTGAAGGATATTCTTCTCGCGAATGAGAAAGTTTTTATCAGTTAGTAATGTAACATTTATCCTCCGCCTTGTGACATTTATGTACATGTGCTATGTTATTATTATATACGCATATCTGACAGGCGCAGATTGGAGTACAGAGAAAGAGTCGGATACAAGGAAATCCGGGTACCAGACCCTAGCTCTTTTTCGAATAGATTTCCTTGGTTCTTTTACATGCTCAGTGTATAGCACCGATACATGCGAGGCTACCTCTGGGTTTCTAACCAGTTCACCTCTTGTTGGGTGGGAGACACGAGGTGTCTCTGAAAAACATCCTGCCAGACCGGGATTCGAACCCCAGACCTTCGGATTGGTAGTCCAACGTGTTAACCACTAGGCCCCCGACCCACCCAAAGGATGAACTTTATGGTCAAAGGGAGAAAACTCGTATTTATTGACATCACTTTTTCTTGGATTTACTTCCCTTACATTTGTATTCAGCATACAACCGAACACGAATAAACATCTTTGCAGCTTGTGAAGACAACCTCAATCGAAAAAAAAAAAAGATGTTCGTAGAGCTGTTATTATTTCTAGTATAGTTTAGGACAGGATTGCAGATGCTGCTACTTCCAAAAATATCATGACAAGACATAAGAAATAAACACTAATTGCAGACGTGGTTGCTATTTTGTAAACATGCGGTAGTCTCCCTTGTATTTCATCACATTTGTAAACAAGGCGACCGCCGAAAATTAAACTTGGATGTAATAATTCGGTTATCAAAGTAAGAGCTCACGCAGAATCTAAATGTAATTTTTACAATCAAATTTATCAACTGATGAATGTATACGATAAATAAGCTTTATTGTGTTATACAATATTGAAACTTATGAACCAACGACATGTTTTCGTTCAATTAGGTTTTCGAGGAAATAAATAAATATCGTTACTATGGGCTGAATTGTCAATTTCCAATAATTTCTTTGATCATTGACCATAAGGAACATGGGACAGATCTATAGTGAACGCATACAGGTCTGAATCTTCCAAGCCATAAATGGAGATGAAAAGCTATGCCTTTTCCAGATTTTATTAATGTTGATCCCATTTTAGACTCCCCCCTCCACTACTGGCGGATCCAGGGGGAGGGGGGTGTTCGGACGAACCCCCCCCCCCCTAAATTTCCAATTTTTTTTTAGATGGACTTCCAACTCATTGGCGACCGATTTGTGCTTTGGGTCCGTATCTGCTTATCTGAGATTGAGCAAGTTGAACACCCCCCTCCCGAAGAAATCCTGGATCCGCCCCTGCTCCCCCCATTTTATTGAGTGGAATGTGGCTGTGAGAGGGGAGGTCACTATTAATTTGTCCCTGAGACAAAAAACTGATTTGATTGAAATAACGCAACAGCGCCCTGCCTTTGACTGAAAAATACCAGCGGCGAAACCATCAACACAGACTTAGCTCGGGTGTACTTATAAACGAAGGCGCAGGCTGATCTTGAACCTACACGGTACTTTTATCCTTAAAGAAACCTCTTTTCAAATAGCAAAGGTTGGTTTTCAAAATCGGCTTGAAAGTCTCATTTTACGTTTTTAGCAGAATAAGTGTTAACAGAGGGTCCAGGTTTTTTCGATATACCGTGTTGGTAATGATTAACCCTGCACCAGTTTTTAAAGTTTCGGTGTGACTGTAATAGTTGAAAAACAGACTATTCCAAAGGAGTGGGGGGGCAATAAGGGAGAGTACTCTTCATAACTAATAGATCTCAGATTGTTCGAGTTTTTTCCCTTTGACCATAAATGGAATCTGGTGCTGAACGTATCTGGGACAGACCCGTGACCAATCAACAGCGATATTTAGGAGCCTTCTCTCGTGTTTAACTCAACTGTCTATGTCATGGCGGAGTTTCCGCCAGCCAGCCGGCCGTCCGTCCGTCCGCCCTTACGAGGCCGATGTTGTGTGGTTTGGGTAAGTGTACATTTGGTCTGTATGGGGTCTGCATTCTGTCCATCTGGTAGGTATGGTGTTAGGGATTAGTGGGGTTAAAAAATTATCTTGTGGGGTTGCATTTGATAAAGAGCAATCCGTCTGTCCGTCTGTCTGTCTGTCTGTATGTTAATCTTTTCCTTGTTTACGCGATAAAGTCTGGATTTCTCATCAGATTTTGGCTTAACTTACAGTTTGTTAATCTCATCAATAGGCTGACCACCGATTTTGACAAAATTCCAACAAACAGTATGGGAAAAGAAACATTCTTGCGCCATAGGCGTGGATCTCAGCGGAATCAATTGATCACGATTCCATTCCAATTGCTGAATGGAAATTTTTTTTTTTGATTATAGGTACTTCACCACACGGAACTATTATTCTGTAAAAGAATTGCCGGATTCATTCAAGAATTATGTGTGTGAAGAGAGTTAAAAGGACAGAAACATTAACAGCAGGAATCTTATGTACAGAGGGATATAAGAGGTAGGTAGCATTAACTCTTTACCAAACGACAAAATTTTAGACTGATCCAAATTGAAAACACTTGCAGACGACAAATTAAACGGAACTCAAAAATCAAAAATTGTTTCTAACAGGGTAGAAAACATTGTGGAAAAAGGAGAAAATGCTGGCTTCCAGCATTTTCTCCTTTTCCCACAATGTTTTCAAAGGGCTACTATCTCAGGGTCGTAAAAACCAGAAATTGTTTAGGAAAGGGTAAGTAAATCTGAAAAAAAAAAAAAACCGAATACCAAAAAGCCTACGAAAATATCCAATACCACATGATACCATCATTCTGTGAAATATACTACTCAACCTTTGATAGGGATCACTGACATATTTCTGTATGGGTTTATAAGTTCCAACAGTTTTGCATAAACTCTTTACCATACTGTAAAACTCTAGATAGATTTGTCCAAGTTGAAAGCATTTGCTGACCAAAAACTAAATGCAAAGTGCACTATGCTGTCTATAATAGGGTAGAAAACATTGTTGAAAAAGGAGAAAATGAAGGCTTCTTTCTCAGCGTCTTTAACAGTCGGCAGTGTGAGGTAAAGCTTAAAGATCCATTTCTACCAGTCAGTCATTTTATTGCTCAGTGTGGCAATGTAGCTTATTGTTAAACCATACATGATACATGCCACATATATATTTAGAGTGAATCTTTTAGGGTCATTCCTAGCAAATTTTGAGTAGTATATATGATGAAACTTCCATTTGAACCCCACATAATGGCCGAATCACAAAAGCTTAATTCTGTTTATTCTGTAAAGTTTGGTGAAAATTATCATTTATAAGAATTGTTGGAGTTGCAAGTATGGTTCTTTTTGCGCTAAAATTGGCATTACTCTCCCAAATATGACCAACTCATAAAAGCTAAAAAATATACGCTGTATATTTAAAGCACTCGATACCGATCATACATTGAAAGTTTGGTTAAAAACGCAAAAAGTAATTTAGCCGCAACAGTGGTCGACTCATAACTCTTTACCAAACAACAAAATTTTACACTGGTCCAAATTGACGACAAAATAAATTCAAGTCAAAAATTAAAATTTGTTTCCAGTAGGGTTGAAAACATTTTGGGAAAAGGATAAAATGCTGGTAACCAACATTTTCTGCTTTTCCCCCAGTTTTCAAAAGCCGTCTTTCTCAGGGTCGAAAAAAAACAGGTATTGTTTGGTTAAGTGTTATGATTTCAAGCAGTGTGGAAAAGTGGTCGATGTTTTGTTTCATTTTAATTAAACTACCATTTTCGAAAGCTTACAGCATTGTTTCAGGAAGCTTTCGATATCGGAAAAAGATTTACATTAGTGCTTGTGCTTCATGTCGTAACTTGTTCACAGTATCCAACGTGGCCAGTGTAGGACTCGTGATCTGGAGCCCCTGAGTTTGAGCCTAACTTGATCCATTGGGGCTTTTCGTAGGAATTTCCGTGTGCATGACACTTCTTTGCCGGGTACTGGTGGAACCCAGGAAATACATGGATACGGGAGATGTCGCCGTGATATGACTGAAATGTTTAAAAATCACTGTTCACAGAAAAACAGTTCAGCGAGAAAACTTTATGGCAAAAGAAGAAATTGCAATATACCTTTCAACCATTTACCACACAATCCTGACTTTTCTATCAACAATGAAATAATAATACTCTTGGCAACATTGTGGTAAATGGAGAAATGCTGGTAACCTGCATTTTCTCCTTTTCCCACGATGTTTTCTACGGATCAAATGCATAATTTTAACAAATTATTTCAACGTTTTTCGCCTGCAAATGCATCGAATTTGGTCCAGACCAGCATGTTGTCAACTTGCAGGGTTAAACATGGTCTGCTGCTGGATGAAAGCTTGTCTGCAGGAAGTAATGAAGGTAACCCTTTACCACATAATCCCAAGATTTAATGATCGTGTGAAAGAATCCCTTGGAAGACATTCTGGTAACAAGAGCTTCACGAAGCAGCACATACACGTCCAAAAGGGGCATGTAAATCCATTATTTCTCTTGCAAACCGTATGTAGTGGGTACACATTAGAATCGTCTCACTGAGACGATTCTAATGAGTACCCATAACATAGGTTTTAGTTGAGAATTATTGATATTTTAAAATTTGAAATCAAACTCATTCCCTCTATCTGGAGCTCTGTATAGTAAAGGGTTAATTTCATGAAGTACTTTGTACACCTAAACAATACTGTTATGGTGAAATCCTAGACGACATTTTGTCTTTGTCGACTTAATTTGACAGAAAAAAAAAAAGACATAATTAGTTCTACCACTGTTACTTTTAATGATAAAGCCAATATTTACAAAAATGATTCTATGATAGCAATTAAAACTTCAGTCGCTAGATCTATTAAACTTGGTATTAAGACATCGAAGCACAATAAAATCTTATGAGGTTATTGATACCCTCAACTTACTGATCAATCAGAACAGTAAATTAAGGCAGTCTGCCATGAAAGCACTGTATGGAAATTCTGCTTTAACCCTTTCCCAAACGACAAATTTTAGACTCTTCGAAACTGAAAGAGTTTGCAGACGACAATTTCAAATTTGATAAAAATGGCAGAAAGTTCTCCAAATGCGTAGAAAACAATGTGGGAAAAGGAGAAATTGCTCGTTACGAGCAATTTCTCCTTTTCCCATTGTTTTCAAAAGACTTGTACTGAAGACACGTACAAACAAGGGTTTGTTTGGGAAAGAGTTAAGGCAATTATGGGACTGCAAAGAAGTGTTCACTAGAGACACAAACACTTTTTCCATTTATATGACCCCAACAGATTACGATAATAAATATTATCCAATACATAAAAAACTAATAAGCCGCGCCCTGTGAAAGGGTGTGCGATTTTCTCGAGTCCCTTTGATGCAAAAGTATTCAGCTTTAAATGAATCAAGACAAGTTTCAGGCCGAATGCAAGGCTAGACCAATGATGGTCTTCCTTATGTATGATCACATTAGAATGCAATTCAACAAGTATCAATTCGGGTCAGCCAGCGTAGTTCGCGCAGTCTGACCATATTCCACACATTTTGCTATTGGTCGATTTTCTGTGTACCTCAGATTCATTTGATTGTTGCAAAACATCGATTTTATGGATCCATAATTAGGTGACGACTCCTTATAAAACCCCTTTTACCAGAGATTGTGGAAAACAATTAAAACAAAAAATGTAAAAAATACAATTGCAACATAAGTATTGTCATTTAGAGACATGGTGTCTGGCAATTCTCAATATGAATGTATCATGCAGCGAGAAGTTTTGTTTCCAATGATAGCAACACAATAACCACGACATCTACCCCTACAGGTACTTATTTATCACGAGCCTTGTTCATTTCTTTCGTGTCCAATTTTGTTTCCATTGATGATGCAAATCACTGAACATTTCTTACTTCCACATAATGACCAGTACTGTACAACATATTTTGGGAACCTTTATGCATCATTGAGATGGTCACAACAGAAATAAATAAAAAATCTGCCATGGAGAAATTGATTAACCACTATCTGCATATTTTTGCACGGTAATTAAATATAGTTCTTTTTTTTTTTTCAGGAATATAAAGTTTATCAAATTTCACTCGTAGCATTCTACATTAACATGCAATGATTTCAACAACAGTTTATCTAACAATGCAAATGTTATCAATCAAATGTACAATAGACCTAATGATTTGGCGGTCTTTGCCACCTCTGTTGTCCCATTGGTGGTGGTGGTCTGTTAAATCTACCAGGTGGTCCTGGGGGAAACCCTCTTGGTCCAGGCGGCCCTCCCATTCTTGGGTTAAAGCCTCGTGGGGGTCCACCAGGTCCATGAGGGCCTCCCATAGGTCCACCAGGTCCAGGAGGGCCACCAGGGGGTCCACCTGGGGGTCCTCCAGGTGGCCCTCCAGGGCGTGGTGTCCATCCCCTTGGTCCAGGACCTCTAGGTCCTTCACCTTCACCCCTTGGCCCAAATGGTCTTGGACCAGGCCCCCCTCTTCCTCCCTGATCTGGAAAACCACCTCTGTGTCCAAATCTTGGTGGTCCATCCATCCCAGGACCTCTTGGTCCACCCCTCGGTCCCCCAGGCTGACCAAAAGGTGGTGGGCCACTAAAATTACCTGGTGGGGGACCTCGCGGATTCATTCCCCTGGGACCAAAATCTCCCCTAGGCCCAGGCCCAACAACACCAGGACCCCCAGGACCACCTGGCCCTATACCAGGACCTCCCGGTCCCATTCCTGGACCCCCTTGTCCATTTGGAGGACCCTGACCACCCATGTTTCTGTTTATGTGAGGACCGTCATTAGGGCCTTGACGATGATCTTGGTCTTGACGATGGTCATGATCAACCGGTTTCTCTTGTTTAATTTGATCTTCAGAATTATTGGGTTCCTCCTGATTAGCTATTTTTGATCGTAAACTGGACAATGCATTCTGAAAGTCTTGCACCTCAGCTTCTGATGCCTGTATTTCTTCTTCTTTGTTGTCTTCTGGATTGTCCCACTTACTAGGCCTTCGCCTTTCTCTTTTCAATTGCCTATCTTTTTCTTCAAGTGCCTCTTTCTGAGGATCAAGACCTTGACCATAATTATTGAACTGATTGGGTTGTCCTTGAAACCTATCATTTGCCCCAAAAGGTTTGTTTGGAGTTCCAGGTCCTTGATTCTTATCCCCTTGTGGACCAAAATTCTGATTTCTACCCCCAAAGCCCCCAGGTGATTCTTTTTGTTTAGACTGGAAGCTTGGCTGAGGCTGTGCATTGAAAGGGCTTTGCCGAGAATGGGGAGGGGTATTTTGTTGCGGACGCTGAGCTACAAAATTTGGTGAAGGTCTATTCCCTGGGACTTGGTTAAGATTCCTATTTTGTTGATTATCTGGTAAGATAGCTTGTCCTGGTCTATTTCCCTGGGGTGCCCTATTCCCTTCTATCCCACTAACATGACCTTGACTTGGGGGTCTATTTGCCTCAGGCCATCTGTTTTGACTTTGCCATGCAAGGACTGGAGAAGCACGAGCTTTTGGTAATTCTATTAGTTCCTGTTTAATAGTAATGGGCACAGGGGATGGGTTAAATCCACCAACGAAGGCAGTTTTAGCCCCATAGGCAACAGCGGACAGCTGTTCAGCCTGAGTGCTACCATACTCTCCTAACAAGCCTTGACCTGGATGTATCACACCCTCACCATGAAACTGGACAACTCCTGTTCTGTATAAGCCTGGACCAGCAAACTGCTGTTGTATCTGGGTAGATGGAAGCTGTGCAAGCGCATCACTTCCAAACAATCCCGGCCACACAGCAGCTGTATCAATTTTTGGAAGACCAGCCTGGTCTGGATTCTCTGCTTCTCCTGTGCTATATTCTTGTTTAATAAAATCTAAAGCACTGCCACTGGCTTGCTGATCATATCGACCTCTTTTTTCTGGTGGTTCACCGCTCCTATCTCTGTGATGTTGGGAACCAAAGCGATCAGGTGGAGGGGGAGGGGGAGGCTGGGGAGTATTATGTGAGGGCAATGGGGGTATACCCCCTTGAGAATGAGAAATTGAAGCTCCTTGTGGTGGTAGTGGAGGCTGAAAAGTAAGAAAAAACAAAAGATTAGCAATGATATAAAATAATCAACAAACCTCCATGACCATTCCATATTTTTTTGCAACTTTTTAGGGATCACTTATTACAGAATAAGTGTGAAACTGTAAACAGCACTCAAATGTAATGTAGCCTGCAGATCACATTAATCTGTAGATCATTTCTAGCCCTTTCTTACACTTAAATTAAAAACATCATTCATTCTCCAATGAATTGGTTTATTAATTTTTTTTTTCAAATAACCTTTTCCATTTATCTAGGCTGATTTTCAAGGTTCCAATGGAGGTTTGTTCTACATCATAAATTGATAAAGAATACTTCATTACCTTACTCTTTTTTTTCGTCCTTATCTCCTTAATGCCTACAAACCCTCTGGCATAAAAACAAAGCATGTAACTTTTGGAAATAAAATAACACTTGAAGCAGCTCCTAAATTTTCTGTTATCTTTATATTTTATTAACTTTTTTATCAATTACTTTTCTCCAGTATCAAACCACTATCTCTTTACCAAACGACAAAACTATAGACTGGCTCAAAGTGAAAACAGCTGCAAACAATTGTGACTAAAGAAATGAAATTTGATTTGGGACGGGTTGCAAACATTGTAGTAAAAGGAGAAATTGCTGGTTTCCAGCATTTTCTCTTTTTCCAATAATATTTTCAAAAGCCTTCTTTCTATGGGTCATTCAAAGTCAGGATTGTGTGGTAAAAAGTTAAGTTTCTCTCTGCATCTCTCATCGGTATCAGATTTAGTCACTCTAACTAAAACCCTCTCACACTTTCCACTTGTTTTGAATGTCCTTCATAGTTAACAAATAAAGAAGAACATCTCTGACTTTTTTTACATGAAAATTGAACAGTCCTTTTTCATTTTTATACTCTTCTGTAGTAACACTCAAATGATGATTTAGTGAAGGCTACACAATGAAAACCCAATATCTCAAATGAGCAATGATTCACTTTTCATGGTCAGTTAAAAAATATTTGTTAGTAACAACTTGCACTTGAAATGTAGAGTAGCAACTTTTCTGCCTGCTAATACAAGCAATTACATTTGCTGCTATTATACTTTCAAATGCCGCAGTTATTGACATAGCTTTTGGAAACAAAAGACTGACATATCAGCATTTATGCTGAAAGTAATTTGAAATTTAAGCATTTTTTCACAATCTATGTAAACTTAGAACTCTTGTAAACAACATAATTTCACATTAGTCCAAATTCAAAACATTTGCAGATGACAGTATTAATGTGACTCAAAATTTGAAATTTATTTTTGGAAGGGTAGAAAATATTGTGGGAAAAGTAGAAAATGGTGGTTACCAGCATTTTCTTCTTTTCCCACAATGTTTTCAGAAGGCTTTTCTCCCAGTGTCGTAAAACCAGGAATAGTTTTGTAAAGGCTTAAGAGCTTATTGTACCTTTGTAAATCTGAAACTACCCCAATATTCCTGTGTTTAATGATAGTTGTAATGATGTAATACTTTTTTGGAAGTTCTACAAAACAGTTTATATTTCTCCACCTAAATATAGTAATTTCTTCAGCTCTCCGATCTCATTTGCACTGCTTACTAGATTTTCACTCTTGTTTCAGAATACTCATACATGTATAATAGAAAGAAAATGCTGGAAACAATCCATAAACTAAGCAAATCTCTGCTATTCGTCATCAAAGAATGCATGGTTGCCAGATTCATACCAACACCAAATAGAAGAATATAGTTTATAATTCAAATAAAAATCATTTTGATATTGTTTCATTAGTGGATAATCATTGATCCGGGAGGATTTTTTTTTTCCCAAATTTCCATTAACCTGACCAACTTAATAACTGATCTCACTTCATGCTTAAATCTTATACAGAAGTTTAGTAAACAAGTTGTAATAAAATTACTGTAAGGTTTGAATTGGAAAAACATTAGCCATGTTTTGTGAAAAAGGGGCTTTATGCAACTGGAAATAGTATCAACCAATGTCAGCCCCTGCAGTCCACACAGGCTGATCAGGGTCAAAACTTTTTGCTATTGGTAACTCTTCTGCATGTCCAAGGATGAGTTTACCTAATGAATCAATCTGTAGATCAACAAAGTTGACACTATGGATCTTTAATCATGTGATCACTTGCTAGAGATGACGAATCAAAGAGATGTATTAAGCCCTCATTTCAAAGAGGACAACTCAAATGTAACAAGGTATCTAAAGCTCAGGTCATTCTCTCCATGTCCATTTGTGCATGGAAATTTTCCAAAACCTATGACTATTATAATTCTACACACTCCTGACAACAAATGAACCATGGCTTCCATCAGTACAAAATTCTACACCTAAGCCACTTGATCTCTTTATCTGATAGGTAAAACAAGTTCAACAACGCAAATGGTGAGACGCTAATTAGTCTTGAAAGACAAACTTTAAATAACAACAAAGATACCCTGTATAATTATTTAAAGTTTGAAAATCAAGATTAAACAAGAGGGCCAAGATGGCCACGGGTCACTCACCTGAACATTTGAGTAGACCTTAGCCAGTTGTTTTTGTTATTCCATAACTTTTTCTTCAGTAACTTATATAAAAAGAAGAAGAGCACTGTATGTGGGTGCCAACAATAATTGGTTGCTAGAAAGTAAGTTGAAATTTTATTTAAAAGAAAAGGGCATAGTTTGGCACCAAAAGATTATTTCTTGAATTATTTTCAAAATCTGACCAGTGTTTTCATGGAAGAAGAATTTTTAAGAATTTCTTCATATTTGTGTAGTGCAAATAGCCCCCCAACTTTGTTTGTAGACGGATCAAAATTTCGTGAATACTTATTCAAAAGGGGCACCTAAAGGACATCTCTATGAAATTATTTCAAAGTCTGACGAATGGTTTGAAAGAAAAAGAATTTCTGTAAGTCAATACAGTGCAAAGAGGCCCCCTACCAATGCCATGTTTTTAACGGATCAAAATTTTGCTAACAAGTTTTGAAAAGAATCAGCCATAGAAAATTTCTGTGAAATTATTTTAAAATCTGACAAGCAGTTTCAGAGATTTTTAAAGAATTTCTTGGAAAATATGCCATGGCAACCAGAGTTTTTGATGGATTCAAATTCTGTGAATTGTTTTTAAAGAGGACCTCCAAAGGAACATTCCAGCCAAGTTTGATCCAAATTGACCCAACGATTTAGGAGATGTTTAAAGAAATTGTTTGTGTTGGACGACGCATGACGGACACAGGGTGATCATAAAAGCTCAACTTGAACAGGTTGTTCTAAGGTGAGCTGAAAATCCTAAACAAATCTCCTTATTTCTTACATGTTTACTATTTTTTCATTAAAAGTATCCATTTTTTCAAACACTTTACAGCATTCTGACTCCAGCAGTCCCGCATAAAAGTGTATCATAGATTAACAGAAGTAACAGCAAAAGCTATATTATAAGTAATGACAAGGATTATAACTGGGTTTAGAAAATCATTTTCATCAGCTTTTCTTGCATTGGGTACATTCTCTTCATAATGAAGTTTCACTGGTTCTATTGCAGAGTACATATCAAATAAAAAATCTTAGATGCCTTAATCATAGTTTAGTATCTACAGCACTTAGTGTATGCACTGGAAAAGCTTCATGAATACACACTGCAGGTGATGCATCTTGAACAATTTTTGACATTAATGGATAAAACAGCAAATGTTACAAATCTTATCATGTTCGCTTGTGGCTTGCTTCTGCAAAAATACCTAAAAAGTTGTTAGCATTCATCAGCAAAAAATATTACATATTTTTTCCATTAAGAAGGAATATCTAAAAGGACATTTCATGTAACTCAATACCGCTGTCATATGCTTTGATAGATTAGACATTCTAAAAACCAGTGTACAAGACAAACGAAATATCTATCTTCAAGGGGAGATAGACCTTCAGTGCTCATCACCTAACGTCCTAAAATTCTTTTGGGAAAATCTACTGTTTGTAAGTTTCCATACAAAGATGGCAAATGTAAGGGACAGATTAGCCAAACTGATGTACTTATATCCATGCTGTAAGACAGACAGAAAAATATCATTATATCCCTTGTTTCTACTAAGAACATGAAGAGCCTATATTGCTCCACTGGATAGTTTCAGAGAAGATTTTTCAAAAGAAAAGTTAACACATGCACTGGCAGACTGATGGAGGGCAAACACAGGGTCATGACATAGGTTCCCTGGCCTTTGGCCAGTGGAGCTGAACACAGTTAATTAACCCTCAAGGAGCTTAACCAAGATTTTAATTGTGTGGACAGCCTACTCAATACCAGACCTTGAAGAATATGATGTACATCATCTACATCTGTACCAAACATTCTTAGAAAAAGACATTGAATGTGCACTAACTGCATCTTTAGTTCCAACTCAAGATGGTCTTTTCCACTTATTTAACACTACAAAGGTTAATATAGCTTTTTTTTCATCTCGTAATATGTATGTGATATTTGAATGAACATTGCCAAACAAAAAAATATATAGCCATGCTCTGATAACAGGAGCATCGTGTAATGCATTTTTTTAGCAGCGAGTCATCACAAAATCAAGGATCTATAAATCCTCTTTTAACAACATACAGAGTCATGAGGTAGGTACTCTAGTCTATTGACACAGAGAAAAAAAACCCAACAGTAAAAAGTTTTTACCCAAGTCACCCTGCGTTGATTGTGCTGGCTGACTTGAGTAGATACTTTTTTCATATGCATTAAAATCCCTTTTCACAGTGAACTGCACGAATGACAATGCCAAAGCATACTGAATGTAAGTTTTGAAAATGCCCCAGCCATCCTTTAAATATGGCAATGTATGATAATGAAATTTGTGTGAAACAATAACCAAAAACATCTAAAAATAAAATGACAAACAGGGTGTGAAGGAATTTGGAGGGGGAAAGCTCATGCTAGTAGCTACACATTTTCACACATAGTTGTCCCAAGAACATCCATGATATTCCCTCCCTCTTGCAGTATGTGTTATAAAACATGTCTACATGCATTAAATCTAAATTCAACAGTTCGAACTTGATAATCATGTAAAAGAAAGTAGACTAAGAAAAATACAGAATGGTTCATGTGTTGTCTAAATTTTCTATAAACATAATTTTTTTTTTTTTTTTCAATAAAGAATTTACCAGCAGAGTACATACAAATGAAAAGTCTTGCTTTCACCAAGATGATTGTCTAAGTCTCTTTCTAGCCATACAATATGGATGTTAAAATAGAATTCAGGATTTTTAATATCTTAATTGGGTTGGTGGTGTAAAAATCAAATGTAACATTTACGTATGTTGGCATGGTAGTAACATAGGAAGGCATAATGTCAATGTTGAGTTCATATCTTACATAAAAAATAAATAAACCTACAATAGACAGGGCATATCATAACTACTGTAATGGTAATCAAAATAATTGAATGCATTCATTCATATTTGTTTGTATGGTTTATTACTGTGATTTCAGTATTATTTCAGCCATATCTTTGTGGCCAGTACACCCATCCATGCATTTCTGGATTTTCATTTGCAAGTACTTCACACAACATTCTTCAAAAGCCACTGACAGCTTTCCATTGTAACTATAGTCAAAACAATGATTTGCGGTGAAATGGGAATGACCTCTGTCTCACTGTCTCACTGACTATCATCAGTCTTCAGGAAGGAATCGGTCCAGCTGCAGTTTCAAACCAGCAATATCAAGGGCTTTATTAACATATGATGTATCTAGTTTTGTAGCAAACAGCTTTTAATAGAATTTCAGATTTTAAATCATGCTTCAGTTATTTCCTTTCCTAAACTTTTCCTGAAAAGAATTGAAACCATTGAACAAACTTCTGAACCCCTTCATTCTCACTTTTGAACTTCACTGTATCTAACAAGAGAAACAGGATCAATTAAACTCTTCCATATCAGCTCTTCTTTCAGACCTATTGAGCAGCTCTCCGACACCAGAAGGCTTTAATGCATCTCCATCAAGCATTATACCACACAAGTCATCACATAGTTATAGATCCATAGAATTCAGTCTTAACTCTTTACCCCATAAGACATTTCTATGGTATCTCTAATGGACCCTAAATAACTGCAAGGATGATGCCATTTCTTATGTGTATATGACGCCTTTTGATAGCATAGAAAACATTGTGACAAAAGGTGAAATTGCTGGTCATGAGCAATTTCACCTTTACCCACAATGTTTTCCAAAGGCTCCTACAAGCAATACATAGAAATGAGTATCTATGGAGTAAAGGGTTAAAACCAAGTGAATCTGCAGTAGAGTGGTCCTTCCACATCCAGAACATTGACCAAAAGCAATCTGTTTTTCACCAAGGTCAGCCTGCATGGACTGTACAGGCTGACATGGGCTGATACTTTTAGCAGATGCATTAATCCCTTTTTCACAAAGCATAGCTCAATTGTTTTTACTTCCATCATAAGACTGATTGTACAAATAATTTGTACAAGTTTCAAACATATTGATAAAGTACAATGTTTGCAAACATCTGCTATTAAATCAATACTTTTATAACCTCCAATTAGTGCCTACTCCAACACCAATTTCTTGAATTACTTTAATAATTATATGAACCAAGTCTTTCATGAAACAAATATCCTGCATGGGTACGATAAAGTTGGCCAACTTTATAGAATGAGCAAAACACTGTTTTATATAAAGAAAGAAACCAAACTAACAAGTAAGTCTTTTGGACCTTTTCGACTAGTCAAGCTATATTATTTTCCGTCACCTAGAGAGACCTACATTACTACCTCGGTATGACAAATAAAATGCTGCTTGCACCAGATGATCTTCAAAATTAAGGAACAGTAAAGCTAAATATGCATATGCAGTGTAATCTGAACTGTAAACGATTAACTTGCTGCTCACACCTTGTTCAGCATTACAAATTGTTCAATTACAAGCGTATGACTGCAGTTTTTAACAAGCTAATTCTGAGGATATGTTAAACTGTGAATGCATCTGCATTACTTCTCTACCTAATAACATGAAAATCACAGGAAAATCAAGATTATTAGGTAGATATAGATGAACTTGAAGGTTTACAATGATACCAAACCCATTCAAATCTGTTCACTTAAGCTGTGCTGCTCTCTAAACCTTACCTACTCATGTATACATTTACTAATATAAAAAAAACTTAGTATACTTATAGAAGATCAAAGTATACAGTTAAAATACAGTGCTATAATAATTGTATTCTTGGCAGAGGCTGTACACATTTTTTTGGTGAAATATGTTCAGTTTACATCTACAATAAGTTTGGCCAATGTCAGACTGCTGCATGTCAATGCATAATTACACACAGTGTCTATTAACCCTTTGTCAGACGACAAAATTAAAGTTTTGTCCAAACTGAAAGCATTTGCAGACAGTAATTTCAATGTGGCTCAAATAATGCAATCATTTTTTGATGGAGTAGAAAACATTTTAGGAAAAGGAGAAAATGCTGGTTACCAGTATTTTCTCCTTTTCCCAAAATGTTGTCAAAAGGCTTCTTTCCAAGGGTCATTAAAAAGCGTTATTCTGTGGTAAAAGGTTAAAAAAGGACTTTCTGAAGCAGGAAAGATTGGTGTGCTTCCTCACCCTCTGTATTTGCCTGATTTTTTCCCGTATGACTTTAAACTTGTTCCCAAGGCTCAAAAAAACCTTTCAGGTAAAATTTTTCAAGCACAAACACCTTGCTTCTGAAAAATATTCCAATGCCTCAACAGTATGCCTAGGAAAGACATGAAAATGCCATAAAGAAACAGATCAGAAGACTGAAACTTAGCAATTCCATTGAACATGTATAATTTGAAGGGACCAAATAAAATTTTCATGTAGGTCTATCAAAGATAGATTCTCACGTACTTTAAATATATATTTAAATATTCCGCATGTTTTCAGCTTTTGGCACTTTCTCCTTTTCCTCAAAACCTAACTACTAAGTAAAGAAAGAGATGAAAACAAGTAAACGTTCCTACAGATTATTACTGTGTGCATTTTCAGGTAGTATTCTCACTTATACTAGGTTAGTAGACATTATTTATCAACAAATTGACTTAAAAAGGTATATGGCTATTATTTTATCATAATTTGGAGTTGAAGAAAGGTTGCCCTTGCAAAACTTGCAGCACAAATCCTACTGTGAATTAAGTATTTCAGTTGTGATTATCAAAACAAAAAAAGGATGTGATTTTCATCCTTGCAAGACATAAAAGTAGCAATACATAAATTATGATTGTTTTCATGAGGCACATGAGCCACACAGCATAATACTAAGTTTGAATATTTTATACTACCCAGACTTGGATAGCTTGGCCTCTTTTTCCTTTATTTTGCATATAAATTTGAGATGTAAAATCTAGATTCTTTCATCAAAAGATAATAACCATTTAGTAATAAAAAACTACTACCGTAATTCCCCAAGTATTCGGACGAGAAAAAATATTTTTTTTTTGGTGTCCAAAAATTTATTAAATTATTCATGTGACTGTCCGAAAATTTCAGGAAATCTCTTTCCAACAACATATCCTTTAATAGACATCGTATGTACAACATACAGTAAGGCATATATTTCCCGAAAAGAACTGACATGAGATCGATCTTTATGGATTAATAAAACTTACTTGTGAAAAGAGTTCACACAAATACGTATTCAAACACAAATAGCTACATGTACTTCACTAAACAATCCAAAATCATGGTCGTGATAAGGGTTATTCTTGACCTGACTAAACCTGGTTATGTCACCCATACACATTCTTGTCTCCATGCCAACATGTGTAACTGTGTACAGGTCTTTACAACTACCAATCCCATTATGCATTAAAAGTGTATCTTATAGCGTTTATCGCTAAGATTGACAACTTTAATGTGGCACGGGTTTTGGACTAAATATATACAGCCTGTGTAACATAAATTAGCACCCGCATTTAGTTTACCGCAATCCATCAGATACCAAACAAAGGATTTATGCTTTAAACATAGATCGATTTCCTCTTCTCAGGTATTTGCTAATTAACTCTTTACCACACAATCTCGACTTTAAACGATCCTGGGGACCTTTTGAAAACATTGTTGGAAAACGAGAAAATGATGGAATAAATCATTTTCTCCTTTTCCCCCCACTGTTTTCTATGTTATCCAATCAAAAATCATTTTAGCAAAATGTAATTGTTGTCTGTGAATCCTTCAAATTTTGTCTAGTCCAATAAAATTCTCATTTGGTGAAAATTTACCATATCCACAAGTCTTACAAGGTGAAAGGAGAAATTGCTCGTAATTAACAATTTCTCCTTTTCCCGTCTGTTTTCTACGCATACGGAGAACTTTCCGCCATTTAATAAATTTTAAAATTGGAAATTGTTGTATGCAAACTCTTTCGGTTTAGAAGTGTCTTTAATTTGTTGTCTGAGAAAGAGTATTGCAGACCTTTGTCGATCTTCTGAACCATTTTAATTTGTTGTTTGGGAAAGACTATAGCGGGTCTTTGTCAACTTCTAAACCATTTTAATTTGTTGTTTGGTAGAGTACTGCGGGTCTTCTAAACCATCATAATTTCGTGTACGAAAATTTAGGGACAATTATTTTACCAAGTGTCCGAACTTAGGGACAAAAAATAAATTATTTTGGAAAATAATTAATGGTGTCCGAAAATTTAGGGTGTCTGATACTAAGGGGAATTACGGTATTCATAGGTGCAATTTACTAACGCCTGAACTCTACATAATTATATGAGCCTTTTTTTACAAAGCCACAAGCTGACTTTATTGTTTTATTAGGGGATTGTACCACAATTATTTGTATACAGATCTATGTACAATTTAATACTTTCAAGAAAAATAATGAAGAGCAAAGCAGGCACACAAAGCAATTTGGTAGGAAGGTCATCAAATAAATTGACAACATAAACATGGATGTTTTCAAATCAAATTAAGATAAAAAGTTGTTGTTAGATATGCAACAGCATGAAAATACCATTAAAC
Organism: Tridacna crocea; assembly: GCA_943736015.1. Taxonomy (NCBI): domain Eukaryota; kingdom Metazoa; phylum Mollusca; class Bivalvia; order Cardiida; family Cardiidae; genus Tridacna; species Tridacna crocea. The sequence goes on along the minus strand of OX031056.1, from coordinate 18,569,627 downwards.
CAGAAGTATACATGTGAAATAAAACAATGACAGCTAAAACTATGCATTGTGCAATTAAAACAATTTCAAGTATTTTATCACATATGTTGATGGTTATCTAAATACAATGTAAACAAGCAAATAAAAAGAAATTATTATAAATTACTGTCTGATTCTGATTAAACAAACCAGTTTGTTTTATTGACATTCTATGCTGGGTTAAAGCTACTTCAATTATGCATTGACCACTAATGAAATATCCAACAAGGAGTCCAATAACCCTGTTATTGGCAATACGGTCATCCTTTTTATCTTTACCTGATTACCATAAACAATGTTTTATGTCAATTTCAGTGAGATCACTGTTGTATCATGGCAACAAAATTATGTCTCTTAAATGTAACAGCTTAAAAATTTCTTGCAGTTTATTGAAAAATATTCCAAACTATTGAAAGATATTTCACACAATCATTCCAATCGTTGACAACAACTATTTTTCCAACATGCTTTTCATATCCTAAGAGTAAATTTACACCATTTCCCTTGGGAATTTTGTCTCTGTGTAGGTAATTTTTTTAAACATCATTTCAGTTATATCACTGCAGCCACTGCACCTGTCATGCATTCCTGGAAATCCTTATACAACTTCTTTATACAATACTCTATCCAAGTCTACAGTGGATTTCCCATACAAACCCTCTGAACAATGTACAGCAGTGAAAGATACATAAACCATGTCAAAAAAATGGCCATGCTTTGTGAAGAGGGAATTTCGTATAGCTGCAAAATGTAATGACACCTTTTCTGCACAGGCTGACCCGGGACAAAGAAAAATTCCATTGGAAAATTTTGTGCACGGGAAAGGTATGGAAAAAGCGAAGTCTATGTTTCCCCAATATTCTATACTATCATAAAATGCCTTTTTATAATTCTTCAAGTGTTTCTCCTTGGGGTGACTTTTTATAAGTCTGAAAATAGACTTTTCAGTGATGGATTCAATGTTGTAATAAAGCAAGGCTTGTTAGGTAACATACGAAACAATTTTTTAACAATTCAATTATTCATGCCTCTAGTATTGTCAAGCTTCTTAAATTATCTTGATAGTACAGAAATGATTCAATATCATAACTTTTAATTTTTTCAGTAGTTTGAAAATACCAAAATTTGATTGAATTCAAAATAGTGTTAATGATAACAATTTGGGAAAAAATACACATAACAAATAACTGCAACTTTTCAATACCCAAAACTTTATCATCAGGTTTCAAGTTTACTTTACCCCAGGGCCAAGATATGATAAGCTTTCTTGACTGTTTACAAAACGTGCATGCATTTTGCTTTTGGTAATATAACATAGGTGTAAATCTTCTAGGCAATTTTCCTTTACATGTAAGATAATATAATGACAAGAAACAAACACAGGAATAGTCAAAATCCAAGGTCAAGGGTTAGAAAAATAAAACACAAAATATATTTCAGAAACAATTGAAAATACATAAGATGATGCAACTAGAAAGGAAAATAGAATAACAGGTGTAAGCTGATGTATAGCTTGCTATCATATGTATTATATTACAGACTCAACAAATTCATCATGCCTAGCAGCAAGTAATAAGTGATGAATGGCTATTCTAATGGCCATTATTTTTATACATTGGACGTCTAAGAGGGCTAAGTTACTTCAATGGACATCAGCCATTAAATGTTGAAATTTTGTTACCTTGCAATATGTTAATCGTAGGGTAACTTAACTTCAAGCAGACTATCACACACACACACAAAAAATGAATGGATACCACATACATGATACATGTAATCTGAAGCAGCATTAAGAAAAGTTCTGGTAAACAAAAATAATGCTGAATGAAATGTACAAATGAGAAAAGTATAAAGAAAGGAACCTTGAAATGACTCAAGGTTTTTTACTTAGTCAGTAGAGCAAAGAAAGTTTCAACACATGTATGATCTAATCATATCTTGGGCTATGATATTCAAAACAAAAGAAAAATGACTTCACATAATTTCAATCATAATAGTGCCTATTTTTTTTCTTTTTCTTCCCCTTTTTATTATTACAAAAATCTTAGTATTTCAATATGAACCAAAAGGACGATAACATCAAATTATTAATAACAGTAAAATCTTGTTAATTCGCATATCGCTGGGTGGCAGGTAGCTTTGTGTTTTTTTGTATTCTATCTCTTGTCCTGATACTTATCGTTCTTTATCCTTCTAAAATTAATCCAGATATTTCGCATATAGGTGGCTCATAGTTTGTAATATATTTCATGCCCTCAAAATATTTTTTGATCACAAGCCCTACCTTTAGTTCGCGGAAAAATTGATATGCTTGCAAGTTAACAAAGGTATCAAATCTTGTGACATTACTGATTTTTCATACCTTTTGATTGCAGATAACAGTTGATACCAATCAGCAGTAAACTGCAAATGTACATGGAATTTATGGCAATATTGAGTTTATATTGCCATTTAATTGATGAGCATGACAAATCACAATTCTGAAATTCCTTAAGACATTGAAATGCCAACAGATTTATTAAACTAGACAAAGGGATATGATAGGTTTACAGCCCTCTGAGTGATTAGACCTCCAGACGGGGAAGTAACTGGGGGTTTTCAACTAACCCAAAACAGCAGATAAGTTTGTTATATGTGACTGCTATGATACATACATATGTAGGTGTATTAATGAAATGGATGAAAAATAAATATTAGATAGTTTCCATACTGGTAATTTAGTTTACTGTACTGTTTTCAGTACCTGGCTCCAAAATCTTTTTATGAATATCTAAGTCACCCACGCCCAAGACAAACAGTACTTAAAGACTAAGATTGCAGTCTGTTATCAATCTTTGTATTGAAAAAAACATTTGTCAGAGAATCTTAGCCAAGGGTAGGATATTGCATCCAAAACAAATGAAGGCATTTTATTATAAGCTCTCTAAATTGGTGGGTTTGATACATACAAAAACCAATAGCTGCCCTCAACAAATCCTGTGTTGCCTACTGAAAGCTTACAGCGGATAAAATGGATACCATTTAAATAAAGAAATGCTGCATAAATATGTCTTTTCCTGGATACATGACCAAAAGTACCCAATTTAAGTCACATTTTCATATCATACTGCCTTTATATCATATGAAAAAAACCTGTCCCTTGCGCTAGCAACTGCCTAGGTTTTACTGTAATTTCTATCAAACAACTGTTTATTTCGTACTTTTTATAACTTATTGACAATAAAAACACCGATTCCTTGTTTCTTAATTGAAAATAATAAAATCTTAAACGGAGTCAAAAGTGGCTGATGATGTATATTACAAGACACCATAAACTATAGAATTTAACAAACTTTTCTACAACCCCATTTTTTTCCTTTAGTTTCCATGGACAAATATTCATCTTGCCACCTTAAATCATTAACTGGTTTACTGCATGGTTGAAATGTGTTAGTAAAACCAATCATAAAAAAAGCACCTTTAATATTTTATGTGATTTTCCAAATGAGCGTCACATGATAACTAACAAGTACATGTACTACTAAGTGATACAATAACAACAAAAAAAAAAAAAAAATGAAAAGTTTCAAATGGTACAGAATGTTCATCTTTCTGATACATATAAACAGCAACTATCTTAGTTTCATAAAATATGGTCCATTTTTACATGCAAATGTCTACATAATCTTCTATTCCCTAGGAATTGACAATTCAAATCCTTTGTGTGTATGTGAGCGCCTTAAAACTGTTTTGTGGATTTTCCTGCTAGAGCTTAAATAGGTAACAAAACAGGGATTACCAATATAACAAATCTGTAATTTTCATTTCCTTAAAATTACTATAGGAATAAGGAATAGCCAAAGAAATATTAGATTTTGATTGAAAATTACAAATCGCTATGAAAGAAGTATGCTGTGTAATTCCATAATATTACAGTTTACTCATTCAGAGCTGTATTCTTCTCTGAAGTTCAGCATGTATAATTTCAAGTAATTTTGCATGGAGTAAGACTTACACAAAATCTGTGCTACCAAAGTTGCAATGATTAAAATGATTATAACGATGATGGTGCTATTGAATACAAACTACACAATGATAATGATAAATGTAACACAAACAACAGACACTTTCCCCCAACATCTGTTGCAAACAAATTCTATTAGGTATGAGGCCTAACAAGAAATCAAGATCCAAGCTATGACTCTGTAACAAGTTTTAACAGTCCATTAGTACAATGTGACAATGGAAGTGATCTATTAAATTCCTCAAATAGCCTTCTTTTTTTGTTTAAGGCTAAGGTTTCCTGTAACCCACTTGTTGAGTGGTGTTCAATCATTTACAAAACAACATAAATTTAGACCTGTCCATATTGAAAACTTGTGGAGACTACAAAATAATTTGACTCAAAAAATAACATGTATTAAAAAGGGTAGAAAACACCATAGGAAAGGCAGAAAATACTGGTTACCAGGATTTCCTCCTTTTCCAATACTGATTTCTAAAAGCGTCTTCCTCAAAGTCGTTATTAGTTCCGATTATGTGGTAAAGGGTTAATGCTACTTTTAAAGTCTTTAGCAAACGACTTGTCCAAATTAAAAGCATTTGCAGACTGAAAATTTGAAATTTGGTTTGGGAAGGGTAGAAAACATTGCGGGAAAAGGAGATAATAATGGTTACCAGGATTTCGTCCTTTTCCAACATTAATTTCTAAATTCCTCAGTCATTGTTAGTCACAATTATGTGGTAGAGGGTTAATGCTACTTTTTAATCATATCACATTACCAGCTCACTTATTCATTTCAGGCAAGTTGGATCCTTCCCTAAACAAGAGCACCACATGGGGAGCCAGTGATTGGCTGCAAAAGTTTGATTTTCAGTGAAAATTTTAAGTTGAAAGAGGAGTATACTTTAAGTTGAAAGAGGAGTATACTTTAAGTTGAAATAGGGGTATGACTGTATCAAAATATTTTGATGGTTACATCTATGCTAGCTCTACCATCTTTACTTAAGATTCTTAACTGATGGAATGTTGATGTCTTTCGGAGCACAATTGATCCTCACGTTAAGCCTATGAGTGTAAATATGACTCTTCAGTGATGGTACATTGATAACTTTAAGAGCACAGCTGATCCAAACCTTAAGCCTATCAGAGCCAAAATGACTCTTCAGTGATGGAATGTTGATAACTTTAAAAAGCACAACTGATCTACACTTTGAGCCTATGAAAGCCAATATATGAAATATGTATTTCCAGTCAGCAAAACAGGGACAAGGAATTGCAATTCCAAAAGAAGAAAGAGCAGATTCAAGATAAGAACATCTGCAGTGAATGATCATCTTGATCTATTCTTTATACAGTCAACTAAAGAACTGACAGATACTATTCAATGTGAATGTGTTGGCAATTTCATATACAGATTTTAAAACTTGACATTTTAATCTTGCAAAGACTGCAAAATTTTAGACTTGTACAAATTGAAAGTGTTTGCAGACAACAAAGTTAATTTGCCTTAATGACGGAACTTGTCCTATATAAGATAAAAAATAATTGTGAGAGAAGGTGAAAATGCTGGTAATCAGCATCATCCCTTTTCTACAATGTTTAAAGTTGTATTTTTCTCTTTTTTTTTTCAGGGTTGTGCAAACTTAAGAATCAACCAATCCCTGGCAAGTATCACATTTTTATTGGTCACCTAACAAGTTGTGCTACGATTATTCAAGAATGTAGCTTCACAATAGTTAAATTCCCTTAAAGTACAACTATAATTCAAGTTCTAATACTAGGTCAACTCAGCTAAGAGGGAGAAGTTTCATATATATTTGGAATAAGTACTGTAATAAGTGATCTAGTTTAGTAAAACAGGATACACACTACCATATTCATCGATAAAAATAGTAAACAGTTTTTACAACATCATCCTTGGTGTCTTAAAAGTCTTATCTCTTCTTTAAGTAAAACTCATTAGATTTGAAAAGAAAATTTCATTCAAATCTTTTCTTTAATTCCTTTGTTTTCTTTCTTTTCTGTTTATTGTTTACTATAAATTTATATAAATGATCATTAATCATTTTTATAGCTATTTTGATGCATCACATAGCCTAAAAATCTCATTCAAAGTGAAGTACATGTATAACATTTCTGATACAACATTCTTGAGGATACTGTTTGCCTTGTACCATAAAAACATTATCATGCAAGCATAGGTTTTGAGCAGTGACATTTAAAAAAAAACTATGAAAATATACATTAACAAACACAAAACAATCCAGATATTTAACTCTAAAATTTTTAGTCATTCTTTGCAAAGAAATATTGAGGTCATCTTCAGACCACATTTAATTCTTTTTTTTAAAATCTTCTTTAACTCTTTACCACACAATCCCGAGTTTTAACGACCTCTGTGGAAGAAGCCTTTTGAAAACAAAAAGGGAAAAGGAGAAAATGCTGGTAACCAGCATTTTCTCCTTTTCCCTTAATGTTTTCTTACCTATCAAAGACAATGCTGTTATTTGAGTTACATTTGAATTGTTGTCTGTAAATGTTTTCAATTTGGACAAGTCTGCATGTGGTAAAGGGTTAAGCCTCCTAAGCATACTCCTTTGCATTTCAAATATAAGAGTATTTTGGCCAAAGTATTCTATGAAATAAAGGAAAGTGTTTTTCAAACACCAGGTCTGCTCCACAGCCTGATTTTACTTTACACTTTCTACAGAAGCGAAATCATTTTCCCAAAGCTATTTGAAAAAGCAAACCTACAGGTGAAATTTACAAATCTATTCTTAATCAGTTGCCAGGCATATATAAGACCCTCTAAAGGATACTCTCCTATTGACTTTCTTGTTTTATAGCAGATTATTACTTGACTTAAAATCTACAATCTAAATGAATTTTAATGTCTGAAAAAAATAAATATTTCCAGCTGGTAAAACAGCAATCAATTTAGCAAGATGCCTATTTCTCAAGATCTCGTCTGGTAAATTGAGCAGAGCAGATCAAAGATCAGACATTAAATTGTATGGAGCCTGATCTTGGTTCTGCACTAACTGCATATCACCCTCAGATGTACATAGTATTACAAGGGTCAAAATTGCCTATTGTAATTTTTCATTTTGTTGAAAAGGATTCACTGGTGCATATTGGTTTTCAAATTGACTTTCCTACATAAGGATAATGCCATGATCTACCTTGATCAAGGTCCAGTCTGTTTTTTAGGTATAATTATCTATTCAAGGACAGCTTTGATACATACACAAGATGAGCTGAATCGGTTTTTAACAATGTAGTAAATAGACACATAAATTCAGACAGATAAACACTGACCAAAAATTAAGGATACTATCGCTTAGCAGAATCCAATAGTGGAAGTTATGAAAAAACGACTGTTGAATCTCTCAATTGAAATAGAACAGAGACAATCCTAACTGGCTCAGCAATAAATGCATAATGTTATAATGTCAAAAGCTCAAGGGGTTTGCAGTGCAAGAATTACAGAGCTCATTGTTTCCTTGTAAGTCCACTGAATCGTAAAGTTCAACCCTGAACATAAGTAAACAAAAACAGAATAATTCATGTATCTTTTACAAACTTTGTCCAATATAAACCAGCGGTTTCTTGTCTTCTATGTCATTAACAGCTTTAACAATATTCTAATTTTTTTGTTTCAATTTGTTGCAGAATCCATTCCAAAATCCTGTCACATAACATTTAAAAAAAGTAACTGACTTGATTTTCTGCCTCTATTTAAAGAGTGCATACTAGTGACATAACATTTTACCATTCCACAAAGAAAAGCTCGCATTTCACTAATGAAATGTTACTTGTTGTTCAAAGTGAAGAAAGTAATCTAGTTCACTTTCCCAAGACTAACAGTAAGACTGTGCAATCCATAATTACTACACAAGTTTGTTCATGATTAAGCAATTCAAATTGTTTCACTTTCGTTGAAATTACTTGGTGTTTAACACAATAAAATTAATTCTATATGTTTCATGTACAAATTTGAAATTGTTGGCAGCTTTTATTTCATCACAATACCAGAAATTATCAAAATATAAAAAGGATAAAATTGATAGCACATATCTCCAGAGTTGTACACACAGAAATACTGCAGAATAAAAATACATTTCACACAATGAGCTAAACAAACTGTCTGTAAAACATATTATTTCCAAACATTACATATAGCTTCAATAAAGTTGAATCACTACCCAAATTAATAATTGAAATTGGTCTCATAGCTAGTGTGTTTAAGACGGGTTCCTCTCAATGCTTTTAGTGTCACAAAACAAGAAATCAGAGAAAATGTCAAAAGAGTAAACACAACAAATGGTGGCACATAATTAAAATGTATTGGGTGAAATAAAAAAAATAAATAAATCAAGATATCTATTACTTTAAAGTGTTAGTATTGGAACTGTAGAATGGCTGTACTATTGCTATGACAGGCCATATATGTACATTTGGATGACCCCAACCCAATCAAATTAATCCCTGTACATCTACAAAAGCATGCATATTGGTGCCCTGGTAGCCATGTTGAAGTTTGTATCCCAAGCTTCTTTCTCCCTTTATCCTTAACCAATACATTTTTTTTACTCCATCTTAAAAGAACCTCATGACAATGGTAGGTAATATTAAAAAAAGTAGAAGACAATAACAAAATCATCTCCACAAAAAAGCATTTCAAATCCTTTTTAACACATCTTTCAATAGGTTTGTGCAGACTGACCTCACCCAAATAGCCATGCCTTTACATGATCAGCTATATTCTGTTCAATCACAGATATACCCACATTAATAATCTAATAGTTTGCTAAATTCCTTGGTTTCTTCTTTCTTTAGATGAATGTCTGGAAAACAGTGTTTGTATCTTGTGCATCAAACAGGCATAGAAAATAGAAACAGTGCATGGCTTCATTTCGCTTTTGTTTCTCGTGGGTTATCATTCCCCCATCTAACTTTTTTTTTTTCTCATGCAAGCCTTACATTTTAATGAACCAGGAGTAAAAGGCTTTTTGAAAACATTTAGAAAAAGTAGTATCAAACATTTTCTGATACAAATAATATTATATGAACATTTCATTTGTTATCTGCATAGGCTTTCAATTCTGACTGATTTAAAACTTGTTCATATGAAGCCCTAAATAAAAATACTCAAAGCAGATCGTTCTTCACTACTGGTAAATCAACGCATATGTCTATGGTTTATTCCAAAGCACAGGAATCTTTTCAATCATTTTCACTTTCTTGTTCAATCATAAACCCCTTAAAAAATTATCACTTCAAATTAATGCAGGATCTAAGAGCCCTGCTAAAAAATAGTCTTGCAAATGAACCAGTCCAATATAGCTTACTCTTGTCCTCAATTATGATGTAAATTGCCTTACATCCACCCCAAAAGAAAAACATTTCATTTTATTCTTGAAACAATTACATATTAAAAAAAGCAAAATTTCCTTTGGAAATAATTAAATGAGTTGACTTAAGTAAGGAATAATAAAATGTGTTGACTTTAAGACAACACACTGATCATCCTACATATTGCAAATGAGAAATTTGAATACTTAAATAACACATGGTAGCACACAGAAAAGAATTAAAAAGTAATTATTCACACTATTAGCAGAAGTAAAGTTTCCTGACCACTGACCCATGAATGCATACTACCTTTGATAACTCATTGAAAAGAATACTTGATAAAATGCTTATATCTTCATCTTGAAATTTTCATTATGACTACTAATACAAATGAACTTTAAGGGATGTCAATTGCTCACCCGGGATCAGTTTCTTTAGCAACATATTTTCAGATGTTGATGTTTGCTTATGACAGAGAAACATGATTACATGTACACATGATATAACAAAATAAAAAAGCTTGGGTTTTTACCAACTATGGCCCATGTTCAAATATTACAAACCTATTGAAAACTCTAAAACCAAATTTCATCAAGATCAGGACTAACATGCTGGCTTTACATGAACACAAAGTTTTACCATAGCATTCATCTCATTTTACTCAAGTACACAACATTTACAAAATACTTTAAATGTTATCAACAGTAAGATTTTGATCAAGTTTCAACAATAATTTACACAAAGATTCACCTTAAAATTGCTACTGTTCTTCAAAGAAATTCAGCTGCTGACCTTGTTCTTTACCCATCTTTTCCGACACCCTATTTTTTTACCTAGAGTCCTTCATACTCAAAAGTGTCCCAAATATCAAGACAAATAATACAACAAAATTCTATTAGATTAGTGCAAAAATCATGGCTTCAAGAATGATAATAAGTTTTGTAAGATGACAGTGACCTTGTTGGTTACTTCTACAAAATAATGTTCGACCAGCTGTCAGGCAAAAACTCAGGCAAGTGGTATTTAGAGTAAACCTGGTATTTCTTTCAAAGAGTTCATCCTAGTGACCTAGACTTTAACATGAACATTCCAATAAACAATTTTGGTCATGGAAATATTATGACAGTCTTATTGACTAAGTTTTACACAAAAAACGTCCAGAGAAAGAGAGACAGAAGAGTGTTAACTGTGGAAATTGGCACAGAGGTATCACAATAGCTCACATTTGAACAAATTTGTGCTTCATAAAATAGTAAAATTAATAAAGACAAAGATTTAAAACTTATTGGCATCTAACTTATTTGCAATACTAAAAAATTATTAGTTATTATGGAATCTTCAAACTCATTTTTTTTTTTTTTAACCTCTATAAATTGCAGATGAAAAAATACTACCAAACTTTTATCTGTATCTAAAATCTTAATCCTAAATGCTAGAATTGAGAAAAATAATTATACAGTTATGTGTCATACAAATGAAGCATTGCCCATACACTGCCAATTTCAGACATAATAATAATATTTTTTTAAGTGATGAATCCCTTTCAAGGCATAATCTGACTTTTTATGTAAATTTAAATTCAGATTGTATATGAGAAACTTAAAATATTTGATATAAATTCAGACCATACTTGTCACTACTTAAGTTTTATTTCAATCATTTATTTCAAAGCCTGCCACGGTACTTTCAAACTAACTCTTTACCAAGTTATAAAATTTTAGACTGGTCCTATTTGAAACTATTTGCAGAAGATAAATGTTGCACAAATCATGTCTTTGAAAAGGTAAAAAAGATATGGGGAAAATGAGCATTTTCGCATTTCCCGCTATGTTTTCCAAAGTCCATTTCCTGGGAACTAAGAGATGATTGGAAGGTAAACTAGAACTTTACAGTCTCTTGTTTACATTTGGCAACAAAAAAAAAACGCTTCCCATACAGCAGACCTGAAGGTAACTTATATGAAATAATTTGAACGTTTGAAACTTTACAAAATAGCAGTAGCTTTGGCTCAGTAACAAAAAATTAAGTTCCCTGCAACAGCAGGTGGTTAAACTCAACAGAACAGCAGTCATCATATGGCTTCTTTCATTTTGTGGCATAACAGTCACAAAGGTGTTTGTTCTGGACACAATGTAGGCAAAAAGACATACAGGTTTATAATATGAAGTTAAAAGCTACAATTTTGTTACAACTTTATCATTCATAATTCTGTAATTATGAATTCCTGTCATCATGATTTCCCATCAATTGAAGATGCAAGTTCTGCACAGAAATTTAATTTGAAGGCCTTGCCACTAATATCTACCACAAATATACAGAATGTAGAAAGAAACAGTATAGAACAGAGGGACACAAGACAGAACGATGGACAGATACAATACATAATGTTACATAGTACAGTGGATTCCACTTAATCGCAACCCTGTTTATCGGGATTTTCGGTTATTTGCAAGACTTGGTCCAGCACCGATCCATTTCCTATCTAGACAACGTAAATTTCAACGCTTAATGGGGATCCCGTAAATAGAACATTTCGGTTTTTTGCAACGAACAATTAGCACATGATTCGAAATTCTAGTGTTTATTAGCAATTCCGTGGGATAAGACAGCGAAAAATTTCAATCTGTCCGGGGAAAAAAAAGGTTACTCAAAAAGATAACAGTCGAATTTCAATGCGTACAGAGAATCGCAGTTTAAAAACCAATGTAGCAGTATACAAACGACGAGTCCGACATGATCCATTTTCATAATTTAATCATTAAAGATCAAAATTCTTGGCGTATTTTATGTTATTCTTTTCATTTAAGAAAGTGTAATAACGGTTACAAAACATCTGCAAATGGCCGAAATTCTAAATATGGAGCTTCACTGGTTGCCGATTTTCAAACTATTGGACGGTTACTCGAGATTTCGGGTACCAGGCTGTTCATCCACCACCAAGAGCACTGATTAATAAAATGGTAATTTTAGGGCCGGAAAAATGGCGAAAAGATGACTACATGTACTTAAATCTTGTCTTGGTATAACTCGGGAAAAAAACAAACGAACATAGACGTTCTATGATCAGACTACACATTCTGTGCAGTCTGATCTTTATCTACGCTCCCCGAAAGCAACTGCAGACGAATTCAGCACTTTACCCGTTACAAGAAAGACCGATCAAAATAACCTATCACCGATCAGATAATTACACATGGGGGGGAAAAAAAACTTAACTGTTTGTTAGTGTCTCGTCGATAATCCAATTTGTGACAAACAATTTGACTACAGGCGTGAAAGCAAGGTGTACCGAATGTAAACTGTGAAAAACACAGAAAACCGTTTCTTATCTCGGTCTGCTTTGAATGGTATGGCCTATTTTGATGCGTTAAAATAGAATCGTCTGGACAGCAATCAGTCTATGACGTCAACCAAAATTTACCCACCCATTCAACCTAACAGGTGGCGAGTCGGGGTTTATACAGGTGCACAGCACACGATCATGTTGTGTAAGAATCTACACGTACACATGGAGTAAATGTTAGATAACCGGAAACTGGAGATATGCGTGGAAACCTGTGTTGACAAAAAAAATTGTGTTGAATTTTATGTCAAACGAAGCACCACCATGGCTAACACCCAGGATCGTTTCTGGCTTTGTGCACTTGATAGGTAAATAAGCAAACAAACGATTTTTTAAAACTTGTTTAGTTTGAAATACATATATTTAAAAAAATTATGAACATTAATCAAATGATCGGGATGCAAGAGCTGAACGTCTGTCAATAGAACGAAACGATCGTCTGCGACTCTGGTTTGACTTCCGGTCTGAAAAGAGCCATCGGATTATCGGGCCGACCGCTTATTCGCAATATTTTCTCTGACAAATAGGACTTGCAAATAAGCGGAATCTACTGTATTCTTAAAGGGCCTGGCAAGGATATAAGAACAGTAAGTGTTTAATTTCTTAATCTTTAAAACTATGCTTTCTATCTTCCCTAATTTTGGATTCTAAAAAAAAGTAATCCACAATAAAATATCTAAATGTATCCTCACATTTAAATGTGCTACACAGAGATTACTTTTTCCTCTGATGTACTTAAATTTGGGACTGATTGCGCTTTTTTTGATTCATGGAATTACGACAGCTCATCGATACTACTAAAGACTAGCAAACTAAGATACTAACAGACTTCACAATGGCATTTGTTATGTGAACAACACAGAGAAAAAAAAACACTTTCCGACAGAATTCGTTAGTTAGGTGTATTTCTTGTAGTCTTTGCATTGAGATCATAGAGCTGACAAGAACATGCACTTATTTGGAGAAAATGTTTCATCACAAAAAAAAAAAACCTTTATGAGGAAAGGATACATAACACCATATGCCTATCTATTTCGACTTCTCATACTGTAAAGAAGAAAAGGGGCAGCTTGGTCCATCTTTTTGATACTACTGTACTAAGATAGCAAAATATAACTGAGACTTAGCTCTTCAAATGCACTTGTGTGTGTGTAGGCATTTGTATGGCTTGGGCAAATATTGTAAGAAGTGTTAAAAAAATGCAGGGTAATACTGAGGTACTGTCCTTTTCATAAATTGTTTTATACAAGTTATTGGTATTTTGAAGGTTGTTTAAACACATAAAAATAAATCAAGTAATTTACCTATGTTGGAACCTAGAAATAAAACACTGAAAACAATGCTGCTAATCAAAAGGTACAAATAAGAATCCTTGAAATGATCGATTGCCGAAACTTTTAAGCACTTAAACACACAGCTATGAGTTTCTTGCTTGAATCATATCGTAAGTCAGTAAGTCAATTTATCATGAAAATCCCAAAAGCATTTTTTTCTCCTACAATCAAGCATATCAGAACATACAGTATCTCCACGTTAAAATAAATTCTACTAGCTTGCCCATTGTCATATGAAAAGTAATCCGATTTGGACTTTCTTCGTTTCTGTTGAATAAGTTACCGAAGTGGTTTATACCAGAGGCTCACAGCAGACATCCTATGATACAGACAGCGAGCACAAGAGGAACATTTATAAATAAATATACAAAAAAATATGGTCCTCGCAACTGCAGTTTTAGAAAACATTGAAAGAAAAAATTCTTGTAACAAACAGCTGTCCTTTTTCTTTAATGTTTTCTTTTCTTTTAATATTGACAACTTCAGTTTTCTTTCAAATAAATGTATTGACTCATACACTATTCATAGGTGGTAAACAGACTGTACAGTAACAGGTGAGTTAAGAGCCAGAATTATGTTGAGACAAATAGAGATATTGTTCATTTTGAGCTATTTCTCTTTTTGCCACAAATTTGTCACAAAATTGTGTTAGTTAAAATGCCAGGGATAATTCATGATCAATCTACAGATTCTTTTTAGTTTATGATAATTTTTCTCGATTTGAACATATTTTCTAAGACAACTCTGAAGATAACTACTACCTTTATCTTACCCCTGATAACATACCTGTTTTAAGTCAGATGGAGGCTTGAACCTGTTGTCTGCTTGATTACCTCTAAACTGATTGCCTTTCACTGCATTTGGCCTCTTTGACTGACCTTCCATATTGTAACTGTGAGAATTGAAAATATTTGTTGTATTTTGTATTCACTCTTTACCAAACAGCAAAATTGAGTCCAAATTGAAAGCAGTTGCAGACAACAAAATAAACGTAACTCAAAAAATAAAATATGCTCCCAGCACAGCAGCAAACATTGTGAGAAAAGGAGAAAATGCTGGTTACCAACCTGCTTTTCCCACAATGTCTTCAAAAGGCTTTTATCTCAGGGTTGTAAAAACCAGGGATTGTTTGGTAAAGGGTTGAACAAAGCCATACTGATATTTACTGCCTTTTTATCATCACTACAGCATTTTTAGCATACCACAGGGAAAGAAGAGATTCAATGACACAAGCTAAGACTCAAAAGGTTCAGTGCCGAGTTTCTATTTCAGCAAATGAATCTTATAGAAGTCACTATTTTGCAGACTCTAATTAACTAGAGCTGTCACTGAATGTGACTTAATGCCCCCTCCAGCGCTTTGACACAAAAAAGTGTCAAGTTCAAGGGGAGATAATTCCTCAACTAGGACTTGACACTTGAAAAATGCATCTTGCAAATCTTCAATATATGATCAATTATTGTGCAAAGTTACAATTGAAAGAAAATTGTAGGAGTTCATGACACAAAATTACAAGTATAAAAATCTCTAAAACTAATCGAGCCTTCTTCTGTGAAAAGAAAGCTTCATGCCTGTGCAAAAAGTATTTACCCAGATCACATCCAGATCTCATAGATCACAGCCCATCATTTTTGTTTAATGCTTTACCACACAATCTAGAGGTTTAACAACCCTGAAGAAGAAAACCTAATGAAACATTGTGGCAAAAGGAGAAAATACTGGTTACCAGCATTTTCTCCTATTTCCCAAAACGTTTTCTACCCTTTCTGATAGTTTCATTTGTTTAACCCATTACCACTCAATGACACCTTTTAACGCCCCTGGGGAAGAAGCCTTTAGAAAACATCGTGGGAAAAAGAGAAAATGCTGGTAACCAGCATTTTCTCCTTTTCCCACAAAGTTTTCCACCCTATCAAGACAAAACTGCACCATTTGAGCCACTTTGAAATTGTTGTCTGCAAATGCTTTCAATTTGGATAGTCTAAAATTTTGCTGTGTGGTAATGGCTTAAGCCTTTCTAATTTAGTTGTTAGTAACTGCTTACAATTTGGTTCAGCCTTAATTCAATTGAAAATGTAGTGACAGCTGCAGTACTATCACATAAGACAGTTGACAAGGGACATTAACTATTTTGTTTGTTTCCACTGTCCCCCTTTTTTTTTAACAATAAACAGGTCCATTGCAGAGGTATGGAAAGCTGTATTTATACATCAAGCGCCTGAACAAAAGAAGATAAAATATTTACGCTTCAACCAGTGGCACAGATTTGTCTCTTGGTAGTTCAACATATTCAATGTAGTCAAAGTTGTCATCATTTTCTAGGGGTAACTTGAAGTTTGCTTTCATATCCAGCACTGCTTCCTCTGGTACATACTTCCCTGCAAAACAAATAACCATTGTGCCATGGAAGTCATCGTATTATTGGAGATACATGAATATTTATTTATCTAACTACAGATTGACTGTTTAGGTAAACTGGGCTTTGGGTATGCAGTAAATTGACCAACAGAAAAACCTCTCTACCCTAGCCACCCTGCACAGTCATCCTTTCACAGAGCATAGCTAATATGCAATGGTATATGGGTAAAAGAGATACAGAATCTGACTCTTTTATAAGGTCATTTGTGAACATACTATTTTTTTGCTAAATGCATACTGGAGGCCATACGAGGTAAATGTCTTCAATAATTACAGAGACATGAAAAAATGGCACGATTTTCACAAAACAGCATAGACAATGAAAGGACTACCAGTATGTTACTATCTTGACACCGTCTTGAAAGAATGCCAAACTAGAATCAAAGAAACATGAAACTTAAAGGTTTAGGCCAGATTTTTTTTATTAGTTGATTTACAAACCCGCCGACTGCAATTTTCCCAAAACCAGAAAAAAAATATATGACGGTTCCAAAAGATTTTTTTTTAAATTTTTCCGCCGACCCTAACCATTATTCGTTTCGTCAAAAAAAAAATCTGTATTTAAAGCGAACGTCAACCCAAACTTTTAAACTGGTACCTGTCTTGTCTCCTGTAACCTTCCGATACGAAGATCAATAACATGCAGCAGCGGGACCCACGCTGCCTATCACCATTTTCACCAGTTGTAGTTTTTCTTTAACTAGCGAAAATAAGTGTCGAAAGGACTTTTTATTGACATTTTTGTCTCAACTCACGAGATAAGTGGAGAAAGACTGAAGCAGGAACTTGAGTAAGTATGGTACAGGGTGAAAAAGTCGTCTTCATTGACTCAAATTTGCATCATCAAGCTTTCACAGCGAAAAAACTTCGCCTAACAAACAGTCCCGACCAGGCCTATATTCATGAATTATCGGCAATCGAAGACAAAGGATGACAGGTTATCACTAATTAACTTTATCAATTTGGACAAGACAGCAGAGTGTTATGATCCTTCCTGTTACTAACTCACTAAATCCACCCCTTTATCCTACGAAAATCACACTTTTTTTCCCACAGGTAAAGCGTCTGCATATTTGTTTTTAAAAATGACATCACACTATCGATCATTACTGATTCTCAAAACATGAATAGTCATAAAATAAACTTGAATAACTACCTCTTACAGCTGGAGATATTTTTTCCAAACATATTTTAAATAAATTATAATGGTAAAGTGAAGGATTAGAAAAATCTTGAAGACGATCATTTGCCTTCCTCATGTCGGCAACTCGAGCAAAATATGCAGTGTAGTGTTCTATTTTTAGAATACTCTACACCTTTTCCTCCTTATCAGCTAGTTTATTGACTAATAGATTACATCTCTATAGATCTTGTTAAGTTTCTTTTAAACTTCAACAAGTTATTATCATGTTTTTGAATCAAGATTGTGGTCCCCTTCACAGGCGTAAAGAAGTTTTTTGTTCCTCTTCTTACCAGTCTGGACACTATTTGCAATCTGATGAGAAATGTTAGAGTTTTGAGTTAAGTGTAACTCTGCATCAGTGGGGTCATAGGCAATCAAAAACAAAATGGTCTGATAATGTTCTTTTGAGTCAACAAATACGCCAGAATAGAAATCCTTACTAATTGTTTTTCTTTGATATAGCAAATCATATCCAAAGGGGATAATTAGGTTCAACTTCTTTTTGTCCATGGAAGGCATATAGAAATTCTCTCATCACATACTTTCTTTTGTTAGGTTCAAGAAAGGGATACTGTCTACTTGGAGCACAAGTCTGCTTCTAGATTCAAACAAATTTAATTACATTATGTGTTTTTATCATGCTTATATCCCCCCCCCCCCCATAAACAAAGTATGGGGGATGTATACTGGATTCACCATGTCTGTCTATGTGTGTCACAAAAAGCTTGGCATAACTTCCAAAGTAGAAAAGCTAGTGACTTCAAACTTTGGATTTTTGTTCGAGGCTTAACTTCCAAAATAAAACAGCTAGCAACTAAAAACTGCATGTACAGATGGGCCACATTAAAGAGAAGTGCAGTGTACAAGAAGCATAACTCTTTCCATTATTTTAAGGGTTATATCTTTTTGTATATTTAACTTTGGATTTTTATCTGGGGCTTAATTTCCAAAGTACAAAAGCTAGTGACTTCAAACTTCATATATAATTAGATCACCATAAAAAAAAGAGCACTTTACTAGTACCATAACTATATTCCCACTATTTTCAATTTATTTCCCTTTGTAAATTTTAATTTGGATTTTTGTCTGGGGCATAACTTTCCAAGCATAAAAGCTAGTACCTTCAACCTTCATATACAGATGGACCACATTAACAAGAAGTGCAGTTTTCAAAACTATAACTCTGTTCCTGCTACATTTAGAGTTATTGCCCTTTGTTAATTTTAACTTTGGATTTTTAAAATGGGGCATAACTTGCAAAGTACAAAAGTTAGTCACTTCAAACTTCATATGATTTTGAATCACATCAAAGTAAAGGGCACTGTGCAAGAACCATAAATCTTTTTCCACTATTTACAGAGTTATAGCCCTTTGTAATATATATTTTTTAAAACTCTTTTGTACTAAACCATTCTGCATTCTGTGACAAAGAGCTGTTTAGTGACAAGGAGCTGGTTTGGGGTATGATCACATTTAGTGATAGCTCAATTATTTTTGTTTTGTTTTGGGAGCTCAAACAATGCCAACTTCATAACAACCTCAATAGAGGTGACTTAGGAAAACATTATGAGAAAAAAAAACAACATATCTGTTTTTTGTAGATTCACTGCAATGAATTTCCAGAACTGTTTCTGTAAAATTGTGCTAAATTTATTGGAACTTCAGAACTTCTTAGCTAATGTTGTGGTTTGTGAAAGAGTGACTTTCTGTTTCTTTTCTTGACAGACAATCATAAAGAGCCTAAGTTTTAAAAATTCATTTGGCAGCAAACGTCGTAGGGCCAGATCAGAATTCTCGTAAAGGAGCAAATTCGATCAGAATCTTCCATGTTTGCTATTCTGAATGTGTCTTTGGACCTCATTGATCTGTGGCATGACATTATTAAAGGTGGTCATTACAGTTTTTAAGGTATCCAGAATAGATTTTTATGAAAATTATGGTAACTTGAAAGATGTAACTATAATACAGACTGTTGGTTTACCTCACTAATTAAATTTTTAGTTTCTTGCGGTATTGGTAGGAAAAAAAAATAATGAAAAGAAAAATGTCTTTTTTTTATATTTTTTTATCGACTGAACATTTTTAGAGCTTTTTATTTTATTTTTTTTTCACCCCCCCAACCCTAAATTTGAAAAAAAAGATCTCGTAAATAAACTTATAAAAAAATTCTGGCCTTAACTCTTCAGTGCTGACTTTGATCAATGTTGGCATTATTGACTTACAGGTTCTACATGTCAACTGACTGCTGTTTAACACTGGAGCAGTGGGTTTTGGAACAAAGTTTAATGAATATCTTTCCAGTTGTAAAGGAGATACATACCGGACAATTCAAAGCTCAATTACATACCCCCCATTTATAATCTTGGATTCAAGTTTGCACGTCAGGATCAGGTGTTATGCAAATCTTGTCACATATGCAAACATTTTTGTAATAAATGGCAGGCAGATGGAGCGACAGACAGTTGTACATACTACTGCTATTCAAAAGGTCAAATCCTCTCTAATGTAGGCAATCAACATGGCACAACTTGCCTATATCTACAGCAAAGTTTAAACATCTTACCATCCTCGTATGTCCGTTTATCAGATCTTCTCTTTAATTCAGGATCATCAGGAACAATAACTGCTGCTCTCCTTATAAATCCCTTGAAATTTTTCATTTTTCTCCTCCTAGCTGATGGGTAAACATTTGTCTGATCCAATATATAGTTCCTCTTCTTTTTACTTGCTATACAGAAATATAAAATACTTGCAATGAAATAACTCCTTATGCATTGTGCATGGTGTATTAACACTATTTCAACATCAATTCACTTATATCATGGCAGTCAGTGCTACTATCCATGCTTTCTGGAGTTTCTTTTACCAGAACTTGGCACAATATTCTTCTCATGCCACTGGCTGCTTTCCCACATAACCATGGTTGAAACAATGGTCAGTGGTGAGAGAAGAATGACTCCTGTTGCACCATCATCAACCCTGTAAAAATAAATTAGCCAAAAGAATCCCCCTCAACCAATATCAAGTCCTATACACAACTGACTGAGGTAATGGGACCTGGTTAACTCTCTGCATTAGTCCTTTGTCACAAGTAGCAACAAAGATGGGGTCTTATAGTAACCTACAAGTTTTGTAAATGTTAATTGTATGTCATGATATAATCACTGTAGTAACAGAATTATGTATGGACAATAAAGTTGTTTGTTAGTTTGGTGTTTCACACAATTTTTAACTTCATATCAGTACAATAAATTCAGCTACGTATTTTTGAGGTCCCTTAACCCTTTATCCAATAATCTGGAGTTTTAAAGACCTTTAGGAATAAAACTTTTGAAAAAATTGTTGGAAAAGAAAAGAATGTTCGAAACCAGCATTTTCTCCTTTTCCTACAATGTTTTCTACCCTTTTAAGGACAACAAACATGATTAGAGCTATGCTGCACATGTCATCTGCAAGTGCTTTGATTCTGGACAATCATGAAATTTTTTCGTTAGGTAACAGGTTAACCAACACTTCGTACAACACTCTCTCCTGACCTCTTGTTGCTTTTCCACATTAATAGAGTCCAAATACAGTTATGGGGTATGAGAAGAAAAAATCCTGTCATCAAAAAGAGAATAAAACCTTTTGGTCCTGCTAGTTTCAGGCTTACCACGTAAGTATGGTTACTATTGAAAACATGGTATTTTTTCACCATTTTCCTATGGTCTGAATGCCACTGACCTGCATCATATCTTTTTTATTTTACAATGGTTAAGCCTTTAACAGTTTTTGACAAATATAAACAATACATACCAATTTCAAAAAGTTTATTCAAACATTTTGATGCTTTATCTATGAGGACATCCCATCTACCATGGTAGTTATTCTTTCTTGGAAGACCCATCACTTTCATCTTGTCTATCAAGGTATCTGTCCCAATGATGTTGTATCTCATCTCAGAATTATTCTTGGCTTTATTGATACCCCAAGTGGTTTTTCCAGAACCTGGCAATCCTATGATCATTATCATCTGAAAGTAGTAAGTTTTGTCTAATTTCTTTCATCTGAAACAGGGCAATGCCTGTAAGACAGTTTGGAGCAACAGATGAAGAACATTGTTTCAGTTTGCTAAAAAAAAAAGTGAAAAATGTATATAACGAAATTTAATATATATTTCCTTTTTCTATAATTCTTTCTACCCTTACACAGACAATTTCCTTCATTTGAAATGCATTTGTTACCTAAAAATGCCTTCAAAATGGCCTAGTCTAAATTTTGCTTGCTACAAACTTGTTAAATTCTTAGAAAGAAAATATTTACAAGTACACACTAACCTCACAGGATGATTTGCTAGCTGGTGGCTGAAGTCCTCTAACCCTCTCATGTACAGGGTACTGCATGATGTACATAAACCCTGGGGCTGGAGGGAACCATGGTGCTTGCTGACCAAAGTTTACTTCAAATCTGGGCGAGAATTAGAAAAAGAGACAAAATTACTCAGGGTAATTTTGGTATTTTCTTAATTCCTACACCACCAATTAAATCTCTACCAACTGACAACAAGAGCGGCAAACTGTCGCAAGATACGCCCGTCTTATCCCAAGTTGTAAAGCTGGGGCATGCACCAGACTAAATTCAAGTATGAAAAAAACAAAGGGCAGTAACTCAAAAATTAAGGGAGCAAGAGTTATGATTCCTGTGCACTGCACTCCCCCTTGATGAGATCTATCCACCCATGAAATTTCATAACCCTAGCTAGTATAGTTTTGGAGATATTCACCAGACAAAAATCAAGTATGAAAAACAACAAAGGGCAATAACTCAAAAATTAAGCAAGCAAGAGTTATGATTCTTATGCATTGCACTCCTCCTTGATGAGATCTATCCACCTATGAAATTTCATAACCCTAGCTAGTATAGTTTTGCAGATATGCTCCGGACAAAAATCAAGTATGAAAAACAACAAAGGGCAATAACTCAAAAATTAAGCAAGCAAGAGTTATGGTTCTTATGCACTGCACTCCCCCTTGATGAGATCTATCCACCTATGAAATTTCATAACCATAGCTAGTATAGTTTTGGAGATATTCACCGGACAAAATTCAAGTATGAAAAACGACAAAGGGCAATAACTCAAAAATTAAGCAAGCAAGAGTTATGATTTCTGTGCACTGCACTCCCCCTTGATAAGATCTATCCAGCCATGAAATTTCATAACCCTAGGTAGTATAATTTTGGAGATATGCTCCGGACAAAATTCAAGTATGAAAAACGACAAAGGGCAATAACTCATAAATTAAGCAAGCAAGAGTTATGATTTCTGTGCACTGCACTCCCCCTTGATAAGATCTATCCTCCAATGAAATTTCATAACCCTAGCTAGTATAGTTTTGGAGATATTCACCTGACAAAATTCAAGTATGAAAAAAGGACAAAGGGCAATAACTCAAAAATTAAGCAAGCAAGAGTTATGGTTCCTGTGCACTGCACTCCCCCTTAGTGAGATCTATTCACCCAAGAAATTTCATAACCCTAGCTAGTATAGTTTTGGAGATATGCTCCGGACAAAATTCAAGTATGAAAAGCGACAAAGGGCAATAACTCAAAAATTAAGCAAGCAAGAGTTATGGTTCCTCTGCACTGCACTCCCCCTTGGTGAGATCTATCCACCTAAGAAATTTCATAACCCTAGGTAGTATAGTTTTGGAGATATGCTCCGGACAAAATTCAAGTATGAAAAACGACAAAGGGCAATAACTCAAAAATTAAGCAAGCAAGAGTTATGGTTCCTGTGCACTGCACTCCCCCTTGATGAGATCTATCCACCCATGAAATTTCATAACCCTAGGTAGAATAGTTTTGGAGATATGCTCCGGACAAAGAACTGGACGCCGCCCGCCCGCCCGCCAGCCCGTCACGGGTGATCCCATAATAAGTCCCGTCCTAGACGGGCGTATAAAAATTAAGCAAGCAAGAGTTATGATTTCTGTGCACTGCATTCCCCTTTGATAAGATCTATCCACCCATGAAATTTCATAACCCTAGGTAGTATAGGTTTGGAGATATTCACCGGACAAAATTCAAGTATGAAAAAAGGACAAAGGGCAATAACTCAAAAATTAAGCAAGCAACAGTTATGGTTCCTGTGCACTGCACTCCCCCTTAGTGAGATCTATTCACCAAAGAAATTTCATAACCCTAGCCAGTATAGTTTTGGAGATGTGCTCCGGACAAAATTCAAGTATAAAAAACGACAAAGGGCAATAACTAAAAAATTAAGCGAGCAAGAGTTATGGTCTCTGCACTGCACTCCCCCTTGGTTAGATCTATCCACCAAAGAAATTTCATAACCCTAGGTAGTATAGTTTTGGAGATATGCTCCGGACAAAATTCAAGTATGAAAAACGACAAAGGGCAATAACTCAAAAATTAAGCAAGCAAGAGTTATGGTTCCTGTGCACTGCACTCCCCCTTGATGAGATCTATCCACCCATGAAATTTCATAACCCTAGGTAGAATAGTTTTGGAGATATGCTCTGGACAAAGAACTGGATGCCGCCCGCCCGCCCGCCTGTCACGGGTGATCCCATAATACGTCCCGTCTTCGACGGGCGTATAAAAATGTTGAAATGACTAAACTGCTAGCAATTACAGAGGACAAACTAAACATAACTCGAATAATTTTTTTATCTGTTTCTTTTCTAAGTGTAGAAAATATCGTGGGAAAAGGAGGAAAAACTGAGGTTCACCTTATTGTTATGGTCAACGAATTGAAGTAAACATCTTCAATAATAGCAGATATTCATATATCAAAGCTTTAAAATCTGAGCTAAAAATAGCTAACATGCATCAGACACTCTGAAATAACACAGCCCCAAAAATAACATTCTGATCCAAATATACAATGTCTACAAAAGCAACAGAAGCTGTGCTCTCATCACCATAGTGTATTTTTTAACAATATGTACTATTTAAACTTCTTTGTGCTACTGCAACAATGACTTTTAGGGCCATCTGCTGTCCATATACCCTATCTCTCCAAATGTGTTAAACTCCTTACCAAACAACAAAATTTTACACTGGACCAAATTTGAAAGCATTTTGCTGACAACAAATTAAATCTGGCAGAAAGACAGGGATTTGTCTGTGAAAGTTTAGAACACATTGTAGGAAAAAGAGAAAATGCTGGTTATCAGATAATTCCTGGTTTTATGACCATGAGATAGGAGCCTTCTGAAACATTATTGACAAGCATTTTCTCCCCTTCCCACGATGTTTTCTACCCGTCTCAGAACAAATTTCAAATATCGAGTTACATTTATCTTGTCGTCTTTATGTGTTTTCAATTTGGACCAGTCTGAAAGTTTGTCGTTTGGTAAAGAGTTAAGGATTTAGATCCATCACTATCATAATCTGAATAAATCTTGCATTTTAAAACCTGACAAGTAGCATTATGTTTTGCTCATCAGATTGATTCTGAAAATTCACTTGCTAATTACTCAATACTTTCCTTTTGCAGCCTGAATAAGAATCTACAACTACCCCTTTTTGGTAGTTAAAAAAAAAGCAATGAATAAAACTAACAGATAATTTCAGTCTAGAAATAAGATCCAAAAAATAATTTCAATGCCAAAGTTTTGCTCAGTACGTCTCAGCAAAGAGACAGTATAGGTTAAAGATAAGACTGCATAAAATGTCCAATCTGGTCTTTACTTACATTGGCTCAAAGGCAACTTCAGCTACAAAAGATGCTTTTTGGAAGGTAATAAGTACAATGCAAAAAATCAACCTACCTCATGTTTTTTGTGAGAATATGAGGAAACAAAGCTTGATCTTTCTTTCCTACTTGATAGCCATGTAACGGCTGAGCAACACCAAGCCACCTCCCATTTTTAGCATAGGATATATTGGGTGGCCTGGAATCAAGATCTAGCAGACAGCTAAGGACATCTCCAACTCCAAATTTCTCCCCGTAATTCTTGAATTTATTGTTTGATGAAAACTTGCCAGTTCCACCATAGCCATATGAATTTGGCTCTTCACCTAAACAGAAGACAGAAAAAATGATCAAGATCGATCCTATGACATTTATGTGACAAAATGCTTGATTCAGTCATGGAAAAGGAGACTCTCTCCTTCAGTCATAGGCACCATTCTGTCATATATTGTACCCAAAAATACTGTTCTTTAACCCTTCTCCTACTGAATAAATCAAAAAGAACTTTTCAAGCTCAAAGAAAAAACCAAATGGTGCTATTTCATATGCATTCTTTGAAGACAAATATCTCCTTATCGGACAGTGTAGATCCACAATCAGACTGTACGTTTTGTGCAGTCTGATCTTGATCTAAACTGTCCGCGAAAAGTCAGCAAGTCACGATCAGTAGCCAAGTCTGATCTTGATCTAAACTGTCCGCGAAAAGTCAGCAAGTCACGATCAGTAGCCAAAGTGTTATTCTAGTGTTGTTCTATTTCACTGCCAAAGGGAATTTATGTGGTATCACACTGACAGCTCCTATTTCAATGTTTTATCTGTTTAACTCATTACCACAGTCCCGACTTTTAATGACCCCTGAGAGAGAAGACTATTGAAAACATTGTGGGAAAAGGAGAAAATGCTGGAACCAGCATTTTCTTCTTTTCCCACAATGTTTTCCACTCTATCAAAGAAAGATTGCACCATTTGAGCTAGATTGAAATTGTCGTCTGCAAATGTTTTCAATTTGGACAAGTCTAAAATATTTTCATTTGGCAAAGAGTTAACAAGTTCATCCGTGGGAATCAATCTAAGAATTTCAATATCAAGTCAAATAACAAGACATACAATAATAAAATGTGACATACATAGTTATTAATTTGCACAAGAACATTATCATGTACAACAATATAAAATCTTTGATAGTGTGCAAATAAGGATATGAAGACTTTAAAGTACTGAGCACTATTACCTATATTACAAAATTTGAACTTGTCAACACTAAAAGCGTTTGGAAAGAACAAACTTATTTTTGCCCAGATCATTGGATTATATTTCTATACGAAACTATAGAGCTATCACTGAATGTGACTTAATACCCACACCAGCACTTTGACAGAAACAGGCAATTGCTAGTATTTTGTACACAAACAGACACACAGACGGACACACAGAGAGACAGGCTGATTCCAGAATACCCCCGAAAACATTCATCATTATGTGGGGGTATAATGAAAACAGTGTGGGAAAAGGAGGAAATGTTGGTAACCAACATCTCCTCCTTTTCCCACTATTTTTTTTTAAAAGCAATATGCCTCAGACTTATAACTGATCAATCAAATGTTTTCTAGAGGCTAAATTTCATATACCTAGCTGAAAAGATGTGGAATCCATTGACCAGCCTACTCTGATAATGTGTGGATCTGTCTCCTGGTGGTCTTCTCCAAAGTCTACATCCAAGTTCTCAACCATCTTCACTTCATAGTATGCCTAAACATAGAAAGTGAAACTTTTCTACATAGAAATCTAGGCACTTCAGGTCATGTATTTATCAACCATTCTTCATTAGCATTTCAAGTCTGATTCTCAACAATTTCCTAACTTGTAAGAAACACAACTTCTGATTCATGGCATAACCAAATAGTAGTCAATATGATTTTAGTTACTTACAAAAATCTAAAACAACAGGAAAATACAACTTAAAATGATAGGTGAATACAGACCAAGAAGATTTTCAATACTTTTCAGTTTTGTTGCCATGACAACCAAAGTTTTTAAAGGAATCAAATTCTTAAAAAAAAAAAAAATCCAAGGAAGACCATAGCAGGATCATTTCTGTGAAGTTTCATCAAATTTTGATGGGTTTCATTATAAGTGGAAAATTTCGCAAAAGCACTTGTCCTTTACTCTAAAAATAAAGCTATTAAATCCATTAAACAGACAACATGAAATTCCTTATTGAGAAAAAAAAAAAGGTAATTGTTATTCAAAACCCAAAACGTTTGTTTTTCTGTTTTCTTACTTTTACATAAAAACGTTCCCCTTGCATTTAAACATTTGTATTTGTTACCCTTGTATAAGATTTTTTAGCAGGTCTGAGTATTTCAATAAATGAATGTGTTAAAAAGTATACCCCAAACCAGCAAATCCAAAAACAATCTGTTTGATCAAAAGTAAACCCTTTATCATACTAACCTGAGTTTTCGTGACCCTAACAGACATGGCAGGAAAAGGAGACAATGCTAGAAACCAGTATATGTTCCTTTTTGCCCACAATGTTTTCTACCCAATCAAAGACAAATCCCATCATTTCCTCTGCATTTGATTTGTTCTTGGGAAATGCTTTCAATTTGGGCAAGTCTTAAATATTGTCATACCATAAGAACAAGACTGTCTTAAATAGCGTCATGTAATATTGGTGGTTGTATTGGGGTTTAACGCCACTTTAACAGCTAAGGTCATATCATGGTGATCGGTGACCCACATGTGTTTCCTGGCTTTCTCATACCAGTACTAACACTACTTTCTTTCCAAAGCCACTGACTACTATTCTCACATGCTTCAGCAGAGGTGAGAGGCGAAAATACGCCGGAAAGAAATTTTGCCTCATCCCGGTATCGAACTCACAACCACCAGGTCATGAGTCCGACACACTCACCACTGAGCCACCCGGGCGGGCTGTCATGTAATAAAGAATTAAATAGATTAGTACTATCTAAGTTTGGTCTAGTCTATATAATTATTAAATATTCAATTCTATGCCAGAATATGTGTTTTGCGTCAATTATTCTATTTGCTACAATCATGACATATAAAATAACAAAGAAAACTCCATACCTTTCCACGGCATATTCCATGTGTACATCTTACCCCACCCCAACAAAAACAAAACCCTCGGGGTTCCACCAGTGGTTGGGCCCCATACCTATATTAGAGTTACAAAGCTGTCTTGATAGTTTTATCAAATAACTACAAAGAAATTCTACACTTCATTAGGAAAAAAATCTTGATACTGTAGGGCACAGACATAGATGATGAAAACTAATAACTGTAATGACAACAAGTGTTTACTCTTCAGCTGCTTGGCTCAAGATCAAACTGCACAAAACAAGAGGTCTGATCTCAAATAAATATGTTTTGACTTAGGCAAAATGTACTAGCAAAAACAACTTTAACAACACAATATTATGATTTCTACTATAAAATGGAAAATTTCATGATTTACTCCTTTTAACAGTCTATGGCTTTTGGCAGCTGATAAAATTGCTCATCTAAAATATGGATGACTTACCCATTCTCATCAATGATCAAGTGTAGGTCCGAGTTGTAATCGTCTAACATAACAATACTGTCATCTCCACTGACATCTGGCTCTGGCTGAGGTACTGGTTGATGCTGCTCTACAAAACCACCATAAGCACTGAAAAAAAACAAAAGGTGGATTCAGACAATTAAAACTTTGAAGTACTTACAAATCAAAATAGACTTTTCTCAGTCCAGAAAAAAATATACTCATCCCAGAACATTACTTACAAATCAAAATAGACTTTTCTCAGTCCAGAAAAAAATATACTCATCCCAAGACTTTTAACTCTTCACCACCCTACAAAATTCTAGACTTCTCCAAATTGAAAGCACTTGCAGATGACAAACATAACTCAAAAAAAAAATTCCCACCAGAGTAGTTAGCATTGATGGAAAAGTAGAAAATGCTGGTTACCTGCATTTTCTCCATTTCCCACAAAGTTTTCAAAAGGCTTCTATATTCTGGTCATAAAAGCCTGGAATTGTTTTGTAAAGGGTTAAAAGAATACCAGACAATAAAGATCAGACTGCATGTTCTGAGTACTTTCTCTTCTCCCACCCTTCTCTACTGGTTCAAAGATATTTTTTTCAGTAGTGATTACAGTCATCTACGATTGCTTAAAATTTTAACAATACTTCAAGTCTTTAATTCAGCTGTATAGTAAACACTTAAGATAAGGAGGTGTAAACCATGACAAAATGACACTGTAAAAGTTTACCCAGCTGCAACAAGGCCTGGAATCTGTGGGGCTGCAATCTCTGCTATTTTCTTCTTCAATTCTGGGGTATGAGAGGCAGGGGGTGGAGAACTCTGTGTATTTGCTGTGGCTGGTATTGCCATCTGTAAACCAGCAAGGCCAGCAGCTTGAAAATGGCTGCCATACTGAGCCATGTGTGTGGCTGGTATGCCACCTATCTGCTGGGCTTGTAGGCTGGCTAGTTGGGCATTGGCAAGATTCGCAACCTGCTGACTGTAGGCACTTGGAGCCAGGCCTGCTGCTGCTACCTGAGCTGTCTGACTTCCTGGTATAGCTGACACTTGGGCACCTGCAGGAGAATTCCACTCTTTGTTGGAGAGTGAAGGTTCAGAATTATTTTTCACAGCTACTGACTAGCATTTAAAGATAATTAGTCAATGATTTTTACAATGGTCTTGTATCCTACTTTCAACACTAGTTGTTTTATCATTGTGACAGCTACAATATTTATGAATGCCCTTGATTTCACCAGTCCCAGTACTAGGCTAGGCTGAAGTGTCTTGTCAATCAAGATTTCCAAGAAAAATATATATGCTTCAAGTGAGGATCAAACCTGGAGTCTCTACATCATAAATTCTACACTCCACCTGCAAGAAATGCAACTTCTCTCCAAAATGCAATGTAAAGCTGAAGGGAAAACTGGAGTTCATACTCACTTACCATTCTGAAGCATATTTTTAATCTTAGTTTCAAGAATTAATTTTCTAAATTTAAGTATGATGTCTGACTGGCAAAAGAAAATATCAGGCAGTCAAAAATTGTTTTACTTTCTAAATCTACAATAATCATAAGAATGAATCTAAGAATGTATAAAGACTGTCCCTGTCAAACTATAAGGCAACAATATCCTGCAATCTTCAAATATATCAAAAGAGCAGTATATGTTGAATGAGGGGATACTTTACCTTGCTCAAAGCTTTTTTTCAAAACTCCATTCTTAATACAAAGATTTGCTTTCTTGTTTGCCAAGATTTAATACCTCTTCAACTAGAATTTTGTTTCATTCTTTTTTCAACTTGAATAACTATCACTAAAGGTGATAAATACCCCTATATTTCATGTCACAGGGGCAATAACTCATCAATTCTTCATAGAATTTTCATG
This sequence comes from Tridacna crocea, assembly GCA_943736015.1. Lineage (NCBI taxonomy): Eukaryota > Metazoa > Mollusca > Bivalvia > Cardiida > Cardiidae > Tridacna > Tridacna crocea. The sequence goes on along the minus strand of OX031056.1, from coordinate 18,538,869 downwards.
AAAGTTGCGTCTTGCACATCTACAACTCCTAACGAACACTTCTGCCAAGTTTAAAGTGAATCAGACAGAAAATGTCCAGACAAGCATTTTTAAGTCTAATCAGGGGCAATAACTTGCACACCTACAACTCCAAATGAACACTTCTGCCAAGTATAAAGCGAATCAGACTGAAATTGTAGGAGTTGTCCAGACAAGCATTTGAAATGTGAATCAGGGGCAAAAACTCATTAATTCTTGATAGAATTTTTGCGAAAATTGCGTCTTGCACATCTACAACTCCTAATGAACACTTCTGCCAAGTTTAAAGTGAATCAGACAGAAAATGTAGGAGAAGTTGTCCGGACAAGCATTTTCAAGTAAAATCAGGGGCAATAACTCAGTAATTCTTGATGGAATTTTCACAAAATTTGTGTCTTGCACATCTAGAAACTCCAAATGGACACTTCTGCCAAGTAAAAAGTGAATCAGACTGAAATTGTAGGAGTTGTCCAGACAGGCTGATTCCAGTATACTCCCCCACAAACTTCCTTTGCAGGGGTATAAAATATGAAGAAAGCAAAATATAAAGAAAAAAATTCATACCTCCTGCCTGAGCCACAGCTATCTGACCATGGTGGCTGGCAACTGATCCAAGGCCTCCAAGCCCTGCTACATGACCTCCTGCAACATGACCTCCTGCCAGTGAGACGCCTGCCAAACCAGGCATTCCAGCTGCAAAACCTAATGGAGAAGTTGCAAGCATACTAGCTGGGATCCCTAGGGGAGAGAAAATATTTGGAACATCAAAAATGCAATCCAAGAAAACTGGAATTAACTGTTGAATCCATTTCCAATCAAAACATGGATTGTTTGTGATATGGGATTGATTCTGACCGAGTATAATATCTAATAGGCATCTCCAATCAGGTACTGGTTGACTACGCCAAGCTAGCTTTTACAGAGTTCAAGAAACGTAAGTTTCAAATGTTGATCCTTGCTAGACACATCAGGTGTTTTTCAGCCAATTGACTGATTAAGGCTAAATATCTATTTATTAGGCCACAAAAACAATTTAACCATCCTATTCGCCCACAAATAATATTCCTTAACTCTTTCCCAAACAAGCCCTGGTTTTTACGTGTCTGCAGTACAAGTCTTTAGAAAACAATGTAGGAAAAGAAGAAATTGCTCGTAATGAGCAATTTCTCCTTTTCCCACAGTATTTTCTAGCCTATCGAGAAACTTTCTGCCATTCTCATCAAATTCAAAATTGTCATCTGCAAACACTTTGAGTATGGGACAGTCTAAAATTTGTCATTTGGGAAAGGGTTAACAGAATTTTGCCAAGTATCTATCATTGTGCAATACAGTTGGAGCACTTAACCCATTACCACACAATCCCTACTTTTGAATCCCCTGAGAAAGAAGCCTTTTGAAAACATTGGTAACCAGCATTTTCTCCTTTTCCAACAATCTTTTCTACCTTTCACAAAACAAATTTCAAATTTTCAGTCACTTTTATTTGTCGTCTGCAGATAACAATTTTGATTTGGACAAGTGTAAAATATTGTCGTTTTGTAATGAGTTAAATCCATGTAAAGGTTCAGTGCAAAAAAGAACAAACATGTAAAACTGCAATGAAAAAGCAGAAATAAAATAAGGTTTTACCAGGTGCAGCGCCTGGTATCTGTCCAGGCAAAGAGGCTGCCATTGTCATGAGAGATGGTGGTGTTGCAGATGCTGCGGACACTGTGGCAGTTGATGTGGCCAAAACAGCCTGTGGTGTGGGTGATGCAGCTAGATGTCCAGGTAAAACTTGTGGCTGAGCTAATGTCATTGGAAGGCCCTTTAATTGACACAAAATGACAGCTTTGATTAAAAGGTTGCATCATAGAAACTGTCTCTGAGAGGTAATATTGTTGCATTGATCATGTTCTTTTAACCCTTTGTCTAACAATCTGATGTTTTAAAGACCATCTGGTAAAGGAATATTTCAAACCATTGCAGGAAAAAGGAAAAATGCTAATACTCAGCATTTTCTCCTCTGCAAACAATGTTTTCACAAATTTAAGGTCAGAGACCATTATTAAATGCATATCTATATTTTCAATCTCAAATTTTTAGGACCCTGAGAAAAAAAGCCTTTTGAAAAGATTGTGGGAAGCTGGTTACCACTATTTTCTCCTATTACTGCAATGTTTTCTACCCTGTTCGAGACAAATTTCAATTTCTTAGTGTTTATTTTGTTGTTGCAAGAGCTTTCAATTTGGACCAGTCTAAAATTTTGTCGTTTGGTAAATTGTTAACCAAAAAATTACAAATAGTGTAATAAAACAAAAATTTTTGGTAATGACCCACATCCAATCTATACAGTGGAACATTATCTTACATAATTATCCCTTTACCCTATAAGGCATTTCTATGGTATCTCGAATTGACCCTAAATAATAGCAAGGATGAAGCAGTTTCTTATGTGTATATGACACCATTTGATAGCATAGAAAACATTGTGTCAAAAGGTGAAATTGCTCATATGGAGCAATTTCACCTTTTGCCACAATGTCTTCCAAAGGCTTCTACAAGCAATGCGTAGAAATGAGTATCTATGGAGTAACGGGTTATGCAACTAATTCTGCAAGGAAAGATTACTGTCACAATTCAAGAAATTTAATGCTTTGACGAAGATTTCCAATTTTATACCTGTAAACTTTGAACTCCTTGAACACCTGCAGCAAGCATAGGCTGGGCATGTGGACTTGGTTGGGCAGCCAGACCTGCAGAGGGTAGTCGAACAGCCATCATGTACTGTTGACCAACCTGTTGAGGCAACATCATAGGCACCAGTCCAGCTGGATAATGTGGATTCATCTTGATCTGAAATTTACATAAAATTAAAGTAAATCCCGTAATTATACTAGATTATGATAAAAATTATAATTAGACTCTTGACCATACCACAAAATCTGAAACTTGCTGTTTGAAAGCATTTGCAGACAATCGAATGTGGCTCAAATGATGGAATTGTTGATGAAAAGGTAGAAACTGCCGATACAAAACTCATGAAGTCTGATAAAATTTGGGGGTCATAATTAAAAGAAATAGGGGTTCAAGGAAAACCCTGGGTAACACTGCCTTGTATGATTTTTAGCAACTTATTTAAAAAAAACTAGAAGGCCCTGAAGGGCCTGAATATGCTCTACTGGCAGGGAGTTTGCTTTTAAATAAAGCATACATAGGAATTCATTACGCAAAAAGACAAAAAAGTTGACATTTTCAACTCAAAATGGCTACTTTTCCATTACTGTGTGTTGAATTTTTTCAAACTCAAAAGGGTTAAATAGCTTCTGATGGGATAAACAAGCTGAAAAATTCATAAAAATTTGATCACAAATAAATACTTTATCATTTAAATAGGCAATGAAATTGTTCAATTTGAAATGGCTACTTTTCCCATACTGTTTGTCGGATTCTTTTCAGAATCGATAGGCTTAACTCTTTACCACACAAGCCCGACTTTTAACGACCCTGAGAAAGAAGCCTTTTGAAGACACTGTGGGAAAAGGAGATAACGCTGGTAACAAGCATTTTCTCCTTTCCCACAGTGTTTTCTACCCTTTTCAAACCAAATTTCAATTTCTCAGTCACCTTTATTTTGTCGTCTGCAGATGTTTTGAGTTTGGACCAGTCTAAAATTTTCATGTGTGGTAAAGAGTTAAAGCTATTGATGAGATAAACAAACTGTGTAAGTTTCACAGAAATCTGACCAAAAATGAAGACTTTATTGCGTAAACAAGAAATGAAAATTTTCAACTTGAAAAGGCTACTTTTCCCATACTGTTTGTTGGATTTTTTTCAAAATCAATAGGGTTGAAGCTATTGATAAGATAAACAAACTCTGCAAGTTTCATGGAAATCTGACCAAAAATACAGACTTTATCACGTAAACAAGAAATGGAAATTTTAAACTTGAAATGGCTACTTTTCCCATACTGTTTGTCGGATTTTTTTCAAAATCAATAGGGTTAAAGCTATCGATGAGATAAACAAACTGTAAGTTTCACAGAAATCTGATCAAAAATACAGACTTTATCGCGTAAACAAGAAATGAAAGTTTTCAACTTGAAATGGCTACTTTTCCCATACTGTTTGGTGGATTTTTTTCAAAATCAATAGGGTTGAAGCTATTGATAAGATAAACAAACTCTGCAAGTTTCATGGAAATCTGAACAAAAATACAGACTTTATCGCGTAAACAAGAAATGGAAATTTTAAACTTGAAATGGCTACTTTTCCCATACTGTTTGTCGGATTTTTTTCAAAATCAATAGGGTTAAAGCTATCGATGAGATAAACTGTGTAAGTTTCACAGAAATCTGATCAAAAATACAGACTTTATCGCGTAAACAAGAAATGAAAGTTTTCAACTTGAAATGGCTACTTTTCCCATACTGTTTGTTGGATTTTTTCAAAATCAATAGGGTTGAAGCTATTGATAAGATAAACAAACTCTGCAAGTTTCATGGAAATCTGACCAAAAATACAGACTTCATCGCGTAAACAAGAAATGGAAATTTTAAACTTGAAATGGCTACTTTTCCCATACCGTTTGTCGGATTTTTTTCAAAATCAATAGGGTTAAAGCTGTCTATGAGATAAGCAAACTGTGTAAGTTTCAAAACAACCTGACCAGAAATGAAGACTTTATCGCGTAAACAAGAAAAAGACTAACGGACGGACGGACGGACGACGGAAACCACGCCATGACATAAGCTCTGCTGGCTGAAAACCAGTAGAGCTAAAAAAATTACCTTTCGACACTTAAAGGTGGCCCTTCAGATTTTGGGTCGAAAATTTAAAAAAGAAATACAAAAATATCACTTACACACCTTAACTCTTTACCACACAAGAAAATTTTAGACTGGTCCAAATTGAAAGCACTTGCAGACGACAAAATAAAAGCGACTGAAAAATAGAAATTTGTTCTGGGAAGGGTATAAAACACTGTGGGAAAAGGAGAAAATGCTGGTAACCAGCATTTTCTCCTTTTCCCACAATGTTTTCAAAAGGCTTCTTTCTCAGAGGCGTCAAAAGTAGGGATTGTGTGGTAATGGGTTAAGCCTTTTAAATTTTCATTCATAAAACCCCAGTAGTCGAAAACCATCCGACAACAAGAGAAATTAGAGATTTACTAAAGCCCAGGTCCACAACCACGGGAAACATGTTCTATTTTTACATGAGCACCTCACTCATTTACATACCGGAAATACACAGACGAAGCTTAAAACATAGCGTCTGAAGAAGACATTATGCAAAATAATCATATGTTTAATATGTTATGGAATTTAAGCGTCATTTGTTACACGTCACTCACTTGACATTCCCGCTATGCTTTTTTGATTTTTGGAGAGAAATCTGAAAATACCTGAAGAGGCTACAAAGCCTTCTAAGGGAACACCATCAAAAAAATTGTCGAATAGCAGAAAATGTTGGTTACCAGCATTTTCTCATTTTCCCACATTTCCTAAAGGCTTCTTTTTCGGGATCATCAAAAGTAGGGATTTTGTGGTAATGAGTAAATAAATAATATAGGAGTCATCAAAACTACTCGCTGAGAAGTTTCAAATAAGGAATGCTTGTAATATTCCATTTTGATCTATGTATGACTATTGATGCTGTCAGAGTCTTTCCAGATTTACCCTACAGGCAAGAAGAGCTTCATTTCTAACCCTGCAATTTAAGTTTGGCAAACACTGAAACATTGCATCACGATTGTCTGTGTGTCAAAGGCATCACCAAATCATCTAAAATTGCAATACATGGAAGTTCACTACCATTTCAGTATTCCTACTCATGCAAATTGTTGCATAAATCAGATTACAGAATTGAAATTCGCGTAGCAGATTTTTGTTACAGGTGAGACCTCACATAAGGGAAAAAAAAAAAATTAAAAAATCCATTATCAGCTTAACTTGTGTAAAAATGACAAAACTTGAAGTTACTTGCTGCCCTTATTGATAAATTACTGTCAAATAATATGGAAAAACCTATCCATAAATAATATACATGAAAAAATGCTTGATGCAAAAAAACACGGAAACCCATGACACAGCACAATGTTCCTTATGACATTGTCCAATCAGAGTCACTTTAGACCATCTTTTCGGCTTTTCAATGACTTTGAAACAGTAAATTTCCATAGATATCTCAACTCTTTACCACATGACAATTTTAGACTGGTCCAAAATGAAAGCACTTGCAGATGACAAAATAGACGTAACTCAAAAATTGAAATTTGTTTCCAGCAGGGCAGAAAACATTGTAGGAAAAGGAGAAAATGCTGGTTACCAGCATTTTCTCCTTTTCCTACAATGTTTTCATAAGGCTTTCATCTCAGGGTCGTAAAAACCAGGGATTGGTTGGTAAAGGGTTAATATGACATACTTTTGTGGTGCAAAACAACATTTTTAATTACTTTACCTCCAGTTTGGCACCAATATTGCCGTACCCTATTATATGAAATCTTAGCCCCAGATTTACAGCACAGGGAATAAGTGTACCCTTCAAGTAAAAAGCTAGCGGGAACCCTGCAATTTGGTTTTATTTTGAGTCACGTAATACTGTTGTCTAAAATTCTGTTGCTTGGTAAATTTAAAAATGTTATCATCTGCAAAAACTGCGAGAAGATTAGGTTTTAGTGGGCAAATAAGCAAACCCAAAACGCTCGTTTTCAACACACGTCATTGCACTAAGGCAAAAAACACTCGCCATAAAATTACAAATTATTTCAAGATGAAAACAGCATTTGAAAGAAATTGATTTCGACGCCAATTTTGACCAGGGTCTGCTGTATATTGCTATCACATGATCGTGTCAGTGAGGGATGTTGAAAGGTCAGTCTGTGTCTGAAATAGTGGGTTATTCTCATACTTCACAAATACATATTCACCAGCATAACAAAATGGTTGCTTTGAGGTCCGACGAATCACAGAAATATCACCGAAATACCCCAATTTCTTTTCTATCGAGTTTAGATAACATAACTCTGATAACAGTTTGAAATATTTGTCTTTTTTTGTGATATTTGAGTACACTATTGCTGATTGATGGCAAGTTTAAAACATTATGACAGAAGAAAAAAAATTAACGTCCCTGGGAAAGAATCCTTTTGAAAATATTGTGGGAAAAGGAGAAAATGCTGGTGACCAGCATTTTCTCCCTTTTTCGGCAATATTTTCTACCCTATCATAGAGAACAGTGTTCTCACTAGGATTTTGAAAGTTGGATTCCAGGAATCCAACTCAGACAAAAATTGGATTCCAGACTGAAAAGCTGGATTCCAGCTTGACAAAGTTGGATTCCCTTAGTCAGGATAAATTTTCATACGCGAGAAATTAAAATTCAAAAACTGTTAATTTAGATTTCTGTATCATGTAGACATTACATGTATATATTGGCGCAATGGATTACAGAACTTTCATAATTTTCTGCTATCTCTTTATTTTTTTATTTAAACTATCAAGATGATTCAACAGAATATAGGCCTACATGTTCTAAATATTCACACTAATAATGGCACCATTTCTGGACCCATTTTCTCAAACATTTGTAAAACTAATTTATATTTCATATTAATTTGCAATAAGAATTGAATTAGAATTATTTGTTGGTATGAACTATGATGTTAATCATTTTGCATTGTGTTAGTCTGATCATTAGGCTGATCTGGAGCTTTTCTTTTAATCCCCATATATTTCTCTTTTTTCAAACTCATTCTCTGTTACTGTCAAACATGTATAATATATTTCAGTGTTCCTACTAGTTTTTTTAATTCAAGGGTACACTTACACCCTGTGCTGGGGGTAAATTTCATATTAGAGGGTATGACATAATTACCATGTTTCCGAACTAGAGGTAAAGCAGTCCATATTTATGATTTGCAGGGAAAAAAAAACCTGCTGTAATAAGATCTCTATGTAAATTTACTGCTTAAAATCATTAAAATGCAGATAAAATAGTCTAAAGTGACTGACAAGACAATGTCAAGCAGACATTTTGTTGTGTCATGGGTTTCTGTGTGTGTGTGTGTTTTTTTTTTAACAGAATTTTTTCTTCTCTGTTTATTTCTTGAAAGGTATTTCCTCATGATTTGGTATAAATTTCTCTGTAAGGAAAACAAATAGCATCAAAACCCCACTGCTTTACTCGCGATAAGCGGATAATGGTCTGTTTTGTCCGTGTTTTTTTCTTACGTGAGGTCTCGTGTGTAATTAACATTTGTTACGCCAATCTTAAGTCTATAAAATGATGTACCTACACAATAATTTGAGCGATTTGGAAAACTGATTTCAGATGATCTAATAGTAAAAAAAAAAAAAATTTGACTTTCGTACCACATTGTTAGGCAATTTAACCCTTTCCCAAACAACAAACTTTTGGACTAGACCAATTTGAAAGCATTTGCAGACGACAATTCAACTCTTGCTGAAAAGATGATTTCTGACTATGATATGGTAGAAAACATTGTGGGTAAAGGAGAAAATGCTGGTTACCAGCATTTTCTCCTTTTCCCACAATGTTTTAAAAAGGCTACTTTTCCAGACCCGTAAAAACCAGGGATTGTTTGGAAAAGGGTTGAAAGATCGACCAATAAAAAAAAGTTCGGAAAGTTGAAAAGTCAAGGACTCAATTATTTTCATTGCTACCTCTCGATTGCATCACGAGATGTTCAATACCATTTTTTAAATCAACTATATTGACCAATTATCAGCATAAAATTGTCTGCAATCTGTTGATTGATGCATAATTTGCAGATTTCAAACAACAATACGGGGATAAAGGGTAATAGTTATTTGTTACCCATTGTGTAACAGGTACTGGGCAAGGTACTGTGTGCAAATATTTTCAATTCTGTCAAGGCTAATATTTTGTGTCAAATATCACATAATTCAGACTTTTATCTGTAACCTGAACATGATAGCGAAAAAATTGGGGTATTTCGGTGTTCCAGTGGTATTTTGGTTAATTTGTCGGACCAGTTGCTCTGTGTCAGATGTGTCATGCTCACTGCATATTTTTTGAGATTCTCTGGAGTAACCCTTCAATTACCTTCAGTCTGAAGGTGTCTGCTCCGATGCTATTTTTGTGACTGGTCTTCGCTAATACCTTCAGTCCAGCCATTCATTAAACCCGTATGGAAAAAACACGATTTTACCCGCATCTTTTCGAATGTCTCAATGCGACAAAATTTCCAATGACAGCTAATAAAATGGGTATGGATCGTTAGATAAATGATTAATCTTTAAGAGCACACAAAATATGCTGCAAAATACTAATTAAATCAATGGGAATTTACCTTTTTCCCAACGTAAATAAATCCAGCATAATTTGTAAACAACTAACACGGCGACTTCCGTTAGTCAGGCATGCGCACTGAACGGAATTTGAAATTTGTACAGTCTGGTTCCCTATCCCTACACAGCCAAGTTCGATCAAGGGGCGTTTATTTACAGCAAAATTCGCAACTAAACCATCCTGTAGCGTGTCAGAGATACTGTGATTTCTGCCGAGACATGCGCATTGAAAAGATAACCATGTTTTGATTTCTGGTGAAGTAGGTCAACAATTATTTACATTGAAAAGTACAGATTTGCACAAAGGTAAGAGTTGGATATTAACTAACATCAGTTTTTTTGTAAAGATTAATCATTTATCTAACAATCCATGCCCATTTTGGTAGTTGTCATTTGAAATTCTGTCGCATAGAGCCGTTCGAAAAGATGCGGGTAAAATCGTATTTTTTCCATACGGGTTTAATGAATGGCTGGACTGAAGGTGTTAGCGAAGACCAGTCACAAAAATAGCATCGGAGCAGACACCTTCAGACTGAAGGTACCCTTCAATATGAAATTAACAGGGCAAGTACTGACCACTGGTCTTCATATTCGCATGGCTGATTGTCACTTATCAACACACATCCAATGATCAATACTTATAGAGACTGAAGTATTGAAACTCCCCTGTCTCCCTTTGCCTGCTTTCATCCGATTTCCTCTCACTCTTATCTCATCGAAATCATCGAGTTCAAAGCAGTTTCACCATCGTATATTAAGCGTTTAAGTGTTCTTAAATGTAAGAAATGACTGAAAATATGTTAAAAATGCGAACTGAAATTGGATTGCATGCACGTCCAAATCGTCTCTGGACACGAAAATGGAATCTATTGAAATTGCGGTACTGTAATTGAATCTTCTGCTCATTCCATCAGAAGGAATTTTTTACAGTTACAATTAGATCTAATTCGTATAAACTAAGCAACTAAGAAGCAGGGATTTTCATTTACCTTTTACGTTTGGACAATTCGATTTTTCGTGGCACCAGAAATAAATTAAGGAAAATTTGCTTGGCTTTCCGCCGTGATTCTCATCATGGCGTCTTCTAAACCGGAAATAACTTGTAGGGTAGCAGACTACAGTTCAGTGGGAAAATCACGGGGCGCTGAAGGGTAAATCAATTTCAATAATGAGACGTAACGGTGATTTTTGTTTTTCATATTTTGACATTTATTGTGCACCGTACCGTCTCAAATCCATCGTAAATTTTCCAGTAACAAAGACAAAGCACTCCACTGCCTTTTTGTGTCGTCAGTTTAATCTGTGTTTCAGGGAAATGCAATTAAAAAGCACAGGAATTTGACATTCTATAATAAAAATATACAATAAAATATGTAAAATATACTGCACTTTTTAACGACGTACATGTAAATACATATGACACATTTTTCTAACGGAAAGATTTCTTTTCTTAACTTTGCACATACAATACTCATCATGTCTCTAGCAGATTACAGTAAAACAAGATGTGGGTCACCGTGCTCGTTTCTGAGAATTTTCCCTTCAAGAAGATTTTTACAGTTCCCAAATTCAGCCAATATTGGATTTAAACCACCGTTCTTTAATATATATAGTCGGTCAAACAGAAAAATTACAGGAAAAATACACAAATATAGATCTACATCCTGTTCAAGAAAAGTTAAATATTTTTGCACAAAAAATATATAAAAGCCTGGTTTTTAGCATTGTTAATGTACAAATATGAATGTTATAATAGACTGCTGAGTTAAAAAAGGATATAATTTGATCGAATTTTAATTAAGCGTTATTCTTAAAAAAACAAAAAAACTTTCTGACCGATATGATAAGGAAAAAAAAGAAAATAGCACCTATCCGTACATATTTTGTCAGAGACAAGGTTAAAGGTCACAGTGGAAGTGTTTTTTTTTTTTGGTGGAGGTGGTGGTGGGGGGCGGGGGGAGGGGAAGAGAAATTGCGCAATAGGAGCGATTTCTCCTTTTCCAACAATCATGTTTGAAGTGGAAACAGCTATTCTTCCACAGCCACAGCTTTAAATTTAATCCCTTCATTCCTTTGTTTAGTGTGCAACGCCGTGTCAGCAGCATTTCAATTAAATCATTTCACGCTGACAGTTCAAATATCCATTTTTTCCTTTTCCCCTATACTACCCGAAGAAAGAGTTACTTGTTTTAAAAGTGGGTATTTAGAATTTTCACACCACACGAAATTAAAAAAATAAAATAAAATAAAATACATATATCACTGAAATTTATGTATAAAAAAAAAAAAAAAAAAATCATTAATTATCAAAAATCTTGAAATTACAAAAAAGAGAAAAAAATTGGGGGCATTCCCTTAAAAGGCTACGTAGCCTCTTCAGCTTTTTTTACATTTCGCGCCAAAAAAAAAAAAGCATTGTGGGAGTGTTTAGAGACTGGCACGTGACTAATGACGCTTAAAAATTCCACAAAATAACACACATGTAATTATTTTCCATAACGCCTTCTTCATGTTCTTCGGACGCTTTGCTTGAAGCTTCGCCTGTTTATTACCGTTATGTAAATGAGCGAGTTGCTCATGTAAAAATAGACCATGTTCCCGTCGGTGTCGGCCTGGGCTGTAGTAAATCTCTAATTTCTCTTGTTGTCGGATGGTTTTTGACAACTGGGGCTTTAGGAGTACATGTATAAGGATGATTTTTTTTTGTATTTTTGTAAAATTTCGTTCCGAAATTTGAAGGGTCACCTTTAATGTGCACCAATAATATTAAAATTATTTGCAAAAAATACATAGGTGCTCTCTTTACTCAATATCCATGAAAAAAGTGCGCGGTAGGATGCGCACGAACGTTAATGTTGTGTATGTTTACGTCGTTAAAACGATGTATGAAGATGTATTCAGATGTAGGCATTTAGGCTAGTTAGTTCAGATCAAGTTCAAGACGGACAGACAAGCTTAAAACAACAATAGATAGTCAAATATGTTAAAGCTAGTAGTATCAGTCAAGAAATTGAATGATTAATTTTTGACATAATCAAAAGTCTTGCTCCGTGAGTCGCAGCTCCCACAATAAAGGTTGACTCGATACCAGTTGACAGCTTTCTCCAAGTTCAAAGCATTTACAGTCGACAAATAAAATGTAGCCCATATGCTGAGATTTTTTCCCCCTTGAAAGAGTAGAAAACATTTATGGAAACGGAAATATTATATCATAGGCCTATAATACTCGTTACTAGCATGAATTTCTCCTATTTTCTGACATTCCTTGAACATAGATACTTTCTAAACATGGATCGATTAAGAAGGAACCATCAGTTTTTTACAGAAGTAGATTTTCAGATGCCAGCGGGTAGATTTGGAACTTACTGGATTTTGATTAACATAAGCAAGTAAAAGCAACAAAGTCGGCATATCAATTCACTATCGATTAAATTAATCAGTTCCCAAAGAATTCTGAATTAGAATAGAATGGTTTTGGAAAACATTGTGGGCAAAGGGGAAAAACTGGTATCTAGGATTTTCTCCGTTGTCCACAATGCTTTCGGTATATCTTCTGTCGCTTGCAAATGCTTTAATTTAGGCTGGTAGGCCTACAGAGTAAATTTATGGTCTTTGGTCTGAGCTAAAAGATTTTTGTATTCTCTTCAGCTTCAAGTTCGACATTAGGAAGATCGATACAATAACTGTTTGCACGTTTACAAGCACTTTGTAGATTCAAAGTAGTTGGTTGCAATACATAGTAACTTATGTGTTCTTATGTGCATCTAACCCTTTATCACATAATCCCGACCTTTTGCACCCCGAGGTAAAAGGTGTATGACAACATTGTGTGAAAAGAAGAAAATGTTGGTCAGTAACAGCATTTTCTGCTTTTCACACTATGTTTTCTACCCTAAACAAACAGAAATCATCATTTGAACCACTTTCAATTTGTCGTCTGCAAATGCTTTCAATTTTGACAAGCATAAAATGTTGTCGTAAGTATAGGTATGTATTTATACATTCAGTCATGAGTATCCGGTGTTAAATTTACAATATTGTGGTTTTTAAAGCAGTTTGACTTATTTCATGTTGTGATCTAAATGGAACTTAAGTGAACTGTCTTTGTGGTTTTACTTTGACTACATTAGTTTTATTTCTGTCTTAAGCTGGACTATATTTGTTTTACTTCTGTCTCAATCTGATTTAGAAAAAATAATAATAACAAGAACTACTCCATCAAAGCAAAAGCTAATACATAGCACATTTGTATTCGTATCGGTATCTGTTATACAGTAGTTTTGCACTGAGCCTGTTTTGCGTTTAATGGGTCAAAACTGAATATAGACGTGCATGTCAATTTAACAATAGTTATTTGGAATGTTTGTAGTGTTGCTTTTGTATTGATTTGGAGAAAACCATCCAAGTGTTTCTAGAATGGTGATTATTGAACTTGGGGCAAAGCATTAGCAATATTGACAGTGTATGTGGAAGAACGAAAAATGTCGTCTGCCAATTGTTGTTCAAGGTGTGGAAAACCTGTTTATTTCGGTAAGGAAAACTAATTATTCTACCTGTCTGCTTATTGTATTTTTTGTAGGGCACTTAGTACATACCTAAATGTATTCTTTTCAGAATTTTGTTTATTTTATTAAATATTGTTTATACATGTACACGTATAAAACTCACACGAAAATGCGGGAAAATCTGTCAAGAGATTGCATTGCGTTTCTTGTTCAATACTTATTTGGAAATAGAATTGGGAAAGAAAGACAGCAGCTATGTGGGTCTTGCTGTGGAGTGTGGTATATCCAACCCTTTAACCAGCTACATATTTGAAATCAACCTTCTTTTTTTTCCAGGAAGTGAAAACCAAATGCTTCCACATCAAATATATATTTTTTGGGAAATAATTTCCGTATCTGACAGTGTAGATCAAAGATCAGACTGCACAATCTTTGCAGTCTGATCTTAGATCTAAAATGTCCGCAAAAGGTCTTTGAGTCGCGCTTAGCAGACTAAGGATTAAAGGGAAAACGAAAAGACCACAGAATACAATAGGAAAATCACATTGTAACAGGACCTTGAGGGCAATGAAATTAATTTAGCTTTTCAAAGCTTGTCACAATCGTCCACACGAAGTCACACCTAAATTGGATACATCTGCGTTATTTAATGTTTCTCATCAACATTGTTACACTAAATTTTGTGTTTACTGGTGTGGTAAGAGGAAACTTAAATTTAATAGTTGAACTAGGATATGCAAGACTAATAAAGCAGGTGTTAAATGCACAGGTGCAAAAAAAAACCCTTTCAGTATACATACAGTATGTATGTGGCACAAAAACATATTTTTTTCTGTTTTGTGATTCTAACAATTTTAGAAAACAGTAGTTTTCTAGACACAATGTTACTTAACTCATTACCAAACGACAAAATTTTAGGTTTGTCCAGATCGAAAGCATTTGCAGACAACAAAAGAAAAGTGACTGAAAATTTGAAATTTGTTTTTTGAAGGGTAGAAAACATTGTGGTAAAAGAAGAAAATGCTGGTGACCGGCATTTTCTCCTTTTACCACAATGTTTTCTAAAGGCTTCTTTTTCAGGGTTGTAAAAAGTCAGGATTGTGTCGTAATGGGTTAGTGTGGTTTTCTGTGTGAAAGAGTAGAAAATAGTATGGGAAAGAAGGAAATGCCAGTTACAAAGATTGATTTCTCTTTTCCACAATTTTCTTTTTTCAACCTTGTCAGAAACAAAACTCGTCATCATGGCCACTTCTAAAAGTTTGTCTTCTCTCACCTTATACCACACAATGTTGACTTTTAACAAATCTGGAAAAGAAACCTGTAGAAAACATTGTTGGAAAAGAAGAAAATGCTGGTAACCAGCATTTTCTCCTTTTCCCATAATGTTTTCTAACCTACCGAAGGAAAATTTCACTATTGGTAATGAAAGTGGTATCTGCAAATGCTTTCACTTGGAAAAGGCTTCAGTTTTGTTGTCTTGCAAAGAGTTAATCGCTTTTCCTATATGGACAGCCTGAAATGTTTGTTCTGAAATAGATTCAGAGTCTGATTAAGCTCTTTAACAAACCAAAAAAATTGGGAATGGACCAAACTGAAAGCATCTGCAGACGAAAAATATGGCTTATATGATGATTTCTGTTTGTGGTAGGATACAAAACATTGTCGGAAAAGAGAAAATGTTGATTATTAGCATTTTCTCCTTTTCCCACAATGTTTTATAATATCTCTTCAATGGGGATGTTGTATGCAAAGATTAATTTCAAAGTATAACTGTTATCAAACATGAAAAATTTTAACTCGACCAAAATGAAAGAATTTGCTGACGACAAATCAAATGTGGCTGAATTAATCAGAAAGGTTAGAAAACACAATGTTTTCCAAGGGCTTCTTCCTCACAGTCAATAAAATGTGGGATTATATGGTAAGGGGTTAAAGTTTTACAAAATGAAATCTTTAGACATGTCCTCATTGAAAGCATTTGCAGACTCTTATGGACATACATGTAGTCTGTAACAAAGCAATAAATGAATAAGTGCATAGCAGAAATACAGGCATGGGGCAGGATTCGAACCTAGAATGCCCCGACAAAAAGCCAACACCATAACCGCTCAGTTAAAGAGAATTCTCCCAATAGCAGTTGTTAGGTATTCTATTAAAACCGGGATGAAGCCATGCATCGAAACAACCTATCTTACAAACAAAGTCTGTAACAAAGAAACAAATGAACAAAATGCATAGCAGAAATACAGGGACCGGGCAGGATTCGAATCTAGATTGCCCCGACGAAAGGCCAACACCATAACCTCTTAGCTAAAGAGAATTCTCCCCAACACAGTTGTTAGGTATTGTATTTAAACGAGGTTGAAGCCATGCATGAAGGAGTTGTCTCCTTTAACAAGATAGCAGAAGAAATATGGGTAAAAGAATCATGTTGGGAAGGATAAAAAACTTTAAAATTGGAGCATTGTTTCCTGCAATTTCTCCTTATCCCACAATCTTTTCTATATGCTTCCTCCTCGGGTCAGTGAAACATGGGATTGTATGGTAAAGGATTGAGACAGGTACCTGTAGGCAATTAAATCTTGTATTTAATTGTTGTATGTCAGGACTTTCCACATGACAGGCCAATAAATGCGCTGTCTTTCGTCACATAAAAACTTGAAGGCTCCTTGATTGCAGAAATAAATCAAGAACTTGCATAAAGAACTGGGTACCAAACAATGATATTAACTTGTACAGTGCTAAGTGTAATTACATGAACATTCTAGATCTAGAAATAAAACCCAAATAATTGCAATATCAAGGTCAGTTTTTGTCTGAAATGTCGAAGCAAAGGATCATTTTTCTACAATTTTATATGCATATCCCATGCAACTGGTAGCATAAGTTTAATTTATTGTCTTCATGCAGTTAAGAGCTAAATTTTGTTTCATGATTAACACCACTTTCAAAGCTTTTTCAGTATTATCACAATGATCAGTGCATTTATCAATGCTTTTCCTCAATTTCAATTGGCAGTACCTTACACAGTAGTGTTTCCAAGACACTTGCTGCTTTCCCAGAATTAATCCTTTGCCAAACATTTCCTGGTTTTCATGAACCTGAGGAAGGGGCCGTTTGAAAACATTGTGGGAATAGGAGAAAATTTTGGAAACCAGCTTTTTCTCCTTTTCCCACAATGTTGTCTACCCTTTCCATAACAAAATTCAATTTTGAGTCACATTAATTTTTTTCATTCTGCAAATTCTTTCAATTTGGACAATTTCTAACAGTGTTAACTCTTTACCATTGCATACAATCCCAACTTCAAACAACCTGAAAGAGATGGATTTTGAAAACATTGTGGGAAAAGGAGAAAAAGCTATTAACCAGCATTTTCTCCTTTCACCACCATGTTTTCTACCGTATCAAAGCATAATCGTCATTTTAGCTACATCTAATTTGTCGTCTGTAAATGCTTTCAATTTGGACAAATCCAAAATTTTGTCATTTGATAAATGGTTAATGAGACTATCAGTAAAGAGGAAGAGACCCCCAAACAATTATTTGAACCAAAACCAAAGTTTTTAACCTATTTAAATTATAGCATTTGTACATGTCATGTTGATTGATCTCTGATAAAAAAACAACTTTTGGAAAAATGGAGAAAATGCTGTTTTCTGTTTTCCTCACAAAATCCTTTACCACAAAATTCCAACTTGATGACCCCTAAAGAAAAGGATTTGAAGACATTGTGCGAAAATATGATAATGCTGGTACAGGTCTAGTGTTTTCTCCTTTTCTCACAATGTTTTCAGTATTTTCCAAAGTAAAAAAATTAAGTTAGTGGCTTTCAGTTTTTCATCTTTAACCCATTACCAAATGATAATATTTTAGACCGGTCCATATTGAAAGCGTTTGCAGATGACAAAAGAAAAGTGACTGAAAATTTGAACTTTGTTTTGGAAAGGGTAGAAAATATTGTTGGAAAAGGAGAAAATGCTGGTTACCAGCATTTTCTCCTTTTCCCACAATGTTTTCTATAGGCTTCTTTCTCAGGGGCGTCAAAAGTAGGGATTGTGTGGTCATGGGTTAAAAACTTACAAGCAGGAAAAGTCTAAAACTTTGTCATTTGTCAGAATTAATAAATGGTGGGATTGTTTGGCAGTAGGTTAATCATATTTGAAGCATATCATCTATTGAGGAAGGCACAAAAGAGATTATCGGAAACATTTTAATTTTCAATGACCTAAATACTGAAACTGTCGCTTTCGATACAATCTGCCTGGTTATAGGCCCAATAATTTTGTCAAGTGTAAATACAGGCCTGATGGAATGTCAACAGATAAATTACCCATGTCATGTAATATCCTGTCTCACCCTTTCACCAGACGACAAAGTTTTGGATTGTCCATATTCAAATCTTGTACAGATGACAAACTAAATGTTGCTCACCTCATGAATACAAAAATATTGTAGTAACAGGGGAAAACACAGGTCACCAGCATTTCCACCTTTTCCAAAAAATGTTTTCCAAAAGTTTATATCGGTCATTAAGAACATGGTATTGGTTGGTAAAAACTTGTATGATTTTACTAAGGCTTACCCAATACTGTGCACCTTCTATCTGCTATTTATAGACAATACATACATGTACATGTATATTATGAAAATGCATTAGGCTCTTAATGCAACCCGAAGGAGAAAACTGTTAACTGTTTACTAAGCAACAGAATTTAAGACTTCTCAAATTCAAAGTATGTATTTGCAAACAACAAAATAAGTACATGGAATAGAAATTAAATTTATGTTTCGAAGGGTTGTCAGCATTTCCTCATTCTCCTACAGTATTTTCAAAAGGCTTGTTAAAAGTAGGGATTTTGTGGTAAAAGGTATACAAAATATAAATTCCGATTGTTTGAATGGCCTAGAAAGCCACTTAAAACAATATTTTAGTCATAAACCAGCAAATGCTCACTAAATGATGTCTAGGGTTTCACTAGTGCTAGGCTTGTGTCTTGTGCTCAAGGAAACTTACATGAAATTCCTAGGGCTTCAAGCAAGAATTGAACTTGGAACCTGTAGAACTGTCAAATCCTAAACTTAAGCCGTATGGCCAGTTATCTGTTGGAGGGAGTTGACCCATCATTCAATGGTTAGCTCTGATGTAATTTAACCCGTTACCACACAATCCCTACTTTTGGCTACCCTAAGAAAGAAGCCTTTAACAAACATTGTGGGAAAAGGAGAAAATGCTGGTAACCAGCATTTTCTCCTTTTTCCACAATGTTTTCTACCCATCACAAAACAAATTTCAAATTTTTAGTCACTTTTGTCGTCTGCAAATGCTTTCGATTTGGACAAACCTAAAATATTGTCGTTTGGTAATGAGTTTGAGTCTCTGCTCATAGAAAAACAATCAAGAAAATGTCACAGCAGCAACCCAGTGAATACAAGGCACAAACGGGAAAAGATATCGGAGCTAGCCACAGAATTCAGGGTTACGAGTTACCTTATTCAAGGTTGTGTGGTAACAGACAAAACTCAACATTCTTAATGCACTACAGGGACATAACTAGGAATGGAGGAATGATGAAGTCAGCAGGAAAAATTTCCATGATTATGCTTTTTAGTTCACCTTTTCTCTATTCTCAAAGAGTGATCGATACTCAAAAATCTTGGGTTGAAGCCATAGAGGTTCAAGGCGATCTCCCTGGTATAATTTTTTATTTTTCTGGTTACCACCTGTCCAGTGCTTCAAATGACTTAATGTTACCGTGCATTAGACCTCTTTTTGAAAACATTGTGAAAATTACTTATTACAAGTAATTTTTGTACTTTACCTCAGTGTTTTTACATGTGTCCACTGTATCAAACTAACAGCTATGCTGCTATCTATACTACTCAAAATTTGCTAGGGATCATTTAGATATTTCAATGTATTTTACACCAACTCAGTTTTGCATGCAGGAACTTTCTGTGTGAGAGGTGGCTGATTTCATTAGTCTGTCTATGTAGCAAATTGAAATATCTGATGCATACTGCACGTTGAATTGGATGATTCTTGTGTCAAGATATTTTTTCTAAAGTTTGGGAAAAACATGGTGATCCCTAGCAAATGTTGAGTAATATAATGGAAAGGGATGTGATTTTTTTTTTTAAAGTTGTCTAATGCAAACATGTTTCAGGAAGTTCAAGTTACAATGGTGTATGTTTTCTGCCTCTACCTTTCTTCTGATTTGTTCTCTACCAAAATGTAAGAGTATTTTTTTCTCAAAAGGAAAAAGGGTAAAACCAATTTGTTAAGCATGTCAAAGTTGATAGTTTGTAAACAATTTTATTGAGTCTTGCAAACAAGTCTTACCTTATCCTGAAGAGCCCATGGCTCAGTTGCTTTTACAGGTATTTTAAAAGAGAAGAGCAATTAGTGCGATACCAACTGTATTGGAAACATATTTGCTCATTATCCATTTTAAGATATAGGTCAAAAGTAGACCTTAACTCTTTACCAAATGACAAAATTTTGGACTAGTCCAGATTGAAAGCATTTGCAGACGACAAATTAAAAGTGAATCAAAAATTGTAATTCGATTTGGGAAGGGTAGAAAACGTTGTGGGAAAATGAGAAAATGCTGGTTACCAGCATTTTCTCCTTCTCCCACAATGTTTTCAAAGGCTTCTTTCTCAGGGTCGTCAGAAGTTGGGATTGTGTGGTAAAGGGTTAAAAAATAACTCAAAATAGTTAGAAAGTATATTTCTGAGATCAGACTGTACAGAATGGTCTGTTTGATCTTGATGTATGCCAGTTCATACTCAAAAAGGAATTCAAGTTAGTACAAGTTATTTGTTGAAGTCGTAAATAGAAAGAATTAGTGGTAAATATTTTCTTTGCATTCTTCATGGTTTTAACTCTCTACTAAATAACAAAATTTTCACCCAGTCCAAGTTGAAAGCATAGTTTCAGGTAACAGATATAAATGTAGCTCTAGTAATGATTGTTGTCTTTGATATTGTGGAAAACATTGTCGTTGTCTGCGCATGTCATATTCTTCGAAGATTCGACTGTCTTATATGGCGCATCACTACTAGCCCCGAAAGCAGGCTGACTGTAATATTACGCTCTATAAAGTAGCAATGTTGAAAATAGCTTTTATGTATCAATACCGTTGAGGAGAAACGAGACCTGCTTTAGCCACACATTTCTCTAAACTGGTGATCATAGTTGAGTGAATTGCACAAGGTAGTGTTTTATTATCCTCGGATACCCCAGGGTCTCCCTATTTGCTACGCTACATCGACCCCTGGGACAATTGACTAATAAAACTTTGAATCAGCCGCCGAAAATCGATACGAGACGTCATAGCGTACAGTCCACTCGCCCATCACAAAATGATGATGGAACCAATGAAAAGCCAGCATTCGGCCAGCGGTAAAGCGAGGGAAATTCAATTAATTGTCCCAGGGGTCGATGTAGCGTAGCAAATAGGGAGACCCCGGGGTATCCGAGGATGGTGTTTTATTGGGTAAACCTTTTTTTGTTTTAAATTCAAAGTAACGGTTGTCGCGTAGGAAAGTGCTTTGGTTCTGTGCCCAGGATGCCCGTATCAGATAGATGAGTATTTATAGAATGCCATCTAGCGGGAGATAATGATACATTGTAGGACAGGAGAAAAAGCTGGTTACCAGCATTTTCTCCTTTATCTACAATGTTTCCCAAATACTTTTTTCTCAGGGTGGTTAAAACTCAGGACTGTGCGATAAAGGTTTAAAGTGGCAGAAAAATGGTTTTGGACTGTCCAGCCTTGTCAAAGTTTGAAGTTGATAACAGCCAAGGGGTTATGAATTACTTTTGATGTTGTCAATATTTCTACCTGATATAACTCCATGTATTTGATATTGACCTCTAAACTTGAGCATTATTGGTTCAACCCCCTACCAAACAGACCCATGTTGTATTGACCCTGAAGGGTTGCTGTTTCAATCCTCAGCTTGACCAATTTTGTTTAACCTTTAACCACCCAATCCCAACTAGTAGAGAATCTGTGAAAGAAGCCTTTCGAAAACATTGTGGAAAAAGGAGAAAATGCTGGTAGCCAGCATTTTCTCCTTTTTCCCACAATGTTTTCTACCCTGCCCAAAATATTTCTTTTATTTTTCATTCACCTTTGGGTTGTCATCTGCAAATGCTTTCAAATTTGTCCAGTCTGAAATTTTGCCATTTGGTAAAGAGTTAAAAGGTTAATGAAAGGCATTGCAACAAGATTCATTCCTCTCTCTTGACTGGCCATTGTTGATGACAGCTATGAGGGAAAGTAGCCAGAAAGAATATTGTGCAGAGAACAAGTACTAGTAAGAATAACTCAGGCAAAGCATGGATAGGTGCACTTACTGCTGTGACAAAAAATGAAATGATGCTGAAAACAACATTAAAGGTGGCTCTTCAGATTTTGGAACGAAAACTTTAAAAAGATACAAAAAAATCGTCCTTGTATTCCCAAAGCCTTATAATTTTCAGTCATAAAACCCCAGTAGTCGAAAACCATCTGACAACTAGATAAATAAAAGGTTTACTACAGCCCAGGTTGACACTGACGTGAAACACGGTCTGTTTTTACTTGAGAAACTTGCTCATTTACATACTGGAAATGTACAGACGAAGCTTCAAAAATACCATCCAAAGTTCTAGACACTATGGAAAATAATTACCTGTTTGTTATGTTATGGAATTTAATTGTCATTAGTCACGTGCAAGTCACTTAACATTCCCACAATGCTTTTTCGATTTTAGCAGGAAATCTAAAAATAGCTTAAGAGGCTATGTTGCCTTTTAAGGGAATACCACCAAAAATTTTTTTTTTTGTAAGTTTATGATTCGAAATTACAGATGATGATGTGTATTGTTAGGCCAGGGAATCCCTCTCAAGGGATTCCCTTGCCTATAGGGATCGTAAGCTGCCTATTCAGACAAAAATGTTGGACGGTGTGTCCACTCTATATCGCTGAGTCCGCCAAAACAACTAGTTTCCCAAGTATATACAGAGATTATACAGCGGAAGAAATCGACCCCTGGAGAAATCGTCCCCAAACTGCTTGGCCCGTGTTATGTTTATCACTCCGGAGAAATCGTCCCCTGGAGACGATTTCTTTGGTGAAATCGTCCCCAAATAAAATTTTAGAAAAATCGACCCCACCATCAAATTTCATCCATATCGTTAATCAAGTTGTCTATAAAAACATTTTTGAAATTTCGTTGTCTTTAGTATGTACATTATGTGTATTAGTTACCTTTATCCAAGAGTTATTTGGTAGTTTTGTCATTGTTTATACTGCCTATTTCACACTGATAGGATGTATTTCACACCTTTTACACCTGTCACAAATAAATTACACCTGTGTGATTCTTTAAAATGTCTTTGGTTGACTTTGATTTGAAACCAAATAAATGCTTATAATTTTTTTCTGTAGTCGTTCGCTTGTCATTTAATGTATTTTTTTTCATCTCTCTCTCTCTACTAGTGTCATATGACATACCTGTTACCAATACCATTTAGCAGGGGCATCAGTGTCTCTGACACACATATTTCTAGTGTTCACTAGGGCTTGTGTGCATCCGAATATTTCCGGTCCATAACTTCTATAAAAATTGAGGATGGATTTCAAAATAATTTGGCACAACTGACCTCCATCACGGTTAGATGTGCCATTTGAAACATCTGTTCAAGTAGGTTCAAGATTAAGGCAACACTGAAGGCCAATTTTTCGTCCAAACCATAACTCCTACATTTTTGGATAGATTCCGATATAAATTAGCATAATGCATTGTTCTCTATCATGAGCAGAAGTTCCCTTTGAAACATTTATTCAGGTCCAGGGTCTAGGTCAAGCTTGAGAGTCAAGTGTTCTCAGGCTTGACACAAGTTGTCCTTAGACAACGATTATGAATTAGGATTAACGTCTTTTTATATTATGTAGATATAAGTATCGAAGCTCAAGTCACTGTGACTTGTCCGTAAATAGGCAAGTAAAATAGGAAAACCGAGCCTAATCGTTTTCCTAAAACAATCCAGTATTTTATTGAGGAAATATTTTGGCTAAATGAGAATTTGCCTGTAACAAGCAATTCTTCCCAATTTCCCCAAAATCTTACTTTTCAATATACACAAAGAACTACTTTGGATTTTCATCTACAACTTCCTTCAAATATGACCAGTTCAAAATTTCGTCGACTTGTGGAAGGTAGAGACAACATGACCAACTGCCATATCACTCCAATCTTTATTATCCATTACATTTTACCTTGATATCTATCTTACATGTATTTTCATTGAAATCAATAAAAACTAAATATGTTCTTGCGTCATAAATGTAAAAAAGAACGTCACTCAGGACTACAAGACATCACATGGCTCAGAAAATTTAGATAACCAAAGTTGGTATTGCGCCGATTGAATATGGTTCAATTTTGACTTGGGATTGTTTACAAGCACGACAAATTACTTAGTATTCTAAGCCATTATCAAGCACCCCATAACTGTGAGCACATGCCTAGCTCTGGCTTAATTAGTTTCTGGCTGGTGCTTTCTATATAGTATCAGTTCAAAATTTCCTGATACAACCAAGAATTCCAGGGGCTTAGTGGAATCCGCTTGTATCCCTGTCCGTCTACCTGTTTGTATTAATTAAAATTGACCTCATGTGTTGTTTCGCATCCTCAATTTCCTGGCCTTCAGTACTATCAGTACTTTGATTTTTTTATATAAATTTCAGTGGCGTATATAATGTTTAAGTTGGTGTGATGTGAAAATTCTGAATACCCACCTTTAAGCACCATTCAATTTATCAATAACTCTGAAGAAAAGGGATTTTGAAAACATCAAGGGAGAGGGAGAAAATCCTTGTAACCAGCATTTCCTCCTTTTTCCTGTAAGGTGTCCAACCCTATTACACACAAAATCTCATTGTTGAGCCACATCACATATTGTCATCTTGATATTTTTTTGAATTTGCTCATGTCTAAATTCTTATCACAATTTTGTCAAGGATGTATTATGACAATTTTTTCTAGATTTTTATAAAACTTTGCTCATACAAATCTCATCCCATCTCTAGAAAATTACAGTTAAAAAAAGACAGTACCAGGCTGCTCGTTTCTGAGAAATTTGCCTTTGAAAAAGATATATGCAGTTCCAAAATTCTGCTTATATTTGATTTAAAGTTTTTTTCTTTAATAGTCAATAAAACAGGAAAATTACAGGAAAAATATACAAATATAGACAATTCTAATTAAAACTCATATATAATTGCACAAAAAATGTGTTAAGTCTTGGTTTTGAGCACGATAAATGTACAAATATGCATAGACCATTGACTTAAAAAGGGAGATAATTTGATTGAATTAAGGGTTAATCTTAAAAAAAAATACTTACTTTCTAATGGAGAGAATTTTCTTAAAATTTCCACTCTAATAGTATTTATAATTCTAAACAATAGGAAAAAATAAAAATGTTGCCTACCTGTGCGTATTTTGTCAGAAAAGCAAGGTTGAAGGTCAACATGGAGGGAAAAGAACTGGATAAAAGCTCAGCAGACATTATGGGAAAAGAACAAATTGCTCAGTAATAGTGATTTCTCCTTTTCCAACAAAGTTGAAACGGCTATACTTCCACTGATTTAAATTTCCTGCCTTTGTTTCTTTGTTAGGTGTGTAATGTTGTGTCCGCAATATTGTAATAATTTCTTGGTGACAGTTCAAAGATATTTTTTTTTCTTCACAAATACTACCCGAAGAAAGTGCTACTTGTTTCAATGTAGATATAGTATTACCATAGGTACCTGAAGACCTGTGACCTGAAGATTGAAATTTGTTTTCTGAAGAATAGAAAACTTGTGTGAAAAGATGTAAATGCTGGTTACCAGCATTTTCTCCTTTTTTCTACCGCAATGTTCCCAAAACTTTTCTTCCCTATTGTCATTAAAACTCAAGATTATTTTTTTCAAGGTCTAAAAATGCAGTTAAGGAAAATTGGTCACTTTTGAGAAAGAAAAGATCTTCATTATTCACAATTTCAGCTTTTCTATGGCCAACTATCTTGTGTCTTTTCTAGACAGTGAAATCTTAGACGAGGCCAAATGAACTCTTTACCCAATGACATGATTTTAGACTTGTCCAAATTAAATGCATTTGCAGACAACAAATTATATGTGGGTTATATAATCAGATTTTCCTTTGAAAGGGTTGAAAACATTATGGCAAAAGGAAATTATGACAAGAGAAAATGCTTATCTGCCATCTCTGCATTTCTCACAATGTTTTTAAAAGCTTTCTTTCTTAGGGCTCTTGAAATTACGGGATTTAATGCATCTGCAAAAAGTATCAATTAATCCATGCCAGCTTTTGTTGTAGATCTGTGCGCATGCTCACAGGGGTCCGTAGTTTGACTCCTGGCACCTGTAGACTACATAGTATAATCAAGGGATTTAACTGTTTGCTGCCTGTTACTCACCCCCATTACAAAAAAGCAATGGATCTTTTCTTTTCTAACAGTTATTCTCCTTATTCTTTCTTTTGATCCTGATTATTATTCAAACCATGAACCTTTATAATATGAATAGCACCATATTACTACACTGCTGTTGCCTAAGGTTTCAAGAGCTGAAGGCTTCTTTGGGAAACTTGACCCATTTTCGTAGGAAATAGTCTAATAAGTGGATATTGAGTTTTGCCAGTCAGTGTTAAATTAGGCTGGTTTTGTGATCAATTATTCATGTGACCTTGGATCTAAGTGAGAAAGGGTAACTCAATTTACCTTGAAGTTACCTTGCAAATATGAAATAAAATTTGATCTTTCACAAAAAAAACCACAAATATTCTATTTATTTCATGCCTTTAACCCTTTCTGGGAGGTGCTTTATCAGTACAATTCTTTTTAGTTATTCCCTGTGGCGTACCCCTCCCGCATAGCAACGCATTACAGTCTTACGTCAAGCGCAAGAAATGTAAGGTAAATGACATCATATTTCAATCTGGTTGTGAATCACACACAATTTACGCAGGTAACTAGAATATTAAAACTGGTATTTTCACAGATTATACCTGTGGAATATCGAAAAATATTTTCACTGCTATTTCTCTATATCCTACCGGAAAGCCTGAAATAATAAATTTTTCTATGTGTATTTCATCCAAATGGAAAGCCATACAACAAGGGCAGCTAATTATCAAAGTATTTTTGACACAGTTATGCCCCCTTTTTCAACATGGAGTTTTTGAAAACTATGACATTTTATAACGTCTCTGTTATTACTGTGGTTATTGTTTTCAACTTCATTTTTTAACTATCAAAAGGGATACCTGTACAATAAGGCATTCTCTACTCTTTCCCAAACCATCCTTGGTTTTCACGACCCTGAAAAAGAAGCCTTTTGAAAAGAGTGTGGAATAAGGAGAAAATGCTGGTTACAAACGTTTTCTCATTATCACACAATATTTTCTACCCTCCCAGAACAAATTTCAATTTTTGAGTCATGTTAATTTAGTCATCTGCAAATGCTTTCTTTTTGGACCAGTCTAAAATTTTGTCGTTTGGTAAAGAGTTAAGACAGTAGTGCCCCTTTTTTACTTAACCCTTTCCCAAAGAACAAACTTTTGGACTAGACCAAATTGAAAGCATTTGCAGATGACAATTCAACTCTTGCTGAAAAGATGATTTCTGTCTATGATAGGGAAGAAAACATTGTGGGAAAAGGAGAAAATGCTGGTTACCAGCATTTTCTCCTTTTCCCACAATGTTTTCAAAAGGCTACTATTCCAGACCCGTAAAAAACCAGGGACTGTCTGGGAAAGGTTAAATTTTTACCTGCAGTAACCTCTGACTTGGGTATTTGTTGGAGCACTCGTTACAACTCTGCTAATTCTGTAACTGCATCTAAGGATTTGATCGAAGGACCTCCAAGATTTGCCAAGATTTGCCAGTTGATTAGCAATATTAACAACCATGATGAAGTAACTCACATCATTCTATCAATCTGTAGGCAAAAGGTGGTAACCAGTATTTCCTCCTTTTCCAATACTTTTTGTCCACTTTATCAGAGAGCTTAATATTCATTTGAACCAATTTTGAATGTATCATGTAGGCAGATGTTTTGAATTTGAAATTTTAAAAGTTGCTTTGTTGAAAAAGGTTCCTTAACTCTTTACCAAACAACAAAGTTTTAGACTGGTCAAAATTGAAAACACTTGCAAGCAACAAATTCCATGTAACTCAAAAATTTATTTTTTTTCCAACAGGGTAGAAAACATTGTTGGAAAAGGAGAGAATGCTGCTTACCAGCATTTTCTCCTTTTCTCACAATGTTTTCAAAAGGTTTCTTTTTAGGGGTCTTTAAAGTCGGGATTGTGTGGTAAAGAGTTAATTCATAAGTTTTTTACATATATGTATTTCAAAATAATTCAATTTAAATATTTTATTCATATTCACAAAAATTTAAAATAATTATGTGTATTTCAAAATAATTCAGTTTCAAATATCGTCTCATACCGAAGAATACTAGAGATTGTGTTACATTCTGTTACTAGAAAATAAGACTAAGAATACAATTTAGTCTGGTCAATATTGGCCCAGGTTCCATTTCATTGTTTGCATTCAAAATAAATTGCAGCTAGTCAAGAAAAACCAATGTAAATCAGTAAATCAATAGCCAGTTTCCATTAAGGCATTTATTCCTGCAGTGAAAGATTGGTGTCTTGCTGCAGACTGCTTTTAAAAACAGAGAAAACTCAGATGTTACTTGTTTATAGGCAATTTTTGCATTGGCACATTATTTCTATATGTATTCATGTACATGTATCTATATTCAACCGTCTTCAATGCAAAGTTTTAATTGAAAATATTGTAGGAAGTGGAATCATTAATCCTTCGAGAGAAATTGATGGAGCTGGGGAATTGAACCAGCGACTTGGTGTTAAGCCTTGTTTGTTACTGACAGTGCTACTGGGCTTGGCAGAGTTCTACATTTTGTTCTAAACCACACAACAATATTTTGGACAAGTTCAAATTCAAAGCATTTGCAGATGACATAAGATGTGGCTAAAATGATTGAATTTTATTATTTATCTGAAGGATTAGATAAATTTGTGGAAAAAAGAGAAAATGCTGGTTACCAGTAGTCTGTCCTTTTCCCACATTGTTAACAAAAGTCTAATTTCATGGGTAGTAGAACTTTGGCAGTGTGATAATGTGCTAAGATGTGATAACGAAATGTTGTCTAGAAATATTTTATTGCCGCTAGTTCTAAACCAGGCAAGTTTTATCTGATGGAATGCTTCTCATGACAATTGACTTTGCTATTGTTGACAATGCTGATATGAGACCAGACCGCACAAAATTGGCAGTCTGATTTGTATCTGAACTGTTTACTATCTTTAGTACTTAGGTTTGTTGTAATCAGTCTTGGACACTGCAATGTGATGTCTGTAGTTGTGAAGTAGAGCAATGGCCTCTTAACCACAAGGTTCTGACTTTGATATGCGGGAGCAGGTTTCATTTTTGGGATTTTTCATAGGCCCACATGTTTGGTGCTAGTACTGGTGTAGTTCCCAGGAAGCAGAATCGAGAGATTTCTAAGAACTTGTTTCTCAATGTAAAATAAATACATTTAAACCATTAAATACGACAATATCAGAGTAATTTTACTGTCACTGAAATATCCCTATATTATCTTGTGTTGCTTTGGATTAAGCCTTTATCACACAATCCTGAGTTTTAACCGTTGTCTGCGCATGTCATATTCTTCCAAGATTCAACCTGTCTTATATGGCGCATTACTAGCCTCGAAAATGGGCAGACTGTAATATTACGCTCTATAAAGTAGCAATGTAGCAAATAGCTTTTATCAATATGTTTTAGGAGAAATGAGACCTGCTTTAGCTCCAGATTTCTCTAAACTGCTGATTACAGCTGAGTGAATTGCACAAGGTAGCATTATATGTTATAAACATTTATTTTAGTTTGAAATTCAAAGTAACAGTTGTCACATAGGAAAGTGGTTCGGTTCTGTACCCAGGATGCCCAAATTAGGTAGATGAGTATTTATAGAATGCCATGTAGCAGGAGATAATGGAGTTTTAACGACCCCTGAGCGTGACATTCTTTTGAAAACAATGAAAGAGAAGGAGAATATTTCTGGTAACCAGCATTTTCTCCGTTTACCACAGTGTTTTCTCCAATTTCAAAGAATATGAAAAAAGAAAAGCAGTAATCTTATGAGCTACGTGTAATTTGTGGCCTCCATATGCTTTGAATTTGGACAAGTCTAAAATATACCGTAGTTGTGTAGTCCTTTACCAAACAATCCCTGGTTTTTACAACACCGAGATAGAAGCCTTTTGAAAACATTTTGGGAAAAGGAGAAAATGGTGGTATCCAGCATTTTCTCCTTTACGCACAATGTTTTCTACCCTGCGGGAAACAAATTTTAATTCTTGAGTTATGTTAATTGTATTGTCTGCTAGTGCTTTCAATTTGGACCGGTCTAAAATATTGTGTTTTGGGAAAGGGGTAGTAAAGGACCTTCAAATGCTTTGAGTTTGGACAAGTGTAAAATATTATTGTGAAGTAAAGGAAGCAGTATATTTTACATACCCTGAAATGTGGCACACCCTCCTACCGTTTCAACCTTTTGTCAACCGATCCCTTGTTTTTTCTATCCCTAGGAAGACAGCGTTGAAAAACATTGGGGAAAAAGGGGAAATGCTGGAGACCAGCATTTTCTCCTTTTCCTCCTTTGTATTTTATGTTTCAAAGACAAAAGCAATGCCATCATTAGAATCAAATTTACTATAATATCTGCAGATACTTTCAATATGGATGAGGCTAAAATTTTGTGCTTTGGTGAAGGAGCTGATTTGATACACATAAAGATTTTGTAAAAATGTTTTTTATGAATGTGGTAGTTTTATTTGTGTTTAACTCATTACCACACAGCACAATTTTAGACCTATCCAAATCAAAAGCATTTGCAGACGACAAAATAAATGCAAATGAAATATAAACATGTTTCAAGCTCCTTTTCCCACAATGTTTTCTACCCTTCACAAAACAGATTTCAAATTTTCAGTCACTTTTATTTTGTCGTCTGCAAATGCTTACGATTCGGACAAACCTAAAATTTTGTCGTTTGGTAATGAGTTAACTCTTTACCACACAATCCCGACTTTTAACGACCCTGAGAGGGAAGCCTTTTGAAAACATTATGGGAAAAGAAGAAAATGCTGGTAACCAGCATTTTCTTCTTTTCCGATAATGTTTTCTACCCCTCCAAAAACTAATTTCAACTTTTTATTGACATTTGATTTGTCATCTGCAAATCCTGTCAAATTGGACCAGTCTAAAATTTTGTCGTTTGGTAAAGAGTTAAAGCTTCTCACAGATGTGAAAAACCCCCTTTCAACAGAGCATAACTCACTTTTTTAGCTCGGCTATCTTCGAACAAACAGTCAAATTATTGCTGTAGCACTGTATGTCTCTGTCATCGTTGTCGTGCAAAAAATTTGACATTTCACAATACTAGTACCTCTAATATCATGATTTTTTTTTCACTTCAAATTTTGACAGGATGTTAACCCATTACCACACAATCCCTACTTTTGACGCCCCTGAA
The DNA here is from genome assembly GCA_943736015.1 of Tridacna crocea. NCBI lineage: Eukaryota > Metazoa > Mollusca > Bivalvia > Cardiida > Cardiidae > Tridacna > Tridacna crocea. The sequence continues at coordinate 18,507,398 of OX031056.1, read as the reverse complement.
AAAGAAGCCTGTAGAAAACATTGTGGGAAAAGGAGAAAATGCTGGTAAACCAGCATTTTCTCCTTTTCCCACAATGTTTTCTACCCTTCACAAAACAAATTTCAAATTTTCAATCACTTTTATTTTGTGGTCTGCAAATGCTTTCAATTTGGGCAAGCCTAAAATATTGTTGTTTGGTAATGGGTTAATTACAATCATAAACCCACACAAAAAGGCAGGTGACTGTCAAAGTATGATTGACGCAGTTATCCCCTTTTTTACTTAGAATTTTCACTGAAAATTAAGCACCTGTAGCCAAGGATTCAAATTGGCACCCACATGTGGTGCTCGTGTTTGTGATGCATGATAACATCATTAATTTTGTGTTTCCTTATATTGTAGCAGAGAGAAAGACCTCACTCGGGAAGGACTGGCATCCTAACTGCCTTCGCTGTCAGGAATGCGGCAAGATTCTCACTCCTGGCCAACATGCAGAGGTAAGGTGTTCCTCATCTTCTTATCTTTAATTTCTGTAAGTTTGTAAAATTAACATGTTACCAGACAAACTCGAGGTAGTTTGTAAATGTTACCACTCAATCTCGAGGTTAAACAGCCTTGAGATGAAGGCTTTTTGAAAACATTGTAGGAAAAGGTGAAAATGCTGAAAACCAGCATTTTCTCCTTTTCTCACCATGTTTTCTATCTTATCAAAGACAAATTTAGTCATATGAACCACATCTAACCCTTTACCACATGGCAAACTTTAATACCTATCCAAATTGAAAGCATAATTTCAATTATTTAGTCACATTTATTTTGTTGTCTGCAAATTTATTCATTTTTGACTGGTCTTAACTTAATCGTTAAGAAAGAGATCATCTACTAACTTTATTATTATTTAATTATACATTTGATGTCCTTGATTTTACAAGGATGCTTTCAAAGTTTTCTGCTTCATATTTGTTTTAAGAAATCACAGGTTAAAAAAAGATATTAGTATACTGTAAGTAAACTACATGTATTACATACAGATACCAAAACAACTTATGGTTTAGGATGAAGAGGGCAGATTTTGGCCAACCAAATCAACATGACATTCATAGTCTTTTGGTTTAGCCTAAATGGTTCAGCCATTCACAACTTGTGTTACCTAGAAATATGTTAAAATTCCAGGGAGGCTGAGAATCTAGTTAGGATGCATCCTGAATATTGCCCCATTGCAATGATAAATGATTATTTTGAATTGTATTGGGCAAATTATGCTCCAGTAATATTCAGTTTGGCGACTTGATGTTCATGCCTGATTTACCGTTCAATATAAATTTGAAATTGAGTTATGCATTATAATTTAATCATAAACAGAAATAGAACTGTCTCTTTCTTTTTTTAAAAATTTATAATGCTACAGCTGAATGTACTGGGTAAAAAAGTACTGAAAGTTAGCCCTTTTAACCTAAAACAATCCTCTTTTCACATAATCACTAGTTTATACAAATCTGAGGAAGAAACCTTTAGAAAATATTTTGGGAAAAGGGCAAAATGCTGGTAACCAGCATTTTCTCCTTTTCCCACAATGCTTTCAACCCTATCGAAGATAGATTCTTTCATTAGAACACCATCAAAATTGTCATCAGCAAATGCTTTTGATTTGGATAAGTCTAAAATTTTGTTGTTTGGTAAAGAGTTAAAGGGTTTGACCATCTCCTGTCATTTCTGTACAATGTGAAATAATTTTGTTTTCAATTGACTGAAAATGGTAGCAATTATTATGGAATATGCTAAATTCCATTGATTAATCTGTTCATGGTTTTCTGGCAAACTTATACATGTATATGCGCCATGCTTTGGCAAAAAGGGCTTGCACCTCTGTGATGCATGATACCAAGCAGGTCATTACAGTATTATACAGTAAATTTGTAAATGGGGATAATTCCAACCCAGGTCAGCCTGTGCAGGCTGACCTGGCTCAATACTTTTGCACATGCATCAAGCCCCTTTTTCTCAGAGCATGACTCATTTGTATATGAAATACCCACATTACTTGCATATGCCTTGTCAAGGTGTTTGCGAAGAATGCCTATCTAATGACAACACTATAGCATCATTGAATCTGGATCTGAACCAATAGAATTACACATAAGGCAGAAAAAGCTTTTTACCTTAGAGTTTGGTCAAAGTTTCTCGGTCATTCTATTAACTCTTCCAAATGGCAGAAATTCAGACCGGTCCAAATTGAAAGCATTTGCAGACAATAAATAAAATGATGCTCATTTGATTGGATTTGTGACAGAAAGGTTAGGAAACATTAAAGGAGAAATGCTGATTACCAACATTTTCTCCTTTTCCCACAATGTTTTCAAAAGTTTTCTAATTTAGGGTCATTTGAACTGGGAATTGTGGGGTAAAAGGTTAAGAGTATGTAAAGATATACATGTACCACAGAATGTCCAAATCTGTTTTCTATTCATCATGTATTTACAGCGCAAAGGTGTTCCCTACTGTCACAAGCCATGCTATGGTGCCCTATTTGGTCCTCAGATACTTGGTTATGGCTCCAACGTGAGTTCTCCAGCAAACTTTAGGAAGAGTTCTGAACTAAATATGAATAAAGCTGAAAAAGGGGAAGAATCAGAAGGGAACACATTTTTCTTCACAGGGGCCAATCTTAGCCCTGTACAAACACGAGATCAAAAGAAGGAGCCTGACAAGGGTATGCAATTATTGAAAACCAGCAGTAGTAGTAGTAGTATAAATACTCAAAGTGGAAATAGTGAAAGCAGTGGGTATCAGAGTCATTCTGGGAACAGTTCTCTGTCAGGCAGCTCAACAGGTCTCGATAAAACCTTTGAAAGTGGAAGTGAAAGTGGTCTGAAACTTATTTACGAATCCAACCCTAATAATCGTAAAAGTGGTAGCTTAGAAAATCAGCCGCAGAAGAAATCTACAAATGTGATGAGGAGTAAAAGTGATGTAGGAAAATTCATGCCGATGCCAAATAGAAATGCGAGTAGATTGAGGTAAGCTACAGAATTGTGTTTCAACTCTTTCCTTGTATTATTAACTCTTTACCACATAATCCTGACTTTTAACAACACCTAGAAAGAAGCCTTTTGAAAGCATTGTGGGAAAAGGAGAAAATGCTGGTAACCAGCATTTTCTCCTTTTCCCACAATGTTTTCTAATCCATCAAGGGCAAATTTTGCAATTTGAACCACACTGAAATTGTGATCTGCAAATGCTTTCAATTTGGACCAGTCTGTTATTTTGGTGTGTGGTAAAGAGTTAAGCCCTTATAAAGTAGTTTCATGTTTTATTAATCTTGAAAACAATTTGGACAAAGAAATTGCTTGTAACCAGCATTTTCTCTTTTACCCACAATGATTTCCTCCTTCCAATATAAAATTTCAAGTTTGAGTTGCACTTATGCCATCAGCTTCATATGTTTGCGATTTGGACAATTCTAAAGTTTTGTCATTTGGTAAAAAGTTAAAGCAGCCAAAACAGTTTTTTGCTGAAAATGGAGATAAAGGTCACATTGCACAGAATGGGCCTGATCTTGGACCAATACCAAAATCCTTTTATTGTACCAAAATGTCACTGCTTTCAGACCATGCATAGATTCAAACTCTACTAGACAACAGAATTTAACTCTTGTCCAGCTATTGCAGACAACAAATTAACTCTTTACCACACAGTCACGACTTTTAACGACCCTGAGAAAGAAAGCCTTTGAAAACATTGTGGGAAAAGAAGAAAATGCTGGTAACCAGCATTTTCTCCTTTTCCCACCATGTTTTCTACTCTTTCCAAATCAAACTTCATTTTTTGATTCACATTTATTTTGTCGTCTGCAAATGATTTCAATTTGGACTAGTCCAAAATTTTGTCGTTTGGTAAGGGGTTATAACAGACTCAAATAGATGGAGTTTAGAAAACACCTCGGCAAAAGAAGAAAATTCTGGTTAACAGTAGTATCTCCTGAAATATTTCAAAGAGCCTGTTTTCCAGGTTGTTTGCAATAAGGGATGACTTGTTAAAAGATGAAGGTGGTTTTACTCAAATTATTGCATGAATTACAAGAAAGTGTAGTTTAGGATCAAAGTGCACATTCTACAGAGTCTGATCTTCAACTTCACGGATCTCCAAATTCAAAGCATGTGTCATTTGAAAGAAAGAAAACATTGTAAGAAAAGGAGTCAATGCTGTTTAAGAGTTGCTGTACCATCCCAAGTTTTAATTACTCTTCAAGGAGGAAGTCTTAAAAAAAAAAACATTGAGGAAAAAGGAGAAATTGCTGTTTACAAGCATTTTATCTGTTCCCACAATATTTCCCCAACTTTCAGAGACAAATTCTATTATTTGTACCACAGCTCATCTGCTCTCTGCAAATGCTTTGAATTCGGACCAGTCTAAAATGACTCCGAGGAGGAAGTCTTCAGGAAACATTGAGGATAAAGGAGAAAATGCTTGTAACAAGCATTTTCTCCTTTTCCCATAATGTTTCCTACTCTTGCATGGACAATTTATCTTTTATGTGCAAATGCTTTGAATTTAGACCAGTCTAAAATTTTGTTGTAAGGTAAAGAGTAAAGATGCTTAGGAATGTCATTTTAGCTAATTTAGTTTCTAAATGTTGAGTTTATGATCCCAAATTCATTTAATTAATGTAACTAGGTTAACAAACTATTACATGATTAACATGTAAATTAGACATTGAACCCATTTCCTCAATATACAAGTTTAACACAACCTTTCACAGGACTTTTGTTAACCCTTTCCCACACAATTATGTCAGACTTTTGATGACCCTTGGAAAGAAGCCTTTTGAAAACATTGTGGGGAAAGGAGAAAATGCTGATTGCCAGCATTTTCTCCTTTTCCCACAATGTTTTCTTCCCTATCAATAGACAATTGCACCATTTGAGCCAGATTGAAATTGTTGTCTGCAAATGCTTTCAATTTGTACAGGGCTAAATTTTGTTGTCTGGTAAAGGGTTAAACTCTTTCCTCTTTCCAAACCATCTGTATTTTTAACAGCCCTCAGGAAGAGAGCTTTGAAAATACTGTGGCAAAAGGAGAAAATGCAGATAAGCAGCATTTTCTCCTTTTTCCACAATATTCTGTACTCTTTCACAGCAGAATTACATACTTCCAGCAACAAAAAAATAATTGTCTCAATTTTCTGCATACCAGGGCAGCATTCTACCTCAGTTTAAATATTGTGGCTAAAGGATAAAAAAATCAGTTAAGCAGCATTTTCTCCTTTTTCCACAATTTTCTCAACTCTTTCACAGCAAAATAACATAATGCCAGCAACAAAAAATTAATTGTCTCAATTTTCTGCATGCCAGAGGAGCAGTCTACCTCAAACTTCAGTTGATTATTGTGCAAAATCTATCTTACAGAACCGTGATTATTTGGTGGCTTACTCTGTATAACGGATCACAGAAATGCATTGTACTACCTATGTTTATGCAAGCAGAAAGAAAACTTGTATCATGTTTCACAGATAAAAGAACAATATCACATTTTACAGAACAATCCCCCTGTTTCAAAAGACGCTGAAGAAGAATGCTATTGAAAATATTGTGGGAAAAGAAGATATGTTTGATTTTCCTTTTCGACAAACAAGATTTCTCTGCACTTTCAAAGAAAAGTCCAAATCCAGTGTTTGATTCTCCTTTGATACATGTTGCAGATGGTTTCAATATGGCTTGCAACATGTGAAAAGGGGCATAGAAAGAATGTTGTCTCGGATCTGCCTGCGCAGTCTGCATACGCTAAATCGAGACTGCACTTTACGACTGCATTAGATTTTGTGCCACAGTAGTCCTGCATGAAACAGAAAATCACATTAGAAAGGAAGGTGTCATCTTAGGTTACCCTGCACGAAGTGTGCAGGCTGATCTGAGGTGACACTTTACGCAGATGTCCGAATGCCCCTTTTTGAGTGTGCGGGCCATATATTGACAGATTTAAAAGTTCGTTACTCGTAAAAGGTATATAACTAATCAACTCTTTACAAGACAACAAATTTTAGACTTGTCCAAACTGAAAGTATTTGATATTTAACCCTTTCCCAAACGACAAACTTTTGGACTAGACCAAACTGAAAGCATTTACAGACAACAATTCAACTCTTGCTGAAAAGATGATTTCTGTCCATGATAGGTTAGAAAACATTGTGGGAAAAGGAGAAAATGCTGGTTACCAGCATTTTCTCCTTTTCGCACATGCTTTCAAAAGGCTACTATTCCAGACCCGTAAAAACCAGGGATTGTTTGGGAAAGGGTTAAATAAGGCTGAAATGATGTAATTTGTCTTTAATGCTTTACCAAACGACAAAATACTGCACTAGTTCAAATCCAAAGCATTTGCAGACGACAAATATGACTCAAAGAGTGAAATATGTCTTTGAAAGTCCAGAAAACACTTTATGAAAGGGAGAAAATGCCAGTTACTTGCATTTTCTCCCTTTCTCAAATTGTTTTCAAAAGCCTTTCTTCCTACCGATTGTTAAAAATCAAAAGCCTTTCTTCCTACCGGTTGTTAAAAATCAGGATTGTGTGGTAAAGGGTTCACATGGTAGAAAGCATTGTGGGAAAAGGAGAAAATGCTGGTCACCAGCATTTTCTCCTTTTCCCATAATGCTTTATAAAGAATTCTTTCTCGGGTTCATTAAAACTTGGGATTATTTTGTAAAGGGTTAAGTCTGGTTTGAAACAGCCATTCCTTCATCTGTAAGTCTATTCAGAGGCTGAATTTGAGAAGGGGTTTCAAAAGATTCTGTTTATGTCATACATGTAGGTCCTGTTTTTAATCCCTTACCAAATGACAAAATTTTAGACTGTGCTAAATTGGAAGTTTTTGCAGACGACAAAACAAGTGTGACTCAAAAACAGAAATTTGCTCTTAGAAAAGTAGAAAACATTGTGGTTGCCAGCATTTTCTTCCTTTTTCCAACATTTTCAAAAGCCCTCACTTTCAGACTTGTTAAAACTCGGGATTATGACTGTGGTAAAGAGTTCATTCTTTACCACACAGTGAAGTGTTCCAACATGAAAGAAAAACGAGTAAATGCTGTTAAAGTGCATTTTTCTCCTTTTCCCACATTATTTTTTACCCTTTCCATTTCATATCCAATCATTTGAGTCAGATTTAACCCTTATCCTGCTGAATAACTACAACAAACATTTCAAACCAGTAGTAATATTGCTCTTTCAAAGTTATGTTTCGGAGAATGATAGATCTATATCCTTATCAGACAGTGTTGATCAAAGATCTGCACATTCTGTGCAGTCTGATCTTTATGTGCACTGTCCGCATTAGGTAAGTCAGACGCGCTTAGCAGCCTGAAGTTTTGCTAGTTTAAATTACTGTCATGTAAATAAGATAGTTGAAGCTAAAAGAACAACTTGAATTTCTGTTATCTTTTTATAAAATCTACTTTAATGAGGAAGTGAATTTTTTTTACCCATTACAGTAAAGGCTATTTTTAGGTATTGAGCTACCTTGTAGATAGTTATTGCACGAAGAATACTTCACCAGACAACAAATTTTTCAGATATGTCCAAATTGAATGCATTTGCAGATGACATATCACATGTGGCTGGAATGATGGGCTTGATTGTGGAAGCGTGAAAAACATTGTGAGATAAAGAGAAAATGCTGGTAACCAGCATTTTCTCTTTGTCCCACTATGTTTTCAAAAGCCTAATTTGACAAGGTCAGCAAATCGTTGGATTATTTGGTAAAGGAGAAATATTTGAAGGAAAAACACTACCTGCATTTGACTTTATTTAATTTCATAATACTACCTGCTTTATGACTAACTTATACCCCCATTCCACTAGGCCATGATCTACGGCACTCTGTGCGCTCATACAGAGCGCCGTGCCGTAGATCGCCTCAGATTGCTGCCGGTTTGGTGATTATGAGGACCCTCCCACTCAGATAACAACCAGATGAAGCTCCCCTGGTGATCAAGTAACGACCATTGAGATTCGATAGCGATTGAACTGTACAAGGTCACTTCTATAGCCTTGCTAGGAGTTGCGACCTTATACGACCTGTTTTCGCTCCATTAGCGACCTGATCATAGTTAAAAGAATTAATTCTACCTACACCTGGTGGTTTCCAAATGTGAATTGATGATATGATGATTTTGTAGAATTAAGGTCCTTCTGTACTCAAGGCATTTACATGGTATGGATCATTAGAGAGAAAGGATCGGATACAAGGAAATCCGGGTACAAGCCCCAAGCTCTTCTTTGAATAGACCTTCTTGGTTCCTTAACTTGCTCGGTGTAAAGCACCGATGCATGTGAGGCTACCTCTGGGTTCCAAACCAGTTCACCTCTAGTTGGATAGGAAACACGAGGTGTCTCAGAAAGGTCTTTGTCGGGAACGCCTTAAGCCGTGCAACGTCGTGGCGCCATCGCGCCAATACATTGCATGTCGTTACGTAATGTCCTGCGTGACGTTATTGTTTGGAAAAACAAGATTTGAAATATGGTAGTAAAGCAGTTGACCGGCAAGACGCTGAGTTCGTTTTCGTCTCCAAACTTTAAATAGAATACCCATATTTTTTGGTGCCGTGACCAGGATCGAAATGCAGCTCAACAAACTTTTAACACAACGCGAAGCACAACATCGCATTATTGCGATAAGTTTAGAGAAAATAGAGGATGAAGACTTGTCGAACTCCAGCCGAAGAAAACTTTTGCAGATATTAGAGGATAAACTCGAGGCAGTTAGAATTCTCAACGAGAAGATTGCAAATCATGCCGATGTCGAAGATTTAGTAACAGAATTAGTCAATAGTGAGCAGTACATTATCGATCAGGCATTTTCTTAAGACTTTAGTTTTTCGGTTGTAAATTTTACTTTAAAATATGTTGTTAAAATAGCTTGTTGAAGATTTAGTAACATAATTAGTCAATAGTGAGCAGTACATTATCGATCTGGAGCTAAAACTCGACATCATCAGAGAAAAAGGTTCGAATTGTAACGAGAATCAAAATAGCCAAGAGGACCGAACACGTACACCGGACCGTTCTAGACCGCAATCATCACAGGTGAGCTTAGACAGTAGCGTTTTCTATCACAAACTACCAAAACTAACTTTACCTCACTTCAACGGAAATATTACCGAGTGGCAGTCATTTTGGGATTGCTTTGAGTCCTCTGTCCATTTGAATACTGCTCTATCCGACGTCCAGAAATTTAGCTACTTACGCTCGTTATTGCACGACGAAGCTGCGTCATGTATTGCCGGATTTCAACTGACGCACGCAAATTACAGAAAAGCTGTAGATTTGTTGAAAGAACGCTTTGGTCAGCCTCACAAGATCATCAGTGCATATATGAAGTCATTATTAGAGTTACCGCGACCGGAAAACAGTACGCATAGCCTGCAATGTTTTAACGACAAGCTAGAAACATTAATTAGAGGTTTGGAATCCCTTAGACAGTGCCAAGAATCATACGGTAATCTCTTAGTTCCAATTATACGCGAGAAACTTCCGAACAACTTGAAACGCAACATGGCTCGAGATCATGGCAACAGACAATGGAAACTAAACAAACTTCAAGCCGCAATCCAGAAGGAAGTAAATATTTTGCAGGAAGGAGAGACTACTGAGGCAATGGAGGTGCATTTTCCAACCGCGTCATTTTTTACGGGAAGCAGAAGTTCACCACAGAAACAGAAGAAAAAACCTAGACCTACAGTAGACCAAGCAAAATCGTTCGGCCAGAAAACAACGTGCCCATTCTGTGGGAACCAACACTCGCCAATAGATTGTAAAAATGTTAAGACTGTAGAAAAAAGACTCAAGTGTGTGAAAGACAAAAGACTCTGTTTTAATTGCTTAGGTGAAGGCCATCAGATCGTTAGATGTAAATCGCGTTTCAGGTGCCGACATTGCCAACGCAAACATCACACTTCCATTTGTCATCAGATAACATCGTTAAACCCTGACGCCGCGCCTTTCCAGCCCGAAACAAAGGGTCTACATAATGCCACAGTGCTACATTCTACGACTCAACCCCGCCAAAATGTACTTCTGAAGACCGCCGTAGCAAAAGTCAGCTCTTCGAACTTTACTCAAGAAGCACACATACTGTTTGATGAGGGAGCACAGAGATCTTTCATTTCCCAAAAGCTTGCTGACGATCTTCAGCTCAACCTGACGGGAACAGAAATTGTTAATTTGGCGTCTCTTGGGCAAGAGACACAAAATGTCCGTCATATAGAAACTGCAACAGTTTATTTGATAACAGACAGGAATGAGAAAATTGCGATCGATGTACTTATCGTTCCTACAATCGCCGTACCCCTGAGTAACGTTCAAAGGGAAGTCAAAACACTGAAGTACCTACGCGGACTAAAATTAGCCCATCCAGTGACAGATGAAGACGACTTTGAAATTTCCCTTCTCATAGGCGCAGATTCATATTGGAAAATTGTGCAGAATCGTGTCATTGGGGGAAAGGACCGACCGCTGTACAGTCCAAAATAGGTTATTTGCTTTCTGGTCCAATGCCAATTAACAAGGCGAATAATAAAGTGGCTCAACACATGATGAATGTGATTACATCACCACCAAATCCCTTGGATTTGGAAAGGTTCTGGAAGTTAGAATCACTTGGTATTACACCGGAAGAAGAAGCAGCAGATCCAAGTGATTTAAAATTGTACATGGACACATGCATCTCGTTTAGTGAGGGTAAATACACTGCAAAACTGCCATGGAAAGAAGACCACCCACCACTACCGACGAATTATGCCGTGGCATTAAGACGTACAGAAAGCATGATTCGCTGGCTACGTAAGGAGCCCTGTTTGTTTGAGAAATATGGAGAAATAATCAGTGAGCAGGTTAAACGTGGGTTCATAGAAGAAGTAAGCGACAGTAGTGTTCCGAACCACCAAGTGCACTACATTCCCCATCACGGAGTGAAGAAAGATTCTGTCACTACGCCCATACGAATGGTTTATGATTGCAGCTGCCGTCAGTCCGCTGATAAGCCCAGCCTAAATGACTGCTTGAAATCAACGCCGCTGGAACTCAATGATTTAGCTGGTATTCTTATACGCTTCTGGCTGAATGAATACACCATTACCACAGACATAGAAAAGGCATTCCTCCACGTCTCACTGCACGAGAAAGACCGAGATGTGACGAGATTTCTGTGGTTGAAAGATCCCAGTAACCCCGAGAGTTCTATGACAAGCTATAGATTCAAAGCAGTGCTGTTTGGTGCGACATGTTCTCCATTCATCCTGTGCGCAACTATCATAAAACACCTAGAAAACAACAGAGACAATTGGGTGAGTACTCATTTACTCAGAGACATTTATGTTGACAACATTATCTCCAGTTTTCCTACTGAGAGCGACATCACCGACTTCTACCGAGATACCCAAACTATGATGGCTGCAGCAAATTTTAATTTACACTCCTGGAATTCCAACTGCAGATCAGTGCGTGAAGCAGCTAAATCCGACCAGATTTTGGATAAAGACAAATTTTCCAAAATTCTAGGCATGAGATGGGATGCCATAAATGATGTAATCTCCTTTCCTGAACGAATGATTCCAATCTCTGACTTAATAACGAAAAGAGAAGTTTTGAAGCATACCGCCAGACTGTATGATCCGCTGGGTCTTCTCACTCCAGTCACCATTCGAGCCAAGATCATGTTGCAGGAGTTATGGCGGAAGAAATATTCCTGGGACATTCCTCTACCATGTGGTATACGTCGAAGATGGCACGAAATTGCACATGACATTAACTGTGTTTCTTCTGAGGTCTTCGACAGATATCTATTGAAAAATGATGAAACAGGAAATTTTGCCACGTGGACAGATGAAACTACACTTCACGTGTTTGTCGACGCCAGCATGACGGCATACGGAGCTGCAGTTTATATTTGCAGGGGCAATAAGTCTGCCTTAGTGATGTCGAAAACCAGAGTCGCTCCATTGAAAGGGCTTACTTTACCACGGCTTGAATTAATGGCTGCCGTCATCGGTGCGAGACTTGTGAGGCACTTGTTGAAGGAAGTTACTGTTTCCAAAGTGGAGCTTTGGTCTGATTGCCAGATAACACTACACTGGTTACAGACAACAAAACCCTTACAGCGATTTGTAAAAAATCGTGTAGAAGAAATCAACAAACTAACACACAATCGTAAATGGAAGTATTGTCCGACAAAGGAGAACCCGGCAGACCTTTTGACACGTGGAATACCTGCAAATCACCTGGAACTCGTACCAGATTTATGCACAGAGACGTTCCTTCAAGCATTTCGACGCTTCTGTAGCTGGAAGTCATTGCCAAAACTAATGATTTCCGACAATGCTACTACATTCATTAATGCCGCAAATCAACTAAAACATCTTGTCCAGTCAAAGAAGGTTCAAGAGGAGTTAACGAATAAATGCACAGAGTGGCGCTTTATCGTTAAACGTGCCCGATGGTATGGAGGTTGGTGGGAGCGTCTCATTGGACTGACGAAGACAGCAGTCAAGAAAGTGCTGGGTCGCTCATACGTTGATTTTCAACCCTATCAACTGTCGTCACTGAAATAGAAGCCGTAATCAATGATCGACTACTGACTTACGTTAGTTCTGGAGAAGTCGATTTAGAACCGCTGACACCATCTCACCTCCTGTATGGCAGAAGAGTTACGCAGCTGCCTTACTCAGAAGACCTGGAACTTCCCGTGCAGAGCGGATTAAGCAAAGAGACATTATCAAGACGAGCCAGACATCTTCGAACTTTGATCAATAACTTCCGAGAACGTTGGAGATTGTGACTATTTAACCGCTTTGAGAGAGCACCACCGTTCTTCTGGGAACAATCAACAGACGATAAAGGCTGGGGATGTTGTCCAGATCCACGACGAAACTCCTCGAACGAGACGGAAGCTAGCCATTGTCTAGGATCTAATCACTGGGAATGATGGACGTGTGCGTGCAGCAAAAATTCGTACAGCTTCTGGTCTTACTAATAGGCCGATAGTGAAACTCTACCCACTTAAAGTTATAGAATAGCAACTATACATATGGAAAGCACCCATATGTGATTTTACTGTATATTCTACAAAGGCTTAATCTGAGACTGTGTTAAGTGTTCACTTGTGCATAATTTACTTGAGTCCTATTATTAGAGTTAAATTTTCGACAGTTTTAAGAAATTTCATTCATTTTAGAATTTTGCATGTGCAGTTTATATTGTAAACTTTTCGCGGCCCCGAGAATGTCGGGAACGCCTTAAGCCGTGCAACGTCGTGGCGCCATCGCGCCAATACATTGCACGTCGTTACGTAATGTCCTGCGTGACATTATTGTTTGGACGTGCAATGTATTGGCTCGTTTGGCTGGGTATCAAACCTTGGGCCTCAGGATTGATAGTCCAGCGTTTTACCTCTGCCCTGAAATGATGATAGCGGAGACAAACACTCATTTATATAATCCCCTAAGAGCGCGATCAGAGTGCCATCATATCACCGCTTGATTGTAATGGAGCGCCATCATATCACAACTTGATCGTTACATAATTAGAGTGTTATCATATCACCACTTGATCATATCGCAGCGCTATCATATCATCAGTGGAATGCAACAGAGCGCAACTGCATCTCCAACGGACGCTATAGGATCACATAGGTGTGCGATAACCGACATACTGGTGAACATTTTGTGCCCTTGAGCGATCCGATAGTGCCCCAATTACAATGTTTAGGTTCAAGTTGCATTTCGATGGCGATTAATGCGATAAGCGGTAAGTAGTGATGTGAAGGCGTTCTGAACAGATCGCCACAGATCTTTGTGCAAGGGAGTAGACTGATGGTGATTTTGGACATCCATTAAAGATCTGTTAGCGTTCTTGGCCTTCTTGGCGCTCTGCATGGTGATCTTCGGCGCTCTCTGAGAGTGCTGTAGATCACTCCCTAGCAGAATGGGGATATTAGAACAGACCACTTTGGCAAAGATTGTAGCAAACCGACACTTTTCTCATTCCAGGCAATATCTGCTTTAGCTAAATTATTGATATGATGTTAATATTTCATAACTGGAATCATAGTGTTTCCCACATTTTGTAATTTGCAAATTGTAAGTATGTCTTTAAAATTATCCCCTGCGCAAAGTTGTTTTAGGATGTAATTAGTTAAATGAGTAGAATTATTAAGCACCTGGATATGAAAATAAAAGAGTTAAAAAAACACAACATTTTGATACATTGAAAATAAATAAGTATATTGCCAGTTTATATACACAAAAGTTCAAATCAAATTGTCTGACTACTAAAAGGAAAGAGTTGAGATCATACATTGTCAAATAAAACTGCAATATTTGAATATACACATAATCTCAAATTTTCCTTCTTCATCTTTAAGTTTATGTAATGCTTTTATGTCAGTTTTCTTTTTTGTGTGTTTTAACTCTTTGCCACACAATCCAGACTTCTAACAACCCTGTGAAAAAAGACTTTCGAAAACATTGTAGGAAAAGGAGAAAATACTGGTAACCAGCATTTTCTCCTTTTTCCCACAATGTTTTGTACCCTTTCCAAAAGATATTTAAAATTTTCAATCACATTTTCTTTGTAGTCTGCAAATGCATTGAATTTTGACTAGCCTACAGTTTTGCAAATTCGCGAGCCAAGTTTACGATCACTACGTGGCTGATTGAGCCCTATTTCAAGATTCCTGTGATGCGCCCTATATTGGATGTTGGTTATTACTCCCCTTTACATCATGCTTCTAAAAGCAAATGAAAGATCGTTTTACAAACTGCTTACGAATACACATGACGCGATAAGCAGACATCCACGTGGGTTCCATGTTTTACCTTTTATTCGAAAGGTGGAGACCTTGTTCTATTTTTTATCAAAGATGAAATGCTACGAGCGATTTCATTTGTTGCAGCTAGAGCTCAAGGCTGCACCCAATAAAAAAGCGTATTGGGTGAACGTAAAAATCAAGCTCGATCCGCCAAGGGTAGAGTAATGTAGTGAATCATCAGTCTTGGCTTGCAAAGATGACAGTTTTGTTGGTAAAGAGTTAATTAACTCTTTAGCACATGATTTCAAGTTTCAACAACCTTGACTGAAAGTCTTCAGCTTTTGAACACATTCAGGGGAAAGAAGAAAATGTAGATAACTAGCATTTTCTGGTAAACACGTAAACACATCATCTCCCCCCCCCCCAAAATTTGTTCCACCCATTCACAAACAAAAAATTTCTCACAGAGTTACATTTAACCTTTTAGCACACACTTCCAGGTTTTTACAACATTAATGATTAATGAAGAAGGCTTCTGAAAAAATCGTGGCAAAAGGAGAAAATGTTGGTAAAATTTATTCAATGTTTGGGCAAGTCTTTAATTTTTTTGTGTGTATGGTGAAGAGTTAACCCTTTACCCAATAAGGCATTTCTATGGTATCTCTAATTGACCCTAAATAAAAGCAAGGCTGAAGCCATTTTTTATGGGTATATAACACCTTTTCATAGCATAGAAAACATGCTCACGAGCAATTTCACCTTTTGCCACAATGTTTTCCCCAAGGCTCCTACAAGCAATGCGTAGAAATGAGTATCTATGGGGTAAAGGGTTAAATTGTTGTATGCATATGATTATGTGTTCACTATAGACTACTTTAGAAGTTTGTTGTCTGGTGAAGGATAAACCAAACAACCTTGACAGAACAAACCTGTGACCTTGAAGAAAAGAAAAGGGACATTTTGGCCCAACTTACCCTTAGGAAAAGAGTTTTTTTAAAAACGCTGCAAAAAAAGGAGGAATTTCTAGTACCAGCATTATTTTTTTTTACCAATATTCTGTACTTTTCATTGAAAAAAATCAGAATTATTTTGACATATTTTATTTTTGCCGACAGTCATCTATTCAATGTATAAGATTCTTTGTCTGGTAGAGTGAGGCTTTACTGGGAAGATTATTTTACGGAAGATAACTCAAGACAACATAATTATTTCATTGGAAGTTGCATTTATTGGATAGTATGAATTCTCTCCCCTGGTAACAGGATGTTTTTCTGTATGTTATTACAAGAGGGCAGCACATTTACTACTACAGTTCATAACACAGTTCATAACACATTCATTGACATGTAGGATGTATGTTTCTTCTGTCTGGATTTTACAATAATGGCAAACAACAGGGTTCCAAGGTAAGGTGAACTTGAGAAATTGTAAATGGAATACCTCCTTAAAATAATTTGTGAGTTTATATCAAGCATAGCTACTTCTTTTGTTCATGTTTTCATTGATATTCAGATCAATATGAAAACTAACTTAAAGATGTTAAGAGTGATTTCCTTTGATTGATAAGCCATAACACTTACCACAGGAAAAGAAATTAAGCCCATATTTGGCAAGAATTTCTTTAAAATTTTAGAAACAATGATTTCTGTAAAGAGTGGCTCATAATCTGTGTGTTTATAATGTTTAATACAGTTTTCAATATTATTTCAGTTATATCATGGTGGCCAGTGCACCTACCCATGCTTTCCATGTGTTTCTTTTACACTTCACACAGTATTCTTCTCAGGTCATTGGCAACTTTACCACATTCATTATTGAAACAATGATTAGCATAGTGAGAAGGGAATCATTCAAATCTTGTCACAATGACTGTCATTGATCCAGAGACAGAAATTTGCCGAGTGAGTATCATACCAGCAACCTTCTGGTTTCAAATTCAATTCTGGTAAACTAGTCACTACTACAAAGCTCCAGATAGAGGGAGTGGTTTTGATTTCAAAGTTGAAAATATTGATAATTCTGCACTAAACCCTATGTTATGGGTACTCATTAGAATCGTTTCACCGAGACAATTCTAATGAGTACCCACAACATAGGGTTTGGAAGAGAAATGATTGGTTTAAAATACCATCCTCCCCTTTTATCTGGAGCTCCGCTACTAACTTCACCACTGGGCTTGGCTTGATGTGGGTGAGTGAGACCCAATCTCTTTACAACTTCCTCCCTGTCTCGGCCAAGTTTCAACTATGACTGACTGACCTAGTATTTTCTCAAGGTTGACAATTATTATTGCCATCAGACATAATTAACCTGCCACAATGTATGCTGTTTTCAGACCTACTAAATACAAATAGAGACCTGTACAGGTAACACATAAAAAACCATAATAATGATGAAGTTCAGACTTTAACAAAATATTGTGGGAAAGGGAGAAAAAGCTTGTAACAGACATTTTCTCCTTTTCCACAATGTTTTCTGACCTAATCAAACATTAAGATCACTATTGAACCCATTACCACACAAGCCCTACTTTTGACGCCCCTGAGAAAGAAGACTTTTGAAAACACTGTAGGAAAAGGAGAAAATGCTGGTAACCAGCATTTTCTCCTTTTCCCACAATGTTTTCTAACCTTTCCAAAACAAATTTCAAATTTTCAGTCACTTTTATTTTGTTGTCTGCAAATGCTTTCGATTTGGACAAGTCTAAAATTTTGTCATTTGGTAAAGAGTTTAACCCTTTACCAAACAATCCCATGTTTTTACAACATTGTGGAAGAAGCCTTCTGAAAACATTTTGGGAATAGGAGAAAATGCCAGTAACCATCTTTTTTTCTGTTTCCCACAATAGTTTTTTTACAAAATTATAGACTTGTCCAATTTGAAAGTATCTGCAGACAACAAAATAAACATGACTAACAATTGTTTTTCAAAAGCAATCTTCCTCACGATTCTCTTTACCAAACAACAAAATTGTAGACTTGTCCAAATGAAAAGCATTAATTTTGCAGACAACAAAAAAAAACGTGGCTCAAAAATTGAAATTTGTTTTGGGAAGGGTAGAAAGCATTTTAGGAAAAGGGGAAAATGCTGGTTACCAGCATTTTTTCCTTTTCCGAAAATGATTGTTTTCAAAAGGCTTCTTTCAAAGGGTTGTTTAAAGTCAGGATTGTGTGGTGAAGAGTTAAACATGGGATCGTTTTGTATATGGTTAATCAGTGAGGTGAATCAGTGGCTTGTGACTGATGAAGTTGTTGATTTTGTGTTCATTAATGGAGAAAACTCCTGTAAATTAGACAGCATTCCTCATACAAGAATGGTTTTAGTAATGTATATACCATTATCCCATTATAAAAGCACTCTTTAGCTTACCCCTTAAAATCATGATAATTCAATCTGCATTAGTTGATTAAAATGACAATTTTTAAAGAATTTGATGAATGTTTCCTCTAATTTGATTAATATTTTCTCTTAACTCTTTACCACACGACAAAATTTTAGGCTGGTTCAAATTAGAAAACACTGTAGGAAAAGGAGAAAATGCTGGTTAAAATTTCTCCTTTTCCTACAGTGTTTTCAAAAGGCGTCTTTCTCAGGGGCGTCACAAGTAGGGATTGTGTGGTAATGGGTTAACAATCACTATAATGCAAGGAAATAGGAAATTGGATGGACTTCTTGCTTTGTGAATTAGGTACAAAATAAAGGCTCCCTATCTATGATTTGCATAGCTCCAGGAGTTTTTTATAGGAGAAGTATGGTATGAGCTATGATCTGTGTATAACCCTTAACTCTTTACCACAAGAGAAAATCTTAGACTGGTCCAAATTGACAGCATTTGCAGACGACAAATTAAAGATGGCTCAAAAGGCGGAATTTGTCCTTGATAGAGTAGAAAACATTGTAGGAAAAGGAGAAAATACTGGTTACCAGCATTTTCTCCTTTTCCCACAATGTTTTCTAAAGCCTTCTCCAACAAAGTCGTTAAAACTCCGGATTGTGTGATAAAGGGTTTTAACTCTTTACCAAACAACAAATTTATAGACTGGTCAAAATTGAAAGCATTTGGAGACAACAAAATAAATGTGACTCAAAAACTAAAATTTGGTTTGGCAAAGGTAGAAAACATTGTGGGAAAAGGAGAAAATGCTGGTTACCAACATTTTCTCTTTTTCCTACAATGATTTCAGAAGGCTTCTTTCTCAGGGTTGTTAAAACTCAGGATTATGTGGTAAAGAGTTAAGCTACTAAGTGCAGTTTGCACAGGCTAATCTGAGACCATACTTTATGACTACATTAGATTTTGTGCTTTGTAAGACTTGCTTGAAACAGAAAATTACATACAAACAGAAAAGTTCCTTTCAGATAAGCCTGCGTGGAATGCACAGGCTTACCCGAACCGACACTTACGGTAAATGTCCGAATGCCTCTTTTAGCATGTTGCAGGCGGTATTGAAGCTCGGAGGTGCATTAGACCTTCTTTTGCCAGAGCACTGCTCATGATAAATATTTTCAAACAACTTAATTGTTAATATGGCCAGTGGGCATAATTTTGTATCCAGTAGTATATACATTTTTTAGAAGGAGCAGAGAAAATACTGGTTATTTTCTACTTTTCCCACAATATCTTTTGAGGACTTTTTCTTGGAGATGTTTCTTAAAATACAAAGAAAAAAAGTCCAATTTGTCATATTCTGTTCTGTTCTGTATTGGCCAGTAATCTGACTGGGAGCCGATAATAAATGGTTTCTGTCATGAATGTTTACCTATAAAAACCTACGAAACTGATGTTTTTTCCTCCAACTATGATCTGACCTTTGATTTTTTTTGCCAAAAGAATATCTTATCAAGCTTCCACGCTGTGCTTACACACCTTTTACAAACTAGCTATGTTCCACTATAATCTATACCTCAGTTTGAATAACCCTGGCAAAGAAGCCTTTTGAAAACATTAAGGGAACAGGAGAAAATACTGGTTACCAGCATTTTCTCCTTTTCCTTCAATGTTTATTTTCCTTCTGAAAAACAAAGTTTATTTTTGTGTCATGCTTATTTTGTGGACTGCAAATGCTATCAGTTTTATCAGGTCGTAAGTTTTGCTGATACATGTAAAGGTTTATGGTGATAAGATTTGTACTGTCTGATAAAACATGGGCCTAGAAGACTTCAAGAATAAGGGAGGAATGGATCCAACTTCATGAGAAAAAGCTTTAGTAGGAGCTATTCAGTTTTTTAGAAACTTGTCAAAAATAAGAAATATGATTTATCACTGACTTAGGTGATAGTTACTTATTATCTGAGACAGACTGATTTTTCTCACCACATGGTTTTGATGATGAATGTGAGAAAGCACCCAGTATGTATGGAGGAATACTTTGGGAAGTGCTATTTAACCCTTTAGCTGCTTATCACGACTCGCAGACCTTTTGTGGACAGTGTAGATTCAGATCAGACTGCACAGAATATGCAGTGATCTTGGATCTACATTGTCCTGTAAGGAGATATTATTCCCTAAAACATAACCTTGAAAATTAATAACAATACACATATTTGGTTTTTACCATGGAATTGAAAAGTTCATTTTAGTTATTGAGCAGGATAAGGGTTAAAGAAAGTCAAAATAAACATGAATATGAACACTGGCCACTGTAATGTATAGATAATGTTGAAAACAGTGCTTAACTCTTTACCACACAATGACGACTTTTAACACCCCTGAAAGTGATGGCTTTTGAAAACATTGTGGGAAAAGGAGAAAATGCTGGTTACCAGCATTTTCTCCTTTTCCCACATGTTTTTACCCTATCAAAGAAACTCATTTCATAATGAGCCACATTGAAACTGTCATCAGCAAATGCTTTCAACTCGGACAGGTCTAAATTCTTGTTGTGTGGTAAAGGGTTAACACCAAACAAATGGACAATCATCACTTGTATAAAACTTTGAAAATTTACTACTTTCTGCATACTTGATAATCATTGTGAAAAGTGATAACTATTTTCAATACTTATTCAAGAGATTCAACTTGTTTTCAGAGGTGTTAAAGTAGATTTCAATCGCCATTGAAGACAAATTAGGTCATGGTCTAAACAACAGGTATCAGATGGTACAGCATAGATCCAAGATTGACCTGTGTACCTTTTGTGCAGTCTGATCTTTGATCTACACTATCCGTAAAAGCTACTAAAATTGCCATTCGGAGTGAAAGTGTTCATACTATTTCAGGCTTTATATAGTGTTTACATTCAGTAAGAAAGTGTTTCAGTTTCAAGTATTTCCTGAACTGAGTAGGTCTTCTTACTGATGCACTGTAGAGGAAGGTTGCTTTACATGTACTCTGTTTGTGTACATTGAAAAGTTGACAGCTGGATTTGTCTGTCATCATTTAGCTCTTTGTCAAAAGGCAAGTGTTTAAACAAAGCCAAATTGAAAGCATTCACAGATAATGAATTGGATGTGGCTCAAATTTGACATCGAAAACATTTTGGATGAAGGAGAAAATGCTGGTTAGAAGTATTTTCTCCTTTTCCCAGAATGTTTTTAAAGGAGCCTTCTCCCAGGGTTTTTAAAACTGATTGTGTGATGAAGGGTTAACTCTTTCATCAAATGACAAAAGTTTAGACTGTTCGAAATTCAAAGCGTTGAATTGCAATAAATGGCACAATATTCAAATGATGGGTTTTCTTTACATCCTTTACTACATAATGCCAACTTTACAGCATTGCAACACAACCACAACTTTTAATGACCCTAAGAAAATACAGCTTACGAAAACATTGTGGTAAAAGAAGAAAATGCTGGTAACCAGCATTTTCTTGTTTTCCCACGATGTTTTGTACACAAAGACAGATCCCACCATTGGAGCCATTACTAATTTGTTGTGTGCAGTTGCTTTTAATTTGGATTAGTCTATGATGTGGTAAAGAGGTAATTAGAATGTTTGGCACATTGCTTTATATGGGCAAGTTCTTTTATCTTATGCAGTTGAATTCTTTCAAAAATGCATTTTTTCGAGTGTATGGCATGACCTGGCAGGCAATTAAATCTATAACCTTTTCTACAAAGATAAAATGTTACAACTCTTTGCCAAAAGACCTCAAGTAAGGAAACTTCTGGAACATTTCAGGGAAGGGAAAAATGCTGATAACCAGCATTTTCTTCTTTCACAACAATGTTCACTATGCTTTCAAAGTCAAGTTTCTGAAATTAAAGCCCAATTTGATATAAGGCCAGCAAAATTTTCAGAACTGTTAACTCTTTACCACAATCCTGACTTTTAACGACCCTGGAAAATAAGTCTTAAGTGGAAAACATTGTGGGGAAAGGAGAAAATGCTGGTAACCAGCATCTGCTCCTTTTCTCACAATGTTTTCTACCCTCCCAAACACAAATTTCATTTTCCAATCACATCTATTTTGTTGTCTGTAAATGTTTTCAATTTGGACTAGTCTATAGTTTTGTTGTTTGGGAAAGGTTAAGTTGTTACCAAACGACAAAATTTTTGGCGTGTCCAAATCGAAAGCATTTTCAGAGGCCGAAATAAAAGTGACTGAAAATTTGAAATTTGTTTTGTGAAGGGTAGAACACATTGTGGGAAAAGGAGAAAATGCTGGGTACCAGTCTTTGTGCATCTAGTACAGAGTAATTCTTTTCCTACATGTAAATAACAGACGTTTTGAGTTCTAAATAAAAAGTAAATGCAGAAGATAAACCCCACAATTTTCTCTTACCCTTCCAAAGTCAATTATTGCAATTCATGCCATATTTGTCCATGGTAAAATTTTAATGCTGCTAATTTTAATAACTGTAGTCTTGATTTTGTCCATGGAGCACTGATCGAGTTAAGCTTTTTCTGTAAAAAAACAGATTGTAGACTCTTCCGAATAAAAAGTATAAATGCAGAGGACGTTTAACTCCTTAGTTTTCTCTACCTTTTCAAAGTCAGTTACTGTAATTGAAGCCGTATTTAATTTGTAATCTGAGAGATTCGAACTTAGTTCATTTGAATTAGTCCAACATTGTCCATCTGGTACAAATTTAGTCTTTTCCTAAATAAGCAATGGTTTACTGTTCCAAATAGAAAGCAATTTCAGACAACAGAACGTTCAGTTTTAGTTCAAAATGATCTGCAGGTCTCTGAAGGGTTAAAGAACATTGAGGGAAAAGGAAAAAAATTGCTAGTAAACAGCATTTTCTCCTTTTCCAACAATGTTTTCGAAAGGTTCTTTACAATATTAATACTGGATATTGTGTGGTGAAGGGTCAATGCAGGAGGTTGTATATTATCTAGGCCTGTAATTAGAAGACATTTATAATTTGTCCTCTGAACAAACTATGCATGTATGGGCATAGAGGCTTAGACCAGCTAATGGATACCGGTATGTAACAAGGGGAAAACAGACAAAACATGCAGAATTTGGTAATCAAGTTACAAAACTCATCTCCTCTGGCACTTGAGGCTCACGAGATCAGTGTGTGGAATGAAGAACCCACACAATGACCGCATGAGTACTGCGCATCTAACGAAAAAATGCATGTTTTTTGGATATGTTCCGAAAAATTAAGGGTCTATTAACTCTTTCCCAAACAACAAAACTTTGGACTAGTCCAAACTAAAAGCATTGGTGAGACAACAAAATAAAACATAACTCAAAAATTGAAATTTGATTTGGAAAGGGGTAGAAAACATCATGGGAAAAGGAGAAAATGGTGGTTTCCAGAATTTTTTCCTTTTCTGACAATGTATTTAAAGTTTTTCTTTCTCAGGGTTGCCATAAGTTGGGATTGTGTGGTAAAGGGTTAACAGATATCACATACAAGTAACAGACTCAGTGTCTGATCTACAATTTGGAAAAAGTGGGGGACTGTCCCCCATCACTCTGAAAAGTATCGGGGATTCCTAAAAAGTATCAGGGATTTCTGAAAAGTATGGGGGGTCAAATTCAACTTCAAAAAGCAAGAAACAGAACTAATTTCTTTTGGCCGTGAATTGTATGTTGAGCATGAAATTTTCTAACCTAGAGGAAATGGTCTTTTGGAAACCTTGAGGGAAAAGGAGAAAATGCTGGTAACAGCATTTCTCCTTTATCTGCAAGGTTTGTACTCCTCAAAACATTTACCATCATTTCAGCATGATTTGATATCTTGTCTACAAATCCTTCCAGTCTGCACTGGTCTAAAATTTTGTCATTTGGTATTACTGGAATAAATTGACCTGAAACTGACCTTTATGCAAAGAATGATTAAAACATGAATATTTAAGTCATCGGGTATAATCGGACGGTACGAGAACTTTGTTAAAGGTAAATGTTGGGTTTGACCCCTACCGTGCCAGTCAAAATAAATAGCTTTTGCAGATGGCATAGATCAAGATCAGGCTGCACAGAAAGCACATCATAGATCTAAGTCACCCGCCATGTATTACCAATTTAAACCAACAATATAATGATTATCTCAGGTATTTCAAGTATCCTTTGAAGACACTATAGATCTATTAGCTGCATAAAGAGTTTAGAAACATGCACATAGTTCCGCATGTAGACGACATTAGCCGGAGGTAAGTTCGGATAATAATAGCGTATAATATATGGTAATGGAGGTCATTTATTTCATGTCAATTTGTTCAGGCAATATAGAATTAACTATAAAGACCCTTTGAAGTGCAAGATTGGACAGTACAGAATAATTTTATTCTCAGATGAAGATAATTGTAGGCAACAATGTATGTATTTTATCTTTTAACTCTTTACCAAACAACATAATTTTGGACTAGTCCAAAGTGAGAGCATTTGCAGACGACAAAATAGATGTGACTCAAAAATTGAAATTTGATTTGGGAAGGGAAGAAAACATTGTGGGAAAAGGAGAAAATGCTGGTTATCATCATTTTCTCCTTTTCCTACAATGTTTTCAAAAGCTGTCTTCCTCAGGGTCTCTAAAAGCGGGATTGTGTGGTAATGGGTTAAAAGGTACTTCTTATTTTTTTAAGCCATTTTATTTTCCCAGCTGCAAATGATTTCATATGGACAATTGCAAAAGATTTTTTTCCTCTAGTAAACATTTATCCTTTATAACACAATCCAAAGTTTTAATGACCCTGAGAAAGAAAGCTATAAAAAGAAAAAGAAATGTGGGAAAAAGTCTGTCAAAAAAAAAGTAATTTGGAAAAATACAAAATACAAACCAGCATTTTCTCCCGTTCCACACCAGGTTTCCAGGTAACATCATTTGGACAAAGTTAATTTGTTGTATGTAAATGCTATCAGTTTCGATGATTCTAAAATTTTGTCATCTAGTAAAGAGTTAACTGGTCAATTAACCCATTACCACACAATCCCTTCTTTTGACGCCCCTGAGAAAGAAGCCTTTTGAAAACACTGTGGGAAAAGGAGAAAATGCTGGTAACCAGCATTTTCTCCTTTTCCCACTGTGTTTTCTACCCTTCCCAGAACAAATTTCAATTTTTCAATCACCTTTATTTTGTCGTGTGCAAATGCTTTTAATTTGGACCGGTCTAAAATTTTCTCGTGTGGTAAAGAGTTAAATGACCCTGAGAAAGAAAGCTTTAAAAAAAGAAATGTGGGAAAAGTCTTTCAAAAAAAAGTAATTTGGAAAAATACAAAATACAAACCAGCATTTTCTCCTGTTCCCCACCAGGTCTCTAGGTAACATCATTCGGACAAAGTTAATATGTAGTCTGCAAATGCTATCAGCTTCGATGATCCTAGAATTTTGTCATCTGAGTAAAGAGTTAACTGGTCAATGAAGGAAGTAAAAAAAAAAAGAAATGCATGCAGGAACAAATTCATATTTACATTCATTGAATAATATTTTCATGTCATACTGTGCTGGAATGCTTAATGTTTTGTGGTCAAAGTAGGTCAGGGCTGCACAAAACACGAAGTCTGTTCTTTGACCTTCAGTTTCTGCAATATTTTTGCGCTTACTTGAGCACATTAAATTGAAAATACTGATCATGCTGACGGCTCACCATCCTGACATTTTGGAACAATTGTTGCACTGAGACTAGAACTTGCCACCCTCTGTTACCAAGGTAGATGCATCAATTATAGGCCACACAGACAGTTCCCAAACCAAGAGGCAGATTTTCGAACCCTAGTTTGTTTTGTCTCGTGTGTATCTGTTGGCCGGGTTTAATTTCTAATGTCTAGTGACTAAGGTCACAAATAAAATGGGCGCCGGATGATTTCTTCCTAGTTTGCCGATTCAAAGATTTTATAAATGGGTAGAAAACGGAGTGGGAGAAGAGCAAATGCTGTAAATAGCACTTTTTCTTTTGTTCACAATTTTTTTAGAAGTTTTCTTCTTGAGGGTAGGTAAAACTCAGGAATGTGTAGTTGTCTGCATAAGCTTCTAGATTGAACAATTCTAAATTTTTGACATCTATCACAGAGTTAAGCCATATATTTCTGTATCATGATTTAATGGCTTATGCACCTGGTGTAGATCAAGATCAGACTGCATAGAATGCTCCGTCAGATCTTGAATCTAAACTGTCTGCTTCTTTATGATGTAATATTACAAAAACCTATTCAGTATTCCAATGTCTGCATTTCTTTTAAAGGCCCAGTAGCACTCACACAGAGGTATAACTCATTACCACTCAATCCCTACTTTTGATGACCCTGAGAAAGAAGCCCTTGGAAAACATTATGGTAAAAGGAGAAAATGCTGGTAACCAGCATTTTCTCCTTTTACCACAATGTTTTCTACCCTTCACAAAACAAATTTCAAATATTCAGTCACTTTCATTTTGTCATCTGCAAATTCTTTCGATTTGGACAAACCTAAAATTTTGATGTTTGGTAATGAGTGAAATGATAGGATTTGTTTCTGCATAAGTAGAAGACAGTGGAAACAGGAGAAAATGCTAGTTACAAGCATTTTTGTCCTTTGCCTGTGATGTGTATGAGAGCCTTTTCAATCAGGATTTTTAGAGTAGGGGATTGTGTGGTAAAGGATGAAAATGTTTCAAACCTTATCAACAGTGGTATGCCTACCAAATACAGCTGGTATTGCAATAACCTGTGAACTGAAGTCAAACAAACATCACTATTCATTTCCAAACAACAAAATTTTAGACTGGTCTAATTTGAAAGTATGTGCAGATGATAGTTTTAATGTGGGTTAATTGATATTTTCATGGAAGATGTAGGAAAGATTATTGGAAAAGGAGAAAATGCATGGTTACCAGCATTTTCTCCTTTTCCCACCATCTTTTCAAAGACCTTCTTCTTCAAGGTCATTAAGGTCATTAAGACTCAGGATTGTGTGGTAAAAGGTTTAGATGAGAGGAAAATGTTGTACAAATATAACATCAGCTGGTGTCAGCGCCACAATTAAACTGACAAATTAGTTTTTGTGGTTTCTGTGTTCATAAAAAATGAGCTTTTTCCTTTAAAGTTTAGGTAATTTGACTGTTTTAACTCTTTACCAAACAACAAAATTTTAGACCTGTCCGTATTGAAAGCATTAAAATTTTGCAGACAAAAAAATCAATGCGACTCAACAATTGAAATTTGACTCTAGTAGAGTAGAAAACATTGTGGGAAAAGGAGAAAATGCTGGTTACCAGCATTTTCTCTGTTTCCTACAATGTTTTCAAAAGCTGTCTTTCTCAGGGTCGTTGAAAAGTCGGGATTTTGTGGTAAAGAGTTAAGCTTTCCTATGGCAGACATTCTGCTAACATAACAGGCAACTGTTTTCATCCTATAATTATGAGACTTGAGTTTAAGATGTGCAATGAATAATTTTTATGTAAGAATAGTTTTTGGGTCACTTTGGGTAAAATGGAGGATCTCTGGGCCAGATCCTAGGACATTAACCTTCTTTGTACCTATAGAAGTCATGATATGACTAAAATAATTTTGAAAGTTTCTTAAAACCTTCGATTAGTAAGGCAGCCAGCCCAGGCTTCTAGGAAGCTGCTTCAAATCTTAGCTCGCCCAAATTTTTAGCACACCAGAGTATGAAGTGTTCATTGTGAGCTATTATTATTGTGCCTGGTGTCATTGCCCGTTGTCATTAACCTTGTGTACGCTCTAGAGGGCACGTTTTCTGTCTGATACTCATGAAACATCGTCAGAAAGTAAGCCTGGATGATATCTCAGATGAATTCGAAAATGGGCCGTGTCAGCTCAAAAACTAGGTCTCCAGGTCAAATCTTTTAAAAACCTAGTGTTTGCTGTAGAGGTCACATTTTCAGTCCAATACTCTTAAATGTTGGTCAGAATATTTTTCTTGGACAAGTTTAAAAATGGGCCATGGCGGGTCAAAAACTAGGTCACCAAGGCCAATCTTAAAAAAACCTTGTGTACACTTGGAAGGCCACATTTTCAGTCCAAAACTCTTTAAAAGAGATCAGAATATTGTCTTGATGATATCTTGAACAAGTTTGAAATGAGCTATGATTGGTAAAAAACAAGGTTACTAGCCAATATCTTAGAAAAACCTCATGTTCGCTTGGGAGGCATCATTTTCAGTAGAATACTTTTGAAAGTTTGTCAGAATAATTGTCAGGATGATATCTTGAATAAAAGCAAAAGTGGGTCATGTCTAGTCAAAAAGTAGGTCACCAGGTCAAATTTAAGAAAAACCTTGTGAAACCTCTAGAGGTCACATTATCAGTTCAAAACACTTGGAAGTTGGTTTGATGTTTGTCTTGATGATATCTTGAACGGCTGTGAAAGTGGGCCATGTTGGATCAAAAACTAGGTCACCAGTTTAAATTTTAGAAAAACATTGTGTACCTTCTAGAGGCCACATCATCAGTCCCACATACTTGAAAGTTGGTCAGAATGTTCGTCTTGATGATATCTTGAATAAGCATGAGAACTGTTCATGTCAGGTCAAAATTTGGTCACCAGGCCAAATCTTAGAAAAACCTTGTGTATGCTCTATTGGTCTAATTTTCAGTCCGATACTTTGAAAAGTTGGTCAAAGTCTTTGACCTGATGATATCTCATACAAGTTTGAAAATTGGCTATGACGGGTCAAAAACTAAGTAACCAGGTCAGATCTTAGAAAAACCTTGTGTATGCTCTAGAAGCCACATTCACAGTCCAATACTCTTAAAAGCTGGTCAGAATGTTTTTCTTGGTGATATCTGGGACAATTTTGAAAATGGGCCTTGTTGGGTTAAAAACTAGGTCACCAGGTGAAATCTTATAAAAACTTTGTGTACACCTTAGAGGCCACATTTTCAGTCCAATACTCTGGAAATTTGGTCAGAATATTATGTCTTGATGATATCTCAGACAAGTGTGAAAGTGGGCAAAGTTTTGTCAAAAACTAGGTCACCAGGTCAAATTTTAGAAAAACCGTGTGTATGCTCTAGAGGCCACATTTTCAGTCCAAAACACTTGAAAGTTGGTCAGAATGTTTTTCTTGATGAGAAACTAGGTCACCAGGTCAAATTGTAGAAAAACAGTGTGAACGCTCTAGGGCCTACATTTTCAGTCCAATATGTTGGAAAGTTGGTCTGAGTATTTGTCATGATGATAGCTTGGATCAGTTGGAAAATGTGCCATGTCAGGTAAAAAAATAGTTCATTTGGTGAAATCATAGAAAGAGCTTGTATAAGTTTTAGAGACCACATTTTCAGTCTGATGATTTTGAAATTTGGTCAGAATGTTTGTCTTGATAATATCTTAGACTAGTATGAAAATAGGCAATGTTGGATTGAAAACTAGGTCACTAGTTCATATCTCTGAAAAAACCTTTTGTACTATAATAACAGTCCAATATCCTTCTAACTTTTGTCAAAATGTTTGTCCTGATGATATCTTGCATTAGTTTGAAACTGGGTCACATGGAATAAAAACTAGGTCACCAGATTTCATCTAGAAGCCACATTTTCAGTCCAGTAATCTTGAAATTTGCTGAGAATGTTTGTCTTGATAATATCCTAGATTAGTATGAATATGGGTCATGTTGCATAAAAAACTAGGTCAGGAGGTTAAATCCCAGAAAAATCTTTTGTACACCGTACAAGCCACATTTTTTTTCTCAAATACTCTTGAAAGTTTGTCAGAATGTATGTCTGGATACTTTCTACATGTCGACTAGGCTACAGAGACAAATTATAGAGAAACTTTGTATGCACTTTATAGGCCATATACGAAACCCTAATAATAACAAGTGTTTGTCAGAGTGTCTTAATATCTCTGAAGAGATTGGAAATGGGTCATGTTCGTTCAAGAGGCTCAGGTGGGCAAGTTCAGGACCACCATGGCCCTCTTGTTGCTGAAGATTGATGATAGTCCATTGCTACAGCATTGATTTCTCTGGCACCACTGAACATTGTTTTAAGTGGTGTTTCGTATGTGGGAAAGTAGACATTGGTTGGGAAAGAATACCATGCAAAATGCTTGTGAAAGGTAACTAACTCCTGGAAAGTATGTATAAGTGTACTGGCTGCCTCCTCATAACCGGGATGTTGTTGAAAAGTGTTCAGTACCAAATAAGTGCAAACTCTCTAGAAACACACCTTTGCAAGCCATGGTGACAATCGATTTGTGGATCTAATCTGATTCATTGTAGTGACTGTCACTCCTTGGCTTGCGAAGATGCTAGAAATCTTGACCTATGTTAATCTACTGGAACTTTACTGAAAAGAAAAGGGATACTAACTTAACTATCCTAACAATCCTCTTACGATAACCCCAGGGGAAATGGGCTTTTGAAAATCTGAAAATATGATTGGAAAAATGTGTTAACCAGCATAATCTCCTTTCCCCACACTTTTTTTTTTAAATCTTTTTAAAGATAAATCCCGTAATTCAATCCCGGTGTTTTTTAATTTGGTTATGTATAAAGTCTTCTCTGGTACAGAGTTAATGAACTTGAGTTGTATTGATAAGACTGGAGATTTTTAACCCAACAAGGCCCATTTTCAAAATTGTCCCAGATATCACCAAGAAAAACATTCTGACCAGCTTTTAAGAGTATTGGACTGTGAATGTGACTGCCTTACATGAATATTTCACAGAAATGAAAAGATAAATGATTTCTACCTCCATAGTGTTATCTTTTTTATGTGAATAGCAGAACCCCAGATTATAGTGGCTACCTTACAACTGGTTCTCCGATAATATCAAGAAACTGGAACCTGCTCAAAAGTGATAAGAGTATCAACACCACAGAGAATATTTTTTAATGCCATATCAAAGAAACTGTTCTGCTTTATCGATGAAACTAGCCTGTTCACAACCCTGAGAAAGAAGGTGCTAGAAAACCATGTGAGGACAGACAGTGCTTTTTTGAATCTTGAATCTGGACTGTTTGCAATAAGAATGCAATTTTTATGTTGTTTTACCTCTATAAATATGTCCATTTGAAACATTTGGCACTCAGCCCTCATCACACAATCCAGAGTTTTAGGATCCTGAGAAAGAAGCCTTGTAAAAACATTGTCAAAAAAAGAGAAAATGCTGGTAACCAGTGTTTTCTCCTTTTCTCACAGTGTTTTTTTCCCTGCACAAACAAATTTTAATTTTTGGGTCATTTGCATGTTGTTATCTGCGATTGCTTTGAGTTTGGACAAGTCCACATTTTGTTGATTGGTAAAGAGTTCAAGGTTCATTCCAGCTTTTGTCGTGTTAAAATGAATAAAGTAAAGGCAGACTTCCACAGAATTTGCTGTCTTAATCCATTGTTCTTGTGAAATTGTTCTGATACACAGTCTGTTTCGTCATGGTTTTGTACATAAAGCGAAATTAAAAAAAAAAAAATCAGGAAATAGATGTAGTTTATTTTTGTATGAGAAATTTCAAAAAAGATTTGTTATATTAATTTGCCATATCTGCAAATGACCTCTCAAATAATTGTACATAATTCAAAGCATTTTTGTCCTTTGCCTACAATGTTTTCACAAGCCTTCTCTCTGTAAGTGGATTTTTTTTTTGTCTTAATAAGCGAGTGAAATAATTGTATGTATGAACATTAAGTAAGGGGACATACGTGTTATGCATATTTCCTGTAATAATGTATTTTGGGCCGGTGGTCTTCATTTACAATAAGAAAGTATTTTTGTTTTGTATTGTTGGGATCATTGCTCTCAAAAGCAGGCCAGAGATCAGTCCGAAAAATGCATTACCCACCACTGAAATAAGGGCAATGTGTCATACTGGTGCATGATTTACATATGACATTCCTGGCATTACAAAACTGTTCTAGGAGAACTAACTACGTTTTAATGATCCCATTCTTGAGAAATCTCCACTGTTGAAATACTATATACTGTAGTACAGGCTGTTTACACGAAAACTGTAACAGTGAATTAAGGAATATTGTGAATTAAAGTAAACAGCCAGGTTGTGGCTCATCAGGCACCTATGTGTGGTGTAAACCTTTGAAACAAGAGTGATAATAATATGTGTTTGCATACAACTACAGTACCTAGAATGTTCTGTTGTGTTTACCAGATGTAAATCATGCTGGCTATATTTCTTGTGTTTTCATATCATATGTTGCGTGTTCGAAAGAAAAGGTAAAATTATAACTCTTAATAGTTTATACACAAGCTTTATTATGTGTTTGTTTGAAATAGCCTTTTTACAAACAGTTGTATGTTTATAAGACCCAGAAGAAAAAGCCTTTGTAAAACTTTGTGTGAAAAGGAAAGAGGATGTTTTTTTAACTCGAAAAAAAAAAAACGTTATTGCTCCAGACACTTAATTAATCTACTCAGAAGCTTTGAATATAGACTCAGAGTCAGAGCTCCAGATAAAGGGCATGATTTTGATTTTGATTGATTATTCTCCACTAAACCCTATGTTGTGGGTACTCATTAGAATCATCTCATTGAGACGATTCTAATGAATACCCACAACATAGAGTTTGGAAGAGAAGTAACAAATTTAGAATACCATCACTCCCTCTTATCTTGAGCTTTGAGACTTCAATCTATAATTTTGTTGTTTGGTAAAGAGTTATCCCTATAAGCGCCTCTCACAACAATAGTTACCTGTGCAGCCAGTGTAGATCAAGATCAGGCTGCACAAAACATGCAGCCTGATCTTTGATCTACTGCGATCGCTTTGTTGATACACTACACACAAAAAGCAACCATAAAATTGCAGTCATTTGGGTCTTATTCAAGACTGAATGTGCTCCATGTTTTTTTTTCTATGCTTTAATTAACTCTTTACCAAACAACCTCAGGTTTTTACGGCCCTGAGACAGAGGCCTTTTGAAAACATTGTGGAAAAGGGAGAAAATGCAGGTTTCCAGCAGGTTTCCAGCATTTTCTTCTTTTCTGATTATGTTTTCTAACCTACTGGAAACAAATTTCAACTTTTGAATTACATTTATTTTGTCGTCTGCAAGTGCTTTCAAATTGGACCAGTCCAGACTTTTTTTGGTTGGTAAATAGTTAAAGGTGGGTATTTAGAATTTTTACATCTCACCAAATTAAATATATATATATATCACTAAAATTCATATGAAGAATAATACAAATCATCAATAATTAAGATTCATAAAATTACAAAAAAAGGTTTTTTTGATGGTGTTCCTTTAAAAGGCTACGTAGCCTCTTAAGGTATTTTTAGATTTTGCGCCAAAAATCAATAAAGCATTATGGAAATGTCAAGTGACTGGTACGTGACTCATGACTCTTAAATTCCATTACATAATAAACACGTAATAATTATTTTCCATAATGTCTTCTTCGGACGTTATGTTTGAAACTTTGTCTGTGTATTCCTGTATGTAAATGAGCGAATTGATCATCTAAAAATAGAACGCGTCTCCCGTTGGTGTCAACCTGGGTCATAGTAAATCTCGAATTTATCGTGTTGTTGGATGGTTTTCGACTACCGCGGTTTTATGAATAGAAATGAAAAGGCTTTGGGAATATCAGGATGATTTTTTCGCATTTTTGTAAAATTTTCGTCCCAAAATCTGAAGGGCCACCTTTAACTCATTACCACACGACAAAATTTTAGACTGGTCCAAATTGAAAGCATTTGCAGACAACAAAATGAAAGTGACAGAAAATTTGAAATTTCATTTAGGAAGGGAAGAAAACATTGTGGGAAAAGGAGAAAATGCTGGTTACCAGCATTTTCTCCTTTTCCCACAATGTTTTCAGAAGGCTTCTTTCTAAGGGTCGTTAAAAATCGGGATTGTGTGGTAAAGGGTTAAGGGTTAAATTCCTGTTTTTCTCACAGACATCTACATCAGATATAGATTGAAATTGAACTGCAGAGGACAAAAAGTGAAACTGCCCAGGATGTTTCAATTAACCCTCTGTCACACAGATCCATGTTTTAATGGCCTGTAGAACAATTGATTGGATAGTGTTTTACGCAACTTTCAACATTATTTCAGTTGTATCACGGCAAAAGCTCACATATTCATGTTTTCCTGGGTTTTACCAGTTCTAGGCTAGGACTCTTTTGTAGCTTGCGCAAAACACTCCCACGAAAAACCCATCAAATCCAGTGCAGCTTGAGCCTAGAGCCTCCAGGTTTTGAGTCTGACACTTTACCATTGATCCCTCCTTAGTGCAAGCCTTGTTTAAAAATTGTGATAAAGGAGAAAATGCTAGTTACCAGCATTTCCTCACTTGTCAGCAGTGTTTTCTACCATTTTTTAGGCAGAATTCATTAAAAAAGTAATTTGTCATCAACAATTCAGTTTTCACAAACCAAAAGTTTTGTCATTTGTTCAAGTCTGTCACAGACAAATCTTAGAACTGTGTATTGGTACTAGATCATGGAAAAGTGAATGTCTGATGCAAATTTATCAGGAGGTAATGATACAACCTTTCAGAGCTCCAGATAAAAGAGAGTTATGGTATTCTAAATCCATTTCTCTCCGTGAAACCCTATGCTGAGACTTCAGCCAAAATAGAATTCCTGAAATCATTGTTCATTCTTTGTATTTGCAGAGGGGCTGAATTGTTCAAGAAGGTACAGTCCTATAATGAACATCACAAGAACAAAAGGGGACAGACACTCTCCCTGGTTGAGGTAAGTTTGGTAACCCCACTTACAACCTTCGTCATCATTTTGATGATGGTTATTTGAAAAAAACGGCCAGAGGCTTGGGAAGAATATTATGGTAACAGAAACCTGAGGATAGAATGGATAGATGCACTTGCCACTGCAACATACAGAGCTCCAGGTATGAGGGAGTGATGGTATTCAAAATATGTCATTTCTCTTCCAAATGCTATGCTGTGGGTACTCATTAGAATTGTCTCAGTGAGAAGATTTAATGGATTAATGAATACCTGTAATATTCATTGGGTTTAGTGGGGAATAATTAATACTTTCAATCAAAATCAGATCTCTCTCTCTGGAGCTCTGAACAAAGCTGTTAAAATGGCATTAAATACTATACAATCAGTCGACATAACCTTAATTTTTTTAAAGAAAATGTCAAATTACTGCTATAGCCCCATTGTTGTCATTATGCAAAATCCTTGTCATTTTCACATAATTCTATTAATTATGTAACATTAAAGCCAAGCCAAGGTAGAAAATTTGTTGCATGTACGACAGCCCACCTCGGTGACTCAGTGGTGAGCATGTTGGACTCTTGACCTGGTGAGTTCGATACCCGGTTGAGGCAAACTTTCTTTGCGGCGTATTTTATGCCTCTCACCTTTGCTGAAGCATGTGAGGAAAGTAGTTGGTAGTTTTGGAAAGAACATTGTGTTACTACTAGTGTGAGAAAGCCAGGAAACACATATGCGTGCCTGACCGCCATGATAATTATGACCTTAGCTGTTAAAGTGGCGTTAAACCCCAATGCAACAACAACAGCATACAGGACATGAGTTAGGAGTGTTGCTGGTTCCAATCCCTAGCTTGGCTGAATTCTTTCCAAGAAATCATCATAGTCATGATAATAGGATTCATTCGTCTCTCACCACTCATCATTGTTTTAAAGATGGATAATCAGGAAAGCAGTCAGTGGTTTTGGTAGATTATTTTCAATAACTGGTAATAGAAACTCCAGGAAGACATAGATAGATCCACTGGCCACAGCAGAATATTATGACTGAAATAACAATAGAATGGGATTAAAATATTAAACAGAGGAACAAAGTGAAACTGATACCACATACTTTGGCTAATTCCTCCCAGCTGTCATGACAGGAGCTGATACCAACAGCTCGCATATTTCTCAAGACATTCTTTAGATAATCATGACCCCCTATTGTCTTGGAACTTTCTTTGTGACCCTTTATTGACATGGAACTTTCTTTGAAAAAGCAACTACTGCTGAGTTGGGGGCCTGCATGCAGCTAATTGTTGGGTCAGCATGCAGCTGACTGTTGGGGCCTACATGCAGCTATTTGTTTGGGCCCACATGTAGCTAAGTGTTGGGTCTGCATACAGCTCAGTGTTGGAGCCTTTATACAACTGAGTGTTTGGTCTCTTATGCAGCAGAGGATTGTGTCTGCATGCATTGATTGACTGTTGGAGCCTTTATACAGCTGAGTGTTTGGTCCCTTATGCAGTAGAGCTTTGGGTCTGCATGCAGCTGAGTGTTGGAGCCTTTATACAGCTGAGTGTTTGTCCCTTATGCAGCAGAGGATTGTGTCTGCATGCATCTCAGTGTAGGAGCCTTTGTACAGCTGAGTGTGTGGGCCCTCATGCAGCTGAGTGCTGGGTCTGCATGCAGCTGAGTGTTGAAGCCCACATACAGCAGCCTGCTTGGTCCCTTATGCAGCAGAGTATTAAGTCTGCATCCAACTGAATGTTTGAGCTTTAATGCAACAGAGCATTGGGTCTACATGCAGCTGAGTATTGAAGCCCACATACAACTGAATGTTTGGGTCCACATGTAGCTGAGTGTTTGGTCTGAATGCAGTAGAGCATTGGGCCTACATGCTGCTGAGTATTGAAGCCCACATACAACTGAATGTTTGGGTCCACATGTAGCCGAGTGTTGGGTCTGCATGCAGCTGAGTATTGGAGCTCTCATACAGCCGAATGTTTGGGCCCTAATGCAGTAGAGCATTGGATCTGTATGCAGCTGAGTATTGGAGCCCACATACAGCTGGGAGTTTGGGTCCTTATGTAGCAGAGCATTTGGTCTACATGCTGCTGAGTATTGGAGCTCACATACAGCTTAGTTTTGGGGCCCTAATGCAGTAGAGCATTGGGTCTACATGCTGCTGAGTATTGGAGCCCAAATACAGCTAATGTTTTTGGCCCTAATGCTGTAGAGCATTGGATCTTCATGCAGCTGAGTATTGGAGCTCACATACAGCTGAGTGTTTGGGCCCTTATGCTGTAGAGCATTGTGTCTATATGCTGCTGAGTATTGGAGACCACATACAGCTGAGTGTTTGGGCCCTAATGCAGTAGAGCATTTGGGTCTACATGCAGCTGAGTATTGGAGCCCACATACAGCAAAGTGTTTGGCCCTCATGCTGTAGAGCATTGGATCTGCATTGGATCTGCATGCACCTATGTATTGCAGCCCACATACAGCTGAGTGTTTGGGCCCTTATGCAGCAGAGCATTGGGTCTGTATGCAGCTGAGTATTTGAGCCCACATACAACTGAATGTTTGGGTCCACATGTAGCTGAGTGTTGGGTCTGCATGCAGCTGAGTATTGAATCCCACATACAGCTGAGTTTTGGGGGGCCATAATGCAGTAGAGCATTGGATCTCATGCAGCTGAGTATTTGAGTGCATACAGCTAAGTGTTGGATCCCACATGCAGCTGAGTGTTTTGGCCCTAATGCAGTAGAGCATAGGATCTGCATGGAGCTGAGTATTGGAGTGCATACAGCTAAGTGTTGGATCCCACATGCAGCTGAGTGCTTGGGCCCTAATGCAGTAGTGCATTGGATCTGCATGCAGCTGAGCCCGCATACAGTGTAGTGTTTGGGCCTTAATGCAGAAGAGCATTGGGTCTGCATGCAGCTGATTATTGGAGCTGGCATACAGCCGAGTGTTTTAGCCCTAAAGCAGTAGAGCATTGGGTCTGCATGCAGCTGATGATTGGAGCCCGCATACAGCCGAGTGTTTTAGCCCTAATGCAGTAGAGCATTGGGTCTACATGCAGCTGATTATTGGAGTCCACATACAGCTGAGTGTTTGGGCCCTATAGCAGCAGAGCATTGGATCTGCATTGAGCTGAGTATTGGAGCCCGCATACAGCCGAGTTTCTTGAGCCCACATGTAGCTGAGTGTTGGGTCTGCTTGCAGCCAAGCATTGGAGCTCACATACAGCTGAGTGTTTAGGCCCACATGTAGCTGAGTGTTGGGTCTGCATGCAGCTGAGTATTGGAGCTCGAGGACAGGTGACTGTTTAGGCCCACATGTAGCTGAGTATTTGGTCTGCATGCAGCTGAGTGTTGGAGCCCACATACAGCTGTGTGTTTCGTCCCTAATGCAGTAGAGCATTGGGTCTGCATGCAGCTGAATATTGGACTCCACATACAGCAGAGTGTTTGGGCCCTTATGCAGTAGAGTATTGGGTCTGCATGCAGCCAAGTATTGGAGCCCACATACAGCTGAGTGTTTGGGCCCTAATGCAGTAGAGCATTGGGTCTGCATGCAGCAGAGTGTTGAAGCCCACATACAGCTGAGTATATTGGCCCTTGAGCAGCTGAGCATTGGATCTGGATGCAGCCGAGTATTGGAGCCCCCATACAGCGGAGTGTTTGGGCCCTAATGCAGCAGAGCATTGGATCTGCATGCAGCCGAGTATTGGAGCCCCCATACAGCAGAGTGTTTGAGCCCTAATGCAGTAGAGCTTTAGGTCTGCATCCAGCTGAGTTTTGGAGCCCACATAAAGCTGTGTGTTTGGGCCCTAATGCAGTAGAGCATTGGGTCTCCATGCAGCTGAGTATTGGAGCCCACATACAGATGAGTGTTTGGGTCCTTATGCAGTAGAGCATTGGGTCTGCATGCAGCTGAGTGATTGGGTCCTAATGCAGCAAAGCCTAAGGCTAACAAATTTGGCATGTAGCTTTATTTAGGGAGTGTCTACCAAGGGTGCCCAAGTTATAGCCCTGGGGTCAAATTTGGCCCTGTCCTGGGGGGTCACAAGTTTCACGTGGGCTTGTATTAGGAAAACTTTTAAAATCTATCTATACCTAGCCATATAGCCTAGGACTACCAAACTTTGCATTTACATGTAGCTTTATCTAGTGGGCCTCTATTATGTGGGCCTAAATTATAGCCTTGGGGTCAAGTTTGTCCCCACACCAGGGGTCCCAAGTTTTACATGAACTGTGGGGAAAGCTTTATAAATCCTTTTGTTACTAACCATAATAAGACCTAGGGCTACTAGATTTAGCCCTTTGTTAGAGGTCTCGGGCTTTACAGGACCTTTTTTTTTGAGGAAACATTGAAAATCTTCTTTTGTATATCACACATTCTAGATCTGTGCTATTTGGTATCTGGCTTTATCTTGTGGACCTCCACCAGAATTCAAGTAATGTGGTAAAAAATAGCTTTTCCTGGGGGTCATATCTTTCTCGTAGGATTTTATTTAAAAAAATTAGAACGTCTTCAAGTTTGAAACCAATCGGCTAAGTTTTGTAATGTTTGGCTTGCAGTGGTTAGAGCGATACAGGGCTATCATTGCCCTCTTGTTTGTTACATTATTTAAGGTAGGAAATAGTGTGTTCTGTACAGTCTGATCTTGATTTTCACTCTCTTGAAACACAACTCCTGTGGGTTCCAGTGCTTTTTTTGTTATGCAATTTAGGTTCTGGTACAAAGTGCCAAATGCCTATTGGTTATCTATCAGTGTCAGACAGAATGCAGGCTACATTACCATCTAGAACAACATACCCCTATCATTTTTCATGTAAATTGAATTAATAATGGTGTTACAGGAGAATTTTATTGGACTTTATGGCTTTAGCCTCTTACCAAACAATCTGTTGTAACCAGCATTTCCTATTTATCTCACAGTGTTTTCAACCTTTTTAAATCATACAAATTCAGAACCAAATTAAATACCAGACAGCATTATTATTCTCTGCAGTTGCTCTCAAACTGATTATTTCCTTAACCCTTTCCAAAACAACAAATTTTGGACCCTTCCAAACCGAAAGAGTTTGCAGACGACAATTTTAGATTTGGAGAAAATTACAGAAAGTTCTCAAAAAGGGTAGAAAACACTGTGGGAAAACGAGAAATTGCTTGTTACAAGCAATTTCTCCTGTTCCCACAGTGTTTTCAAAGACTTTTACAGCAGACACGTAAAAACCAGGGCTTGTTTGGTAAAGGGTTAAGTGAGAGTTAGACATACATGTGATATAGTTTTGTCTGTAAATAGATTTGATCTGTAGATGCAGGCAACTGAGCGCCAATATTCTGTTTCATCTGTCATCACCTGACAGGATGCAATCTACAGGACATCTATCTCTTATTAAATAATACTGTTTTTCATGAGTATTGGAACATAAACATTTCATTTCACTCTATTGCTTTATAAGTATGCAGACTACATATGTGAATCTCAAAGTAGGCCTGATATAAAGTTACAGGGAAGTAACTCTCAACAGTACCAGTATATTTCTATAGTCAACATCTTACCATCTTTGGGAGCCAAGTTTATGATCACTACGTGGATCTTACCTTGGCTGATTGAGCCCGATTTCGAGATTCCTATTGGATGCTGGTTATTACCCCCCTTTACATCATATTTCTAAAAGCCAATGAAATATTGCTTTACAATCCGCTTACGAATACATATGAAGCGATAAGCAGACATCCACGTGGGTTTCCATGTTTACCTTCTATTTGAAAGGTAGCGACCTCATTTTTATCAAAGATGAAATACTACAAGCAATTTCATTCGTTGTAGCTAGAGCTGGCTGCATGCAATAAAAAAACATATTGGGTGAATGTAAAAATCAAGCTTCATCCACCATGGGTAAAGTAGCATAGTGAATCGTCAACCTTGCCTGGTGAAGATGCATCTTACAGGATGCAGTCTACAGTATATAGCTCTTAATATAAGATGAATTTATGGCTTGTATGGAAATGTCTTTATATTCATGAAGATTGTAATGATTTCACAAAGAGTTGAAACTGCAGAG
The DNA here is from genome assembly GCA_943736015.1 of Tridacna crocea. Lineage (NCBI taxonomy): Eukaryota > Metazoa > Mollusca > Bivalvia > Cardiida > Cardiidae > Tridacna > Tridacna crocea. The sequence goes on along the minus strand of OX031056.1, from coordinate 18,466,578 downwards.
AGCTTAGTGTCAATGGTAGTGTTCATTTGTTTGTCCATGTTTGAGAAGATATAGTCTACTAAGCATAGCTCTGAATACATGTTTTCATTACCACTGGGATATAGATTTCATTTGACTATATGGCTTTTATTCAGATGGTTTTATCTGTATGCAGACTGTATTGTCTGTATGGAAATCCTGTGCTCTAACTTCAAAAGCTATTTTAACCCTTTACCTCATAAAGCATTCTTATGGCATCTCTAATTGACCCTAAATAATAGCAAGGATGAAGCTGTTTCTTATGTGTAAATAACACCTTTTGATAGCATAGGAAACATTGTGACAAAAGGTGAAATTGCTTGTCACGAGCAATTTCACATTTTGCCACGTCGTTTTCCAAAGGCTCCTACAAGCAATGTGTAGAAATGAGTATCTATGGAGTAAACAGTTAAGTAATAGCTAGCTGAACCTCTCTGTCTTGTGGAAGAGACTCATTCATTGCAGTTTTGAGTAAGTTTTGTAAGCCTTTTGAAAATATTGTGGGAAAAGGAGAAAATACTGGTAACCAGCATTTTCTCCTTTTCCAACAATATTTTCTTCCCTTCCAAAATCAACTTTCTCATCTTTAGTCACATTGATGAAAACTATTATTTTTGTTTCAGGAGGATGGCAATGTTAGGGTCCAGGGCCCCTTAAGGATCTACTGGGGTTTGAAAAAGCCCATCATGTTGAAGCAATATGATGAGGTGCCCTCACGTGATATACCTAAAAAACGATACAGTGTCATAACCGATACTCGAGAGTTGAAATCACTGCCAGAACTACAAAATGTAAGTTTATTGAACTGTGTGGGTAGATGTGAAGCACAGTTTTAATTCTTTAACAGCCATGACGAAGAAGCCTTTTGAAAGCGCTGTGGGAAAAGGAGAAAATGACGGTAACCAGCAGATTTTTCTGGTCCTAAAATACTCTCTACCCTATCATAGATAAATTCTATCACTTGAATCAAATTTGATTTGTAGTCTGCAGGTACTTTAAATTAGGACAAGCCTATAAGTTTCTCACATGGTAAACAGTCAAACAACCTTGAGGGAAAAAACATTAGAAAAGCATTGTTGGGAAAAGAGAAAAATGCTTGTTGCTAGGATAATTTGACTTTCCAGCAATATTTTTTAAAAGCTTTTAGCTTCGAATTTTTGTTCATATGAAAATGTTTGCAATGCAGTCAAGTCTTAAAGAGTCTAAAATTTTGTGGATGGTAAAGAGTGAAACAAGTCAATCAACATGGTGGCTTGTTTTGGTCTGGGTTTTTTCTCGACCTTCTCAATTGTGGCTGATTTGAACCTCTTTTAGTTAGGTAAAAAAGGCAAACATTGATGGGGGGGAGACATCTAGATATTTTGGGACACCAGTTTAAACAATATCATTGGGTTAGGAAAAACCCTTTTCAGTTCATAGATATTTTCCTTTTAACAGGAGTCAGAAAGTTCTAGTCCAGTCCGGAAAACATTTACAGACGACAGTGTGCTATCATCACCTGTGACGGAAGTGGTGATGAGGAGAACCAACATCAGGAAATCTAATACAGTTGCATACAGGGGAGATAAACCCAATAAATGGAAACGAGCGTCAATAAATGGACATATTTATAACTATGATGTAAGTGGTATTATTTTTCGTTAATTGCTTAATTTCTCCATCTTTGTTCGCGTTGGAAATTCAGAAATGTTATAGCAATTGAACTCTTTCAGTTGTTGGTTAAGCTATTGAAGAAGTTTAATGTAAGAACTTGAGCTTTTGCAAGAGAACTTTTCGTCCATACGACAGAGAGGAAAACTGCTTTTCAAAAAGTTATGGGGAAAAAGAGAAATGCTGGTAAACAGTATTTTCTCATATTCCCACTAATTTTTAATTTTTTACCTAGTTAGTTTCAACATGGACCCCCTGAAAAAATTTGTTGAGGTGAAGATTTAATATATCAAGGACCAAGTTGAGGTAATTTCTAACTTGTGTTTGTCAAAATGTTTCATAGGATGTAAAGTTTAAAATTTGTAGTCTGATTAAGATGTACACCATGTTCAAAAGCTACAATAGTTTCTGCTTGGCATCTTGTTTACGTTTTGTTTAGATACCATAATATAAATATATGATTTTGGCATACCTACATAAGCCCACTTTTGACCTGCTTTTCTGTGTTAGTCTTCGAATGAATGAGTAGTATTAGCCGTTGCTCAAGCTTGTAGACATTTTTTTCTGGGGCTTTTTTGTGGGCCTGTTTGTGGAATCATTTATTACACCAATATACCATCATTACCATTGATACCCTGTTGTGCTTATTCACACCTTAGCAGTAAGATATAATAAGAGATAAACCTTTTCTTGTACTTAATGATATATGTGCCTGTAGCCCATTGCTCTACAGTCTGCTTGAATTTTTAGACAGACCACTTTTAGCTGCACAACTCCTTTTCCAAAGATGAGTTAGACATGAGTTTAAAAGGTGTCTCGAACTGAAAATTTCTGTTTTCAACAATATGCAAAACAATTATGAAAAAAGTTGTGATTGCGGGTGTGGTTACCTTCTAGGTCACCTGAACACCAAGTGCTCCAGGTGAGCTTATGTGATTATGCAGTGTCAGACATCACATTTTGTTGCCTAATACTCTTGAAACTTTATCAGAATGTTTGCTTTAATAATATCTCAGACAGACTCAAAATTGGGTCATGTCAGATCAAAAAGTAGGTCACTAACAAATCTTAACAGAAAAACCTTGTTTCACTTTAAAGCCGGAATTTTGAGTGGGATACTCATGAAACTAGGTAGTATCATTTATCTTCATAAAAACTCACACTAGTTTGAAATTTGATCATGTTGGGCCAAAACAAAACGTTTGTCACTGGGGCAAATCATAAAAAAACCTTTAATGTAGTCTATAGGCCACATTTTCAGCCTGATACTCCTGAAACTTGGTCAGAATGTTTGTTTTTGATAAGTGTTATAGTTATAGATGTTTAAGTTCATTATAGAGATATTGAAAAAAATATCTTGTGATGACATCAGAGTAGGCCTCGGATTATTAATCTTCTGTCCTAAAGTCCAGTAATTGAACAAGCTAGAGGAAGACGGCTTTTAAGAATGATGTTGGAAAAGGACAATATGCTGATAACAAGCATTTTCTTATTTTCCAGAAGTGCTTTGTGTCTTTTGGAAGACAATTCTTGTCCTTAAGCCACAATAATTGTTGTCTTCTAATGCTTTTAACTTTTCATCAAACTACAAAATTTAAGGCTTCTCCAAATTGAAAGCATTTGCAGACAACAACATAAAAGTGACTGAAAATTTGAAATTTGTTTTGTGAAGGGTAGAAAACATTGTAGGAAAAGAAGAAAATGCTGGTGACCAGCATTTTCCCATTTTTCCAGAATGTTTTCAAAAGGCCTTTTTTTTTTTTTTTATCTCAGCGTCATAAAAACCAGGGATTGTTTTGTAAAGGGTTAACTTATAAAAGTCTAAAACTTTGTTGTCTGGTAAAAAGGTTACTGTATATATGGATACATATGCATGTGGAAAAATTGGCAAATTACTAATTAAGGCAGTTTGCCTGCAGAAATGTGTATGAATTCAATACGCTCAATGTTTGTTGGTATAGGTACATGTGATAAAATATGAACAGACAAGTTCAGGAATATTTCAAATTTGCGAAATTGCAAAAATTTCCATGTTGCAAAAATTTCCACTTTTACAGTACTTCTTCAGGTTGTCTGCTTTTATGTAGTGATTAGTTTGTTTGAAATCTTTTATCCTTAATTTGCTCTATAATCATGGAAGCACAAGTTGTTTCTGTTTTGCACCTAAGTGTAGTTTTTGTTACCTGTAGACTGGAGAAAATATGTCAGAAGTAAGTACAATTACCACCCCTCATGAACTATTGTGCAAAATGCACTTGCTTAGAGCTTCAAATAAGGAGGATGTTTGGCCTTGTTCAATCTTAAAAAAATTTACTATATCATTTGTATTTCCATAATTTTGGCAATGTGGAAATTCAAATGAATTCAGTCAATTGAGGGTCTGATGAGGAAAAATTCCATTTTCTCAGCTCCACTTTCCATTTTTCTCATGTCTTACCCTGTTTCTGTCTTGTGTATAAATGTGTGCTTACTTTAATTTTAAATCTCTGAACTTACTGATTGGATTTGACAAAACCTCTTAGAAATAATTCTGCTATTTTCTTCTTCAGAATTTCAACAAAGAATTTACTTTAAATCAGAACTGTGGTTGCTGTGGCAACAATATGAAGAAATATTAAAAATATATTTTAAGATCTTCTTTTCCAAAGCCATAAGTTGGAACTCTCAACATACTGGCTAAAATGACCCTCTAATGGACCCTTTTAGCTATGATTAAACTTTAATGATCAAGGGATATAAGTCCTGTTTTCTCTGACAATTATTGTCATATTTTTCTTGCTTGCTCATCACAGTAGACTTTAACATGGTTAGCAGTTATAACCAAAGTTTCTAGTTCAATAAGGAAATGGAGCAATAAAGAGCAGTCATGGCCCTCTGCTTAGTTCTCTAGGCATAATAATCCACTTATTTGAACCTTTATCACTTGCATACTCTTGATGTAACTGAGTAGCCATTTCTTTGTAATGGTGTCACAGCTGTATGAATTGTAACCATACTATTTGTATATATTTTCCTATTTAACTCTTTATCAATAGACAAATTTTCAGACCAATTGAAAGCATTTGCAGATGACTAAATGATTAACTAAATGAAATTTGTTTTGTAGTTCAGAAAACATGGTGGAAAAGAGGAGAAAGCACAAGTTATCTTTTCCCGATTAATTCTTTTCAAAAGCATTCTTTCAAAATGACAATATTTTAGGCTTGTCCAAATTGAAAGCATTTGCAGACGACAAAATAAAATTATCTGAAAATTTGAAATTGTTTTGTGAAGGGCAGAAAAGATTGTTGGAAAAGGAGAAAATGCTGGTTACCAGCATTTTCTCCTTTTCCCACAATGTTTTCTAAAGGCTTCTTTCTCAGGGTCGTCAAACATAGGGATTGTGTGGTAATGGGTTAAAACTCTGGATGGTTTGTAAAGGGTTGATGGACTAGTTATGGTGTAATAATGCAATTTGTATATTTTTCCTCGTTAAAATATTGAACAGAGTTATGTTTCTTGAAAACAAATCTGATAATGCCTGGCTTAACTGCTTCTCTTGGTAAAAACTTATAATGTCAAAAGCTAAACCATGTAACTCGTTCAGATGTATATCCTTTAGGAGAGAAAGTATAATGAAATTATTCATTTTCTAACGGAGAATCCTGCGGGAGTGTTTATGTTATAATTGAATTTATAAAACAAGTTATGTAAAGCAAGGCGAAATTAAGGCTTATTTTTATAATGCTTCAGACAAAGATAAATTCGAAAGAATATGAAAACTTGTGTTAGATCCTTTTCACAAAGTGGCAAGAAATTGTTTGACAAAATCCTGTAATTCAAATGGATGATCCTATCTGGAGTCCCACAAAAGGGCAACTAGGGAAGTTTGCTATTGAGTTTCCCATGGAAACACTGGCAAAAAAAGTAGAACCTGGTAATATTTTTCAATTAATGTTACATTAAACTTAGTTGTTTTTGTACAGAATACCAAAATGGGGTAAAAACTTTAGCAATTAAAGTGTACTTGTTGGGGGGGAGGGGGGTGTTTCTACTCATACTTAAGATTTTAGTCTTTACCAAATAATAAAATCATGGACTGGACAAAATTCAAAGTATTTGCAGATGATGAATGGAAGTTTAATCAGATGATGTAACCTTCTCATACTGGAGTAGAAAAATTTGTGCGGTCAGGAAAAAGGGCTGGTTACCTGCATTTTCTTCTTTTCCCAAAATGTACTCAAAAGCTTTGTTTTCCAGGGTGGTTAAAAGTTGGGATTGTGTGGTAAAGAGATAATTGTTCCTGAAGTTTGTAGTTCATGTATATTTATGGTGGCATCATCATTACTGTTACTGCTTCCTAACTGTTATTCTGTATGCAACAATTAACACTTTTATCAAACGACAAAATTTTATACTGGACGAAATTGAAAAAAAAATCGCAGATGACATAATGAAAGCAAATCAAAAATTAAAATTTGTTCTGGGAGGGTAGAAAACATTGTGAGAAAAGGAGAAAATGCTGGTTTCCAGCATTTTCTCCTTTTCACACCATGTTTTCAAAAGGCTTCTTTGTCAGGGCGGGGAAAACCAGGAATTGTTCGGGAAAGGTTTAATGTAGAGGACTGGAGAATGCAAAGGAAGTTACTTTTCACTTTTCTTTTTCAATGTACTTGATTGTATGCACATTCTGTGGAGTCTGATCTTGAGCCACACTGTCCACAAAAGCTTCTAGTGTCATCTTTGGTATGGAAAGACTTGATTGTTCCTCCTTTGATAGATCCATTAAAGATGATTTGAAATTTACCAGAAATATGATTGTTGAAGTTTGATAATAAATTTGCAGACTCTTGAATTTTTATACCCCCTCAAAATGAATGTTTTTGAGGGTATACTAGAATAAGCCTGTCTGTCTGTGTGTCTGTCCAACCATGTTTCTATTTGCAGGGGTGTGCACTGGAATTTTCCCACTTGCCCACGGACAAGTTGGACTGAATTTCCTACTTGCTCGCATTTAAAGTTTACTTGTCCTTTAACCCCCACAGCAATTGCATGTAGCGAGAGGCCTTACACAGGGTCAATACATTTAGTTTGTACCTTGAAGATGTTTATTTTAACATGGGTTATGCAAAACTTGGAATAAATAGAGCGTTTGACAATCGTCACTGATGCAAATATGACATTTCCTTATCTGGGCTGGCTCAAAAATTCACTTACCCGTGGACAAGTGCTCTGGAAAAATTCGATAGTCCGCAAGCAAAAAGTCCCGAGTCGGGCACGTCGGGCATAGGTATTGCACACCCCTGATTTGTGTACAAAATACTAGTAATTTTGTGTCGCGAATTTCTACAGCTTTTCTTCAAATGTATTGAATATACTGACCATATTTTGAATATTTGCAAGACGTAATTTCTAAGTGTGGACTCTTCCTGATTGAGGAATTATGTCCCCTTGAACTTGACACTTTTTTCTGTCAAAGCGTTGGTGGGGATATTTAGTCACATTCAGTAACAGCTGTAGTTTTATTTGTTGCATAATGCAGTCAATTTGCAGCACAGCTAAATCTTTATCAAATGACAAAATGTTTAGATTGGTCTATATTTAAAGTATTTTGCTGATGACAGACCAAACGATGAAATTACTGCATGATAGAGTAGAAAATGTTGTGGAAAAGGGAAGAAATACACGTTTCTGACATTTTCTCCTATTCCCACAATGTTTTTTAAAAGCCTCCTTACTCAGGGTTATTGAAAATCAGGATTATGAGGTAAAGAGGTTAACTCCTTTCCACACAATCCCAACTTTCAACGACCCTGAGAAAGAACCCTGTTGAAAACCCTGTGGAAAAAGGAGAAAATGCTGGTAACCAGCATTTTCTCCTTTTCCCACAGTGTTTTCTACCCTTCCTAAACCAAATTTCAATTTTTCAGTCACCTTTATTTTGTTGTCTGCAAATGCTTTCAATTTGGATCAGTCTAAAATTTTCTTGTGTGGTAAAGAGTTAAAACATCTTTTGGTGTATTTATTTTAGAACTAAGTCAATAGTTGTGAGGTTCATCTATCTTTTGTTAATATTTTACCCTGTTTTAAGATTCATTTTTCTGCCATTGAGTAACAACTGGACTGACTGTACAATAACAGATTGTCATCTTCACAATACTTTTCATACTTTTAAATGGCATGATTTAACTTAACCCTTTACTCCATAGATACTCATTTCTACGCATTGCTTGTAGGAATCTTTGGAAAACGTTGTGGCAAAAGGTGAAATTGCTCGAGACGAGCAATTTCACCTTTTGCCACAATGTTTTCTATGCTATCAAAAGGTGTTATATACACATAAGAAACTGCTTCATCCTTGCTGTTATTCAGGGTCAATTAGAGATACCATAGAAATGCCTTATGGGGTAAAGGGTTAAGATGTATTTTAACACAGCATAGCTAACTTTTGGCCATTACTGGGATTTTCAGTTGGAAGCAGCTGCTTAGCACTTCTGGGATTTTAACTATTTACCACATAAGCTCATAATAATAGTCCAAATGGAAAACATTTGCAGACACAAATTTAAACATAGCTCAAATGATGGAATTTGTCTTTGATAGAGTACAAAATATTGTGGGAAAAGGAGAAAATGCTGGTTACCAGCATTTTCTCCTTTTCCCACAATGTTTTCTAAAGGCTTCATTCAAGGGGTCGGTATAGTCAGGATTGTGTGGTAAAGAGTTAAGTTGAAAGCAATTGTCTAGACAAGTGTCTGAAATTTGTTTTTTTTTGGAAAAAGATCAGTCTTTTTGTGGCAAGGATTAAATCATTTTCTTATTTTTTTTCAGACCAGCGTGTTTACACCAGTTTTAGGAAGTTGTACCAGTGTCACTGTAGATAATAAAATGACAGTACAAGAAGTCGTCAAAGCATTATTAGAGAAATTTAAGGTTAGTTTCTAAAGACAGATATGTATTTCTATTATCAAAATAGTACTTTTCTTTTTAACCCATAGAGTGCCGTGATCAGTTCTTCATACTCAAGTTTTTTTACAGAGAATGTGGAAAAAAATCTCGCAACTTGTATAGAATACTCTTGATAATTGCATAGTGCAGACCTATAGAGCTATTACTGGCACCTGGATTTAGATGGTTCTAAATCTTGACTTTGCTTATCCCAGGCAGGATTGAAACGTAGCACCTCTGATATGAATAGCTGATGCTCTATCCCTAAAACCACTGTTTAACTCTTTACCACACAAGAAAATTTTAGACTGGTCCAAATTGAAAGCATTTGCAGACGACAAAATGAAGGTGACTAAAAAATTGAAATTTGTTCTGGGAAGGGTAGAAAACACTGTGGGAAAAGGAGAAAATGCTGGTTACCAGCATTTTCTCCTTTTCTCATAGTGTTTTCAATAGGCTTCTTTCTCAGGGGCGTCAAAAGTAGGGATTGTGTGGTAATGGGTTCAATAGTAAATATAACACATCACATTGTACCTAGTGTTCGGCTACTTTTTCAGCTATTGAAAGTGCTCTGTTTTTACATCTTTCACCTTTCTTGTTCTGTTAAACTTAGAACAGAATAGAATAAAAGAGTCTACCAACATTTATTTCATACCCTTTTGACTATTTTATCCCTGCCTTGCCCTCTAAGATCAGTAACCATCGGGGGTGGGTACATATGTAATTATGATATGAGCAGTGCTGTGGGAAAAGGTAGGTTTAATTGAATCTCCTTGATGCCTTTTACTACGCAAGTCATTGCATAATTCTTGATACTTATAATCTTTTGTGTCCAAAAAACTGTCTGAATAATGAGATACACTGGTCTTAGATGTGCAAAATGTTTACAAATAGCAGTAAAGTTTGACCCATGGCAGCCTTTGAAGACTGCAAAGACTTAACCCATTACCACACAATCCCTACTTTTGACGCCCCTGAGAAAGAAGCCTTTAGTAAACATTGTGGGAAAAGGAGAAAATGCTGGTAACCAGCATTTTCTCCTTTTCCCACAATGTTTTCTACCCCTCACAAAACAAATTTCAAATTTTCAGTCACTTTTATTTTGTCTTCTGCAAACGCTTTCAATTTGGACCAGTCTAAAATATTGTTGTTTGGTAATGGGTTAAACAAGTCTTTTTGCAGATGCACATAACCCCCTTTTCACAGAGTGTGGCATATATTTTGTTTGTTTTTTTTTTTCCTCTATAGGTAGAAAATCAACCGGAAGAATACAACCTCTGTATAGTATCAGAACACGAAGGTGAGTACCTTTTTACAGTTCGTAGCCGATGATGCTGTTTATCCTTTTACCAAGCAATGCCAAACGCTACTGAACAGGGGCAGATGTCAAAACTTTATGTCTTCAGTATGGACATACCTAAAATTTTGTCACCTGGCAAAGAATTAAACACATTTTTTCCAGCAGACAATTTATTTTCTGTTTACTTTACAGCAGTCCACTTTTAAATCACATGGATAAGTAATGAGTAATTTCTCCTATACAACAACATTTTGACAGTATCAACAGTTTACAAAACAGTCATTTTTTTTAAGCTTACCTGAGCTCAAAGTGCTCAAAGTGAGCACGTGTAATCATGCTGTGTCAGTTCTTGCTCATTCAGGCTTCAGCAAATTTCGAACACTCATGAAACTTGATCATGAGTCTTGATGGTATGTAACACAAGTTTAAAAGTGGGAAGTGGTTTTAAATTTAGGCACTTGGATAAATCTGAGAAAAATCTTGTCTGTACTCAAAAACTCTAGAAACTGTAATTTAACAACCTTGTGGAAGATAGCTTTATTAAACATACAGGTAGTTGTAAAAGAGAAAAAATGCATGTAACCAGCATTTTCTCCTTTTCCCACAATTTTCTATCATTATTAACTGTTAAGTTTCACCATTTTATCCACTTTTAATCTACAAGTGCTATCACACGGGACAGATTTTTATTTTTCACGTTGGGTAAAGTGTTAACTGAGCAGAGGCTTGGACAAGTCTAAAATTTTGTCATCATGAAGGGAGTTAACTCTTTACCAATTACAGTGCACAAAAAAGCTTCAGAAAAGATAGTGGGGATGGGAGAAATTGCATATAATCTGATAATCAGCATTTTTTCTCTTTTACTAACAATATTTTAATCCCTATCATAGATTGATGTTATTTGTTAAGCCATGTTTGACTTTGTAGTTTGCAAAGGATTTCGATATTGATTGACCTAAAAGTTTTGTCTGATAGAGAGGTAAACTTTCTCTGCTTTTCACTGTTTCAGAAGAGAGAGTATTAAAGGACTCAGACATTCCATTGTTAGAAAGACTGGTACATGGTCCAACAGATACTGTAAAATTATTTATACGTGACCAGCCTGAGACTGTCCCTGTCGTCATAGCAACCAACATTCCAGAAGACGCTTCCCCCACCACAGAAGTTCCTGTTGATGAAACTCCTCTACCAGAAGAAGTAGGTTACAGGGTCTGATCCTTTACCACATAATTCTGACATTTCACGACCCTGAGTGAGAAGCCTTTCCAAAACATTGTAGGAAATATCAAAATGCTGCTAACTAACATTTTTTCGTTTTCCCATAATGTTTTCAGACCTATTATTGAGAAATCCAACCATTTTAGGCACATTTTATTTTTCATCTTCATGTTTTGGAAAAAATGTATAATTTTGTTGTTTTGAAAAGTGTAAAAATGTTTTCTACTTTTACCAAACAGTAAGTTTTAGACTTGTCTCAGTTTAACCCATTACCACACAATCCCTACTTTTGACGCCCCTGAGAAAGAAGCCTTTAGAAAACATTGTGGGAAAAGGAGAAAATGCTGGTAACCAGCATTTTCTCCTTTTCTCACAATGTTTTCTACCCTTCACAAAACAAATTTCAAATGTTCAGTCACTTTTATTTTGTCGTCTGCAAATGCTTTCAATTTCGGCCAGCCTAAAATATTGTCATTTGGTAATGAGTTAAAGCATTTTCAGAGAACAAAAAAATGTGACTCAAAAATTGAAATTTGGTTTTGGAAGGGTAGAAAACATTATGGGAAAAGAACAAAATGCTGGATACAAGAATTATTCATTTACAGGTGGAGCAGTTGATATCGATTCCTGAACCAGTGTTAAGAGGTCTCTTAGAGAAATTCAAAGCTGATGAAGAAAAAGAAATACGGGGACTTAAAGCCAAGTAAGTTTTGTCACAAGTAACATTACCCAGAAAGATTTTTATTACATCAGAGGAAAAGAAAAGAATGTTTTCAGTATACATGTATGCTGAATCAGCCTGACCTTCTGTCTGTCCTGGTGTTTGTCAATCTATTGCATTTACATAGTAGGCACATTTAATCCTAATCTCTGAAATTGTAATTTGTCTTTAACTCTTTACCACACGAGAAAATTTTAGACTGGTCCAAATTGAAAGCATTTGCAGACGACAAAATAAAGGTGAATGGAAAATTGAAATTTGTTCTGGGAAGGGTAGAAAACACTGTGGGAAAAGGAGAAAATGCTGGTTACCAGCATTTTCTCCTTTTCCCTCGGTGTTTTCAAAAGGCTTCTTTCTCGGGGGTGTCAAAAGAGGGATTGTGTGGTAATGGGTTAAACTAAAGACCAAAATTAATAAGTTTCAACAAAATTTTGTTTCGTCTCCTTTTCTAACAAAGTTTAGTAATAAAAACTTTTTTTGTCAGAGTGATTGATTAATTGTTTGATGTTTAACGCCATTTTCTTATTAATTAAGTTATATCATGGTGGCCAGTACACCAATTCATGCTTTCCTGAAGTCTGTTTTACTAGTACTCCACATAATTTTCTTTTCAAGCCACTGGCTGTTTTCTCACATAATTATTGTCATGACAATGGTCAGCGGTGGGAGAGGAATGTTGTCCAGATGATTAAAATGCCTTATATTTTTGGAAACGGTAAGATAGCCCATCTATTCAGTTCTATAAAAATTTGGGAACTAAGTAAATGTTTTTGTCTTGTACAGATATGCAAGGATACGACGACGAGTTCAACAAATCATTGATGACAAAAAAGCAAACATTACTCGATGCTAGCATTCATACTGTGTAACATTAAACCTCTGTATATAGTCTCTGTACTATTAAACCTATATTAACTGTCACTTGCTAAAACAGCCAACTTTTGTAAGCAACCATTTTCAAAATTTTGACGTTTTAATGAAGGTGAGTCTGTTTTTAATAACCTTGTACTTGACTCTCAATCAGACGACAAAATGTTGGACTTTGCCAAGTTGGAAGCATGCGAAGAGAAGTAATGAGATCCCATTGTTGGTTTTGTTTTGTCTTTTTAAAGATGAGAGAAACATTAGGGGAAACAGAGAAAATGCTGTTTATCGGAAATTTTCCCTATTTTTTCAAAAGTCTTCTACAGGGTTATGGTATGGTGAGGAAAAGAGTTAAATTCCAAAATCTCCAACCTGTTACCACATGATCCCAACTTTTAACGACCCTGAGATAGAAAGCTTTTGAATACCTGGTGGAAAAAGGAGAAAATACAGATAACTTGCATTTTCTACTATTCCCACAGTTTTCTATCCTTTAGAAACAAATATTATTTTTTGAGTCACATTTATTTTATTTTATGGTCTTTAAATGGATTCCTTTTGGACTAGTCTAACATTTTGTCTTTTGGTAAAGAGTTTACAACCACTGGTCTTCAGAGGTTAGTTTCGATAGTATTTTTGTGTTGTTGCTTTCCGATCAACCACATGTTTTTACAACTGTTTTGAAGAAAGCTTTTTAAAACATTGTGAGAGAATGAGAAAATACTTGTAGCATCAATTTCGCATTTACTTGCAATGTGTTCTTACTTTCCAGAGACAAAAGTAATGTTCTTAGAAATGTTTAACATGTGGTCTTGTATTGCAAAATTTATGCTTTCAATTTGCACAAGTCTAAAATATTGTCAGATTTATAACAAGTTTGACAGTATATATCTGGGAACATTTCATTAGTTAGCATTTATCTTGTAAAATGTTACTCTGATCTTGTGTTAACCCTTTACCAAACAATCCCTGGTGTTTTAACACCCAGAGGAAGAGGCCTTCTGAAAACATTGTGAGAAAAGGAGAAAATGCTGGTAAACAGCATTTTTTCTTTTTCCCACAATGTCTTCTACTCTTCTAAAGTCAAGTTTCAATTTTTTAGTCATGTTTATTTTGTTGTCTGCAAATGCTTTCAATTTTGACAAGTCTAAATTTTGTCGTTTGGTAAAGAGTTAAACAGTATCAGTTAAATATGTACCCCAAAGAAAAAGGGCAATCATCAAAAATATCATTGTAAATTAGGATTGTTATACCATTTTCATCCAAGAAATTGACTGTACATGTTTTACCTCGTAGTTGAATTGTGCAGCTTCAGACTCATTCTGAGCAGTTTTTCCAGTTATCTTTGTAAGAGGTATCAATAGGCATTTTTATTTGAGAGGAAGGATTAACCCTTTACCAAACAATCCCTGGTTTTTACAACCGTGAGATAGATGCCTTATGAAAACATTGTGAGGAAAAGGAGAAAATGCTGGTAACCAGCATTTTCTCCTTTTCCCACAATGATTTCTCCCCTGCTAGAAACAAGTTTCAATTTTTGAGTTACGTTTGTTTTGTTGTCTGCAAGTGCTTTGGATTTAGACCAGTCCAAAATTTTGTGGTTTGGTAAAGGGGTAACTTGTGACCACACAGGCATACTGTAGACATGCAAATATTAGTTAGTGACTCAAAAGAGAAAATTGTAAAGCAAAATAGTTTTTGTGAAAGGTGGGGAATTGTTATAAAGGGTCAGTTGACATTGTGGAATGAGCCTTTAGAAAACATTGTAGCAAAAGGAGAAGATGGTGGTGACAAACAATTGTCCTCTTGTCCTCTATGTTTTCTAAGCACAAACATCCCCCCCCCCCTTCCCTGTATGGTTTAGATCAATTTTTTTTTCTGCTAATGATTTCAGTACGAACATGTCTATAATTTTGTTTTCATATAATGTACATGTATTTAAGCCCTTACCAAAACAATCAACGAGAAAAGGTGGCTTTTGAAAACTTTTGTGCAAAAAGGAGAAAATGCTAGTTATTAGCATTTTCTCCTTTCTCACAATGTTTTCTTACATTTCAATGAAAAAACTAGAGGTTTAAATAACATTTGATTTGTCATCTGCAAATGCTTTAACTCTTTACCACACAAAAAGATTTTAGACTGGTGCAAATCGAAAGCATTTGCAGACAACAAAATGAAGGTGTCTGAAAAATTTAAATTTGTTCTGGGAAGGGTAGAAAACATGTGGGAAAAGGAGAAAATGCTGGTTCTCAGGGTTTTCAAAAGTAAGGATTGTGTGATAATGGGTTAACCATTTACCAAACAATCCCTGGGTTCCATGACCTTTGGAAAGAAGGCTTTTGAAAAGATTGTGGAAAAAGGAGGAAATGCTAGTAACCTGCATTTTCCCACAATGTTTTCTATCATATCAGAGAACTTACACTCTTATTTATCTATTTCAAATTTATTGTCTGCAGATGTTTTGAATTTATAAGAGCCTGCAATGTGTCGTTTGGGAAAGGGTTTAAAGTTGGTCAGGTCAAAGATATAACTTTTGTTAGTGTTGAAAACGGAATACTTAGAACTTTGCATCAGTGTATAAATTTAGCATTTCTTCCATATCATATAAATTGTTAATGTTTATTGTATGTCATTACAGATGTTAGTCATTTGAAAAAGCAATATTATTATATTGAATATAAATGAAGGAAATTGTTGCCATTGTTGCTCTACTTGCTGAACAGCTGTAGTGTTTATGTTATCTCGTGTTTCCCATCATGCTCCACATTGTTTTTTGACAATCAAATAATAAAGTAGTGTCACGGAAAACAATATAACACTGCAATTACTTCCTGTAACCTTTAAGTGAAATCTTCTTCAACTTTCAAGTATGATCGCTTAGTTAATGTATGTGCCTTCTTTGACTGTAATGGTTGTGACAAAGCTAGGAAACTTCTGTGCATTAATTCAATAGTTAATAAAAGAAAAAAAGTGGCATACAACTTTGAAAGCATCTTTGTAAATATGGATTCTGCCTTGAATTACTGTTTCATACATAGTGAATAATGAAAATATTGTGACAATATTTATATTTTGTCACAATGTTTTCAGAAGTAATATACTGTAAGATGTAACAAGTGGACTGCTGGAGGTGTTGGCCAAACACAGGCTTAGCAAAATTTTCTTCAAGCCTTTGACAAGAAGTTGCTGCCATAGAAACTTAACCTGTTTGCTATGATTCAACTTGCTCATCAAACAATCTTGACCCTGGAGCTGCTTATCGCGACCCACTGACCTTTTGCGGTTTACAAAAACTTCTACGTAAGGGTCATTATTACTCAGAATTAAGTGGTAAAGGGTTAAGACTGGTGTTTTTTGGCACAGAAACATCGCAACATGTTTGCCTCCTTTTGGAATGCAACATATGCTTGCTGTTATGCAGGTTGTTGGCTACATAAGGATTGGCAAAATGACAGGTGTTACTGTAAGTGAAATATTGGCTGGATGCATTACCAACACATTATTTTGATCTTCCTGTAGTTGCACTGCTGATTGATAGTTCTTCCTGAAAATTTGTACAATTAGTAGTAAATCACTTTATATGCCTTTTCCTGATTCTTTACATTTTAAAATATCTTAGCAAAATACATAAGAGAAAACTTGGGTATTTTTAATTGCAATGCAGATGCAGCCATTTAATCAGCTACTGAACAATCCTTTGTTTCAATTACCTTGAAGGAGGTGGACTTGAATAAGGGAAAAAGAAGAAATTTCAGGAAAGCAGTATTCACCATTTGAGCCATGTTTGATTCGTTTGTTTTCAAATACTTTCAAGTTGTGAGATAGAGCATCTGCCCGGTAACCATAAGGTCCTGAGCTTGATACCTCGGGAGCAGATGTCAACTTTGGGATTTTTCATAGGCCCACAAGGGATTGTTTGGTAAAGTATTAACCCTTTACCACACAATGCCGACTTTTGACGTCCCTGATTTGTCTGCAAATGCTCTCAATTTAGACTAGTCTATGATTTTATCTTTTGGTAAAGAGTTAACTCATTACCAAATGACAAAATTCTAGGTTTGTCAAAATCGAAAGCATTTGCAGACGACAAAATAAAAGTGACTGAAAATTTGAAATTGGTTTTGTGAAGGGTAGAAAACATTGTGGGAAAAGGAGAAAATGCTGATTACCAGCATTTTCTCATTTTCCCACAGTGTTTTCTAATGGCTTCTTTCTCAGGGGGGTCAAAAGTAGAGATTGTGTGGTAAAGAGTTAAGGCATATTTTAACTTTTGGTCAATGCAATCCTCCAATGATGACCAATCACTGATCAGTCACTGATAGCAAACTTTGTTTGATTTAAATGGTATGTCTAGGACAAGGCTTTTTTTTTTCTTTTATTGTATGCAATCTCTTATTCAAGGCCTATTTTCAACTTTTTGTTTTTTGCAATCTCCAGTTCAAGGCCTATTTTTTTACTTTAGCCTATGTAATCTTGGCCTATTAAGGCATATTTTAACCATTTTGTTGATTAATAATTGTACAGTTTAAGTCCTAAGTGCTGTTATTGATTATTTAGTTTATACAATCTCTTGGTCAAAGCCTAAATTTGACTCTTTGAAGCAATCTCAGGCTTGAAGCCTATTTGACATTTAAGTTAATGCAATTCCCTTTTCAAATCTCTTTAACTCTTTACCAAACAATAAAATTTTAGACAGGTCCAAATTAATAGCAATGGCAGACAACAAAATAAACTTAATTCAAGACTTTAAATTAGTTTCCAGCAGGGTAGAAATATTGTGGGAAAAGGAGAAAATGCTGGTTTAAACAGCATTTTCTCCTTTTCCCACAATGTTTTCAAAAGGCCTCTTTCTCAGAATCGTAAAAACCAGTAATAGTTCGGTATAGGGATAATGACTCTGGTGTCTGTAATGTCTTGTTATAGGCCCATTTTGTTACTGAGCTAGTGCTTGTCCTACCATACAGATCTGTTGGTATTGCTCATTTCCTGTTTAGATAATTCATGCACATAAAATTGGCCTATTTTAGCCTTACCACCAAACAAAAAATTGAGATTTGTCCAGATGGAAAACATAATTATAAAGACATCAATTAGAATTCGGACCAAAAAATGACACTTGATTTTTAAAGGGCAGAAAACATCGCGGGAAAAGAAAGTTAATCCTTTACCACCCAATGCCAACTTTTGATGGTCCTGGAAAAGAAGCTTTTTTAAAACATTGTGGGAAAAGAAGAAAATGCTGGTATTCAGCATTTTCTTTTTTTCTCAAAATGTTTTCAGAAGGCTTCTTCCTCTGAATTGTAAAAAACAGGGATTGTTTGGTATCAGCATTTCTCCTTTTTCCACAATGATTTCTAACTCTATCAAAGAAAAATTACACCATTTGAGCTACACTGAAATTGTTGTCTGCAAATGCTTTCAGTTTGGACAAGGCTAAAATTTTGTCGACTGGTAAAGGGTTAAAGTTGGTTACCAACAGTTTCTTGGTTCCCCAAAATGTTTTCCATAGCTGTCTAGGGTCGTTCAAACATGATTTTGTGTGATACAGGTAACCTATAATCTGTATGATGCACAAACTGTGCTTTATTTGGTAAAAAGTTTAGACGTAGATCAGAATGCTTTGAAAGATTAGGGCCCAATACATATCTAGAAACTTTCATGTTAGATTTTAGGGATCATTATATTTTAAGACCAATTTTATCATTTTTATTTATCATTTTTTACACCTACTTTCATACAATGGAAATCAATAATTTTTCAATTGATGTAAAACACTTTTTTTCCTCATTGCGGGCAAGTTCTTGTATCTATTTTAAATGTTATTTTTTGAGATAAATATTTCTCAAACCTCCATTGTTTTCAATGTAGTACAGCCTTTTAAAATTTTCTCATATTTGAGATAAGCATTATATGATGTCATAAGTGATGTTATTTTATTCTTCTTTCAGAGGAGTAAATTAGGTTTTATTCAAAGAAATTACCTCTCATGCATACATGGTTCTGTATTAGTCTGACCTGTAATTTGTAAAATAGTTATGTGATTAACCCTTTACCCCATAAAGCATTTCTATGGTATCTCCAATTGACCCTAAATAACAGCAAGGATGAAGCTGTTTCTTATGTGTATATGACACCTTTTGATAGCATAGAAAACATTGTGGGAAAAGGTGAAATTGCTCGTGACGAGCAATTTCACCTTTTGCCACAATGCTTTCCAAAGGCTTCTACAAGCAATGCGTAGAAATGAGTATCTATGGAGTAAAGGGTTAAAAGAATCTGGCATTTGTTGGCTTTTGAGGTATAATTTAAACCCATCGACAAATATTCTTAAAACTCTCAAAAGGCTGGCTTGGTAACATTTTTTTCTAGACTCGTTTTATAAAATTTCATCTCAATTCTTACTCGTGTCAGATCCTATTTGTAGTTATAATTTGTAAGCAGGCATTGTCTTCTTGAATACTTCCAAATTACCCAAAGCAATACAGGATCATGAATATTAACATTAGACTGCATAAAAGGAAAAAAAAATCCGAGAAGAAAAGGCTTTTTTGAAAATACTTGTATTGTGAGAAATGAAGGAAACACTGGTTTTGTGCATTTTCTTCCCCTTTGACAATTTTTCCATCCTTCTGAAGGCAATTCAATAATTTGGAAAATGCTGTTAATTTTGACAAGTCTGAAATTCACTGTCCTTTTCCCACCATGCTTTCTAACCTATCAAAGAAAATTAGTACAATTTGAGTCATAGTGGAATTATCATCTGTAAGCTCTTTCAATTTGGACAAGGCTAAAATTTTGTTGTCTTTACAGGGTTGAAAGGCTAGATTTACTCCTGTGTTAGTAAAATATAGGATGGTTTTGTAAAGAATTCAAACATTAGATTTACTATTATTACGAATTTATCATGTGCACTTGTGATCAAGATTGTTGAATAAATGATGATGAAATAAGAACTTTGGTTGTCCCTAGTTTTAGCTGTATCGATCTTCTTGCCTTCTTAAGTCATTACCACACAATCCTTACTTTTGATGCCCCTGAGGAAGACGCCTCTAGAAAACATTGTGGGAAAAGCAGAAAATGCTGGTAACCAGCATTTTCTCCTTTTCCCACAATGTTTTCTACCCTTCACAAAACCAATTTCAAATTTTCAGTTACTTTTATTTTGTCGTCTGCAAATGCTTTCAATTTGGACAAATTTAAAATTTTGTCGTTTGGTAATGAGTTAAAGGCTTGTTTGTTTGTACTGTGTTTTATACTCTTTTCAACATTATTTTAATAACACTGCAGAGGTCATTATGCACCAAGTCACTTTATCCAGAATTTCCAGGAGTGTTTCCTACTATACCTTCATACAATCTCCTTTCAAAGTTGCTGGCTGCTTTCCCATCTAGCCATCTTCAAAACAATTATCAGCATTGAGACAGAAATGAATCCTGTTGCAACGACTACCATGAATCCTCCAAAGGAAATATGTAAAGCTGGTGATATGAACTAGTGATCCCACCCCCTTGTTTCAAGTCCTGTACATTAACAACTGTGCTTTATAAGTCGTGGCATTTTGGAAGGGTACACGAAGGTTGGAATCAGGTTGCCAAATGACAATTTAGCAGTAATTAAAAAGAAAGAGATTTTTTATAAAAGGGCCAAACTTTCTCCTTTTCCCAGTTTTCAAACGCGGTCTTCCTCAGGATCTATTAACTCTTTAACAAACGACAAAATTATAGACCAGTCCAAATTGAAAGCATTTGCAGACAACAATGGCTTAAAAGTTGAAATTTGTCTTGGGAAGGGTAGAAAACATTGTGGGAAATGGAGAAAATGCTGGTTACCAGCATTTTCTCCATTTCCTACAATATTTTCTAAAGGCTTCTTTCTCAGGGTCATTAAAAGTGGGGATAGTGTGGTAATGAGTTTAATATTGGAATGTGTGATAAGGGGCTGTTGCACATCTATGTAAACCTAACAGACTCATCTTCTGCTAATTGTTACCTGACAATGACATAAGCTTTCTTTGGCTTCAGAACACATCAAAACATGACAAAATGCTTGAGTGGCTTGAATGTACCTTCATACTACATTATTCCTGGCAGGTCATCTAGTTTTCATCTATTTATAAAATCCAACTGTCTACAAGCTGACTGAGATCACCAGGTTGAATGTCCTTTAACATGCGGAAAATTGACCCATAGCAAAGTTTGGACCCAAGTAAGCCCCGGTGTACTGCATTGGCTGACATGAATCAATGCTTCTGACATATGCATTAACCCAGTACCACACAATCCCTACTTTTGATGACCCTGAGAAAGAAGCCTTTAGAAAGCATGGGAAAAGGAGAAAATGCTGGTAACCAGCATTTTCTCCTTTTACCACGATGTTTTCTACCCTTTCCAAACCAAATTACAATTTTTCAGTCACATTTATTTTGTCGTCTGCAAACGCTTTCCGTTTGGACAAACCTAAAATTCTGTCGTTTGGTAATGAGTTAAACCCCCTTTTTCACAGAGCATGTATCACTTCTATAAGCTGGTCAGATACAAATAGCAGAGACATCTACAGAATATATGACACTTTTATTCATATAAAATATTGCACTTGGTCCATCAATCAGTTTAGATTTAACCCTTTACCAGACCTGACAATTTTAGACTTGTCCAACTAAAAGTAGTGGCAGACTAACACATATTGTCTTTGAAAGGGTAGATAATATTGAGAGAAAAAAGAACATAAGCTGATTACCAGTATTTTCTCATTTTCCCACATTGTTTTCTACAGCCACATTTCTCAGGGTGAACAAAACTTTGGACTGTTTAGTAAAGGGTTAATTTCTTCACTCCTACAGACTAGAAACATAACACTTCCAGAATATTGTAGAAAAAGCATAACTGCTTGTAATTAGTAATTAAGAAAAAATTAATACAGTTGGAAATACTTCCTATGCTGCAGTGTCAAAAAACTTATTAATCATTGCCTCCACATCTTCAGCTGTATACTTGATATATTTGTCCTGATTTTTAGTGAAATTCATCCGTCCATATTTCTCAAGGAATATTTTATAGGGTGGTATAATAAACTCTATGTTGTCCTTTTTCATGGCAGTTCGTAACTCAACATCTGGTATGGCATATCCTTTTTGTGTCCGCAAAATATCTTCCAATTCCTTATTGAAACCCTGTTGATGAGAGGAAAATTCCATTACTACTCTAAAGCAAATTTTAGAGTCGACCACATTGAAAGTTATTGCAGACAAAAGCTCAGATGTTGGGCTTGGTATTTGAAAGCATTTGTCTTGATCTTGCAGTACTTTCAAAAGTTTTATTCTCAAAGGCCGTTAACTCTACCAATTGACAAAATTTTAGATTTTTCCAAATTGAAAGCATATGCAGACGACATAATAAATGTGATAGAAAAATATAGACTTGACTTTAAAAGAGTACAAAACATTGTGGAAAATGGAGAAAATACTGGTTACCAGCATTTTCTCCTTTCACCACAATGTCATCAGAAGGCTTCTTCCTCTGAGTCATAAAAAACCAGGGATAGTTTGGTAAAGGGTTAATTTAAACACTGGATTGTTTGAAAACCAGTTAACTCTTCACCAGATAACAGATTAATTAATATGTTAACCCTTTACAACACACCAAAATCTTGGACTTATCTGAGTGGAAGAAATCTACAGACTAAAATTCCCTTTTCTTTTAGTATTTCGTTCTTGAATGAGTAGAAACCATTGAGGGAAAAGTAGAAAATGCTGGTTACCAGCATTTTCTCCTTTTCCCACAATGTTTTCTACCCTGCTGGAAACAAATTTCAATATTTGAGTTACATTTTTTTTTGTTATCTGCAAATGCTTTCAATTTGGACAAGTCTAAAATTGTGGCATTTGGTAAAAAGTTAAGAGTAGTTTCTATTTGATTGTTTCACAATAATCTATAAGATGACCAATAACACGAATAATTGACAAAAATGTTTTACAAAGATAGTCATCTGCCATTCACTTAACCATTTCCCAAACAATCCCTGGTTTTTACGGGCCAGGAATAGTAGCCTTTTGAAAACATTGTGGGAAAAGGAGAAAATGCTGGTAACCAGCATTTTCTCCTTTTCCCTCAATGTTTTCTACCCTATCATAGACAGAAATCATCTTTTCAGCAAGAGTTGAATTGTCGTCTGCAAATGCTTTCAATTTGGTCTAGTCCGAAAGTTTGTTGTTTGGGAGAGGGTTAAAAGGGAGGTACAAGAAAATACTGATGCATAACATCAATGGCGCAGCAAATCAAAGCATTTTAAATTGGCCAAAGTAAATTTTTGCAGAACTCCGTGAGAAATGAACTGAGAAATCCTAAACAATCCTTAGAATGCAACTTAAATCTTCAAAAAAAAAGACCCAATAATGGTACGACACAATCACAGCCATTCTTTGGCGAAATTTAACATAATTTCAATTGGAGCTATGTACAAAAGCATTTGTCATTTGAGAAACAACACATGAAAATAGTATTAAAACCTTGTTCAAAATTACCAAATTGATAATAAAAACTGGATATGAATTGACCAAAGTTGGTATGAAATGGTCGAAGTGGGTACGAAATGACCAAAATAAAAAGAATAGGTGAGTACAAAATGACCAAAATTGTATGAAATGGCCTAGGTACGACATGGCTTAGTTTACAGATGACTTGAAGCCGAGTAATCAATATGGCTGCCTCCATACGTACTTTTCAAAAACGAATAAAAATATAGTATCTCCACTCATGCGGCACCACAATGAAAAATCATTCTATGATACTCACTGTAAATTTGTCTTTGATATTTTGTTTTTCTTTGTCTTTCAACTGTGGAAAAAAAAGAAAATATAACCAATGATTTATACACAGTTATCCTATTTCAATATTACTTTATCAATCTCAAAAATTCAAAATGGTATTAGATAAAATGCCTATCACATAATAATCTAACACTGAGTGGTAATGCTTGGTCAAAACAGCAAACTGAATTATTTAACTTTCAATTTCAATGAAGTTTGACTAGAAAAAACAATGTTTTATGGTATAACTTCCACCTGTACAGAGCAGCCACATGCATTAAACAGCCAGTTGGGTAAAAGGTTAATGTTCACTGGACAAGAAAGAGATTTGAGATTCCAGTATTTACAGATGGCAGAGTAAATATGGCCTGAATGAAGGAATTACTCTGAAAAGATGTAAATGTCTTAACCCATAAAATTCTAGACCCATCCGAATCCAAAGCATATGTATACCCAAAATTAAATGTTGCTAAAATTGTAGATGATGTCTTTGATAGGGTAGAAAACATTGTGGAAAAATGGGGAAATGCTGGTTACCAGCATTTTCTCCTTTTCCCACAATGTTTTCAAAAGTTCCATTTCTCAAGGTTGTCAAAAGTTAGCATTGTGTGGTAAAGGGTGAAACAGTGAAAATGCTGTGAACAAGAATCCAAACACAAAATTCAGCTTTTTTTAGCTACATATAAATTGTTATATGCAAATGCTCTAAATTTTATTAAGTCCAGAATTTTGTTTGCTAATGACTTAATGCCAATGGGATAGGCTAGGCAAAGTTTAGTGATATTTTAATTTATCAGCTAAAGCTGAAACATTTTTATCATGCCTGATGCCACAGTCTGTCTGTCTGCAAAAAATTTCCATGTTAGGCAATTTATTTTAAGTAGCTGGCAGTAACAGTCTGTAGCAAAAACAAAAGGTACGTTTGTTTTATATATTCCATATTTACAAAATGCAATACTCACCTTGGCATCAGGATTGCTCAGTTTCTGTGATGAAATTGGCTCATGGACCTCCATCACATAATGCATCACTCTACTCCAGCTGTCAATTGATAAATACACCTTTATTTTTCATTGAAAATAAATATAAAACTGTAATAAAATTCTTAACATCATACTTTACACCCTTGTCATTACTATGTCATGTTTTTATCACTGTCTAATCAAACATGATCATTGTACAAAAACAATAGGCTCTCTTGCAAATTATGTACATGGTACCTTTAAACCTTTACCGAAGAACAAAATGGAAAATTTGTCCAAATTGAAAGCATTTGCAGATGACAAAACAAAGGCAGCTAAAATGGCAAAATCTTTCCTTGACAGGATAGGAAACATTGTGAGAGAAGGAGAAAACAAATACCAGCATTTTCTTCTACTTCCACTATATTTGCAAGGGCCACTGTTTAACAATATGTTGTTTGTCCAAATTGAAAGCATTTGCAGATGACAAAACAAAGGCAGCTAAAATGGCAAAATCTTTCCTTGACAGGATAGGAAACATTGTGAGAGAAGGAGAAAACAAATACCAGCATTTTCTCCTACTTCCACTATATTTGCAAGGGCCATTGTTTAACAATATGTTGTTTGGGCTTAGTTGTCCTCGTCTTTATCTGGTTTCACCATTACTCAATTGCCTTACCCAGGGGACGCTCTTATGTGTCTTGCATTTGTAGTATCCTTCAAATTAATTTTCTTCTTAACTCTTTACCAAATGACAGAATTTTAGACTTGTCCAAATTGAAAACATTTGCAGACAACAATATAAACATAACTCAAAAATTGAAATTTGTTTCCAGCAGGGTAGAAAACATTGTGGAAAAAGGAGAAAATGCTGGTTACCAGCATTTTCTCCTTTTCCCACAGTGTTTTCAAAAGGCTTCTTTCTTGGGATCCTAAAATCCAGGGATAGTTTGGTAAAGGGTTAAACAAAAAGGGGACATTACCTTTGTGAGTAAGCTTTCTTGTGTTCTACAACTCTCTCCTCGTAAAACTGATGAACGTCTTTATTCCACAAGTGTATCAAGTCTATTAATCCAGACCTATAAAGATAATAATGTATATATAAACTTGATAGACATCCTTATATATGATCAAAAACTGGTATAATGAATGAGGTATACAAATGTTTGAAATACATCACTTACATGAAACCCACAAAATGTACTTTCATTTCAGATTTGATCTTTGTACTATGTAAGAACAACATTCAAGTGTCTTTTTATACATTTTACTGGCATTCATACCAAAACTGATTTTTCACCGACTTTGTAAGAGCAAGTTCCTCATGTTGTGATCTGCTTAATATTTACTTTTGAGAAAAAAATTTTGAAGAATAAATTGATGCATTTCTAAAGTCAGTCAGTATATATTCAATGGTCCAAACAACAAAAATTTTAGCCTAGTCTAGTTCTTAGCATTCATAGACTACAAAATAAATGTGATCTAAAAATTTACATTTCTTTTTGGAATGGAAGAAAACTGTGTAGAGAAAAAAAAAAGACTAATCCATCCTGAAAGCATTTGCAGAGGGCAAACTGAGTTTGCTTAAGACAACAGACTTTCTTTTAAAGATAAAGAAAATGTCACAGGTAAAGGAGAAAATGCTGGTTTCTAGCATTTTCTGTTTTCCCAAGAATGTTTTCAAAGATCTACTGGTACTTCCTCATAGTTATGACAACACGTGATCATTTGGAAAGAGGTTAACGTTAAAACTAGACATATGCTGTAAGAATAGTTTTTGCCATTAACTCTTTACCAAACAATCCCTACTTTTAACCACCCTTAGAAGGAAGCCCTTTGAAAACATTGTGGGAAAAGGAGAAAATGCTAGTAACCAGTATTTTCTCCTTTTTCTCACAATGTTTTCTACTTTATTACAGACAATGTCCATGTTTTGAATAATAATGAATTTGTCATCTGTAAATGCTTTCAATTTTGGACAGGACTAAAAGTTTGTCATTTGGTAAAGAGTAAGTCTATTTCCCAAACTTTAGAATAACACAAGCATTGCAACTTCACCACATGCCAATACCTATCAACTACCGTAATGTGAGACACTGTTTTAACTCATTACCACACGAGAAAATTTTGGACTGGTCCAAATTGAGAGCATTTGCAGACAACAAAATAAAGGTGACTGAAAAATAGAAAATTGTTCTGGGAAGGGTAGAAAACACTGTGGGAAAAGAAGAAAATGCTGGTAACCAGCATTTTCTCCTTTTCCCACAGTGTTTTCAAAAGGCTTCTTTTTCAGGGGCGTCAAAAGTAGGGATTGAGTGGTAATGGGTTAATGTGAAAACTCACCAACCTTTTCATAGATTTTAAAACGTGGCTGCTATAGTTATTTAACCCTTTCCCAAACAATCCCTGGTTTTTACGGATCTGGAATAGTAGCCTTTTGAAAACATTGTGGGAAAAGGACAAAATGCTGGTAACCAGCATTTTCTCCTTTTTCCACAATGTTTTTTACCCTATCATAGACAGAAATCATCATTTCAGTACTAGTTGAATTGTGGTCTGCAAGTGCTTTCAGTTTGGTCTAGTCCAAAAGTTTGTCGTTTGGGAAAGGGTTAATATAAAAAACTACCGCAGCTGTAAGAATTGGTCACTGTGGGTAAATATTCTGAACTATACCTACCTTGTCAGAGATTTTAGGATATAGTTGTAGTTATTCAGCATGAAAATTGGTCGTAAGAAAGGATCACTGTAGGTTTCAGACTTGTTACTCAAGTTAAGTCCAAGCGCTGAGAGGACTTTGGCTGAAATGAAAATACATAGAGGATATTTGTTTCTTTCGGTGAAAGATTGAAATTTATTTCATCGACTGAACATCATCTGTAATATTTTCACAAGTGGCACAGCCACACATAAATGATGTGTGGACACAAAATCAATCCTTCACTATACAAAATACATTAGCTTGTCCATCTTGAAAGCATTTGCAGCTGACAATTTGAATTAGGCTTAAATGGTGCTATTTTCTTTCATAGGGTAGAAAATCTTGTGGGAAAAGGAGAAAATGCTGGTTACCAGCATTTTCTCTTTTTCCCATGATATTTTCAGAAAGCTTTTTTCCCAGCTTGGTCAAAAGGGGTTAAGAGGCTTTTGAAAACACTAAGTGATATGGAGAAAATCCTGGTAACCTGCTTTTACCTGCATTTTTCCACCACATTTTCTACCCTATCAGAGGCTTCATGCTCACATGCACCAATTCTGAATATGTTGTCTGCAGATGTTTTTAATTCGTAAGAGTCTAAACTTTTACACTTAGAACAGAATTATGACACTTACTACAGTAATCAGCAAGTTTCAGTTTACTTTTCCTATCATCAACTGCTTCACTTGGCGCTGCTTGCTCACCTGTTAGAATACAAATTAAAATTTTAAATACTTTCCTTTATGCATCTTCACAAGGAGGGCTTTTATAACAAATAACAAGTAGACGTTAATTGTCTGTTTCAGTGTACAACTGCAATTTCTTTCATCACGAGGAAAGTATAAGCTGTATTTTCACAAGTGATGTTTCCACAAGGGAAAGTATATAGCCTTTGCTTTTCAGGAGCTTAAAGAAATTTTAACTATAAAGTGAAACAAACAATAATTACTGTCTTGTTTCCTATAAATTATGCTCTTCACTAACCCTTTACCAAACAATCCCTGATTTTTAGGACCCTGAGATAGAAGCCTTTTGAAACCATTGTGGGAAAAGGAGAAATGCTGGTTACCAGCATTTTCTCCTTTTCCCACCATGTTTTCTACCTTGCTGGAAATGAATCTCAGTTTTTGAGTTATATTTACTTTGTCGTATGCAAGTGCTTTCAATTTTGACCAGTTTAAAATTTTGTCATTTGGTAAAGAGTTAATCATGTTTTTCATATATAAACTTTTGCTCATAATGAAAAATATGTACCTTTTTCAGGCAAAATAGATACTGGTATATTCAATATAGTGGGCTATGAACTAGCTATGAAAACGACATCATGAATGATACTACCTCATAAAACGAGACCTTTGCACACTAAAAATTTCATTCATGTTCTATATTTTAGGTATGTCAAAATGGAAGCTGTAACATTCACAGGTGAATGTAAGATTCAGCAGCGAATAATAGGGATATGATTCACTGATAAATTTCTATAAACTTTTGAAATGCACAATTCCTTTAAATTCCTTTATTATACATAATGTACTCCCTATCAAATGTGAATATATACATCTAAGTAATTCATATTGTTTCCAAAAGAAGCTTACCATAATAGGATTAACCTTTATGAAAAAAAACAAAATTGAGACTTGCCGAAGTTGAAAGTGCTTGCCCACACAAGAAATTGCTAACCGGTGGACAGACTGATGGATGGACAAATGGGGCTGGAACATGATACCACCCTTCAGGTGTATAAAAAAGGCTTTTTTTATTGTAGGATTCAAATAGGAACCATCCCTGCAACTGCTTCTTGGTTTTAGGTTAGACCCTGCTGACTATGCAAATGAAAATTCATTGCCTAGACAATCTGAGTTTCCTACATGACCAGCACTTTAATGTAGGATTAGTAATCTAGGGCCCATTGGGTCCATCCTCATTTAAGGCAGTACATGTATATTGTTTGTGAAAGTATATTTTTAGCATGATGCTTGTGAAATCCAAGAAACACAAGTCATTATCATATAGGTATTCTGCAGCAGTGATATGACTGACGTAATGTTGAAAGCAGTATTAACCCTTTCCCAAACAACAAACTTTTGGACTAGACCAAACTGAAAACATCTGCAGACGACAATTCAACTCTTGCTGCAAAGATGATTTCTGTCTGTGATAGGGTAGAAAACATTGTGGGAAAAGGAGAAAATGCTGGTTACCAGCATTTTCTCCTTTTCCCGCAATGTTTTCAAAAGGCTACTATTCCAGACCCGTAAAAACCAGGGATTGTTTGGGAAAGGGTTAAACAATGTTCAATCAATCAAAATGAACCATCTAATTTCATGGTGACTATGCGAGTCTTTATACATGTACCTATATAAAGGACATAATGCATATACAATGTAGGTGTACAGTGCAGTATACTAGTAAGCTATGGAAAAAGTGATCAGCATGAAAAGAAAGGTATGTTGGATAGTGAAAATGTTGCTTCTGTTTTTGAATATATATTTTCTCTATCAGTGGGGAAAAAAGTATTCTTATTTCAATGAAGTGTATCTTCAATTCATTACATGCACGTCAGTTTAATAGTTTTAAAAAAAGCTTTAAACTTTGTCTCTAGCAAACCCGTATTTTTATGCGCATACAGTACAAGTCTTTTGAGCACATTGTGGGAAAAGGAGAAATAGCTCATAACAAGCAATGTCTCCTTTTCCCACAATGTTTTCTACCCTTGTGCAGAACTTTCTTCCATTTTCATCAAATGTAACACTGTCATCTGCAAACTCCTTCAGTTTGGAGGCGTCTAAGAATTGTCCTTTGGGAAAAGGTTAAAAGTTGGAGAGTACTTCATCCTTTACTAAATGATAGAAATTTTTGCATAAGTAAGATTCATAAGCCATTCTGCAAGTACAGATTTTGTCTTTAACCATTTACATGTATCTCACAATCCCAGGTTTTAACGACCCTGAGGAAGAAGCCTTTTGAAAACATTGTGTGAAAACAAGAAAATGCTGGCAATCAGCATTTCTCCTTTCTCTACCATGTTTTCTATTCTATCAAAGACAAAAACATCATCTGAGCCACATTTATTTTGTCGTCTTTCAACTTGGACTAGTCTAAAATAACGTTGTTTGGTAAAGAGTAAACCGTTTACCATACAATGATGACTTTTAACAAACCTGGGAAAGAAGCCTTTTAAAAACATTGTGGGAAAAGGAGAAAATGCTGGTGACCAGCATTTTCTCCTTTTTCCACAATGTTTTCTACCCTATCAAGGAAAAATCACACCATTTGAGACACGCTGAAATTGTTGTCTGCAAATGGTTTCAATTTGGACAAGGGTAAATTTATTTGGTTTGGTATGGGGTTAAAATATAAAAGCACACAGGAAAAAGAAAAAAAAAAAGCTAGTTCACAGCAGTTCTCCATTCCCCAAAATATTTCTAGAGGCCATCTTTCTCAGGGTCAATGAAACACAGGACTATTTGATAAAGGATCATATCCTTCAGAAATGTCCAACAATCCATAATCTGAAGTAAACTTACAGCTTTAATAACAGTACTATGAGTCATTCTCCAGCCAAAAGGGGTTACATGCATTTCTGTAATTTATTATATGGCCTGAAACATGCAAAAAGGGACATTAGGACATTTGCGTAAAGTGTCATCTAGGATCAGCCTGGGCAGTCCGCACAGGCTAATCCGAGACGACACTTCCCGTTTTTATGTAATTTTCTGTTTCGCACAAGTATGCTATAGCACAAAATGTAATGTGGCTGTAAAGTGCCGTCTCAGATTAGCCTACACAGGCTGATCCGAGACGACACTTTACGCAAATGTCCGAATGTCCGTTTTCGCATGTTGCGAGCCATATCAAGTAAGTCATCTTATAATTATTGACCCATAGAGTCAAATTTTCTCCAACAACCGACTGACTCATGAGGTTTGTTTGTCCTTTGACACGTAGACAATTGACAAATAGCAAAGTTTGAACTCAGGATACACAGAATGTGCAAACTGGCCTTGGTTGAT
Source organism: Tridacna crocea (assembly GCA_943736015.1). Classification (NCBI taxonomy): domain Eukaryota; kingdom Metazoa; phylum Mollusca; class Bivalvia; order Cardiida; family Cardiidae; genus Tridacna; species Tridacna crocea. Next base: position 18,435,406 of record OX031056.1, on the reverse strand, counting down.
ACTTTTTGCAGAGGCATTGAACCTGCTTTTCACAGAGCATAGCGTACACATTATCTAATGAAAGATCATCAAAAAGTCTTGAAATTAAACTCTTTCATCATTATCAAATGACAGTATTTTACCGGTAGGCTTGTCAAAATCGAAAGCATTTGCAGACGACAAAATAAAAGTGACCGAAAATTTGAAATTTGTTTTGTGATGGGTAGAGAACATTTTGGGAAAAGGAGAAAATGCTGGTAACGCATTATATCTTTTTCCCACAATGTTTTCTAAAGGCTTTTTTCTCAGGGTCATCAAAAGTAGGGATTGTATGGTAATGGGTTAAAGCACTCAACAGAGTTTTGCACCTGTTCATAATCTGAGTGTTTACAGAAAACAAATTAGATGTGTAAATACATATCAAGATGCAGAAAAATGCAGCTGGAGAGAAAATCATTCCATATAACATTCACAAAAGAAGAATTATAATCACAGAAATAAAACTTGCATCAAGGAGAAATAATGGTATGTCCAAAAATAAAAGACCCTTACTACCATATTCTTCAAACATTGTGGCAAAATTAAGAAACAATGCTTGTATATTCCTGCTGTCTGTACCTGAAAGAGTAAGTCTATTACGCTCATTTACAGATGACAAAATTTCAAACAGTAGACTTGGCCAAACAGAAAGAATTTGCAGACAATATATGGCTTGCATTATGCCAAAAGGGGCATTTGCTTAACCCATTACCAAACGACAACATTTTAGACTGGTCCAAATTGAAAGAATTTGCAGAAGACGAAAGTGACTGAAAAATTGAAATTTGTTTTGTGAAAGGTAGAAAACATTGTGGGAAAAGGACAAAATGCTGGTTACCAGCATTTTCTCCTTTCCCCACAATGTTTTCTATAGGTTTCTTTCTAAGGGGCATCAAAAGTAGGGATTGTGTGGTAATGGGTTAAAGTGTCTTCTCTGATCTGCCTGTGCAGGCTAATCCGAAATGGCACTTTATGACAACATTAGATTTTGTGCTTCACTAGACTTGTTAACAACTGAGAATTACATAAAAACGGAAATTATCATTGCATGAGCAAGCTTACCTGCATCCATAGAGCATGGCTCATACACATTACAACCTATGATAATTATCTTTCTGTCATGCTGTAGACTTTTTTAAAAAAATTGTGGCAGTAGATGAAAACTCTTGTCTCAAGCTATTTATAGTTAAATCACAATGTTTTCACAGGTATTTAACATCTTATACAATTACGTTTTACTAAACACTACTATTTTTCAACATCCTTAAGCTGGAATGCATTTGAAAAAACATTATGGGAAAAGAAGAAAACACACAACAAGCATTTTCTTCTTTTCCCACAATGCCTTCTATCTCTGTAGAGACAAAATTCCATTTCTAAAACTAACTTTACATTGCTGTCTGCAGATGCTTTTAATTTGGTCAGCTCTGAAATTTGTTGTCTTGTAAAGAGTTAAACCCTGTTGATAATCTTCAAGGATCTTGTTTAACCCTTTACCAAGCAATCCCTGGTTTTATGACCCAGAGGATGAAGCCTTCTGCAAACATTGTGGGAAAAGGAGAAAATAATGGTAACCAGCATTTTCTCCTATTCTTACAATGTTTTCTACTCTTCTAAAGACAAATTTCAATTTTTAAGCCACTTTTATTTTGTCATCTGCAAATGCTTTCAATTTCGACAAGTCTAGATTTTTGTCATTTGGTAATGAGTTAACAGCTGCAAATTTGTTCCAGGAGTCAATCCTATCAATGAGATTCAGAACTACTCTGACAAAAAAAGGTCATTCCAAAGCTATGAAGCAATGCAAATTGGGATGAAAGGTGGCAAACAGTGATAGGAAAAGGGAATGGAAATTGGCAACTATGTAGTGCATTTCCTGGTCCTTCTTTGGAACATAGTAGGGACTTTGTCTTACCACGTTTTTTGTCAGCTTTATTCAGATCTATGTAGACAATGGAGAGTGACAAATGAACACAAGCTGTGCCAAAATCAATCTTAAAATAAATCACAGCCAGTGTTTTTGCTGCATGCCTCATACTTTATCACTGTTAGATTCACCTGTTGGTGTTAAAGGTGGGTATTTAGGTTTTCAACATCTCACCAAATTAAAAAATAAATATACATATATCACTGAAATTTATATGAAAAACGATACAAATCATCAATAATAAAGACTCATAAAATTACCGAAAACAATTTTTAGATGGTATTCCTCTAAAAGGCTACGTAGCATCTTAAGGTACTCATAGATTTCGTGCCAAAAATCAAAAAAGCATTGTTGGAAAGTCAAGTCACTTGCATGTGACTAATAATGCTTAAATTCCACTACATACATGTAACAAACATGTAATGATTATTTTCCATAATGTTTTCTTTGTTCTATGTTTGAAGCTTCGTCTCTCTATTTCCTATATGTAAATGAGCGAATTGCCCATATAAGAATAGAATGCGTCTCCCGTTGGTGTTGACCTGGGCCTTAGTAAATCTCTTGTTTCTCTTGTTGTCGGATGATTTTACACTACTGGGGTCTTATGAATGCAAATTAAAAGGCTTTGGGAATATAAGGATGATTTTTCTGCATTTTTTTAAAATGTTCGTCCTAAAATCTGAAGGCCCACATTTAAGTCTGTCTTAAAGAATATTTCAGTTACATCACTGTGGCCGTTGTGTCTATCCTTGCTTTCCTGGTATTTCTTTTACCAGTACTTTGCACAAGAACCTTTATAATCACCAACTGCTTTCCAACTTAAAATATTCAAAATTTTTCCCCAAGAGAGGACTAAATCTGGGTACAATGACTATTATCAATCCTTGGAAAGAATTTGCCCAGTTTGGGAATGGAATCAATGAGCCCTACATTTCAAGTCCTATTAGAAAGCTTTTGCTCTGAGTATTTCATATATGCACTTCTCTTTTCTTCTTATGTTTTTTTTTGTCTGGGTTTGATTGATCCATTATTAGCCTATATTGTCAAAAGTTTGTCCTGTACCAAATGATTCCATGTTTTATTTACTCCGAGAAAACAAGAATTCAGGAAAAATATCTCTGATAAAGGAGAAAATGCTGGTAAACAGCATTCTCTTCTTTTTTCCACAATGCTCTTTACCCAACTATAAAACACATATACTATTTAAACCACACTTAATATGAAGTTTGCTTTCAATTTGGACACATCCAACTTTTTGTCATCTGGTAAAGGTTAAATGACATCAGAAGAGATATTCCCTGAATTCATGTAAATTTTGTTAGGGATCTAATAACCAACAACAAAACTAATTTATGCAACGATGTTCCTGTTGAATATTTAAATCAGGAAAACAACATAAAAAGAAGTCATTCCACCACCTTGTTAGTACACACAACACACAGTTTTAAACTCAGTTTGCTATCATAAACATTATCAGGGAATCCAGTATTAACCTGTAGGTAAAAAAGGCTTATTATCCAGTTGTCATGTGTAACTGTATTTCTTATGCAGTGCCTATGTCACATTTTACTGACTTTTTCTGTGTTTACTATATGATGAAGTTTCAGACTTGTCCAAAATGAAAGCATTTCTAGGCCACAAATTGAATATGACTAACAAAAATTTGTTTTTGGTACATAACAGAACATTGTGAGAAAAAGAAAAAAAAAACACTAGTATCTTTCTCCTTTTCCCACAATGTTTTCAAGACTTCTCACAATTGTTTAAATCTGGGACTGTAAGGTAAAAGGTAAAATGGTCCAAAAATACAGCCAATGGCTTACAATATAATAATATTGTGTGCCTGATAATGGTTAGAATAGCTAGTTTGAGTTATATGATCTCTGTATATATTTACCATGCATCAGCAACATGGCTCCAGCTGTCTCTGCAAAGTCTTGTAACTGTTCCAGAAATACCATTGTCTGAAACACAGCCAGATTATAAAGACAGTTGGAGGCAAAATCTAGTTAATCTACTTATTAAGTGTAATGTAATCCCAAAATAAACAAAAACTTAATGATCCTAGAAGGCCTATCTACAAGGGCCAACCCAAATCTTCTTTGATCTCGCTAGTAATTATTCTTTATTTTGCTATGAAAAAGTATTTAAAGTAACAACAGCTAAAACATCAATTCTCAAAATGAACACCATTCCAAGACACACAACCTCTTGCATTATCTTCATCGCTCTTGGTACCATTCTGTCCAGTAGGACTCTGGTGTAACTTGTCATTGATACAAAGATACATTAACAGGTTGCCAATTCACAAAGCATTATATCCACTTTACTGAAGAGGTTTATTCTTTAAAAGGTAACATAATATAAGCCTTGTCCAAAATAAAAGTATTTGAAGACAAGAATTCAAAAGTGGCTCAAATACTGGTATTTGTCTTTGATAGGGTAGAAAACATTGTGAGAAGAGGAGAAAATGGTGGTTACCAGTATTTTCTCTTTGTCTCACAATGTTTTTGAAAGGCTTCTTTGTAAAGTTGTTAAAACAGGAGATTGTGTGGTAAGGCTTCATAAATAAAATTTGTTTGAAAGCTTACCTGGTTAGTAAGTTCATGTACAGTTCCATCTCTTGGCATGTTGGACACTTTATCAGGGTCATTTTTTATGTTATCTATAAACTCTTCTAGAGCTTTGGCACCCTGAAATTAATATTTTAATATCAGCCATGCACTGGCAAAAGAGGGTTTAAGACATCTCTGTGATGCATGATACCAGGCAAGTCATCACATGACTACAGGTTGATAAAATCCATTTTGTCAAACAACCATGTGATACATGGGGTAGAATGGTTCTGGTACACACACAAAAATTGAGCAAAATAATTTTTACACTAATTTACAAACTGTTGAATATGTTGGTATTTCTTAGCGAAAAAAATTTATAGATTTTATTTATTGGGTTGGCTTAAAATTTTCACTTAATTTATATAACAGTTTATATGTTTTATAATAAAAATCGCCAAAAAATTAAGTCTTTACTCACAGTGCTTCCAAGAGTAGATAGAAGTGAAGCTAACTTTGCTCGAGTAGGTGCTTGGCAACCCTGAAAACAAACATGCACAATATACATGTATTAACCCTTTACCAAACAATCCCTTGTTCTTACGACCCTGAAAAAGAAGCCTGTTAAACACATTGTGGGAAAAGGAGAAATTTTCTACCCTGCTGGAATCGAATTTCAATTTTTGGGTTAGGTTTAATAAGTCGTGTAAAAGCGCTTTAAATTTCGACCAGTCTAAAATTTTAACATTTGGTAAAGAGTTAAACTATTCTTTAACTTTTTAATTCTAAAGCGCTTTAAAGCACCCCTCTATATACATACACATTAGATCTATAGCAATAACAGACAATTTTAATAAGTAAACTTACAATATCGAGTAACTGGAAGTTAATGTCAGTGTGAACAAAGCATGTCAAAAATAAAACATAAAAGGAATCAATCTTTTGGCAAATAATGACACAAGGGTGAGTTTTGTATTTACTTTTAAAGTGTGCAGCACAAATAGGACAAGAAATCAGAGAAACTTACCTCTAAATTACGGTCAAACTCTGGCTTGATAGACCGCAAGTGTTTGACAACAGGAAATATTGCAAGCACAGTGCTAAATTCACGTCGGCCAATATTTTTTCTAGAATGCGCTGCAAGTGTCTGAAAATACAGTGAATCACCAACATGTTACAAAAGCAATGGAAATCTTAGTATATACATTCCAACATACGAATTGTTCAAATCCTAACTATATGCATGCAAAGAGCAAACTAATAAAACTCTTTACCAAATGACAAAAGTTTGGACTTGTTCAAGTTCAAAGATTTGCAGACAACAAATTAAATGTAACTGAAAGGATGATTTTTGTTTTAGAAGGGGAAAAATCATCGTGGGAAAAGGAGAAAATGCTGATTACCAGCATATTCTCCTTTTCCCACAATATTTTTCATAAGGCTTCTTTAACCCATTACCACACAATCCCACAATGTTTTCTATCCTTCCCAGATCAATTTTCAAATTTTCAGTCACCTTTATTTTGTCGTCTGAAAATGCTTTCAATTTGAGCCAGTCTAAAATTTTCTCATGTGGTAATGAGTTAAAAGGGTTGTTAAAAGTCAGGATACTATTGTAAAGAGTTAAACCAAATGATTATTTGGCAGACACTACAATTCAAGATCGGACTGCACAGAACATGCATTGTGAGCTTGGATATAAATTGTTCAACAGGTTATAAGATATTCTAGCCACAACAGTCTGACAGAAGTTATATTACTGTCCTTTTGACCAATTTTTAAATAAGACCACCACATGTGGGTGCCAATACTCAGCTGCAGCTGCTCAATTTTCAACAAAAATTCTAGGCTGCAAAGGTGCATAATTGAGTAAAAAAAATACTCTGATACTTATATCAGCCCATGCGACATGGGTTCCATTTTGAGAGGTAATTAATTGTCCAATTTTGGAGTAAATATCTTCAGTAGTGATAGAGATGTCTGAGTTTTTGAACAATGACCATACAGAAGACGCTGGACACCAGAGCTACAACAATACCTCTATTTTCTTGCATAAAAAGTAATGCTAAGATGATACACTAATTTAACTAGCTTTGGTATACGAAGGTCCTGAAAGATATGACCCTTTCACACAGGTTCCCATGTTTAAACGACCCTGGCAAAGAATGGTGGAAACCAGCATTTTCCTCTGTTACGATAGTGATTGCTATTCATCAACAACAATTTCCATTATTTGAGCCGGCTTTTACTTGTTGTCTAAAAACGCTTTCAATTAAGGCAAGTCTAAAATCTTGTAATTTGGTGAAGACCTCATAAAATGAAAGCCTATCACTTCTCTTACCTCTCCTTCATTCACAACAGATTCCAGACCTTGTTGAACAACATTATCATACACAGACCTTTGGAACTTTTCTGGAATTATTTGGATCAGTAACTGCAACTCGCTCTGAAAAAAAAAAAAAAAAAAAAAATTTCAAGTGATAATGTTTTACAACAGTTTTACGAACAGAACATTACCACAACCTCTATTTCTGTGTAGTCAGATTAGGTGAAGTTGTGTGATGAGAAAAGAGGTGCATGTTTGACAAGACGAATCATCTAATCTGATGCAAACCTTTTGTTGTGTGGTACATTATTAACCCTTAACCGTACCACCTTGAGGAAATGGGCTTTTGAAAACATTGTGGGAAAAGGGAAAAATGATAGCATTCAGTATTTTTTCATTTTCCCACAATGTATTACATGCTATAATAGAAAAATTTCATCTTTTGTGTTACATTTGATTTGTCATCTGCAAAGGCATTTTAAATTTTGTTGAGTGGTAAAGGATTAACTCTGCTATAATAAATATAGAATGCAGTATTTATTTGTTTCTTTGTTTGTTTGCAAAGAGTTGTTCAATGCTACATTAGTATTTTAATCATACAAAGATAGAAGCTCATTTATTATGTGTTTTCTTGGTTTTCCAAATTCAAGGCTTTGTCTCTACATTTCTTTGCCAAGGTACCCTCAAACATTATCACTGGAACAACAGAGATTCAAACCAAAATTTCCCAAAGATAAATCTAATGTTTTAGCTCTTTACAAGGTGACCAAATCGCTGCTCATCTAAATTAACACCATTTGCAGAAGACAAATCCAATCGGGCTTACATAAAAAGGCTATCTCTGATAGGGAAGAGAACACTGTACAAAAGAGAGAAAATGCTGACAACCAGCATTTTCTCCATTTTCTACAATGTTTTCAAAAGCCTTTTTAGGGTCAGGTGAAAATAATTAATGGTCATTTGGTAAAGTTTTAACCACCATGCCACACAGCGAATGCCGTTTTTCATTTCATGCATTTCAGTTGTTTATCGAGAAATAATCATGTAACATTTTTCAATATTTAATGGTTGTGACAACTGATTTTATTTTCTAACTTATCAAGGCTGACAAAGTTGTTATCTATGTAAAGTGTGTGTGCCACTCAACCAGATGGAAATATGATGTAATTTACCCAACATTTCTTGCACTTTTCATAATGTTATAATGTGTTGTAATGCAGAGGGGTTATGGCACAGGGAATTACCAAAAAGATTTATACTAGGTTCTGATTTAAGTCCCCCTAAAAAGGGTAAGAGGCATGACATAAATAGAATATTTGTTGGGTTTTTTTTTTGTAAAAGACTGAAATTGATTTCATCTCATGAACATCATCAGCAATATTTTCATGTGTGGCTGTGCCACTTCTGAAAATATTACCAATGATGTTCACTCGATGAAATAGATTTCGATCTTACACTGAAAAAAAAAATCCTTTGTACAATACCTGCATCAATTTGAGAAGAGCTGTTAGTTCTGTTATATACACATCAATATCTACATCACATCCCTCCTCCTTAAAGGCCTCCGTTGTTGAACCTTGTCTCTTATGTCCTAAAAAGGTGGAATTGGATTTGTTTGTTTGAGTAGTGTTTTATGCTATTTTCAACATTATTTCAGTTATACAACTAAAGCCAGTGCAGTCTTATGGCAACTATTACCTTAGACAGATTATTGTATATCATATATTAAAGCATTTTACATAGAATAACAATCACATAGTCTCTGGTACATCATGGTAAATAAGCAGATCAAGACATACTTGTATACAATTTGGAAAGTGATAGGCAATTTTTTAGTTGTAGATAGAAACTGTTTTTTCACAGATTCCATTAGATTAACCTACTGTTTTCATGTGTGTCTGCTTCCAAAGGGTGCAATGGGCTCTGGTATTTTCAACAGATTTTCATACAAATGTAGATATTATAATGACGTAAAAAGGAGCCTGCTGTTTCCAAAGCCTCTATAGTAGCCCTAACAATTTTAAAAGTCAATCATAACTAACCTGGATCAAAGGGTGATTTCAGCAAAGCTGTAGATGCTTTTCTTGAAAAATTCCTAGAAAAGAAAATTATCAATTATCCATTGCAAAAACCAACATTTGTCCAATTTCATTGTAGTACAAGATACTACATGTCTAGTTTCTATGAGTTATAGCCAACTTTTTTGACATATCAAGATGCCATTTACTCTTTACTACACAATCCCAACTTTTAATGACTCCGAGAAAGAGGCCTATAGATACCAGCATCTTCTCCTTTCCCCATAACATTTTCTACCCTCAGAAATCATCATATTGAAAAAAGATTTAAGTTGTTGTCTGCAGGTGCTCTGAATTTGGTCCAGTCCCAAAATTTGTCTTTTGGTAAAGAAGGACTTGTTACAAATGAGTCATGCTTGATGAAAGAGGGTTCAATGCTTATGCAAAGTGTATTGAATGGGGTCAGCCTGTGTAGTCTGCATTGTGTGATTGGAGTTGAAACTTTTTAATACTGGTCAATTTTCTGCATATTGAAGGAACCGTCTACCTCATGTTTGAGTAGGCTGTTAGAAAAATGGAATGGATTTTATGGATCTTTAACTACATGATAACTTCCTTGGTACCAGACATCTGGAGATACATACAACCTCCTTTTCTAAGGGTATGACTTATTAGTTTATCAAAGAGTTATTGAAACAGTTATTGAAACACTTACAAATCCTCTGAATAAGTAAGTCATTTGTATTTTTGCAGACAGTGCAGATAAAGATCAGACTACACAGAACATGAATATGAATGTGACTACACAGTCAGGAAAAAAAAGGTTTTTTTCAAGCCCTGAAGGTTATCAATTTGATTTATTTACCAACTTAACTCATTACCAAACGATAGTATTTTAGGCCTGTCCAAATCAAAGGCATTTGCAGACAACAAAATAAAAGTGACTGAAAATTAAAATTTTGTTTGGTGAAGTTTAGAAAACATTGTGGGAATACAAGAAAATGCTGGTTACCAGCATTTTCTACTTTTCCCATAATGTTTTCTGAAGGCTTCTTTCTCAGGGTCATCAAAAGTAGGGATCGTGGGGTAATGGGTTAAGGAATAACAAAAATATTCAAAGATTACAGAACACCCTCTGAAGCCATGTTTTCTCACATATTACCATATAAACAAGTAATTTGAAAAAAAGGTCCTGACAAGGACCACTGCAGAAAGGTATTAATGAATTCTGAACACAGTGTTTGAGAGGACACATCATAAAATAAGCCACATCCACTGCTACAGTAAACTTTGTCACATGAAGCATGTTTAATGCATCTTGAAGGACTAGCTTTTCACATAAAGTTGCATCTCCAAAAAGTATCAACCCAGCTCAGCCTGTACAGTCTGCGCAGGCTAATCTGGGTGGAAACTGTTTACTATTGACAAATTCAAAGGACCATCCTACCTCATGATTAACTCCACAGACAAACTGGATTTTAAGGATCCATAATTATGTTATGACTCCCTTGGTATAATGCATCACAGAGATGTATTAAACCCCTTTTAACAAGATTGCAGCTTATATAGATGCCATCACACATTCTAAAATCCTACATAGCCCTTTACCAACATATTCCATGTTTTTATCACCTTATGGAAGAATGTTTTTAAAAACATTGTTGAAAGAGGACAACACACTTATAACCAGCATTTATTTATTTTTTTTTCATGAGGCTTTTAGCTCCTCCAATAACAAGTTCAAACATTTGAAACACATTTATGGAATCATCTGAATATGCTTTTAACCCTTTACCAAACAATCCCTGGTTTTTACGACCCTGAGATAGAAGCCTTTTAAAAACATTGTGGGAAAAGGAGAAAATATTGGTAACCAGCATTTTCTCCTTTTCCCACAATGTTTTCTACCTTGTTCGAAACGAATTTCAATATTTGAGTTATATTTATTTTGTCATCTGTAAGTGCTTTCAATTTGGACTGGTCTAAAATTTTGTCGTTTGGTAAAGAATTAAGTAAGCAAGTCTAAAATGTTGGTGTCTAATAAAGAGTCAAGAACTATATAGGCAAAATTTTAATCAATGGACTTACGCAAATTTCTTAATGCTTTTCCTTCCCGGTGTTTCCTTGTTTCTGTTAAACTTTCCAATCTGAAAGTTGTAAGTTTCATCATCATATTTGACAATTAAATTCAGTCCAGGGCAATCCCTCAAACAAACCCAAGTCATGTATTTTATCAACCACTGTTCCTGGAGTTTCTATTACCAGTTCTTTGCACAACATCCTTCCCGTGAAACAATAATCAGCAGTAAAACAGAAATAAATACTGTTGCAATAAATAGCATCATTCAGTGGCAAGAAATTGGTCAAGTTCGGAATTTGAACCTGTAACCCCCTGCTCTCAAGGCCTGTCCACTACTGACTGTGCTACTATGGCTCATGACAATAAATGTTCATGCAAAGGATTCAAGTTAAAAATGACTGTCCGGCTATTTTCAATTCATGTCACCTTCTTTATCTATGTAAGACAAGTATTTACCTGTTTACCACACAACAAAGTCTAAGACTTTTCGAGAATTAAAACTGGATGGAAGACAAATTGAATGTAACTCAAATTATGCAAATGTCTGTGAAAAGAACATGAAACTCTCTTGATTCTGTTTTCTTGACCAATGATAAAATGGGAAAAAGAAACCCAGATGTGTAATGCTTTTGAGAACTTCAAAAATTTCCTGAATTCTATTAAAGAATCCCTAAGATTGAGACCTCATAATTCTTAACCTGATAACCCTTTACTCCATAGATACTCATTTTTACACATTGCTTGTAGGAGCCTTTGGAAAACATTGGCAAAAGGTGAAATTGCCTGTGACGAGCAATTTCACCTTTTGTCACAATGTTTTCTATGCTATAAAAAGGTGCCATATACACATAAGGAACGGCTTTATCCTTGCTATTATTTAGGGTCAATAAGAGATGCCATAGAAATGCCTTATGGAGTAAAGGGTTAAACAGAGCCCTCAGTGAAAACACTCAATGTATAAACATTGTATATACATAAGACTAAGAATGTTCTTAAGAATGGTTGGTGAATATGGACCCTAGAATTTCATAATTCTTAAACTCAGCCCTCAATGAAAACACCCAATGTGTGAACAAGTCAAAAATTTCCTTACCAAGGCTGGGGAGTGAGGAGCTGTAAGCCCCATTCCAGTACCACCACTAGCTGACTTCAGATGTTCTTTAAGCCTGTAAATACATTTACAACTACATGAATATATGTCAAATTACATACAGAAAAGTGTATTCCTTGACCCTTAATGCTTTTTGACACAATCCCTGATTTTACAGATCCAAAGGAAAAAGCCTTTTGGAAACATAGTGGGAAAAGGAGAAAATGCTTATAACCAGCATTTTATCCTTTTCTCACAACGTTTTCCACTCTTCCAGAGTTGAGTTCCAATTCTTGAGTTATGTTTATTTTGTTGTCTACAGATGCTTTCAATTCGAACCAGTCTAAGAATTTGTTGTTTGGTAAAGAGTTAAGGACATTTTCTGACTACAATGAGACCAAGATTACTGGGGGTGCTTTTTGTCTGCAGTGTTTTAGCAAAACATACAGTATAGATCAAAGATCATACAGCATGTTTTGTGGAGTCTGATCTTGATCTACACTGGCCACATATGATACTGCATGGTACGATAAAATAATTCAAAACACAATCATATTAATTCTTTACTAAACAATCTCGAGTTTTTATGACTGTGAGAAAGGGGCCTTTTGAAAACATTGTGGGAAAAAGACAAAATGCTGGTAACCAGCATTTTTCTATTTCCCACAATGTTTTCCAGCCATCCCATAACAAGTCAATTTTGAGTCACATTAATTTTGTGCAGATGCTTTCTATTTGGACCACTCTAAAATTTTTTTGTTAAGTAAAGAGTTAACTTCGAACTTTACAACAGCAAAAAAAAAAGACCCCTGAATGTAGAAGACAAAACTCTGCTGAGCTTACAAATAAATAAGTCATGCTCTGGAAACAGGGGGCTTCATGCACCTCTATGATCCATGATACTATGCAAGTCATCACATTATTATGGATCCATAAAATCCGTTTTGTCTGACAATTGACTGATTTATGAGGTAAACTGGTCCTTTGACATACAGGTCTGACAATTCACGAAAATTTTCAGCACAGGTCAGCTTGTGTGGACTTCGCAGGCTGATCTGGGTTCATACTTTTTGCAGATGCACTAAGCCTCTTTTAACTCTTTATCAAACAACAAAATAATAGCCTGATTCAAATTGAAAGCATATGCAAATGACAAAATGAATGAGACTAAAAAATTGAAATTCCTTTTGGGAATGGTAGAAAACATTGTGGGAAAAGGAGATGCTGGTTACCAGCATTTTCTCCTTTTCCCACAATGTTTTCCGAAGGCTTCCTTCTCAAGGTCGTCAAAAGTTGGACTGTGTGGTAAAGAGTTAAATAGAGCATGGCTCAATTATTTGAGTTATATGTACTTGTTCTATAAGTCCCCCTTTACAGTGCTGATAATACCACAAATTTGAAGTTATGGTACTGACAAGAGAAAATTGTCATGAGAATGTCTTGGGCAATGATAATGCTTTGATGATACCTCTGGTTATCTACGAAGACAACCAAACTAAAAATGGAACACAAAATGTGGTAAATAAATAACCAATGAAAAGAACTCTGCATCTGCGTGCAAATGCTCTGCTGCTCTTCCATGATTTTCAGTGAAAATTCTAAGTTAAATAAAGGGGGCATAAAATCTAAAAAAAAAAAAGAAATTTAACCTTCTTGTATAGTCCACAACTTATCTAAGTCCGAAGTAAATGTCTTCAGTCCTAATAGAGATATTACAGAACATCACCGTTTTCACGAAATGATAACAACAAAGACTACAACAGGGCTATGGCAACACCTCTGCAATTTCTTTAAGCAAAAAGAAAATGGTTTACTATTAAACAAACAAACCCTGTCAAAGATTTTATCAGTATACTGGATCGCATAGTTATGTAATCTTTCATAAATTCTGTATTATTTCCATTTACAACAAGCCAGCGACTGATCTCACTCAAGTCTTCAACGATTTTCTCAGGCAGCTGTTCCATTGTAACTTCTTGCTCTGTTGTTAATCCTGCAATTATTTCAATGTTTTTATTCTTTACTAACTCTTTACTAAATGACAAAATTTTAAAATTGTCCAGCTTTAACCCTTTACCCTATAAGGAATTTCTATGGTATCTCTAACTGACCCTAAATAACAGCAAGGATGAAGCCGTTTCTTATGTGTATATGACACCTTTTGATAGTTTTCCAAAGGCTCCTACAGGCAATGCGTAGAAATGAGTATCTATGGAGTACAGGGTTTATGCATTTGCAGATTAGAAATAAAATGTTGCTCAAATGAGGAATTTTTTTATGGAAGGGAAGAAAAAGAATTGTGGAAAAAGAAGAAAATGGAAAAGAAGAAAATGCTAGTTACTACATTTTTCTCCTTTTCCCTCAGTGTTTCAATACTATTTTCAAAACCCAAGGATCATTAAAAGTCAGGATTATTTGGAACCTGTTTAAATGTAACAGGTTCACATATGTGTATTCCTATTCTAAAACAATCCTTTACCAAACAATATTGAGTTTGAAGGATCCCATGAGATGAACTATTTTGAATAACTGGGGGGAAGGGGGAAGTGAGAAGAAACTGCCTAGAATCTAATTTTTTTTGCAATATTTTCATAAACTTTGTAACATTTTACCCAAAGGTTGTCAAAACAGAAATTGTTTGATAAAAGGATAGGGATCTTATATTAGCTCTTATAGAAATAGATTATTTCTTTACCACACAATCCTGAGCTTTAATGACCCTGTAGGACAAAGCTCTTGAAAACATTGTGGGAGGAGAAAATGCTGGTAACCAGTATTTTCTCTTTCCACAATGTTTTGTTCCTTGTCACAGCCAGAAATCATCATTGGAGCTACAATAATTTAACATCTGTAAATGCTTTCAATTTAATTAAACCCAATATTGTGTCTTTTGGTAAAGAATTTGTTTTACACTGCAACAAGGCTTCATGATCAACTAAGACCCAAACAAAGCTTGTAATTCTTTAACAAATAAAAAAAAAATATACATGTCCAAATTGAAAGTATTTGCAGAAAACAAAACAGATGTGACTCATACATAGAAATTTGTTTTAAAAAGGGTAGAAATATTGTGGGAAAAGGAGAAAATGCTGGTTACCATCATTTTCTACTTTTGCCACAATATTTTATCACGGCTTTCTTTCTTAGGGCCATTTACAGTCAGGATTGTGTGGTAAATGATTAAGCCAGATTATCATTCTCACACTGTGGAACAAACGAAAAATTTCTTTCATAAGTTTTACCCTCCTCTCCAGCAACCATATCCATAATCATTACAGGGGGTACAGGGCGTCCATGTCGAGCAAGTAAAGTGTGAAACTCCATCTGCAAACAGTCGTTACCTTGTTCAAATACTGCAGCCTACAAAAGAGAAATACGAGTACAGTATCAAATCAATGTTGATAATCTTTATGTGGTACTGTACCCTCACTTTTATATGCCATGTTCATTTGATCTGACAATGCATTTACCTTTGCTTTATTCCAAGACACTCCAAAGACAAACCTAGATTTCAACAACTAATAGTAGCAATTATGGACCTGTTAAGTGTTACAATTAACTGATTTAATGAATAGAGGTTTAAGTCACTTTCAACATCATTTCTGTTATAACACCGTTACAGCTGGTTGGTTGGTTGTATTGGGGTTTAACGCCCCTTTAACAGCTAAGGTCATATCATGGTGATTGGTGACGCATATATGTTTCCTAGCTTTCTCACACCAGTACCAACACAACTTTCTTTCCAAAGCCTTTCTCACATGCTTCAGCAGGGGTGAGAGGCAAAGATTCGCCGGAAAGAAAGTCGGCCTCAACTGGGTATCAAACTCAAAACCACCAGGTCATGAGTCTGACACGCTCACCACTGAGTCGCCTGGGCTGGCCATTACAGCTTACTTACTCATGTGTGTCTTGTGTTTCACTAGTATCAGACTAGAAATGAGCTGTGCCTTGCCAAAGGATACTTCTACCAAAAACCAGGCTTAAAATAGGAACAAACCAGGGCTTTAACCCATTACCACACAATCCCTACTTTTGACGCGAGAAAGCAACCTTTAGAATACATTGTGGGAAAAGGAGAAAATGCTGGTAACCAGCATTTTCTCCTTTTCCCACAATGTTTTCTATCCTTTACAAAACAAATTTCAAATTTTCAATCACTTTTATTATGTCATCTGCAAATGCTTTCGATTTGGACTAGCCTAAAATTTTGTCGTTTGGTAATGAGTTAAGGGATAAAGTCTGATACTTTCACCAATGAGCAATGCAGGACCCAAAGTTATTAAAACTAATACAATCACCAAGATTTCGAAGCAAATGCTACTATAAATATTTAACAGCTAAAAGGGAGCTATGTGTGCTGTATGCTTCAGGTAAGTGCTCCTTTTTTCACACAGTTTTCCAAATTTGTTAGTTACTGGGTGTTAACGTTATATTTTGAAAAATGCTTGACTAAGCATGTTGATCTAACATCTCCCCTAGAAGACAGTATTAACTCTTTACCACACAATCCCGACTTTAATGACCCTGAGAAAGAAAGCTTTCGAAAACATTGTGAGAAAAGGAAGAAAGTGCTGGTAACCAGCATTTTCTCCTTTTCCTACAATGTTTTCTACCCTTCCCAAATAAAATTCCAATTTTTGATTCACATTTAATTTGTCGTCTGCAAATGCTTTCAATTTGGACCAGTCCAAAATTCTGTAATTTGGTAAAGAGTTAAAGATACCAATTTACTCATTTTAGACGAATGAAGAAATGTGTTTAAATCAATGGATCATAAATCAATGAATCAGAAATATCTATGACTCCAAAAAATGAAAACAAGTTTCAGATTTGTTTGATTTGAAATTAATCTTCGTTGAGAGAAAATTACAACAGGTCAGAATGGTAATCACTGGGTGAATATGTTAGAAGAGCCATTTTACATACCCTACCTAAAAATAGAAGGCTAGACCACTTGTTGTTTCATCACTGGAAATTGTGCACTTGTCTATTTGTAAAACCATGCCTTTTCCCCTTATTTCAGTAATCGAAAAAAACCAAATATTAGCATGCACATAGGAAATTTACATTTCTACTGTCTTTAAAATCATTCCCCTGCACTCTTGGTATATAATCCTGAGGTAAATTCCTGTTGGGTTCTTGAGAAATAGACTGGTGCAACAAAAGACATGTGTAGTGTATCTCTGCTTAATTTTCTTGCCAGCTACATGATTATGCCAGACAGTTATGTTTAAAGCACCATAGTTTACTTACTACATCTCTGAGTTCTACTGTATTCTGGTTATGCTTCTTGAAGTATTTAAGAGCTTCCATGATTTTGTCCATTTGCCTCAAGTAACCATCTAAACCATGAACTTCAGGTCTGAAAAAAATTACAGTTTTCTGCAACAAGTTTGGAATCAAAAAGAATTCAGATACCTTACCTTAGAATAACTCCTTCTTGACATAAAGGGTTTGATTCTTTACTAAAAAACAGAATTTGAGACTGGCGAAGACTGAAAGTATTTGTAAATGACAAATTAAATTTAGCTAAAAAAATTAGGCATGTCTCCCGTTGGGTCCAAAAAATTCTATGAAAAAGAGTAAATATAATGTTTTCCATAAAGCCTTGTGTCTGTGATGCTAGCCAATTTTTTTCTGCCTATTCTTTATGAAATTTGAATGAACCCATTCAAAGGTGGGGGTCATTATGGTCCTGTTGTTTCTAATTTCCTTTTCACATGATCCCATGATTTCACAAGCCTGAAGAAAAATGGTTTTGGAAAACATAGTGGGAAAAGAGAAAATATTTATGAATGTTTTTTTCTCTTTTTCCAGCTTGATTATAGCCTATTTCAGTATGCCATCTACTAATGCATTAACTGGACAAGTCTAAATTTACTAATAATTGATATTTCTGTGTACAAACCCATCTTTTATCATCATTTCTGCCTCCTGAGATATATGATAATATCCCAGCACATGATCCAATGTTGTCATTGTTTTATCTATATCTGTTCATATTGTTAAGGAAAAAAGAAAAAAGCACAGTGAAAGTAATACAATATTTTACAGGAAAATCTTGTAACTCCTGCAGACAACATTGTGATTCAGCTGCTTTTTGCAAACAAAACTGAAGATATCATCACAGCTAGGTTACTACCGGTATTTGTGTCACTGCTGCCATGACAAAAGTTCAACAGTTAACTCATTACCAAACGACTAAATTTTAGGTTTGTCCAAATCAACAGCATTTGCAGACGACAAAATAAAAGTGATTGAAAATTTGAAATTTGTTTTGTGAAGGGTAGAAAACATTGTGGGAAAAGGAGGAAAGGCTGGTTACCAGCATTTTCTCCTTTTCCCACAATGGTTTCTGAAGGCTTCTTTCTCAGGGTCGCAAAAGTAGTGACTGTGTGGTAAAGGGTTAAAGACTTTCAGAAAGAAATCTTTTGAAACATAGTGGGAAAAGTAGAAAATGGTTGTAACCAGCATATAGTTTTTATGTAGATAAAGAATTAAAGGTGGCCCTTCAGATTTTGGGATGAAAATTTTACAAAAAATAAAAAAAAATCAACCTTATACTCCCAAAGCCTTTTAATTTTCATTCATAAAACCCCGGTAGTTGAAACCATCCAACAACAAGAGAAATTAGACATTTACTACCACCCAGGTAGAAAACGAAGGGAAACATGTTCTATTTTTACATGGGCATGTTTGTTATGTCATGGAATTTAAGCATCATTAGTCATGTGCCAGTCACTTGATATTCCAACAATGCTTTTTAGCTTTCTGGCGCTCTATCTAAACTTACCTTCAGTCCAGAACTATATAGCCTTTAAGAGACGCCACTAATTTCTTTTCTGTAATTTTGTGATTCTTAATTATTAATGAACTGTATTGTTTTTTCATATATATTTCAGTGATATATATATAATATATTTTAATTTGGCAAGACATGAAAAATCTAAATACTCACCTTTAAGTCAGTCACTACCCCTAATGACAAAAGGATACTCTCCTGTCTCCGTCGTAGATTCTCTGTCTCATTGTACACAGGGACGATAGTTTGTTCCAACTTTCTAAGTCTGTTTTCAAAACTGCTGAGGATTCCAAGCATGTTTTCTGTGTTTGTGTTACTTTTCCTCAGTGTATCTTTGAGTAGAGATAGATTATTCATTTCCTAGAAAAAAATGACTAGTTATAGTATTAAAGAGATAAAGCTTCAACATGCATCCTCGGATACCCCGGGGTCTCCCTATTTGCTACGCTACATTGACCCTGGGACAATTGACTAATAAAACTTTGAATCAGCCGCCGAAAATCGATACAAAACGTCATAGCGTACACCGACTTGCCCATCACAAAATGATGATGGAACCAATGAAAAGCCAGCATTTGGCCAGCGGTAAAGCGAGGGAAATTCAATTAATTGTCCCAGGGGTTGATGTAGCGTAGCAAATAGGGAGACCCCAGGGTATCCGAGGATGGATAAAATGTTATACTTACCAAAATTGAAAGCAACTGTAGACAAATGAAGCTGTGGCGCAAATGATAGGATTCATTTTTGGCAGAAGCAGAAAGCATTGTGGGCAAATGCTGGTTACCAGCATTTTCTCACCTTTTTAAAAGCCCAATCAACCACAATTGTTAAAACTTGAAACATGAGTTAAAAAGTTAACCCTTTACCAAACAATCCCTGCTTTTGACAACACTGAGGTAGAAGCCTCTTGCAAACCTTCAAAGCAACTTCATCAAACATGTCTGGAATTAATATGATTTTACCTGAATCTTTTGGAACAGCTGTTCGCGGCAAAATTCCCTATTACAGCTAATAAAATAGACATGGATCATTAGATAAATGATTAATCTTTACAAAAAGCTGATGTTAGTTAATATCTAAATCTTACCTTTGTGCAAATCTTTACTTTTCAACGTAAATAACTGTTGACCTACTTCATCAGATATTAAAACATGGTGATATCATCAATGCGCATGTCTCAGCAGAAATTGCAGTATCTCTGACACAATAAAGGACAGTTCATTTGGAAATTCCACTTTTGCCAAAGGCACCTTGTACGAAAGTGGTCATTAGGATTAGAAAACCAGACTAAACAAAATTCAAATTCTGTTGAGTGCGCATGTCTATTTTACAGAAATAGCCATGTAAGTTGTTTACTTATTACACTGTATTTATTTACATAGGGATAAAAGTTAAATTTCCATTGAGTTCATTGGTATTCTGCAGCACAATTCAAGTGATGTTAAACATTTATCATTTATCTAAAGATCCATGCCCACTTTATTAGCTGTCATTGGAAGTTTTGTCGCACAGAGCCATTTGAAAATCGTATAAATTCCAGATGTCTTTAAAGAGCGCTGCTTTGAAGGTTTGCGGAGACCATTAACAAAAATTGTATCGCAGCCAAACTTCAGACTGAAGGTACAGCACCACCCATCTGATCAACACTTTTCGAGCTTACCTTCTCTAATTTTGAGTCTATTTCTGACTTCAGCAGACTTATGTCTTCCATGTTAAATCTGTCCGACATGCTGATGCTGCAATACAAAAGACTTTAGTGGGAATTAACGCAGGTTCAGGAAGCTTTAAATTGCAAACAGTTTACATTCTGTTCAGATTGTTCAGTCGAACTATGGACTGTCGCGATCGTAAATGTTGGGAGTGTGAAGAAGGCTTTAAGTTGAAGAAAAAGCAATCATTACTGGGATTCAGACTTAAAGACACTGAGTGAACTGAATACATTTCATCAGAAAATGAGAGCAGAAACAAGACACCCCCCCCCCCAATGGTCGTAACTGGTTGAAGTGACGCTTTACGGTCTACAACGATGCTGCACAGAAAAGAAATAAAACGCTTCTAAATAAACACAGAGCCATTGCTGATCTCTGAATAATTGAATTCCATACTGTCATTTCAACACCTAAAAAGAAAATAACTGCTAACAATGGGGAGGCGTTCAATCAACACCACGAAAAGTGGGAAATATATGAATCCTACAGATCAAGCAAGTAAGTGTATCAAATTTCGGATAAGATAAATGTCCGACTTAGTTGCTAAAGCCGAAGTTGGTTCTTTGTAAAATACCAGAGAATTCAGGAGATTAAAACTTATTTTCATATGAAATTAAAACAAAGTAATGATTTGGTAACGATTCATAGATAGAAGAATGCTACCTTCAGTCTGGGGGTGTCTGCTCCGATGCTATTTTTGTGACTGGTCTTCGCTAACACCTTCATATCAGCCATTCATTAAACGCTTATGGAAAAAATACGATTTTACCCGCATCTCTTCGAACGGCTCAATGCAACAAAATTTCCAATGACAGCTAATAAAATGGGCATGGATCGTTAGATAAATGATTAATCTTTAAGAGCACTAAAAACATGCTCCAAAATACCCATTAAATCAATGGGAATTTACCTTTTTTCTCAACGTAAATAAATCCAGCGTAATGTGTAAACAACTAACACGGCGACTTCCGTTAGTCAGGCATGCGCACTCAACGGAATTTGAATTTTGTACAGTCTGGTTCCCTAACCCTATACAGTCAAGTTTGATCAAGGTGCGTTTGTTTACAGCAAAATTCGCAACTAAACCGTCCAGTAGCGTGTCAGAGATACTGCTATTTCTGCCGAGACATGCGCATTGAAAAGATCACCATGTTTTGATTTCTGGTGAAGTAGGTCAACGGTTATTTACGTTGAAAAGTACAGATTTGCACAAAGGTAAGAGTTGGATATTAACTAACACCAGTTTTTTTGTAAAGGTTAATCATTTATCTAACGATCCATGCCCATTTTATTAGCTGTCATTGGAAATTTTGTCGCATTGAGCCGTTCGAAAAGGTGCGGGTAAAATCATATTTTTTCCATAAGCGTTTAATGAATGGCTGATATGAAGGTGTTAGTGAAGACCAGTCACAAAAATAGCATCGGAGCAGACACCTTAAGACTGAAGGTAGAAGAATGCAAGCATGATATAAAAGTTTAAATATAATGAAGTAAATCACAGGAATTTTACATTCTATAACAGGGATCAAGCTAGCCCAGAAAAATAGGGAGAAGTGACTTCTCCCTCCTGAGAATTCAGGGAGAAGTTTTGTGGAGCAAGGGAGTTAAGTTTTTTCGCAAACCGAAATTCTGCATCGGACAACAAAATTTTAGCCTGGCTCAAGTTGAACGCGGTTTGTCTTCCATGGAATAGAAAACATTGTAAGATAAGAAGAAAATGTTGATTACAATCATTTTCTTATTTTTCCACAATGTTTTCAAAGACCTTCTTCCTCAAATGCTTAAAAAGTTGTGACTGTGTATTAATGGGAAAAGGAAATCTATGTGTATCTTGAGATATGTTTAAGATAACTTGCTTTATTTTTCTTAAAAACATGCTGCAGGTACTCATTTAAACAGCCTAAGGCTGTTACAATAAGTGCCCGAAACATCAACTTCTGTTGAAGAATAAAAAAAAAAATCTCCAAAGTTATTAATTTTAGATAGGATTTTTATCTTTCACAATGGTTTACTCAGTTGATTTTCTTCCATTCCATCACTCCTTTTATTCTAAAGAAAGACAAAGGATGATTATTATTCTATTTTCCAACACAATAGCCTCGAGTGTCTGTATTCTGTGATGATAAGGAAACAAATTGATGAAATTAAGAATTGAGACCAGACTATGAGCTAAAAATTACTTGCCTTCAAAAAACAATCATTTCCGGTCACTTTCATATCAAAAGAATAACTTCGATAACTATTTTCGTGTTCAATGTGCAAAAATAAAGAGCATAGGCCTACCGTAGGCCTTCTATTGCAAACATGGCATGACCTAATTCCGGTAGCTCGGTAGGCCTAGTATTTACAGCAGAAAGTCGATGATCTTTGTATTTTTTGAGAAGGAACACGACTTAAAATCAAGAAAAGAATAACGTAGATTTCTTGAACATGTGATAATTAGTTTATTTTTTGGCTCATTTATCTTGTATTTGTCATCAATTTAAGGACACTCACGGAACGAGGACACACGACGATATAATCGTCTTGAACTTGGTTTTTGACATTGATATGCTAGATTAGTCTCGGTTTCGTCGTAATCATCGGTTAACAAACAAACGATGAGAAAAACGTTACTAGTCGTCAATTTAATCCTAAAGTTTTGTCGATCAAAGTTACTCAGCAATTTACCAACACATTCTCGTACACGTATGCAGCGACGATACTGAAAAACGCTGAGATTTGCCTCTGATAAGATTCATAACTTCAGCTGCCTCCCGACAGTAACAGGTGTATTAGTCTATATCTTGGCAGTGTCCCAAACAAATAAACTGACCAGTTGGCTAACAAGTTCAGTAAGCGTGACTGAGTGTGTTTTGGCGAGTTTTTACATTGAGTGCAGGCATACATGTCAAAATATGCTAATGAATCGAATGTAGACATCGCCATGCCGCCATCTCCATCAGTCTGACATAATTTTCACGCAATATTTATCGAGAACCAATCAGCAATCAAGAACGAAATTTAGTCGCCGCCCATATTTGTAAAGCCACGCCTTGTTTCTTATTATGTCACAATCTTTAACTACCTTTACACGGTGTGTATATAGCGACAACCACCCGCAGTGATCTTGCTCTAATTATCGATTTTCACACATGGCAATGGATTACATAACAATAGTTAATTGATAATGAATGAAAAGTGATTGTAAAGTTTCGACAGGTCAGGCAGGCACCCTTTTTTTTATCACTTTCATACACGGAACTTGAATTGTGTTGCTTTTAGTCCAAAATTTTTGGGCGAAGTTTATTTCGCCCGCCTGTCGAAAAAAGGCGAAGTCGAGCGCGTTTCGGCGACAACTTCGCCCGAATCGTCTAGATCCTTGAACCTTGTATAACCAAAAATAAATGATAAAATATGAGAAAAAAATCTCCCCAATAAAATATAAACACAAGGAATACGACATCTCAATTGCCGGCACCAGCACAGGACAGCCTTTCCCACCCAAAATCACTCACGAAACAAACATTGATCATAATTTCCTTTAGCCCCTAGCGATAGACAACACAAAAATGTACCTGCGACATACGGTGATACTGTACCTCAGTAGACATGTTTAAACGGAGATACAGTAGATTCCGCTTATTTGCAAGTCCTATTTGTCAGAGAAAATATTGCCAATAAGCGGTCGGCCCGATAATCCGATGGCTCTTTTCAGACTGGAAGTCAAACCAGAGTTGCAGACGATCGTTTCATTCTAATGACAGACGTTCAGCTCTTGCATCCCGATCATTTGATTAATGTTCATAACTTTTTAAATATATGTATTTCAAACTGAACAAGTTTTAAAAAAATCATTTGTTTGCTTACTTTATTTACCTATCAAGTGCACAAAGCACCAGAAACGATCCTGGCTGTTAGCCATGGTGATGCAAAATGTTTGACATAAAATTCAACACTAACTTTCTGTCAACACAGGTTTCGACGCATATCTCCAGTTTCCGGTTATCTAACATTCACTCCATGTGTACATGTTCATTCTTACACAACATGATCATGTACTGTGCACCTGTATAAACCCGGACTCGCCACCTGTTAGGTTGAATGGGTGGGTAAATTTTGTGTGACGTCATAGACTGATTGCTGCGCAGACGATTCTATTTTAACGCATCAATTTAGGCCATACCATTCAAAGCAGACCTAAATAAGAAACGGTTTTCTGTGTTTTTCACAGTTTACATTCAGTACACCTTACTTTCATGCCTGTAGTCAAATTGTTTGTCACAAATTGGATTATCAAGGAGACACTAACAAAAAGTTAAGTTTTTTTTCCCCAGCGTGTAATTATCTGAACGGTAATAGGTTATTTTGATCGGTCTTTCTTGTAACAGGTAAAGTGCCGAATTTGTCTGCAGTTGCTTTCGGGGAGCGTAGATAAAGATCGGACTGCACAGAATATGTAGTCTGATCATAGAACATCTATGTTCGTTTTTTTCCGAGTTATACCAAGACAAGATTTAAGTACATGTAGTCATCTTTTCGCCAATTTTCCTGCCCTAAAATTACCATTTTATTAATCAGTGCTCTTGGTGGTGGATGTACAGCCTGGTACCTGAAATCTCGCGTAACCGTCCAATAGTTTGAAAATCGGCAACCAGTGAAGCTACACATTCAGAATGTCGGCCATTTGCAGATGTTTTGTAACCGCTATTACACTTTCTTAAATGAAAAGAATAACATGAAATACGCCAAGAATTTTTATCTTTAATGATTAAATTATGAAAATGGATCATGTCGGACTCGTCGTTTGTATACTGCTACATTAGTTTTTAATCTGCGATTCTCTTTACGCATTGAAATTCGACTTTTATCTTTTTGAGTAACCTTTTTTTTTTTTCCCGGACAGATTGAAATTTTTGCTGTCTTATTCCACGGAATTGCTAATAAAGACTTGGAATTTCGAATCATGTGCTAATTTTTTGTTGCAAAAAACCGAAATGTTCTATTTACGGGATCCCGATTAAGCGTTGAAATTTACGTTGTCTAAATAGGAAATGGATCAGTGCTGGACCAAATCTTGCAAATAACCGAAAATCCCGATAAACAGGGTTGCGATTAAGTGGAATCCACTGTATCCGTCATGTTTTACAATTTTTTTTTGACAATTTTGATCTATCGAAGAGGCCATTCGCTGACGTCACTTGATTTCCATGAATGCTCCAATACGGCTTAAATCTAAAGAGTTACCTTGTTTGATGGGGGATTTCCCAATTCACAAGACTCAAATATCTTTTCTTTAAAAAGGAATGCGGTCAAATACTTTTCTTAGTTACTTCTAGAAAAGTCTTAAGTATCATGTGATTTCCATAAATATGTCTAAAAAACGTAAATAAACAATAGTAAGAAGTAATACGAAAATATTGCAGGATACACTTCTTTGGAATCCCGTGACGTCAGTGAATGGCCTCCTTGATGGATTAAGTTATTTTTCTTCCTTTTTTTTTTTTTTCTTGGAATCTGCCATGTATATTTAAGTAATTTATTTCTGTTAACAGGAAAAGAAGCTAGAAAAAGAGAACTGAAAAAGGTAACAGCTGTTAATTGTATCTGTTTACATTATATTACATGTATTAGTTTGTTCAAAATGTTCATTCACTTAAGACTTACCAAATAACTACAATTGAAGGTATTTACAGACTACAAAATAAATGTGGCTAAACTGATGGGGTTTGTCACAGAAAGATTAGAAAATAGAGGAAAATACTAATTACCAGCTTTTTCTCCTTTTTTTTTATGGTAGATTTGAAAAGCTGTCTTCCTCAGGTATTTCAATACCATAGGAAACACCGGCTTTGGAACATGCAGTCTGATCTTAGACTTAAAATTGTAGTTTGCTATTCTTTGAAAAAAATATTTGAACTCGTTACCTTCTGGAAAAAGAAATTGCAACTGGTGACTTTGGTGACTTTGAAGATGTCCTTCTAAAATATGAATATGCAGTATAGATGAAGATAAAATTATGCCAAAATATGCCAAAATATTGTGGAAAAGAAGAAATTGCCTGTTGGAAGTAAGTTCTCTTCCATTTGCAGCAATGTTCCTAGAAGTGGTCTACTCACAGACAAGTCTGTATGCATGTGTGAGGTATAAAGGAAAGAATGAGGCATGGAAACTTAATTCTATGTGTTTTGGACAAGTTTTTTGTTGGACATAATACATTTTGTAAGTTTCAAGAAACCAATTATATTGATTTAGTCCATATAATGATGTATCTCCAATTTGAATATTGAAGATGTGGTATAAAACCCAAATAGGAAACAGTTAACTTTATTTAAATTTGTTTGATTTTAATATACCAACTGTATTCGTTTCTTTTCCTTTACAGAATAAGAAACAGCGTATGATGGTGAGAACAGCAGTGTTGAAAGGCAAAGATCCACTTAAGCTGCTGGAAGAAATGGAAATTATTGATCAGATGGGTATATATAAAATCTATTTATGTTTTTCTCTCATGCAATAATGATGGCTATAATCCCATGAAGAATTAACTCTTTACTAAACAACAACATTTTAGACTTGTCCAAATTCAAAGCATTTTCAGACTACAAAATTAACATGGCTCAAAAATCAAAATTTGATTCCAGCAAAAAAGAAAACATTGCAGGAAAAAGGAGAAAATGTTGGTTACCAGAATTTTCTCCTTTTCCTAAAATGTTTTCAAAAGGATTCTTTCACAGTGTCATTAAAAGTCGCGATAGTGTGGTAAAGAGTTAACCCATTACCACACAATCCCTACTTTTGACGCCCCTGAGAAAGAAGCCTTTTGAAAACACTGTAGGAAAAGGAGAAAATGCTGGTAACCAGCATTTTCTCCTTTTCCCACAGTGTTTTCTACCCTTCCCAGAACAAATTTCAATTTTTCAGTCACATTTATTTTGTCGTCTGCAAATGCTTTCAATTTGGACCAGTCTAAAATTTTCTCGTGTGGTAAAGAGTTAATTGGAAGACTCCTCCAACTCACATCTATGTACCAAATGACCGTGGCTGCCTCATGTATCATAAAACAACATACATGTTGATATATACTCTTCAGTGTGTCTGTTGAATTTATGACAGAAATAGTCTGAATATATTCACCATTTGTACAGGTACTTAAGTTACAAGTACTGCCATTTCTTTTGATAATAATACATGTACATGTATTACCAAATTTGCAGGTCACTCAGCCAAATAGTTTTATCAAATATCCTTTCAGAATATGGATGACATGCACTTAAATATAAATGATAATTATTAACCAAGTTTATATACATAAATGCAGCATGTAGTTTCCCCTTTTTGCCACCTTGTTTTCCAAAAATTGTCTGTCTCTGTTTATCAGCATTATCTCTCAATGCCCTCTACCCCCCAAAAAATCCACACATCTTTTTAACCCATTACCACACAATCCCTACTTTTGACGCCCCTGAGAAAGAAGCCTTTAGAAAACATTATGAGAAAAGGAGAAAATGCTGGTAACCAGCTACCCTTCACAAAACAAATTTCCAATTTTCAGTCAGTTTTATTTTGTCGTCTGCAAATGCTTTCAAATTGGACCAGTCTAAAATATTGTCGTTTGGTTGTCATCTGCAAATGTTTCAAATCGGGCTAGTCTAAAATTTTGTAAAGATTTAGCTGTACATGCATTTCCATAAAGTGCTTTCATGCAAAGTTTTTTTGCCTTGTCAAAGTAAAAGAAAGAATTGGAGATCTAAATTATTGTCATGCATAGCACTTCTTCATCTTCCTCAGAGTTTGATCCAATAGAAGCACCCAAGCTAAATGAAAAAGTGCTGAAGGATAAAAGGAAAAAGTTGAAAGAAACATTTACCAGGGTCATGAGACTATATGTAAGTTCTGTGCTATTTACTTTAGTGTTATGGGGGTAGATTGTTTTAGTGTTATGGGGGTGGATTGGTTTTTTTTTAGAGGATTTTGTTTTTTTGGCTGAAATTGAAAACTGATAATTGTCCAAGTTTTTGATCTGCTAGAAATTGTGTACGAGTCAGAGCCATGATCTGTTTGAAATTGGTTTTAATGAATTTGCAAAAAGTATCGATCCAGGTCAGTCTATGAGTTCCATGCAAGCCGACCAGGGTCAAACCTTTTTGTTATTCGTCACTTTTCTTCATTTCAAAGAATTATGCTACCTGATGATTCAGTTATTCGACAAAATTGATTTTATGGATCCTTGCTTCGTATCATGCATCATGTAGATGCTTTAACCCATTACAACACAATCCCTACTTTTGACAACCCTGAGATAGAAGCCTGTAGAAAACATTGTAGGAAAAGCAGAAAATGCTGGTAACCAGCATTTTCTCCTTTTCCCACAATGTTTTCTACCCTTCATATAACAAATTTCAAATTTTCTGTCACTTTTATCTTTTCATCAGCAAACGCTTTCGATTTGGACAAATCTAAAATTTTGTCATTTGGTAATGAGTTAAACCCTCTTATGAAGGGGCATTTTCCTCTCCTATTTAGTGAATTACACCTCTGTCTTGGTTAACTATCTATGGTGTCAGGTAGAATTGTCATGAAGACCAAAGGCGCATTATCTCTGTGTTCTGCTAAGTTAGGAAATCTGGAACATTGTCTAATTGAATTTGAAAAAAATGTCCTATGATTATACCATCAGATTGGAATTTTTCCCTGTCAAAGGGAATCCACTATTAGCTTGTAGTGGTTTTATTTTTATTTAAAAATATGCTCTGCATCTGCAACTTTAAGATCAAATTTGCTCCTTGCCTAAGAAATCTTTGGCAAAGCATTGTTATCTCTGGAAATAAATTTGTGGCAGACAATATTAAAAAAATCCTTGCAGCAAAGGTGTGAAGTACTATTACCACACAATCCCTATTTCTGAGCACCCTGAGAAACAAGTCTGTGGAAAACATTGTGGGAAAAGGAGAAAATGTTGGTAACCAGCATTTTCTCCTTTTCCCACAATGCTTTCTTCCCTTCACAAAACAAATTTCAAACTTTCAGTCATTTTAATTTTGTCGTCTGCAAATGTTTTTGATCTGGACAAGCATAAAATACATGTATAGTCTTTCAGTAATGAGTTAAAAGTGATATGGAGTTCAGTGATGCACCCATGTGTTTCCTGGCTTTCTCACACCAGTACTGAATGTTGAATGAAAGAAATGATGCTTTTATCTATTCTTTATTATAATTTCAAGACTCATACAACAGCTTTAAATTTTATAGGAAAAAGAAAATCCAGAGTATTCAAAAGAACTGAAAAAAGCAGAAATTGAATATGAACGTAAAAGAGAACGACTACAAGTTCACTACGGTAAGGAATCTTTGTAGGCCAAGCTGCTGTTTATCAATGAATGTGTTGTGCTATGGCTTGCATTACTATCTCCCTTTGTCTCTGGCTTACAACAGAATTTTAGACTATACCAAATTCAAAGTTATAGCTAGTGACCAATTTAATGTGGCATATTTGAGGGTGCAAACATTATGAGGAAAGGAGAAAATGCTTGTTACCAGCATTGTCTCCATTTCCCACAATATTTTCAAAAGTTTTCTTCATCAATGTTATATTATTACTTGATTGTATGGTGAAAGGTTGTTGAGTGCAAATGGAATGAGGTTTGCAAATTTGTAGTGTGTTTGAATAGGTATATAAGACAAGGCTGAAGCATCTCTGTTGAATTGTAGAATGCCTGTGTTATTGATTACATTAGGTGCCCCAAGTATGCACCTTTATCATATTTGTGTGGCTTACCTCATTCACCCTATGATGGGATTTGTTTGTTATAGTATTTGACTGTCGCACTAATCGGTCAACTCATTAGTGTACTGGCCTTAAAAAGCATTAATACTATACTATGGAAAGTACTTTCATAAAAACAATTTCTTGTTTCTTTTTGTCTTTCCCTGTTTGATTTCTTTCAACCTTGTTTTACAAACATTTTTGACAAATATTTTTTTGTTATTTTCTTTTATAAATTCCCTTTTCTTTCCTCATGTCTATTTCTTCCCATTTGTTAAATTTTTGTATTGTATGACTATTATGTATAATGATATGTGAAGGAATTTTAGAAAAAGAAAAGATTTGTTTTCTTTTCTTTCAGAACAAGTAAAAATTGCAGAAAGAGTACAGTTACATGATATTCCATTGCCGGAAATGCCGGCTGATACAGGTAAGTTTGTGAGAAAAATCCATTAACCTTGTACCTGGAGCGTGGAATTCATAAATAGTCATGTTCAACTTTTACAATTTTACTGAAGGATAAGTCAATATTTTCTTCTTACTTTTTTGCAAACATGTAAAAATTTCAATTAAGTTGAAAAATTACTCATTTGTCTTGCGCCAATGATGAACAATGCTGTCGAGTTTACTTTGATGGAAAGTCCCAAATACCGGAGCTAAATCTCTTCATTTACTCTCTTATGTAGTGTCATGGTGTGATAATTTTTTAAATTTTGTATGCTACTACTTGGGAAAAGTTCAGACACAGTATTGATATGCAATATTTATTTCTATTTCTGTAGTGCATATGGAGATAAGTAAATTTATAATTGACTCTGGAAGATCAAAATAATCAAATGTTTCTGGATCAGAAACATCCGAAAAAATGTAACTGAAAATCTGAGGTAGATAGATATTGTAATCCTAAACAAAACTGATCATCCCAGAAAAGTTTTCTTACCAAATTTATGTGGTAAGAGAAGGAGGAAGCATCTGATGTCATATATATAGTGCTGTGAGTAGAAATTTCCTGACCTTATCAACACTGTCTTCTTCAGTCTTGATTACAGGTAGGTCAAATTGAAGCTTCGTGCAGAAAAGACATTTCGTTCCAGTTATCACAAGTCGAGTTTGACTCTTAGAGAGATGAAAAGTGAAACAGTTGATAGAAATGTTGTTTTATTTTATTCTAGGAATTGGTATAAGTAGACATAATTGATAGGTTTTATACTTGCAATGTTTTTAATTCAGGGATTTCTTTAATTTTGTCATCTGGTACTGAGTTAAACAGGGAAACAAGTCGTTAAGATTTAAAGAGAACTCTGATGAGTACAGATATGTACAGTATAAAAAAACACCTCTGTGGAATCTAAAGTTTCTGTACAAAACTTCTGCTCTTGTTAGGCTGGTACCACATTTGAAGACTATTCCAAATTCTACTCCTCTCTCAAATTTGAAGACCTAGCCATGTGATTGGCTGAGACATTCTTTTTCAGCTGATCTGATAGCTAGGTCTTTGAATTTAGAATTAGAACAATATTGGGAGGAAAAAGGCTTTTGGTGAATTTAGCCCATAACCCTTTACCACACAATGACGACTTTTGAAAAATGCCCCTGGGGAAGAAGCCTTTTGAAAACATTGCGGGAAAAGGAGAAAATGCTGGTAACCAGCATTTTCTCCTTTTCCCACAAAGTTTTCTACCCTATCAAAGCAAAATTGCACCATTTGAGCCACTTTTAAGTTGTTGTCTGCAAATTTTGCTGTGTGGTAAAGGGTTAATTGGCCCCAGATTTTCTGTTTCTTTCTAGCCCCAGCCATGATACCTTTACCTGTGGACATACCATTACCACACCAGACAAAGGGGATTCTGAAAAAGACTTCAGCCTATAGGAAAGTATATAAGCTTACACCCTTTTTAGGATGGGCTCTGTCAGCATTGATTTTCTTTGGGGTTAGTCTATGGGGTTTTCTTCATTTTTATCCCCCAAGTAAACCAATACTTTCCAATAAGCTAACATTAACCCTTGACTACACAGTGTTGTATTGGTTGTAAGTGTTTTCTGCATATTGAATACATGTAAAACATTGCATTTGGAGAGAAAGCTTGATTCATCAGCCATTGATAATAACATTTTTAGTCTGAGTTTCAATAAGTAACAACATTTCTGGTTGGCTCAACCATTCTGGCATAACGCTTTACCTCACAATTCTGATTTTCAACAATCCTGAAAGGGAAGGCCTTTGAAAACATTTTGGGAAAAGGAGAAAGTGCTGGTTACCAGCATTTTCTCCTTTTCCCACAGTGTTTTCAAAAGGCCTCCTTCTCAGGGGCGTCAAAACTAGGGATTGTGTGGTAATGAGTTAATCGTTAATTAAGCTACATTCCATTTATTGTCTGTAAATGCTTTCACTTTGGACATGTCCTAAAATTTTCCATTTGATGAAGGGTTATTGATTTACATACAGGTTAGAAAGACATAATTATGGGAATCAGGCTGTCTCTCCATCTGTCTGTCTGTCCATAGAGACAAGTCTGTTTCCTCTTTATATTGTGTTCAACCAAACTCTCTGACATTCAAATGGAAGTCTATGGTTTGGGATCTTGTACCCCTGCTATTTTCATTTCATCAATGCTCTGGCAAAAGGGTGTTTAATGCATGATACCAAGCAAGTCATCACATCATTATCGATCTTTGAAATCCACTTTGTATAATGACTGTCTGAGTCATGAGGTATACCAGCCCTTTGACTAAGAGAAATTGACCATTAGCAAAAAGTTCTGAAAGGGTCATCCGACTGCAAGGCTTACCTGGGTTGATACTTTTTGCAGATGCATTAAGCCCCCTTTTCAAAGAGGATGTCTCCTTTTGAATGGTCAGTTATCATACAATTTATAGCCCATTAAATTCTTTCCTGATTCAATAACAAGGTAATTAGGCAACCAGTTTGGAAAGGGGATGGAAAAGGGGTAACAGTTGTAGGTTTAAATTACAGTAGTTCACTGCATAAGAAATAAGATTTTGGCTTTGGAATTTAAAATACCCTTCATATTGCACTTGTGTTATCATTTTATGGTGTAAAATTTGAATTTTGGGAGAAGTGGTTCATTTTGCTTTTTAAAAAGTGAAGATCAATTTACATAGAAATAAAACATAGTCTTATGATTTTAACAAAGTTCAAATGAATATCTCAAAATTTTTAATCACTAAACATACACTAATGAATATGTATACAGGTCAAAGTGCAGTATGAGGGAGTTTTTTTCTCTCTTCAGTGGAACATGTCATTTAAATGTCTTTGTTGATTTTTGTTTACAGTGATCCATATAGTATAACTCCAGCAGCCCCACCATTAATAGAAAGAAAGAAAAGGAAGCCCCCTGGCCCCCCTCCCGGACCCCCGCCAGATTTAAGTGACAGCGAACCAGAGGAGGATGTGTATGACCCTGAAGAAGGTCAAATTATAATACATGACCACTCTAAGCCTTTACTACAGTACTGACCTTTGATGACCCCAAGGAAGGAGGTCTTTTAAAACATTGTGGGAAAAGGAGAAAATGCTTGTTAAAAAAAGCATTTTCTCCTGTTACCACAAATACGTTCAATTTGGACAAATCTGAAATTTGTAATTGGAGTCCTTCAATACAGACAGATGATCTTTTGTACCATGCTGCAAATTAGAGACTAGAAGACAAATTAGTCATGATTATTGAATTGGTATTCACCCATTTTACCCATATATTTCATGGATGTGTTTGTGCAATGATCAGTTTGTTTGTCATCTTGTTTCATTGAAATTGGATATGTGGAAGGTGTCATCTTTGATCCCAATGGGTCAGGATTTTAAGGTCATGTTGTCTTACAGCCTCATGGTACCTAAAGTTTGTGAAAACATTAATGTCATTTCATCATGTCTTGTTCCCCTGTAGCAAGTTGAATTCTTAAAACTTTGTATACTTTTCTCCTGTAAGTCCACAAGACTTAGACTTATGAATTATAATTTCAGTGTCAGAATATGACACAAATTATTGTATTACATAGGCCCAAGATAAGAGTGCTATTTCTGTTCAGTCGGAACTTGAATTTTACCCATTTGAACTGATCTGTATCGTTCTGTATTGTTAGGCAATTAATTGTAAGTTTTAGGACAAATGTGATAATAATTGCATTTTCCTGTCCATACAGGTATAGAGCATGTTGTTGGTACAGTTGAAGTAGATGCCCATCCTGATGAAATGGAAACAGATATACCACCTCCGCCTGGAGAGGAAGTTATTCCATTACCAGAGACAAAGCCAGGTATGTATATATGACCCATGTTACGTGGAAAGGGGTCTGAATGCATTTGCAAAAAGTATTGACCCAGATCAGCCTGTGTTGTCTGCGCATGTTGACCTTGGCTAAAACCTTTTGCTTTTGGTCAATTTTTGCATTTCAAAGGATTAGTTTACTTCATTACATTGGTTTTGGTCTCATAATTCTGTGATAATTTGCTTGGTACAATGCATCAAAATGCTTTAAGCCTGAGTTTGTGATAACATTGATTAGCTATCTATGAAGCAGAAGGTGTAAAACATGCTCTGTGTATGTAATTAAGTCAGTCAAACAGTTGGTATGTCAGTAACTGACATTAGTATACTGCATTTTTGTACAACAATAAGCCGACACTTGTTTGAGCATTATTTTTTTGACTTGGTTTGGATATTTACCATATAAAGTAGAAGATTCTCGAAGTAATATTGCCAAGAGATCAAAGGTGATGGAAATTGTTATGTCAGCATAACTCAAGTATCAGTAATGAACCCATTACCACACAATCCCTACTTTTGACACCGCGGAGAAAGAAGTCTTTTGAAAACACTGTGGGAAAAGGAGAAAATGCTGGTAACCAGCATTTTCTTCTTTTCCCGCAGTGTCTTCTACCCTACTGGAAATAAATTTCAATTTTTGAGTTACGTTTATTTTGTCGTCTGCAAGGGCTTCCAATTTGGACCAGTCTAAATCTTTGTTGTTTGGTAAAGAGTTAACCCTTGTAGAGGTAAATATATGAGCCATGCTCTAGGAAAATGGGTCTTACTGCATCTCTGTGATCCATGATACCAGGAAAGCCATTGTATAGTTATGAACCTTTAAAATCCATTTAGTGTTAAAACCAACTAAATCAAGAGGTACACCAGTCCTTGGGCATGCAGAAAATTAATTATCAGCGAAAAGCATCAGCCTGGGTCAGCCTTTTTCACACAGTGTGGCTCAAATGAATAGGAAATTCACTCTTAGTACTTAAGAAGCATATAATTACATGTGCAAAGCCTATCTTTTTCAGGATAGCAACCAAAAAGGTGGACAGTGTTGATCCACCTGCAAATTGTTTTATATAAATGAGCCTGAATATAGCCTGCCACATATGAAAGGGGTAATCGGACATTTGCCTAAAGTTTGGCCTGGGATTAGCGTGCGCAGTCAGTGCAGGCTAAATCCAGACTACACTTTCGGCTACTATATAATTTTCTAATTCATGCAAGTCTATTGCAGTCTATTGTCTATTATAGACACAAAAAGTGGTCTTGAATGAGCCTGCTTAGACTTTGCGGGTTTATCCAAGACAACACTTTTCGTATATCTGAATGCCCCTTTTTCATGTGTTGCAAGGCATATGGTATGATAATCCGATAGCTATGCACAATTTTTGTTCAAAAGAGTGAATTATTGACATATTTTTATCTCCTGCAAAACGCTGAAGGACATTGTTGTGGTGATGGCCATCTGCCTGTCTGTTTGTTTGTCCTTTTATCTGCATATTCATTATTTCTGTTCCTTCTTTTCTTGGGGAAAAGAGAACATTTTCTCCTTTTTCCACAATGTTTTCTACCCTTCCTAAATTAAATTTCGATTTCATAGTCACATTTATTTTGTTTTCTGCAAATGCTTTCAATTTGGACCAGTCTATAAATCTGTCGTTTGGTAATGAGTTGAGGATGATCAAAATTTAATTTTGATATTTTTTCCACATTAAATTATAGCACCTAAAGAATTGACAGTTCCCAAAGAAAGTAAAAAGAAGAAGATACGATTTGTTGATGACGGAACTCATGACCCAGATAAAGAAGAGAAAGATACAAGATTGAAATACGGGAAACAGAAGAAGCCTGGCATGACCATGTTACAAAGGAGGATGCTGGAGATGGCCGGACAGGAAGTGCCTGATGCTGTAGAAGAGGAGGAAGAGGGGGAAGATGACAAAGATGAAAGACGAAGTTCATCCAGTTCTGATTCAGAGGATGATGAGGAATTCAGAAAGATGAGACAGAGAAGTCGGGTTTGTTATTTTATTTGATTTTTGATTTTATTATTATCATTTTCAAATTTATTTGACTCGTTTATGACCTGTTGCACCTTGCAGTGGAATGCTTTTGAGAGCATTGTTGCAAAAAAAAATTGTGTGTAATGACTGTGTATTCCTTCCTAGAATATAACTCTTTTGAATTTTCTAAGTAGCTGGTACTTATAGAACAATGTAGTGACACAGATATTACTCTTTACCTCACAATACTATGTTTACATAACCCTGATGGTGAAGTCTTTTAAAAACATTCAGGAAAAAGGAGAACATGCCTATTGATAGTACCCTATCAATATTTGAGATACATAATATTTTTCATCTGAAATCAATATTTGAGATACATAATATTTGAGATACATAATATTTGTCATCTGCAAATGCTTTCTATCAAACTTGGGTAAAGTCCTTTGGTCTACTTTCTTTTGGAAGGCTGATGGTAGGCAACTAAGTTCATCCCTTTGTAAGGCTGTAAACTGTTTCTAGGAGGTTTGTATGGGAAAGCAGCCAGTGGCTTGCAGAGAATAAGAAGTAAAGAAAGCCTTCTTCCTTAAGGTCATAAAAACATAGGATAATTTGTTCAGTGGTTAAATGCCAGGTCCCGGTAGCTCAGTCGGTAGTGTACAGGACTTGAGAACAGGGAGTCGTGAGTTTGACCACCGGCTCGGCCAATTTCTCTCCAAGGATTGATTATAGTCATTGCAACAGGATTCATTTCTCTCCCACCTCTGATCATTGTTTGGATAATGGTTATGTGGGAAAGCAGCCAGTGGCTTGAAAAGAAAATTTTGTGGAGTACTGGTAAAAGAGACTCCAGGAATGCATGGATATGTGCACTGGCTGCCGTGATATGACTGAAATAATGTTAAAAGCGGCGTTAAATACCATGCAATCAATCAATCAGTCATTGGTTAAAGGTTAACTCTTCTCCACACAAACCAAAGTTCTGAAGACTTGAAGGACAAAAGCTTTTTAAAAGCAATGTGGGAAAAGGAGAAAATGCTGGTAACCAGCACTTTTTCCTGAAGTGTGGTAAAGGGTTAATCCATTTTAGTAATGCACTCTAGAAAGTAGTTTTGACTCTGCCTAGGCTGACCTGTGTTAAAATTTTCTCTGTAAATTTTCTGCATGTCAAAGTACTGTCTACCCCATTATTTAATTAGTTGTCTGACAGAATTGATTTTATTGATTCAAATATCAATTAATGGTTTTCCTTATCTCTTTACAAAATTCTAGACTGGTCCAAATCAAAAGCATCTGCAGACAACAAATTAAATCTTGTTAATATGATAGTTTCAGACTTTGATATGGTAGAAAACATTGTGGGAAAAGGAGAAAATGCTGGTTAGCAGCATTTTCTCCTTTTCCCACATTTTTTATGAGCTTCTTTCTCAGGATCATTAAAAGTTGGAATTGTGTGGTAAAGAGTGATGTAAAATATCATGGAGATTCATTAAAACCCTTTTGCCAGAGCATGGCTCATTTGTTAATTTTGGATAACTTCAGGAGAGTGATTCTAGTAGTGAATCAGAAGGGGAGACTTTTGCGGAGCACAAAGACGAGAGTTCTGATGATGAAGAGGACAGAATAAATGACGAGAGAGATAATCAGAATTCCAAGGAGTCATCCAGTGCACCCATGCCACCAAGACCATTGTTACCCCCTGGGCCACCCCCAGGGGCCCCAGCAAACTTACCACCTGGTATGCCACCAGGTAAGCTATGATGCCACCAAATTTTCTTTGTACACTGCTGATATCTCTTAGCTATTGTCACTAAGGTTATTAGTACTTCATACCTAAAAACTGAATCATGAGAGGAGTGACAAATTTTATGATACACCAGTGAGCAATTAATAAATGAAATAGTCAAACTTAGTTAAACCTTTACCAGATGACCAAATTTTAGCCTTGTCCAAATTGAAAGCATTTGCAGACAATTTCAGATTGGCTCTAATGGTGCAATTTTTCTTTGATAGGGTAGAAACATTGTGGAAAAAGGAGAAAATGCTGATTACCAGCATTTTCTCCTTTTCCCATGATATTTTCTAAAGGCTTCTTCCCTATGGTCATTAAAAGTCGGCATTTGTGGTAAACGGTTAAAGAAAATTAAGTCTAAAGAAGAGACTTTCATCTACTCTGTCTGCTAAAGCAACTGTAATTTCTTTGGCCATGTGGTTAAGGCATTCCCTAACAGAACTGGAGATTAAAAGTTTTAGGTCAGATTAGAAATGTAAGACAACTTGGTTACCTTGCCAGTTATTAAAGGACAAATTTTTATACTGGACCCAATTGAAAGCAATTACAGACAACAAAATAAATGTGACTGAAAAATTGAAATTTGGTTTGGACAGGGTAGAAAACATTGTGGTAACAGGAGAAAATTCTGGTAACCAGCATTTTCTCCTTTTCCCACAGTGTTTTTTCAAAAGCCTTCTTTCTCAGGGACGTCAAAAGCCTGGATTTTGTGGTAAAGAGTTTAACCCTTACAAAACAATCCTGACTTTCAACAACTTCGATGAAAAAGGCCTAAGTCTGTTGAAAACACTGCTTGAAAAGGAGAAAATGCAAGTATCCTGGTTAGGGTTTTGGGGAGGCAAATTGCTGCAAGAATGTTTTCTTAACTCTTGAACAAACATTTCTTTATTAAAATGACAAAGAGAAAGCAGATTTT
Organism: Tridacna crocea; assembly: GCA_943736015.1. Classification (NCBI taxonomy): domain Eukaryota; kingdom Metazoa; phylum Mollusca; class Bivalvia; order Cardiida; family Cardiidae; genus Tridacna; species Tridacna crocea. The sequence continues at coordinate 18,396,148 of OX031056.1, read as the reverse complement.
TGAAAACATTGCAGGAAAGGAGAAATACTGGTAACCACATTTTTTCTTCCCTTTCAAATACAGCCTCCATCATTTGAGTCACATTTGAAAGGTGGTTTTCAAACGCGGTCAGTTTGGAATAGTTTGAAAATTTTGTTGTTTGGTCCAGAATCAAATAGGATATATATATCAGATATTGGCTTGTCCTTCTGTAACCATTTTAGACTTTAAATCAGTGACAAAATTTTAGACTTGTCTGGATTCAAAGTATTTGTAGATGACAAAAAGAATGATATTTAAATGATAGATTTGTATCATATAATGTAGAGAACATTGTGAGAAGCTGAGAAAATACCAAGTTATCAGTTCATTTTGTAGGATTTGTTTTCAGACATCTTTTAACTCTTTACTCAACAATCCCGACTTTTTACGACCCTCAGGAAGAAACCTTTTGAAAACATTGTGGGAAAAGGAGGAAAATGCTGGTAACCAGCATTTTCTCCTTTTCCCACAATGTTTTCTGCCCTTTCCAATACAAACTTGAAATTTTCAGTCACTCTTATTTTGTCATCTGCAAATGCTTCCAATTTGCACCAGCCTAAAATTTTGATGTTTGGTAAAGAGTTGAATAAGAGTTATTAACATTGAGGATTGTGGGTAAATGGTCAATGAATAAAGCATTTACTTCACTTTATCTAGCGTAGTTTTGATAGACACAAAAACGATTTACATACATGATTGTGTATCTTTAATTTGATTGCAGGACCACCCCCAGGTGCTCCTCCCATGATGGTACGTCCTCCTCCATTACGAGGTGCACCCCCAGGAGCCCCACCGGGTGCCCCTCCAAGGATGATGCGACCAGGACCTCCCCCTGGAAGACCAGGATTACCCCCAGGACCACCACCTGGGCTACCCCCAAATATCAGGCTTCCCCCAAGACTTCCTTCTGGAGTACCACCAGGTATGTGGGTAGATCTAGCTATGTCTTGATATACAGAATTTTTAACTATTTTATTTACCATGTGATAAATAAATTACATTTTCTAAAAGGCTACAGATACAGTTCGGCTACTAGATCAAGAAACAGTTCGGTCACAATCCAAAATAAAGCTGTTTAGACTGGTCCAAATTGAAAGCTTTTGCAGACGTAACTCAAAAGTTGACAGTTGTTTCCAGCAAGATAGAAAACATTGTGGGGAAAGGAGAAAATGCTGGTTACCAGCATTGCCTCTTTTTCCCACAATGTTTTCAAAAGGCTTCTGTCTCAGGGTCATAAAAACCAGGGTGTGGGAAAGAAAGGATAGGTAAAAGAGATCAATGATGTAAATTTTTGTTTGGTTTCCAAGCATGGCCAATTTCTTTTCCAAGGATTAATGATGGTCATTGCTATAGGATTCTTTATTCTTTCATGGCTGAACATTGCTTTGCTGATGATAACATAAGAAAGCAGCCAGTGGTGTTGAAAGAGTATTGTGCAAAGCACTGGTATAAAAAAAACTCCAGAGAGCATTAATAGTTGCACTAGCTCCTGCAATATTTATGAAGTTGTATCGGAAATGGCTTTAAATGCCATAGATAATGAAGCTGAAAATATTTTAGGAGGTTTCATTCAAAGACATTGCATGTTGGATCAGAACTTTTAGATGTTGCTCTCATTTTACAGGTATGCCTCCCCCAAGACTGTTACGGCCTCCTGGCGGAGGCCCTCCAGGTATGCCCCCTCCAGGGCTACACCCTCCCCCAGGGATGAATCCATCACAGCAGAACCCAAATGTTCTGAGTGCTCCACCAAGTATTACAAAACTACCACAAAAGGTAAGTACCTTTGTTAACTTTTCAGCATTAACCTTTCACCACACAATGAAGACTTGTAACGACCCTGGGGAAGAAGCCTTTTGAAAACATTATTGGAAAAGGAGAAAATGCTGGTAACCAGCATTTTTCTCCTTTTCCCACAATGTTTTCTACCCTATCAACGAAAAATTGCACCATTTGAGCCACATTAAAATTGTTTGCAAATGGTTTTAATTTGGACATGGGTAAATTTTTTTCATCTGGTAAAGGGTTAATAAACCAAAAAAAATTATAAGTTCTGCATAGAAATAAGTCCCATAGGATCACAATCTCAAGGTTACTCTAGTCTAGATTTTCAGCAAAGTAGACAGTGTAGATCAGTGTTCAGGCTGCATGTGTTGTACAGCCTGATCTTAATCCAGAGAGGCTGCAAAGGCAACTTAGTTGTGAAACGGTTAATTGAAATTTGAAGGGTAAATAAAAGTCCATTCATGTGTATGTTGTGTTTATTCAAAGAAGCTGCATCATTTTAACCTGGAAATGATGATGTTAACCCTTTACTCCATAGATGCTCATTTTGACATATCAACAACAGACAGCATTTGAAAACATTGTGGGAAAAGGAGAAATTGCTCGTGATGAGCAATTTCTCCTTTTCCCACAATGTTTTCCACTCAATCAGATGTTTGTATCCTCATTTGTCAATATTTTTGACATCATATCTTTATTTGCTGCTGAAATGGAAGAGCCTCAAATTGGCATATCAGGTGAAAGGTTAAATGGTTTTTGATCATGGAACTGTTTTATTTGATGTGTGCCCTTTGAAAAGGGGGTTTTATGCATCTGCAAACACCATAAACACAGATCAGCCTGTGAAGTGCATGCAGGTTGACATGGGCTAAAACTTTTTGCATTTTGGTGTATTTTCTCCATGTCAATGGACCTCTCCATTGAGCCCCAGTAATGTAATCAGTCGTGTACAGAACTTGAGAACATTGGGTAACTGGTTCACTGCCAAGCTAGGCCAGTTTCTTTTCAAGAATTGATGATAGCCATTGTGACAAGATTCATTCCCCTCTCACCACTGACCATTGTTTTGGCAGCGGTTATCTGGAAAAGCAGCCAGGGGCTCGGAAAGAAGATTGTGCAGAGTACTAGTTAAAGGAACTCCAAGAAAGCATGGATAGGTCACTATTGGCTGATGGATATAGCTGGAATATTGTTGAAAATGGCCCTAAATACCATACAATTGATCAATCAATCAACTAAAGACCACTCTGCCTCGTGAATCAGTCTGTCATTAGACAAAATGGATTTTTTCGATCCCTGACTATGGGATTATCTATTTACCAAATGACAGAATTTTAGACAGGTCGAAATTGAAAGCACCTGCAGACAATAAAAATAAATGTAACTCCAAAATTTAAATTTGTTTCCAGCAGGGTAGAAAATATTATGGGAAAAGGAGAAAGGAGAAAATGCTGCTTACTAGCATTTCTTCTTGTCCAACAATGTTTTCAAAAGGCTTCTATCTCAGGGTCGTAAAAACCAGGGGTTGTTTGGTAAAGGGGGGTCATTAAAACAATGGATTATATTGTAAAGAAGTATACCAAATTGTATAAAGGCTTAAAATGTATGAATTGCAATGGAAATGTTTTTGTAATAGCATTATACATTGGGAATGTTCATTTGTTATAGAATGTTCAGATGTTAAGTGTGCTATAAGTTTATGTTCATATATTCAAGGCCCCTACAGAAGAGAAGAAAGATGGCGCCACAATATCAGCCAAACCACAGATCAAGAATGTTTTGGGCGATGTTACAAGATTTACACCAACTGCTCTCAAGGTCAAGAGGTCAACAAAAGACAGCAAGGTTAAAAAGCCAGGTATGTGTGGGCTCTAGTGTTTTGTAAAACAAGGGAGTTTGCATTAAGTCTTTACCACTCAGCAAATTTTTGGACAAGTCTAAATTCAAATTAATTGCAGACGACAAGATAAACATAACTCAAAAATTGAAATTTGATTTTGGAAGGGTAGAAAACATTGTGGGAAAAGGAGAAAATGCTGGTTATGCTTTCTTTCTTAAAGTTTTTAAAAGGCAGGGCTGTGTGGTAAAGAGTTAAACTCCACAACTTATAATGTGGGTGGCTTCTACTGCCTCTATCCTTCCCCAATGTCACATTTACCCAGCTGATTGGCATCCCTTCCTCCCCCTCCCTTAGCCTCATCTCCCTCTCCTTGGTGTTTGCCCTGGTGGCTTCTGCTTCCCCTCCCTTCTCTCCCTCCCCTCCATACCTACCCCCGACCTGCCCATTTCCCTCAAACACAACAAACTCCCCTCCCCCCACAAATCCTCTGTCATTTTGATTTTTGATTTGCTGGGGCAGTGTTGCTTAAAAAGGATTTCTTGAAAAGTAGGTTGTGCTGTTGAATTGGCATGGGGGGTAATTGTATGTCTCTAAGAATGTGAATTTTTAGTTTAAACAAATTTATTTTACAAAATTTACATCGATTGAGAAACAAGTTCTTCCACCTTAGACTAATCTCTCTCAATTCTGCTTCCTGGGAACTACATCAGTACTCATGCTGAATCTGTGGGCCTATGAAATATCCCAAAGTTGATACCCGCCCCTGGGTATCGAACTCAGGATCTTTAGGTTATGAGGCTGATGCTCTACCTCATGACCACGGACACCACATCAACTCAATCTTACTGACCCTGATGAAATTTGCTTTGCAATCATCATTTTAAAGAGAAAATGCTGGTTCCCAGCATTTTCATCTTTTTTCGACAATGGTTTTAAATGTACCAGAAATAAGAGCTATTGTTGAAGCCATATAGATTTTGTCGTCTGCAAGTGCTTTGAAAATAGATAAGTCTAAACCATGGTCGTCTGTTATAGAGTTTCAATGGAGCACCATGTTTTCTGGACAGAAGGGTGTGGACTATCTGTAAAAAAGTGAAAAATTTGAGGATGCAGCCTATTAGAAGAAGCGGCTTATATGTTAATTTTATTTTTCTAAATGATCTCATAGTGTGGCCTGTCATACTGAAAATATGTGGAAACCAGTTTACGTTGCCCCAAGTGGGCGCTATTTTGGTTAACGCTCCCCATAAGTATTTTTATGAACACCTATACCTACCTTTAATTGATAGATGAATTGATGTGCTTGCACTCTTATAATTATATTAAAACTGGTGACTAAATTTTATTTTAACACCTGTTGATTTACGATGTTGATTTGTAACAATTTGTGGTTGACTGTGAATGTTATTAAAGGTGTTTGATTAATCAAACTGGAAATTCGACAAATCAGAAATTCTTTCAAACATTCCACAAGGGAAAAACGAGTGATAAACAATTGATGATGGCCTCAAGTCCTCCGAATGATTTGATCTCGAGAAAATGAAATCAGACAAATAGAATGAAAAAAAAGAAAAAAACAACAGAATAATTTGTGTGTTGTGTGCAATACATATACTGGCACACAATTATATCTGTAGATGGATTACTTTCTAGTTAAGCAAAGTGTATCTGCTGTGCTCTGTGTGCTGGTGCAGCCTATAGGGTATTTTCAATTTCTAAAATGGTTAAGATGAAAGGGTGGGGCCTACACATTGTCTGGAAAATACGGTATAAATCAGTACTTAAAATTCTTTTTTACAGCCAGAGAAGAAGAAAGCAGAAGTATTGGGTTGGTTCCCAAACCTGCACAAACAGCACAACAGCCTGGGAAGAGGAAAGACGATGCTTATGATCAGTTCATGAAGGAAATGGAGTCACTTTTGTAGCATCCTCTCTACGGGAAGACAATCTGTGCTTGCATGAAAAAAGCATATACTTTTTATCAGACAGTTTTTCCGAGGCCTTCGGAAGAAGGCTTTTGAAGACCTGGGTCCGTATTCACCAACCATTCCTTAGGGTATTCTTTGTCTTGTTCTTCAAGTTTTTCTAACTGTGAAAGTAACAAAACTTCTGATTGGTTAAACCAATTGGTTTAGCCAATCAGAAGTTGTGTTACTTTCACATTGTTAAAACTCCGAAGAATAAGACTAAGAATGTTCCTAAGAATGGTTGGTGAATACGGACCCTGGTGTGAATTGGAGAAAATGCAGGTTAAAAGCTTTTTCTTCTATTCCCACAATGTTTTCTAGCTTTTACAAAACAAACCACACAATGTCATTTACATTGGGTGTCTCATTTGTAAATTCTTTCTATTTGGACATGTCAGAAATTTTGTTATCTTGTGAAGTCTTATTCAATAGCTTTACAGTTACTTTTGTGTTGTATTAAAATTCCCATTTCAAATTGGGCCCGTTTTTTCCCCTTCTCCATTAATTTGATTGTCTTTGCAAGAAAACATTTTCAGCATATTCCTGAAATGTTTTATAAAAGATTTTTCCACAGGCTTGTAAAAACAAGAAAAATCGTTTCTCATCATGTTTCCAAAAGAGGTCTACTGCAGGACTCATAAACACAATCTCCAGCTTGCAATGACTTAAGGTAACCAAAGTCTGTATTCATGTTTCTTATCATGTTTTCAAAAGAGGTCTACTGTGGGACCCAAAAATGCAGTCTCCAAGTTGCAATGACTTAAGGTAACCAGCGTCTGTATTCACCAACCATTCTTAAGAGCATTGTGAAGTTTTATTTTCAAAGGTATTCTAAATTCTAAAGTAACTGAACTTTTGATTGGGTAAACCAAATGCATAGCCAATCAGAGGTTGTGTTACTTTCAACTTAAGAAAATTATGGAGAGTAAGACAAAGAACCTTTGTAAGCATGGTAAGTGAGTATGATTGATTCATTTAATTTGCATTTATCTACCTTTGCCACTGGTGACTTATATGGGCGATGCCCCCTGAAGGCTGTGAGGATTGTTTTAAGAGGGATAGTGCAGATACAGGGCAAACTCATCTAAACGTATGCCAGGTTCTTTAGCATGCTTGGTGCAAGGCACTGTCATATGGGACCTTGGTTCAACCCTTTCCGCCATAGATACTCATTTCTACGCATTGCTTGTAGGAGCCTTTGGAAAGCATTGTGGCAAAAGGTGAAATTGCTCATGACAAGCAATTTCACCTTTTGTCACAATGTTTTCTATGCTAGCAAAAGGTCTCATATACACATATGAAATGGCTTCATCCTTGCTGTTATTTAGGTCAATTAGAGATACCATAGAAATGCCTTATGGGTAAAGGGTTAACATCTCATCTGAAAAACCATTAGTTATTTTAGATTGCCAGCCATGGGAATCAGACAGACACCCTTTAGTGACCCAAAACATTACATTTATGGAGTGATATACCAATTAACCTATGCGGGCTGGTTGTTGGTGAATATGGCCACAGTTCAAAAAATACAAATGAAATGAGAAAGTTTTAGACGTTCAGATTAGATTACTCATCATTCATTTCCATCCATTTCACACATTGTAAATGATCACATTACTGTTAATCCTCACCACATTAATGTTTTTCCTCACAGGGCTGAATGAATTAAATAGACATTCTCAATCAGGAAAACTGGCCAGAATGTGCCATTATACATTTTTCCTACAATCCTGCCTGTTTCTGCCCATCAAAAAGAAGACTGAAAGCATTATAGGAAAAGGAGAAAATGCTGGTAACAACTATTTTATCCTTTTCCCACAGTGTTTTCTACTTTAGCAAAGACAACTTCCAGAATTTTAGTCTCAGTTAGTTTGATGTTTGCATAAGCTTTGGGTTTGGAGAAGTCTAAAATATGTTTGCAGTAAAGGGTGAATGTGCTTGTGGTAGAGGGTGTTTATGCTAGAATGTTTAACAAATGGAAGAAGAGTAAATAAAAGATCAGACTGCATACTGTATACTGTATTATAAATCAAAGATTAGACTTTTTATTCTGTGCAGTTTGGTCTTGTTCTACACTGTATTCTAAGAGCTGTGCAAGTGCCCAAAGGGTTATTGTAAAGATACTATCAATTATAGAAAATAAATTCAGTTGAATTTTTCATGATCTTCTATTTTTTGTTTGTCGGAAGTTTAGATTCCTACAATAAAATTAAATGACAAACATGAATAGCAAGATAATCTACTGACTTGTATGTCATTCTATATAAGCTCTATTCATACAACTCTAGCTTAACCCTTTTCCACAATCTGGACTTTTAACACCTCTGTGAAAGAAGCCTTTTGAAAATATTGTGGGAAAAGGAAAAAATGCTGGTAACCAGCATTTTTTCCTTTTCCCACAATGTTTTCTTCCCTTCATAAAACAAATTTCAGTTCTTTAGTCACATTTATTTTGTTATCTGCAAATGCTTACAGTTTGGTTTGGTAAAGAGTTAAACTTGGTAAAGAGATAAACATTTATCCAAGAATCCCAACACTTCAAGACGAGGGAAAGAGAGCTTTTTTAAATACCGTGGGAAAAGGATTAAATGTTGGTGACCAGCATTTTCTCCTCTTTTCACAAGATGTTCAAGTTTTAGAAGAGAGCTACCATTGTTTAGGCAGTATTTCCATATTGGGCAAGTAATGTTGAAATGTCCCTGTACTAATCAAGCTAAATAATCTTTCTTTATTTTTCGGGTTAGCTGAATATGCTGGTTTTTGACCTACTTTTTGGAACAGGTAAGAAGTGAATAAGAAGAAATTTGTGAATGGTCAAAAATGAATACATGTTTATTTTCAGGGCACATGCCTGTTTGTAGGAAAATTTGTGTTGTTATTCTTGTTTTAACCCTTTACCCCATAAGGCATTTCTATGATATCTCTAATTGACCCTAAATAACAGCAAGGATGGAGCCGTTTCTTATGTGTATATGACACCTTTTGATAGCATAGAAAACATTGTGACAAAAGGTGAAATTGCTCGTCACAAGCAATTTCATCTTTTGCCACAATGTTTTCCAAAGGCTCCTACAAGCAATGCGTAGAAATGAGTATCTATGGAGTAAAGGGTTAAAGATATTTCTTGGTCCAGAGGGTCATGCTTATCCTTTTACCAAACAATTATGACAACAATTTTGAGATCTTCAGAAAGCAGGCTATTGAAAAACCTAATATATACGGGAAAACTAACAATTATTTGTAACAAGCAAACCAAATGGTTACAAAAGCCATCTCCTGCAGGGACATAAAAGGATATTGGTAAAGTGTTACAAAAAAAAAAAGCTTTGCAAACCCTGTGCTCCTTCACCAACACTGTTTACCATATTATTCAAAGACGATTTTTTCCCTTTATTCGAATGAATTTCATTTGTTGCACTTGTAACAAAGTTTTTCAGTATATCTAAAAGTAATCCTACCCAGCAATTTAGGAATCGTCATGAGAAAAGGCGTTATTATCCCCTAAAGTGGAGGGATATAGTTTAAGCATTGGCCATCCTTGTGTCCATCTAGGACAATATCTCCAAAACCACCAGATGGAAGCCAGTGAAACTTTATACATATTTACAATACACTATTCAGCTGATATACTGTTTTTAATTTGATGCAAAATGACTGATTTGGATTGAGTTTATGCAATCACATAAGTTTTTGAAAATGTTTTTTTTGCTGGGGATATCATTTCACCAAAATTGCTTGTTGATTGTAAGAAGCAGCCACTCCTTTTCCCACAAGTTTTCCCTCGATCTTTAAAAGGAAATACTCTTTGACTCCTTCAAATGAATTTCTTTTGTTGTATTTGAAGCGGTTTTCAGGTCTTCTAAAAATAGCTTGTACAGTAAAGTGTTACCCTGAATTTGACCCATTAATCATTAGATTTAACACATACCGTAGCTTACTAATCGAAGATTGCAAAATTTAAGACTTGTCCTAGATATATATGGAAAGCATGAAATATGCAGACACAACATTTCATGCATTTTAACTATTTACCAAACTAGTTTTCAAGACTCTGAGAAAGAAGCCTTTTGAAAACATTATGGGAAAAAAAGAAAATGCTGGTAACCAGAGAAAATCAAAGTTACCAGCATTAACTCTTTTTACCCACAATGTTTTCAATGCTTTCAAGACAAGTCCTGTAATTTAACCCTTAACCACACAAACCTGAATTGAACAATCCTGAAAATGAAGCCTTTTGAAAACACTGGGGGAAAGGCAGAAAATGATGGTAAACTGTATTTTCTCCATTTTCCACAATGTTTTTCTATCCTTCCAAACACAAATTTCAATTTTTGAGTTGCTTAACTTCATTGTTTTTCTATACTTTCAATTTGAAGTTAAAAGATGGGATTTTTCTCTTGAGAGGCAGAATACTATTGTGGGAAAAGGAGAATAAGTTGATTGGAAGCATTTTCTGGTTTTACTACACTACTTTAACCCTTAGTAGACAACAAAGTTTTAGCTTTGTTCAAATTGTAAGCATTTGCAGACAACAGTTTTATTGTGGCTCACAGGATGCAATTTCATTTTAATAGGATAGAAAACATTGTAGGAAAAGGAGAAAATGCTGATTACTAGCATTTTATCCTTTTCCCACAATTTTTTCAAAAGGATTCCCAGGGTTGTTCAGAATTAGGATTGTGCAATAAGGGGTTAAAAAAAACCCCTCTTTTTCAGGGTTTTTCGCCCTTTACCACAAAAACCTGCCTCTTTAAGACCCAAGGACAAAAGCTTTTGAAGACATTGAGGGAAAATTAGAAAATGCTCATAACCTATTTTTCCCACAATGTTTTCACCCCGATAAAAGTGATCTTCAACATTCAAGGTACCTAATTTGTTCTCTGCAAAAGCTTTGAATTCAGACGAGTCTAAAAAGTTTGTCACCTGGTAGGGGTTTAATCTTTAAAAACCATAATCAGATTTGTCCATAACTTATTATTAAATAAATCTATGTTTTCACAACCATGAGAGAGAAAGCTTTTAAAAAAAAAGTGAGAAAAGGAGAATATGCAAGCACTACCTATCATAGGCAATGCTTTTCTACCCTTTCTTTAACAAAATCCACATTTTGAGGTGTATTTGATTTGTTATCTGCAATAATCAATATGTATGAGTGTAATTTTGGCATCTGGTCAAAAGATAGGTAATAAAGTTCATAAAGTGGTAATATTGTTAAAACTCTTTACATATACTTAGGCATAGATATATTTTATTCGACATAAGTTTGTACAACTTCTAGTCTACATATAAATGGTTACAATACATAATTATACTGACAAAAATGATAATGAAGTAATTTACAAATGAATTCATAACATGTTACTTGTAGGCTGACATTAGGAAGAGAGTTAGATAAGTGACTGGTAAAAGGTAATTCATTAACTCTTTACCACACAATCCCGACTTTTAACGACCCTGAGAAAGAAGCCTTTTGAAAACATTGTGGAAAAAGGAGAAAATGCTGGTAACCAGCATTTTCTCCTTTTTCCACAATGTTTTCTACCCTTCCCAAAATGAATTTCAATTTTTCAGTCACCTTCATTGTGTCATCTGCAAATTCTTTCTATTTTGACGAGTCTTTAATTTTGTCGAGTGGTAAAGAGTTAAACAGATATTAACAAATATTAATAAATCCTGTATAACTACATGGGAAGAAATTTAGACTTGTCCAAAATGAAAGTATTTGCAGATTGCAATTCAATTATGACTTTATAACTGAATCTGACAGGATAATATTGTGAAAAAAAAAAACGGAAGGGGAAAAAAAAGCGATCAGCAATTTTTTTCTCCACAAAATGGCCATGATTTTTTCACCACCTGTCAAACTCAAAACATTTGGAGTCGACAATTTAATATGGTTGAAGAGCAAATTGTTTTCATGCTGGTTACCAGTATTTCCCCCTTTTCCCACAATGTTTTCTATGGGCTTCTTTCTCAGGGTCACTTAGAGTCAGGATTGTGTGGTAAAGAGTTAAAACAGTTGATGAATATGAGAAAGGAATTATAAAAACAAATCTGATTGAAATCGGAAACATCTTTAGAATAAGGGGCAAAACCTTTTAGTTGTCTTAATTTTCAAGAGCCTTTGAAAGTAAGACACCAAATAAACAGTAGTCTGTAGAGTTCTATATTGGGAATGGTTAACCCAATTCTGTTTAAGTAGTGTTTTATTGTGCTGCTCAACCCATTACCACACAATCCCTACTTTTGATGACCCTGAGAAAGAAGCCTTTAGAAAACGTGGGAAAAGGAGAAAATGCTGGTAACCAGCATTTTCTCCTTTTCCCACGATGTTTTCAACCCTTCACAAAACAAATTTCAAATTTTCAGTCACTTTTATTTTGTCATCTGCAAATGCTTTTGATTTGGAAAAGCCTAAAATATTGTCGTGTGGTAATGAGTTAATTCTTTTACCAAATGACAAAATTTTACACTTGCTGAAATTGAAAGCTTTTGCAGACAACAATTTGCATGTGGCTCAAATTGAGGGATTTGGACAAACCTAAAATTTTGTCTAAAACAGAAATGTTGTGGGAGAAAGGATATTCTGTTTACCAACATTTCTTTCCTGCAATATTTTCAAAACTATTACTAAATCCTTAACAACTCTAAGAAATGTAATTTTTGAAAATATTGTGGGAAAAGGAGAAAATTCTGGTGACCAGCATTTTCTCCTTTTGCCGCATTGTCAAAGAATTTTTTCCTGACTTGTGCAACATTCATTTCCTGCTCTGGCAATGCTTTCAATTTAGACTAATTTAGAAATTTGTCTTATAATAAAAGGTTAACCCTTTACCAAATGACAAAATTTTAGACTGGTCCAAATTCAAAGCACTTGCAAATGACAAAATAAACGTAACTCAAAAATTGTAATTTGTTGCTAGCAGGGTAGAAAACATTGTGGGAAAAGGAGAAAATGCTGGTTACCAGCATTTTCTCCTTTTCCCACAATTTTTTTCAAAAGGCTTCAATCTCAGGATTGTAAAAACCAGTGATTATTAGGTAAAGGGTTTAACTAAGGATTGTGTGGTAAAGGATTGAAAGACCTGGGTGAAACCTTTGATGACTATAAAAATGGTCATTGATCTACTTTGGCATGAATGCCTACCAATTCCACTTTCTTATTTTACTACTGTATTATGTATAATATACAAGAGAAAAAGAAGACGCAAGGGCGTCAAGGTCGCCCGAAAATGATTTTTTTTTCCCATTATTAAACTGAAAAATATGTAGACAACAGAATTGATCTGACTCCAATTTTTTCAGTTATTTTTCATTTGTGATAAAAATAGCTAGATCTATTGTTTTCCAATGAAATTGACATGACAATAGTGACCTACAATGTCATAAATTTGCTATATGACCAACTGTCAAAATAAAGTATGGGCTTTCGCACTGCAAAACGTTCAAATGCCTGATTTACATTTTATTCTACTTTTATGCCAGTATTCAATTTCGCCATCTGAGAATAACTGCATAATTAAAAGAAAATGCTACAAATACATTTTTTTCAGCCATGAGTACAAAAATATTGTATTTCGTTTATAATTGGAGATACATGTATACCTTATAATTTGTCAATGATTACAAAATATACATGTGGTTACTAAATAGTTTATTTTACAACTTACATTCAAGTTATATTTCCCTTGTGAAGTTTCTTTTTCCATTGCGCCGGTCCCGTGCAATGGTAATTTAGAAGAAGTTTAATGATCTGGGTATTCAATAGGTATGGGGAAAAAAGTTTCAGCTTATTTAACTTATAACTTATCAAGTAACATCATCTTTTTCATATATATTATCAAACATAAACTCATTCTTTTTTTCAAAATGGTCAATGGTCTGGTTTCAAACTACCTATGCTCTCTTGTCCCGCCCACTATTGGAAGTAACACGACGTATAATCTTCGTAATTCTAATGACTTGGCAAACATAGTTTGTAGAACTAGCGTTTATATGAATTCCTTTCTGCAATCAGGTGTAAACGCATGGAACTCTTTGCCACAAGCTACAAGAGAAACTGACTCTCTCTCGTCGTTTAAACGTTTGCTGAACATAGACAAACCCACTCCTTGTAAACTGTATTTTTATGGGGAAAGAAAAATGCAAATTATTCATACTCGACTTAGAAATACATGTAAATGTAGCGATCTAAAACAACATCTCTTCTGGAAAAATATTGTGGATTCTTCTCTTTGTCGTTGCGGGGAAGTTGAATCTAATACACACTACTTCTTTGATCTGAATGCAGATTTTATCATTCGAACAACACTCGGACAACATATTAGTGCAAAATCTGCTTTTAATATTGATACAGTTCTTTTTGGAGACAATGAACTCTCCCTTGTCGAAAACAAACAGATCTTCAATGCAGTTCAAGAATACATTGATAAAAGCAAGAGATTCTCTTAGTTTTAATCCAATACATTAAAAGTCCTCTTTTTTGACAATGTAACACGTTACTACATGTCGAGAACATATAAATTATATACATGTATAAGTATAATTTTGTATCTTTTGTTGCCACTCTGCTCAATCACTCAATCACCAATCACCATTCCCTTTTTTCTGTTTACTTTTTCAGATAATGAAGCCTTTTTGTTCTTTACATTCATTACTTTCTGTTTTTTATGATAATCTTTTCTCTTCTTGATATTATTTGATGGTATTGGCGTATCATGTGATTTAGCTTGGGGAGGGGAACTATATAAGCAATATGCTTTCGTCCTGATCCTTTTTTCACATTTATTTCTTGTATTATCTATGTATAGCCAATACAAAATACAGTTTAACAAGATATGCAAGACATGAGAAAAGACAAAAATGCATGTACATCAGTATAATTTGGAAAAAAATAAGTGTGTGTCGGCATTACATGAAATACTTTATGTTTTCCGAAGGAATAATGGAAAAGATAATTACAAATTACATGTACGTTGTTTACGTTGAAAAACCAAAAAGCGTTGACATACAAGAATTCAAACATCACCAAAACTATCTGCTGCTGAGCGCGCCTAAATATGGTATTGCAAATGTTGTGCATCAGGACCAGACAGCACGCAATGTGCATTCTGATCGCTAATCCACAAAGTCTGAAATTAACGGTTCGAACTACTCAATCTTCAGCTTAGCTTTCCTGAAAAATTTTCAATTACATTCATAAATACGAGGAAAGTCTGATAACATTTCGTTCGAATATCTGAAATTAAAAAAAAAAAAAGATTTCATGTACAATGTACATTAATACAAATAATCAACTGCGAATGATAAAACATATACATGTAAACTGATAATTGCAACCAAATTCCGTAGGTGAAGTTTCTGAGGACAGTGTAGATTAAGATCAGTCTTACAAGAAATGCTCTCTGATCCTAGATCTACACAGTCCAATACACTGATCAACACGCTGAACTACGTACATGTATATGAATTCATATATAACCTGACAAAATAAGTAATAATTACGGATATTGCTAAACATGTAAGCTGGCATGTAAACTGATTAATGTAACCAAAGCCAGTCAGTGAAATATCTGAGGACAGTGTAGATCAAGATCAGACTTACCAAAATTACAATCTGATCCTAGATTCACGCAATTTTATGTGTATAAGATGATACATGTAACCAAAGCCGATCAGTGAAATATCTGAAGAGGGTGGAGATCAAGATCAGACTTACCAAAATTGAAGTCTGATCCTAGATTCACGCAGTCTAATGCATGTAAGCTGATATTTAAATCAAGTTATTATCCATTTTAAAATTCAATCTGAACTTTAGGACCTGTGTTGGGTGCATTATATTGTACTTGTTCGAACTTGGTATTTTTTCCATTTCCTCTTCTGAGATTACCTGCTTAAAGAAGGAAATATTGCTACAAATATATTTTTTTAGCAGTAAAAACTTTATTTTTCAATATACCCTAGGAAAGATATATGAGTACAAATACACACGTTTCAAATCATACATATTTACTTTATATAGTAACAAATGTATAATGTCTATTGCGTACTTTCTTTTCCATTGCGCCAGTCCCGCACAAAGGAAATTTAACCCTTTCCCAAACAATCCCTGGTTTTTACGGATCTAGAATAGTAGCCTTTTGAAAACATTGTGGGAAAAAAAGAAAATGCTGGTAACCAGCATTTTCTGCTTTTCCCACAATGTTTTCTACCCTATCATAGACAGAAATCATCTTTTCAGCAAGAGTTGAAATTTCGTCTGCTAATGCTTTGAATTTGGTCTAGTCCAAAAGTTTGTCGTTTGGAAAGGGTTAAAAGGTTTTAACATTTGTACTTATAAGCATAAAGAAATTCTAATCATTTTCTTCAATTAACTACCCATAAGAAAATACATTAAAGACCTGTAACACTTTAGATACAATATACTGTTGGTAAATTTTTCATTTCGCAATCTAGGAATACGTGCATAAAGGAAAAATATCACTACAAGTACATTTTTTTCAGCGGTACAAAAACATAATTTTTGGTTTTTGCTTGTAAATTACCTTTAATGGGTAGAAAAAAAAAACATGTTTCAAATCATTATTGTTATTCTATTTAATAAACAGGCATAATATATTTCCATGCGTATTTTCTTTTCCATTCCGTCCATTGCTCTAAAATATTTCCATTCCGCTCTTTAGGCCTAACTATAAAGAGTCATTATCTCCCGCTAGATGGCATTCTATAAATACTCGAATCGTCGAAGAATATGACATGCGCAGACAACGTTAAAGAGTAGGAGCAGTTCTGCATTTCCATTGGTTCCTAAGATCATGTGACTAGACGAGTTCATTTGCGTTAAAAATAGATGCATTCTGCACAAGAACATTAATTGTTTCACAAAATGTTGCGCAGCAGACCGTCAATAATTCTTTCACGATTCTTTATCGGTTTAAAAACAAGAAAACAACCTCAAAAAAGGTGAAGAAAACCCTACACAACAGTTTCACAAACATTCACACCTATTTTACCAAATTAAACCTGGCGAATATGATGAAAGATTTCAACCGGAAGTACCTACACTCTCCATGAACATCTCTTCCGAACTATATTAAATATAAGGTCGCCGGCTTCTGCCGGGCGACCAATGACACTGTGTTGTAAGCTGTACGGCACAAAATGTGTAGTCACTTCCAAGATGGTGGACTGTTTACTTGGAGAAAGGTGGGTGTCACATTTTATCATCAATAACTTTTTTTCTTGAAACCTTCGAGACATGATACTTATAATATATTGTGTGGGAATGATGTGGTAAGCCTCGGTGCTATATAGCAAAGAGCCAGTGCCATTATTCGA
Source organism: Tridacna crocea (assembly GCA_943736015.1). Classification (NCBI taxonomy): domain Eukaryota; kingdom Metazoa; phylum Mollusca; class Bivalvia; order Cardiida; family Cardiidae; genus Tridacna; species Tridacna crocea. The sequence goes on along the minus strand of OX031056.1, from coordinate 18,379,198 downwards.
TACGTTATATCGGCGTAAACATTGCCATTGGGTAAAATTTGAATTTGAAGTGAGGAACTTGCATCGTTTTTAGTTATAGAATGGAAAATAAGCTAATGCAGTGGGTGAAGGTTGTTGTTTCTGTAGGTATTTATCACGTGCTTTCCAATGATTACGGTCATTTTTGTGAAATATGTCTAGAAAGACCCGAAAACATGTGTTTTGTATATCGCTAATGGAGCGGTGTAGTCCACATCAACAATTTTACACACAGCGGTGTAGACCCGATTTTTTCTGAACGGTTTAGACACAATTTAAAGCACAATATATGTACGGTTTAGACACCAGTGGCTTGGTCTTGAATATTCTTTTCTGAAGATAACGTAACTTGGCGTTAATCCAGAATCATGAAAATTGGCACCAACAGTTCGAGACAGTCTCCCTTATTACCGACACCCACAGAAGGAACCATCAGGAACAGAAAAGGATCATCGTGGAACGAAAAGAGATAGTTGGGAACAAAAGAGTGCATCAAGACATTATTTACGATATTATTTATGTAATAATGAGTATTATATCACGAAAAAATAAATTATGAAATTACTAATTAATGTCTGTGCACTTATTAATCAATTCCATCATGGTGGCAGCCATAATTTCAATCATTCACTTAGGATGATAATTACCATCCTGGACTTGACAATCATTTTCCTTTCGAAGTTGTTTTAAATACTGTCGCTGATTCGTATCTTGGTATCTGTTTGTTTAATATCTAGTGAAAGATGCCCGTCTAAGGCCGGTGAGCAGAAATGCTGTTAAATTAATAAAAAACATAGCATGGTACAGAAAATCGGTCCTTATTGTACGCAAGGATAAATTACTGACATGTATGGTGTAACTAAAAACAAAAAATACAAACGCGGAGGTTTGTGTTAGAAACCGAGCATTGGTCGGAAAATAACTGGCTGACGATCGAAGCTGTAAACAATGACAGTGCGTCATGGAAATTTATCGTTGCTTTCCGCCTAAAGTCGGATACGGTGTAACTTGCATATCACTCTCTTGCACTCCGGATCATTACATTCACCTCTGTAGTAGGCTCAGAAAGTAGTCCGTCATTACGCGATACTTTCGTCACATGACCAGAACTCAAAATGGCGACACAAACGCCGGTGAAAGAAAGACCAATATCGATTACTTTTTGTGCTGGTGAAACAGCATACGGCAAATCTGACTAAGTGGTAGGCAATGTGAAAAAGATGGATTTTCTGAAAAGCTTAAATGTCTTTAAAGGACTATAACTTGTTTTTTAATCTTATAACCTAAGATTTATCGGTGTATTAAAACTGTTGTCATCATTCCTGGGCGCAGCCATTTTTGTTAAGCTTGGCGTAAGATTCTGATCAGTAAAGAGGCTCGAAAAAAAATAGTTCCATTTTATACAGGTAAATTCATCAGTTTGAACGCACCTATAATGTATCCAGAATCATATTTCCATTGTCTACCTTATAATTTTACACACGAAACAGTTAAACAGTAACAAAACATCTTTTCCTCGGTTTGACAAGATTCTTGTCATTTAGCCCATCGCAGAGATGTATGTGAGAGTAACGAACGACAACTCTACTCGGAGATTGCTTGCATATAGGCCGCGACCTCCGTCTGAAAATCGAGGCTGCAACAGAGAAGCCTACATTTTCTTTTGTTTTCTCAGTATACGCAGGGCGAAGGTCAAATATAGTCACGAGACAGAATGTATGATCATTATACAAATCTACCAGAGTGTATAACGGATATCAAAAATCTTCGATTCAAAAACCAGAAACGATGAGTCTGTTTAGATGGAAGGCCGCAACTCGGCGAAATGCATTTTCTATCGATTGTTATCTAAGCAAGCTTTTCAGGCGAAATACTTGGCATGAAGATATAAGAATGAGTATATTTTGATAAAATAAAAACAAAACGAGTTAAAATTGGCTTAAAATGAGTATAAGGATCTCTCTTAAGTTTTTAGTTTCTGTGCCACTGTTCGAGTAAAATATGACCAGTAGGTTAACAGGGAATGGGGGATCAAAAAAAAAAAACCCACTGCAGTACAAATTACGTAATTATTGTTTTTTACCCCAAAAAGAAAAATCGTAAGATGGAATTCCATGTGATCGATATTCACAATTTTCATTTACCATTGTACAATTTGATTTCATTATATACGGGTCATGGATTTATATTTATAAAATCGAATGTTACCCATCAAGATTAGTTATCTCAAAGTTTTTTATTTATTCTTATCGTTTCCGGAATGTTTATTTTGGCCCAAGACTACATCTGGTAGTAGACTGGTGTCAGTCCATTAAATAGAACCTTTTCATTAAAACAAAATCATCAAGTAAAACTGCAAAATGGAAACTCTGTGTTCTCAATGTTCTTAATGTCTGATTGAACGTATTTCAGAAGAAGGGCAAGTAACAACACATATTTCTGTGACTTTGCTGTAGTTGTGTACCTTGTTTATTAGAATGACTTAAATGCAGGGCCTGAATGCCAGGCTACATCTGGTAGGTGAATATACGGCAGACCCGTTCGCGAAGTACCAAAGCAATTTTAATTTCCCATATTTTGAAAGAAAGACAGTCGATGATTAGTGAAACACTTTCAAAACATGAATAATTCCCATGGCATCTTATTTGATATAAGTTTGTCTTTTAGAAAATACAGGATAGCAATAATATTGTACATGTATTTCCAAAAGCCCTGATGTTACTTTTGTTCCATGAAGTGTCAAAAAAGAGTCTCTAAATCTCCTCCAAATGAGCATTGGTAGCACATGAATGGCGTGCAACTGGAATATAAGATAGACAAAGTTTTTTTTTAAGCCGGTAAATGGTATGTAACACAAATATCAAAAGACCAAAGTCTTTGCAGTTCATGTCTAGACCACAGATAGAATCAGATTTTGTGTCTAAACCATACAGTATATAAAGCTTATGTGTCTGTCTAAACCGTTCAGAAAACGCCGTGTCTACACCGCTGTGTGTAAAATTGTTGATGTGGACTACACCGCTGCATTAGCGATATACAAAACACATGTTTTCGGGTCTTTCTAGACATATTTCACAAAAATGACCGTAATCATTGGAAAGCACGTGATGAATACCTACAGAAACAACAACCTTCACCCACTGCATTAGCTTATTTTCCATTCTATAACTAAAAACGATGCAAGTTCCTCACTTCAAATTCAAATTTTACCCAATGGCAATGTTTACGCCGATATAACGTATCGAATAATGGCACTGGCTCTTTGCTAAATAGCACCGAGGCTTACCACATCATTCCCACATAATATTTTATAAGTATCATGTCTCGAAGGTTTCAAGAAAAAAAGTTATTGATGATAAAATGTGACACCCACCTTTCTCCAAGTAAACAGTCCGCCATCTTGGAAGTGACTACACATTTTGTGCCGTACAGCTTACAACACAGTGAATGAACTACATTCCTGAACAACTTGATCTATCTCTGTGTATTTTGGGTATGAAAATAAATTCTCTTTTTTGGGGGTCAGATCTTATCATAATAGGCTCTTTGAAGTAGTATTTTGGACATACAAAAACTGTGACAGTGCACTTATTCATGAATGTTACAAGGCTTGGGCTCTTGTGTGCCTTGCCAAAGGACACTTGCAGGTGTTGTGTACCACTTATGCGATTTCCTTATCACAAGCTCATGTTTTGGTAGGACAGTGTGGTAGATGGAAACACTGGCAGTCCAAAGGCAATCCTTATTTCCGTGTGATTGTGGCGCAAGATTTGCTCTCTCTGTGTATCTTTTTTTTTTTATGGTTCAGCCCAGTCTTGAATCTCTCCTTTCAGTTATTCCCACACTAAACTTTTTTTTTGTAAAAACAATTCCTGCCTTAGCCTTTCATGAGAGTGTCTTAAGCAAGACACTTCAGAGTCCTAGCCTAGTACTCGTAAAACACAGGAAATGCATGAATATGTGAGCTGTAGCTGTGATATGACTGAAATAATGTTGAAAGCTGCATAAAATACAATCCAGTTACTCAATAAATCTATACCAGATGGGAAAATTTAAGCTTTGTCCAAATTGAAGCATTTGCAGACCACAATTTCGAGTGGTTTAAATGGTGCAATTGTTCCTTGATAGGGTAGAAAACATTGTGGGAAAAAGAGTTAACCTGAGATTGGGTGGTAAAGGATTGAAAACACACAACATTCGACTGGACTTGGGCAGTTTTTACTTGATCAATTATTGATATTCGATGAGTCCAGAAAGAAGGAAACAATTTGCAACTCTTTGCATCTAAATGGGTAGTTACATGTGCATCCCATTTGCCAATGATGTAGATCAAAACCAAACTGCACGAAAGATACAGTCTTATCATGAATCTACACCTTATGTTGCCGCATACCGAACTTTGGGCCAAAATTGTATTCAAGTGCATCGGGTATTTTTTATAAAAACCTAAAACAGTCGAATTTATCTAGTGGGCAGTGAAAAGAGATGATCCTTTACCACAATTTCCTGAGATTTAAACATCTTACAAAAGAAGGGCTTTTGAAAACATTGTGGAAAAAGGAGAATATCATGGTTAATCGCATTTTCTCCCCTTCTTACCACATTTTCCACTTTGTCAGGGCCAAATCTTTTCATTTGAAACTGCATTGGATATGTTGTATGCAAGTTCATTCAGTTCGGACAAGTTTTTTTTTCTCGTCTGGTAAAGGGTTAAAAGCCAAAGGAACCAATATTCCTACAATAAAAGGCTCAATAAAACACTTGATTTATCAAAATAATTACACAGTAACTGATTCCTCAACCCTTTACCAAACAATCCCAGGTTTCTTCGACCCTGAGATAGAAGACTTTCGAAAACAATGTGGGAAAAGGATACAATGCTGGTAACCAGCATTGTCTCCTTTTCCCACAATGTTTTCTACCCCTGCAATACAAATTTCAGATTTTCAATCACTTCAATTTTGACGTCTGCAAATGCTTTCAATTTGGACCAGTCTAAAATTTTGTCGTTTGGTAAAGAGTCAACCCTTTACCTGTTGCGTAAGTTAAACGAAACTTAAAGGTTGATAGTTAAAATCCAAATGTTGCTATTTCAAAATATTTGGGGGGAGGGATGGTGTAAAGATGATACATTGTATCTCCTTATCGGACAATGTAGATGCAAGATCACACTGCATGTTCCTTCCAGTCTGATCTACGCTGTCTGCAAAAGGCCATTGTGTTGCGCGTAGCCGACAGTTTACCCTTTATCAATCTTTCCCGAGTATTAACGATTATAGGCCTTTGAAAACATTGTTTAAAATAAAAGGAATAATGCTGTTAACCAATCACTAGCCAGATCTTCAGGCTCCTGTGTTATGAGCTTCATTTAGGGCTTGCAGCTGGGTGAAAAACTGTTGAAGTAGAATTGAATAAGCCAACTGTAATTCTAGTTTTAAGATTAAGTTTTCTGTCAGCGAATAGAACTCTGACCATACGTTAACATTGTCAGACTCTTAATGAATATCCATACTTGGAAATGATAGGAGTAAAAATTTGACTTCATTTTCACTATTTTTGGCCGCCATGGGGCTCTCAAGAATTCGGAACTTTCGTGTTCAGACAAAAAATTGGTGTGAAGAGGAGGCGATAACAGAAGTGCTGAAGAAGGCTTCAAACTAGATATTTTGGAAACACTTACTGATTCGGCAAAGTGACGGTATCAGTAACTTAGGGCCTTTTTTTAACCCTTTACTCCATAGATACTCGTTTCTATGCATTGCTTGTAGGAGCCTTTGGAAAACATTGTAGCAAAAGGTGAAATTGCTCGTGACGAGCAATTTCACCTTTTGTCACAATATTTTCTATGCTATCAAAAGGTGTCCTATACACATAAAAAAAGGGCTTCATCCTTGCTGTTGTTTAGGGTCAATTGGAGATGCAGTAGAAATGCCTTATGGGGTAAAGGGTTAATCAATTTACTGAATTATCTTACTTCAAACAGGAAGCATTTAGCTACCCTGCCATTTACTGATCAATACATTCGAAATCAGCTTTTTTATCAAACGACAATATCACGCTTGTCCAAATCGAAAGCATCTGCAGTTGACAAAATAAAAGTGACTGAAAATTTGAAATATGTTTCTATGAAGGGTACAAATATTGTGGGAAAAGGAGAAAATGCTGGTTACCACAATGTTTTCTGAGGGCTTCTTTCGCAGCAGCTCTGATACAACTGGACGATGTTCAAAAACGTTATTAAATACACCAGAACGAATGAGCCATGCTCTCTGAAAAGGGGGCTTCATGCATCTGCAAAAAGTATCGACTCAGGTCAGCCTGCGCAGTCCGCAGATATGCACATTTTTTTTCAAAATTTCTAGTCGCCTAAATGGAAATGTAGATCCAAGATCAGCCTGCACGTTGTGAGCAGTGTTATGTTGATCTAAATTAATAGAATAAGATTTTGGCAGGACAACAACAATGAAACCTCACTTTCACTCCATCTGGGTATATGGTGTCGCACCACTGCGAGATTGATTCCGGGTCGTAGTAATCAAAACTAGTGCAATACTTAGGACTTTTGTTGCACTGTTTCATGGAGCCGAGTCGAGATGGCTTGGAGGTATATATAATTTAGATTTGCTTGAAATTTGGGCAATGGGGGCCAATAAGATATGTTTTAATTGTGCACTGATCGAAATACTTTGTATCAGTGGAGGAACAAAAACTTGGGGTCATGGCGATGAATACAGGATAAAATTTAGGGTGCCTGTGTTGGTTGGATATTAGCGAAAAACGCATTCGGTTGACACGGATTTTTTTTGCATTTTTTTGCAGGCTGATGGTAGTACTTTTCAGACTAACGAGAGGACAAGTCATAATTTTGCCATCAAGCAATATGCGAAGCTTTAAATATGGCCAATCTTACTCTATTTTTAATTAGGCAAAAAAAAAAAAAAACCCCCACATGTATATTACATGCGTCCATACAATGTCTACCTCATATACCTGAGACTGCAATATGTAAATTCTGTCGCCACATAGATTTTTTTCTTAATTGTACATGAGATTTATATCAAACCTATCGACTTATCAGTGATTTCCATAATTATTCTGCACCCAGTGAGATGCAAGAACTGTCAATATAATCAAATTCCAATTTTATCACCGATAATTTATTCATGTTCACCCCATTTGACACTAATAAATCCCATCCTTCATACAGAACCCATTCACCTTTGTCAACCCTTTTCCTAGGAGCAAAGCCTTTTTTCCCAATGTCTTCTATTCTATCAAGGAAAACTTCCACCATATAAGCTGTCTTTATTTTTCGTCTGCAAATGCTTTGAATTTGGACAAGTCTAAAATATTGCTAGTTGGTAAAGGGTTTATTTGGTAAAGAGTTAAAACTCTTTACCAGATGACCAGTTTTCAGACATTTCAAAGTTGAAGACATCTTAAAATGACAGAATATGGAAATACAGTCGAACCTGCTTTTAAGATACCAGATAAAGGAAATCTTAATAGCAGTGTCTTACAGCAGGTGGTCTCTTATTGCAGGGCTGCGATTTGTCCTTGGAATTTCTAAGATCACTCTTAATACATGTATGTTCATATTAACTGAAGCTCTGTTAAAAGGAAGAGAGCAATATCGGAAATTGAAAAAAAAAACTGATTTTCAAGCATTTTCTCCGTTTTGCACAGCATTTCCAACAGAATTCGCCCACATGGGCGTTAACCTTTAGGATTGTTTACTAAAGGGTTAATCGTCGTTTTCAACATTATACCAGTTAAATCGCAGGGACCAGTAATCCTTTTCTCACAATGTTGTCAAAAGGCTTAATTCTAAAGGGTGTCAAAAGTCGCCATTGTGTGGTAAAGGGTTAATTATGTCAGACTAAGACTGATATCAATCCTGTAAAAAAAAAAAATGGCCAGGCTGGAAATCAAACTAGCGACCCATGGGTTTCAAGTCATGCATGTTTCTGACTGAACTGCAGGGCGCGGTCCACAAAATAGCTCCGTAAAGATCTAAAACCGTAGAAAGGGTAAATTGGGTGTAAGTTTCATTGACGGTTGTTTATTGCTTGTCGTAAACATATTGATTGCATCGATAATTGAAAAATATAACAAGATTTTTCAGCGGGTCTTTTTGCTCGAGAATGAATACGTTTTAGATGTTTGCCCTCGTTCAATCGAAGATTTATGTACTTTTATGGAAATTTAATCGATTGAATAAGCCTCCGTGACCTTGGAAATGAACTTATTACCTTTTTTCTTTCTCTTCAAACATTTTTATGAGCTTCAGGTAGACGACGTATGAAATTCCTTTCTTTGATGAAGCCCCGCCCGGGTGGCTCAGTGCTGAGCATGTCGGACTCATGACCTGGTGGTTGTGAGTTCGATACCCGGTTCAGGCGAACTTTCTTTCCGGCGTATTTTCGCCTCTCACCTCTGCTGAAGCATGTGAGAAAAGTAGTCGGTGGCTTTGGAAAGAAAGTTGTGTTAGTACTTGTGTGGGAAAGCCAGGAAACACATGTGCGTCCGCCATGATATGACCTTGGCTGTTAAAGTGGAGTTAAACCCCAATAAAACCTACAACCAACCTTCTTAGATGAAATATTTTATTTTTATTATTTTTATTATTAATATTATGCCATGCTCTGTGAAAAGGGGATTTAACGCATCTGCTGAAAGTATCAACCAAGTCAGCATGCACGGGTTGCGTAGGCTGACCTAGATCGATACTTTCTGCAGTCGGTCAATTTTCAGTACGTCAAACGACCAGTTTACCTCATGATTCGGTCGGCTGTAACAGAAAATAAAATTTTTATGGATCCATAATTATGTGATGACTTACATGGTATCACAATGCATCACAGAAGTATATTAAACATCCCTTTTTTTCAATCAGAGTACAGTTCGTATCTAAATGAGTTTATCTCCTTGCCTGTTTTGTGTTCTTTACAGCATATGTCATCAATTTTGTCAATTAGAGAAGAAATGTCACCTATACAAAGGCGTTACGCCTAACGCACATTGCGCAAGGGCGCGTACAACGGCAATACAGTGCAACAAGCAGGTGCGTAATACTGAAAAAATGGAAAGAGATCAAGGGCGATCTCTACTACTTTTACCCGCCCCCCCCCCCCCCCCTCCCTTATCAACTCTTTCCCCTTCCCAGCGCTGGTGAACAGCATTTTCTTCTACTTCTCGCAATATTTTCAAAAGCTTCCTTCCCGAAGGTCATGAAAACACGGGACGGTGTGGTAAAGGGTTAATATGCTTCTTAATCTTATTCTCAAGAATTTTCTAAATGTCAAAGTAGGGCAACCATTCACTGGCTAAAGCAAGTGTCCGTCAAACAGTCTTGGGCTGTGGTAACATTCTTGTATAATCATACCAACGATGAAATTAGGATGATTGTTGCAGAATTTCAGCCTGATCTTCATCTACATTTGTCCGTTGGTCCAGGAATACACCTTCCACGATAAAAAATTTGATTATTGGACGCAAGTGAGAATCAAGTTCAATTTTGACACGTAGTAAAGGTTTCAGGAGATAAGAAAGCCCGAATTTACGTAAGAGCCACGTAAAATATTTGGGTGAGTCGTACTTTTGCGAATATTGTGTTTGTAAAAACTCCTTAGTGATGATTTCCGATTGATTTGCACCCAATGACAATCTCCAAAACCACCATATCGTTTTTCAAGATGACATGTTTATTTATTACGGTAAAATTGTCATCAACCTGTTTTGTAAAAAAAGAAACACTCTTGTAATTGGATTTCTACAATGGCACTGAGGCGACATGTGCATTTTTTTTTTTTTAATTTATCTTGTTCCCACGAGATAATAAACCGTTTTCTAGTTTTAATCTAAAAAAAAAGCACAAAAACAAAACTCGTTTCTCCAATTTTGTGTAAGCAATTTTTCAAAAGAAGAGGTATATCATCTGGAGATAATCAGCCAATCCAAGTCATCCATTATGTCGTTCGAGCGAGATAATAACTCGTTCGAACGAGGTAATCAGAATCTGGGAAGATTCTGATCGGCTGTTTATCTCTTTTGAACAAGATGTTATCTCGTTCAAACGATATATTATCTCGCTCGAACGACATAACGGTTGACTTGGATTGGCTAATTATCTCAATAGAAAGAGATAGTGTCTCTTTCGAAAGACACAAGTGGCTTCTTTAAAAAAGAAGCCAGGAGAGGTCGACATCATTATTTTCTAATACTTTTTATGCTTTTAGGTTAAATATATCTAGGTACATGTAAAGACACAAGCAAGACAATAAACGGGTAGTTGAAATCTGTTCAGTTGTAAATACACATTCATCAAAGTGGATGGCAAAAACTGGATTCCGTATCATCCGTCCTTGTAATTTATGTAAGTCAAGTCACATGACCTTCTTTCTGCGTTTTAAGGTCACGTGATTTTTTCCGCTGTGTTCGTTTCTATTTTTAACGAAATTCTTTTTTTCTTTTTCTTCTTTTTGTTTAGATTTAAGATTGTAATACAAAATTAAAATTGTTGGAAAGGGAGTATGCAAATAAATCCTTACAATTTTGTTGAAATTCGCGATATAGAAACAAACCACGTCTATTTCCTATTTCAGTTTTTAGACTTCGATTCCTTTATAAAATCATGACGAAACAGACTGTGTATCGGAACAATTCCCTTACAAAGATTGGATTTAAACAGCAATTTCTGAGGCAGTCTGCCTTTTAAACTCAACACTGTTGGAGAGGTCTGATGACCTCTCCAATAATGGATGACTAAAAAACTCGAGAAAACGATGCTTTTTTCTCCCCGAGGTATTTTTTATTATTGTTATAAGAAAAGAAGGAGAAGAAAAAAAAAGAATTATTATCTTGTGAGAACTAGATAAATGAATAAAAAAAAAAAAAGGAAATGCACGTCACCTCAGTGCCACCGTAGCATCCACATACAACATCCGAAATCGAGTGTCAGTTATTCAAGTTGTCATGACCTATAACAATAGCTGTTCAGTTCAAACAATTTGAACTCATGTTTTCTTTCAAAAACTTTTCCATGTGGAGACTTTCTTGGATGAGAAAAATAGGGTTTATATTTCGCAGTAAAATAAAGGAAATTGATACTTATTCTTGAACAGGAAAATTCATTTCAGTTCCATGGATAAACTTACCCAAAGTGTCATTCCGGAACCAACGAAATGCCTTATTTTTTGAGTGGTCAAAAATAAAAATTCAATGGAGGGTATTGTAGGCCTAATCAAAGTCTTGTGGGTAAGCGGTTATTAGCAATGAGACAGCGTAAATTTGTCAGTGAATAAATATTCAGAGAAAACGTTAGCGTTTATGTATCTTCAGTTATTGAAAAAAACAAAAAAAACCTAGTCTAAGTTATCTGAATTTCTTCGCGCATTTATGGTTGTAAAACACCGCATGTGGTCCGGAAATTGCAGTTTTTGATTTGTTGACTTGCGGGTTACCTGCTCTATAGATAACCCTGAGAATGTGTCACCAGCTGACTGTTCAATATTTACCTGTCTACTGTTTCTATTTTACGTGTCCTTTGTTTCATCCCTATGTTCTTCATCATTTTTCAACTTAAAAAGTACCGCCAATGAAACAACTACCTTCTATAGATAACTGTTTGAATGCATTGGCGCACAATTTTTTAACCAATTACCACACAATCCCTACTTTTGACGACCCTGAGAAAGAAGCCACTGGAAAACAGCATTTTCTCCTTTTCCCACAATGTTCTCTACTCTTCACAAAACAAATTTCAGTCACTTTTGTCATCCTCAAATGCTTTCGTTCTGGACGAACCTAAAACTTTGTTGTTTGGTAATGAGTTAAACCAATGTTACTAGAAGCAGACGAAAATATTGATAGTATACCACAATTTTGTCACTTATACATGTGTTTGATCTACGTTCTGGCAAAAGCGGACTCAATGCATCTCTGTTACATACTGTACAAGCCCAAATCATCACATAATTATTGGGCCGTTGGAGCCATTTTTTTTCCCAATAAATGACTTAATTATGAGACTGCTTGGTCCATTGACGAACATAATATTGACCAATAGCGAAAACGGTCAGCCTGCAAACTGCGCAGGCTGACCTTAGTCGATAAGTTTAATTCACAGATGCATTAAGCCCCCGTTTCAGAGAGCAGGGCTCATTTCTTTTTTTCGGACGTATATGAATTTATTCGTATTGCATTCCCACATAAGCATCGTTGATATATAGGATCTGACATGAGTTGGTTTTTGAGATTTAAGATAAACTTTTATCAAACGAGTCTAGAAAAATATTATTCAGCGAGCCTTTGACGAGGTAAATTTTTACCTCAAAAGCCAACTGTAAGATTCTTTATATCACATAAATGTATAATAAGAATTGTAGTCCATAATGTGTTAAAACAGATGCATAGATGTGTAATGTGTAGTGAAATTTACATGAAGCCTATGAGCTTCTTTGACAGGTAACGTTACATTACAAGTTTACGACCGAAAAATACTTCCAAAAAAAGAAACTTGCATATATATTGAGTTTTCGTTTTAATCTGAAAGTGATGAAATAAACAACTTTATCATGATAAGGAATTTTGACCACTTATTTCCTTCAGGAACCTAGGTCAGCTATATTTTAGAAATGAAGCGTATAATTACAGTGTTGACCACATACAGCACTATTTTCTTTTCTCACACGAGTGTGAGACAAGAACATTCGTAATGGCAATATTACATTAGGCCTATAAAACAAAAGGAGTTATGTGATAAAAAATGCTGTGCGGTATAAGAGGAATGAGTTCAGTTGCAACAGTTATCATTTATCATCTGAAAAATTGGCCGACCTGGGGATTGGAATCAACGATTTCCTGGTCTGTACAGATTGGAGATAGTCAACGTGAATTTAGGTTTAAATACAGAAGAAAAATGGAGTCAGTCAAATGGAGTAATTTCTCCTGTTTCCACACTTTTCTTAATAGGTGACTCGCTGCTTGACGGAAATTGAGTTCTGTAGGGGGCAAAACATTCTTTCTCAGGTATGACGTAAATATCCTCGGTGAATTATCTTTACCAGGTGCAGATTTGGGCTGACAGAGTGGAAAGTAAACAAAATAAATATATACTGAACCAAAAAAGAAACTTCCTTTGTTTTTAAGTCAGATATACACAAATATGAAAATCAGGATTAAACTAGATTTATTTGCATTGAAAGAGTATTTTATTGCGACTTTGAATGAAAAAAAATATTGCGGAGGGTTTATCCAAAAGTAGTGAAATGGTAGTTAAAGTGCAGAAGGGGTCGCTCACCAAAATCACAAATAAATACTAAGTATGACCACCTTCATCATGACGGACTGCCTGGAATCGTTGGCGCATATAACGGATAAGTGTATTGATTTCGGCTTGTGGAATGTTGTTCCACTCCTGAATTAGGGCTTGTCGCAGCTGAATGACGTTTGACGGTGGAGTATGGCAACGTCTTGCACGTTGGTCCAAATTATCCCAAAGGTGTTCAATGGGATTCAGATCAGGGCTTTTGGCAGGCCAGTCGATCATAAATAAATGCAATGTTATTCGCCCTGAGGAAATTTATATTGTCCCTAGCTGTATGGCTTGTGGCATTATCGTGCTGAAGAAGAGTGATATTGGCATTATTTTGAAACAGTGGAATAACGTGCCCCGCAAGAATTTCATCTCGGTAGCGTTGGACATTTCAAATTCCCTTCAATAACGACGAGATTAGTGCGAAAGCCATGTGCAACGCCCGCCAAGACCAAATCAGAATCCCCGCCCCGAAAACGATCTCGTTCAAGTACTCAACAGTCGGCATCATATTAATCCACTATAGTTACAGCCGAGGGATATGAAGGCTCCCATCACCCGAGCATGCCGAATGTATGTATGGAGGCAGCCATATTATTTACTCTGCTTCCAGTCTTTTCGTAACTAGGTCATTTGGAACCAAAACATTTCGTATCCACCTTTACTTTTTATTTTGGTCATTTTGTACTCACTTTGATAATTTCGTCACCACTTTGGTCTTTTCATACCCTGTTTTTCATATAAATTCGGTAATTTAGAACCTAGTTTTAAAACTATTTTCTGGTGTTGGTTGTCTAATGACAACTGATATTGTACATAGCTCGACACAGCTTCAATAATGAAACCATATAAAATTTCGCCAAAAAATGGCTTTGATTGTATGTTATCATTATTGGCTCTTTCTTTTTTAAGTTTTAAGTTGCATTTCTACAGATTGTCTAGGACTTCTCAGCTCATTTCTCACCGAGTTCTGCATAAATTTACCTTGGTCAATTTTGAAATGCTGTAATGTGCCTTATTTCAGAAACATCTGATTTGCGGCGCCATTGATGTTACTCATCAATATTTTCTTGTTTCAGTTTTATTCTAGCTGATACATATATCGCTCTGTGTTAATCATACCGAATTTTTTCCCAAACATTCCTATCAATTCGAATAGCATAGACAGCGTAGCAAAAAAAAACACTTAAAATAATGTCATATTTATGAGAAATCGAGAAGTAAACTTGATGCAACTATTTTCGTTTTTCCATGTTCGGGTCACAGTATTTCAAATAAAAATATATTGTGAGTTAAGTTACTGCCCGCAAGATTGATTCTCGAAGGGGCGTAAGTTTTCAAGACATTTCGTCACTGTATAACAGTCTTGAATTTTATCGTATTGTACTAACGTTATGTATGGTAAAGACTCAGGCCTGCTGTATTCATTAATTGTAACCCTTAAATTGTTAAGTGCCACTCACCGACAGTTTTCGGGCAATGTAGATCAAGATCAGGATGCACAGAAAGTGCAGTCTAATCTTGATCGATATTGTCCGATGAGGAGGTATTTTTCTCCAAAAATGAAGTTTAAAAAAGTACAGTACGGGATTTAACTATCGGTGTGAAAGATTGAATAACTCATATAGCAGGTTAAGAGTTAATTGGCAATGAAAATAGAAAGGAATGACGTATACTGTATTATCGTCTGTCTACTTCAAAACATCGTAACTACAGCTTATAACAAGCTGTAGTTACGAGGTTTTTGAAGTAAACGGACGATATTTGACAAGTAAAAAGTTATTGTGTCCCATTTTTGCATAGAACACAAAAGGTCTGTTTCAACTGACAGATCATTACTATAAACAGTAAGATCTTGTTTAGTGGACGATGTTATAGAAACAATGAAATAGAAAACAACGTACAGTGCTCCTATTATCATTATTATTTCCATGTTTGCGTAGTCATGGACACAGTGCAAAAAAAGACCAACATTTATCACGAATGTATTGTTTTACACCGTATGTTATGGAAACAGTGTATTTAGATCTACATGTGTGTTGTACGGAAAACTAGAATGATATCATTCTCCTAATTAATTTTCAGACTATGAAACTTTGCTGCGGGAAATATCCCCATTTAAAAAAAATACCACCATAAGCTGAAAGATACCACAAAGATACCACCAGCAGTTGCCCTTTTTCACAGCGGACACATTTTGTAAACATAAAAGAAGAACTGTCTTGTTTTAGGCAATTTCTTTATTTAGGCTACCACAAGCTTCCACATACATTCAAGCAGGTAACCGCAATTTTGACAGCGAATTCGTGTCATGTCGTAACGAGATACGAACCATTTTGTTTTTAGTCGTTATTTTTCAGTCGTTATGGGATTAAAACAAAACAAGACAAAACAATGTGTTTAGATTTTCGTCAAAACATTAAATAGTAATGCTCCAATTTTTAACCCTTTATCGTACGACAAAATTTTTTACTGGTCAAAACTGATAGCATTTCCAGGCAAAAAAATGAACGTAACTCAAAAATTGAAATTTGTTTCTAGAAGGTAGAAAACATTGTAGGAAAAGGAGAAAAATACTGGTTACCAGCATTTTCTCCTTTTCCCCAAAATATTTTCAAAAGGCTTTTATCTCAGGGTCGTAAAAACAGGAATTATTTGGTAAAGGGTTAAGTAAGTTACACATGACAAACATGACAAACTAAGTCCAGATGACAAACTACATGTACCATCCACCTACATGTTTTAACCCCAAGACTTGCTTCGCGCGACTCACTGACATTTGCGGACAGTTTAGATCAAGATCAGACTGCACAAAAGGTGCAGTCTGATCTTAGATCTACACTGTCCGATACTGAGATGTTATTCCCCCAAAAAGTATCTTGGTTCGTACTGTCAAATTGAAATTTGTCATTTTAGTTATTTAGCAGGATAAAGTTTAAATTTGATAGAAATTTATGGTGCTTTCAGAGTTGTGTGATGAGTATAAGGAACCTTAATCCTTCACTGCATAATCCCAAATTTTGACGAACATAACGTGTAAAACTTTTGAAAACATCGTGGGAGAAGGAGATCATTCTTTCAACCAGCATTTGGTCCCTTTTTAACCCATTACCACATAATACCTACTTTTGACGCCCCTGAGAAAGAAGCCTTTTGAAAACACTGTAGGAAAAGGAGAAAATGCTGGTAACCAGCATTTTCTCCTTTTCCCACAGTGTTTTCTACCCTTCCCAGATCAAATTTCAATGTTTCAGTCACCTTTATTTTGTCGTCTGCAAATACTTTCAGTTTGGGCCAGTCTAAAATCTTGTCGTTTGGTAATGGGTTAAGAATGATATTTTACCCTTTCGGGGAAAAAAAATGACAGGCAATTTACAGATGTGCATTCTTTGCAAAACGGTACCGAATTGGACTATTCTAAAATTCTGCTACTATACTAGTATTGTTTAGTAACAGCTCTATACCAAGCGCTGTTCTCACGGATCAAAATACTGCATTTATAGTTTAAACAGGCCTTGAATCTCTACCAATAGACAAAATTTTTAGACATGTCCAAGTTGAAAAAGCATTTGCAGACGACAAAATACTTGTGACTCAAAATTGAAACTTGACTTTAGAAAAAAAGAAAGCATTATGGGAAAAGGAGAAAATGCTGTTACCAGCATTTTCTCCTTTTCCCATAATGTTTTCAAAAGGCTTGTTTCTTAGAGTCGTTCAAAGTCAGAATTGTGGTAAAGAGTTTTAATCTGCATAGATTTTGACCCTTATCCTGCTGAATGAATATAAATGAAACTTTCAAACCGATTGTAAAAAATCAGATTTTGATTGTCGAAAGATATTTTTGCAGAAAAATATCTCCTAATCGGACAGTGCAGATCAAAGATCAGACTGCACGTTCTATGCAGTCTGATCTAGATCTACAGGGTCCGCAAAAGATCAGCAATCCACACTTAGCAATTTGACACTCTTTGGTAATTTAAGTCTCTATGACCCAGATATTAACAACTGCAAATTAAAGTATTTACTGTCATTCCCTCTTGAAACACAATTGCAGCAGTAGAACTTGAAAACTTTGAAAATATGACTAACTAACATTAATAAAATTTATCTTTTCACCAGGCAGTCAGTATTTCTTAACGAACATGAAGAGGATAGTTATTGAAAACATTGCAGGAAAAGAAGAAAAATATGGTGACCAAATTTTTCATCTTTTCCCACAACTACGAATTTCAAAGACAAAACTAGGGATTAATGACATTCAATCTGTAACCTTCGAATTCTTTCAATTCGGACAAGTCGAAGATTTTGTCGTTTAATAAAGACATGAATTAAACATGAATTAAGGTAGTAGACCTGGGCCCGTATTCACCAACCATTCTTGAGAATATTCTTAGGCTTATTCTTCAGAATTTTGCCAATGTGAAAGTAACAGAACGTCTGATTGGCTAAACCGGATGGTTTAGCCAATCAGACGTTCTGTTACTTTCACAGTCAGGAAATCTTGAAGAATAAGACCAAGAACGTTCTTGAGAATGGTTGGTGAATACGGGCCCCGAAACATTTACAGTACAGTTTGGAATAAAATTTCTTGATATCTGATAATTTATACAGATTTATACAGATAAAATATTTTGGCACATTTTAAAGACCCCCAGAATTTCCTTTGATGAACATCCTGAAATTATTTGTCGATACTTTTGTTAGTTTCAAAAAAAAAAAGGGAGGTAATTATTATTTCCCTTTGTAATGAGAATATAGTGGTTTTAGATGTAGAATTTCAAAGAAGGAAAAGAAAATTGGGGGGGGGTGTGGGGAGGGGGGGGGGAACCGGCTCGGTTAAAGGAGTACAATTAAACTAATTTTTAATCACTAGTACAGAACAACAGAACAAATTTTATTTTACGACAAGTACACAGTTGTACATAGTCCATAAAAATACAAAAATGAAAATGAAAAATCACCAGATACAAGGCAAGCATGACGTAAAATATACAGTTTAAGTCTTGTTACTGGCTAGCAAAAGGCCAATCTCCGAGCAGAGTCGTCGTTCGTTACCTCACATACATCTCTGCGATGGGCTAAATGACAAGAATCTTGTCAAACCGAGGAAAAGATGTTTTGTTACTGTTTAACTGTTTCATATGTAAAATTGTAAGTTAGACAAAGGAAATATGATTCTGGATACATTATAGGTGCGTTCAAACTGATGAATTTACCTGTATAAAATGGAACTATTTTTTTCGAGCCTCTTCACTTTTCAGAATCTTACGCCGATTTTAACAAAAATGGCTGCGCCCATGAATGATGACAACTGATTTGACACACCGCTGGATCTAAGTTTGTACGATTAAAAATCAAGTTATCGTCCTTTAGAGATATTTAGGCTTTTCAGAAAATGCCTTTTTTTGTTCATTTCCTATTACTAAGTCTGATTGGTCCCATGCTATTTGAACAGTACACGAAACAATCGATATTGGTCTTTCTTTCACCGGCGTTTGAGTAGCCATTTTGAGTTATGGTCATGTGACAAAAATATGACGTAATGACGGACTACTTTCTGAGCCCACTACAGAGGTGAATGTAATGATCCGGAGTGCAAGAGAGTGGCAAAATGCCGACAGAAAAGTGTCGAACACGCAGACAATATGTAATGTATAAAGTGCCGGACAAATAAGCTGGACTCCCTCAGTCAAGACAATAAGATGATATAAAAGACGTCTACAAGCTCTTTATGTAATAAATGGTTTATCAATTTGTTTTTGGTAATGTTTATCACTACAGGTTAATGGCATGTCGTTGCAATACAGATAAATTCGAGGAAACCTAGTCAGTATAGCGTTCTATATTTGCAACCGGAAAATTTACGATGGACTTGAGACGGTCCGGTGTACAGTAAATGTCCATATATGAAAAAGAACACCGGAGCGTCTCATTATTGAGACTAGGAAAGCACATGGGAAGAATATTGTGCGAAAACTGGCAGAGAAACTACGAGAAAGTATGGATGGGTGCGCTTGCTGCAAAGATATAACAAAAATAATGTTGACGACGGTGTTGACACTATACAAATAATCCTTAGTTACATTCTCAGTTGAAGGACATTGACAGAGACATTGGACATGGTATAGACTTGTCCACATGTTTGTATCAAACTTTGTATTACTTGTCAATAACATATAATTAAAATACTATAGATTTAAACCCTTTGCCAAATGAGTTCAGTATGTAAACGGTCCTTATGGGATTGGGCTTTTGATTAAAATGTGTCAAAAAAAAAATATAAGCAACATTTTGTTCAGCTCCCTATAATGCTTTCTATCCTGTCAACGACAAATTCGGTCTTGTGAGAGAAATTTACCTTTTTTGTATTTATAGCAGTATAGAGTTTTCCCGTTTGGTAAAGAGGGAATGGCGGTTAACCTCACTGGCTTCTGCAGACCGCCTTTGAAAATATTCAAAAAGGAATGAAACATTGCTCGCAACGAGCAAATTTTAAAACCCTTATGCCTTATTCAATATTTCTACTTGAATTACGTGTTGAACTTTAACCCTTTACCAAACGACAAAATTTTAGACTGGTCCAAGTTGAAACCACTTGCATACTTCAAAATAAACGTAATTCAGAAATTCAAATTTGTTTCCAGCAGGGTAGAAAACATTGTGGGAAAAAGAGAAAATGCTGGTTACCATCATTTTCTCTTTTTCCCACACAATGTTTTCAAAAGCTTTCTCTTTCAGGGATGTCAAAAGTCGTCACTGTGTGGAACAGGGTTAATTCATTTTTCGATTATCTATTTCGGACATGGATGTGTACAAAGTCGCCTGCTGCAAATTTGCAAACTGTTACCAGATGACAAAATTTTCCACTTGTCAAAGTTGAAAGCATTTGCAGACAACTGTTTAAATCAAATGATTTATACGTCTTTGAGAGGAAGGAAAACATTAAGGGTTAAAGGTAAAAATACAGGTTACCAGCATTTTCCCTTTTTCCAACAATGTTTTCTAAAGGCGTTTTACCAGTCTTTTAAAAACTCGGGGTCCTTTCGTAACTTTGGCTTAACAGGCCACTTAACACTAAATCAATACGTCAAAATATTCCATCAAATATGGTTCAAAGTTCGTGACTTCGGGGTCGTTTTGGTAAACTGTGTAGATAAGAGATCAGACTACACTTTACGGGCAGTCTGATCTCCGCTAACTTCTTTTTCAGGTGCAAATCGGCGTCCGCATGGTTTATAATGGGAGTAGGACAACAGCCCATCAGGTTTTTGTACCTGGGTTTTTTTTGTGAGAGGCATGGGCGATAAAAACAAATTTGACGTTGAAAACATCATTAACTCTTTACGACAGGTCCAATTTGACAGCACTTACACATGACAAAATAAACGAAACTTAAAAATTGAAATTTGTTTCCAGTAGGATAGAAAGCATTGTGGGAAAAGGAGAAAATGCTGGTTACCAGCAGTAAAGGTCTAAAATAAAGATAAATACCACATATTAAGGTTCAAGGCCAAATGATAATGAAACAAGAGCAGCAAATTGTCGCAATTTGACCTGAGACTTCAAAGATCCATTCCGGAAAAGCAAGAAATGAAAAGCTGTAAAAATGAAGATCAAAGTAGAAATATTCAAAATCCGCGTTAGGTAGAGTTATTGCTCTTGCACATTGTACTCCGTAATATTGCAAGAAACATGCAGACTAAGTTTGAAGTCATTCTGACTTGAGATGACAAAGTTATATTCCGAACAAGCACTAAATGCTGTAAAAATGACATTCAGAGGGAAATAACTCAAAGACAGCATGAAGCAGAGTTACAATACTTCTGCACTGCATTTCCAAATATTAAAACAAATAAGCATACCAAATTTCAATTCCTACTTAAGATCACAAAGCCTTGCTCTGGACAAGCCAAAAATGAAGGTCAAAGGGGGAATAACTCAAAATTTGTGCTAGGAAGAGTTATGGTCCTTGTGCACTGCACTCCGTAGTTTTTCAATACTTATGCATATCAAATTTGAAGATGTTTAGGCTAGAGATGACAAAGTTATATTCCAGATGAGCAGAAAATGTTGTAAAAATGATGATCAAAGGGAAATAAGTCATAGACAGTATGAGGTAGAGTTATGGTTCTTTCACACTGCACTCTGTATTATTGCAACAAACACAAATGCCAAGTTTCAAGTCAATCGGACCGGAGATGACAAAGTTATGCTCCGGACTAAAAATTATTCTACGAAACTTTTCTAATTCAAGGGCAAATAACTCCAGTTGTTCTATTTCAATTACACCCATAATTGAACTCATCCGAGATCTGATGGTCATATATATTTTGACCAAGTTTGGAACTAATTAATTGATTTTTTTTTTTTTTCCTTTATTTCCTCCAATTATGAAGAGCAATATATAATGAACATACAATAGAATACAATACAAACGAACATTCATAATTAAAGAAAAAGAATAAATGAATGCAAAAATTGGCAGAATTATCATAAATGAGCGTGCGTGCGTGTATGTTAGATAAAGTTCATGAGAGAGAGAGATAGAGAGAGAGAGAGAGAGAGAGAGGAGAGAGAGAGAGAGCGAATGCAGTATAATCCTAGCAACCGTACTAAGACACTTTCACAAAACGAAACAGAAAGAATCAAACAGATGCTTTGATACGTGAGTGCTCAAATTCAGTAATGTTTAATTTCTTTCCTTCGATAGAAAAAGAAAGACTTTAAACATTAACGGGCAAAATAATGGCTACTTTTAGAAGGTAAAAAAGAATTGAATTACAGAGAAAAATAGTAAAGCTACATATTCGTCAATGCTAAATGAGGGAAAAAATTAGAATGGCCGCTTATAGCAACACCAAACACGATCAAAGAATCGCAATACAGACAGATAAAAGATATCCATAAAGTGGCTACTAGTAAGTCTAGCATTAAAAGCTTGATTCAGGCCAAACAATGCTCTTACATACTGCACGTCAGTCAAAGAACGTAAAAATTCAGCTATTGATTGGTTACAAATATTTGAAATTTCATCGTAAAATATACGTCTACATCCATATACTAAAGGACATCTAGTTAGAATGTGTTTGGTCAGGCTAACACGAATATTACTTTGACCACATCGTCTGCAATTAACATCAAAATAAGATAAATGAGCAACCAGTTGCGCGGAAGCAAAGCAAGCATGCAACATTAATGGATTACGTCTTGCAAAGTGCCAAATAGGACAAAAACTGAACTCAGTCTGTATTTCCCTGTAAATTGAAAACTGATATGACGAGGTTCTGACGTTCCACTCGTGGATAAAGTGGTTTGAAACTTTCGAAGCTATTGACCGCTTCCAGTCGAACTTACTTGGAAAGACACCTGTATTAAGATAATTCTGCAAAACATAGTACAGATTATATTTATGCAGTAAGTTTACAACATCTGGCAAAAAACCAGTAAAAGATAAACCGTTTACGAAAGCGCAGAGACGCAGTACAAATAGTTGCTTTACAGCACAATTTCCTTCTAACCGACAAAGTTGTCCAAGAAACAATAATTTTCTTTTATCTATTTCAGCTTCAATAGGAAAAGCACTTAACATACCAAGCACAATATCTGTCCTGGATCGTAGATGTAAACCTTGGATGTGTTTAAGACAAAGCCTATGTGTCCTTTCCAAAACTAGCAGGTCATTTTCCGATAAAGGGTTAAGCATTTCTGAGCCGAAAAGGGCACGTGGAAGTACAATAGATTTATAAATGCGGTAACTAGTTAATGGGTTAAGACCGTTTCTATGAATACCGTCTTTAATCAGGCCAAAGAAAGTGCCACGCAATTTTCTATCGAGGCATTTTACATCATAAGAGTTTTTATTGTATTTATTGCAGACAATGCCAAGATGACTATACTCCTCTTTTTCCATTATTTTCAATTGACCCATTGACCAGTTATGGGGACGTTTTTTAAAGGACTGCTTCGACTCATTAAAGGTGACAATGACAGATTTATGGGCATTATACTGATACCTCCATTGACATGCATAACGATAACAAATATTCATCATGGACTGAAGCGATTTACTAGACAGAGCGAGAAGAGTCATGTCGTCTGCAAATGACGGGGCGCAAAAGTCTCTGTCCTGTATTTTGAGACCCAAATTGCTATCTTTTAACTGTACAATTAAAGAATTAATGTACAGAAGATACAAAAACGGTGACCAGACCCCTCCCTGTTTAGTACCCTGCAAGATCGGAAACCAGTCTGACTGCAGACCAGAGTAAAGTACACAGCTATACATATTTGAATACATAGCGATAACAGTTTTTAATAACTTCAAGGAAACACCCAGCTCGTGGAGCTTGAAAAAAAGTCCATCATGCCATACACGATCAAAAGCTTGTCGTGCATCCAAAAAACAAGCAAACAACTTAGTATTTGCTTCATTACAAAAATGAATACTTTCCCTCAAAATAAAACTAGTCATAGTACTACTCATGTTTGGCTGAAAACCACCCTGCAGCCCATGTAAAGGAGTACTGATAGAAGATTGAAGACGAACAAGTAACACTTTTTCGTACAATTTCAAAACTGAAGAAGATAAAGTAATAGCTCTATAGCTGTTCGGGTCGTTTTTTGGTTTCCGCCCTCCCTTGTGTAAGGTAATTATTGTACCAAGTTTAAGAGCAACTGGAACTTAAGTTTTTTTTGTGAGAGGCATGGGCGATAAAAACAAATTTGACGTTGAAAACACCATTAACTCTTTACGACAGGTCCAATTTGACAGCACTTACACATGACAAAATAAACGAAACTTAAAAATTGAAATTTGTTTCCAGTAGGATAGAAAGCATTGTGGGAAAAGGAGAAAATGCTGGTTACCAGCAGTAAAGGTCTAAAATAAAGATAAATACCACATATTAAGGTTCAAGGCCAAATGATAATGAAACAAGAGCAGCAAATTGTTGCAATTTGACCTGAGACTTCAAAGATCCATTCCGGAAAAGCAAGAAATGAAAAGCTGTAAAAATGAAGATCAAAGTAGAAATATTCAAAATCCGCGTTAGGTAGAGTTATTGCTCTTGCACATTGTACTCCGTAATATTGCAAGAAACATGCAGACTAAGTTTGAAGTCATTCTGACTTGAGATGACAAAGTTATATACCGAACAAGCACTAAATGCTGTAAAAATGACATTCAGAGGGAAATAACTCAAAGACAGCATGAAGCAGAGTTACAATACTTCTGCACTGCATTTCCAAATATTAAAACAAATAAGCATACCAAATTTCAATTCCTACTTAAGATCACAAAGCCTTGCTCTGGACAAGCCAAAAATGAAGGTCAAAGGGGGAATAACTCAAAATTTGTGCTAGGAAGAGTTATGGTCCTTGTGCACTGCACTCCGTAGTTTTTCAACACTTATGCATATCAAATTTGAAGATGTTTAGGCTAGAGATGACAAAGTTATATTCCAGATGAGCAGAAAATGTTGTAAAAATGATGATCAAAGGGAAATAAGTCATAGACAGTATGAGGTAGAGTTATGGTTCTTTCACACTGCACTCTGTATTATTGCAACAAACACAAATGCCAAGTTTCAAGTCAATCGGACCGGAGATGACAAAGTTATGCTCCGGACTAAAAATTATTCTACGAAACTTTTCTAATTCAAGGGCAAATAACTCCAGTTGTTCTATTTCAATTACACCCATAATTGAACTCATCCGAGATCTGATGGTCATATATATTTTGACCAAGTTTGGAACTAATTAATTGATATTTGTAGATGTTACAGTGTACACAAAGTGAAATATAGCATTTTTTCTAATTGAAGCGCAAATAACTCCAGTTATTCTAGTCCAATTATGTCCATAATTAAATTTATCCAAGATCTTATGGTCAGTTTATTTTTACACAGTTATGTGCCGCTTGGTTAATGACTGTAGATGCTAGAGTGTAAACAAAGTCAAATATAGCAATTTTTCTACTTCAAGAGCAAATAACTCAAGTTGTTCTTATCCGATTAGACCCATAATCAAACTTATACAAGATCTTATGGTTATATATGTTTTGGAAAAGTTTAGTGTCGATTGGTTAAAAATTGTAGATGCTAGAGTAAACAATGTCAATTATAGCAATTTTTCAAATTCAAGGGCAAATAACTCCAGTTGTTCTAATCAGATTAGACCCATAATGAAACTCATCCGAGATCTTATAGTCATATATATTTTGACCAAGTTTGGTGCTGATTGGTTGATATTTGTAGATGCTAGAGTGTAAACAAAGTGAAATATAGGAATTTTTCTAATTCAAGGGCAAATAAATCCAGATGTTCTGGTCCGATTTGACCCATAATTGAACTCATCCGAAATCTTATGACCAAATTTGGTGCTGACTGGTTGATATTTGTAGATACTACAGTGTAAACAAGAAAATGTGAATGGAGGACGGACAACGGACGGACTCACATGAACAGACGGACGCCGACGGACGGTGAGTGATCACATTAGCTCACAATAGCTAAAAAAGTTATCATCCACTAAACCAGTAATTATTGTCAATTTTATTTTTTTAACATTTTTACATCAAATTGTTCATAATTATCAAAAGTTTCATGTATATAGTAAATATTATATTGTAACAACTCCCCCTATGCTGGTATTTACTCCTCACTGAGTAAGTCAAAGTCTTGCTTGATCTTTGGTCTTCATGATATCAAAGTTTATCACACAGCTTAACTCTTTACCACACAAGAAGAATTTAGACTAGTCCAGATTGAAAGCATTTTGCAGACTACAAAATAACGAAGACTGAAAAATTAAAATTTGGTTTGGAAGGACAGAAAACACTGTGGGAAAAGGACAAAATGCTGGTTACCTGCATTTTCTCCTTTTGCCACAGTGTTTTCAACAGGCTTCTTTCTCGTGGTTGTTTAAAGTAGGAATTGTGTGGAAAAGGGTTTATCGTAGGTATTTAGATTTTTCACATCTCATCAAAATATATATCACTGAAATATATATGAATAAACAACACAAATGATCAATAATTAAGAATCACAAAATTACAAAAATTAGAAGGCCCTGAAATAGCTCCCCTGGCAGAGGTTTTGCTTTTATGCTAGCATAATTTATGAACTCATGATGCAAGAAGAAAAAAACACACACACACACACACACAAATTTATGTGTTCTTATTACTGGACCTGAACCCATTAAGACAGCATATGTAGGCATCATGAATTGTACTAACAGGAAAAAAATTAAAGTGAAATTTCTTAATTCTAAATGTTTGGAATCCAGGTCAATTTTATAGTGTTTCAAACTTTCATTATGCCTTGTATGAAACAATCCTAGTAAATTTCAAAGAAATTTGACATATAATGTGGACTTTATTGATCAGAAAACAATACTAAGTCATCAAATTGCTACTTTTCCTGAACAGTTTACTAGATTTGCAATCCCTTGATGAATCTTTGCAAGATTCAAACTTCATTACCTTAAAAGAATTGAAAATTTTCAACTTTGAAAGGCTACTTTTCCCAAACTGCTTGTGAGATCTTTTTTTAAAATCAATAGGGTTCAAGCTGTTTATGATACAAAGCAACTGTGCAACTTTCATGAAAATCTAACAAAAAATGCTGACCTGGTAATGAAAACAAGAAATGGAAATTCTCAACTTGAAAAGGCTACTTTTCCCATATCCTTTGTTGGATTTTTTTTTTAAATGAATAGGATTCAAGCTGATGATGACAAAGCAACTGTGTCAGTTTCATAAAAATCTGATTACAAATGCAGACCTTATCATGTAAACAAGAATTGGATATTTTCAACATGAAATGGCTACTTTTCCCATATTGTTTGTCAGATTTTTTTTCAAAAACAAAAGGGTTGAAGCTATTGATGAGATAAACAATCTGTGTGAGTTTCACAAAACTCTGACAACAAATGCAGACTTTATCGTGTAAACAAGAATTGGAAATTTTTAACCTGAAATGGCTACTTTTCCCATATTGTTTATTGCATTTTTTTCAAAATCAATAGGGTTGAAGCTATTGATGAGATAAACAAACTGTATGAGTTTCATGAAAATCTGACCAAAAATGCAGACTTTATCACATAAACAAGAATTGGAAATATTCAACTTGAAATGGCTACTTTTTCCATACAGTTTCTTGTAGGTTTTTCAAAATCAATAGGGTTTAAGCTATTGATGAGATAAACAATCTGTGCAAGTTTCACAAAAATCTAATAACAAATGCAGACTTTCTCTGGTAAACAAGAAATGGAAATTTTCAACTTGAAATGGCTACTTTTCTCATACTATTTGTTAGATTTTTCTCAAAATCAAAAGGCTTAAGGCTATTGTTGAGATAAAGAAACTGTGCACGTTTCAAAAAAATCTCACAACAAACTCAGACTTTTGAGCATAAATAAGAAAAAAACTAAGGGACGGACGGACAGACAACAGAAACCCCACCATGACATAAGCTCTGCTGGCTTTCTGCCAGTAGAGTTAAAAACAAGACCTGAAGAGTCTGAACTGCTCTACTGGCAGAGCGTTTGCCCATTTTGTAGCATGAATTGTTAATGTATTTTTAAAAAAGGCAAAAGGCAAATACAAAGATCAATACAAGAAATGCTGACTTATCGCGTAAACAAATTTTCAACTTGAAATGGCTACTTTTCCCACACTGGTTGTTGAATTTTCTTCAAAAGCAATGAGGTTGAAGCTATTGATGAGATTAACAAACTGTACAAGTTTAACAAAATTCTGATAACAAACGAAGACTTTATCACGTAAACAAGAAATGAAAATTTGAAATGGCTACTTTTACCATAATATTTGTTGGATTTTCTTCAAAATCAATAGGGTTGAGGCTATTGATTACATAAACGAACTGTGCAAGTTTCATACAAATATGATTACAAATGCAGACTTTTTAGCGTAAAAGAGAAATGAAAATTTTCAAGTTGAAATGGCTACTTTTCCATTCTGATTGTTGGATTTTTTTCAAAATCAATAAGCTTAAAGCTATCAATAGGAAAAACAAACTGTGCAAGTTTCACAAAAATCTGAAAACATACTGTTTGTTGAATTTTTCTTCAAAATCAATAGGGTTCAAGCTTTTAATGAGATAAAAATAATTGTGCAAGTTTCATGAAAATCTGACCTTAAATACACACTTTATTGCGTAAACAAGAAAAAGACAGAAGGACGGATGATGGAAACCACGCCATGACATAAGCTCTGCCAGCTTTCAGCCAGTAGAGCTAAAAATGATAGTGCTACATAGCTCTTAAGGTATTTTTGGATATCGTGCCAAAAATCATAAAAGCATCGCTGGAATGTCAAGTGACTACATGATTAATGATGCTTAAATTCTATAATATAACAAACATGTAATTATTTCCCACAATGTCTTGAAGCTTCATCTGTGTATTTCTGATTTGGAAATAAGCAAGTTGCTCATGTAAAGATAGACGGTATCTCCCGTCGGTGTGGACCTGGGCTGTAGCAAATATCTAATTTCTCTTGTTGTTGGATGGTCTTCCACTACTGGAGTTTTATGAATGAAAATTACATGGCTTTGAGAGTATAAGGATGGTCTTTTTTGTATTTTTGTAAAATTTCTGTCCCAAAATCTGAAGGGCCACCTTTAAACTAAATACAAACACCAAGAAAGTTGCAACCTTATCTTTAACACATTGTGAGAAAACTTCCGGTAAAGGACATAAAAGGGCCATGATGACCAAACCCATTTCCAGTCTCTTCCAAGGTATTAATACAAATATTCTGACATACATTAGTATTGGACCGACAATAAGGCATTTTCTAACATTTGTCACAATGATTTAATTTTTGGCTCAATCTGGCCTATTTTATTACCTGTAGAAATTACCCAGACAAACGACGAATGTAGGTAACATTTGTCATAGGTAAAATGCCAGATACTAAAATGCCAGAAATAAAAATACCTGAGGTAAAAATGTCAGAGGGGTAATAATGTCATTGATAAAAATGCCACATATTATATCAAAAATAGTACATGTGTATATATATGGGAAAAAGCAGTAGCAATTCCAGTTAGCTCAGTTGGTCCAGGTGTAGCAGGTTCAAAACCTTGTAGCAACACACTTATATCTGGCCTCTGAATCATATGAGAAAGCAGTCTGTCAAATCAAGATTGGAGTATAACTGGACAAATAGAAGGAATGTGTAGCTAAGATCGCATACTATGATCTAGGATACTTGTTCACTGATGTTTTTTTTTCAGGATTGTACTGTTGTAAAAGGAAAAATATATTCGGGAGAATTTCTTTGAAATACTCATTTATCGTAATTCATGAACAATATCGCGCTCACTGATAACTCATTCTTTAATTCATTTTTTTATTGGAAAGCATCCATGGAAAAGCAATGACATGAATATGTTATATCTAGCAACTACCATTTATTTACAAATCATCACACATTGTGACAAAGGAAAAAATTTACATAACTGTGTTTTTGTGTCCACCAGCAGATGAAATAATGAAGAACATTGTAAACAAGAAATTGCCAATAATGTGCTCATAATGAGCAATTTCTCCTTTTGTTTCCTCATTTATTTTACAACAGTTTAAACCAATTATCTGTTATCAATTGAAGATGCTATGGTGTGATGTACATACATCTGGTGAGAGGTCAGAGGCAAATGCATTCTGAAAAAACAGGTATGTTTCAACATAGTATCAAATCTGCAACTGAGCTAGCTTTTTCCTTACATATTTGAAATAGTTATTACATCTGAAATTTTGACCTCTGTCATTTCCACCTGTGATATTTTCACCTCTGACAATTTTACCATACACCTATTCTGACAACCTTTTACCTGTTTGGAGAAAAAATGTGGCCTGTAGAATGTAAATAAGATTTTGCCTAGGTTTGACATTGTGACCTAGTTTTGTTTATCTAACATGGACCACTTTCTAAGCTGCCCAAGATAATTATAATCAAGATAAACATTCTGAAAAGTTTCAAGATTCTCAGGCTGACAATGTGTGGCCTCTACAGCATACACAAGGACTTTCACACATTTGACCTCGTGACCTAGTTTCTGACCAAATAAGAGCCGTTGTCAAACTTGGGCTAGATGTTTTTCAAGACAAATCTGCTTCTTTTTCAAGACTGATAATTTGGCATTTAGAATGTACATATGAGGTTTTTCAAAGATTTGATCTTTGACTTAGTTTTTTACCAAACATGACCCATTTTTACACTTGTCCTAGATACTATCAAAGCAAACATTCTGACAAACTTTCACTGTTATTGGACTGAAAATATGTGTACAAAAAGGTTTTCAAAGATTTGGCCTAGTGACCTTGTTTTAAATTAAATTAGACCCATTTTCGACTCATTTGTTCAAAATATCAACAAGACAAACATTCTGACCAAGTTTCATGAGCACTAGACTTAAAATGTGGCATTTAGATCCTAAACATGGAATTTCAAAGATTAACCTAGTGATCTAGTTTTTTGACCCAATTTTCAAAGATGTGTAAGATACCACCAAGACAAATATCTTGACTAACATACATGAGTCTTTGAATGAAAATGTGGCCTCTAGTGTGCATACCAAGTTTTTCTGAGATTCGACTTAGTGACAGTGTTTTTTACCAGACATGTCCCATTTTCCAACTTTTCCCAGATATTACCAAGCAAAACATTCTGACCAATTTTCAAGTTCTGGACTGAAAATGTGGCCTTAAAGAGTGGATCAAAAAAGCAGGCTCATGGTAAAAATTGACAACAGATGATGCTTCTTGGACACAGCGGGATCACAATCCTTTCCTAATAATTACTGTTTATCCACAAAAAGAGTTTGCTAGGTTGGGATTCAAAAAATCATAACATCAGGATCCTTATTCACTTACCATTGTTACAAAAATTTGAATTATTATTCTCAAGAATTATCTGAAGTTGATAGTAACACATTTTCTAATTTCCTTAATCAAATAGTTTGGCCAATCTGAACTTGTGTGCTTTCTAAATCTAGAGGTGGACTAAAACAGGACTTGGAATCATCTTTCCAAAATTTGATCTGAAGACTAGATCTACTTGACATATTTTGAGAGACTGGATCTGTAGTGAGAATTTTCATGAACTGTAAAGGCCTTTAATCTGGAGAAACCATGATTACATATATTGCATCTGAATGGGTATTTTCCAGTGTGTATGTGGTTGTGTTTTATTAAATTGCTATGATGCGCAAAGGCAGCATCACATTTGTCACACTTATACGGACGCTTACCCGTATGTATAATTTTATGCTTTGTGAGATTGCAATTCTGAGAGAATGCTGCATCACACTGATCACACTTGTAGGGCTTGGACTCTGACATATGGACATTGCTATGTTTCATAAGCTCACTTTTTCGGACAAACTTCTTCTTACATTCGAAACACTCATATTTAGCCTCTTTTTTTGAGTGAAGTCTTGACACATGAATTTCCAGTGACTTTTTACATGATAGCTTTTTTTGACAAAACTTACATAACATCTTATCTGAAGTTTTATGGTGACGTTTTTGATGCAAATTTAGTTGAAAATGACTTTCACATAAAGCATTGCATTTTGGACAATGTAAATCCATATCAGTACAGGAAGGTTTGGTTGATCTATGTCTTTTCTTATGCTTGTTTAAATATCTTACTGGCATAGTAACACCACAAATATCACATAAACCCATGATTTTGCTGTATTTCTGTGATCGAATACGGGACTTTATGGGATCATATTTTCTTATTTTTTTTCTTTTACATACTAGATCTGGAAGTACTTCTGTGTTTGAGCTCTGCTGACATTGTTGGCATGCAAACTGTTTAAAATTACCTGGCACATGGTTTTCCACTGTGATGTTTTTCTTGAACGATTCATTGCAGTAAACACACTGAAGAAAACCAAAATGACCAGCAAAGTGATGAGTAAGACCTGGAAATGACCCTTCTTTCTTTTTACAAATTGGGCAAAAGATATCCCTTTCTAATATCTTTAATTCGCAGAAAATGGCTTGAAACTTAAGAAGAGCTTGGTTAAATATAGTATTATGTCTTGCAACTTCTCCATGCCCTAAATTCTGTCTAATTTTTTCTCTGAAGAGAATCATAAAGCATTTTCTTTTATGATTCCTGAGAGCAGTGATTGATTTATATTTCCTGATGCAAGCAAAGCATGTATATGGATGGAGATCAATGTGTGTTAATTTGTCATGCATTAACAAGTCCCACGCATTTCCAAAACTCTCATGACACTTCTTGCACTCAAACAGAATAGGTAATTTGTATCTTGCATTAAAATCAGAATAACGATGTTTTTCGATGTGATTTACATATGTGTTGTAATTACTCAAATTTGCATTACAAAGTACACAATGGTAAGGTAGTCGATTGATATGTGTTTCTTCATGTGTAAGCCAATCATTGAAATCTTTACACAGATGGTCACATTTGCCACATTTGTATAAACGATTGTTTAATTTCCCATCTGTCATAGTTTGATTTGCGCTCTCTTCTTTTTGGGAAAGGTCAGGGCTGTAATTTCTGGAAGTCAGTGCACTAAAGTTCACTTCTTTCTGTAGAATGTTGTTAAAGTCCTTGCACCTTTCTTGGCAATGAATTGCTAAAGATTCTTCAGTTTCAAAAAATATACTACATCCTGAACACTGGTGTTCCATTAAAACCTGCTTGCTAGCCATTTTAGTGTGTATATTTGTGTGCTTAGTCAAGGCATGGCCACAAATACAACATGGAATGGAACTTCTTGGATGCTTTTTGGATTCAGTACTCACATTAAGGTTCCTTTCTCTCTGAAACACAACACTGTTTTCACATTCCTGTGATGTGACAGATCTATGTGGCTCTACAGAAGAGTTTACTTCATAACTGAGTGGGATCTTTCCTTTATCTCCTGTCTCACTGCTCCCAGGACATTTTCTCAAGTCTTGAAGTACTTGCAAATCCTTCTCATGTAGCCTTAAATGATCCACAATGTGCTCTTCAAGATCACTGATATCACCAAATGTAGCAGTACAATAGTCACACTCGTATTTATCATCCATCTTGCTTGTACAACAATCTTAAAATATAGTAACAATGTAAAGGCAAATGTTCATTATGCCATAAATACCCCCACCCCCTCTCTCTCCCTGAAATAGATAAACCATTGATGTTTTCTTTTGAATAACTCTTTATCATATAACAAAATTTAGACTTTTACAAACTGAAGGGTTACACATATTGCAGGCTGGTTACCAGCATTTTCCTCTTCTCTCATAGTGTTTTCAAAACCTTTCTATTTCGGGTTGTTAGAAGTGGATCTTGTAGGTTACGCTGTTTTAACAACATAACAGTCATATCATGATAAACAATGAACCAATCCAATCCTAGATGGAAATTTTATACCAGTGATACAAACAACAGTCCCTACGAGATGACAAAAACTGAGACTTGTGGGAATTAAATGAAATATGCTCTCTGTAATAAGGGGGCTTAATGCCTTGGCCCATGTCAGCCCAGGCTGACATGGGCCAAAACTTTTCACTGACTTCAAATCTACTGCATGTCAGAGGATAATTGTACCTCATGACTCAGCTGTTTGGCAAAATAGATTTGATGGATCTGTGATTAGATGAGGTCTTGCTTGGTATAATGCATCATGGAGATGCATTAACTCTTTACCAAATGACAAAATTTTAGACAGGTCCAAATTGAAACCTCATGCAGACAATAAAATAAACATAACTCAAAAATTGAAAGTTGTTTCCAGCAGGATAGAAAACATTGCGGGAAAAGGAGAAAATGCTGGTTACCAGCATTTTTTCTTTTTCCCACAACGTTTTCAAAAAGCTTTTGTCTCAGGCTAGTGAAAACCAGTGATTATATGTTAAAGGGTTAAGCTCCCATTTGCAGAGCATGCAGGGCTCAAATGTATTTGATGACAACAATTTGAATGATATCAAAATTATGAAACTGACATCGTCTTTCAAAAGAAACCAGATTTATACAGGCATTTTCTCCTTTTCCCATAATGATTTCAAAAGCCTTTGTGTATAGGGTGATTAAAACTCCGCATTGTTTGATAATGGTTTAACCCTTTCCCAAACAATCCCTGGTTTTTACGGGTCTGGAATAGTAGCCTTTTGAAAACATTGTGGGAAAAGGAGAAAATGCTGGTAACCAGCATTTTCTCCTTTTTCCACAATGTTTTCTACCCTATCATAGACAGAAATCAACTTTTCAGCAAGAGTTGAATTGTCGTCTGCAAATGCTTTCAATTTGGTCAAATCCAAAAGTTTGTCGTTTGGGAAAGGGTTAAGTCACTGGCTACTTGACATAAACCTGTTAACACGTTTAGAGTGAAGATAGGGGTGTGTCCTGTAGCAAAACCGGAATTTGGCTGTAGAAGTACGCTTACACATTACCAAACAGTTAGTTTCAACAGTCCCAAGGAAGACAGGCTTTTGAACGCGTTGTGCAAAAAGGAGAAAATTCTGGATAAAACAGTTTTCTACTTCTCCCAAAATGATATCCATCATTCCAAACACTATGAAAGACAAAAATCGTGATTTGGGAAACATTTGGAAATTCTTTTATTGTGACTACGCCTTGACTCTTTACCAAACGACAAAATTCTAGACTGGTCCAAATTGAAAGCCATTGCAGATGAAAAAATATTAATGTAACTCAAAAATTGAAATTTGTTTCCAGCAGTTTAGAAAACATTGTGGGAAAAGGAGAAAATGCTGGTTACCAGCATTTTCACCTTTACCCACAATCTTTTCAAAAGGCTTCTTGCATAGGGTCATCAAAAGTCGGGATTGTGCGGTAAAGGGTTATTTTTTGTCGTTTGGCAAGGTAGGTTAACTTTTTCCCACGAAACAAGAATTTACAAAGAACAAAAAGCATGTGGCCAAACTGATAGAATTTGTCATTTAAAGTACAACAAGCAATTTCATTGAAATGATATCCCCCGCCGAAAAAGACCTTTTTTGATACAAACATATTAGAGGTATTATGTTTTGCATGTACATCTGGCCTTTTTGTTATTGGTGCATGATGAAATTATACATTAAGCCTCCTTGTTCCATAGCAGAGCATTTCATTACATAAAAAATATGTACCAGTAAGAGGTAGTGGTGGGCCGATGATCGACTATAGTCGAAAGTCAGTTGGTTTTGGCTTCCGATTCCGATAATCGATTGAGAAATCCCGCAATCGATTGTAATCGGTTGCTATGCTGGCTTGGTGCCAAACCTTGAATTCTGGTTTTTAGCGCTTGGTTTTTTGACTATTATTAATTACAATCTTGAATTAAACAAAGTGGATAACAAACATGAAAATATGCTGAAAAATGAGAAACAAATCTTTGTCCATGAATGTCTTCACAAAATTTGACAACTCGGCAAGTTTCCCTGAGCCCGGGTTTTGACATTTGGAAATTTGAAATTACCTGTCTCTGGCAATGAAAGATGTCTGCCTAAATGTCATTCTGAGGCATGAAATTATCGTCTAGAACTTCTTATAACCTAGCTTGCGTGCATCGGACAGAAATATGATTTAAACACAATCAGTATAAAATGCGAAGGACACCCGGATGATAATGAACCTGGCGAGTCATTTATGACAGAGTAACGAAGGTGTTATTCCTCTTATCTAGTGTAAAGTGACAGCTTTTTAAGTTACTTGCTATTTAAACTGACTAAATAATGTCAAATCATGTAATAATAGTTCTCCAGAAACTAATTGTCAAGAAAAAATAGATCGCCAAAAAAGCGCGAAAACCCATGACACTACAATGAGCAGCGTGGCATCGTATGATCAGAGGGACTTCAAACTATCTTCTTATCTTTAATAATGAATTTTAACAGTGAATTTACACGAATTTCTGAACAAAGCAGTAAGTGGAAGCTAAAATTCTGTTCATGGATGGAAAAAATGTTGAATTAGTAAATAAAAATAAAGGGGGGGGGGAGAAAGAAGGGTCGTCTGCAAATGTTTGAACTATTAGGTACATGTATATGTCTGATTCTTTTTTAACTCGTTTGGAAATTATAAGGAACAAAATGAATGATACTGATTGAAACAGAAAACTTAATTGTAACGTATTTCAACTGATTAAAGTGCAGAATACAACATCTTTATAAACTTAATACATGAAGACTATCACGTTTACAATATTGTCACAATATTTTTTAAAGCAAAAAAGCATTCTCAGTTAAATGGAGTCTACACCGATTGTACTATCGATAGCTAGTTGGTTTGCTCTTCCGATTACAAAGCGATAATCGATTGAGATTTTAAACCGATTGCCCAACACTAGTAAGAGGTCCATAACAGGATTATACATTAAGTACCCTTTTTGCAGAACTTGGCATTTCACGAAATGAAAACAAAGAAAATACATGTAAAATCTCCTTTTTTCATGACATGTCATTATATATATGAAAAAAAAATGTATCAAGGGACTATCCAATCGAAGACATGCATGAAATTTCATAAATTTTTGTCAAGGACTTTAGAAGATACCTCTCTCAAAATATATGCCGCCACACTGCTGCCATTTCAAGCAGCTAGCTAGAGACTAAAGTGTTGAAATTTCTAGCACCTGCCTGGGTAGCTGAATAGATATATGGTGTTACTTGTGATCTGAAAGGTTTACGAACAGGCTGATGGATGGAGAGACGGATGCACAATGGACTCATTGGTCACTGGCTTTGATCAACCTAGAAAAAAATGGAAGTTCATGAAACTATGTCCAAAAGTTGGAGATACATTGATAAAAAATTAAATTTGACATGAAGCCCCCTTTTTCCATGATACAGTGATGAATTGCAAAACCTTGACAACATGTGCTAGGTCACATGATCTGTGAAAATCTCATCTAAATCTGTTGAGATATGTCCAGTTATTAAAGAGATAATGGTGAAAAAATGAAATATAACATGAAACCCCCTTATTCCATGATGCAGCTACAAATCCCAAAACCTTGACAATATGTGGTAGGTCACATGATTCTGTGAAAATTCCATCCAAATCTGCCGAGAAATGTGGGAGGCATTGCGTTAGGTCACATGATTATGTGGAAATTCCATCCAAATCTGCCAAGAAATGTGTATGGAGTTGCCTTCACAAGAAATAAAACATGAAGCCCCCTTTTTCATGATGTAGCTACAAATCCAAAAACATTGAGAATATGCAGTAGGTCACATGAGAAGAAACATTCTGCAAAAATTATATTCAATTCCGTGAAGAAATGTGGGTGAAGTTGCGTTCACAAGAAATGGAATGAAAAAAAAAAAACCATGAAGCTCCCTTTTTTCATGATACAGACACAAATTGCAAAACCTTGCGAATATGCGATAGGTCACATGTCGAGAAACATTCCGTGAAAATTCTATTCAACTCCGTAAAGAAATGTGGGAGGAGTTGCATTCATACTTAGTAATGGAATGAAATATAACATGAAGCCCCCTTTTTCCATGACACCTTATTACAAAAACAAGGTAGATTATATAACTATGGTAAGACACGGTAAATCTAGGTGAAACTTTTTTTCTTGCATTTCCTAATGGTAGTTGATAGGATGTGACATGTTCAATGTAAAAACTTTGTATGGTTTTGAAGACAAGATTCCAAACATCAAAAGTGTACTTAAGTGTAACTGAAGTGGAACTCAAAATCGCTCCCATTTTACATCGAATCGACAAAACGAAAAAAAGTCTCGGCAGAATGTGTTATTGTACACATGTATAAAGTTTCACGAAATTCCGTCCAATGGTATTGGAGATATTTGCTTGGACAAACACACGGACGGACAGACAGACAGTAGGACGGACAGAAGGAAGGACAGACGGACAACGCTAAAACTATATCCTTCCGCCTACGGAATGGGATAAAAAAATGTGGGAAAAAGGAGAAAATGTGTTGGATTTAGGATCTACCATTTCTCTAACTCTGATTTTTTAACCCATTACCACACAGTCCCCATTTTTGACAAGCTGAGAAAGAAGCCTTTAGAAAACATTGTGGGAAAAGGAAAGAAATTGCTGGTAACCAGCATTACTTCCTTTATCCACAATGTTTTTTATGCTTCACAGAACAAATTTCAAATTTTCTGTCACTTTTATTTTGTCGTCTGCAAATTCTTTCGATTTTGGACAAACCTAAAATTTTGTAGTTTGGTAATGAATTAGGGGTCATTTCTTCGAGTCGAGTCGTTACAGTATACGGTAGGGTTACACCATCCATTTCACCACCTGGATAAAGCAATGCTTCATTGCAACAGCCTTAATCCATTACCACTCAATCCCTACTTTTGACGCCCCTGAGAAAGAAGCCTTTTGAAAACACTGTTGGAAAAGGAGAAAATGTTGGTTACCAGCATTTTCTCCATTTCCAACAGTGTTTTCTACCCTTCCCAGAAACAAATTCTATTTTTCGGTCACCTTTATTTTGTTGTCTGCAAATGCTTTCAATTTGGACCAGTCCAAAATTTTCTCGTGTGGTAATGAGTTAACCCATTACCACACAATCCCTACTTTTGATGCCCCTGAAAAAGAAGCATTTAGAAAACATTGTGGAAAAAGGAGAAAATGCTGGTAACCAGCATTTTCTCCTTTTCCCACAAAGTTTTCTACCCTTCACAAAACAAATTTCAAATTTTCAGTCACTTTTATTTTGTCTTCAGCAAATGCTTTCAATTTGGACAAGCCAAAAATATTGTGGATTGGTAATGAGTTAAAAGTGGATATTTAGAATTTTTACATCTCGCCAAATTAAAAAATATATATATTACTGAAATTTATATGAAAAAAAAATACAAATCATCAATAAGTAAAATTACAAAAAAGAATTTTTTTCATGGTGTTCCCTTAAAAGGCTACATAGCCTCTTTTTAGATTTCCCGCCAAAAATCAATAAAGCATTTTGGGAATGTCAAGTCACTGGCACGTGACTTATAACACTTAAATTCCATTACATAACAAACATGTAATAATTATTTTCCATAATGTCTTCTTCGGACCCTATATTTGAAACTTTGTCTGTGTATATGGTTACCTGTATGTAAATGAGCGAATTGATCATCTAAAATAGAACATGTCTCCTGTTGGCGTCTACATGGGCCGTAGTAATTAAATCTCTAATTTCTCGTGTTTTCTGATGGTTTTCGACTACTGGGGTTTTATGAAGGCAAATTAAAAGGCTTTGGGAGTAGAGCTATAAGGATGATTGTTTTCCTTTCTTTTTTAAATTTTCGTCCTAAGATCTGAAGGGCCACCTTTAACTGTCTATATGAAATTATATTTAAAAAAAAAATGAAAACCGTACAAAGACCCGTCGTTTCACCTAAAACATCGCAGTTTTCCGGTCCGATCCATTGCTACGTATGACCTGGCCTTAGGCCCCACTTACCACTGTCGCCATCTGGACGTGGTAGACTGCCTCGTCATATGCTCACGAGTGGTACTTACGCGACCAATATATACTACAAAGAACAGAAGGCATTTATTATTATCATGAATTTACTTACCATTTCATTCAGTTTGGTCAAATAAGTCGTCATACCGCGGTTTTGAAAGGGGATTCCAGTCTCTTTCGGCGTCAGGACGTGTGTACCTAAACAACAGCCATCTTGGATGTTGACGTCATATATTCGCGGTAGATGAGAAAACTTGTGTATGGTGGTCTCTGACTGAATTATCACAAATCTATTTACATGTTTTTTTTAATTATTTACTGACCGATAGACGAAACATTCTTGTCTTTTTCTGTTTGACAGATCGGCGCAGTCTTCCGTGACGGATTTGCATCCATAAACAACCGATAGGTGCCGCTAGTGTTTGTTCATATCGGTAAATACCGTCAACGCGAGGATATGACGCCCGCGAGCAAATGACGTTACCGTGTAATTAGTGCTCTCACCTCAAATATTTAACAAGTCAAACAATAAATGGAAAATAAACAAAAAAATGCATTTTTCCAATGGATATCGAGATAATTTGTTGAAAGAATATTTTCAATTTTTGTAATGTTATCATCCAGCTTTTTAGACTGATACTGTACGTCAGTGTCATCTTTTCATAACTTGTCACTGAGCGCTATAATCACAGGGTCGCACCGGATTTGATTAAAAAAACGGACCTGAATTAAGTATTTTCCAATGATTTCTGTTTAAAAAAAAAAAAACATGCGTTTAATTAGATTTGTTTTTTTTTTAAAGTAAAAACCAGAATATTTCAAATTACTATTAGCTGCTAACGCGAGATTCCAAGAGAATTCGACCCCAAATGCTTACTAAACCCGTCCCTACTTCGGTCCTATTCAAAGAAGAGCCGACCAAACCGTCAATGAGAATATAATTGCAACTCATGCAAGAATTCATTACCAATATAATTATTTCATGGGCTACCTAAGTCCGATCTTGGTTTAAGTCCAGCCCAGAACTTTCCCGAAACTGCAAACTCGTTCATCTATTTCTGGTTCGTTTTTCAATGTCCTATTTTGTCTGAGGTTTGTCTCCCTTATTCACCTTTTCCTTGCATTCGATCATAATATTGCAGATGAAAAAAACGCTTAGTAACTCTTTAC
The DNA here is from genome assembly GCA_943736015.1 of Tridacna crocea. Taxonomy (NCBI): domain Eukaryota; kingdom Metazoa; phylum Mollusca; class Bivalvia; order Cardiida; family Cardiidae; genus Tridacna; species Tridacna crocea. The sequence continues at coordinate 18,338,252 of OX031056.1, read as the reverse complement.
AACTCAATCTAATTACTGGCATTTTCTCCTTTTCCCACAATATTTTCTGCCGTTTCGCTGACAAAAATCACCATTTGAACTACATTTATTTAGTCTTCTTCAAGTACTACCGATTTGGTTGATGGCAAAATTTTGTCGTTTGGTCGTTTGGTGTGATATTCTCATGAGCTCCTCCCTGACAATATCACCAAAAGATGAAAAGTAGGCCTAAACTGTCGTAGTAAAACGGCCTGATAACCCACGCCCAAACGACAAATTTTGGACTCTTCCAAACCGAAAGAGTTTGCAGACGACTAATCTAGATTTGGAGAAAATGGCAGAAAGTTCTGAAAAAGGGTAGAAAACAGTGTGGGAAAAGGAGAAATTGCTCGTTACGAGCAATTTCTCCTTTTCCCACACTGTTTTCAAAAGACTTTTACTGCAGACACGTAAAAACCAGGGCTTGTTTGGGAAAGGGTTAACACAAAACATTCTTCAGCTGTCTTGCTGCACAATGACCACTTCTAAAAACTCTGTAGCATTACGGGAAATTGCACTGGACGAGCATTTCCTGCTTTTCGTTAGGTAGTTATATCGCATATAATTATTTATGATTGAAAAGTTATTTCATGTCCTATTATCGGCGTTTTACAAGGATATTTTCAAGGTCATCAGTTACAACTTTGTTTCAGGAGGTACATGAATAAAGCCTATGAGCAAACCGGACAAAAAGTACAGTTGTGAAAATTCCTGTCGAAACCATATCCAAAGTAAACCTGCTTTGTGTGAAGGTCACTTACCCATGACTTTGCCAATATCACACACATTATTACAGATTTATTGGCACTCTGTAGGTCTATCAATGACCCGAGTGATAAAGGTGACACCATTCCCATTGTATGAACCTTTTTTCTTACTTCCTTTTTTCTTACCACCGTTACTCCTTTTTCCCACAGCGTTTTCTATCGTATAAAAATCCTATTAACCATATCTTATTAAATTTTGTCGTCTGAAGTTGCTTTCAATTTCGAGCCGTCCAACATTTTGTTGTTAGGTGAGGAGTGAATCTGGAGAGCTTACCTCTTTACCAAACAACAAAATTACAGACTGGACCAAATTGAAAAAAATTGCAGACGAAAAAAAAAATTAAAAATCGAAATTTGTATTAGGAAGGGTAGAAAATGTCGGTTACAAGCATTTCTCCTTTTCCTGCAATGTTCTCGAAAGGCGTCTTTCTCAGGGTCATTGAAAGTCGGGATTGTGTGGTAAAGGGTTAACACACAATCACAATATTTAACGACCATCGGAAAGAAGCCTATTGAAAACATTGTGGGAAAAGGGAAAAAATGCTAGTAACCAGCATTTTCTCCTTTTCCCACATAGTTTTCTAGACTATCAAAGAAAAGTTGCGTAATTTGATTCACTTAAAATTTTCATCTGCAAATGCTTTCAATTTGGATGGGTCCAAAATTTCGCCATATGGTAAAGGATTAATATATCTACGTGATGTATCACAAGAAATATGTTATCATTTAATCCTGCATGCATAAATCCATTTTGTTCAACAGCCGACTGAATCATTGGGTAGACTGATCACTGGACACGCAGAGACATTACCAAAGGATATGTTTCGACATAGGTCAGTCTGCGAGGACTGCTCTAGCTGAGATGGCTCGATACTTTCTGCAGATGCCTTAAACAACCCTTTAATAGAGCATGGCACATTTGTTAGAGTTTTTTTTTTTGGCGTTTACTCAAACGATCAGATTTAAATATAAAGATTACGACATTAATGTGAATGTTGAATATGGCCGAATTTGCCATGCTAACCATAAGGGTCCGTAGTTTGATTCCTGGCACCCATAGACTATGTATCAATATATAGCCTGCAACACGCGGAAAGGGGCATTCTGACAATTGCGTAAAGTGTCGTCTCTGATCAGCGTGCGCACTCCGCTCAGGCTGATCCGAAATAACGCTTTCCGTTTTAATGTAATTTTCTGTTCTGCGCAAGTCTACTGCAGCACAAAATCTAATGTTGTCGTAAAGTGCCGTCCTGGATTAGCCTGCGCGGACTGCGCAGGCTAATCCGAGACGACACTTTACGCAAATGTCCGAATGCACCTTTTCGTGTGTTGCAAGCCATTTACTATAATAGTCTATGGGTGACAGGAGTCAAACTACAGACCCCTGTGGTGGTACCTCGGACCCCATCTAAACTCATTACCAAACGAGAATGTATTTGTCTTGTCCAGCCTGAGCAGTCTGATCTTGCTCTACACCGTCCTCATAACTACCGTAAATTTTAGATTTGTCCAAATTGAATGCATTTGCAGACGACAAAATAAACGTCATCCAAAAATTGGAACTTGACTTTGGAAGAATAGAACACTTTGTGGGAAAAGGAGAAAATGCTGGTTATCAGCATAACCAGCATTTTCTCCTTTTCCCACAATGTTTTTAGAAGACTTCTTCCCCAGGGTCGTCAAAACCACGGATTGTTTAGTACATGGTTAAGATAAGCATAAAAGAATTGGGGAAAAAAATAGGTGAAAAGTGATTTCAAAGTGAGTTAATGTATTCCACTGAAATCTAACCTCCCTGACTCGTGCAATTAACTCTTTACAAGACGACCCGAAGTTTGGAATTTTCTAAATCAGAAAGGCATTTGCTAATATGGTTCCATTGGTGAGATTTGTATTTCTTAACCTATTACCGAACGACAAAATTTTTGGCTTGTCCAAAGCGAAAGCATTTGCAGGTGAGAGTAAAAGTGACTGAAAATTTCAGATTTGTTTTGTGAAGGACAGAAAACATTGTGGGGAAAAGGAGAAAATGCTGGTTACCAGCATTTTCTCCTTTTCCCACAATGTTTTCAAAAGGCTTCTTTTTCAGGGTCGTCAAAAGTAGAGATTGTGTGCTAATGGGTTAAAGATGGAAACTTCGTGAAAAAAAAAAAGTTAGAAAATGATGGTGACTAGCATTTTCTCCCTTTCCCACAAAGTTTTTGTCCATTTATCTGTGATCTTTTACAGGGATCGTTAATATCCAGGATTATTTAGTTAAGGTTTCAATGAAACCCAATCCTCTCCCACGAACAACTACTGTCACGGTAAATTGTTCGTCAGTTCGAATTTGAAATTAATAATTCATAATCTTAAGGAGCCATGCTCTGTGAAAAGGGGGCTTAATGCATCTGCGAAAACTATCGATTCAGGTCAGCCTGCGCAATCCGCCATCCGCACAGGCCGACCTGGGTCGAAACTTTTCGCTTTAGGTCAATTGTTTAGTATGTACAAGGACCAGTCTACCTCATGATTAAGTTGGTTACTACAGGAAGTGGCTTGTATGGATCCATGAGTGGCTGATGGCTTGCTTAGTACCATGGATCACGGATATGTATCAAGCCTCCTTTAGCCGGAGTATTGTTCATATCACTGTAGAAGGAAAAGTACGTTTCCTCATAATTTATCACAACTAAGCAACGCTTTTGGAAAAGGAGTTTAACCCTTTACTCCATAGATACTCATTTCCACGTATTGCATGTAGGAGCCTTTGGAAAACATTGTGGCAAAAGGTGAAATTGCTCGTGACGAGCAATTTCACCTTTTGTCACAATGTTTTCTTTGCTATCAAAAGGTGTCCCATATACATAAAAAACGGCTTCATCCTTGCTTTTATTTAGGGTCAATTTGAGATACCATAGAAATGCCTTTTATGGTAAAGGGTTAATGCATCTCTGTGACGAATCATACTATCAGCAAGTTATCACATAACTGGATCAATGACAACCGACTGAAGTACGAGGTACACTGGTCCTTTGACAGGCAGAAATTGGCCAATACTACAAGTTTCGAAACTTATATCAGTTAAAGGCCCAGTAGGGGTCAAAACTAAATAACACGGGTCAAATACAGTTACATAATTTAACGACGACATAAAAGTGACTGAAAATTTGAAATTGGTTTTTGGTTACCATCATTTGCTGCTTTTCCCACACTGTTTTCTAAAGACTTCTATCTCAGGCTCGTCAAAAGTAGGGATTGTGTGGTAATGGGTTAAGTCATACCATTTAGAAGAATCGAAGTTATAGTGAAGATGACTGTCGGTCCATACCTACAAGTCAAAAAATGGTAGGATCTGTCAGAATGTTAGTCGCTTGCAGAAAACTGCATTGAAAACTCGGTAAAACGTAAACAAAATATTGAGCGTCACATTTTCAAACATTTTTGTGATGCATTTTTCGGCAATTCGACAACCCGTACAATAACTTATTGTTATCTTCACAAAAACTTGGATACTCCAAAATGGCATACTAGTGAAATTCTGACTGCAGTTTAACGACCGCATTGCTATTTTTGGCCACTGCTGGGCCTTTCAGCCCCCTCGATCGCTGCGTCTATTCTTTTTATCTTTTTCTTCTTTTTGTTTAGATTTAGTTGTTTAATACAAAATTAAAATTGTTGGAAAGGTCATATGCAATTAAATCTTTATACTCTTGTTGAAATTCGCCATATAATAACAAACCGCGTCTATTTCCTATTTCAGCTTTTTTACTTATATTTTTTTTTTTATATAAAATCATGACGAAACAGACTGTGTATCGGAACACTTCCCCTATAAAGATTGGATTTAGACAGCAATTTCTGAGGCAGTCTGCCTTTTAAACTCACGACTGTTGGTGAGGTCTGATGACCTCTCTAATAATTCCATCTTCGCGAGCCAAGGTTACGATCACTACGTGGATCTTACCTTGGCTGATTGAGCACGACTTCGAGATTCCTGCGATGCGCCCTCTATTGGATGATAGTTATTACCCCCCTTTACATCATATTTCTAAAAGCAAGTGAAATATCGTTTTACAAACCGCTTACGAATGCACATGAAGCGATAAGCAGATATCCACGTGGATTTCCATGTTTACCTTCTATACGAAAGGTAGCGACCTTGTTCTATTTTTATCAAAGATGAAATGCTACAAGCGATTTCATTCGTCGCAGCTACAGTTGGCTGCATCCAATTAAAAGGCAAATCGGGGGAATGTAAAAATCAAGCTCGATTCGCCAAGGGTAGAGTAGCATAGTGAATCGTCAGCCTTGGCTTGCGAAGATGCAATAATCCCTAAGAGTTATATTCTATGTTGAAGGACATTGACACAGACATTGGATCATGGTCTAGACTTGTCCAGATGTTTATATCAAAGTTGGCACGACTTGTCAATAACCAATAATTAAAATACTTACTAAAACCCTTCAAGTTGTTACAGATTTAAACCCTTTACCAAACGATCCCTGAGAAAGAAGCCTTCTGAAAACATTGTGGGAAAAGGAGAAAATGCTGGTAACCAGCATTTTCTCCTTTTCCCACAATCTTTTCTACTCTTCACAAAACAAGTCTTTAATTTTCCGTCTTTTTTATTTTGTCGTCCGCAAATGCTTTCGACTTGGACAAGCCTAAAATATTGTCGTTTGGTAGGGAGTTAAACCATTAACCAAACAATTCCTCTACGTAATCGGTACTGAGGAAAAAGGAATTTTGAAAACATTGTGAGAAAAAAAAAACAAGTTAATGTCGGTAACCATCATTTTGTCATGCTCCTTATAATGTTCTAAAAGAAATCTCTTTTCTTTTTGGGAAAGGTCAGGGCTGTAATTTCTGGAAGTCAGTGCACTAAAGTTCACTTCTTTCTGTAGAATGTTGTTAAAGTCCTTGCACCTTTCTTGGCAATGATTTGCTAAAGATTCTTCAGTTTCAAAAAATATACTACATCCTGAACACTGGTGTTCCATTAAAACCTGCTTGCTAGCCATTTTAGTGTGTATATTTGTGTGCTTAGTCAAGGCATGGCCACAAATACAACATGGAATGGAACTTCTTGGATGCTTTTTGGATTCAATACTCACATTAAGGTTCCTTTCTCTCTGAAACACAACACTGTTTTCATATTCCTGTGATGTGACAGATCTATGTGGCTCTATAGAAGAGTTTACTTCATAACTGAGTGGGATCTTTCCTTTATCTCTAGTCTCACTGCTCCAAGGACATTTTCTCAAGTCCTGAAGTACTTGCAAATCCTCCTCATGCAGTCTTCAATGATCCACAATGTGCTCTTCAAGACCAGTGATATCGCCAAAGGTAGAAGCACAATAGTCACATTCGTATGTATCATCCATCTTGCCTGTCCAACAAGGCCTCCGAAAAAATATCTCTGTTCCCCCTTCTTCTTCTCTTTCTCTGAAATACGGTAAATATGTTATTTATGTTTTCCTTTGAATAACGCTTTATCAAATAACAGAATAGAATTTTTTACTTTTACTGTGAATAAAGGCATTTAGCAAGGCGTCGCTCATCGAACAAAAATGTGAAGGGGGTCGGGGACTTTACCTGGGGGTTTTGAACAGTTTTATAGATTTACTGATTATGTGTTATTAATGTCACTAGTATATGTAGGGGAAAACTTAAGTATTTATCCATTAAACAACATGTCTTAGTGATCTTAAATCTTTTAAGTATACAAGGTCAAAATTTACACCCCTGCTAAACATGTAACCCTCTACTCAACAATCCATAGTTTTTACGACCCCGAAATAGAGGCGTTTTGAAAACATTGTGTGAAAAGGAGAAAATGCTGGTAACCAGCATTTTTTCCTTTTCCCACAATGTTTTCTAGTTCTACCCTGTTGGAAACAAATTTCAATTTTTGAATTACGTTTATTTTGTCGTCTGCAAGTGCTTTCAATTTGGACCAGTCTAACATTTTGTTGTTTGGTAAGGGGTTAAATACACGGTGGGTACACGTACACCGGATATAGTAGATTAATTGAGCAAATGTTTACAAATGGAAGAAATATTGCTCGCACCACAGGTAAGAATTCATATATTATACAAGTGTTTGTAACATTCGTGTGTCATATAGTAATGATTTGATAAGCTAAATGGTTAATCAGTCCTGTACTGTTGATGAATTACCAAAACTAGTTTGTTACGACGTAAATTTCTTGTCCGAAAGTCATGCTCACGCATATTTTTACCTGACTGGCCAAAATAATGGAATATTATCAGAACAGGGAATTTGATTGAAATTCTGAAGTGTACGATTTCTGTGTATTACATTAAGTATTACGTACTTCAAAAATTTAATTCTAAGAATTACTTATCATGTAGTTATACGTCACAGAAGATTACCATCGGTGTACCGAGGATAGTTCCTTGCTGTACTGAGGATAGCTGTATTTTAGAAATTTGTGTACTGAGGATAGTAGTATAAGATACTACAGAGCGAATTGTAATTTCTTGCTCACTACTAGTTATTTGATGATATATGCCGCCCAGAAAGCCAAGTATGTCAGGTATTCCGAAATAACAATAAATGTGAATTAAGAAATAAGGAAATTCTACTATTGGATGTTCACAGCTGACAAGATTTTTCTGTTCTTGACAATAAAGGCTGCAATCAAAAGATACATGTGTATGTGTTCCGATCTCAGTCCTCATCATTCATCCAAATCAGATTCAACATAATATTTTTCATCGTTTTGAAGTTTATTATGATAGTGGCTTATAAGTAGAAGACAACCTAACCTTTATATTCTTTGTTATCTAACTGATTTATAGATATGCACCACTTTGAAGTATTGACAAAATTTAATATTGTTGTGTTCAGACAATAAATATGTGTCTTTTGATCTGATTTTATTACTTCATCGAACATGCTATAGATATGAGTTTATCATTTATGTGTGTAAATATGCTTTGACGTAGGTTGGGGTAATGAGTGTTACGGACTGTGTCAAGATGTTACAATTGCTTATTCGGACCTTATCCCATATTTTTCATGTAACGTATTATTCAGTTCATGTTCAAACGTGCCTGAACAGCCATTCTTGAACGATATTGGATTACCTGTAAACTATGTCTACGTCGACTCATTGTCGTTTGTAATGAATGTAGGCAAGGTACTTAGACCACCAGCAGTTCACTTAAACTTTGTAAACATGTAGACCGAGATCGCTTAGCATGTATGAGGCCCCAAGAGTAGGTCAGGGCTAAAGAATAGTTAAAACAAACACACATAAAGCTTTGTTTCTCTGAAAATATCAATTATATAGAAAAAAATGATCTTGGTAAAATCTAAGATAAGATTAATATCACAGATTTATTCATATTTTCCTGAAACTTAAAAAAAATGATATAATGAATGCCATTTGTATTGGATTAGAGACATGAACAAAAATAAAAATAAACATAGGTCCTAGCGGTAACTGAAAATAGTGTATCTTGTAACACAGCTCTAATAAACTCACTGTGCTAAATGAAATGTTATCATTAACCGAAAAGTATAGTGTGGAGTCTGAGCTGTTTAAACAGTACGACGTGTGAATTCTGAATTTCAAACTAGAAACTTATAATAAAGATTAACTTCAGACTTCAAACGTCACACTTTCATCATATGTCATAAAGCCTTTACCGGTATTTAATAAAATCTGTAGTACATGTATTTCCATGATTGACATACTGCGGACTCTCCAAACCTTAATCCTGACCCTGTTTTGTTTATTTTGGGTTATCCCAAGTAAAAGCGTTTATATAAGCGAATAATAGACGTCTACAGACGGGTAATTAAATAATATTAAGACAGAGCAGAAAAAAATTATCAATTGAAAAATTTGCTCGTTACGTGGTTTCCTCGTTTTTTGCAACGTTTTCCAAGTCATTAGTTGTAGACAGGTCTAAGGCCATTTGCATAAACATAAGGGTTAAAGCACCTATGCGTGTAACTCTTAACCACACATATCAAACCTGTCATAATTAAACAATGGTTCAAACACTGTGAGAGAAGCGTGCTTAAAACGCCATGGGAAAGTAGCTTTTGCGCGTAAATTTTGCTCATCTCCAGAAAATGTCCAAAGACTATGTTTATTCTTGAGGTATATAAACCACAGCGGAGACTAAATACACTCCAGACTAAGTACAAGTACATATCCTTAGGTTCTGAAGCACATACAAAATATGCTACAGTTATGCCAAAGTTATAGAAGACAATGCGAAAAATCTTCCAGTTGAGCTTTAACGAGGAGCGGCCGCCGATAGTGCTTTCACACCGGCGAGGCAACAAATGGTCTCAAAGTACATACTTCATGGTATTCACAGGCGTTATCTTCCGCTTGGGGGGGGGGGAACCATCAAATGCACACCTATCTGATTTGGGCATTCTGGGTACAGAACCGGATTACTTTTCAAAACGATGACAGTTAATTTGAGTTTCAAGTTTCAAATTAAACGTTTACTCAATAAAACGCTACATGGTACGATTCATTCAGCTATGGTAAGCTGGCATGTAACCAATGCACCGACCATTTATAAAACCAGCCCCTACAGGCTTTGGTAATAGCTTCGGTATAAGCTGAGACACTTTTTGATTAGTCTGTTGAAAAAGCCTGCAAATTCCTGATTTCCCTGCAGTCTTTATTTAGAATTTGTATTCAAGGATGTGCTATAAAACAAGAGTATTTGGGGAAACCATTTCTTCCTTTTTGAAATAATTTGATTTTTAAGATATTTTGAGCGAAAAACAGGCTACATATTTTCCATAGATGTATTTTTGATAGCCATTTTCTCCTTGCTACTTTTTTTTAAATCGGGTTATTAATATTTATCCTGTACACGATCTAGTGCGGCGTCAGCAAACAGGTCGAATTGAGTGAATACCGGTAACTTGGTCTAAGCAACAAGGAGACTGTCTTCAAAAGTAGCCATAAATTGACCTACAGAAAACCTTTCATTGGATTGTATAAGTACAGCTAGTATTACTTAGCTTATCTCTTTACAATAGGATTTATGGCCTCTATTAAATTACCGCCATGAATATGCTTTCCTGCAACTGTCGCATATGCAAGGAGCGGCCTCATGCATTCCCTTTGTACAATATGCTAGCGCATCTTTACTTGATAATGTTAGGCTGCAATTTACGCAAGCAGGTTAGCTCTTGGCTAATCTCTTTAAATGCACCTGGATTAGAAGAACAAATAGATGTGTGTCTTCGAAAAGACAATTTTTTTGTAATGTCCTCCTAAAAACCTGCAACATGAGGAAAGGAAATTTAGACACCAATCTACGTGTAGCATACATAAATATATTCAGTGGTTTATCAATATAGAGTTCACATGACACTATAGAATGGAACATTACTATCCCCGGTACATTATCATACTATCCCCGGTACAGTAAAATACTATCCTCCGTACGGTTCTTTCAAAACAACAACTATCCTCGGTACACCATTGTCGATAAAAAACTTGTGTTTTCTGGCAATTTTCACCCGATACAGCAAAATTGCAATCATACAAAGAAATTAGACTAAAATATCAAGAAATATGTCAACTCAGATTTTTATATTGTGCAAAAAACCGGCTTTGCAGATGAATTATTTCTAGAAATCTCCGAAATCCGTCGTGAGCAGCCGACTTTTCTGACAATTTTTTCAGACTTTCCATGGCTAAAAGCAGCATTCGTTGTAGACCTAACAAACTCTAAACATCGTAGAATCTGTGTTGACAAGGCAATTCTATAATTATTAAAAGCTGTTGTTAAGAAATATTTGGAAATCTCTTACCTGCAGTCATACAATACACAGTTATTTTTACTCAATTTGACGGCTATATCCGGTGTACGTGTACCCACCGTGAAATAACAGCCTGGTCGTTTTGCTGTCTGTAAACTCGGGTGAATTTTGTACGAAATAATGGGAAAGGAAACCCCAGCAGAGGTTGGATATGTACACTGATGTTTTGTGATTCGTCAAAATACGAAACACGTCCATTTGACTTGAGTGTGACCGCACTTATAATTCATATACGATTGCAAGGAAAAATAAACATCTACTCGTAGTTGTAGGCCTGTTATCCATGTTGTTCCAAGAAAAATTGATTCAGGACATAAAAGGCCACATTTGAAAACGTTGCACCAAAAGGAGAAAAGCCTCCTTTAGCATGATCCTCTTACATGTCATTTTCATAAAATATTACCTCGTCGGTTTACTTAAAAAGCCTCGTAACTACAGCTTGTTTCAAGCTGTAGAACTTAAAAACGAGGTTTTTGAAGTAAACCGACGACTTGTTTCCTACGAATAAATTTTCTTTCAGGAGATACTACTTACATGTAGCTCGTGACCGATAAGGATACTTTCAAGACTTTGAATCACAGTTAACATTTAGGCAACTAAGCGGGCTGACCTTTAGCGGACTGTATAGATTAAGATCAGACTGCACAGAATGTGTTTCTTAACCCTTTCAGAGCACGAAGGGAACAGGCCGGCTTTCCAGGACAACATAGACCAAAATCAGTCTTATATTGGATCTATATGCCTACTGTTTGCTTGTTTAGAAAATACTTTCTTAGTTTAAAAATTATACTATTTTACAGTTACGTTTGAGGGGAAATTTTCTTCTCTTCGGCCAGTGTAGATCCAAGACCGGACTGCACGTTCTGTGCAGCGTGATCTTGAATAACATTGTCCACAAACGGCCTTTGATTCGCAATTGGGATTAATTTGTTTGGAAATGAAAGAATTGAGAATAAAATTCGGATGTCACATGTTACTCCTCCACGACAACCCCCGAGTTTTGACGACCCTGATATGAAAGGGTTACCATCTGAAACGAGCATTTTTTCACAGTTTTCTATCCTGTCCCAAACGAAGTCCATCATTTAACTCTTAACACATGACAAAATTTTACCCTAGTCCATATTGAAAGCATTTGAAGCCAACAAATTAAATGTAGCTCAGATGATGAATTGTCTTTGATAGGGTAGAAAACATTGTGGAAAAAGGAAAAAAATGCTGGTTACCAGCATTTTCTCCTTTACCCCACAATATTTTCAAGAAGCCTTCTTTTTTAAGGTTGTTAAAAGTCGGGATTGTGTGGTAAAGGGTTAATTAAGTCCCATGGGATTTGACGTCTGCTTTCAAATATGGGCAAGTCTAAAACTTTGTCGTGTGGCAAAAATCTAAAGGTTCAATCATGCCTGGAGATAGGTGAATCATGATTTAAACATAGATATAAGATCGAATGTAAGACGTTATCGATCAGAATATAAATAAAATATTGATTTACATTTTCAAATGAGCGATAATCTCTCGTTTTTCACCCCCTCTCCCACACACTTTATCTAAAAAAACATGTACCCTCGGACCATAAAGACTATTCACTCTGAGGTTAGCCTTCGACTATTTTCAAAAAATTGTGCAACAAGGAGCAAGAAACTCCATCTATTCTCACAATATTTGACGTTTCGTTAAAGAAATGACCGTCTATTTTGTTCGTTTGATTTATTTAATTTTTTCTTGTGTTGTCAGTGCTATCATGAAGGTGGTGGTATGTCAAAGGTAAGCCCGGATTGTTTGGATTTAATCCATTACAACACAATTTTGAGTTTTCACGACTATGAGGAAAATAGTTTTGAAAACATTGCGAGAAAAGGAGAAAATGCTGGTAACCAGCATTTTCTCCTTTTTTCCCATGTTTTCTACCATGTCAAAGACAAGTGCTATTATTTTAGCCTAGTATAAATTCTCGTCTGCAAGTGTTTTGACTTTGGGCAAGTCTACTTTTTTGTCGTTTGTTGAAGAGTTAACCTTTAAGCTACTAAGCTTGACTCACAGACCATTTGCTGAGGGTAATGATCAAGATCACAGTGCACAGCACATGCAGTCTGACCTTTATCAACACTGTCCGATAAGGGCATACCCCCTCCCACCCCCTTTTACGCCTTAAGCCGCTGAAAACGTTAACTCATTACCAAAAGAACAACATTTTAGGCTTGTCCAAATCGAAAGCATTTACAGACGACAAAACAAATGGGACTGAAAATTTGAAATTTGTTTTGTGAAGAGTAGAAAACCTTGTGGGGAAAGGAGAAAATGCTGGTAACCAACATTTTCTCCTTTTCCCACAATGTTTTTCTAAATGTTTTTTTCTCAGGGTCGTCAAAGGTAGTGATTGTGTGGTAATGGGTTAACCGATAGGGGTTATAATATTTAAAAGGCCTGTATAGCACAAACCAGAGATTTAACTATTTCTTGAGGCAGAAGGCTTATGAAATTTTTTTTGGGCGAGGAAAAAGTGCTGGTAACCATTTTCTCCTTTTCTTACAATGTTTTCTATCCTTTCCAAGACAATTTTCTCTGTTTGAGCCATGTTTAATCGGGCGTCTGCAAATGACCTACAACACACGTTTTGTGCAGTCTTATCTTGACCTACACTGTCCGCAAAAGCGAATATACGTGTAGTTGTGAAAGACACTTTAGGGGTGAAGTCAAACAACTTGTGTCCACGTCATGACCATAGGCACTCGGTCTCCACGAATTCCACAACTTAATATTTATTTCTGTACAACTATATCTTACGTATCAGGACAATTGCCCCTCCCCCGGACAATTCACCCCTGGACTATTGCCCGCCGGACAATTGCCCCCTGAGGACAATCTACCCCCGGACTATTGCCTCCCGACAATTCCTTGTCCTCGGAGGGCAATGGTCCGGGGGTGAGGAATTGTCCTGGGGGCAATCGTCCGGGGGGCACTTGTCCTAGAATCCTAGTAGGTTTCACAGGAGACGTGTTCTAAAGCAATAGAAGTCTTGGTCAGGTTTTCATTAATATTGGCTCTGGAATTATCTCTAAGGCGCTGGCCAATGCGGGTACCAGGATAAACATGTTGCTACCCGTATTGGCCAGCGTGTCAATGACGAATCGGGAGCAAGCGTAAAAATTCGAAACCTGATCAAAGACTTCTATTGCTTTAATACATGGCCACAGCGAAACCTTCTAGTAATTATGATAATGCAGAAATAGAAGAGGTAAGGTAGAAAAGTGCAAAACTAATAAACAGATTGTCTATGGTCATGACACACAGTATGATATAACTCATTTATGAGGCATTTTTCCCATGCCGTTGATGTATTGATTATCGACCATTTTATCAATTATAATCTCAACAATACCCGGGGATTTTTTTAATAAACCTTTGACTCTTTACCAGACGACAAGAAGTTTAGACTAGTCAAAACTCAAAGCGTTTGCAGACGACAAATTAAATGGTGCGCAAATAATGATTTTTTTTCTTTGAACGAATGGAAAACACTGTTGGAAAATGAGAAAATGCTTATTACTAACGTTTCCTCTTTCTTATCATTCTCGGATGTTTTCAAAGGCTTCTTTCTTGATAATCTTGAAACATAGGATTGTTAAGAGAAGAGTTACTTGCTTAGCTGTTGAATAGATGAACTAGATTAAATTTACCGCAAATAAAAACCAAGTATCGCAATTCAAAAGGTCTTGTAAAAAAAAAACATATTGGACAGTGTAGGTTCAAGATGAGTCTGCACGTTGAGTGCAGTCTTATCCTGAATCTACCCTGTCCACGAAAGCGAAAAGAGTCGAGCTTGGCAGACTGTAGGTTTGAACATTTCACCTTTCAACATGGAATTCTATTTACTTCTGTTATGACATTGCTATACAGATATATACTGCTTTAGTATTAGTCAGGTTAGAGATTTGTTAACCCTTTATCCTGCTAAATAACTAAAATAAAATTTTCAATTCGACGGTAAAAACACAAATACTTCTATTTCAAAGTCCTGTTTGGGGGACCAGCATCTCCTTATCGGACAGTGAGATCAAAGATCAGACTGCACGTTCTGTGCAGTCTGATCTTGATCTACATTGTCCGCAAAAGGTCAGTGCGTCGCACTCCGCAGCCTAGGGGTTCAAATACTTCTAATCCACTCCAACGCTATTTCAGCTTGATGCCTCCTTCCCACGACTTTTTACATGTTAAAACCGACCATTTTGGAAAATATCGCAACAATAGGCGACATTGCTTTTTACTAGCATTTTTCTTGTATATATTTTTGTATCGATTCTCAATGCATGAGATTCAATTAAAATTTTGAAATTTGAAATATTAACGTGGTAACGACATGATGAATTACGAATAACTTCTTACCTCCTGAATCTAAGTAGACGTCGACTTTGAACTTAATTTCGATAGGTGAGTGCAACACTATTCTAAATGCCTGTATATTGTAGAGGCACTTAGAACTGTGTGTCACTCTCCTATCGATTTGTGAGAACAAATGAGTTACGTTTGGGTATATTGGGATCTGATACATCTCTGTGCAGAGCTCCAGATAGAAAGAGTGATTTTGATTTCAAAATTGAAAATATGAATTACTCTCCATTAAACCCTATGTTGTGAGTACTCATTAGAATCGTCTTATCAAGACGATTCTAATGAGTACCCACAACATAGGGTTTCAAAGAGAAATAATGGATTTAGAATATCATCACACCCTCTTATCTGGAGCTCTGTCTGTGATATACATAGCAAGTATCTCATAATCATGGATCCGAAAAGAACATTTTGTCTAACAACAAACTCAATCAGGAGGTAGAGTAGTCCTTCGACATGCAAAACATTGAACAGCAGCCAACCAACCAACGTTAGACTTCGCAGCCCATGCATACTTTTTGCAGATGTTTTAAGACCCCATTTTACAGAACATGGCTTAAATGGGAAAATGCACGGCTAGGTGTAATTCTACATTGGAAAACGTTGTAGGAAAGAGGAACTACCAACCGAGTCACTGCGCCCTACTCCTCCTCTTTATGCTTCCTCTTCATGCTTTTACAGAAGGTAGTTTGACAAAAGAAACCCACAGGATGTCAGGTGAAGTAGAGGCACTTGTTTTTTTGATAGATTTCGCCTTATAACCTGATATGTACGACTCTCTATACGTTTTAGGTTATAGAGGGTTGAACTCATCAAAAACCAAGCATCTGTGTTTTTAAGGTTGCTGAAAAGAAACATCCCGCCATTTGACGAGAGAGAGAGCAGAACAGTTCAGACATGGCAGGCAAGCAGGTAGATAGACAGACATACAGACGACCGCACAGGCGGACAGTCAGACGGAGCGACGGACGGTTGGACAGACAGGCAGACAGAAGAACAAATAGACAGACAGACAAGCTCTTTTGTAAACTAGATTTATGATAGATAAGCCTTTAAATTGAAATGAAGAAAATCAATTGTATCTTGGTTATTGTTGACGTAAATCTTTTACTCACGTGACGAATTTGCAATGACTTTTGGCCATTTGGCGCAAGAAACACCCTACTTCCCCCCCCCGCCCCCCCCCCCCCCCCAAAAAAAAAGGGACAACCGTTTGCACTCCACAGATTTGTTTGTTTGGTTGCTGTTGAAGTTTGGTACATTCTTGTCATTTATTTATTCAAGAACACGAATCTGATCCTTGGCTTGTTTACTCTTTACCAAACGACGAAAGTTTAGACTGGTCCAAATTGAAAGCAATTGCAGACGACAGAATTAATGTGGCTTAAAGAATTGAAATTTGTTCTGGGAGGGTATAAAATATTGTGGGAAAAGGAGAAAATGCTGGTTACCAGCATTTTCTCCTTTTCCCACGATGTTTTCAAAAGCCCTTATTTTCTGGGCCGTGAAACCCAGGGATTGTTTGGAAAAGGGCCAAATGATTGGCAGGAACACATTGAAGCAACAGAATAAGTGGATCGAGTGCTCTGTAAAATGCAATTTTCTGTAGACTATTCCACAAAAGAATCGGACACGTTCTGTGTAGCGTGATCTTGATCTACAATGTTCACAAATGTCATCTGAAGAAACCCACATTACATTAAGGGTTGATACATAATTCTTGTGGGTTTTAACCCTTAACCCTGCTAAATAACTAAAATGAAATTTTCAATTCGATAGCAAAAACCCAAAAAATGTATTGCTACTTCAGAGTTATGGTTTGGCAAATAGTGTCTCCTTATCGGACAGTGTAGATCCAAGATCAGACTGCACGTTTTGTGCTGTCTGATCTTGGATCTACACTGTCTGCAAAAGGTCAGTGAGTCGCACTTAACAGCCTAAGAGTTAAACAGATCTGACAATTATGCAGATATATGCAAACCCTGCAGGTTTGGGGGTGCCGACAAAAATTCACCTCTTGATGGCATTTGCATATTCTGTCTGAATATTATTGTTTTAAAGCGTTCCTGTATAATAATGGCTGAAACCGAGCAAATTTATTCTATTGTTATAAATGTTTTCATATGTATAATGAATCAGACCATAATCTATGTTCCTGATCTAGTTTTAACAAAAAAATCTTTAAAGTTGTCAGTTGGGAATTTCGTCAAGTTCTTTTTTCATATGACATTATTATATTCTGTAATATCACCATTGATATCACCCATACTGTCACTAACAATATTACCACTATTCATTTTTTTTTCACTAAAAGCTCCTAGAGCTAATTTGTATCTGTTTCTGGTAAGCATGTTCTCTCTATTTCTGTTTCGTTGTAGATGTATATGGAATGTAATGGTACAAGAGTGCTTTTGAATTTTTCTCTCTCTCCCCCCTTTACCAAAATTGACAATCTCTAGAATAGTGATTTGTGATACATTCACGGGTTATACTCTCATATACATGTATTACAAAGACGGGGTACAATTGATATGTGAAAGTGAAAATAAAGCTCTGGAAGGCCACTATCGTCTCGGTTCAGACCATGTGTGGATACACTGCGGCAACATATTTCCGTTCCAAATGACATACTAAATTTAAATTCATCTTTATCATTCCTATGTGAAAAGGAGGTTTAATGCATCTGCAAATAGTATCGACCCAGGTCAGACCTGGGCCGAAACTTTTCGGTATTTGTCAATAATGTATGTGTCCAAGGACCAATCTACCATATGATTAAATTGGTTGTTTAAAAAAACGGCTATAACGGAGCCATAAGCATGCAATGGCTTACTTGATACCATGGATCACGGAGAGGCACCAATCCCCCTTTTGACAGAGATGGCTTATATCTATATGAAGTCTCTCAAAAATCCTTGTGTGGCTTTGTAGTTAAAGTAAGTGAGTGGCATTCTCTGACAAAAGGGGCTTTCAGTGCATCTCCGGGATCCTATAAACCAAGCATGACATCACGTGATTATGAATCCGTAAAATTCAGTTTGTTTAACAACTAACTGAATTCAGAGGTACTCTGGTCTTTTGACATGTGGAAAATTCACATAAAGCAAAAAGTGTCGACTCATGTCAGCCTGCGCGGACTGCGCAGGCTGACATGGGTCGAGACTTTTTGCAGGTGCACCTAACCCCCCATTTCAGTGTATGGCCTGTATGAATAGGTAATCAAGAGACTGATTTTTCGTTCATGGGAGTAACCCCACGGCACCAACAAGCCCATATTTCGTACTTGCGAAACCCAAATCGGGACGCCGTAAAGTAATTGAGCGATCAATTCCATAAACTGCGTGTTATCCCTGTTTTATTACGTTTCTACACGAACAATGAATTGGACTATCACGTTAACTCTTTACTATGCGACAAAATTTTAGACTTGTCTAAATTGAAAGCATTTTCAGACAAAAAACAAAACTGGCTCTCTTTGGATGTAAAAGAGTAGGAAACATAGTGAGTAAAGGTGAAATGCTGGTTTACACGCGTTTTATCGTTTTCCTAAAATGTTTTCAAAGGCCTTCTCTCTCAGGGTTGGTAAACGTAGGATTGCTTGGTAAAGGGCTGAAGTATTAATTAAGAAGGAAGATCTAAACCATACAAAGTAAGGAGTATCTTGGGGGTTTCAATGACCCAGTATCAGAATTGTTTTTTTTTTTTAAAACGTAGGGGGAATAGGCGAAAATGTTGAAAATCAGCACGTTCTCCTTTCCTCCGCAATGTTAACGCCATTTCAACGAAACATCTCATGATATGAGCCAAACTAGATTTTTCGTCTGCAATATTGCTTTGAGTTTTGACTAGGACACAACGTTATTGTGTTGCAATCAGTTTACAGTAAATTCGATAAGAACGTCCATAAAATTCGAGGTTATTGCCCTACGTCTGACCAAATCAACGTTGGGATGAACTCGTCCGAGCAGGCACAAATATTTGAAAATATTAAAATATTCCAGCTTTCACGTCTTCACCACCCATTTTTTAAAGTCTATGAATCTTATTACTTTTCAAAAGAAATAAGTGCATCTTTGGAAAAAGGGAAATTTCAATATGTGGCTACGACATGAACATAATTATTTATGTATTTATTATTTGACAGAAGTCTGCAGCAGGCCATAAAATCTCGTCTGCTTTACGAGAACTGGATTAAAGATTTCCAATACGCTAATCTTAAACTCATTTCACGTGCAGACAGATTTTCTTTTATTTCCACTTTCGAAAACCGTGATTTTGGCAAAAAGAAAAATTGCTCGTAACGGGGAATTTCTCCTTTTGCCAAAATGTTTTCAGATGTTTTGGCGGGTTAAGCCTTTGCGTTGATTAGGCATATCATATGCGAGTGATTTCCAAGTCATTTGCTGTAAATTTGTTCACCTTTTTAGCGGCACTGGCATATCTCAAAATTAGACACCACAGACGGTGCAGTTTCTGATCTTAGATCTGCACCTTCCGCTTGAGCCGAACCTGTGAGATATTCAGTTTTTCTTAGTTTCATTGGAATGCATTATCAGAAATCGAATATATAACGTGTATTTAGCATAAAGACTTATCCGGAATGTGCCATAGCAAACGCCACTTGACGTAGTGACTACGTAAAAATCAAGAGCGCCATGATGACTGGGTATTGTTCCACTGGCTAGTTCTAGAACAAATTGTTTCGAATAAGAAGACTTATAAATTTTTCTGTATAAAAGCCCATGTGAAAGTCGTTACTCAATGGTGAGCTTGTTTTTTGAGCAATAATTACTTGAATCCCTGTAGAGGACCGCACAAAAAACAGCAACATACCTTGTATACAGGTCTAGGCCGTATTCTACAAACAAGATGTCCCAAGTTTCTTCTTTGTAGGCCTAAAGGTCCTGTAAAAAGTAAGTCCCCCCTCCCAGCCACCCGCTCCCAAAGCACGCATAGGATAGAACTAAATTTTGAACAAACTCAGAAGTGATCCAAATGACGAAATTACATGTATCATATCCAATTTTGGTAGCCCTACGAGGTATGGTTTGGAGCCAATAGACTTTTAGAATGTTCATTATAGAGGCACATGCTAAATTCAGGTTTAACACCAGGGTCTTTATTCGCCAACCATTTCAAATAAAGTTCTTTTTCTTATTCTTCAAGACTTTCTAAATGTAAAAATACCAGCTGGTTTAGCCAATCAGAAGTTCTGTTACTTTCAAACTAATGAAAACTGGTTTAGCCAATCAGAAGTTCTGTTACTTTCACATTCATGAAATTCCGAAGAATAAGTCTTCGAATGTTCTTAGGAGTGGTTGGTGAATACGAACCCAGGGCTTTAAGACTTTCAGTTATGTTGCTCTGGCAACTAAACTTTTTTACAGGAATCAAATTCTTTCAATAACAACCGAGAAGGACAATGGTCGGATCAATTAAGTTTTGCCAAAATTGGATGGATATAGTTTCAGAGATGTTTGAAATAAGATTTAACGCACGGACGGACAAACGGAATGACCAACGACCGACACAAGTCCATGACATAACCTCGCCGACTTTCGGCCAGTGGAGTTGATGAGCAGCATCTCCTCCTTTTTCCCGCAGTGTTTTCAAAAGTCTTCTCCTGAAAAGCCGTCATTAAAACCCGGGACTGTATAGTATAAAGTGTAAAGACGGCCAGGTAAGACCTTGGAAGCATTTCAAGGTTGAAGATCACGTTTTGGGATTTATTTTATTTACTCTGACCAAGTCACGTGATAAACTTTTTAACTTTTTAGACAGGTAAATGAATTATGATGTGGACATTTTCACAAGGTTAAAACGACCCTAAGAAAATAAAATGTGCAAATAAAAGCTGTTTTGGTCAGGGTGTTTCGTGATCAGAATATT
This sequence comes from Tridacna crocea, assembly GCA_943736015.1. Taxonomy (NCBI): domain Eukaryota; kingdom Metazoa; phylum Mollusca; class Bivalvia; order Cardiida; family Cardiidae; genus Tridacna; species Tridacna crocea. Next base: position 18,317,374 of record OX031056.1, on the reverse strand, counting down.
TCGTTGTCATTTATTTTGCTGATTTTGTCGAGGTAACCCTTTCTTCTATCAAATGAAAAAAAGTCAATGAAAGAAACTATTAGAAGTGATGATGATTATAATGACGAAGTTGTCGTAAAATGAGATACGGGAATGTTCCTATTTCTTTTAACTCTTTACCAGACGACAAAATTGTAGACTGACCAAAATTGAAAGCATTCGCAGACGACAAAATAAATGTGACTGAGAAAAAATAAACTTGGTTTGGAAAGGGTAGAAAACATGGTAGGTAAAGGAGAAAATGCTGGTTCCCAGCATTTTCTCCTTTTCCCACCATGTTTTCAAAAGGCTTCTTTCTCAGGGTAGTCAAAGGTCGGGATTGTGTGGTAATGGGTTAAGATGTAAACGCAGGGTATACGTCATGTATACATTTAACCCTTTACCAAACAATCTCTGGTTTTTAGGACCCTGGGACAGAAGCCTTTTGAAAACATTGTGCGAAAAGGAGAAAATGCTGGTAATCAGCATTTTCTCCTTGTCCCACAAAGTTTTCTACCCTGCTGGAAACAAATTTCAATTATTGAGTTATGTTTAATTTGAAGTGCTTTCAATCTGGACCAGTCTAAAATTTTGTTCGTTTGGTAAAGAGTTAATAATGTGCAATCGAAGATTGAATGGCACACCCGTCAAATGATATGGCTTGCAACACGGGAAAAGGGACATTGGGATATTTGCGTGAAGTGTCGTCTCGGATCAGCCTGCGCAGTCCGTGCAGACTAATCCGAGACGGCACTTTACGAGTACATCAGATTTTGTGCTACTGTAGACTTTTGCGAAACAGAAAATCACATTAGTACGGAAAGTGTCGTTTCGGATTAGCCTGCGCAGACAGCCCAGGCTGATCCGTGACGACACTTTACGCAACATCCGAATGCCCCTTTTCGTGTGTTGCAGGCCATATTGTAGAAGAAGAATGTTTATAGCACTGACGTTTCGCAAATAGTTCAAGTTGATAACAATATTGATATAAATGATTTATCGGTATTGAAAACATTAAACACTTTATATTAACAGAGTATATTCTTTAACAGTTATACCCGTATTTGTAAGTGATCGATTTAAAAGAGTTTTATTTCACTGTTAGCAATATTTAAGTTTTATCACGACGACAGCACTAGCTACCTTATACATTTTCATTTTTTACAAAGGTTTTATTCCGTGATGGAGATTTGCAGTGTCTTGTCCAAGGATAGCATTTATTCAAAATTTGATTTGACTCAGAAAGCCGTAGGCTAATTCAGAAAAAAGATTCCTAAATACATGTCTTGACTGATGTTCTTAGCGAGATAGTTCCGGCTTTGCCTGTCATGATTTTACATAATTTTTGGGAAGGGTTTCGGTTTTTAGCCACATGTAATCCTAAGTTTTTCACCGGATGTTTAAGTAGAAATGCTGGGTTTATCATAGTCAACAATTTGTATAGTACCGCGACGAAAAGTAGTTCTCGCAAACAGGAACGGAGGCACTAAATCATTTAAACCTGTATTCTATAACCACAAAGAAATGCCATCAAGACAGAGTCACTCTTTACCAAATGCAAAATTTTAGACTTCTGCTAATTCAAAGCATTTGTAGACGACAAAATATATGTACATCAAAGGATAGAATTTGAATGTGAGAGTTTGGGGAACATTGTGAGTAAGGAAGAAAAGGCTGGTTATTAATATTTTTTCCCTCAATTTTTTCGACGGACACATGTTTTTTAGGCTCGTTAAAACTCGGGGTTATGCAGTAAAGCTTTAACAGACAATCAACCAAATATGCTGGTTTCACTGTTTTTATCTTTTTTTTTTTCCAGAAAAGCTTTTTAACTCGATTAGATAGATTGGTCACCAGAATTGTTTTGTAATATGTAAACTTTTTTCTGTTCTTTATTGCGCTGTTGCGCACTGTATATAGGAATGAATTGAAACTGCGTGGGTTTATGTACAACCCGTCATCAGGTAACGAAAAACCCTTTACCACACCATCCCGACTTTTAACGACCCTAAGAAAGAAGCCTTCTGAAAACATTTTGCGAAAAGGAGAAAATGCTGGTAACCAGTATGTTTTCCTTTTCCCACAATGCTTTCTACTCTTCACAAAACAAAATTCAAATTTTCAGTCACTTTTATTTTGTCGTCTGCAAATCTTTTCAATTTAGACCAGTCTATAGATATGTCATTTGGTAAAGAGTTAAGGAGTTTTACTTCTAATACAAACGAATCCTAGTAGCTCAGTCGGTAGTATACAGAACTTCAGAGCAGGAGGTCGCTGGTTCGGTCCACGGCTCGGCCAATTTCCTTCCTAGCATTGGTGATAGTCCTTGCAACAGGATTCATTCTTCTCTCAGCAATGACTATTGCTTCGGCCATTATTTTCTCCTTTCCAAAAACTGTTTTCTATTCTTTTAGCGGCAATCTACAAGGTATTCAATAGTTACGAATCTACAAGGTATTTAAGTTACCGCTTATGTTTATTAGTGTAATAGACTGACATTTTGCGGACAGTGCAAGTCAAGATCAGATTGCACAGATCGTGCAGTCTGATCTTGGATCTATACTGTCCGATAAGGAGACATTCCACCCCTCCCCCCCCCCAAAAAAAAAAACTTTGAAAGAGGATTATTCGGGTTTATTATTCGGGGGTTTACCACCAGGTCTGACTGTGTATTGACAAACTATGTCCTTGCACCGCTCTCTTTTTTCTTCGTCCGATGAAATTAAAAGTAATATAAAGCCCTAGGATTACAATAGAATTACCGCCAATCAATAACTCAGGTTTTCAAGTTTTAATAGGCTAATCTAGAGGCTTAATCTATAATCCTATTGCAGGACTAATTCTGCTATATTTTCTAAACTCTTTTTCTTTAACTCTTTACCACACAATCCTGACATTAAAAGTACCTGTATATGACGAGCATTTTGAGAAAATTGTGAGAACATTGTGGTATCCAGCATTTTCTCTTTTTCCCATAACTCTTTTAACCCGTTTACCAAGACAAATTTGAAATTTTCAGTTAGAATTTATTTTGACGTCTGCAAATGCTTTCAAGTTGGACAAGTCTAAAAAGTTCGGCACTTGATAAATAGTTGAATTTTTCAAACGCACATTTGCTACAGACTATTATGAAAACTTCATTTTAAAGAATAAATCTGTTAAATGAACCCTTTCAATACGCATATGGGTAAACTTATTTCGGTACCAACTCGGTCAGCATCGAATAAATGAGCCATGCTCTGTTAAAAGGGCGCTTAATGCATCTGCAAAAAAGTATCGACTCAGGTCAGCCTGCGCAGTCCGCGCAGGCTGACCTGAGCCGAAATTTTTTGTACTCGGTCAATTTTCTGCAAGTCAAAGGACCAGTTCACCTCATGATCTGGTGAAATCAGTGGATCCATGATCACGTGATTACTTGCTTAGTATCATGCGTTATGAACTTATATTAAGTCCCCTTTTGCAAGAGCGTGGCTGAAATAAAACTCGACATATTTCGACGACTGTGAAATCCACTGAAAATCAAGTAAGTTTTTCTCCATGAATGCTCTATAAGCTGAACTATACAAGCGTCGACAGCGCAGGCTGACCTGAATCGATACTGTTTGTAGACGCATCAAGTCCCCGTTTCACAGAGCACGACTCATACAAGATGACTGGCATGCAAGAATACTATTGTTGTTGGTCTAAACATGCGGGGTTTAAGTGGCCCTTTTGGGACACCATAACTGAAGTACGCTGTTTTAATTACCCCAACTGTTACTTACTTCCATACATAATTCATCATCACTTTCACCTTTATAGTCCATCAAAGAATCATTACGCTGATTTTGCGTCTGTAAGGTCCAAATAAGTAGTAGAGTCCAGTTGATTGATTGTTTACTAGCTTGCTTGCTAGCGTGATTGATTGATTGATTGATTGATCGGTTGTGTGATTGGTTGGTTGGTTGATTAATTGATTGTTTGGTTGATTGACTGACTGACTGACTGATTGACTGACTGATTGACTGACTGACTGACTGACTGACTGATTGATTGATTGATTGATTGATGTGTTACACCACTTGCTTTCAAGCTGACATTGAAAACCGAATTAGTATCATTTCAAACTTATTTTGTGGAGAAGGCTTAGGTTCTGTTCAGTATGGTCTTGATCTAACCTGTCCGCTTAAGGTCAGTAATAACGCTCTAAGCGGCTAAAACAATAACATTTAGAAATCTCTGAGATTAAACTAAGGAAGTTCGTACAAATGGTTGGTGGACGCTGAACAATTGCTGTATGTTTGTAACCCAACTTTGCTTGCTTTTTTGTCAGATTCCATTTACTTCCATATTTTTTTGTCACATTTAATTTCGGCTGGACTTATTTTTCTATCCGAATAACACGTTGTTTGGAAGGAGTTATGGGACTTTGAAATAATGAACATTATAAATTGCTACACTTTGTTGGCTCATAGGGTATGATACTGAAATATCAAACCCTATGAGCCAACAAAGTGAATCAATTGTCATACCGTGCGAGCCAACAAAGTGAAGCAATTATAATGTCATACCCTATGAGACAACAAAGTGGAACAGTAATAACGCCATACCCTACGAGCCAACAGAGTGGAGCAATTATAACGCCATACCCTACGAGCCAACAGAGTGGAGCAATTATAACGCCATGCCCTACGAGCCAACAGAGTGAAGCAATTATAACGCCATGCCCTACGAGCCAACAGAGTGAAGCAATTTATGATATCATACCCTACGAGCCAACAGAGTGAAGCAATAATAACGCCATACCCTACGAGCCAACAGAGTGAAGCAATTATAACGCCATGCCCTACGAGCCAACAGAGTGGAGCAATTATAACGCCATGCCCTACGAGCCAACAGAGTGGAGCAATTATAACGCCATGCCCTACGAGCCAACAGAGTGAAGCAATTTATAATATCATACCCTACGAGCCAACAGAGAGAAGCAATTTATAATATCATACCCTACGAGCCAACAGAGTGAAGCAATTTATAATATCATATCATACGAGCCAACAGAGTGAAGTAATTTATGATATCATACCCTACGAGCCAACAGAGTGAAACAATTATAACATCATACCCTACGAGCCAACAAAGTGAAGCAATTTATAATTTTCATTGTTTCAAAGTCCCATAACTCTATCCAAACAACGTGTTTTTCAGACAGAAAAATACAAAAATACATTTGCCATTGTTACTCATGCACACTTGCCTGTACTCGATTGCTATACGTCTCCACATTTTCCAAAAGAAGAAAGTAAGATCGTCTGATACTTAGATCTTTACTGTATAGACTTGACTAAAAAAAAACAAACGGTATACATTCAAGATCAGATTGCACGTTATGCCGTCCGCAAAACCAATTATAAGCCCTGAATGGATTAAACCCTTTACCAAACGACACATTTATAGAGTGGTCCAAATTGAAAGCAATTGCAGACGACAAAATACATGTGACTGAAAAAAATTGAAATTTGATTTAGGAAGGGTAGAAAACATTGTGGGAAAAGGAGAAAATGCTGGTAACCAGCATTTTCTCCTTTTTCCACAAAGTTTTCCAAAGGCTTCTTTTCCAGGAGCGTCAAAAGTCGGCATTGTGTTGTAAAGTGTTACAGGTTGTGCTAAGGGTAATCCGACTAAAAACAACTAACAGGGAATGGCAGGAAAATAGCATAGCATTGTAACATACTATTGTTGTTAAATTGATTTGTGATCATTGAAAATAAATCCCCGTTGTAAAGACATTGTGCATATGTTTATCCTTCATTTATTGAAAAAGTAATACGTGTCTTTTTGCTTTTATCACGGGATTGAACCTTTTCAACAAGATTTGACATGATTTTATGTAATACGAGAAGCTACATGGTATGTTTCAAAGTACACTGCGACACTTTCTCTGTGGATTTTCTTGTTTTGAATTGGCGTTACTGAACCATGTACATCATCAGGATCATAATCATGATGATGATGATGACGACGACGTCGATAATGGTGGTAATGATAATGATGATGACGACGAAGATGGTGGTAATGATGATGACAATGACGATGATGCTGATGGTGTGATAATGACGATGACGATTATGATGATGGTTGCAATGACGACGACGAAGATGATGACCAGCATTTTCTCCTTTTCCCACAATGTTTTCTACCGTTCACAAAACGAATTTCAAATTTTCACTTTTATTTTGTTGTCTGCCAATGCTTTCGATTTAGATAAACCGAAAATTTTGTCGTTTGGTAATGAGTTAACTCTTTACCAAACGACAAAATTTTAGGCTAGTCCAAATTTCAGACGACAAAATAAAAGTAATTGAAAATTTGAAATTGGTTATGTGAAGGGTGGAAAACATTGTGGGAAAAGGAGAAAATGCTGGTTACCAGCATTTTCTCCTTTTCCCACAATGTTTTCTAAAGGCTTCTTTCTCAGGGGCGTCAAAAGTAGGGATTGTGTGGTAATGGGTTAAACGCAGAATATTTGGCAAGACTTAGACTAATTGGGCGATAAGTTGATTCCAATGAGGAGAGCTTTATTTAGCCTGACTCAGCAATACTTTTCCTTTGACCTTTGGAGTGGCTTGCTCATGTAACTTGCATTAGAGTAACTGATAATTGGGAGGGAAATCGATTTTCTTGTTTGGGATGGACTGGAATGGAACAACATGTTTGATGTCTTACCTCTTTTGTTCCAATAAAACATCAATGTTCTTCTTCATTTAAAAAGGAGGAGAAAAATCCAGAGAGAAGGTGAGATTGAAAATGTAAAATTGTTTGCTGAGAATGGGAATGAAACATTTATATACTGCATAGGAATTTCTCGTGATCTGATTGGTTAACATGCCGGGAACATCTCATGTTCCCTGGCAAAAACCGCGTAAAGCCTGTTTTCCTTTTGAGGGCCCCGTAAACATCACTACGCAGGCAACACAACATCCAAAATGGCGACGTCGATCGATCACCAGACTGCACAATTATGCACCAAACTGCACGTTTTAGTGACGTCAGTTTCCAGTGACGTCAGTTTTCATTGAATTGAGGCAATCAGACGGGAATTTCTATTTCGTCAGCATACTCGATTCGTGAGATTATAAAACAGGAAAATTTCGCTTAACGCGCTTTGAAAGGATAAAACTTTGCAGTATAGTAAGTTCGTTGTACGGTCAGCTGGGAGGGGACTTGGAAACCTGTTTACGGCTGTGTCGAATTATGTCGCCACCTCGCCTTCGGCTCGGGGCGACATGATTCGCCACATCCGTTAGCAAGTTTCCAAGTCCCCTGCCACCTGACCGTACAACTAATACTGTCAGTGAGAGACAGCAACAGAGAGGAGTTGGAGTGAGGCTAACAGAGGGAACATATCAGAAACTAAGATCTGTACTGTATATTTTGTTGTACGTTGTTCCTTTTATCCGACAAAAAAAGCTTCAATCATCAGCAATTCAAGAGTTAACCCTAAAACCTACAATCAGGCAGGTAACATCAGACAGTTTATGAGAAGGAGAAAATGTTGATAAGCATTTTCTGCATCTCACACCATGTTTTTTAAGCTTTCAAAGGTATATTCAATTATTTAACGAACAGTGACATTGTAATCTTTAATGCTATCAAGTTGGGCAGTTTCAAAGTTTTGTCCGTCGGGTGATGGGAAAAAAGTGAAACTAGAATTTCAAGTTCTTATTCTTTATTTCAATCAATCAATATTCAAGAAAAGAACATTGTACATCGAAATAAATCCATGGTATACAAACAAAGAGCATGTCTGAACCGATCTTGATCAACTCATTTGCATATAAAGAAGCAGCTTCAACGACTTCATCAGCCATAATGTGTTAAACCTTTACAAATAATGTCGCATTTCAATGACTTCAAGCAAGAGGCTTTTGACATGGGGATAGGAGAAAATGCTGGTAACCAGGATAAGCCAAAAACTATACTGTGTCCTCAAATGCTTTCAATTTGGACCAGTCTGAAACTTTGTTGTCTGGTACAGAGTTAAGCAAGAATTAAATTAATTATCCATTTTTTACAGGCTTTCTTGGGTGTTTTTTTTTTTTTTTTTTTTTTTTGTCAAGTCGTCTGCTGCACATTTGTTTTAATAATTAACACGTAATCTGACTTTCAAGATTTAGCTATTGAAAACGTTTTGGGAAAAGGAGAAAATGTTGGTGACCAGCATTTTCTTCTTTTCCCAAAAATGTTTTCTAATCTTTCAGAAACAAATATAATAATTTGAGCCACATTCATTTTGTCGCCTGCAAAAGTTATTAGTTCTCACAGATCTAAGATTTTGTCATTTGATAAACGGTTGACATCCATGCATGAAAGTGTAATGTTGAACACACGTCCACAATTAGTCTGGTGACAGAAAATTTGTAGCCGACCTATTACATGAAGCTGTACATTTCATTTCTATGCTCTTGAGAAACGTGACTAAAAAATATGGGTCACATGATCAAGAAATGAGCTTTTCCATTGGTTCCATTGTAACTTGTTCCGGTACTATACACCAATGAGTTGAAACGTTGCAAAAGTCTATGCACATAATTTTAGAGTAATAAATCCCAGTAGCATCAAGACACTAATTCCATCTTGAAGAGTTTTCAATAGAAACATGACTTTGGAGTTGCTTTTGTATCTCATGGATATTGGTGAAAGGTTTTCGGCAGTCACATTGCCAGCGAGTAACTTTTGAGTATAGAAAGAAGAATTAACATATCAACTCACGATAGCATCAGCTCGATTAACCGAGGTTTAAGAGTGCCTAGTACATCTAAGTGTCTTAGAAAACCATAAGATTTAGTAAGAGCATGCTATATGTGTCACAAATGAAATGTAGACCATTTAATCAAAAATAAATCAATTAACTCTGTGCCAAAAGAATCGCGAGTTTTCAGGATCCCATGGAAGAAAGGAATGCGGAAATAGGAGAAATGCTGGTAACCACCATTTTCTCCTTTTTCCACTAGATTTCTACACTTTCAAGATCAAATCGTATCATACTTTAAATCGTTGACCGCAAATGCTCTCAATTTAGGCCAGTCGAAGATTTTGTTGTCTGGTAAAGAGTTAATAAAAATTTGGACCAAAAAAATCACGCATTGCACATCACAGACAGTTATTATTATAGATAAATAAATTAACTTTTTTATGTACAGGAATATCTATGAACAAAATATATTATTTTTTTTTACCGTGTTTGCATATTTCGTTTACACTGAGTTCATAAATAATACTTCAATTATTTGTAATATATACATTTCTACATAAATTATATAAATAAAAAATAAAACCTTGGACGGTTTATATATTTTGGACGGAATATGATAAGGACGGATTTCATAATACTATATATCTTTACAACAACAACAAGAACAACAACAACCCAAGCAAACATTCAACGTATAAATAGAAACTGGCAATAAAATCATTTGCACAAATACTTTATAAGGCAAAGCTCCAGATAAGAGGGGGTGATGTCATTCTAAATCTGTTATATTTCTTCCAAACCCTATGTTGTGGGTACTCATTAGAATCGTCTCGATGAGACGATTCTAATGAGTACCCATAACATAGGGTTTAGTGGAGAATAATCAATATTTTCAATTATGAAATCAGAATCAATCCTCCTATTCGGAGCTCTGATAAGAAATACAGGCCTGTAAGACAAAAAAGTGTATCATGCTCTGGAAAAAGGGGGTTAATGCATCCCAAAGATGTCTCTTACATGCAAGACAGCAAAGAATTATGGACCCATAAAATCGATTTTGTCTAACAATCGGCTGAATCTGGAGGTAGGATGGTCCTTCGAAATGCACATAAATTTACCCAAGTCAGCCTGAACTGAATATACTGGCAGCTGCAGCACACCCCATTTATCAGAACACGGCTCGAATGTTTCACCTTTTACAAACAGTTCCGAGTTCTGACGACTCTCAGCAAGAGGACTTTCTAAATGATTGTTGGAAAAAGAAAAAAATACTATTGATCAGCACTTTTCTTCTTCTCCCACAATATTTTTTACTCTTTTTCAAAGGTAGGTCCAGTTATTTAAGTCACATTTAATTTATCGTCTGCAGAGGACATAATCATGTTACTTTAATACAGGCGACCAGAAAAATTGGATTAAATTTTTAAGTCACACTCTAATAAAGAAACTTTTAAAAAGATACACGGCGTAAACTGCTTGTTAATAGGCAAGGACCCTGAGAATAAACAGGTCTGCATTTATAACCAATCACAATTCTCTAATTTTTCATTAGTTATCAGTCCTAAATTGTAGGTCAAACCCCAGCACTTTCAGGTATACCGAAAAGACAAAAAAGGAATTCCAATACAGGCTATCCAACTTAGCTCAATACCAAACGACAAAATCTTAGGTTTGTCCAAATTGAAAGCATTTGCAGAAGACAAAATGAAAATGACTGAACATTTGATATTTGTTTTGTGAATGGTAGAAAACATTGTGGGAAAAGGAGAAAATGCTGGCTACCAGCATTTTCTCCTTTTCCAACAATGTTTTCTAAAGGCTTCTTTCTCAGGGTCATCAAAAGTAGGGAATGTGTTGCAATGGGTTAATGCAACAAGATGGCCTAGCCAGAGTTTTTTTTTCTGTTTCAGATTTCGTGATTGAGAAATACTATGAGAGTTAAGGCTAAAATGTTTAGTCACTGTGAACTATTCAGTCCCCCACCCATAAAGTATACCATTTAGCACTTCAAAACCATATTTACTTAATGGTTCAACACTAACATTCTACAAGTAAATACACCTCAACTTGTTATCGATCTTCGATCTTTTACAAATGTGTATTGAAGCTACTCTTTTTTACCTTTGATAATCCAAACTATAGATCATTTTACCCTTTAATCTGCAAAGAGGCGAAGAAAAAAAAAAAACAATTACACATAATTATGAGCCGTGCTCTGTGTAGAGGGGCTTGACTCTTTACCAAACGACAAAATTTTCGACTAGTCCAAATTGAAATCACTTGAAGACAACAAATAAACGTAACTCACAAATTAAATTTTATTTCCAGTTAAGTAGAAAACATTGTGGGAAAAGAAGAAAATGCTGGTGAACAACATTTCTCCTTTTTTCTATAATTTTTTCAAAAGGCTTCTATTATCTCAGGATCGTACAAACCAGGGCGTTAATACACTTGCAAAAGATACCGACCCAGGCCAGCCTAAATTGGGATTAAAAAAAAAGATTTTTTTCTATTCGCTTTAAATACTGTGGATTCATATAATTTCGTTGGTATGAAATTTCGTGGATTTTTCAAATTCGGCATTTTCGTTGGACCGTAAATTCGTTGATTTTCCATTTTCAAAAGAAAATTTCTTTTGTGAAAAAAAATCTAAATTGTCCATTAACAAGGTGTGTGAAAGAAAAAAAGAACATAAGACGGGACTCGATCGATGACAAGTATACAGGTATCGTATCGGGTGTAAAGGGTGTAAAGTTTATGACACTTATCTGATAATCTGATCGCCGGTCTCAAGTCTATCAATTAAGTCATGGGTAATTATTTACAATTTACACGGTTATTATTTAATCCTGTAGTCACAGTTTACAGTCAAATTTTAAGCCGTAAAAGATACGACGACGTTTTTCAGAATCGTCTGCTTTGACACGGCTGACTTCCGAAGCTACCCTTCTCACATGTCTGGGTCACTTAGGAAAACAAGACTGCTTACCGCATATTCGCCGATATATTGTGACAGAAGGAAAGAGATCTTATGTTTAGAGCTCGAGTCGTTTATCATTATTGAAATGATACATTTTACCTTTTTCTCCAAAAGTGTGTCCGAAATAGTAAATGTAAACTCCGACAAATTTGCATCTAGATCTATATTTAGAACAAGCGTGAAGGGTCAAAATTGTAGGAGACCTATGTTTCGGCTTCCATTCAATCTTGCACGACTTCCAAAAGTTGCTTTCTAATACGACCTAAACCATTGTTCAACTGGATGGGATAGATCGACGATCAGACTGCAAGTTCTATTTAGTCTGATACCGTCCAATAACACGTTAAAATCCGCCATCTTGTCATCACCAAATTCAATACTAGAACGACCCAAATATAAAACAAGCCGTCCGTCAACATGACTTTATGCCAGTCGCAGATAAACACGCGTCTGCAGTGAAATTTTGATTTTGGGTAGATCTATGACGTAATGTGTAGGTCATTCGAGCAAGAGGGTTGTAAAACAAACGTTTGTTGTACTAATTTACGACTGTTTTACCCCATGAAATCTACGGTCACACTGCGTTTAGAAATGGCTGTTTCAAAAACAACTGGGCAGTCGTGTCACATGTTTTGTGTAGTCAGCAGAAAATTGGTTTGGCTGTTTGCAAAAGAAATCCTCGCAGCCGAAATGCAACAGTAAAAGATAAACATGGATTACTTGACTCGATGCGTGTAGGTAATTTTTCAACAGTGTTTATGCCGTCGTCGCCGGGATAACAGAAAAAGAAATGAAGTTAAGGCAATGAAAAAATCACTATTTTACTCGATAATTGTTAAGTCTCAACGAAATCTATATAGGAACATATAATGTAAGGTGTAAATAACTTTCTGTTTGATAGTGTGTACATTTTAACTTTGGTGTCGTCACGTTCTTTATTGATCAATGAAGCCGAAGCCAAGTTAGTTGAAGATGGCAAAGGACCTATCTTTCGTCGGGAACTTGAATTCGTGGACTTACCTACCCACGAAATCAACGAAAATTAGTACTCAACGAATATTAATGGTTTCACAGTATTAGATTACCTTATGTTGAAGTTAAAGGATTAACACACAGGACGAGTAAATTTTGAATTACCTGTTTGATACAGTATTACATTAGCACTCACAATACAGAACTTTTATACATGTATCAGTTCATAGATTACAAATGCCTTTAATATGATAGCAAAGTTCTATGTCTAGTTCTACTTTATTTGTCTTGAAATGTTTAAAGGGCCGGCTTATACATGTATTGGAAAATGGCTTTAACAAAATAGTTTTAAAGAGCTCTGTTATTCTGAATGCTACTTAGATTTACTTGAAATTATTTCGCAAACAGAAATTCTGACCTTTTAACCCTGAGTTTAACATTATTTGTCTTTGTATTAATAATGACCTTGGACACAAAAGTTACAAGGTCATGCCATTAAATGTTTACCACATGTACACAGTATGTTTACATAATCACTTAAGGTTCAATCGCAGAAGTATGGACGCCATATATATATGTATTGTTGGAGAATGTGGATGTTTATGTTCACAGCCTTTGAATTTGATAAGTACACGTCCATGTATAAGGCATAAACATTGAACAATCAGTTTGTGTTTTTACGACCCCGTAGAAAAAGAAAGTTATTGAAAACATTGTGACAGCAATTTTCCCTACTCGACAATATTCTTTTTTACCCTTTCATTGACATCTTTTACTTTTATTTGTTGTTTGCTATTGCTTTTACTTTGGACAAGCTAAAAAAATAGCATAAACTATATTCAAATTCGACCTTTATGAATAGAATCTTGATCCCTTTCTTCCAATTACTATTTTATCAGAACTAATGTTCGTTTTCTGTGCCAGTTTATGCACTCTGACACACAAGACTATGTGAATGGCAAAGGTTACCCTAATGGGTTCAGAAATCTGCAACAGATACCATCTCTCTCTCTCTCTCTCTCTCTGTGTGAACATTACATGATCAGATGAAATGGTCCCGAAAAGATGAAGTAATATACAGCTATATTTATGATCTTTAGATGGTAGATCAACTGTATCCACTGAGGCACTCAATGTATGCCAAAAATGTAAGATACACCGACTTCTAATACAATACTAGTTTTTTGCAGAAGAAAATCTAAGTATGTATGCAAAAACACTAGACACTGTAATCTGTTGCTACATCTAGTCATGGGCATTTCGATCTAGGTATTAGATAAACCCTTTCAAAGTACCCACAAATGGCTATGTTATATTAGACTATTTGCTAACAATATTAGTACATGTAATTCTAAGGCAGCTTTACTGGTTATCGGTGCTGTCCAGGGCATGCATTTAGAGGACGTATCTGTTTTCTCATCACACCCTGAAACACGTTTGTATCAAAAGCTATTGAAAACATCCGTTAGAAAAAGGAATAGATGATATAGGAAAAAATTTGAAAGGAAGTGTGCTTTGCTGCAAAACAAAAGGTGTGCCCGCAGGAAGTAAGAATGAAATTGGTTCAAGTTGGTTCGAGACCTAAAATTTCATAACGTCGTTGCGATTGAAGAAAAAAACCAATACAGATATCTATTTTTTGTGTTTTACACCGGACAATTGGTAAAACAATTTAGTTAGAGGAGAAATTGCTCGTCACGAGCAGTTTCCCCTCTCCCTTAATTGTTTTCTATGTGTATAGATGTATTTATCCCTAATTCCTGTTAAATATACATAATTTACCAGAATATTTTCAAACTCATTTGATTCAAATTTGTTTCAAAGTGTAATAAGGTACAGAAGTACTCCCATCATAAAACACTGCCCTGACTCACTCCTACAATCATGATACACTCGGGCTTGGAATATTTTCAATATCAAACAAATTGTCAACATCGAATGGCGTGTCGATGTTATATTCATTTTTATTGTCAAACCATGGGTGAGCGCTCTCGTCAAGATAATGGACTGGTGATGAAGCCACTGGAGTATTAAGACCACTTCTAGATTCAATGTTTTCTATATTCTGTAACAATCCTCTTTGTTCACCGGCGTTTAAACTGTCAGCCCACCAATCCGGGGCTTTAATACCTGTACCTATGACCTCGAGACTAAGGTTGTTACGTGTCGTAAAGTCAATCGGAGTATCGGAATTAGATAAGTCAGCTTCACCTAAAAGATCGTCAATCGCGAAATCACTCACAGAGTTGGAATCTGACGATGGCGGACTCATCGCCATTATTGGACTAGCAGCATCATCGTTTGAAGAATCTATTAAATCCTCGGTTTTAATTTTAACACCACCTATTTCGATGTCCTGGTTTAGAATGGAGGTCCAGTTAAAGTCACCTTTCAGATGACCTTGAGCGTCATCGTCATGAGCACCAACTTGAAACACACTGTATCTATTGTCTGTTTTCTGCAGTTTACTTGGAGGTTCTCCGAATTCCGGATATCCGTCATCTTGCGGTTCCTCCTTTATTCTCTTTGTGGGGAGAGTGGGTGGGGAACATGAATTAGATGGTGGCTGGCCGTCACGACTGTTGCGGCGTTTTTTAAAGATGCCGTTTTCAATCATGTCGTTATAGTCCGGATTTATTCTCCAGAATCCACCTTTACCAGGCTCGTCCTTTCGACGGGGCACTTTCTGGAAACATTTGTTGAGTGATAAATTGTGTCGGATGGAATTCTAGAAAAAAAAGAAAGTAAAAATAATGATGAAATGCGTTTTCAATCAAATTCATCGTATACTAAACTTTATACATTTTACAACAACCTCGGGTTTTACAACTCTGATCAAAAGAATTTAAAAATATTTTGGCAAAAGGAGAAAATGTTAGAAACCAAGATTTCCCTTTTGTCCCACTATGTTTTCAAACCCTTCAAACACAAATCCCATAATTCATATCACACTGTATCTATCGTCTACAAATTTAGTAACAGCCATGTCTACAGGTCTTTCTACATGTACAGGGATTTATATACGGGGGAGTGATGATATTCTTAACCCATTATTTTTATTTCAAATCCTATGTTGTGGGTACTCATTAGAATCGTCTCATTGAGACGATTCTAATGAGTACCCATAACATAGGGTTTGGTGCAGAATAATAAATATTTTTGATTTTTAAATCAAAATCACTCCCTCCATCTGGAGCTTTCGTGTACCCATCCTAAACACAGAATTCTTGCCTCAACAATCGGTATAGAATAAAATAAGCCACGCTCTCGCAAATTAGTGCTTATGTATCACCGTGCTGCACGATACCAAGCAATTTATCACATGGCCATGGATTCATGAATTATGATATAACATTCGACAGAATCATGAGGTAAACTGGTCCTTAGACATGTAAAAAATCAGAAAATGGCGAAAAGTTTCGGCCCAGGTCAGCCTGCGCGGACTGCGCTGGCTGACCTGAATCGATACTTTTCGCAGATGCACCAAGCCCCCTTTTCCCAGAGCATGACTCAGGTGAATGAAGTATTGAAACATTCCATTAGTTAAGAATTAATTCTTTACCAAACGACAAAATTTTAGACTGGTCCAAATTGAAAGCTCTTGCAGACGACAAAATAAACGTAACTCAAAAGTTGAAAGTTGTTTCCAGCCAGGTAGAAAACATTGTGGGAAAAAGGAGAAAATGCTGGTTACCAGCATTTTCTCCTTTTCCCACAATGTTTTCAAAAGGCTTCTGTCTCAAGGTCATAAAAACCAGGGATTGTTTGGGAAAGGGTTAATTTAATCTATATGTAAATTGGAAAGCTAAATCAGTCGAAACAGTTTCTAATTAGGTGCGTGGATTAATTGAAACTTTAATGCGTACGACCGCTTTTAGAGACGTTTTTGTACAAAACAAGGAATGATCGATAAGAAATTCGATGATGACCCTTTCCGATAACCCCCTTTACTTCTTGGGGAAAAAAATGTAGCGTTTTCTAAAGCCTTCTTTTTTGAGGATTTTGAATTCAAATACGTGATTGTTTGATATAGGGCTAACTCTATACCGACCGCAGAAAAATGTAGTTGATAGCTTCGATTAATCCATATCGTCGATGTGCTTCCAAAACCTCGTAACTACAGCTTGTAACAAGCTGTAGTTACGAGGTTTTGGAAGCACACGGACGATATATCTTTCTAAATAATTGAAATGAAACTGTGGTCGCGATAGTAAAAACACCAAAATTCGCTTATTTGCTAATTCAATGGTATTTTGATATATCGGGCAGTGTATATCCTAGATCAGACTGCACGTTCTGTGCCGTCTTATCTTGATCTACATTGTCCGCAAAAGGTCCTTGGGTAGCGCTTTGCAGCCTAGGGGTTAAGAACTGAATCATCACGAAACTTAAGGCATAAGACATGAATTCGATTGAAAGGAAAGAAAATCTACAAAAGGGAGAAATATTTCATTACAAAATAAACACCCTTGTATCGCAATACGTATTTTCAAAAGTGGACTGTTGTCATATTTTTTCATTGGCTAGAAATCTGTTATATCCGAGGCAAGTGTTGTCGGTTACAGAGACTGATTTTTTTAAACCCATTACCACACATTCCCTACTTTTGACAACCCTGAGAAAGACGCCTTTAGATAACATTGAGGGAAAAGGAGAAAATACTGGTAACCAGCATTTTCTCCTTTCCCACAATCTTTTCTACCTTGCACAGAACAAATTTCTAATTTTCAGTCACATTTATTTTGTCGTCTGCAAATGCTTTCGATTTGGACAAGCATAAAATATTGACGTTTGGTAATGATTTAATTGTTATTCTCGGAGAAAGGACCATTTTTCAAATCAATGCTATATAACATTACATTAGAATGAACAGGGCTTCTAACAATGCAATGGTATTGTCAACGATAGAAACAATTTGAACGCGCCTGTAAACTATTGATTTTGTATGGAAAGGGTTGGGGCGTGAATTAATCCTGAAATTCCTGAGAGGTACTGGAAGCTTGTTGAGGACAGTGTAGATCTAAATGAGACGGCACAAAAGCGTGCAGTCTGATCTTGAATCTGCACTGTCCGGTAAGATATATCTTTCCTCTAAAAGTACTTTTGAAATACTAAAATTTGGGGTTTTACTATGGCTTGAAAGTTTCATTTCTTATATTTAGCAGGACAAGGAGAAAGATGAGGGTTTATATTAAGGGAAAGGTTCAGATACATTGTTAGCCAAGGAATAAAATTATTATTGACTGTCATTTATGCACATGTAATCGTTTCTAAATCTATCCTGCCCGCCCGGGTGGCTCAGTGGTGAGCGTATCGGACTCATGACCTGGTGGTTGTGAGTTCGATACCCGGTTGAAGCGAACTTTCTTTCCGGCATATTTTCGCATTTCACCTCTGCTGAAGCATGTCAGAAAAGTAGTCGGTGGCTTTGGAAAGAAAGTAGTGTTAGTACCGGTATGAGAAAGTCAAGAAACACATGTGCGTCACCGACCGCCATGATATGACCTTAGCTGTTAAAGTGGCGTTAAACTCCAATACAACCAACCTAAATCCTCCGTGTAGAGACTAAGTTTAGCATTTGTAAAAAATACCCTATCTGATATTACTTGAAAGATGGAAAATCAACTTCTTGACAAAGGAGTATTTGCCTTTCAAAAGCTCTCAATATTTTCTCAAACGATCCACTGCACGAATGCAAAAAAGACGTAAATTTACGGTTTCATTCCTGCTCGACAAGTGGTTCCTACTATTGCTTTGTGGTCCAGTTTTTCAAGACCTAGATCTATATGAGTCAGTGTATTGAGCAACGTTACTTTAAAAGTCCCCCACCCCCTCTAGCTCTTTTAAATGTGGGGACTGTTTGACAAGGAATCAAGCACACATACCTGCCAGCTCGGGTCTGCAAGTCGGTAGTACATGAAATTGTCTGTTATCCAGTTATAAATGGCGGAGAGAGTGATTTTTGTCTTCTTTGTTTCCTTCATGGCCATGCAGATGAGAGTGGCGTATGAATATGGAGGTTTCACGTATGGATTTGTTTTATAGTCTATGGATTCCCCACCCAATGTGGTGGGGGTCAGAGGCGGTGTGTCTGCGGGCGGAAATCTCATTTCACATAACTTTGTTGGCGGTGGTCCGCAAGTTACGTTGAGCACTGAGTTCGGATTGACCTTGACATTTTTGTAATCCGCAAAAGATGGCGGTCCTGGACTCGACGGCGGTGTAGGGGAGGTTATTTTTAGAATGTTCAAGTTCTGTAACCAGTTTAAACTTGTTAAGCTGTCATCTAAGTTTGTTCCCCCGTTACTGCATGTGTCCATCGGATACTTCGCCATCCAGTTTTGACGCAGGCGGATAGCCAAGTGGTCACGTGTGAGGACAGGCATATTTCCGGTTCCGGTATGATAGCGAGGCTGTACCCAGTTGTTTGGCGGCGGGTACTTTGGTTTGCTGATCTTTGGGCGATATTTTAGCATAGACGTTTTCCTGTAAGAAGAAATTATCTCGTTTTAATTGAAATATCGTTTCTTTGGTTAGATATTTTCGAAAACATTTTGCACCGAAAACCCTTTTAATTGCTTGTAAGCTCATGATGAATTAGAAATAGCATGTTGAGCAATTAGATTCCTAATTACAGACAGACAGACCTCGAGATGGGTAGGTAGGCAAATTACGAGTAACATCACATATAACGACTGAACACAACATTGTGTTTCAAACTGCTGCAACAGCAAAAGAGCGGAAATTCAATAGCTTTTATCAAATATAATGTTCATTCAGAAAAATCAATCAATCGTAGAAACTTCAACCCTTCGAGCGCTTGCTGAAATATAGCTAGCTATTGCGGACAGTGTAGATCAAAATTAGACTGCACAGAACGTGCAATCTGATCTTGATCTACCCTGTCCGCATTTTTACGAGATAGTTTGCGCCAAAATATACTAGTATGTCAATGCTTAATATCAAGGGCTTTTTTCTCAATTATCGTGAAAAATCGATTTTAGAAAAAATGTGCGCTTTATATACGGTTTGACTCTATACCACAAAATCACGTGTTTGAACTGTCCTGAAAAAAAAACGTCCGAAAGCATTCTGCTAAAAGGAGAAAAAAAGCTGGTTACAACCATTTTCTCTTGCCCCAGATTGTTTTCACCCATTCACTGAAAACTTGCACCATTCTAACCATGCATAATTTGTCGTCTGCAAATGCTTTGAATTTGGATAAATCTTAAATTTTGTCGTCTGGTAAAGAGTTTATAATACAAATGAGACAATAGGCAGTTATCAATCGGTAATTCTATACGTCAACCTACTTGGCGTGAGATTATATATCATATCAGGTCTTTGAAATTTAACTTGTTATTAATATTCATTTAACATACAACAGATTTTATACCATACTCAAAGACTATGCCATCGAAATATCAAATGTGACTCAGATACTGCGAAATATGTATGAATGGGTAGAAAACATTGTGGAATAACGAAATAAAAAATGCTGATTACAAGCATGTTCTCTTTTCTCCACGTTTTCAAAGGCCTTCTTCCTCGGGTGATTTAGCACGGCATTGTTTGGTAAAGAGGCTATATTATATACACCAGGTCTTTAAAATTTTACGTGCTATTAATTTTGTTTTAGTTTTCATTCAGGCATTGTAATTGAAAACCGAATGATAAATTTCTGTATGCTTATACGTAATCTGTAGCTGAACAGAGCATATCTTTTATTTTCACCCAGGTATAACGAATATACAACATTCATATATAACAAGCTTGCCGGAATGATTATTAACCCTTTCCACAACAATCCCTGGTTTCTACGGGTCTGGAATAGTAGCCTTTTGAAAACATTGTGGGAAAAGGAGAAAATGCTGGTAACCAGCATTTTCTCATTTTCCCACAATGTTTTCTACCCTATCATAGACAGAAATCATCTTTTCAGCAACATTTGAATTGTTGTCTGCAAATGCTTTCAATTTGGTCTGGCCCAAAAGTTTGTCGTTTGGGACATGCTCTGGGAAAAGAGGGTTTAACTTTTTACTGAACGACAAAATTAAAGACTTGTCCAAATTGAAACCATTTGCAGACCAAAAACTTTACGTGACTCAAAAATTTAAACTTGACTTTAGAAGAGTAGAAAACATTGTAGGAAAACGAGAAAATGCTGGTTATCAGTATTTTCTCTTTTTCCCACAATGTTTTAAGGAGGCTTCTTCCTCTGGGTCATAAAACCAGGGATTGTTTGGTATATCAGTGTTTAATGTATCTGCAAAAAATATTGACCCATGGTCCGCACAGGCTATATATCAACACTTTTTGCATTAGGCATATTTTTTTTATGTCCCAGGACTGTTCTACCTCATGATTCTGTCGATTGTTTGACGAAATGGACTTTACAAATTCATAATTATGTGATGTCTTGGTTGGTATAGTCTATCACAGACATGGATTGCCAGAACGCGGCTCAAAATGCATAACGCATATGAAGCAGGCTGTATAAAAAGGGGACTTAATGTGTCTGCGAAAAGTATCGACCCAGGCCAGCCTGCGCAGTCTGCGCAGGCTGGCCTGGGCCGAAACTTTTCGCTATAAGTCAATTTTCTGTTGCTCAAGGACCACTCTATTTCATGACTCCATTGGTTGTAACACAAAAAATGATTTTAAGAATCAGTGATCCATGATCATATGATGGCTTGCTTGATAAATACATCACAGAGATGCAGTAAGCCCCCGGCTTTTGTCAGAGCGTGGCTTTTATGTTTTCATTCTAGGAGAGCATGTACATGCTACAATAGTGCTAACATCGTTGAGTATACAGTTCAACTTCTTTTATCGATAAAGCACCTAAGTAAATCTAGCCTGAAAATCTACTGATACCTTTTAACCCCTTTTCAACAGCCCAGGAGTGGCTTTGTCTTTTACAAAGGGTGCTGACAAAGATGAGGTGGCTCATACGTTCAAACTGATGTTTGTATACTCAGTGATTCTCAATGTCGTCGGTTTACTTTAAAAACTTCGTAACTACAGCTTGAAACAAGCAGTAGTTGTGAGGTTTTTGAAGCAAACCGACGATGTATGGTTTCAGAGATATCGTCCTAAGTTAAAGTAATACTGCTCAATAAACTTGTTGAAACTTTCAAGCCAATCGTAAAGCGCGAATAATACCACTTCAAACCTATTTTGGAGAAATATATCTCCTCATCGGATAGTGTAGATCCAAGATCAGACTACACGTTCTGTGCAGTCTGATCTTGGGTTACACTGTGTGCGAAAGGTCAGTGAGTTGCGCCCAGCAGCCCAGAACAGGCTCCTGGCGGGGCTCGAACCTGTGACCTCCTGTTTCGTTGGCCGTTGTCAGAACCACCAGAAACGGTGACAGTTTTATATACTCGTACTATTTTATCGTTTTACTTGCATGTTTAGCATCCTTGTATGGATAAAAAATGTCACATTATAATACTGATGTTTATTCATTTTCGCACAATGTTTTGTAAAATATGTAACCTCAAATTAAACGTATTATTAGTAGTACGATAAAAATATAATTATTACATCTATGTATGTCATCAAGCTGCTGGACTAGTGCCTTGGCATTTTGTGCCATACCAATATCCAGTTACCGCCAATTTATTTCAAACATCATTGCTGACGGTTCATCATGGTGAACTCAACAACAAAGCGCAATTGCGTTGTATTCTACAAAAAACAGAGTAAAATTACCCTTGTTGAAGTACATGATTTTGAATTTATCCTACCAAACAATAATGGTCCTTACAATTCCGAACTGTGTCGTGTTGCAACGTAGTAAACCGTAAAAGACCGTGCGAATCCCTGCCTCTCCGTAGTACAACGTATTAAGGTCGTGACTTTCCGTGACAAATCCGTATCATAACGTAACTAAAACGTAGCGTAACCGTGCTAATACGTAGTTCTCCGTATCAAATCCTGAAAAAATTTTGGGCCTACGGATAAGTACGGACTGATACGGTTTTAATACGGACCAGAACGTATCAGTACGGTCTAATACGGACTATAGTAAGGATACGCTACGGTCGTTTGATCCGTAGCGAATTTTTGTGCATATTCAAAAATTGTCAAGGACCGCTACGGATATACAAGGACTACTACGAATGCCTACGGTTACAATACGGAGAGCTACAGACTAATACGAGTTGCTACGGACAATGCCGGAACGAATCCGTAGCTCTTCCGTGGCGGCCTTCCGTGAAATATGTGACCGGAGTATAAGACAAAATGACCTGAGAAGTTATTTGTAAAAGGTAAACAATAAGAACTCGGCAGGAGGTGGGTCAAGTTTGTTATCAGTGTGTCAGATTGTTTCACTGTGAGTACGTTGAGAAATGTGGAAAAATAAAATTTAAATGCATAAATCACGGCGTAGCAAATACAGAACAATAAACACCGGGGATATTTATGTGAGAGCAGTTCATATATAGGATTGAGAGATAAAATTGTACAGTGTAATGGCGGTAATGTGTCATGTGGTAAGGACCGCCGTATACAGAAAGATTGATTTAACATTTCTCTAGGTCCTTTTAAGTATATTTTCGTTGCTTTTGAAGCTACTAGATTCAATTTATGTTGAATAAGTAGTGTTTTGTCATTTTCAGCATTACTATAGTACTTCAGTCGTGTCACAGCATCATCACACTAACCCATTTATGGCCAGGGTTTAAGCAGCACTAGAATAGTACTCTGAAGTGTCTATAGCCCAAGAGCACTCCAATGACAAAAAAAAAACTTCGAGCTAGGGTTGAACCCGGAGCCTACAGGTTTCAAACTCTGCACCTCTACCACTGAACTACGCGGCACTCCGGTTCCAGTTATGACAGCAATATATATGTACAAAACAATCCTTCGATTATCAATCAATAGTATACCAATGCCCTGTTTTGGGTTGCTAGCGACCCCGAGGTAGGCATAATTTTAAATCGTTGTGGGAAAGGGAGATCCTTATTCGAAACGACGAGTTATTTCCTAGGAAAATAAATTTTGAAATCGCAAAGCCTTTGCATTTACCATTTTCTAGCAAACACCATTTAATCCATTCAGCAAACTTTTTTAATTACCAATGAAAAGGTTGATAAATGAAACCTTGTCGAACAGCCTCAAATACTTGTAATTCCGCTGTGAGAGGAAGAGACAGTTGGGTAATTTCAGATAATGATAATTAATTCAATTAATAATTTATCTAGAAGGTATAAGTGGACAGTGTGGATCAAATATCAGACTGCACGTTCTGTGCAGTCTGATCTTGATCTACACTGTACACGAAAGTTTCTTGTGTCATCGATCATCGATGGAAAGGCGACAGTCTATAAACTAATTGACGTATACCAGGAAAGGGTCTCGATAACAACAAGGTATGGGATGTAGAGAAAAATCAATCACGTCCGTGAACGGGCACAGTTAGCGCGAAATCCTCACGAAATATCCCTTAATTAATTAGTTAAACCCTTAACCAAATACAGATATATTGATCCATTGACCTCATAGGTACACGGAACATGTCTTCCCTTGTTAGATGTATTTTTTCTCTTTGTCACGATATTTTTCTGGCACGGCTACTTCTAAATATCTTTACGTTGGAGATCTAAGCATGTGGTTAAAATGACACATGTAAAATGTACATGTTTTTACTAAAAATGTATAGGGCTTCAACAAGATGCACTGAGTTAAGATAAGATTTCCAAATAGACGAAAAGAAAAACATTAAATAGATAACCTTAATTATCCTTATGTTACAACTTCTATTGGCTGTTGTGTGGTCATAATATCTCATTTACAGGAAAGCTCAAATCCAAAATTATACATTTTTTTTTGCGGGGCGTATCTTGATCTAAACTGTATGTATGTATATAAGAAGAAAGGCAGCTTCAATGGTCTTGGCTTTCGAAATGTCAATTAATCCACAGGAATCGATCAGTGATACTCCAGGCTTCAGCCCACAGAAACATAACAGGGTTCTTTCAGAAGATTTCTGATGCTCTCAAAAAAAGAAAGTAATTGCATTTCCTACTCATGAAAACTTTCGACAATCTATTCCATATCACAACCCCGAGGAGATTTTTAGGAAAAACAAGCTGAGAGTATGTATCGGTATTGATAAATGTTGTATGCATGAATTATAAAACATAGATTATATATAGCTATTTTCGAACGAACGAACGAACGAATGAGGAGTTAAACGCTGGTAAACCTGCATCTTCATCCCTTTCCATAACGTTTTTACTCTTTTCAAAACTAATCCCGTCATTTAAAATCTAATTTGTCGAACACAAACGCTTCTCAAGTATATGGTCTAAATCTTAATATTTTTGTAAAGAGTGAAAAAGAATAAAAAATTAAAAAAAGAAACCTTTGCAAATAACTGGCGGAGAAAATAATATTGGAAATAAATAAATAAATAAATAAATAAATAAATAAATAAATAAATAAATAAATTTCAACGAGGCAAACGGATTAAAAAGATATGTGGTATGCAATATGCATGTCTAAACAGGTCTCCTTTTTGTATGTGTATAAAACTCGCTTTAAATTCATCCACTTGTTTTATCCACCCTTTTTCCCCATTCTTTTGCGAAATGATTCTAATGTAAGAATAGAGACGACGTGAAAATACAAGAACTGACAGGAAAACAATTTGTGAGCAATTGATCCATTTGTCGAAATGTTTTGAAAATTCCATCTCTAGTAGGTAAGTAAAGCTATACGGCAAATTGTAAAGGGTCGATAGATATACAATTTAAAACCGACCTTTCATTTGAATAAGACATTCAAAAAACAATTAACAAAGGAAAAAATCTAAATGAAGTATATAAGTACAAAGTGATAAACTAACACTTGCCTATCAAATCAAAGTTTCAAATATTTTCCATTTCTTTCGATGTTTTAACTTGATTTAAATCCATAACCTCGCCAAAACAAGAATAAGAATTTCAATAAACGACCTGTCCTCTCCAAAGATTAAACCCAAAGTGAGATTACAAACTGCCGGATTTTTCCCGGGTTCTACTCTGTCATGTACATTCATGTTTTCCTTACAGCTCTTTATCATACAAGTATTTGGACTGGACCAATTTGAAAGCATTTGCAGACGACAAAGTAACTGTTGCTAAAATGATGATTTCTGTCTATAATAAGGTAGAGAACATTGTGGGAAAAGGAGAAAATGCTAGTTACCAGCATTTTCTCCTTTTCCCGCAGTGTTTTAAAAGGCTTTATTCTAAGGGTTGTATAAATTTCAGGATTATTTTGGTAAAGGCTATACTCTTTACCCGGTGATCCCGCATTTTTTCGACGGAGCATTTTCGAAATAATCGTAGAAAAAGGGGGAAAATGCCGGTAACCAGCATTTCCTGCTTCTTCAACAATGTTTTTTTTTTATTTTACAGATGAGTCTGGTCATTATACGGCTGCTTTCGATTTGTCATCAGCTAAAGATTTCAATTCGTATTCGTCTGAAATTTTGTCATCTGGTAAAGACTGAATTCTTTCACCGCCAAATCTATAAACTCGACCTTCTATCAATGGTCGAAAATACATTCGGATCCTGTGATAATTTTAACTTAACTCATTACCAAACAACAAAATTTTAGGTATGTTCAAATTGAAAGCATTTGCAGATGACAAAATAAAAGTTACTGAAAATTTGAAACTTGTTTTGTGAATGGTAGAAAACATTGTGGGAAAAGGAGAAAATGCTGGTTACCAGCATTTTCTTCTTTTCCCACAATGTTTTCTAAAGGCTTCATTCTCAGGGTCGTCAAAAGTAGGCATTGTGTGGTAATGGGTTAAGGCTAAGATAAACGTACGGCCGTTGTAGATCCAAGATCAGACTGTGCAGCCTGATCTTGATCTATTTCGTCTTCATTATATAGTAGCTGATCTCGGCTATGGTATTGAAATCCAATCCTTAACAAACGACAGTATTTTAGACAATTTCAAATTCAAAGTATTTGCAGACGACAAATTAGATGTGGGTTATTATTGATGGAACTTGTGTATGAAAGGGTAAATAAAATTTTGCAGGAGGGGCCAGTGTTCTGTTGACAAACATTTTCTTAGGTACAAGGAAAATGTCTGTTATTCTAAAGACGCCGGAAACTTTGTTAGAGTAGCCCTACAATCAAGAACACCCTTTTCCCTCACTGTTAGATATAGACACGAACCAGTACATGTACTTGTTCGACAAGGGCTATATCGTTTCAATATAATATATAGGTTCAAACACGAAACGAGTAAAACGCGTCAATACGAAATATCGTATCTGATTGGTCAGTCTAAAAATAGACCCGAATCCACGTGTTAAATCTAAACAAAATAGTTCGTGGGTAAAGAAAATTACCTCGATAAAGTTGCTCTTTTGCAGTTTAAATAACAATGAATGGAATGTTTTCTTTAAAATAACAACAAATGCATTAGGCAATAATTAAACTCTTTGCAGACAAAATTTTCGACTCTTCTGTATTGAAAGCAGCAGCAGACGATCATTTATGCCTCAAACGATGGGACATGTCCTAGAAAAACTGACCACGGAGAATGCTGGTCAGTGGTCACCGTGTCCAAAAGTGTCTTCTATCTGTTATCTTCATCTTATTTTAGGCAGATTTGATTTGTTTTCTGCCAGTACTTTTTCATTCTAAAATCTATCATTTTGTAAGGAGTTGAAAAAGAAACTTACCGGATTATCCTAAACTACTAAGCGCCATGTAACTTGTAAGTTAATATTAACTTTAATCATCCAGATAGAATTAACACTATTTGGTATAATGGAATAAACATATATTTTTAGTCCTATATTAACGTCTGCACTTTATTTATAATGTAGAAAAATGAATCTTGAACAATTATCCGAAACTTTCAATGCAACTTAACTAATGTGGCAACAATGTAAACAGGCATAAATAGTAGATGGCTTGAAAGGCCAATCAATATGTTTGTCACAAGCCGCATTGTCAAAAGATATTTCATTGGCCAATCTGTTTCGCGCCGACAATTTCCATTGGTTGACCTATTATATTACTCGATTGCAATAAGAATGGAAGTAGATCAATTCAGTAACAACATGGTAAATATTATTTAGCGGATTGATCGCTTTATTCTTTACCGAACGGTTGACCGGGCAAAGAAATAAATATTTTTATGAGGCCGACAAGGAAATAATACAAATAAAAGAAAAATAGATAATATGTGTTATATATGAATTTCAAGGCTTTTTTTGTTTGTTTCATGATTTGATAATTACTTGAGCGTTTTTAACGCATGTTTGAACTAGTAAAAGATTAATAATCTACCCCAAACTACATTTATACTATATACTTTCAAGT
Organism: Tridacna crocea; assembly: GCA_943736015.1. Taxonomy (NCBI): domain Eukaryota; kingdom Metazoa; phylum Mollusca; class Bivalvia; order Cardiida; family Cardiidae; genus Tridacna; species Tridacna crocea. The sequence continues at coordinate 18,289,323 of OX031056.1, read as the reverse complement.
TGAAGCATTTACGGACGGTCAAATAAATGTGTCTCTAACACAACAAAAAATATGAGATTTCTGTTTTAAAGGGTAGCAAGACTTTTCGGAAAAAGAAGAGGATGCTGCCTAACTCTTTAACAAACGTAAAAAATTAGATCGGTCCAAATTGAAAGAACTTGCAGATGACAAATTAAACATAACTCAGAAATTGAAAATTGTTTTCAGCAGGGCGGAAAACATTGTAGGAAAAAGGAGAAAATACTGGGTACCAGCATTTTCTCCTTTTCCCACAATGTTTTCAAAAGGCTTTCATGTCAGGGTCATAAAAACCAGGTATGTTTGGTAAAAAGCTATTTTTTTAGCGACAGATATATAAACTTGTCCTTCTTTGACGACTTTTAATACAAACCACTGAAATCCTGAGAGATCTATACCAGGTCTTTACTAAACAGAACAACAGTTATAGACCAATCATCAGACTGCACATTCTGAGCAGTCTGATCTCGATCTATGCTGTCTACAATAGCCTCTGTTTTCATCTATGCTTCACCTATGCTATTCCCTTTACCACACAACCCCAAGCTGAAACGGTCTCAAAGGGAAATTAAAAAAAAAATGGAAATATGAGAAAATAAAGATAAGCGAAACAGGAGAAAATGCTGGTAAACCAGCATTTTCTTCCTTTCTCAATTTTTTTCTACTTGTTTTTTTTTTCTGTTTAAAAGAAAGGGGTAACTTTTTTAGCTAAAAGAAATTGTCATTATACAATCTTTTCAATTTAAACGTTTCCGAAATTTTGTCATTTTGTATACAGTTAAAGGATTAACAGTATTGAAAGGGACCAGTCTCTTCAAAATGTCCATAAAGTGAAGGGATGACCAATTGATATTCTCTATTACTCCTAACTGGACCCTATTAGTTAATAATCCAAAGAATTATGACTAAGAATGGTCAGGCATACCAAAATACCAAAAAGTAGCGACCTAGGTCAGCCTCCCGTTTCAAAGCGGCTGACTCATATATAAATCAAATATTTTGGGAAAATGGAGATTTAACAATATTTAGCCCTTTCCCAAACAATCTCTTATTTTCACGACCCTGAGAAAGACGCCTTTTGAAAACATTGTGGGAAAAGGAGAAAATGCTGGTAACCAGCATTTTCTCCTTTTCCCACGATGTTTTCTACCCTGTCGGAAACAAATTTCATTTCATTTTTGAGTTACGTTTATTTTATCGTCTCCAAGTGCTTTCAATTTTGACCAGTCTAAAATGTTGTCGTTTGGTAAAAGGTTCACCCTTAGGCTGGTAAGCGCTACTCACTGACCTTTAGAAAACAGCGTAGATCAAGATCAGTCTGCATGAAAGATGTAGTCCGATCTTGGATCTACACTGTCCGATAAGGAGATATCTGCCCTCCTAAAATTTCCTTTCAAAAAGCAATATTTGGATTTTTACTTATGGCTTTAAAAATTCATTTTTTTTTTAGCAAGATAAGGGTTAAACGAATAAACTGATACTCCCACACAGCTGATTTTTTACTTGACAGATAATCCCCATATCATTTTCTCCAAACATTTCCAATGCACCATAAGAACATGTAGTTTTGATTTTCTAGTTCTGTATTATAAATGTACTTTTGATTTTCTTACCAAATGAAATGTAGTTATTATACTATTTTACAGAAATTATCTGGTTCAAATTGAGAGTATTTGCAGGCTACAAATAATATGACTCATGATAAGGATTCGTCTTAAGATCCAGCATTTTCTCATTTTCCTGCAATGTTTTATAAGCAATTTTTATTCTGGTAGAGATCGCTGTGCACCAGATTTTAAAGTAAGCAGTGATTGCTTCTTACTAGCAAGACCATCTGCAGGAACGTACACAGTCTAGTAAGGGAGATAACTCCTTTTACTGGGTAACGTAATGCACAAAGTTGGCTCCCTTGGATATTTGACTCCAATCTAAAAGCAACTCATAATGTTGCATTTCGAACAAAATAGACAAAAGCTATGACAAATGTCTTAGTATACTTTATTCTTGAACCCATTACTACACAATCCCTACTTTTGACGATCCTAAGAAAGAAGCCTTTACAAAACATTGTTGGAAAAGGAGAAAATGTTGGTAACCAGCACTTTCTTCATTTCCTACCATGTTTTCTACCCTTCACAAAACAAATTTCAAATTTTCCGTCATTTTTATTTTGTAGTCTGCAAATGCTTTTGATTTGGACAAGCCTATAATATTGTCATTTGTTAATGACTTAAAATACTTTGCAAAAAGAATAAAAGAAAGAAACTACGTAGGTTTTCACCAATCAAACATTATATCAAGCTTTTAATGGCCATAAGAAAGAAGGCCATCGAAAACATTTTTGAGAAGTAGAGGATGGTAACCAGCATTAGCACATTTTCTCACAATGTTTTTTCTGACCTTTCAAAGACGTGCCACATCATTTTCGCCCTTTCTTATTCATCAGCCACTCGTGAAAATATACCGATGGTGTTCACTCGATGAAATAAATTTCGATTTTTCAAAAAAAAAAAAAATATTCCAATCATTTCATGCTTTTAACCCTTTCTGGGAGGAGCTTATCCAGCACTGTTCTTCTCTGTTATTCTCCGTTGTGTACCGCTCCGGCATAGCGCCAAGCGCGAGAAATGTAAGGTAAATGACGTCATAGTTTTCATTTGGTTGTGAGGCACGCGCATTTTCCCTGGGCAATAAGAACATGCGAATCGGGTATTTTCACTTGTCGTACCCGTGTAATCTCGAAAAAATATTTTCACTGCTGTTTCTCGATATCCTACCGGAAAGCATGAAATAAACATTTATCCTTATATCATCCGCAGACGACTTTATTTTTCACCTTGCAGCAAACCATTAAACTTTTTACCAAACGACATCATTCTGTACTTCACTACATTCAAAGTATTTGAAGACAAAAAAACTGAATGTTACTCAAATGATGATTTCTGTCTCTGATGTGGTGGAAAAATTGTGGAAAAAAAAAAAGAAAATGCAGGTTACCAGTATTTTCTTTTTTCCCACAATGCTTTCATTTCCTCCACTTCCTTCGGGATCGTTAACCCATTACCACACAATCCCTACTTTTGACGCCCCTGAGAAAGAAGCCTTTAGAAAACATTGTGGGAAAAGGAGAAAATGCTGGTGACCACAAATTTCAAATTTTCGGTCACTTTAGTTTTGTCGTCTGCAAATGCTTTCAATTTGGACCAGTCTAAAATATTGTCGTTTGGTAATGAGTTAAATCTTTCGATTCTTTGGTACAGGGTTAAGAGGTCAGGGAGAGAAATAAAACCAGTGTGATCTTACGATAAATTTTTCATAACGAGTAATCTGTCCCTTTATTCCAAAAGACTTTTCTTGGCATAGTCAAGCATAATTCGTGTCCATATATGGCCTGCAACAGGCGAAACGGCCTGTGAAGTCTCCGCAGGCTGATCCGAAACGACACTTTTCGTTTTAATGTAATTTTCTATTTGCACAAGTCTACTGTAGCACAAAATCTCATGTAGTCGTAAAGTACCGTCTCGAATAAGCCTGCGCGGACTGCGCAGGCTGATCCGAGACGACACTTTACGCAAATGTCCGAATGCCTCTTTTCATGTGTTACAAGCCATATGGCCTGCAACACGTGAAAAGGGACATTTGGACATCTGCGTAAAGTGTCGTCTCGGATCAGCTTGGGCAGTCCACGCAGACTATTCCGAGACGGCAGCTTCCGTTTTAATGCAATTTTCTGTTTTGCGCATGTCTACTGTAGCACAAAATGTAATGTAGTCGTAAAGTGCCGTCTCGGATTAGCCTGCGCGGACTGCGCAGGCTGATTCGAGACGACACTTTACGCAGATGTCCGAATGTCCCTTTTCGCGTGTTGTACATCATATCATACTTTACCACATATTTTTTTACAAAGAAGTCATATACTGATAATTTGTTGATGCTATTACGTTAATCCTTTACAATACAAGGCAAAATTTTTAAAACGCTGACACAGAAAGAAAAAAAAATGCGAAAAGGAGAAAATGCTTGTACCCAACTTTTACAAGTTTTTTTTTAATTCTCTCAGCACATGTACATATATGTGATATGTCGTCATAACCAAACATGTAAATGTCAAAAATTATATTTAAACATATATGAAGCACAGGAAAACAAACATTAAAGATACATACGTGAACAGAGGCAGAATGACAGATGGAAAAATCTATACCAGTACTTTTCTCCTTTTACCACAATATTTTCCACCATTTTGTCCTCTCCCAGAAGCTCATTTCATCTGTTTTGTCGTTTGCAAATGCTTTGAATTTGGTCAGATCTATGACTTTTGTAGTTCGGCATAGAAATAACTCCTTACCTGGTGGCAAAATTTTATAACCCCCATACTCCTTTTCCACTACGGTTTTCAGAATCATTCTTTCTCTAGGTAAACTCTGGGAACATGGAGTAAGGGGTGAAAACGTTGCATCAGGTTAGGAGATGCCTTAATGATGATTGAGTGTATTATAATCCTCTGTAAGTTCAGAAAAAAATATATAATAAATATAATACGTATTTTTAATTACATTCATTTTGTTCATTTCATTTTTAAATCTTTTTTCCATTCTCGAAACGTATTGTTTCAACGAATTTCCCTTTATTTGTAGGTCCGCTAACAATATGACACGGAAAGAATTATTCGAAACAATGCTCTTTTCGGTTGGTCATCAACCTTAACCCTTCGGCTGCAAAGCGCGGCTCACTGACCATTTGCGGACAATGTTGATCAAGATCAGACTGCACAGAACGTGCAGTCTGATCTTTGATCTACATTGTCCGATAATTACAAATTTTCTTTCCAAAAAATTACCTTTGAAATAGCAAATTTTGGTGTTTTACTAGCGGCGTTAAAGTTTCATTCCATTAATTTAGCGGGGGGGGGGGTGGTTATCATGTATGGTTTATACCTTGGCCCGTATTCACAAACCATTCTTGATTTTCATTCTTGATCTAACTTGGAATTCTTTAAAAGTAACCCAGACTCGGATTGGCTAAACCCTTTGGTTTATGTAATTAAAGATTATGTATAGGGGGGTGGGGGGGGGAGGGGAAGGGGGAAAGAGGATGGTAAGGAAAAACGGGCCACGGATGCTGAACCAGACCAAATTTTGCTCATCTGTTAATGGTTTCAGTCACATGACTTTCCTCAAATGATGATATTTGTCTTTATTTTCCGGCAATTTTCTCAGTTATTTAAGTTTCTTTTCCCACTTTGTTGTCCTTACATTTCGAAGAAATCTATCTATCTATCTATCTATCTATCTATCTATCTATCTATCTATCTATTATCTAATTTTGTGTGATATGTATATTTTTGTCCCTCTAAAACTGCTGCAAACAGTAATGGATCACTTGTATATCGCAGTTTCTATAACAAACTTGTCTGCAGTCTTGCACCTCGAACAAACTTTCTGGCATTAATTGATTGCCAGACACGGCATGTTAAAAGTTGAAGTATTGACAGGGATGTTGATCACGTGATCTCTTCTGTCATCTTGATCACTGGATTTTATAGAATAAAATTTCTGATTATTATAAAAGTAAGGAAAGCTGCGACATTGTTTTTCAGCGCCTAACAAGAAATGGAAGTGAAACCCTTTCAGCGAAATCAAATCAAAGACAGACTTTAGTAGACGGCATAGAGTAAGATCAGAAGGCAGAGCGTGCAGTCTGGTGCTGAATGTATACAATGTATTTGTTTGCTCAAGCAATCCAGATAGAAAAATCTTTCGCAGTTTCTGACCACATTTCTTCTAAAAAAAACCGACTTAATCACGAGGTACACTGGTCCCTAGAAAAACAGAAAAATGACCTATAGCAAAAAGTTTCGGCCCAGACCCGAGTCGATACTTTACGCCGATGCATGGAGGCCTCTTTTGGCTCATATGTATTGGCGAATAAGAGTAAACACCATGGTCAATATATTGAACAGACCTGATTGGTAAATGAAGCTGAGATACCGGCTATCGAAATACTGTTAAACACAGTAAGAATTATCTCAGAGAACTTTAATCTGAGAAAAATCTTACAGTGTGCACATTCCTTATTCATGTATCATATTAAGATTGTCTGAGTTTCATGAAACTGTATTAGGTTTAGAGCAATGTTTCATTTCCAAAGATTTGTATTAGAGCATTATCCAATCAGAGCTCAGCATTTCAAGGAATGTGAGTTACCTGTAGATTTGTCGATGCCCTAAAGTGTACTCACATTGAGTAGGCCACTTCCTGATACTAGTACAAAAACAAAATCAAAGCGTTGAGAACGCTGAAGTGGTATTTGTCAAGGAAGCCACTGTGTGAAATTAATGATATGAAAGAAAAAGAGAAATATTATTCAAATATTGGATTTTGGATTTAAGTCAACGTACTAAGCAAATAAATACCCTTTTGACTGAAAGGAGAGTACTCATGACAAATTCATGATTATTTGTGTATTGTGGTCTCCCTTTGATTATTAGGGGGAGTCAGGAGTAACGTCCCTTGACAGTAGGATGCATGATGGATAGAGCGAGGAACCATGTGAATATGTCGAATAAAATATATTTTGTACCTGAAAACTATGCTTTTGAAATATTTTTTGTCGTTAACATTTAATTCCCAACATCACAATCAATTATTTCGATCTATAAATATTCATGCCCTATTAAATGGAGTAGCCCGCAATCATTTGATGAACAGGCCATGGGACAAACTGGTTTTGGAACGAATAGGGTAGGTTCAAGCGATCGGCAGATAACTCTTGTATCATTGCGCCAAAAGAAGACTATGAGCAAGTGAAGCTATTTTCAATAAAAAATAAGCATTTCCACGATCGATGGTCTCACCCAGTGTATTTTAACATGACATTGCCATTTACATATCTTAGTGCTACCGAAAAACTCATTTGTCTGAGAAAAATTGAGTTTAATTGGATTTATTTCCTTCGGCTTTGCACAAAATACGATACGATACATTTAATTTCAAAATTAAATATTGAACTCATATTTGTTGTCTTCGACAAATACCACTAAAAAACGTATTTTTCACATACTGGGTCCATTTTCACGAACCATTCTTAGGAACTTTTTCTGTCTTATTCTTCAAAATTTGCAAATTTCAAAGTAGCACAACTTCTGTTTTGTTTAGCCAATCAGAAGGAAGTTTACTTTTAAATTTGGATAAGATCTGGAGAATAAGACTAAGGCAGTTCTTAAGAATAGTTCAATCTATATTGAACTCTTATCTAGGTCTGAAAAATCCGTATTGGGCTCTATTGGGCTAAAATATTCTGTTCCCGCGTAGTAGTATTAAAGCAATTTCATTTGACGTTTGTGAAATAAAAAAAAATCTCTCAGATTAATTCATGAAACAAATATTAGGGTGAGTACACTACAAATAAGTATGCTACAAATTAGTATTGACCAATCAGGCGCGTTCTGTACGTTCATCGTGGCATTAAAATGTCAATTTTGCTGCGGGAACATATAAAACCTACCGCATCACTAGATTCGACCATTATTTACTCTCATCTCTTTTATCAAATTGTTTCGTTCTGTGTATGAGAAAGAAGACAAACTAATGATCAAAGAAAAACTTACATCTGTTTCATTTTAGTCTGAAATATACGTAATGATAAAGATGGAGAGGGAGACTTTCTTTGTGTTTTTTGACATGAGCACACTGTTATACAAAGTCATGATTATACAAACGGCAATCATTTTTAGGAAAAAATTGATCAATGATCATTCAAACTCTTTTCATGACGACAACGTTTTAGATTCTTCTGAGTGCATATCATCTATGGACACGATGAGTTAACCCTCTCCCAAACAAGCCCTGGTTTTTACGTGTCTGCAGTAAAAGTCTTTTGAAAACACTGTGGGAAAAAGAGAAATCGCTCGTAAAAAGCAATTTCTCCTTTTCCCATAGTGTTTTCTAACCTCTTTGAGAACTTTCTGCCATCTCCTCAAAATCTAAAATTGTCGTCTGCAAACTCTTTCAGTTTGGAAGAGTCCAAAATTTGTTTTTTGGGAAAGGGTCAATGATTTGTGATTTATAGAAGGTAGAAGACATTATTAGAAAAGAAGAAAATGTTGATTTTACAGCATTTTCTTCCATTTTTTGCAATGTTTCGAAAGTTTTCTTGCTCAGGTTCTACTAAGGTGTAGGATTGTTTAGTGAAGGGTAAATATAAACCATTTTATCACATTCGCATTCGTTTGTTCAGAAATCTATCCATCTTAAAAATTATGACTTGTTATTAACCATTCCTAAACGACATTTGACATTGGCCATTCAGTCATCTATCGTTCTACAATAAACGCACAACTTATCAGTTATACTTTTCCAAGTTTACTAAGCACCAAGAATATTGAAGTATATCGTTACCTGTGCTGTCATGGGATTTTAGTATTTAATTTTTTAATTCTTAAAAACAATATTAAATAACCACTACGCCCTTTTCTTTTTTTTCCTGAACCTAGCCGGTCTTTTCATGCCAATACAGGGATAAATGACGCACAGATTTATTTTAGGCAAAGATTCAAAAATCTTTTTTTTTTGAGAAGGGAAAGTGCCCTTAACCTGTTGTTATACAATCATTTTTGTATTTTCAACTTGAACTGACCTGCACTATCGTTGATCTGTTTTCATCTAATTCATGTACAGAATTCTCAGATGGTCTCTGTTTGCGTGATGGGTCCCCTTTTCCTTCAACATTACTAAACACCATCAAATTGTCGAATACTTCATTTACTAGTAATTTATGGAATATGGCTAGAGTTTAAGTTAAAAATTCGTTTTGAGGAATCTCTCCCCTTGCTACATTGGTTTCAAAAGTCATACCAGGCCCCATGCCTCAGTCAGCGAAGCACACGGCTGGAAACCAAGAGATCTCTGGTTTGATTCCCAAACTTGGCAAAGTCTCTTCAAAAATTTATGATTGTTCTTGCAACAGAATTCAAAACTTTCTCACCGTTACACATTGTGTCGACGATGTTTATGTAGAAAAGCAGCCGATAGTTTCGACATGTGAAATGCGAAACACTTGTAAAAGTGAAGCATGGGCAGGTATACAGGCCTGCTCGCTAAATCAATTTAATAAGGGGTGAAAATGGCGTCAAAAACATTGCAAACAAACGCAGATGATAAATGACAACATTTTATACATAAATATTCGAAAAACAATTTTTCGCATGTATCAAACCAAGCATGGAACATTAACCACCTGAGCGATATGGCTTGCAACACGCGAAAAGGGCCATTCGTACATTTGGGTAAAGTGTCGTCTCGGATCAGCCTGCGCAGTCCGCGCAGGCTGATCCGAGACGACACTTTACGACAACATAAGACTTTTGCTATAGAAGATTTGCACTAAACAGAAAATTCCATTATAAAACGGAAAGTGTCGTTTCGGATTAGCCTGCGCGGACTGTGCAGGCTGATCCAAGACAACGCTTTACGCAAATGTCCGAATGTCCCTTTTCGCGCGTTGCAGGCGACTATGTGAAACAATGATGAAGTTTGTCTGTGATAAGACAGAAATATTGTAGCAAAAGTAGACAAACTTGCAGAAGGGTCGTTAAAACTCGAAAATGTGTGGTAACGAGTCAAACCGCACTATCCATAGAGTGAGCGTAAACTTACATGTACTAAGTATAGTTAAGTGTTGATTATGCGATTCATCATACGTCCAAAAATGCGAGAGCTTACTGAACGCCATTATGATGGACTACTTTTGGTCTCTGCCTTTACTATGATAAATTTTAAATGTACTCACGTCTCTAAGCCATTTGGGATTATCTTAATAAAATTTCGAACTACTCAGGGAGACCACGTCCAACAGTGCGACTCATATTCTTTTCTTTCACAAAATGATATCAACCTGACTCCTTGTTCTTTGAACATTTTTACGCATGTTCTCAATCTAGTTCTGGTTTAAAATGAGGCGATTTCTGATTGGGCAAGCCAAACATTTTAGCCAATCGGAAATTGTGTTCCGTTAAAGGTGGCCCTTCAGATTTTGGGACAAACATTTTACAAAAATACAAAAATATCATCTTTATACTCCCAAAGCCTTTTAATTTGCATTCATAGAACCCCAGTAGTCGAAAACTATCCAACAACACGAGAAATTAGAGATGTACTAAGGCCCAAGTTGACACCAACGGGAGACACGTTCTATTTTTAGATGATCAATTCTCTCATTTACATACAGGAATACACAGACGAAGTTTCAAACATAGCGTCCGAAGAAGACATTATCACGGCGGGGAATCACGTGACACAAAAACAACAAACATGACCGTTATTTGAAAAAAAATCCCAACTTCAGGTAAGAACATCTTCAATAATTTCATTAATATGTGACCGATTGGAATTTGGTTTGAACCAGAGAAGGCGGAAGGACTCCGGGGATTTGCTTGATGTGTTAGATTTTTTAAACAACACCTGATAAAAAAGTTATTGACGAGCAAACAAATTATCCAGAGTAAAAAAATTGTTTGCTCGTCAATAACTTTTTTATCAGGTGTTGTTTAAAAAATCTAACACATCAAGCAAATCCCTGGAGTCCTTCCGCATTCTCTGCTTCAAACCAAATTCCAATCGGTCCTGTATTAACGGAATTATTGAAGATTTTCTTACCTGAAGTCGGGGAATTTTTCAAATAACGGTCATTGTTGTTGTTGTTGTGTCACGTGATTCCCCGCCGTGATTATGGGTAATAATTATTACATATTTGTTATGTAATGTAATTTAATCGTTATTAGTCACGTGCCAGTCACTTGACATTCCCACAATGCTTTATTGATTTTTGGCGCTAAATCTAAAAATACCTTAAGAAGATACGTAGCCTTTTAAGGGAACACTTTCAAAAATTAATAATAATAATAATAATTTTATGAATCTTACTTATTGATGATTTATATTATTTTTTATATAAATTTCATAGATATATATTCTTTCTAATTTCGTGAGATGTAAAAATTCTAAATACCCCCCTTTAAAAGAAAAGAAATAAATATGATAATCGTAAGGGCTTATCCCGAAAGTTAGTTAGGGGTTGGTGAATATCGATCAAGTTTTTAAAGTCTCAGTAGATCTCTAGCGTCCAACTGAATAAACAATCTGTTTATAAAATAAAAGTAAATTTCATTTTTACCATGTAAATGTGGCGATTATTATGACTTTCAAGATATGAAAAGGTACCTTTCGAAAAAGTCCCAGTCAGTAGCAAAAGAAAAAGAATTTTGAAACTGGAACAGATCCTACCATGCCGCATTATCTGTTTGTTTACATCGATGGTCGCCGAAGATTAGCCGACTTTTCGTCGTAAATGTCCGCAGTGACGTGTTAGTGACGTAAACACCACGTGATTATTCAAAGCTACGAAACAAACCCTTCGGTCACTGGATCGTTTTGTCCCCATTTTAGGCTTGAAAAACCTATGTCTATCGGCATCGTAAACGGAACAACGACACAGGCTGACTATCGCTTATTCAATCATCATCAATACAGGAAGAAGTACTAATTTAAATAAGAAAATAGGTTCGGAATGAACAATCTTACCCTCCGATGACATAATGTTGGAATTGTAAACAATATAGTCATGTCTCCTACTTCATCTAGTACTAATGAGATGCAATGTTATCACGTGACGTTCTCGAAGACCTAGTTCGAATATACACGAACGATCACAAAGGCTATCTCAATCAATGGCGTCCGTGAAAACGACAGGCTTCTCCATGCATTTTTGCTCACGTATATCATGCCAGAAGCCTTGAAAAGAAGCCTTTAGAAAACATTTTGGGAAAAGAAGAAAATGCTGGTAAGCAGCATTTTCTCCTTTTCCCACAATGTTGTTTATCTTTCACAGAACAAATTTCAAATTTCCAGTCACTTTTATTTGTCGTCTGCAAATGCTTTCGATTTGGAAAAGCCTAAATTGGTAGATCTAATGAGTAGATACACATAATGACTTTCATCAATCCTAAGAGAGAAAATAAGAAAACAACTGAAAAACTAGGGGTGCGGTTTATTATAAAATCTTTCTTATGCTCGATCTACGTTTTTTTCCCCAAATACAAAGTTATTATATTCATCATATAAGACATCATGGTTACCACGTATGATGTTTTTGAACGTTTTTACCGTCAATATGACAACTTAATGAATAGCGACGATTTTGAAATTTCGTTTGAAAAAATAATTTTTGGAATTCATAAAAAGCAAAACAAAGTTTTCCTGTAAAATAACAACCCCTTTCCCAAAACCCTAAACATTTTATTTATCTAACTCACGTTTTATGACCTTGATTACATGAATACATACATACATACATACATATATATAAAGATCTACATACATACATACATACATACATACATACATACATACAAAAATAATTATATAAAGATAAAATGAGTCGGGCCAGGATCTTAAATGGTTGAAATATGGTCCTGTTAATTCTTTGTTATAACAAGAAAACAAAAAGATGAATTGGATGAACACGTGTGAACAATTTTGGCGTTCACTCATACCGAAACTTATCAATAATGTAAGCGATCGTAACAGATAGATATCAGCGCAGTACTTTTGTTGTGCGGGTTCATACTAGGCCGACCACACCGCTAGGACATCATTTTAACATGGCAATTTAACGGACATACATGTGTAGACTACGAGTATCTAAGTAATTACAAAATGGCCTGGAAAACGCATAACTGGCTCTTCGGATATTTGCTTATTGTTTGTTTCAGATCGGCCTGCACAGTCAGCGCAGACTAATCCAAAACGACAATTCCCGTTCTTATGTAATTTTGTCTTTCGCGCGAGTCTACTGTAGGATAAAATCTATTGTAGTGGTCAAGTGCCGTCTCAGATTAGCCTTCGCGGCTTGCGCAGGCTGATCCGAGACGGCACTTTACGCAAATGTCCAAATGCCCCTTTTCAAATGTTGTAGGTCATATTGCAATTTGTTTCATGTTACTTTTGGATATATCACCGTCTTCCTATATGTGATAAATTGATAGACGTGTCTAATGTAAAAACATTTACAGATAACAAATCAAGTATTGCTGAGATTGTTTGATTTCAATTTGAATGAGTTAGAAACATTGTGAGAAAGGGTAAAATTTTGGTAACCAGCATTTTCTCATTTTCAGCAACGACAACAACAACAACAACAAATCTTCTGTAGTGAAGTTAATGTAAGAAACCTGAACGGATACTAAAAAAACGTTTCCTGTTGAAAGCAATAAAACTCAAAATCATACAAAGTGTTTTTACTATATTAGGATTTTAAATGATGTTTAAAGTGTTTTTTTTTTTATACGAAGTGGAAAGTAACTTAAACATTCGAAGGGAAAAAAAAGGCTACAAAAGTTTTGATTTTTATGGTGACGACAGTGGATGACGTGAGTGTTTCCGGTCCCGCCATTTATAACACTGTATCAGACAACCAAAAAAAAAGTTAGTTTATCTTTTAGTGCAGACGACAGGTATATGCACCTTGATAATGAGTTTGACTGGACTAAAATCATGTAGAAAAAAATCGGAAAAGTAGCTTTAAAAAAAAAAAACGTTTCTAAATATCAAAAAAGCACGAGAATCTCTAAATTGAAAGAAACAACCCTTACTAAACAGTTCCGAGTTGTCACTACCCTCTTTTAGAACATCGTGGATAAATGAGAAAATGATGGTAACAGCTTTTTCAACTGTATGATCTTCTCTTTCAAAAGCAAATCCTATATCATTCTTCAAATTTAAAATGTCGTCTGCCAACGCTTCCAATTTGAGTGAATGAGTGAGTATCTAATGTTTGGTACAGAGTTTCAAGTTTTTGCTTACCTTGCTTGATTAATATAAACTGACACATTGACTTCTGTCGCAAAACAGACGACATGGATTTATTTTTGTGTTTCATATTTGTCATCTTGTTTTGTGAAATAAAATCTTGTAATGCTCGAAAAATTCATCGGTTAGAAGCGGAGGATGCTTTACCAGATGATCTGGCGCGAGTTCATGTCAAAGACAGAATAGACGCTTCTAATGGGAAAGTGGTGTCCTTGTATGAAGGGGACACAGTTTACCTATACATATGTATAAGTTCACAAACCTACTTACAGATAGTGGATATCAGGTTTGCAAACTTTAGAGAACCAGCAGAATTTTCTGTTTCGCTACAACATCAAGTAATATTTGAGTACAAGACTGGCTTCGGTCAGAATTACGGGAGATCGGCAAGTCGTTTCATGTCTATTTCGAAACCCATGTATGAGAAACCAATGCGGACTGGAAAATTCAGGCTTGAATTCAAGGTTCAATTTGCTGGCAGTAGAGGAATTGAGCTTGATTATATTGAACTGAACATAGGAAATAATCAGAGTAAAGAGGAAATTACCTGTGAAGTGCACTGTATGAATGATATTCATTATCGAGGAAACATTCATGGGACTAAACAGCAGCCAGAAACAGTGAACAAGCCGTACATTTTACAGAAAAGTTTTACCACTATTTGTGCAGAAGAAGATAACATAAATATTCCAGTGATTGTTGAAAACTTCCAATCTGTTAGAATCACCGCAACGTTTCCGAAATATCGCTCTTTTTCAAATGAGAGAACCCCTGATTTTGAGAATTGTGCTATGGTATCTGCTCTATGGTCTTTTGAAGAAATTATATTCGAATCCGATGACAGACCTGGTAAGAGATTTCATAGAGCGTCTGTTGGACCTAAACACACTAAACATGTTCATGGTGAGGTGGCAGCTTTAATCACGGGAATAAACGCCCGAAAGATGACGATCAACATCCGCTTCAAAATGGAAGGTCAGGCCATTGGTGTTGTTGATGCAGACATTGGGTCTCGTCTGATTATCAGACTGAGAGGTATGGCGAACAATACAGAGGTTGGGGTGAAATACAGAGGGCGCCATGACAGGTGGTTTAAAGGTGAAATGAAAAGTTTCTCAAAATTTGAAACAGAGCACTTGTGGCATATACCAGATTTCACTTGGAGTGAACACAGTTATAACTATATTCATGTTGACATCCATTATCCCTGGGGAACCCTACAGAAATATGCTGATATAGAAAAAATAGAACTGAGCAGGCGATATAAGAGACCAACAAGGACCTTTCACATGTATAATGACGGTACATATCTGATGGAGGGTGCAGACATAGATTTCTGGTGGCTCATAAACCAAACAATGTCGCTTCGAATTCTCGATACAGGAGAAAGGTTTCCTGCAGTGGATTATTTCCGCATATACTCTAAAATTCCGTGGTCAAAAGATCTGTTTTCACAAATATTCGTAATGTATCAAGATGGATACGTCAGACTACTTCCGGTCTCTCCGCATGGAATTGATTGGATACCATTTGGGTCCTCCATTCTGATTGGCCAGTCAGAAGTTGATGCTGCACGACCATCTGCTCCAATTAAACACATTGACATTTCTATGGAGGATCTAATTCTTCACATTTATTATAGAAATGGAGGATATATTTCTTTAAAAATCATACCGAAATTTCTTTCTACAGTTGTTCACCTACAAACTGCAAGTTTGACCACAAACTCAAATAAAACCGCATTGCTAACTTTTAGATCTATGTGGCTTGCAAATGGCAATGCGGATGTTGATCATGTAGGTGTTGACGGGACTGTCCATCACGTCTTTTCAGACGGTTGGAAAAGTTTGGAAGGGTTTAACTTTGCATTTTTTCGAAAGTGTATCTCAAAGCACAACTCGCTGAGTCCTGATATTGTGGTAGAAGTTGACGATATAAGATAATTTTCATTTTGTTATATGTAATGTCTTTTGTTCATTAACTATGTACCAGACGACAGTATTTTAAGTTTATCCAAACTTAAAGCAAATGCAGACGACAAATTAGCCTCTATCCTGTTTAATGATTAAATCAAAATTTTCAGTTCCATAGTAAAAAGTTCAAATATTTGTAAGTTTTGTTTTGTGGAATAATATCTCCTAGTTGGACCTTGCAGATCAAAGATAAGAATGCACGTTTTGTGCAGTCTGATCTGATCTACATAGTCCGCTGAAGGTCAATGAGTGGCGCTTAGCCGCCGAAGTGTTTACCATGATTCGATAGATAGATATTGTGGAGGAAAAGATCAGATGCTGGTTATCAGCACTTGCTTTCTTTTCCTACAGTGTCTTGAAAACTATTCTCCTTCACGATCGTAAAAACACAGAAAGTTTCGGCAAAGAGTTTAACTGATATATCTGTCGTATGAAAATTTCAAGCTAATTGTAATAACCTCATTACGGCAGTTTAACTCATTACCAAACGACAACAGTTTAAGCTTGTCCAAATAGAAAGCATTTGCAGACGACAAAATAAAAGTGCCTGAAAATTTGAAATTGGTTTTGTGAAGGGTAGAAAAAATTGTGGGAAAAGGAGAAAATGCTGGTTACCAGCATTTTCTCCTTTTCCCACAATGTTTTCTACAGGCTTCTTTCTCAGGGGCGTCAAATGTAGGGATTGTGTGGTAATGGGTTAAAAGTTTTTGACATAAAAAAAAATCTCAAACGAATCGCACTGTACAGATTCATCAGACTGCACAGTCTATGTCTTAAACTACGATGCCCGCCCGGGTGGCTCAGAGGTGAGCGTTTCGGACTCATGACCTGGTAGTTGTGAGTTCGATACCCGGTTGAGGCGAACTTTCTTTCCGGTGTATCTTCGCCTCTCACCTCTGCTGAAGCATGTGAGAAAAGTAGTCGGTGGCTTTGGAAAGAAAGTTGTGTTAGTACTGGTGTGAGAAAGCCAGGAAACACATGTGCGTCACCGACCGCCATGATATGACCTTAGCTGTTAAAGTGGCGTTAAACGCCAATACAACCAACCAACTTAAACTGCGATTAAGGCTCGTCAGACAATCCTTTACCACAGAATACTGAGTTTTGACATCCTTAAAGGACAGGGCTTTTAAAAACATCGTGCAAAAAGGAGACTGACGGTCAACAGCATTTCTTTCTTTTCCTACAATATTTTAAATCCGTTTACAGAAAGATTCCATCATTTGAGTCATATTAAATCTGTCATGAAGACTTAGAGTTCTGGGTCCGTATTCACCAACCATTCCTAAAACATTCTTAGTCTTATTCTTCAAAATGTTGTCATTATGAAAGTAACAGAACTTGTGATTGGCTAAACCAAATGGTTTATCCAATCACAAGTTCTGTTACTTTCAAAGTCAGGAAATCTTGAAGAATAAGAACAAGACCGTTCTTAAGAATGGTTGGTGAATAAGGACCCAGAGAAGTCAGAAAATTTATTGTATACAAATGAATTAATCTTTACCGAGCGACAAAATCTTAGAGTTTTCCAAACTGAAAGCATTGCAGACGACAAATTAGATGTGGCTGAAATAGTTTCATTTCTTCCTGGAAGGTTAGGAAATATTGTGGAAAATGAGAAATGATTTTTTAGCAGTTTCTCCTTTTCCCATAATCTTTTCGTTAAGACTTTGGATTGTGTGGCAAAGGGTTAATCTTAAAGTACAATCGGCAAAATAAATGATTATTATCAGACTGTGGAAAATGGAAAATCTTTGTAATTTCAATGCATTTGGGAGCCAGAACCTCATACGAAATGACGAACAGTGTAGATTTAGATCAGGCATCACGTCCTGTACACGCTGATCTTACCTTCGACGGTTGCCAAAGTTCTAGATGAGCATTCTACAGATGGACTTCTAATCTACACTAAATTCAATTCGTCTTTTGCCATATCGTCGTCGGTTTACTTCGAAAACCTCGTAACTACAGCTTGTAACAAGCTGTAGTTACGAGGTTTTCGAGATAAATCGACGATATGTGCATACAACGCTTTCATCCTTCCAGTGTCTATCTATGACCAGACATTTGAAAACGCTGAAGCTAGGGGCAAAAACTACTCAAAATGTTCAATTGAAACACCCGTAACGTTGTAGTCTTGAGTTGCTTGGAGTGACGTCCATGTTATATACTGATAATGTAGTTCAACAAATCTATCTACACATTGAAAAAATTACAGGGTATTTGATTATTTATGTAGTTTCCCTTCATTTTGGTCTATGAAAGATTGTACATTTCATGTAATCATGTTTTATATATGCTTTTATGACACATATGTTCATGTTATTTTAAGAATTGCATGTTGTATCTACTCATGGTGTTGTTACATAATTTATAGTCTGCAATATCGGAAAAGGGTTTTTTGCGTAAAGTGTCGACTCGGATCAGCCTGTGCCGTCCGTCCATGCTACGCCGAGACGACACTTTACGTCAACATATGAAACAGAAAATCATACGCACCACGCAGGCTGATCTGGGACAACTCCGATTGCCCATTTCGTGTGTTGCAGGCCAATTATACCGGTAGATCCAGTTTCAAAAGAGTTCAACAATAAAATGATGTCGGTTTACTTAAAAAACCTTGTAACTACAGCTTCTTTCAAGCTGTAGTTACGAGTTTTTTTTTTTGTAAACCGACGAGATCTGTCAAGACTTTTAACATGTACTGAAAGCTTAAAAGTATATGTGCTATTCTTGCTAGCATTACTATTGAAATATATGTGCTGACGTGTTCTGATTTAAAATACTACTATTGGGCTACATGTTCTCACATTGTTTGAGATAGGCATACTCTTAAAACAGATTCGCTGTTCTTGTGAATGGCTGTAACAACATTTGTTTCCATTGGTTTCATGTTGTCAAAACGACTAATACAAAACGTTTGCAAATATTGCTTGAAATACGGAACATTACTGCATTTGAGAGACTGTATCTATACACGTGCTTATGTTGTTTGTTAGACTGTTACTACAAATGTGCTTATGTTGTTTGCTAGACTGTTACTACACATGTGCTTATGCTGTTTGCTAGTTTGTCAGACTGTTACACCACATGTGCTTATGTTGTTTCCAGACTGTTACAACACATGTGCTTACGTTGTTTGCCAGACTATTACAATACATGTGCATATGTTGTTTCCAGACTATTACAACACATCATCTTATGTTGTTTCCAGACTGTTACAATACATGTGCTTATGTTGTTTGCCAGACTGTTACAATACATGTGCTTATGTTGTTTCCAGACTGTACAACGCATGAGCTTATGTTGTTTCCAGACTCTTACAACTCATGTGCTTATGTTGTTTGCCAGACTGTTACAACACATGTGCTTATAGTGTTTGCCAGACTTTTACAATACAGTGTAAACAGTGTAAACTGTTACAACACGTGAGCTTATGTTGTTTGACAGACTATCTTAAGGTCGTAAAAACCAGAGATAGTTTGGTAAATGGTTAAATGTTTTTTCCCGAAAAGACCCTTATATGTGCACACGTTTTACAATTATCTTTACAAAGATTTATATTTCTTTATTTAGTGACATGCATTTCTCTCATCATGTAAACGATAATGCCCTAAAAAACACAGTTAAATTAACTGTTTCACCATAATTTGTTAAACCACTATTTATCATCTTTTGCGTTTAATGACACTTTACAAATCTCCGACCCTATAATTCATTATCTAATGACAGACGGTGCAAATATTAGATTGTCGTGTATTCAATTTTGTTTCAACTCTTTACCAAATGACATTTTTTACTTGTCCTATTTCAAAGTATTCGCAGACGACAGAATAAATAAAGGTCAGATGATGTGATCTTTGTCTGCGCATGTCATATCCTTCGAAGATTCGGCCTGTCTGCTATGACGAATCACCCATCCCCCTTATACCTTGGAAAAGTAGAGTACACATCGAAGCTATTAGCCTATTACCCAAGCACATAGGGACTGTTTTAATAAATGGTCAGTGCATAGGTTACGTGCTAGCCGATCATAGCTGACTGATATTGGGCCAATATCTTTACAACTGCCGCTAAGGACGGAATTACTTTGAAACGCGCCATCTGTGAAATTATTCGAAGAAAATGGCCGCGATATCGCAAAAGTTGTTTCTAGACTTCGTTTTCAAGCGGTTCAACTTCTCAAAAAGATAATGGAGAAAGTTTTTTTTTTTTTCTT
This sequence comes from Tridacna crocea, assembly GCA_943736015.1. Taxonomy (NCBI): domain Eukaryota; kingdom Metazoa; phylum Mollusca; class Bivalvia; order Cardiida; family Cardiidae; genus Tridacna; species Tridacna crocea. The sequence goes on along the minus strand of OX031056.1, from coordinate 18,269,248 downwards.
TTTTAATTAACAATTTCTAAGATGCTATTAGAATATATCAAATGCAACACATTTATTGACAATTTTAAGTGACGCAAAAGACCCTTGTTCGCCATCTTGTTTGCACATATATCACTAGTGACAGTGACGTCATCATTTGCCTACAGTTTGGCACCTGAAATATAAAAAGATGTGTAACATTGAGAGTGTTTGACTCCAATACCGTCAGTTAAAGAGAAATAATAATTGTAACAGGGCGTCGAGCTTGCACAGGTCCCTTATACTGGGTCTAGATAGAAAAAAAAAACCTTGACCTTGATCTTAACGATCGATCGTGATGAAATGAAATAAAGGCAAGTTCCTCAAGGTAGAAAGAGTTAAAATCAGAATTTCAGTCACATTGGTCGAATACTGTTAGAAAAATACGTCTGACGGAAGGACTGAGGATCCGATTTTAGCATGCCTCCTCCATCCCATTTCGTTTGCAAGTGCTTTCAATTTGGACAAGTCTAAAATTTTGAGTTTCAGTCTAAGGATCTAGCCTTTCAGCAGCTTCTACAATTGCATGTCATAATGCAATACCTAAACCAAGTATTTCATTGACAAAAAACACATATATAGGGTATTCTCCAGTATTTACTTCTATGTTTATGTACCTTAACCTGTCCAGTATTTACTTCTGTGTTTATGCACCTTAGCCTCTACCAAACAACAACGAGCATTAACGACTACATGAAAGAAGGCTTATGAAAATATAGTGGTTAAAAGAAACGAGAAACGCTGGTAACTACAGTAGCATTTTCTCCTTTTCTCACTTTGTTTTCTAACCTTTTGGAACCCAATGCCAATATTTACGCACGGTCTATTTTTTTCTTCAAATGCTTATAAATTCGGACAAATTCAAAATTTTTATTATCTAGTATAGAGCTAAGCAAAATAAAAAAAAAAATCGTTGACTGTGATTAAATCGAGTCCTTTCAAAAGTGAACGAAATAATGGGATTCTTGACCCTTTATTTAAGTTAAGGTAAGACCTGTGTAATGCACTTCCGGTGAAAATTCTAATTGGTTGATAAATAAGGATAAAAAAGGATTTATGCAGAAATAATATTTTTGCACATTTCTAACGGTTCAGAAATTCCGTTTATGTCGATCTTGAAATCATTTTTTGATACTTTTGTTAGTTTTCTGAAAAGGGAGGTAATTATTATCTCTTTTTGAATTGAGAATATAGGGGTTTTAGATTTATAAATCATAATTCAAAGAAGGAAAAAATGGAAAAAATAAAAAGGTGAAAGTAGTTCAATAATACTCATTTTTAATTATGGCTAATTTTGCAGGATGATGTTTTAGTGGAAATAGCTGTTTTCCATTACACAGGGCTTACCTAAAGTAAACCAGTGCAGAGCTCCAGATAAGAGGAAGTGATGGTATATTCTGAAGTCGTTATTTCTCTTCCAAATCCTATGTTGTGAGTACTCATTAGAATCGTCTCGATGAGACGATTCCAATGAGTACTCACAACATAGAGTTTAGTGTAGAATAATTAATATTTTCAATTTTGACATTAAAATCAATCCTGTCACCTTGAGCTCTATCCGTGTTTTGACGACGCTGACTAGGACGGTTATTGAAAGCATTATTGGAAATATTTGTTATCAGCGTTATAACCTGACCTAAGTTGTTTACTACATTATGAAAAACGAGTTAGTCCTTATGATTTAAACTACACTTATTTTTTACATCTGCAAATGCTTACAAAACGAAAGTGTCGAAAATTTTGACAACTGGTAAAGGGTAAGAATTGCTCATCTGCGAATTACTTACCAATATGTATGGCCAAAACTGGTACATTCTGATTACCGTCTACTCTGATAGAAGCAAGGCCACCGTCTTTGACCAGAACTTTTTGACCTGTACAAAGACCATCCCTATTTTCACCGGATATGACATCACAGTATGTACCAGGCGGAAGTCCGGTATTGATCTCTTGGGTTAATATGCTCGTGTCACCAACCAAGGCGATGAATCCTTTGTTTCCCCTTGAAAATGCTACTTGATGATATCCGAACGTTTGGAAATTTTCAACATTCGTGCCGGAAACAGTATTTCTGAATTCAACCATTCTGTAGATTTCAGGCCATCTGTGCTCACAAATCTGTAAGACATTAAAGTTCCCCGTTAATTCTTTGCTTCACCTTTACTCAGAGAATTGCGTTCTGTATTTCTGACATAAAGTTATTATTTATATATATATCTTTTTTTCCTTTGACACAAGGCGAGTTTTGGTAGCACCATCGGTAGCATGCAAAACTTGAGAACAGGTATTCACTGGTTGGAGTTTCCAAAGATTTATTAATGGTTTCCGAGAATAAATGATAGTCATTCGATTCGTTACTCGTTCACCACTGATCATTGTTCCATTAATGGTTATGTGGGAATAGGAAAGCAGGCAGTGTCTTGGAAAATAATGTGCCTAGTACAGTTAAAAGAGAAGAAAGCCTGGATTGGTGCACTTGCCTTGTAACTGTACTTGTCCTTTAAAAACGGCGTTCGACACCATAAAATTTATCAGACAGTGATATAATAAAAATATTTCAGCTGGAAGTTGCCAAGACTTTAAGATTTATCAGACTTGACCGCGTTCTTAGTGTTATTCTCCAGAATTTTCTACATTTGTAAGTAACACAACTTCTGATTGGCTAAACCATTCGGTTTAGCCAATCAGAAGTTGTGTTACTTACAAATTTAGAAAACCTTGGAGAATAAGACTGCAGAATATTCTAAAGAATGGTTGGTGAATACGGGCCCTTGTGTAGAATGTCCCTATGACGTGCGGAAAGTTTATCAAAATCAAAAACTGTCGAACCATGCCAGCCTGCGCGCTACTTTTTGCAGATGCATTAAGACCTTTTCACACAAAATGGCTCAAATATATTCTTACCCATCCGCCGCTGCAGAGCATGTTTTGGCTTATCTGAACAGACATTGTGGTCATGTCGGTGTTATGGGGTGGTCCTTGCCAAGAATTACTATCATGACCGTCGACGATGTTCCTGTAAAGAAATTGGGTGTGAAATATGTATATCTCTGTCTATTCCTTTTATGGGTTTACTAAGATCGTTGAAAAAAAACGAGCATGTGTATATAATTGGCTTGCAACAGGCGAAAAGGGGCATACGGACATTTGCGTAAAGTGTCGTCTCGGATCAGCCTGCACGGACTGCGCAGGCTGATCCGAGATGGCACTTTACGAATATACTAGATCTTGTGCTGCACTAGATTTGGGCAAAACAGAAAATTACATAAAAATGTCGTTTCGGATTAGCTTGCGCGAACTGCGGAGGCTGATCCGAAACGACACTTTACGCAAATATCTGTATGCCACTTTTCGCTTGTTGCAAGCCATGTAACAATGGTGTTTAGATAGAAAAAAAAGATACGAGACAAAGTAAAAAAAAATACAACAATATTCACATCCACATCTATTAACTCCATACTTAACGACAGAATTTCGGACCTGTCAAAAAAGCAATTGCAAACGGTTGCACAAATCTGGTCTGATTGTCAAAAAGGAGAATTTGCTGGTGTCTAGCACTTTCTCTTCTTTTTTCCCCCATGCTGTTGCAACAGCTTTCTTTCTCGTGGTTTTGAAAACTCTGTATTGTATGATAAAGGGTTAAGATGCATTTACAGACAAGTTATAAAGGGCAAAGCCCATCTTTGATATATTCAACAAATAGGGACCTACTTGGTACGCACACCATGCTTCTGTAAAGGCTACAAGAAAATCGTTCTCTATGCCATGACATACCTTGTCCAGTTAAAACTGCTCATTATTCTTGGAATGCCAAAGTTGAAGGCCAACATAAAGGCTGTGCCAATTTTTAGTTGTTTTGGGTTCCTAAACGTTATTGGATACCCTGTAAAAGACAAGATATTTTTTTAGTTACATGGAGGTGGCAATCTTTTCATGCAAGTTGAATCAGTTTGTTTGTTGATTACAATTCATTAAGACTTATGTATAACTGTGACTACAACCCTAAATTACGCGCCAAAGAATTTCTGTCGAAAGCTAGGATTTCATGCTTAACTCTTTACCTGACGACAAATCTTATCCTGGACTATTTTGAACGTATTTGATGACAACATATTGAATGTAGCCAAAATGACGAGGGTTGTCTTACTCTTTACCAAACGACAAAATTTTAGACTGCTTCAGATTGAAAGCACTTGCAGATGGGAAAACAAACGTGACTCAAAAATGAAAATCGGATTCAGCAGAGTAGAAAACAATGGTGGAAAAGGAGATAATGCTGGTTACCAGCATGTTCTCCTTTTCCCACAAAGTTTTCAAAAGGCTTCTATCTCAGTGTCGTAAAACCAGGGATAGTTTGGTAAAAGGTTAAAAAGAATAGTAAACATTTGCGAAATGGCTGTTTTCCAACGATGTTTTCAGATGCTATCTTTCTTAGGGCCGTAAAGACACAGTTTGGGTTAGTAACGAGTTAAACAATCCGATCAGATTAAAAGTTGAAAAGGACCTAAAATCGAAAGCCTACAACCATGATAGGGGCCCATGTTGATACATCAAAAAAGTGGCAAAAATTGAGTTTCACAACTGCAGAGTAAATTCATAGCGATCTCTCAACTACCATGCAAATGCATCGACAAGAAATGTTACAGGTTGAAAGACATGCACAGGCTTTTATATTTAATATTTGTAAGGTTTGAGCAGTTATCCCGAATTTCACTCCTTATCAACTGCCGACTCTGCTGATCTACTGGCATTTTCTCCTTTTCCCACAATGTTTTCTATCCTATCAAAGACAAAAGTCATCTTTTGCACTACGTCGTCTGCAAATGCTTTCAATTTGTTCGAGTCCGAAATTTTGTCGATTGGGAAAGAATTTAGAAAGAAAAAAGGAAACACCTCTGTCATTAGGGGCTCTTTGACTGTCATGGTTACTAAGAAACACAACACTTTCAGCACTCGGTGACATGCCTGACTGTGGTCCAAAGTCTAGAAAAGCCTGCACTGGTTTCGAATTGTTTAAAAACACTAGTGCCACGCGCAGTCCGTATTCAAAATTCGTCACCCGTCCTGTATTGAAGTATTCAGAACTTCTAACAGGTCCACCGTCTGTATCTATAATCTCTTGGAAGACAAAGGGCCGTTTTCCTTGACCAAATACGCTGGCGGGCAAGTCGTTAAGTCTGGAGAAAAGATTTGATAAATCTCCTGGCCACATATGCTTAGCGGCATCTATCCGAAAACCGGCCACTCCGAAGTCTATAAGTTTATTCATATAGCCAGAAATGGTGGTCCTAACATGTTCTCTATCAAGCGCAAGGTCATCCAGCCCTAAGAGTTTACAATCGCGAAGCTGTTCTCTGCTTTCGAGGTCATGTATCTGTCTGTCAATGGTTTTGCATCCATCATGTCCATTGAAATCGTTTTCTTCGTAAGGTACACCGGGATAATCATAACTTGTGCCGTTAAAGGGGTTTCCAGCGGTCCCTATGCCCGAAAACTCTGCAGTCATGTGATTGATGATGGTGTCAATGTAAATTCTGCAATAAAATAAGGAATGTTTAACTGTTTACCACATAATGCCGACCTTTAACGACACGGGGAAAGAAACCCCTTGAAAACATTGTGTGAAAAGGAGAAGATGCTGGTAATCAGCATTTTCTCCTTTCCCACGATCTTTTGTAACTTATCAAAGAAAAAATGCACCATACTTAACCTTAATCGCCATGGTTTTTTGAATTTGAATGGAAAAATAAATCTGATTGGCCAAACCCTTTGGTACAGCCAATCAGAAGTTGCGTTTTAAAAAATAGAATTTTGGAAAATAAGTTTGTTTGTTTATTTGTTTGTATAGGAACTTAACCCCGTTTCAACAGCTTAGGTCATATCAGTGCGGTCAGTTCACCTATGCATGTGTTTCCGGCCTTTCTCACACCAATACCGGCACAACTTACATTCCAAGCTACTGACTGCTTTTCTCATATTAATCAAAGGCTAGGGGCGAAACATCGCCGGTAAGACAGTTTACCTCAACCGGGTATCAAGTCTGCAACCACCAAGTCAAGAGTCTGACAAGCTATCCATTGAGCTACCCTGCCATGCTTTGGAAATTAAGACTAAGAATGCCCTTAACTCATTCCCAAACGACAAATTATGGACTCTTCCAAACTAAAAGAGTTTGCAGACGACAATTTTAGATTTTGAGAAAATGGCAGAAAGTTCTCAAAAGGGTAGAAAACACTGTGGGAAAAGGAGAAATTGCTCGTTACGAGAAATTTCTCCTTTTCCCACAGTGCTTTCAAAAGACTTTTACTGCAGACACGTAAAAACCAGGGCTTGTTTGGGAAAGGGTTAAGAATAGTTGGTAAACACGCACCATAGTTTTAGGCGTCTAAGAAAAATGATTTATACGGGTTTGGGAATTCGATGAATTCGAGCCGTGACGTTAGTGGTATCCGAGGTTAAATTTGCATGTGACGGAATAGTAACACACACCCTCGGAGCATTGTACGACGGCGTCTCTGCTTCACTTTTCTATTTTTTCCGTTCAAATTTAAAAAAAAAAAAATAGCTTGTTCAAAATAGGAACATTACTTGATCTATAATGATCGATTATTGTTAATTTCACTTAATAACATTTTAGAAGTGTAGAGATAATTAAAATTTCAACCTAACACCGTGTTTGTTACATGTTTGTACCATGTCCTTAAACTCCTCCTCATTTCCGCTCCTTGTCTGTAGGGTGTAACTGACTGGCTGATATCGCTCCCACCATGGTCGATTTGGATTTGTTATCACTGCGTTTTCATTTGGTGGTGAGGTCTAAAAATTAAGTATTGAATATTATGCTGCGAATAAGGCCCGCTAGCCAACCATTCTGTTGTAATTTTTGTTGGTTTAGCTTCTTATATCTTTTATGAGCGCTATATTTCATCTTCTATCAACGCCTTGGATAACTTCTGACGACAGCGTAGATCAAGATCAGACTGCACAAATCTTGGGTCTACGTCGTGCACATTTTGATGCTAATCTTTGACCAAAATTAGCTTCGATTGAAACGAAGATTCTACAAGAGCTCCAAATAGTCGAATTCATATTGATGTCAGCGATTTCAGGATTTTTCCGGAGTAAGGTTCGATGTAGTCACAAGATGTCTAATTACTGCCTTTCACGAGACAGACAGACAAAGTGATAAAAGCCCGCTAGACTAAAATTCCTCTGCGACATACTTCATGTCTTATCTTGCCGTAAGATAACTGATGACTCTTCCCTTTCTAGCCTTCCTATAGGTAGGCCAGATTTAGCTAGTCTCAAATTTAGACCATTTTTTTATCTAAATAGTTTTCCCCTACTCAAACGTGATTCTACCGACATTTTAAATAGATACATGTTCTTTAGATAGACAGACTGACAGACGCATACTTATACACAGATGAAAAACGTGCACAAAAGAAAAAATATTCTTAAAATTGTTCATATTCTACAATGTTTCAAGATAGCACAATTACGACAAATGTGCAACAAAACAGATGAAGATTTTTTTCATCTATCTCCCTTGAACTTGGGTAAAATAAACCCATACTCCACACCATAAAGTTTAAAACAGTTTTTTTTTTCATATAGCACAATCAAACAAATAAACAAAATCGTGTTTTATCCTACAATCGTTCTATCATTTTATCACCTTTTTTTTCTGCATCAGATTTCAGATAAGACATGTGATAGAAAAAACATTTTTTATTCTCCATCATAATCTCCTGTCTAACTCAGTTCATTCTACATCAAAATTACACTTGTCAGGACTTTCAGTCCTTTGATTAGGTACTTTTAAACGTAGCTCATTTTCACGTATTTAGTTTGTCTTGGATTCTCCATCAAATGAAGGAAACTACTCCATCTAGCTATTGTAATCGATATCTGAGAAACATTTCATGAAGATTTCCAATAATTTTGTGCAGTCAAGAATCGCGGGTAGGTAAACAACCATGAACCACAAGAATTGTCCATTAAATTGTAGATTTCAAGGCCCGTCTCCTGCCTAGCAGAGAGGCTTTATAGAAGTCATTCAGAAGACCGGTCTTTGGGTAAAGAATTGATTGAATTACCATACAATCCCTACTTTTGACGACCCTGATAAGGAAGCCTTTAGAAAACAATGTGGGAAAAGGAGAAAATGCTGGTAACCAGCATTTTCTCCTTTACCCACAATGTTTTCGAAATGCGTCTATCTCAAGGTCGTAAAAACAAGGGATTATTTGGTAGAGGGTTAAGGAGATATAAAAGTTAAATCATTGTAACAAAGTTTTGTGCATCAGACCAAGGAATAACAAAAAATTACACACAAGGTAAAACAGATCAAGGTTTGTAAGGGGTATAATTCGACTGGTTTTCAACCTAAATCTACAATTGCGTTCTAAATATACATGAGTGCATTACAGACCTGAACGGCGCAATAACCCTTGGGACCCAAGAACCTCTCACATTCCTGTTTGATATCAGTCCATTTCCATTCGAAAAGATGGACAATGGTGTCACGTCCTGGCAGACAGTTAGGATCATCATAGAGACAGGCGATCTCTGTAAATAATAGTCTCTGAATGGGATCCATATCTCATTTTTTTTTTCAAACTTATCTATTGTAGACTACATCCAATATCGAACACATTTGCATGTTTAGCCGAAGGCCAGCGGGCTTATGTCATGGCCTGCATTCAGTTTTTTTCCCCAAAAAACTTTACCTTTCGTGCCAATGAATAAACCTGCTTGTATTGCCTCACAGTATTAGTTGTACGGTCAGGTGGCAGAGGACTTGGAAACTTGTTTACGGCTGAGGTGATTCACCACAGCCGTGAACAAGTTTCCAAGTCCCCTGCCACCTGACAGTACAACGAATTTATTATACTACAAAGTTTTACCCTTTCAAAGCGCGTTAAGCGAAATTTTCCTGTTTTATAATTTCACGAATCGAGTATGCTGAAGAAACGGAAATTCCCTTCAGTGTGCCCCAATTCAATGAAAACTGAAGTCACTGGAAACTGACGTCACTAAAACGTGCAGTTTGGTGCATAAATGTGCAGCCTGGTGATTGACCGACGCCGCCATTTTGGATGTTGTGTTGCACGTGAAGTGATGCTTACGGGGCACTCAAAAGGGAAACTGGTTTTACATGGTTTTTGCCAGGGAACATGATATATGTTCCCGGCATGTTAGCCAATCAAATCACAAGAAATTTCTTTGCAGTATAATAATGTTCGCAGTTTTCGAAAGCCCTCTTTTTAAGGGTCATAAAGAATTCTGTTTGGGTGGTAAAGGGTTCAAAAGCCAGTGGAGCAATATAGGCCCATCATGGCCCTCTTGATCTAAATGGTTGCCTCCTGGAAACATTTACACGCACTTGTACCGTGATTTAGGTAAGTACAAAGGGTTGATCCATTTTATCACATGGTTCATACCTTGGACTTTTGATGTATGAGGCTGAACTGGGCAGGCAGAAAACGTATTGTTAAAATTAGTACAAAAAGTTACATCTTCAATTATGGTTCCACTTTACAATTTTCTGACTGCTAGTAGAGCTGTGACAGATTCGACTATAATACATTATAAGACTCTTAACTCTTTACAAAAAAAATCCGACTGGTCCAGATTCGAAGCACTTGTGAAAAACAAAATAAAGGTGACTAAGAAATTGTTTGCAGCAGGGTAGAAAACATTGTGGGAAAAGGAGAAAATGCTGGTTACCAGCATTTTCTCCTTTTCTCACAATGTTTTCAAAAGTCGTCTTTCTCAGGGGCGTCAAAAGTAGGGATTGTGTGGTAATGGGTTAAGTAAGACTCGTTTTCTGAACTGATTAGATGACTATAACTGTTCTAAAAATCCTACGTGGCCATGGTAAAATCCACAGAAATCAGCTCTTCCTAAAACGGACGAAGTGCGTGATAAATTATATCGTCCGTTTACTTCAAAAACCTCGTAACTACAGCTGGTAACATGCTGTAGTTACAAGGTTTTCGAAGTAAACCGACGATAGTTTTGTTTATGTTTAACCCTTTCATTCGTACTAAATGCACCTAAGACGACAAATTTGAGTTTGGAATACACTGGACTGTAGCGTAGAGCCCCGGCAGCACAGTCAGTGGCGTACAGGACTTGAAAACAAGGGGTCGTTAATCCGAACCCTAAGCTCGACGAATTTCTTTCCGAGAAATAATGATATAGAGGATATTTGTTTTTTTCGGTGAAAGATCGAAATTTATTTCATCGAGTGGACACCATCGGTAATATTTTCACGAGTGGCCACGAGTGAAAATATTACCGATGGTGTTCATGAGATGAAATAAATTTCGATCTTTCACCGAAAAAATCAAACATTCTATTTATTTCATGCTTTTAACCCTTTCTGGGAGGAGCTTTATCAAATTCCAGTACAGTTCTTTTTCGTCATTCCCCATGGCGTACCCCTCCCGCATGGCAGCGCATTACAATATTACGTCAAGCGCGAGAAATGTAAGGTATATGACGTCATATTTCCCATCTGGTTGTCAGGCACGCGCAATTTACGTAGGCAACAAGAACGTGAAAATCGGTATTTTCACTGGTGGTACCAGTGTAAGATCGAAAAATATTTTCACTGCTATTTCTCAATATCCTACCGGAAAGCATGAAATAAAGTCATTTAGAGAGAAGACTGATTCTTCTCTCACCGCTGTTCATCGTTTCAACGATGGTTATATGAGAAAGCAGCCAGTGGCCTGGGAAGAATATTCTACGAAGTACTAGATCTAGTAAGAGAAAACACAGGAAAGCATGGCTAGATATACTCAGAGCCGCGATGTAACTGATATGAAAATAAAAACAATATTAATGTTGTGGACCCAAAACCAGCTATTTCCACTGTAATATTATCCTACAAAATTTGCTAAGATTAAAAATGAGTATCATTGTACTTCTTTCACCGAACCACATTTTCCTTTTTGTTCTTCCTAGAATTATCATTTATAAGTTTAAAACCACTATATTCTCATTACAAAGGGATATGATAATTACGTTCCTTTTCTGAAAACTAACAAAAGCATCAACAAATAATTTCAAGATAGACATCAATGGAATTCCTGGGCGGTTAAAAATGTGAAAAAATATTATACCTGTATAAATTTGTCTTCATCAACTGTCAAGAAATTTTATGCCCTGCTACACTAGATGTATTACGGACCCATTACCTCAAACCCAAATCAATCAAACAATCAATCAATCAATCGATCAATCAGTCAGTCAGTCAGTCAGTCAGTCAGTCAGTCAATCAATCATATTCTATTCATAGACATAAATACCTCTGATAGTAACTGTATTGACGAGTAAAAGAACTAATCCCAATGCGTCTACTTTCGCCATTTTCAGAGAGTATCCAAGGTTATTGTGAGGCCAAGGTCAAACTGATAAGGCATTTTTCACGACCACTCCATCTACTGTTTTTTTTTTTCATCTGGACCTCCAAAAAATTACGCTTGTTTTTCCACGACATCACTAGCCGTCATAACACTCAAATGCTTAAATTTTTTTTCGTCTGACTTTTCAGCAAACAGCAAAGTTTTGATCTAAGAAACACGCCCGGGTACCTCAGTGATTAGTGTACCTGACATGTGACTTGTCTAGCTGTAGATACCCAGTTGAAACAAACTTTCTTATGTCTCTCACCTCTGATGCATATCGTCGGTTTACCTCAAAAACCTAGTAAGTACAGCTTGAAACAAGCTGTACTTACTAGGTCTTTGAAGGAAACCGACGATATGAGAAAGTAGTCAGTAACTTTAAAAGAAACTTTTGTCAGCACTGGTGTGAGAAAGCCAGAAATCGTATGTATAGGTGCCCGGACAACCGGGATATGACAAAAGCTATTAAAACGGCGTAAAACTCAATTTTTGTCTGATCTGAGTGCATTATCAGACGGCAAATTTAGTGTAGTTCTATGGATGCTTTCTGTCTTTGACCCGTCGCATATAAAGGAGAAAAGTAGGGAACTATACTTACATATACTAGGAAAGAGCAAGTTTTGATGCCATCAAAAGTTATCATGATGAAGAGCAAAAAAGATCTCAAGGAAGCATGTGGAAGAAGGTTGATGGTTTTCCCTATAGGCAGACACATATATCATTAGTAGGCTACAGAAATAGGTACAATGTGCTCTTTTGTATGATCAGTTGCATTGCATGAATTTACATGTAATTTATACCAGATACATGTTCGCAAATTCGTCAGATTTGATGAAAAGTGGAGGAGAATAAACATAAATGTTAGAAAATACTAATGGACGAAAAGACAGCCAGACGACTTAAATCGTAGCATAAAACGAATTTATTTGGCATATATAATACATCGTAAATTTCATTTATAGTTCTTTGTTAAATGTATATAAAGTGTCTGATTATTATACCCTAATTTAATTATTTCAGAACACAAGACGCTTTCCACAAGACATTCAGCATAACCTGGGCAGGCTTTTCTTGAAATAACCCAGAATCTACATTCCTGCCAAAAAAATGTAGCTTGTTTAATTCTTTAAATTTTCCTAGGATGCAAAGTGTCAGATGTCCAGATACAATACAATACAATATTTGTTTATTTGTAAAGAAATGCCACCGGCCCATAATACAGCATGTTAATTACATTCTTAACAATGACAATGAGTTGCGTCTACAAAATGAAGAAAAATGGGCCATATAGGATCTTATAATGATAGCTGGCATCTGAGACAGAAATATCACGAAAAGACATAAACTGACGCCGCTTATGATGTCAGACTCACACAATCCGTATTCCATACGTGTACAAGGTTAAAAGATCGTTATGGGTATGTAAAAGTCAGGCAGGCTAGTGATGAAAATGAAATTATGCAAGTTCCAAATCCTTCTTGTTGAGAATCACAGATATAAATTTTTGCAACTTTTTTTATGATAACTATATTTTTACATTTCAATGACACCCATGCTTTCAATAGTATAAAGTAAGTGTTAGGGGCTTCATCTCGGTTTAACTACAATACCTAACAACAGCCTCAGGAAGAATTACCTTTAAGCTCATTGGTTATGGTGTTGGCCTGTCGTTCGGGCATTCTAGGTTCCAACCCTACCCGGTCCCTGTATTTCTGCTTTGCATTTAATCATTTGTTTCTTTGTTGCGGACTTCGTTCGTGAGATGGGGGCTCGTCCGCGACGAAGCCACGCTTTCTGTTCAACTCGTACCTCATCGTGATGATGTCAGACATATAAGAAACAGACAAAAAGATAAACAAGAACACGAAACTTAATTGTTTTAATATACTGATACTGATTAAATATTATATTAAATAATATAAAAATACATAGGTACGGGTTGACTCGGGTATGAGTTGATTCGATTACGAGTTGATCAAAATAGGTACGAGTTGACTTAGGTATGAGTTGACCTAGTTCCCAGTCGACTTAGGTACGAGTTGACAAAAATAGGTATGAGTTGACCTAGGTACGAGTCGACTTAGGTACGAGTGACCTAAGTACGAGTTCACTTATGTACAAGTTGACTTAGGTACAAGTTGACCAAAATAGGTATGAGCTGACTTAGGTACGAGTTGACCAGTTACCACTGGTTCTACTATAGGTATTCTGATACATTTTCTGTGTCCATGGATGTATCCATTTTGAAGCTCTCATTAACGTGCACCTCTTTGCTATCTTTCTTGTAAGGCGCCCTGCAATGAAACATACAAAATCTTAATTTAAAATGTATTTTTGAATCCAGTTGCTAATGGTACCCGAAAAAAAAAAAACGGAAATCATCCAAACGGTATCGCAAATATGAGCCCTACTCTGGCAAAAGGGGGCTTCATGCATCTTCGTGATGTATGATACTAATTAAGTCATCACGTGATCATGGATCCGTCTTGTCTGTCAACTGACTTAATCATGAAGTAAACTGATCCTTTGACATGCAGAAAATTGACCAGTAGCAAAAGGTTTCGGCACAGGTAAGCCGGCGCAGACTCCACGGGCTGACCTGGTCGATACTTTTTGCAGATGAATTAAGCCCCGCCCCCTTTTCACATAGCATAACTCGTGTATTGCCTGTGCAATCGAGAACATCTATGTCTGTAATAGTGGCACCTCAAAAAAATATATCACGTTCTGCGAAAAAGAAGCCAAAATTAATGCACTCTGCAAAAAGTATTGACCTATGTCCGTCTGCGAAACTTTTGCAATTTATCATCTTTTTTACCAGTCAAAGGACCAGTTTATCTCATGATTCAGTGAGTTGTAAGGCATACTGGATTTTATGGATCCATAGTCATGTGATGCCTTGATTAGCGACATGTGAACCCTAATCCTGCTAAATATTTAACCATTACCACACAATCCCTACTTTTGACGCCCCTGAGAAAGAAGCCTGTAGAAAACATTGTGGGAAAAGGAGAAAATGCTGATAACCAGCATTTTCTCCTTTTCCCACAATGCTTTCTACCCTTCACAAGACAAGTTTCAAATTTTCAGTCACTTTTATTTTGTCGTCTGCAAATGCTTTCAATTTGGACCAGTCTAAAATATTGTCGTTTGGTAATGGGTTAAATTGAAGGGAATTTTCAAGGCGATAGTAAAACACCAAACAAAGGTTTCTTTTTATATCTCTTTATTGAGCAGTGTAGATCCAAGATCAGACTACACGTTTTGTGCAGTCTGATCTTGATCTACAGTGTCTGCAAAAGGTCATCTCGCAGCTTAAGAGTTAAAGTTATGACTACTTCTTCAGCTGCCTTAGACCTACCAGAGACGGCCAAAAATCAAACAAAAGGCATATCGTTTGATGGAAAGGAACATTTTGCTTTTAACAAAATTGTTTGAAAAGAAACAATAAGCTCATTACAACTGAAAATTTCTAAAATATATAAGAAAAATAGAAAAGAATCATTTAGGCCTAAGTTTACAAAAAACATACTTTCCGAAATTCTCAGCGTCTTCAATGGTTTCTGGTAGTTGTCTGTTTAATGTCTCTGGAAGCATAAGCGACAACAGTCCAGCAGCAACGCTGAATCCTCCAAATATCACAAGTGGGAGGGCGTGTCCGAATTCACCGGATACGACCTTATCCTAGAATAAACGGTTCCGTTGTTATTGCATAAGTTTTAATAGAGTGGGTTGGAACTTATTAGAATATGGCAATCTCCTCAAGTGCGACCTGTCATCCATTTAGTGTTGAAAAACGTGAAATGAGTAGTCACAAATTGATAGGTGACAAAAATCACAATCATACGCGTAATAAATGAATAATGGATAAACAACTAGAACTGTCGCAATCCGGTGAAATATCCACCACCAACACAATGTCAACGAAACAGCACAATCAGAGAAAGATTTTCAAAACAAATTCCTCCTGTGACCTTGACCTTCGGCCCATGTGACTCAAAACAACAGGGCAACGCTTTGGGTCATGAGCAACAATTGCATTAAGTTTCAGGGTCCAAGATCAAAAAGTTTTGAGTTAGAGGACGCAAACGACAAAAGGACGGAAGGACCGACTGACGGACATGGTAAAACCATTATACCCCCTGCTCCTCCCCACCCCTCTCCTTCGTAGGTAGGGGTATAAAAAATACCCACGTAAGTTTGTTTCAAAAACAATATTCTTGAGTCATTAGCTTCGTTATTGAGAAATACCTTTTGTGCTTCCTTTCGTATTATTTTTTATTTCACTGAAGCTCGATAATAATGCATTTAATTTAGTGTCTCCTTCCTACACTCAGTTATATGCGTGTGTTCTTTCTCACGGTTCTGATTTTAGAAAAAATACAAAATATTCCGTTTAAGTCTGAGGAAGAAGAAGCAAATGTTGGTTACCTGGATTTTCTCTTTTTTTCCAACACCGTTACCTACCTTTCCAAAAAAAGGAATAAAAAAATCATCATTTGGGCCACATTCAGTTAGATGTCTTTAAATGATTTCAGCCAGAACAAGTCTTAGATTTTGTCTTCTGGTAAACACGTACAGTTTTCAACGTATCAGATCGGCGATATAGGGTGCTGCCATTCCACCAATTCTCGCACAGCAAGAGCTTGCTCCCATTCCAGCATTTCGTACAATAGTTGGATATAACTCCGCAGAAAATACATATATCACGGCAAAAGCGGCGGCGGCGCCCAATTTTCCAAGCATAGCCAAAGTCACTGTTAAAGGCTGTAAATCTAGAAGAAAAGAGCGGATGTCATATCAAATTGCTCTTTTCTATATTTCTACCGTGTTATTCAAGTTAAATATTACCGCGAAACAAAAAGTGACTGGAGCAAATTGAAAGCAATTACAGGAAAACGAATTAAATGTAGTTTAAATGATGATAGGATAGGACAGTATATAAAGATAAGCCAGAAGACTTGGGCACAATATTTTTTTTTAACTCTTTACCACACGAGAACATTTTAGACTGGTCCAAATTGAAAGCATTTGCAGACGACAAATAAAGGTGACTGAAAAATTGAAATTTGTTCTGGTAAGGGTAGAAAACACTGTGGGAAAAGGAGAAAATGCTGGTTACCAGCATTTTCTCCTTTTCCAACAGTGTTTTCAAAAGGCTTCTTTCTCAGGGGCGTCAAAAGTAGGGATTGTGTGGTAATGGGTTAAATGTAGCTATCTTGAAATGATTAGCCTACGGTTTTCGAAAAAACTTTTTTCATTAAGGTCAATAGCAACGTCGCCAAAATTTAACACTAGATTTCAGAGAGCCGCTTCTTCTATGTCAGATGAGGAGCAATAGCTAGAGGATAATCAAACAGTTGTGTGTCATAATAACCATATCTTATTCAAAACTTATTGTTTTTAGCATTTTTTCTGCATTTCTGAGAATCATTTCATTTTGCCAGAGCGTGGCTGCATAATGAAAATCAAAATGGCATAATAGCTTACTATCGCCGCCAAACACTGTCGTGAACACTGTACATATACAACAGAGACCGCCGAGTACCATGGAAGCCGCGTGTAACCATTTTCTACCAGTTCGATCGAGTAAAACTAGGCAGAGAGTGTAGGCTGGAAACTCAACAAGTCCTGAGATGAGGAAGTTGATATAGAAGCTGCCACCGAGATTTCCAGTGTTGAGGGACAGACCGTAGTATACCATACTGACCACCATCCTGGACAAAGGAAGCATGCAACGTGAGCTGATCATCTGAGTCATGCTCTGTAAAAAGGGGACTTAACCGTTTACCAGACGACAAACTTTTAGGCCTGTCCAAATTGAAAGCATTTGTAGACAAGAATTTCAATGTGGCTCAAATGGTGCGTGCAATTTTTTATTGATATAGGGTAGAAAAGATTGTGGGAAAAGAAGAAAATGCTGGTTACCAGCATTTTCTTCTTTTGTCGCAATCTTTTCAAAAGGCTTCTTTCCAAGGGTTATCAAAAATCTTCATTGTGTGGGAAAGGTTTATACATCTGCAAAGAGTATCGATCGATGTCTGCAGTCCGTGCAAGCTGACATGGGGCATATCTTTGATCTATATAAGTTTATTGCATGGCAACAGATTATTATTTAAGCTCAAGACCCAGCCAATTGTTACACAGAACGTGTTTTATTGATCCATAATGTTGTGATGGCTTGCTTGATATCATGAAACAGAGAGAGCGTTATTATATGGCCTGCAGCACAACGGAAATTTTGCGTAAAGCGTCGTCTCGGATCAGCCTGCGCAGTCCCCGCAGGCTAATCCGAGACAGCACTTTACGTCGATGTTAGATTTTGTGCTACAGTTGGCTTGATTGAAACAGAAAATCAAACGCGATCGGAAAGTGTCGTTTCGGATTAGCCTACGTGGACTGCCCAGACTGATCCGAGACGACACTTGACACACATATGTCCGAATCACCTTTTCGAGTGTTGCAGGTCATATGTAACAACAGGTATAGATGAACGTTCTGTACATGAAATGTTTGTCTCAGAGGAACACAAAGAAAAACTGTACCAGTTAAAGAGAATGATAAGCGTTCGTTTAGCCATGACTCTGGATTTAAACAAGTCAAGGATATTTCCCTTTTGGCCTTCTGTTTCTGTGGTATCTTTGTCGAAAATTTTCTCTGGTAACTCCACTCCGTTTTGTTTAGCAGCGTGCCTTAGTATCGCTTCTGCTTCTTCCGTTCGTCCTTGAGACAGTAACCATCTCGGTGACTCCGGAATCAACCTATGAAAATGCATTTGTCAAAAAGAAACCTCATTTAACAAAGCCTTTTTTAAAATAATTTGATTGATGGCTTGAATGGCGTTTTAATAGCTCCGATCATATCACCGCGCTCAATGAACATACGCATGTGTATACCGGCTTTCTCGGACCAGCTCTGACGCAACTTCCTGTCAAAGTCACTGACTACTTTCCTCACATGCATCAGAGGTGAGAGGCAAATAGTGGTTTATCTTCAAAATTGAAAATGCACGATGTAAGCATGTAATTATGAAAACAGTAAATTTTATTAAATGATCCTGATGCAAACTGAAAATGGGGTATTATCCAAGCGGAAATCACTTAAAACTATAATGAATTGGGAAAATAGGCATACCAGAAGTAACTTATATACAGCAAATTCGGAAATGCTATCGCCATTTCAACATAGTTCCAGTCCCGCAGAAGGTAGCCAATGCCGGTTAAAATTACCAGCCCCATGGCGAAGAAGTATTCTATAATCACACCAGCCCACATCCGTTTTGATGGACCAACCATTTCCATACCTGTTAGATTTATATGAGTCATATTCTGTGACAAAAAAAAAAGTTTAATGTATCCGCAAAAGTATCGATCTATGTCAGTCTGCATGTATCGAAATCTTTTCTGCATGTACTTTTTCTGCATGTCCAAGGACCATTCAACCTTCCAATTCTGTTGGATATTGGACAAAATGGACTCTATGGATCCATAATTCTGTGATGAGCTGCTTGGTATAATTTTGTGATGAGCTGCTTGGTACATGTATAATGCATCACGAACATGCATTCAATCTGCTTTTGTTACAGTTTCGTTTTCATAAAAGACATTATTATACTGCAAAGAAATTTCTCGTGATCTGATTGGTTAACATGCCGGGAACATAATATCATGTTCCCTGGCAAAAACCACGTAAAACAAGTTTCCCTTTTGAGTGCCCCGTAAACATCACTACACGTGCAACACAACATCCAAAATGGCGGCGTCAATCGATCACCAGACTGCACATTTATGCACCAAACTGCACGTTTTAGTGACGTCAGAGTCCAGTGACGTCAGTTTTCATTGAATTGGGGCACTCAGAAGGGAATTTATATTTCGTCAGCATACTCGATTTGTGAATTATAAAACAGAAAAATTTCGCTTAACGCGCTTTGAAAGGGTTAAACTTTGCAGTATAATAAATTCGTTGTACGGTCAGGTGGCAGGGGACTTGGAAACTTGTTCACAGCTGTGGTGAATCATGTCGCCACCTCGCCTTCGGCTCGGGGCGACATGATTAACCACAGCCGTGAACAAGTTTCCAAGTCCCCTGCCACCTGACCGTACAACTAATATTGTTCACGGCTGTGGTGAATCATGTCAACCCGAGTCTTCGCTCGGGACGACATTAATCACCACAGCTGTGAACAAGTTTCCAAGTCCCCTGCCACCTGACCGTACAACGAATTTATTACTAGTACACTGCAACGTTTTACCATTCCAATGTTTGTAAAGCAAATTTTATTTGTTTTAAGCTTGAAAAAATCGATTACACTGTCGAAGTAGAATTTCCCTTCTAAGTGCCCCCAATTCAATGAAAACTGACGTCACCGGAACTGGCTTTACTAAAATCTTGGTGCTGATACGTGCAGCTTGGCGCATAATTTTGATGTAAACCTTGATCGGCAGCGCCATTCTTGATGTGTGTTGATATTGTAGTCATGTTTACGGAGCTCCCAAAAGGGAAACTGCTTTTACTTTGGTTTTTCTAGTGGACATGATATTTAATGTCCGGGGCATGTTATCCAATCAGATCACGAGAAATTTCTTTGCAGAATAATAAATGGGCGGTGCTCCGGCAAAAGGGTGTTTAATAGATGGTAATTATAGTGGTATAATTTTCACACGGACCAAGCCTCAAACTTCATACGTTTCATCAGGATAACTTTCATAACTGTACTAGAATCAAAAGACGCCTGTATACTGATGATTTATTCTTATAGCTGTCCATTCATCTTGTTTTCGTTATGATTTATTGTAATAACAGTAGTAGTAGAAGTAGTAGTGGTAGTGCCGGTAAAAGAAGTGTTATTGTTTCTATGAAATAATGCCATACATTTCCGAACGTAACGGCTTGGAGAGAGACACGACAATAAGTACTACCGATGGTTTGTTGTTCGAAATAAACAGAATGGTTTATTCTGCAGGAGGCATGCTCTGGCAAAAGATGTTAAATACATCTGATGCATTACATCATGCAAGTCTTTTTATAATGACTGATATTTAGAATCCATCACGAGGTAAAAATATGCCTCTGATAAGCAGAAAATTTAAAGCAAATGACGTCATATTTCCATCTGGCTGTAAGGCTTCAGCTGAAGAGTTAGACTATAAAAACCGATACTTTCAGTGGTCATTACCATGGAATACCGAAAAATAGTTCACCGGCATTTTTCGATAATCTACCATGAAATAAACTGAATAATTCATGCTCTATGGCATTTGGGTTGAATGCATCTGCAAAAAGTACAGACTCATGTCAGCCAGCGCAGTCCGCGCAGGCTTCCATTGACACAAACTTGTTATACTATCTTTAAATTTTCTGCGTACCTTACATTTTGCTCGGCGTAATATTGTAATTTGTAGCTAGGCGGAGGGGGTACGCCTCTGGGAATAACAAAAAAAAAACCCACTGTACTGGATTTTGATAAAGTTTCCACCAGAAAGGGTTAAAAGCATGAAATAAATAGAACATATGATTGTTACGGTGGATTATCGAAATTTATTTCATCTCGTGAACATCATCCGTAGTATTTTCACTCGTGACTGCGCCACTCGTGAAAATATCACCGATGATGTTCACTCGATGAAATAAATTTCGATCGTTCACTGTAACAAACAAATATCCTCTATTAACCTTACTGATTACAAAACCGGTCATGAACAACCCAGCGTTCGCTGCTCCAACCAAAAATCGTAAAGTTACAAACGCTATGTACGTCGGTGCCCAAGACAAACTGATGCTAGACGCCATTACCAGTACCAGAGATATGCAGTATACTTTCTTTCTTCCAATCCTGAAAAAGAATTTAGAAAGGAAAATTTCATTTTGCATTTTATTTCCTCTATCATGTCAAATGTTATAATGTTCTTTGGTGTATATTGTTGATGACATGACAAATTCAAGCAGACAGGAGGGAGTTTTTAGGTAAGATAGTCTCAGACATTATCATGACAATTACACAACATAAATATTTGTGACCCATCACGCAAAAAGGGACCATCTGGGAATTCTGTACATCATTTAGATGAAAACCGATCAACAATAGTGCAAGTCAAATTAAGTTAATAATTCAAACAGGATTGTAAAACAAGGTACAATGAGCATTCTTCATACAGAAAATGTCATTAAAGTGAAAAGTGTCAACCCTGGTCAGCCTACGCAATTCGCGCAGTCTGACCAGGGTTGACACTTTTGGCAGTTCCCGGAAGGTCCCTTTTTGCGTGATGGGTCACATTTATTTTACAATATAATCATATCATTTATTTGTAAAAGATCACATAACATCAGCTAAATAAAATCTATATTGTCTATTAACCCACTGGTTCACGAGGTAGACTGGCTCTTTGACATGCAAAATATCAATTAATAGAGAAATTCGACTTTGGCATGCCTGCGGTTAATTCGTAGGCTGACATGGGTCGATACTTTGTGTAGATGTATTAAGTCATTAAATCCCGACGACCCTACGAAAGAAGCCTTTTGAAAACAGTATTTCTCCTGTTCGCACATTGTGTTCTACCCTTCTGAAATCAAATTTTAGTTTTCTATTCACATTTATTTTGTTGTCTGCAAATGCTTTCAATCTGGACAAGACCTAAACTCCTTGGAGCAATACGCAAATACCTCCAGCAAAGAAGAGCATTTTGGCACCAGCATTTTCTCCTTTCCCCACAATGTTTTCAAAAGGCTTCTTTCACAGGCTCGTTAAAACCCCAATTTGACTGGTAAAAGGTTAACCGTCGAGAATAGATTTATGAGTATCAGAAGATGTTAACATACACGTCTGCAAGAATCCCAAAGCCAAGGGCACCAACCAGAACGCCAGCAAAGAAGAGCATTTTGGCGATTGAGGGTAGAAGTTTATCGTCACACACTAAATTTGCCTGCAATGAAACAATTGATGCGGCTTGATTCCTGTGTAACCCTGAACCCTTTTCCAAATAATCCCAGGTTTTTACGACCCTGAGATAGAAGCCTTTTGAAAACATTGTAGGAAAAGGAGAAAATGCTGGTAACCAGCATTTTCTCACCCTACTAAAAAGTAAATTTCAATTTTTGAGTTACGTTTTATTTTGTCATCTGCAAGTGTTTTCAATTTGGACCAGTCTAAATTTTTGTCGTTTGGTAAAGGGTTAACATATCTGATATACTGTCTAATAAGGTGTCGCTATATATAACCATTCGAGACAAAACGCGAAGCGGCTCTTTGAACACTCTCAGTTTTCTTTGACACTTCTGCCATTGGCTCCAAGTACTAGTATATTGTATTGCAGTATTCAAGCTGCGGTCAGACGTAGGTCTTATTTGTTGTTTCTTTCACCTTCTTGTTATTTGTTTATTTGTTCTTTGAATGAACGTCACGTAATGTTAGTTTTAGCTGCTGCGTTACCTATATGTCGTCGGTTTACTTCAAAAACCTCGTAACTACAGCTTGAAACAAGCTGTATTTACGAGATTTTGGAAGTGAACTGACGATATGCTTTGACTGAGCCAAGCCATGGCAATGAGTAACTCCTAGATAAATGAACCGTGTTCTGTGAAAAGGGGGCTTAATGAACAGCGAAAAGCATCGACTCAGATCAGCCAGCGCAGTCCGACCTTGGCGGAAACTTTTTGCTATCAGTCAATATTCTGCATGTCTAAGGATCAGTCTACCCCATAATTCAGGTTGTTGGACAAAAGTGGATTATAATTATTACTATGATCTGCTTGGTACTTGCAAAACTAAGATGCATCAAGCCACCTTCCCACAGAGCATGGGTCAATTGTATTTTGCATGTTTCATATAGATGCATTTTGATAAAAAGCATAGGGATAAATGATGGAAAATTACCTTGGTGGCAAAAGTAGACTTAAAAATACTTTGATCATACACCCATTTATCACATTGTTGTTTTGAAAGGTAAGTAGACCCATTATTTGATTCGGCTAGCTGCTCCTCTAAGTAGTAACTACACGGATCATAGTCTAGCGTGTCGTCATCTGTGGACGGCGGTATTGTCTGGTTTATAAGAATTTTGTGATAATCATTTTGTACAGCATACGTGTCGTTTTCTAGACCTGGGATAGCGCATCTGAAATACAAAGATAGAAGAAACTGGTCAGTTTTCAGTGTGCAATCAGTATCAATCCCTTTTCATAACAAAGAGAAACTGATTTATTTTATTAGGCATGGTTTTGAGGCTGCCTACTTATGTCTGTCAAATTCTAATGCTGTATTGAAAATATTGAATACATGTACATGATAAATTAACCTTTTACCAAACAATCCCTGGCTTTTACGACCCTGAGATAGAAGCCTTTTAAAAACATTGTGGGAAAAATGAGAAAATGCTGGTAACCAGCATTTTCTCCTTTTCCCACAATGCTTCCTACCCTGCTGGAAACAATTTTCAATTTTTGAGTTACGTTTTTCTTTTTTGTCGTCTGCCAGTGCTTTGAATTTGGACCAGTCTAAAATTTTGTTGTTTGGTAAATAGTTAAAAAAGAAATCTTTAAAGAAAACATGCTCTGTGAAAAGAGGGCTCAATGCATTTACGAAAGGAATCAATCCAGGTCACCTTGCGTGGTCCGCACAGGCTGACATGGGCCGAACATTTTCCTAGCGGTCAAATTTCTGCATATCAAAGGACTTTTATATCTTGTTATTTAGTCAATTGAATCCATAATTGTGTGATGCCTTGCTTGGTATCAAAACGGCCCATTTCCAAGGCGGCGCGGTACCAAAACGACCCAGTGCCGAAACGGCCCGGTACCAAAACGGCCCACCTTTTTGTTATTAACTAATCACCAAACGACAAAATTTTGAACTGGTCCAAATTGAAAGTATTTGCAGACAACAAAATAAATGTGGCTGAAAAAATTAAATTTGTAGTTAAAAGTAGAAAGCATTGTGGGAAAAAGAGAAAATGCTGGTTACCAGCATTTTCTCATTTTCCCACAATGTTTTCAACACGTTTCTTTTTCAGGGTCGTTAAAAATTGGGATTGTGTGGTAAAGAGTTAACTTGTCAGTACCAGTACGTATGTCAAACGCCAGCAAATAGAGCTACACCGAAAAGAATAACAGGTCTTATACATGAGCATGTATGTTTCGCATACCTATAGATCTAACGTTACTAATTTTACATGTAACTCTTTGAGATCTGAATTTTACGGTGGCACAAAAGTGACATGGAAGATATATTTTATACTACGTGCGCAGGCAGTAGCTAATACGTGCGCACGTATTAGTTATTACGTGCGCACGCAGTAGTATTACGTGCGAACGCAGTAGCTAATACGTGCGCACGTAATAACTAAATTATTACGCGCGCACGTATTAGCTAATACGTGCCCACGCAATAGTATTACGCGCGCACGTATTAGTTATTGCGTGCGCACGTAATACAACTGCGTGCGCACGTATTACTTATTACGTGCGCACGTATTAGCTACTGCGTACGCACGTAGTATAAAATATATCTTCCATGTCACTTTTGTGCCACCGTAGAATTTCGACTGAAAAAAAAAAACAATTAAACAGAGGCAATCAAGACCTACAAACCTGTGATCTGGAACAGCAATCAGAAACACAGAAGCCACCATAAAACATCCTGCATTTATGCCGTTTAAACATAACAAAATGTATAGCTTCCTCTGGTAAGGTCCAAACTCGCCAATTTTAAGAAGCACCTCGTCGAAATTCATACTGCCTATTGTCGGGAGTCAAACCACCAAAACCTGACAATCCAGCACTAAAGATGTAAGACTGTTATAAAAAAAAGATGTCCAAGTCTAAATGTTTAACCATGAATATCAAATTAACTCATTACCAAATGACAAAACTTTAGGTTTTTCCAAATCGAAAGCATTTGCAGACGACAAAATAAAAGTGACTGGAATTTTTAAATTTGTTTTGTGAAGGGTAGAAAACATTGTGGGAAATGGAGAAAATGTTAGTTATCAGCATTTTCTCCTTTTCCCACAATGTTTTCAAAATACTGTTTCTCAAAAGTTGGGATTGTGTGGTAATGGGTTAATGAGGTCTATTTAACATCAACAATATAGTATAGTCAAGTTTGCAGTTACACATCTTTGATCAGAGATTCAGAAAGAATCGGAAAGCAGATTAACATTTTATAAGATAACACAATTTTAGATTCGTCCAAATTTTACACTATTCCTTTCCGGCCTTGATTTTCTGTATATACGACCAAAGAAACTTTCTAAATGTCATAGATATGAGTTTTTCTTTTGAATTCCAAAACTTTATGGAACTGCGCCCGTTCTCAATCAATAAGATTTAACAGCATTCTCAGCCAACTGCTGAAGATTTTTTTTTAACTTTTAAAGGAATACAATTTCAGATTGGCTAAAGCAATTGGTTTAACCTATTAGAAACTGTGTTACCTTCAAAATATAGAATAGGACTGAAAAAAGAAAAGAAGTTTAGAATCGTCGGTGAAAACGGGTACTGCTTCAAAATTAAATGTAAATTTCACTAGATGATAAAATAATGCATGTTATTTACTTAATATCAGGACAGCATACATAGAAGGCTAAATATTTAGAAAACAATTCTTGAGGCAAATTGCAGGGAAGTTTGGTTCATACCAAGATTTAGTCGCTAACAGAAAAATGAATACTAAAACTAGAATTGAAGTTCGAAAAGACACACAAAATGTACATGTACATGTTTTATCGATAACGGAGTTTGCTATCTGAAACTATGCAGGAAGATAGAAATCTGAATATGGATGATGAAAGCAATTATAAAAAGCTATATAACTAATTGCAGATCATGACCGTACATATCATTATCGAGGACTATGTGGGATTTAGACTATACTATAGTATGCCTTTTAATTATTATGTTCTCTTCAATTAGCATTTAAAAGTAAATTGGCTTTGACCGATGATGGTAAACAATATGAATACCTTGTAGTATGCTTTATCGTCGATTTACTTCGAAAACCTCGTAACTACAGCTTGTTACAAGCTGTAGTTACGAGGTTTTTGAAGTAAACCGACGATATGCAATAAAATTTTTATGATTAAAAGCAATGGTCAAAAGCGTACACCCAGAAACAAATTGTATGCCGCCATGGGCTTAGCGCCATTTAATCGTCCTTTTTATCTGGAGAAAAATAGAACGTTTGTACATATTATATTTTTATGAACATAATAAGTGTTATTTAGTGAAAAGTACACATACTGTACGAAAAAGCTTCCTTTTGGATCGATGAAAAACAAGTAAGTAGATTATATAAAAAAAAAAAGATACTTTTCCAATGTATCCCAACGCTTATGAATATATAAGTAACACAGATCTTAGAATTTGAATAAAGTATCATCCGCCTATTTACTCCAATTTAATTAACCCTTAATCAAAAAGTCAAGAGATTTTACGACCCTAAAAAGGATGATCTTTAAGGTGTTGTGTAAAAAAAAAGAAAGTGCTGCTAACCAGCATTTTTTTTCTTAGTTTCTCACAATTTTCTGTTCAAAGCTCTCTGAGACATTTTTGACTTTTACTCTGTAACTCTTTATTATTCAACTGCAAATGCTTCCAGAAGAAAATGCATAGACTTTTGTCAGATAGGAAAGAATTGAAAACGTGCCGGTGTATCGAGGAAAAACTTTGCTTAAACAAATAAAACATTGATAACGAGTTTAGACGAAGGTCCATCAGTTATCTATCTCTTAACGTAACATGACTTTGATTTGCATTTACACATGAGTCATGCTGTGACAAAAGGGGTGTAAATGCATTTCTGTGATGTATTGTCCCAAAGAAAGTCATTACATTATTACGGATTTATACAATCGTTTGAATCATGAGTTGTAATGGTCCCTAAGCATGCAGAAAATTTGAAAAAAAGTTTCGGTCCAATTAAGGATGTGCGATCGATGCTCTTTGCCAGAGGCTTTAAGTAAGCTCCCCTTTTCACAGAGCATTCCCCACATCATTTTGATTTATATGTAAATTACATGTGTACCATACATACACAAACTGTCATTAAAAGTTGTATAAAAGTAATTTGATAAACCATATGGAGGAACTTCTGAACTTTGCAGGTATTTTTTCGGATATTCGTATCGCCGTTAAGCTTAACTCTTTACCATACAGTGACGACTTTTAACGACCCTGAGGAAGAAGCCTTTGGAAAACATTGCGGGAAAAGGAGAAAATGCTAGTAACCAGCATTTTCGCCTTTTCCCACAATGTTTTCTACCCTTCACAAAACAAATTCCACATTTTTAGTCACTTTTATTTTATAGTCTGCCAATTTGAACATACCTAAAATTTTGTCGTTTTGTGATGAGTTAAAGTTACGTAAGGCTTTAATTTTGCACACAAACTCAGTTGGGCATGGTCTCAAGTTTCATTAGCAGGTCCGTCTTGGATTGTGTACTCCCTTTACAGTCTTCCAAAGATTCTTTGGTCCTTCGTGGAAAAAAAAAAGTCAAGCACTATCTACGTTCTGCATTTGTATATCGGCAGCCTGTGTCTCCATTAGTCACTGTTTTTGCTTCCAGGGTGTGCCAACATTTACCCCTTTACCACACGATGCCGACTTTTTACGCTCCTGGAAAAGAAGCTTTTAGAAAACATTGTGGGAAAAGAAGAAAATACTGGTAGTTTATCTATATTCAACCCATTACCACACAATCCCTACTTTTAAGGACCCCGAGAAAGAAGCCTGTAGAAACATTGTGGGAAAATGAAAAAAATGCTGGTAACCAGCATTTTCTCCTTTTCCCATAATGTTTTCTACCATTCACAAAACAAATTTCAAATTTTCAGTCACTTTATTTTTGTCGTCTGCAAATACTTTCGATTTGGACAGGCCTAAATATTTGTCGTATGGTAATGAGTTAAACAACTTAGTTATTGGAGAGGCATCAGACCTCTCCATGAGTGGTGAGTTTAAAAGGCAGACTGCCTCAGAATTTGCTGCCAAATTCCATTTCTTCTAGCGTAATTGTTATGATACACAGTCTGTTTCGTCATGGTATTGTAAATAAAGCGAAATAAAGAAACCGAAAGAGGAAATACACGTGGTCTATTTTTATAAATGACGAATTTTAGAAAAGATTTAATTTAGTAATTCGCCATGGCTGCAATAACCTCTCCTATAATTGCAGTTTTTTTTTATTAAGCAAATCCAAGCAGAAGAAAAAATAAGAATTCCGTTAAAAAAGAGGAAGAAGACCGCTGGACAAGAACATGCAACTTGAAAACGCGACAAGAAGGTCAAATTACCGTCATGTAAAGCATATGAGATTTCTGCGCGGCGGCTTTTTTATTCATTTATTTACATGTACCAAAATATATTAAAACTGAAAGCCAATAAACTATTTGAAAACATTGATGCTGAACTCTTCTGGCTTCTTTTTTAAATAAGCCACTTGTTATACACACTTTCAAGCTCTCGGATTAGCCTGCGCGGACTGCACAGGCTAATCCGAGACGACACTTTACGCAAATGTCCGAATGCCCCTTTTCGCGTGGATCTAGAGAAAGAATGGTCCTTTTATATGCAGAAAATTAACCAATAACAAAAGGTTTCGACCCAGGTCATCCCGAGCGGACTGCACAAGCTGACATGTGACAATACCCTTTCCAGATGCAATAAGACCCTTTTTTTTCAAAGCATGGCTCAGATATTTCTATTTAGCATTTAAGTTTGGCCTGTAGGCCTATTGGCCTATATTTAGTTCGGTATATAGAGACGCTGGCATTTAACAGTGCAAAGCGGTTTAATAATGATCCAATTATCATACGAGGGCTGACTGACAAGTTATGAGCCTCAAATACAGTGTGGTTCATATTATCTGATGCACTTTCAAATTGCAATACCTTTATCTGCTAGTACTAATATATACCTTGTTTTGATTTATATCAGGATATTTTACAATTATTACAGTTTTGTTTAATATACAATGTTAAGTAATTTAAATACTTACATGTTAAATAATATAGATCAAACTTTTTCACAACAATTACATAATATACACTATGTGACATCCATACTGGACTATCGCGACGTCAAGCCTCTTTTTGAAAGTTTGCAATCATTGATATCTCAAACTATAAAAAGATATTTGCTTGCAGTTAAAAAAAATATTGAAACAATACAAAGTATGTCAGATATTATGAATCACCCTGTACATGTGGAGCTTTTGTGGACATATTATATTATTGTTTCATGGTCTACTTCAGTATCTAATACTTTGTCAGCGATGCTTTCAAAGAAGTATTTTCCTTGACTATTCAGAGAGTTCTTCGCTGTACGTATGGCATCAGCATCTGACCGAAAGAATGCACCGGAAATGGCCTTTAATTTCAGAAATAGATAAAAGTCTCGTGGAGCGAGATCAGGCATATAAGACGGATGCAAAGTCGCAATCGTTAATAAGAAAGACAGACTTGTGAACAAGGGTCATTGTCCTGGTGGAACATGTTCAGTATTTGACTGGGTTTTCTGTGCTGAGTATTTTTTTCATCTTAAATGCTTTAGATGTGTTGCACGATATGAGCCGTAGATTGTATGTCCCTTTTGCAGATAATCTACCATTAGAATAGCATCAGCATTCCAGAAAGCCGAGTAATAATCTTGTTAATCTTGTTGTTTGGCCTCCGTGGTTAAATGATGGGCCCACAAAGTCTGCCGAAAGTTAGCAACGTGGTTGTCAGGTATTGTATTTAAATCGGGACGAAGCCATACATGAAGGAGTGATGTCCCGTGACAATGTGCTTTTTTTCCAAAAAATCATTTTTTGCGTACCTGTGAGCAGTTACGCCCATAGTGATATTCATTGTCACATAATTCATCTCCCTGTCATGGCGGAACATTTTTTAATTGTTTTTAGGCGCATAGCTAGGGGTTTGGTTAAATGATTGTTGTAAAAGGGTAGAGCACATAATAGGGAAAGGAGGTGACCTTTATTGTCTACCATCATTTAATCCTTTTCTCACAATGTTTCCAAAAGCATTCCTTCACAGTGCGTTCCTGAAAACTAAGCTGGGTTGTTTGGTAAACGATAAATCATAACTTTTTCCCTGATAATTTAGCCCGTGTCACTAGTATTTATCGTTTCATATAATCTAATTGCTGTCTGCAAATTTATGCTTTCAAACTGAACAAGTTTAAAAGTCTTTCGTTTGGTAATGAGATCAATTTACTGACCAATGACTGAGACCTGATTAATCCTTAGAGCACCTTTCACACATACAGTTGCAGCTGCAGCTAGTGTAGATCAAGATCAGATTGAAAAGAACGTACAGTCTGATCTATTATCTGCACTGTCCGCTATGCAGAGACATTCTGGGTGAAAAGAACCGGAAGACTGAAATGGATCTAGATCTTATCTCTTGACTACGATCCCTGCTCTTGACTGACAGTAAGCTATCTATTTGGTTTACTTGGTTCTGAGAATAAAACACCTGACAAAATAGCCTCTTTAACCGTTGTCTGCGCATGTCATATTCTTCGAAGATTCGACTGTCTTATATGACGTATCACTACTAGCCCCGAAAGCGGGCTGACTGTAATATTACGCTCTATAAATTAAAGTAGCAATGTTGAAAATAGCTTTTACGTATCGATACGTTTGAGGAGAAATGAGACCTGCTTTAGCAACAGATTTGTCTAAACTGGTAATCATAGTTGAGTGAATTGCATGAGGTAGCGTTTTTTGGGTAAACTTTTTTTTTGTTTTAAATTCAAAGTAACGGTTGTCGCGTAGGAAAGTGGTTCGGTTCTGTACCCAGGATGCTCATTGCACGGCGACATCAGTCGCAGTGCATATATTGATGGTTTTTCTCCCTGTCCATGGATTAACTCCGCACAGAAATCTCCCTTCGATTTTTGCGGCGTTATTTATGAAATATTTTCATTACCCGGCTGATATTTGACAAAAACATAGAATTTGCCGATTCTTTGTATACCTGATATTGTCTTCATATGCCATAATACTTTATTCATGCCTCATAATTATTGTAGTATTCAGTAAATAAAGAATATGTTTACGGATATGAGGAATCCCTTCAGGTAAAAGTTTCAGCGCGTTTTGCACATGCGCAGACGGTATCCGGATAAAACGTCCCACAGTCAAAACATCCCACTTTTGATTAAAACGTCCCTATTTCCATTGCAAATTGGTTAAATACAGGGTTCGAAGTAAACACTAGCAAACTCGCAAAATGCGCGACGAGCAATTTCAACTTTTGCCACAATGTTTTCTACACTATCAAAAGGTGTCATATACAAATAAGAAACAGCTTCATCCTTGCTGTTATCTAGGGTTAATTAGAGATACCATAGAAATGTCTTATGGGGTATAGGGTTAAGTGCAACTCAAGGACCTTTTACAGACAGTGTTGATCAAGATCAGATTGCACAGAACATATAGTCTGATCTTTGATCTACACTGTCCAATGTCTAATCCTGAAAAAATACCTTTGAAATAGCCAAATTTTGGTTTTTAGCTCCACTGGCCGAAAGCCAGCGAGCTATTGTCATGGCGTTGTGTCCGTCGTGCGTCCGTCTGTTCGTTCGTCCGTGCGCGCGTCCGTAAACTTTTTCTTTAAAAAACTTCCTCTCAGAAACTACTGACTGGATTTTTACCAAATTTTACAGGAATGTTCTTTAGGTGGTCTTGTTTCAATTTTTTTCAAATAATTGTGTTCCATGAAGAATTCTGGTTGCCATGGCAACCAAAGTAAAAAACCTTTAAAAATCTTCTCCTCCCCCGCCGCTAATTGGATAGCATTATTATTTTGCAGAAATGTTCCTTAGGTAGAGGTTTATAGAATTCCTTTAAAAAAATGATCCGTCAAAAAATATGGCGTTTATGGGAGACTCATTTTTCCTTTTATGGTATAAAGTAAAATCTTTGAAAAATTTCTTCTCTCAAACTATTCATTGGATTTCAGTGTTGTTTTCACTGTGGGAAAAGGTGAAATTACTCATAATCAACCAAAGACGAGAAGTCTTTGGAAAACACTGTTGGAAAAGGAGAAAATGCTGGTAATCAGCATTTTCTCATTTTCCCTCAGTGTTTTCTACTCTATCAAAGAGAGAAATCATCATTTCATCAATGTTTAATTTGTCGTTTGCAAATGCTTTCAATTTGGTCACATCCCAAATTTTGTTGTTTGGTAAAGGGTTAAAGACGGTTGCTTTACATACTACATAGTCTTTTTCATATACAACAAGAGAAACTCTGCACTTTTATTATTCTGGTAAAGGTTTGTTGACCTACTGCTGACTAAGTGCAAAGTGAACAGAAGGGGTGTTAATCCTGGTGACCTAGTTTTCTATATTTAGATGTTTCCCCACCCAAAATGGTTTGTGACAAGACCCTCTTTAACTATAACTAGATGACAAAATTTTGTAACTGCTCATAATTGAAAGATGTTGCAGACAATATAATATAGCTTCAGATTATCAAAAAGGGTAGAAATCATTGTGGAAAACTAAGAACATGCTGGTTACCATTATTTTCTTCTTTTCTCGCAATCTTTTTCTTAGCCTTTTCTCTTCAGTTGGTAGCTAAAATGCAGGATTGAATGGTAATTGTTAAAAACTTCTCTTCACTGTTGCAGAAAAATCAGGTCTGTGGAGCGATACAGGCGCTCAAGCACCTCTAGTTACTATCAGTTTGAAGGTTTTATCTCAGTTACATAGTAGGATAAGGGTTAAATTCTTAACCAACAAATCTACCAAACTCCAAACTATAAATTTAAAGTTTTGTAGTCTTTGGTTTTAAATAGCATCTGCAGATGGGATCTACTGTTTGATCAAAAGTTTCTCAAAAGAAGGACTTTGCGAAGGATATGAAATCGTTGTGGCAGAAGGAAAATTGCTTGTAACCAGCAGTTTTCATCAAGATTCCAAACATGTTTTCCAAAAGCCTAAGTAGTGTCCCTAAATATCCGGACTGTCACGTGAAGGGTTAAATTGCATGAGAATTATGCGATAAAAAATGTATAAGAAATATAATCATAGACAAGCATACTATTGATTTAAAGCTACGGAGTAATCTACATAATTATGTGTAGGCCTAAATACATGTATGATTTTCCTTGATTCAAATATGACGAAAAAAATGGATAAATAGTCATTTTTCTCAATTAGATACAGTTTATTTACGATATCGAATTATATCCTTTAGCAATCGACCCAATAAATGAAGCCTATAGACCCGTAGTGCAAAACTATCGCGGTCGGGATTTTTTAAAAAAAATTGTGGTCTAGGGGAGAAAACTCGTACTGCCTAAGAGTAAGAGAAAACCAAGAGTAATCTCCCTTATAATGATCTCCCCCCCCCTTTCTCCTAGACGCTTGACGGATCAAAGTACTAAACACAAAACTGGGGGAAAGGTGACATGCATGTATCGGCTTTAATCTGTTTTTTAATGAAGATTTCAATTAATTTTAACAAGAGAGTTTCATTGACTTTGATTTCGATACAATAACGCTAGAATCTAATTTTTAAGAAAGAACATTTCCTGCTTTATTTCTTGAAATACGAATGGAATCATCGAGAAAGTTTTGAATCCTGGAAAATCGTCATTTGCAAAGTTATGAGATTTGCGGACGGCATTCAGTATCATACTCCATAGAATGTACGATCTGATTCTCTGTTTACATAGTCCGCTTGTTTTGTTGAACCTATGTAGTGTTAAAATCTCTACAAGATACATTTAATGGACTGTAGAGTCTATATATTTAAACCGTCGAAAGAGGTCCACATGTAGGCGCGAAAAAACTTCAAACCGCCATAATAGTTGTCTTTGCAACCAGTGTAGATTAAGATCAGACTGCACAGAACGTTCAGTTTGGTCTTGATCTACACTGTCCGCTTTGCTTAGACATTCTTCACAAAAGCAACCTTGATAATGTAACTGTTTGGGAGAATTTTCTAGACTGAACCGTTTCTGTTGGGTTTATTTGACGCCCTAGATAGTTGTCAGTATAGGGGACGGCTTTAGGGCTAAATTTTGAATCTACCTCATATATTTCTACAAACCAGAAGTTTTGTTTTGAACTAGTTTATAAGATAACGTTTCAATATTAAGAGGTATCTGTCGACATTGTCCGTTAATGAAAACATGTTTTTGCTGGTAAGTGTGCGTTTATTTATCATTGTGATATCATATACCCACTAATTTGATTTATTAATATCTGTTACCTCAGAGATATGTTACCAAATGATCCATTGTTATTCTAGTGAAATATCTTACCTTAATTCCAAATTCAAATATTGGCGTTATAAATTGTCATGAAATAAAAGGGAGACTACCTACCGCCTGTTTTGACAAATAATATGTCTTACTGAATTATTTTCTGTCGGGTGGCATGTCGATTTTAGAATAATTGAAATTAACAATTTTACCATACGAACTGATTCAGAGTCGTTACAGCTACATGAAAAATTATCGCTTGTCAAACCGATCGTCTCTACAGACGTTACCGTGTTTATTCGTCCTCGGTTTTACGCTTGCTCTTTGCTGGCATTTTTTGTAAGGTGCACAGGCATATAAGGACCACAGGCATGAGGAGGAGGTTCCATGTCCCGCCTACTGCTTCTACCATTCAGGTACTGTAGCCGCAGTCATTTAGCACTACCGGAAAAAGCCAAAGCGAGGCTTTGGGTGGAGCCTGTCTCTTGTAGACCTATCTTCAAAGGTAACGACGTGAAGCAGTCTGAAATAAGCACTTTCCTCTTCAATAAGGGAAGCAACTCTGACATTACTAATAACAAAATTTTGTACGAGTTGTCTCCCATCGACCATTGGTAGTTCATCATTCTATCGCAATGGCCTTAAATTGTGAAAGAAAATCAGATTAGAACAAAACACCAAGCACAAGCGCAGGTAAAATGAAATAAATAAGCGAAGGAAGGGAGCAAGAAAGTAAATAAAACAATGGACAAAAATACATGATAATGTTTTAACAAATATCAGTTGAAACGACATGAAGGAACGGGAAATAAACGAACACAAGGATAGTTTTCCTTGATTTCTTGTGATTTGACGGGTGCTTCTTGTTGTTAGTCGTACATTTCATAATCTAACACAAAAAATCGTGTGTATCTTCGCATATAAACCGTAAAACAATCCACAAAATACTGGAATCATTGATGAGTTTTATTTTCACAGTGTCCGGGTTATACATATATTCGGATAAAAGTTTTGCTTTGTAGAAGAAGCGTAAAAGTTCTGTTCTTAAAACACTTCATTTAAGTTTTGAAACATAAGTAACACAAAAAATGGAGGAAAAGTTTGGTAAACATTTAACTACATGTATTTAGAAGATGACAAACTTTTGGCCTGCATCAAATTGGAAGCAATTTAGCAGATGACAAATCTAAAAGTTGGTCAAAAGATGACTTCTGTCCTTAATAGGATAGGAAAAATGAAATGATAGGAAAAACCACAAAATGCTGGATAATAGTATTTCATCCTATTTCTATAATGGTTTCAAAAGAACATAGAGTTCTCAAGGATATATTTTGAAGCTGGGAACTGTGTACCTTCATTCCGACTCTGAAGGCTTGCTCCGATGCTATTGTAACAGTTGTTATGTAGTCTCTGCTGTGGACACCAAATTACAAAAATAGCATTGGAGCAAGCATGCAACCACTAGGCATTGTATATACCTGTAGACTGAAGGATTTCCCAGGTGTCATTTTGTAATTGGGTCTCAGAGAGGAGAAACATTTAAAAAATGGCATCGAAGCTCCGCTGTGGATCGAATGTAGGCTTTGTACATAGATCCTTTTCTTATTGATCAACAAATCTAAAGTCAGTTCTATAACATGATATCAAACCATTCTATCAAACTGAAGAAAACATTTTGTATGTTTTGTTTTGGCCACAGGGTTCAGACTGAAGAAAACACTTTGTATGTTTTGTTTTGGCCACAGGGTTCTGAAGCATTGTCAGCCCATGGATACATGTAGATGATTTCTTTATGTGTAAAATACAATGTGGTTGGAATGATGAAATTTGCCATAAAAAGGGTAGAAAAACCTTGTTGGAAAAGGAGAAAATGCCATTTATTATGGTGGTTTGAAAACAATGAATGTCTTCAAAAACGATGGCTTGTTGCGTACAAGATACTTAACACGTTACCACAGAATCCCTTCTTTTGATGACCCAGAGAAAGAAGCCTTTAAAAAACATTGTGGGAAAAGGAGAAAATTCTGATAATCATTACCAGCATATTCTTCTTTTCCCACAATGTTTTCTACCCCTCACAAAACAAATTTCAAATTTTAAGTCACTTTTATCTTGTCGTCTTCAAATGCTGTCGATTTGGACAAGCCTAATACATTGTTGTATAGTAATAAGTTAAATAGAAACATTGAAATTCTTCTTTGGCTCAAAATGAAGTAAGATAATGAAAAGTAACCTAGCAAGCAATTACCTTTTTATCATCACCACTGTTTTGTTTTGTTGAAAAGCAGTATATCTATTGGGTTATTGGGTGATGCTCAGTGCTCATAGATAATGGTTTCATAAATGTTCAAGAAAATATGGCGGCAAGGGCCTGCCAATAAGCGTGTGAATATTTTTTACAAATCGCAAATTAAAATCTATTTGTTCTATCTGAGTATGTACAAAGAAGTAGGTCAAATGCAAGTGCATTCAGCTACCTTCCAAAAAACCCCTCTACCTTATGGGTGTTTTTTTTACTGATACAGTGAATGAAAGGTTTGAAAATTTCTTTTTTCATTTCAGATTTTCAGTACAGAATTGCTTGGGGAGTTAATGGTTGTCCAGTAATTTTTGCAGCACTTAAACTTCACGAACGTTCAATAAGAAACATGTGGAACACTGAAGAAACCAAATTCAGACGTCTACCATATTATAGAACCATTGTGAAGTCATTTATAGAACCATTGTGAAGTCATTTATAAAGAAACAGAACCAGCTAGTGGTATGTCCCTCTCATAAGAAGATAACTACCATGTGTTGAAATTCAGTATTTTGATTCTATAACAAAGAACAAAATGCCTAACCCTTTACCAAACAATCCCTGGTTTGTAAGACCCTAAGATAGAAGCCTTTTGAACACATTATGGGAAAATTTATTTTATTTAGCATTAATTTTCTCCTTTTCCCACAATGTTTTCTACCCTTTCCAAATGAAATTTCAGTTTTTTGAGTCATGCTTATTATGTCGTCTGCAAATGCTTTCAAGTTGGACTAGTCCAAAATTTTGTCATCTGGTAAAGAGTTAAGATATATTGCAAATTAACAATTTGTGGCTAAAGGAATATTTGAGTAGGGAAAAGGCAAGTAATGACTGAAAGGATAACAGGAAAAGTATTAGAGTAGGTATTCACTGAGGTTAATACCGATAGTCTCTTTTAGCTCTTTACAATGAAAAAATAATAAAGGATGGTCAAAACTGAAAGCATTTGCAGAAGACGAATCACATGATGCACAGAGTAGAAAAGTTTTCTTTGAAAGGATAGAAAACATTGTGGGAAAACGAGAGAATGCTGCCTTTTAGACCAGTACATATTGAAATCATTCACAGACAACAAATTAAATGTCAGCCAGATGTTGAGATATGTCTTGGAATGGATAGAAAAGATTGTGAGAAAAGCAGAAAATGCTAATTACCAGTGTTTCTCTCCCTTTTCCTCATTATTTTCTAAAGCCTTCATCCTCAGGGTTAATAAAACAGGATTATGTGGTAAAAGTTTAATACCTGCGAGGACAATTGATTGTTTTGATTGTATGGTGACTAGAGCCACTTTCAGTACTATTTCAGTTATGTCACAGTGGCCAGTTCACCTATTCATGCTTTCCTGGAGTCTCTTTTATCAGTATTCCAAACAGTTTTCTTTTCCAAACCACTGGCTGCTTTCCCACATAACCATTGCCAGGACAATAGCCAGTGTTGGGAGAATGATGATTCCTGTGGCAATGACTATCAGCAATCCCCTAAAAGAAATTGGTCGAGCCAGGGATCGAGCCTACGACCTTTTGTTCCCAAGTCCTGCGTGCTACCGAATGAGCCACCAGGGCTTGGCTTCCCTTAGGTATAAAGCTTTTGAAAAGATTATGGAAAAAGAGGAAAATGTAGATGACCTACATGTTGTTTTTCCCCCAAGTTTTTTTTTTAACAACTCAAAACAGTAACCATCCCTTGACCTACATTTGTCAGTTGCAAATGCTTTCAGTATTGTTTATTAAAGTATTAGCTTCAGGTACAGGAAATAGTGAGAATGTAAATACTGATTCAAATTTTTTTAAACTTTACCAAACTACATAATTTTAGACTTGTCCAAAATGAAAGCTTTTGCAGACAAGAAAATAAATGTAACTCAAAAATTGAAATTTGTTTTCAGCAGGGTAGCAAACATTGTGGGAAAAGGAGAAAATACTGGATATCAGCATTTTCTCCTTTTCTTATGTTTTAAAACTGCTTCTTTCGCAGGGTTGTTAAAAGTTGGGATTTTGTGGTAAAGGTTTAAACAGGAATATGAATTAACTGACTTCACTTTGTTTTAATGATAATTCTTAACCCTTTACTGTACAATCCCTGGTTTTTATGACCCTGAGGGAGAAGCCTTTTGAAAACATTGTAGGAAAAGGAGAAAATGCTGATAATAGTATTTTCTCCTTTTCCCACAATGTTTTCTACCCTGCTAGAAACGAATTTCAAATTTCCAGTTACAGTTATATTGTCGTCTGCAAGTGCTTTCAATTTGGACCAGTCTAAAATTCTGTTGTTGGTAAAGAGTAATTACACCCAGAGAACTGAATATTTTTGTAAAATACATGTATATATACATGTATATGCACAGAACTGCATTGTTTAATAAATAAGGTTCGTTTTATGAATTTCTATCTTTTTATCTTGTCATTCCTTTTACCCCATTCCACACAATCCTGAGTTTAACCCTTTCCCAAACAATCCCTGGTTTTTACGGGTCTGGAATAGTAGCCTTTTGAAAACATTGTGGGAAAAGGAGAAAATGCTGGTAACCAGCATTTTCTCCTTTTCCCACAATTTTTTCTATCCTATTATAGACAGAAATCATCTTTTCAGCAAGACTTGAATTTTCGTCTGCAAATGCTTTCAATTTGGTCTAGTCCAAAAGTTTGTCGTGTGGGAAAGGGTTAAACAACCCCAAGTAGAGAAGGCTTTTGAAAACACTGTAGGCTTTCTAAAACATTGTAGGTTTAGAAAAAAATGTTGGTAACCAGACAGGATGCCTTTGAAGAAAAAGAAGGCTTTTTAACCCTTTACCACTCAATAACAACTTTTAACACCCCTTGAGGAAGAAGCCTTTTGAAAGCACTGTGGGAAAAGGAGAAAATGCTGGTAACCAGCGTTTTCTCTTTTTCCCACAGTGTTTTCTACCCTATCAGGATCAAATTTCATTATTTGAGTCGCATTTAAATTGTTGTCTGCAAATGGTTTCAAGTTGGGCAAGGTCAAAACTTTGCCGTCTGGGAAAGAGTTGAAATATTGGTGGTTTTTGAAAACATGTGGGGAAAAGAAGAAAATGCTGGTGACCAGAAGAGAAGTCTTTCAGATAAAGAGATGGCTTTTGAACACATTGTTGGAAAAGAAGAAAACGCTTGTGACCAGAATAGGAGAATTCTTCGTCTGAGAAATCGACAGCTTTTGAAAACAT
The DNA here is from genome assembly GCA_943736015.1 of Tridacna crocea. Lineage (NCBI taxonomy): Eukaryota > Metazoa > Mollusca > Bivalvia > Cardiida > Cardiidae > Tridacna > Tridacna crocea. The sequence continues at coordinate 18,229,113 of OX031056.1, read as the reverse complement.
TGTGGGAAAAGATGAAAATGCTCTGTAGCTCAGCTGGTAACAACATTTGAGCAAGCATATTGCTAGTACAAAATTCCAGCTTGCCAATTTCTCTCAGAGAATTTATGATAGTCATTGCAACAGGATACATTCCTATCTTGCTTCTGAATAACCCTAGATGGTTATGTGGGAAAGCAGCCAATGACTTAGGAACACCATAGTGAGAAGTGCTGGAAAAGAAATGCTGGGAGAGCATGTATAGGTGAAGTGGTTGCAGCTGTGATATCATTGAAAATATTTGAATAGTATCAACTCTAAGGCTGTTAAGTGCAACTCAAGGACCTTTTGCAGACAGTTTTGATCAAGATCAGACTGCACAGAACAAATAGTCTGATCTTTGATCTACACTGTCCTATAAGGGGATGTCTGATCCTGAAAAAAATACCTTTGAAATAGCCAAATTTTGATTTTTACTATCAGTTTGAATTTTTCATCTCAGTTACTTAGTAGGATAAGGGTTGAATTTTAAACAAACAAATCGACTAGACTATAAAAGTTATGTACTATTTAGTATTAATAACATTTACAGATAGTGTTTGATCAAAAGTTTCTCAAAAGAAGGACTTTGTGAAGGATATGAAATTATTGTGGCAAAAGGAAAATAGCATGCAACCGGAAGATTTTCTCAAGATTCTCATTATGTTTTCCAAAAGCATAAACAGTGTCCCTAAGTATCGGGTCTGTCTTGTAAAAGGTTAAATTGCATATTACTTATTTGATTAAAATGTATAAGAAAGAGTCATATACAAGCATACTGTTTGACAAAATTTTTCATTGATTTAAATAAGCCACTGTGTAGTCTACATAATTATGTGCAGATATGATTTTCCTTGATTCATATATGACGAAAAAAATATATAAATAGCCATTTTTCTCAATTAGGTACAGTTTAATTACAATATCTAATTATATCTTTTATCAATCAACCCAATAAATGATGCCCATAGACTCGTACTGCAGAACTATCGCAGCTGGGATTTTTTAAAAAAAATATGGTCTAGGGGAGAAAACTCGTACTTTCTAAGAGTAAGAGTAAAGCAAGAGTAGTCTCCCTTATAATGATCCGCCCTTCATCATTTCTCCTAGACGCTTGACGGATCAAAGTACTAAACACAACACTAGGAAAAAGGTGACGTGCATGTAACGTTTTTAATCTGTTTTTGATGAAGATTTCAATTAATTTTAACAAAAGAGTGTCATTGATATTGATTTTAATACAAAACACTAGAATCTAAGTTTTAAATAAGATTATTTCCTGCTTTTTCTACTTGAAAGTCGTTTGGGATCACCGAGAAGGGTTTTAATCTTTGAAAATCGCCATTTGCAAAGGTATGAGGTTTGCGGACGGCATAGTTTAAAATGACGCTTCACAGAATGTACGATCTAATTCCGAGTCTACACAGTTAACTTGTTTCGTAAACCTTTCAGTGCAAAATAAATAAATTCAAATTCCAGCGGACGGCTCTAAATACATTCTATTGAAAACTCACAAGGATTTTGTTTGTATAGGTTTGACTACACCTGCGGATGACATAGATCAATGATCAGACTGCACGTTCTGCGCAGTCTGATCTTAATTTATGCCGTCCGCAAAAGTCTCTGCTTTCGCCTATGGCGCCGAAAGGCTAAAGCCTATTTGGATAGAGTTAAAATCTTTATCAGATAGATGTAGTTCCGGTACATTGTTCAAATCGTCGACAGAGGTTCGATGTCTTAAGGCGCGTAAGAACGAAAACTTCAAAATGCCATATACAGTAAAAGTTGCCTTTACAGTCTGTGTAGATCAAGATCAGACTGCACAAAACGTGCAGTCTGATCTTTGATCTACACCGTCCACTTTCCTCAGACTTTCTGTACAATTTTATGCAACTTTAAAACCCTAATTGTTCGGTTCCGAAAAGTTTTTTTTAGACTGAAGTTATCTCTTGTTTATTTGGCGCTCTATGGGTTTGTAACGGGAACGGTTTGATATTCATTGGGATTTATTTTAACTAGACATCATCTTCCTACATTAAGCCAATTTATCTTTTGAAGTTGAGCTATAAAATGACCTTCCATATTTAGCGATATATGTCGTTATCGTCATTGAATGAAAACATAGTTTTGTTTGTAAGTTTGCGTTAAGTTATCGTAGTGGTTATCATTAACTCATTAATTTCATGTACTGAACATCTATTACCTCAATGATATCTGTTACAAAATATTATTTTTATTGCAGCACGATCTTACAATGAATTCCAAATTCAAATGTTGGGGGTTATAATTAACATGAAATAAACGGGAGACTACCTGCCGCCTGTTAAGAAAAATAATAAGTTTGACCGATTTTTTTTTTTTTTTGTCTGGTGGCATGTCGTTTAAAGAACGGTTAAAATTAACGAGTTGACCACCGTAAAACTGGTTGATATCCGTTACACCTAGATGAAAACTTATCGTTTGTCCAACGGATCGTCTCTACAGACGTTACCGTCTTTATTCGTCCTCGATTTTATGCTTGCTCTTGGCTGGCATTTTTTGTAAGGTGCACAGGCATATAAGGACCAGCGACAGGAAGAGGAGGTTCCATGTCCCGTCTACTGCACGTACTATGCACATACTATAGCCGCAGTAATGTAGCACCTCCGGAAGTAGCCAAAGCGAGGTTTTGGGCGGAGTCTTTGTTTTGTAGGCGTACCATTCAATGGTATGCACGTATTCACGACGCGAAGCAGTCAGAAAAAAGCCTTTTCCTCTCCAATAAGGGAGGCAACTGTAGCATTACTAATTACAAAATTTTGTACGAGTTGTTTCCCTTTGACCATTAGTCGTTCATCATTCTCTTGCAAGACCCATATATTTTGAACGAATATCAGCCCGGAATAAAAAGAAAAGCAAAAGCGCAGATAAAATGGACGGAAATAAGCGATAGTAGCAATAGATTAAACAAACTGAGGAGAACAAGCAATGTAAATTGGTATTACAAACCAAAATTGATGCGAAAGGAACAAACCGGAAATAGCAAATAAGCTTGGTAGAGAAGATATGACACTAGTTCCATGATTTCTTTACGATTCTACGGGTGCCGATGGTTGTTAGTCGCATGTTTCTTTTCTTAAAGTAAACACTTTGCATACGAACCATATCAAACTGAAAGGCAATAAAACAGTAAACATGAACGAGATTTATCTGTTCAGTATCCGGATTGTAGATATATTCGGATAAAAGTTTGAATTGTGAGAAAAATTTGAAATTTATTCAATACAAAACTTTACGTTAGTTGAAAACAAAATAAAGAAAATATCATAATTGAGAGAGGCTAGTATAAATACAGTTGTAAAAACTTGTTTCTATCGAATGGCAGTCATTTGAACACCCGGTAATTTCGACACCCAGTCATTTCGACACATTTTGGTCATTTCAATTCCATGTGGAAATATGTTTGCAAACTTTGGTCATATCGACGTCTTATTTTTTAGAGCACTTTTTAAACTCGACTTTTTATTATCAAGTTACTTTAATTTCTTCTAAAGATGTCATATCAGTGTAATTTTGTGTTGGTGTGTGACCAAAACATGTTTTTAAATAACTTTATTCAAAGGGAATTACGCCGAGTATGGGTAGATTTGTACAATTTTATGTATTCTACTTAGCCTTCTTAATAAAGAGATTAATATGCAGTATAATATTTATCACACCTTCACCTGTCTTTCACTGTGTTTGACTTCACATTTTTATAGATCGGAACAGGGATGTATATATGATCCCTGTTCGGAATGAATCATACTTAATGAAAATCCTACAAAATATAACAAATGCCCAGACTAGTCCACCTAAAAAAAGATTAAGAAAACATATATCCTTCACCCATTCAAGATAAAAATGTATCTACATACAGTAATGAGTATGTCCATTTTACCAAATCTGTAATTTACAGAAACCCTTTTACCGGTACACCCAGCACAGCGGAGTTTTTTTGTCATGTAGTGAGGTAACCTTTGAAAGCATTGTGTCAGTGAGAGTTTTTAATAAGAGCAAACCGCAATGCAGACTTTTTGAGCCATTTGGACCACATGGCAAACGACAAGTTAAAGAATGTTTGATTAATAATTGAGTTCTTCTTAAACCCTCAGACAATCCCAACTTTTAACAACCCTGAAAAAGAAGCATTTTGAAAATATTTTGGAAAAAAGGAGAAAATGCTGGTAACTACAAACTACTTCTATATAAACTACCAAAAAAAAGAGAAATTTTTGTACCCCCCACAAAATGAATGTTTTCGGGGTTGTACTTGAATCATCTGCTTTGTCTGTGTATCTGTCTGTGTGTCTGTCCATCTGAGTACAAAATACCAGTAATTTTGTGTCCAAAACTCCTCCTACAGTTTTCCTTCAACTGTATTGAAACTTTGCACATATATTAATCATAATTATATCAAAGATTTGCAAGATGTACTTTTCAAGTGTCAACTTTTCCTAGTTGGAGAATTATCTCCCCTTGAATTTGACACTTATTTCCTTGCAAAGGGCTGGCAGGGGTATTAAGTCACATTAAGTCACAGCTCTAGTTCAACTTGCTGAAATAAAAAGGAATTGCTGACAACAAATGAAATGTAGTTCAAGCAATGAGATTTGTCTCTGACAGTCAAAAACATATTGGGAATGTAATTCAAAAATAGGTTAAGTGTTTGATAGAAAAAATTATATGTTGGGAAAGGAGAAAATGCTACTTCCCAATATTTTCTCATTTCCACATTATTTTCAAAATACATTTTCCTGGAGGTAATCAAGGGTTAATGAGCTTTTCTTTCCATCTTTGTAGTGTAAATATGGAAGGGAGGTGCAAAACGCAGAAACTAGTTTACCTCGTTGGAGAAGAGAGAAATCAAAAACCATAATATTTTTCAGGAAGAAGTTGTGAAGTATTTAACAAACTAGAAGGCCCTGAAGGGCCTGAATATGCTCTACTGGCAGAGAATTCGATTTTGCTTTTTCATGAAAATCTGACAAGAAATGCATACTTTGTCAGGAAAACAAGAATTGGTAATTTTCAACTTGAAATGGTTTCTTTTCCCATACTGTTTGTTGGATTTATTTCAAAATAGATAGGGTTGAAGCTATAAGTGAGATAAATAAATTGTGCAAGTTTCACAAAAATCTAATTACAAAAGCACATTTTATCCCGTAAACAAGAATTCAAAATTTTCAACTTGAAATGGCTACTTTTTCCATAATGTTAGTTGGATTTTTCTCAAAATCAATATGGTTGAAGCTACTGATGAGATAAACAAACTGTGTGATTTTCATGAAAATCGGGCAACAAATGGAGACTTTATCGCGTAAACAAGAATTTGAAATTTTCAACTTGAAATGGCTACTTTTCCCATACTGTTTGTTGGATTTTTTTCAAAATCAATAGGGTTGAAGCTATTGATGAGATAAACAAACTGTGCAAATTTCACGAAAATCAGGCAACAAATGCAGACTTTATCGTGTAAACAAGAATTTGAAATTTTCAACTTATTATGGCTACTTTTTCCATAATGTTTGTTGGATTTTTTTTAAAATCGATAGGGTTGAAGCTACTGATAAGATAAACAAACTGTGTGATTTTCATGAAAATCAGGCAACAAATGCAGACTTTATGGCGTAAACAAGAATTAGAAATTTTCAACTTGAAATGGCTACTTTTCCCATACTGTTTGTTGGATTTTTTTCAAAATCAATAGGGTTGAAGCTATTGATGAGATAAACAAACTGTGCACGTTTCACGAAAATCAGGCAACTATTGCAGACTTTATCGCGTAAACAAGAATTAGAAATTTTCAACTTGAAATGGCTACTTTTCCCAAACTGTTTGTTGGGTTTTTTTCAAAATCAATAGGGTTGAAGCTATTGATGAGATAAACAAACTGTGCATGTTTCACGAAAATCAGGCAACAAATGCAGACTTTATCGCGTAAACAAGAATTTGAAATTTTCAACTTGAAATGGCTACTTTTCCCATACTGTTTGTTGGATTTTTCTCAAAATCAATAGGGCTAAAGCTATTGATGAGATAAACAAACTGTGCAAGTTTCACGAAAATTGGGCGAGAAATGCAGACTTTATTGCGTAAACAAGAAAAAGACTAACAGACGGATGGACGTACAGACGGACGGACGACGGAAACCACGCCATGACATAAGCTCTGCTGGCTGAAAGCCAGTAGAGCTAACAAGAGCTCTCTACCAACTGCACTCTGTGTTTTTTTGTTTTTTAAAAAACAAAGAGAAATGGACCAATGGTTTGGAAGATTACAGGGTTCAGACTAGCACACCAAAACACATGAACCTGGATGAGAGCCTTTATTGTTGGTACTCATACTTAAGTTCAAGAAATATTATTGTAAGTGGTAATATGCTTGTCAAAAGGGTGAAGAAACTTGGCTGTGAGCTGGGGATTCAGGATTTATCTTATTCCAATGGATGGCCGGCCAGATTTAAGAAATGCCATAGCATTAGAGCATGCAAACCTAAATGTAAGAATGTTGTTCAAGACCAACCCAAGTTTTTACTGGTTTTAATTCTTTTCTCGACCAAATTCCTGTTGACTTTCTTTTTTCACCAGCAATTTCTCCTTTTCTCACACTGTTTTGTACTCTTTACAAAACAAATTTCAAATTTTTAGTCACCTTTATTTTGTCATCTGCAAATGCTTTTGATTTCGACAAACCTAAAATATTGTCGTTTGGTAATGAGTTAATTCTTTATTTCGACCAAATTCCTGTTGATTTTGCAAGATAGGCCTTTCCTATTTCTTTACTCAAAAACTTTTCTTCAGTGTCGTTAAAACATGGGATTGTTTAAAGGTGGCCCTTCAGATCTTAGGACGAAAATTTTTAAAAAATTCAAAAAAATCATCCTTATACTCCCCAAGCCTTTTAATTTGCCTTCATAAAACCCCAGTGGTCGAAAACCATCCGACAGCACGAGAAATTAGAGATTTACTACCGCCCAGGTTGACACCAACGGGAGACACGTTCTATTTTTAGATGATCAATTCGCTCATTTATATACAGGAATACACAGACAAAGTTTCAAATATAGGGTCCGAAGAAGACTTTATGGAAAATAATTATTACTTGTTTGTTATGTAATGGAATTTAAGCGTTATAAGTCACGTGCCAGTGACTTGACATTCCCAAAATGCTTTATTGATTTTTGGCGGGAAATGTAAAAATACCTTAAGAGGCTATGTAGCCTTTTAAGGGAACACCATCAGAAAATTATTTTTTTTGTAATTTTATGAGTCTTACTTATTGATGATTTGTATTATTTTTTCATATAAATTTTAGTGATATATATGTTTTTTAATTTGGTGAGATGAAAAAATTCTAAATACCCACCTTTAAAGCACCTTTAAAAATTGAATTGTCTGTACTTTTTCTCTTTCATATTAGATATAACTCTTTACAAAATGACCAAATTATGGACTAAACCAAACTAAAAGAATTTACTGGCGTACATACACGACTAACTACATTTGCTCAAATGATAATTTTCTTTCTCTGATATTATAGGAATATTGTGGGAAAAAGAAGCAACTTTAGGCTGTTTACCAGTATTTTCTCATTGTCCAGCAATGTTTTCAAAAACTTCTTTCATAGTTATTAAAGCTTGGGATCACAGCATTGTTCCTTTAGAATGAGCATATTTTTTAACGCAATTTTTATTTTATAAGATTTAATAAATATATTTCATAGCTATATATTTTTGTATATAGAGCAAAGTACCCAAATTTCGACAGGTTAACAGTAAAATTTCATCATATGAGATACCGTTTGTAGATGACCTAATTTCGACATACCCTGACAAAGAACGATAACAACCCGACACATTTTATGCTTTAAATTGTCATCTGTGCAATTCCTGTATGATATTTTCAATATAAACGTAACCCAGGGTATGGTTCTTTATTTCGACATGGGGATCGTAATTTCGACACCCTTGTTTTGTTTTAAAAAAATAGATGCAGATTACGGCAAACACGTGATTTGACAGTTATCCGCCATTTACCAATCACAAGGGAAGCAACTTTTGCAAGTTTTTGGGTCAGTAAACGAGTTCGATTTATCCGTAATTGGTAATGAGAAAAAATTGTGCTGGAGGACAAAAGTTCATTCATTTGTTCGATTTGACCAGGGATGTAGCCAAGATATTAAAAAAAAAAAGTTGGAAAAAAAAATTACAAAATTCGTGATTTGAACCTACGGCGGTAATAAATATGTTTGCTAAGTGAACTGCACTCTTGACCATGATGCCACGTGCGCTTCTGATAAAGATGTGGAATTTTATTATATTATTTCTTAGTTGGGTGGCGAAATTACGGCACCCCTTTCAATTTTGTTTCCTATTTTCGACACCTCTGCTAAAATTTTATTCCAGGCACGAATAGAAAATCTGAACATCAAATCATCATAATAAACATAGTACAGGGCTATTTCAATACTGCAAGTATTGAATTGATGAAAAAAATTCGATTTCTCTTTACTTTTCGTAAAGCCCTGTCCTTATGGAAAGTGTTAAAGGCTAGTTTTTTAAAAACTTTTTCAAGAAACAAAATCGGTCTTCACCAAAAATGTCAGATCATGTGAGTGCCCTTTGAACCGAGATTTTATCAAGACGTCAAATATATTTTGAAGTCATGATCTAGTCGGATGAAGCAACTAATAGATGAAGTGAAAATAGATTTTACTACATAAATAGTAAGGGGTGTCGAAATTACGGGTATGCCGAAATTAGGGTACTTTGCTCTATAATATCTTCCATTTCCAATCAAATGTGTTATCCTTTATTTTACCTTTATCTTCTTTAGTTCAACAGATCTTCTGGACTACTCATTAGTAATACGATTGCATTATGGCCTATCAAATTCTGTGAATTCTGAAAGATTTCTTGAAACAAATGGCAACTGCGAAATTATTTTTTTGCCGTGCTTTCACCCATTTTGCTGCATCTTTGCAACAACTTTTGTACTTGTATCAGATAGATGAGTATAAAATTTATAGAATGCCATCTAGCGGGAGATAATGCTCTTTAAAACTTTCATGCTCACATTTCACAACTCAAATCAACCCCATAAACACGCATTTTAGCCTTTCACGAGACGTCCAAGAAACATTTTTGTTTGACGTCGATGTGTCATAGATCTGTGGACGCCTGTAGAATTTTGTAATGTTAAATTCCGGTGTGTCATACCTAAATAGAGCGAGGGCGCTGCAAGCGTGGGAAGCTTTCCCGGACTAGACATATTGTTTTTGCACTTATTTTTTTTTTATCCAAAGCTTGCAAAACCTGAAGTCTTTTTGCAATGTCATTGTCTGCAGCAGGAACGTCTGAACCTACTGCAAGCCCTGCAAACGATGACAATCGAAAAAGGTTGAGTCCAACCGACGAAGAACAGGACGAAAGTGGTGACAAAAGAAAAGGCAACAGGCGAAAGAGACCGAGGGTAAAAATATCTATCCCACAATAAACCTTAATTTACAACCGTGGACGTTGGTGATAAAAAATCCAATTCTCATTCATCAAAGTATGAAAAAGGTCCACCAGAAATTTTCATGTTTAGACAGACAATTTGATAGACTTTCATAAACAATGCATCTGAGTTTCGTACCACATCGTTTTCGCTACAGTATACCTGTAAAACATCGTTCACAGTGCTATCCGGTAGATCTGATCTTCCGCATGTAGACAGATGGCAGCTTATCTTACAATGTTTTAAGGGTCAACTGTACTTAAAGGGACACATAAGCAGTATTAAGCACTGAGGCAACTAAATACTTAAAGTAAGAACTTTGTTACCTTGATAACTACTAGTGGGGTTACTGCCTTTGAGAAACCCGCCCCCCCCCCCCCCCCCCCCTCTTTATTTCCCATTGAAGAGGCCAGTTTCAGATTAAATATGTACCAAATAATAGTGATTATTCTAGACGAGGCAAAAGGGCAGGGAGGCAGGAAAAAGGGGCAGGGAGGAACAGTGCCTTGATGAATTATATGATATCAGACAAACGCAAAACAGTGTCCTTTACTCTTTTCAAAACAAGTTCTAACTATAACTTTGGATATGAATTGCATATTAAGGTAGTACCTTCAGTCTGAAGGGGTCTGCTCCGATGCTATTTTTGTGACTGGTCTTCGCTAACACCTTCAGTCCAGCCATTCATTCAAGGCTTCTAAAAAAATACGATGTTACCCGCATCTTTTCGAACGGCTCTATGCGACAGAATTTCAAATGACAACTAATAAAATGGGCATGGATTGTTAGGTAAATGATTAATCTTTACAAAAAAACTGATGTTAGTTAATATCCAACTCTTACCTTTGTGCAAATCTGTACTTTTCAACGTAAATAATCGTTGACCTACTTCACCAGAAATCAAAACATGGTGATCTTTTCAATGCACATGTCTCGGCAGAAATCGCAGTATCTCTGACACGCTACAGGATGGTTTAGTTGCGAATTTTGCTGTAAACAAACGCACCTTGATCGAACTTGGCTGTATAGGGTTAGGGAACCAGACTGTACAAATTTCAAATTCCGTTGAGTGCGCATGCCTGACTAACGGAAGTCGCCGTGTTAGTTGTTTACAAATTATGCTGGATTTATTTACGTTGGGAAAAAGGTAAATTCCCATTGATTTAATTGGTATTTTGCAGCATATTTTGTGTGCTCTTAAAGATTAATCATTTATCTAACGATCCATACCCATTTTATTAGCTGTCATTGAAATTTTGTCGCATTGAGCCGTTCGAAAAGATGCGGGTAACATCATTTTTTTTCCAGAAGCCTTGAATGAATGGCTGGACTGAAGGTGTTAGCGAAGACCAGTCACAAAAATAGCATCGGAGCAGACACCTTCAGACTGAAGGTAATTAAGGTAGTGGACCCGTAATAGAAAACAGCTATTTCCACTGTAATATTATCCTAGAAAATTTGCTAAGATTAAAAATGAGTATTATTGTACTACTTTCACCACGCCACTTTTTCTGTTTTGTCCTTCCTAGAATTATCATTTATAAATCTAAAAGCACTATATTTTCATTACAAATGGATATGATAATTACCTCCCTTTTTTGGAAACTATTAAAGGTATCAACAAATAATTTCAAGAGAGACATCAAAGGAATTTCTTGTCAGTTAAAAATGTGAAAAAGTATTATATCTGTACAAATCTGTCTTTATCAAGCATCATAAAAAATTATGCCATGCTGCTCTAGGCCTATTACGGGTCCACTACCTTAAAGAAAAGAATAAGAAAAGATTCTTATCAACTCATAGACTCAAAGCAACACAATCTGAATATATATCTACAGGTTTTGATTGCCATGTAATTTATGATCCCATGAGGCACAGTCACACTTAGCTTTATGGTAGTAAACCTGTAACATTTCTAGTGAAGCATGGAAGAAAATTCTTGATAGTTGATAAATACAGATTTATACAGATATAATACTTTTGCACATTTTTTATCAACCAGAAATTCCTTTGATGTCTATAACCAATTGTTGATACTTTTGTTAGTTTTCAGAAAAGGGAGGTAATTATTAAACTGCTTTCTAGAATATAGTGGTTTTAGATTTATAATTGATAATTATAGGGAGGAAAAAATTGAAAAAATGGCTTGGTTAAAGTAGTACAATAATACTCATTTTAATAGTAGCAAATTTTGTAGGATGATAATAATATTGAGGAAATAGCTGTTTTCTATTACAGGTCCACTACCTAACATCTCATCAGATTACAAAAAATGATCCAGAGTAATTATAAAAGAAAAACTTCTTCTCTGCTGTTTTAAGAAATAACAATAATGTTGAGTAAAAAACATCAAAAGACTTAATTATTACATAGAAAGAATAACTAATGTGTAGGCCTTCTGATGGTGTAGTGTACTACTGCATAGGCATTCTATAAAAAGACTTCTAAAAATAGAACACTGCAATGCAGATTTTACTTTCAAAAAATTGCCGATGCTTGAATGGCAAACATCGAGTATTTTCAAGACCGTTGGCAACTTTAATTTACATTCATACTTATAATTTATTAAAAAAAACTATACGAAATGATAATCTCCAGCTGTAAGAAGAGTTAATTCTGCTTTATTTTAAAACTATTTATGTATTGAGAAATGTCACTGATTGTGTGACATCATTCAAAGAAATTAGCAGACGCTAAAGTAACTGTTGGGGAAAAAAGTCAGGGTGTTAAGGGATAAAGGGATGGTTTAGCAAGTTAGTGATAGGTAAGGATCATAAAACCCTGCTGTCCTGTCTTAACTTATGAAGTTGATAAAGGATAATTAGTGTCACCCTTAGTCTTAGATTGGCTGTATTTCATGAAAATAGTCAGATCGGAAGAAATTTATGGTGAACTTTTGTGACTGTGCAAGCTTGACGAGACAGAACCGAGACACTGAAGGCGAGTTTTTCCCCATGTAGCCTGGTTTCTCCTTCTCTGAAACCAGAACAATACACAGACAAGTTTTGTATGCATATGATAAGGGCAACAGGGCGGGTGTTCACAAACTCGAGGGCACAAGGGCGGAGTGAAAAAAGGGGCAGGGCGGCGCGCCCTGCTATTCCGCTCTAGAATAAACACTAAAATAATGTGCAGGCATTATTAACAACATAAGAATAGTGCCAAAATGTGCCTACTGAAGTGTAATCTACCAATATTACACTGTTTCAAACAATAAAAATTATAATTAAATTGTGCAAAATTTGTCATCTTCAAATTCAATGAATTTGGTTGAGTCCAAAATGTTGTTGTTTGATAAAAGTTAAACCATTGTATTTACTCGATGGCAGATTGAGAGTAAAGATTCGGATGACAAAATGGCCATAAAGATATCTGACGATGAGGAGGAATCTACGGATAAAGACAAAAAAGATATCAAGCCAGCAACAAAGACCGAGATAAAGGAGGAAGGGGACAGTGACAATGATGATCCGACTAGTAGTCTCAAATGTGACCCAACAGGTAGACTGGTATTTAAAAGTATTTATAAACCATTTACCAAATGATTCAGAGTTTGATCCACCCTTAAAAAGAAAGCTTTTAAAAACATTATGGGAAAAGGTGAAAATACTCGTAGCTGTCTATTTTCAACTGTAAGACTAAGTGTAAAGTAAAGGGTGCAAACCTGAAATAATTTATTCATTTGATGTTTAAGTTCTAAGAAGGATTTTGAAAGCAATGATTTGCCTGTTTGTACTTAACATCTCCTTACCAATATAATTTTTGTTATCAAAGATTTTGTATATATAAATTCTTATTGAAATATTTAAACCTTGACTAAACAGTCTAAGATTTTGACAACCTAAGAGAAGAATGTTTTTCAAAGCAGAAAATACCAGTGAATACCACTTTCTCCTTTTTATGCAGTGATTACTATCATATTTAACCCATAACCACACAATCCCTACTTTTAACGACCCTGAGAAAGAAAACTTTAGAAAACAGTGTTTTCTACCCTTCACAAATTAAATAAATTTCAAACTTCTAGACTCTTTCATTTTGTGGTGTCTGCAAATGCTTTCGACTTGGACCAGTCTAAAATACTTTCGTTTGGTAAGAGTTAAGGGATAATTTCTTTTTTTGAGTTGATTTCTTTTTTGACATCTGCAAATGCATTTAAATGCATTTGAAAAAGTCTAAAATGTTGTTGATTGGTAAAATAGTTATTACTTAACAAATTTTAGCAAAACTTCTAATTTGTGTGAATTTATTTATGAATTGGATTCTTATGTAAAGTACATTTGTCTAATGAAATTCTATATGTATAGGTTTGGAAGGAGCAGCATTCCAGAGTCGTCTACCCTTTGACAAGTTGACATCCCAGGAGGCAGCATGTTTCCCTGATATCTTACAAGGACCACCCCAAACACAGAAACTGTTCCTCTACATTAGAAACAGATTGGTATGTGTGAATTTTTCCTTTGTAATGTTAATTTTTAGAATGAAGTCCAGTATCTTCTTGAGTTCACTTTAATTTGACCTTTTGCCAATCAATCCTATGTTTTATGGCCCCCTTAAGAAGAAAGCTTTTGAAAACTTTGATTGAAAAAGGAGAGAGTTCTAGTTACCAGCATTTACCAGCAAAATATTTGTCTTTTGTAAAGGGTTAAAGTGTCTATGGACTAAACATATTTGCCTGTTCTGCTGTCTGCTCAGGTTGACCTGTATCAAAACTTTTTTTTTTTTTTTTTGTAAATTTTCTGCATGTCTAAGGACATTCTACCTCATTATTAGTCAGTGGTATGCATGATGGATTTTATGCGTTCATGTTTTTGTGTAATGGATTTAACCCTGTTCTACTGCAGCGCAGCTCAAATACTTTCAGTATTTGCTTTCTTTACAGCTTCAGTTATGGTTGGACAATCCAAAGCAGCAAGTAACATTTGAAAGTGCAATACCGCAGATTGAGGCCCCGTTTAACAGTAAGTTTCTAAACTTCTTGTTTGAATATTGCTTAAACCATTTTTGTATACTATAGACAAGATGTTGATTGACCAAAAGCCTGTTTAATCCTTTTAAACTCAATCCCATGTTTTAACTACCCTTTGAAAAAGAAAACTATGGAAATATTTGTAGATAAAGAAAAATTAATGCTGTTACCAAATGACAATTTCAGACATGTCTAGCTGATTTTGTCTTTGAAGGATCGAAAGGTCATGGGAAAAAGAAAAAAATCTGATTATCAACATTTTTTTCATTTCCCACAATATTTCAGCAAACTTCCTCCAACAGTTCATAAAGGCTTAAGGTCTTCATTTGTTTGTTTTGTTTTGATACTTAATTTCTGCTCCCTTCAAGAGCCAAATTTGTTGCACGTTGATAATATTTTGTACCCTTTTGTTCAATTGTTAAATGTCATGAAACTGTGAAATACAGATATTGATGTAGTACAATAGGTGATAAGGTTTCCTTACAAATATTAACATTCTGATACTCTAGCTAAGCTTGTTCATACAAATCCATATTTTGGATCTTATAGAGTCCTTTATGGATTCAGATATTTTCATAAGTTTGATAAAAGAAGATGAAATGTTCAGACTTGTGCCAGGTTGTTCTCATAATGGTTTGCCACACAACTGTTACCCTTGCCCAAACTTAAAGCATTTGTGAACAACACATGTAATGTAGCTCAAAGTCTGGCACTTTTTTGATATTGGAAGAAAACATCGGGAGAAAATGCCTGATTCCAGCTTTTTCTCCCATTTCCATAATGTTTTGAACAGCCTTCTTATTCCTTGCTGTTGAAACATGGGAAATTTTGGTAAAGGGTTAACTCTTTACCACACAATCCTGACTTTTAACAACCATGAGGAAGACAGCTTTTGAAAACATTGTAGGAAAAGGAGAAAATGCAGGTAACCAGCATTTTCTCCTTTTCCCACAATGTTTTCTATCCCTCCCAAATAAACTTTCAATTTTTGTGTCATATTTATTTTGTCGTCTGCAAATGTTTTCAATTTGGACTAGTCCAAAATTTTGTCATTTGGTAAAGAGTTAATCAGTATTTATACTTGTCTTACCAGGTGATGGACCTTTGGTTATGAGAATACATTCCTACCTTGAAAGATTTGGTTTAATAAATTTTGGTGTATATAAAAGACTTAAACCTATACCAGGTAAGTAAGTGGGCATAAAAGTGCCAATAAACAGAACTTTTCTCGGCACCCTATTCTTTCCTTACCTTTATTTTGGCATAGCTTATCTTCCCTGTGAAGTTTTATAACAATGCAGACTCCTTGGAGATTGATGTCTATGCAGAATATGTGTATGGCAGTGCCCAGCAATTTCTCTTTTTCCTTCAAAATTTTCTACCATCTCAATGACAGAAATTACCTGTACAGCTGCTGTGAATTAAGTGCCCTCAAATGCATTCAGATGGGTCCAATCTAACTTTAAGTCCCATTGTAAAGAGCTCAGGGAAGAAAAAAATGATTTTTTTATGTGAAATAGGTTTTCCAGTGTGATATGAAAATTTTCTCAAATTGAGGTCTCAGCAAAACGGTAACCATTTTTAACTTTCAAAGAAGTGGGGTATTTATTTTCGTAATAAATACCCCATTATATTTGATATAGATTTTTAATATATCACATGTGTTTATAGAACAATATCTTCCAGTGACTTAGCTCCCATTTATCATATATAGATGAAATGATTACTGCAGAAAGCCCTCTAAAAAAGAATGATGTCATAGCACATGCTCTAATGTAATTTCTGATGACTTTCCTATGCAATTTGTGTCTTTGACATCATTTGAATGCCTATTTACCATCGGTTTCTTAAATACAGTAATCCAGTGCCACTCCAATAGCACTTTTTGGATGTTTAATTACTACCATTAAGTAGAGGTACATGGGGGTAATTTTAAAGTATAAATTCCAATAGAAATGAACTTTCAACTTGTATTTGCCACTCACATGTTAACAAGTTGTAAACATCAACAAATAAGATTTTAAAAAATAAATAGAATATGTATGTAATGCTGTATGGTTGTGAAAATTGATAAATGTCTTGCCAAGGCTGCACTGGTATCTGTTCTCCTAACTTTATTGAATATTTTTGACTATGTACAATATGTACCTATTCTCTATGTAAATACTTTCAGCCAAAAAACATGGTCGAGTCATCATAATAGGAGCTGGTATTGCTGGGTTGAGTGCTGCAAGGCAGCTGTTATCATTTGGAATGGATTGCATTATATTAGAGGCAAGGGTATGTCAGCTTTAATTAATCTCTTTGTCCAAGACATTTTAAGCCTAATGGCCTCGACCACACAATTGGGGGTCTTAATGACCCTGATGAAAGAAGCTTTTGAAAACATTTTGGGAAAAAGAAAGAAAATTCTTGTAACCAGCAGGTTTTTTTTTCCTTTTTCCGCAATGTTTTTTATCCTATCAAAGACAATTCTATTCATGTGGACCTCATCTGCTAATGCTGCTAGTTTGGACAAGTTTAGAATTTTTTCATTTGGTAAACACTTTACCCATTACCACACAATCCCTACTTTTGATGACCCTAAGAAAGAAGCCAATAGAAAACATGGTTGGAAAAGGAGAAAATGCTGGTAACCAGCATTTTCTCCTTTTCCCACAATGTTTTCTACCCTTCACATAACAAATTTCAACTTTTCAGTCACTTTTATTATGCCGTCTGTAAATGCTTTTGATTTGGACAAGCCAAAAATTTTGTTAATTAGTTATAGCCTTTCACATTATCGGTTGCTTTTGCAGACAGTATAAGTCAGGAACTAAATGCATATGTAGTCTAATAATCTGTGATCTACACTGACTGTTATATTGATATTTTAAAGCAAAACAGGTTTGACATCACATACTAGTAGTTTGAGCCTTTTTATTACCGGATTGACTTTGTTGTCTGGTAAAGAAATAAATACTGTAAAAAAAAAATAATGGTTATTTTTTATTGAAAGGAAGGTTAGAAAAAATTGTCTAAAATGGGAAAAAAAAAAACAAATGAAGAATGCATGTACATGCACTGTTTTTCAAGTGGTATGATGTAATCTTTTACTGATTTACAGGACAGAGTTGGTGGCCGTATTGCAACATTCAGAAAGGGTATTTATGTCGCAGATTTGGGGGCTATGGTTGTCACAGGTTTAGGTAGGATATGTTTATTTGAATGGTGATCTGTGAAAAGGAGGGTTAATGCATCTGCAAAAGAAAAGTATCAATCCAGGTCATCCAGCACAGTCAGCGCAGGCTGACGTGGGCTGAAACATTTCGCTATTGATCAATTTCAGTGGACAAGTCTACCTCATGATTTACTAGGTCATTAGACAAAATGCTTTTTTTATGGATTAATGGTGATGTTATGGCTTGCTTGGTATCTTACGTCACTGAGATGCATTAAACATCCATTTAACAGAGCATGGCTAATTTATCAATCTTAGAGTTCCAGATAGAGGGAGTGATTATCAATTTGGTTTCAAAATTGAAAATATTAATTATTGTTCACTGAACCCTATGTTGTGGGTACTCATTAGAACAGTCTTTTCAAGACGATTCTAATGAGTACCCACAACATAGGGTTTGGAAGAGAAGTAACAGATTTAGAATACCATCACTCCCTCTTATCTGGAGCTCTGCAATCTGTCAAAAGCATGTGGCCCAATTGGTCATGTACTAGTTGTTTGTTTGATCCCCAGCTTATCTACAGTCTTGCTGAGGACTGGCTTTTGTCATTATAACTCTGCAAAACGAATGTTTTCGGGGATATACTGGAATCAGCCAGTCTCTCAGTGTGTCCGTCTGTGAGTCCGTCCGTCTGTGTGTCCATCTGTGTACAAAATACTGGTAATTGCCTGTTTCTGTCAAAGCATTGGCGGGGGTATTAAGTCACATTCAGTGACATCTCAAGTTATAGCAGGATTAATTCTTCTTTCACATCTGAATATAACGTTTATGTGGGGAGGCAAGTTGAGCCTTCAAAAGATTGCTTTGCAGGGTTCCAGTGAAAGTAAAGGAAAAGTAAAAAGCTGCACTAGAAACCACAATATAGCTGAAATGATGTTGAAAATAGCATGAAATATTAACCAGATAAATTAGTAAAATGTCATTATAAATCTGCAAAACTCTAACTTGTCTGCATCCTTTTCACTGATATTACAATGTCAATATGTTTACTTTTTAGGGGGAAATCCAATGACTGTTGTAAGTCGGCAGGTTAACATGGAACTTCACAAAATCAAACAGAAATGTCCACTGTATGAGAGTAATGGAACCACAGTAAGACATTGTCTTGTCATTCATTACATTCCAATTATCATGATTTGTTAATTTTTATATAAGAATGACACAGGATAGTTGTTTTATTATGATTCTCATGCTTTCTTTGCAAAATTTCTTGGGTACTAAGCTGCTCTATTAGTTTGCATTGTTTTACTGTGGAGATCAGGGATCCTTATGGCTTAGTTGTGAAGATGTAGGATTTGCAATATGAGGCCTCAGCTTTGATCCTTCCTTAACCCTTTACCAAATGACAAAATTTTAGACCTATCCAAATTGAATGCATTTACAGATGACAAATTCAAAGTGACTTGGATGACAAAATTTTTCTTTGATAGATTAAAAGATTTTGTGGGAAAAGGAGAAAATGCTGGTTATCATCCATTTCTCCCTTGACCACAAAGTTTTCAAAAGGCTTCTTCCTCAGGGTTGTGAAAAGTCATAGTGCAAAGGGTTAAGATATTTTTTTCTTTTTTTTCAGTGTCCTTTAGCAAGAAACTCCATAAATTAGATGTCACTGTGGTTAGGCAAAAGCATTGATGAATGTGGCATAAAACATGTTTGTTGGCGCTCTACCAAACAATAAAGTTTTTGACCACATGCACCAAATTGAAAGTATTTACAAACAATATACATATTAGATGTAGCTAAAATGATGATAGGGTAAAAAAAATTGTGGCAATAGGAGAAAATGTAGGGTCTATAGTCACCAACCATTCTTAAGAATATTCATAGTTTCATTCTCCATATTTATTTAAACTTTGATAGTAACACATCCGATAGGCAATACCATTCGGTTTAGCCAATTAGAAGTTGTGGTACTTTAAAGTTGGGAAAAACTTAAAGAGTAAGACTGAGAATGTTCATAAGAATGGTTGGTGAATATGGACCCTAGAAATGTGATGATCATCATGCAACATATTGTTTCAGGTACCTAAAGAGAAGGATGAGATGGTTGAGAAAGAATTCAACAGACTGTTAGAAGCCACATCCTTTATGTCACATCAAATGGATTTTAACTTTGTCAATAATAAACCTGCTTCTCTGGGACAAGCATTAGAGGCAGTCATAAAGTAAGTTTGGTCAACCAGCATATCATCGGTTTACTTCAAAAACTTCGTAACTACAGCTTGTTTCAATCTGCCTCATTGGTCTCCGTTGTAATCTGTGCATTAATGACTTTGTTATGCATTAGTGATCATACAATCAATATTCTTGTTTCCATGAAATGCCTTCTTTATTAGGTGTGCAACTTTATCTTTGTACATCACATGGCATAAAATGAAGAGACAAATAAATAACCATGAGGAAGTGCTTTTTTCATGACAGAGTTTTCATATTTTATTCTCTACCCAAATTTATCTTTGTGAGACTTTCATCAGGCCTCATTTTACTTCATACACAAAAACTATGTGATAATACAAATATGCAAGCATCTAGTCTGAAAACTGGAAAATAGATACACTAAACTACTAAGTGTTTTCATTTGCATAAATGTCTGTGAAACATAACACCGACTCATACCCCTGTGTAAAGTCAATAAAATTGCTTCTAGTGATGACTTACTAGAAAAGTATTCTTACTTTCTCGCTGATTTTAGATTACAAGAGAAGCATGTGAAAGAAAAACAGATAGAGCACCAGAAAAACATCATAGAACTTCAGGAAAAACTCAAGAAGAATCTGAATCAGGTAAGGGAAGTGTTTGGGACTGTTATAAGTGAAACAAACCTTAACAAAAAATTATACATTGTGGGTAAAGACAATAATGCTGATTAGTAGCTTTTTGTCCTTTTCCCAGGATGTTTTCAAAGGTCTTCCTTCAGAGAGTTGTTAACCCTTTACCCCACAATGAGGACTTTTAACCCCTTCTGAAAGAGAAGGCTTTGGAAAACATTGTGGGAATAGGAGAAAATGTTGGTCACCACGATGTTTTCTATCCTATCAAAGAAAAATCATTTCATATGAGCCACATTGAAACTGTCATCAGCAAACACTTTCAATTTCCACAGGTCTAAAATTTTGTCAAAGGGGTAAAGGGTTAAAGCACAGGAATGTTTGGTAAAGGTTTATTAAAGATTTGAAATTAAATGACAGTATAATAAAACTATAGCATGATAAAATAAACTTTATCTCTAAAATAAAACAGCTAGATTCTTTCCACAAAATCATAGGAAACGGAGCAATAGCATTGCTCATTATAAACAGTTGCCCCATTTTTCATAATGTTTCCAAAAGCCTTTGTTTTGTAGGATCAAATCTAGAGAGAGTTGTACTCGAATGGTGTGGTTGCCAAGCCTCTGTTGAGCAGTTGGAAGCTTACTAGACTTAAGACCAGGAATTGTAGGTTCAAAGCCCTTGGTCTGCAAATATGTTCTGGGAATTTATGATAGTCGTTGCTACAGGATTCACCGGTCTTTCACTGCTGATCATTGTGTTGTTGATGCTTATGTGGCAAAGCAGTCAGTGCCTTGGAAACAATAATGTGCTAGGTTCTGTTAAAAGAAACTCCAGGAATGCATGTATAGGTGCACTACTTGCTGTGATATTGCTGCAAAAAACACCTTTTGAGAATATTCATGGAAAGGAGAAACTGCAGATAATCCACATTTTCTCATTTTCCAACAATGTTTTCTATTCTGTACTAGACAGATTCAATTATTTGGGCCACTATCATTACATTATCTTAAAGTTGAATGCCTCGAACATTTTGTCATTTGATAAAGTAGTTAATATCAGAATGTTGTGACTCTATGACAGTGTGTAGCTTTAAAAGACAAGGCAGATGAGTTACACAAGCAATGGAAGGAGGCATCGGAGGTGAAAGCTCCAAGAAACATTACCACAGAATTTTTTATCAAAAGTAAACAGAGAGATCTCAGGGCAGCTCACAAGGTAAACTTCGACATAGCACCTGACCTTCTGTCCTTGGAAATATCAAATTTCTTTGTGATCTTTTAATCATTGACATGCTGCAGGTAGTTACTGCAACCTTCTATTAAACCAGTATTATACAATTGCCAGGTCGAGAGAGCAAGAAGTAAAAGCTGTCTGAAAAGATTGTGGAAAAAAAAAAGAGAAAAGACTGGTATTCAGTATTTTCATCTTTTCCCACTATGTTTTCTAGCCTTCCAAACAACCTTTCCTTTCTTTGACCATTAATAATAAACCTTTACGGAATGTTTTGAGCTTAAAGCTAACAAATGTAAAGCAATTGGCAATTTTAACATGGTTTTGAAATTCATTTTTCATCTAGTGATTTACTATTGGACAGACTGTTCAATCACATATTACCCCCTGTACAATAAATTTCCTTACTTGTAAATGGTATTGCTTAAATTTAAATGCCTTTTACACCCACACTGTTTACTTTTGGCCACCACTGGGTCTTTATAAATGATGGGAACATTTTCAATGACTGTAAATATGACTCAAGTGTTTTGATGCACAAACTTGTTGTAACCAGGTCAATTTCCAGATCAGAACGTAAGCTTTATATAGTCTTGAATTATGTAATCAGGAAAAAGGAAAAAGCCTTTTAAAACACCAAACCCAAATTGATGCAGAATGTGTAGGTAGAGATGAGACAGCAGAGAAATTCAGTCTGATCTTGGATTTACGATGCTCACTTCTTTGTTAGACACTCTGTAAAAATCAGCTTAGAAATTACAGTAACTGTACTCTTAGGTTTGACTGAGGATATACATTTCAGTTATTTAGAACTACAAGGGGTAAATTGCACATGGCTTCAGTTTTTAAATGTACAATCAGGTATTGCATCTTTTGTATTAACTTTATTCAGGAATTTAGCCAATTGATGGAGCAGCAGAAGGAAATAGAAGAGAAAATAGCAGATTTAGAGGCAAACCCACCAAGGTTAGATTCATTATTGCAAGCCCCTTTGGCACAAGCAATTGCTCTTTTTCCAACAATGATATCAGAGTGTGATACTTATAAGAAGTTTAATAAACGTTTAAACTCTTTGATGGTAAAGGCTTGCCTCAAGGCTGTGTCATCAGCTTAATATGAATATGTTCAACCCTTTACGACACAACCAAATTTTAGACCTGTCCCATTTGGAAGCATTTGCTGATGAAAGTTTCAGTGTGGCTGATATAAAAAGATTTTTCTTTGATAGGATAGAAAATATTGTGGGAAAAGGAGAAAATGCTGGCAACCAGCATTTTCTCCTTTTCTTACAGTGTTTCAAAAGCCTTCTCTTTCAGGGGTGTTAAAAGTAATCATTGTGTGGTAAAGGTTTAAGGAAAAACATTGCAACAGTAACGTTTCTGATCTTGCTGTGAAATAACTGACATGATGTTACTATGATGTGCTATTGTTAGATTAACTGCCTCTGCTAATCTCTTAAATGACAAAAGTTTACAAATAGGCTAGATTGAAAGCCCATGCAGGTGATAGAAAAAAGAGGTGACCCAAAAATTGAAATTGGTTTTGGGAAGGGTAGAAAGCATTGTAGGCAAAAGAGAAAATGCTGGTTACAAGCATTTTCTCCTTTTCCCACAATATTTTCTACCCTATCAAAGAAAAATCATTTCATATGAACCCCACTGAAACTGTCATTAGCAAATGCTTTCAATTCAGACAAGCCTAAAATCTTGTCATGTGGTAAAGAGTTAATGACCTATAGAAAAAAGGTTCTCCCACAATTTTTGCTACACTGTGTTAAATAGATCCCATCATGTGTTTCATTTGTAATCTTCAAGTACTTTCAGGTGGGACCATTTTGAAGTTTTGTTGTCTGGTAAAGAGTTGAGATATTATATACTAGTTAACCCTAATCTTGCTAAATGACTTCAGATAAAGATTTCAAACTGACAGTAACAACCCAAGTTTTGCCATTACAGAGATATTTTTGAGGAAAGATATTTCCTTAACTCTTTACCACACCAGAAAATTTTAGACCAGTTCAAATTAAAAGCATTTGCAGATGACAAAATAAATATGGCTGAAGAATTGAAATTTGGTTTTGGAAGAGTAGAAAACATTGTGGGAAAAGGGGAAAATGCTGGTTACCAGCATTTTCTCCTTTTCCCACAATGTTTTCAAAAGGCTTCTCCCTCAGGCTCATTAAAAGTTGGAATTGTGTTGTAAAGAGTAAATTGAACAGTATAGATCCAAGATCAGACTGCATGTTCTGTGCAGTCTGATCATGGATCCACGCTGTCTGTTAAAGGTCAGTGAGTCACCCTTAGCAGCCTAAGGGTTGAACCAGTACCTCTGCTTCACTATCAACTTAGTGAGTGAACTATCAGCTTATTAAATACTTGAATTTCAGTGATGTATATTTGTCCTCAAGAGATCGACAGATACTGGACTGGCATTTTGCTAACTTAGAGTTTGCCAATGCTACACCTTTGTCTCTTCTCTCCCTCAAACACTGGGATCAGGACGATGACTTTGAATTCTCTGGCAGTCATCTTACAGGTTGGTACAATGCTTTGTTGATCATTCTGTACTTCTCTGTATAATTGTCTGATTTCGTATCATATTAAGAGTGTCTTTTATTTCTTGACCAAATGACAAAATTTTTTTATTGGTCCAAATTGAAAGTATTTGTAGACAAAAAAATAAATGTGATACATTGAAATTGAAATTTGTGGTTGGAAGGGTTGAAAACATGGGAAACAGAGAAAATGCTGGTTACCTGGTTTCTTTTTTGGCAGTGTTTTGTTTAGCTCTCTCTCAGGGGTTGTAACAATTATGTGGTATTGGGTTTCATGACAGTAAGCTAGTAAAACAGGGTTTTTTCAGGATGGCAAGATCAAAATAAAGGTGCACAAAATATGCCATCTGATCTGGGATCTATTACATCTGTTTGTATAGTCTTGTAAGCAAGATAGAAATCTTTCTGATTTTAAGTGGATTATAATTCAAGTTGTCTAAAGAGGTCAAATTTATAGATTATAGATTCTGAAGGACCTATTGACCAAACATTAGTATCAAGTTTAAAGAAAGGTTAATGGCCAGGAAACTGTTTGGGTATTACAAAGTGAAGGAAAAGTCAATCTTGACCATTCGTAGTGCTGGAATTTGAAGTTTGATAATTTTTTCCATGACATAGGGGATTTTTCTGATACAGCAGATTGGTGAGCCTCCAGCTTGTTAACTCTTTACTACTAGAAAATTTTTTTAGATTTGTCCAAATTGAAAGTATTTGCAAATGACAAAATTTTACACAAAAATAGAAATTTGTTTCGTAAAGGAAGAAATGCAGGAGAAAGGAGAAAATGCTGGGGACCAGCATTTTCTAGTTTCCCTCAATTTTTTTCCAAAGCCTTTAAGGGTTGTTAAAATTCGGGATTGCAAAGTTAAGGGTCAATAACTGTTATATGATGCCTTCTTTTTTTGTGACTTGGCATAAAAAAGTATGAGCTTTTAGAATAAATTTGGAAGATAGATTTGTCTTACTTCGTTATTGGTTTGCCCTTTCATAAAGGATATAATAAACAAGTTCACTTTACTGAAAACTGTTTTTATTTCTTTCCTGTTGGTATTCAATATATTGTTGTATTGGTACAATAATGCCGTTGATTGTTGCATGTTTGATAATCTTTTCAGTACGCAATGGATATTCCTGTGTGCCAGTGGCCTTGTCAGAAGGTTTAGATATCAAACTCAACACAGCGTGTAGACACATTAGATGTACTACAGCAGGTAAATGTAGAGCTGTTTGCTATGTTAACTTTTCACCACACAATCCCGACTTTTGGTGACTGTGAAAAAGAAGGCTTTTGAAAACACTGTGGTAAAAGGAGAAAATGCTGGTGACCAGCATTTTCTCCTTTTTCCACCATGTTTTCTATCCTTCCTCAACCAAATTCCAATTTTTCAGTCACAATTATTTTGTCTTCTGCCAATGCTTTCAATTTGAACCAGTCTATAATTTTGTCATCTGGTAAAGAGTTAACTCATCTTTTGGGGCAAGGATTTGGCTTGGAATCTTATGAACTTACTTGTACCTAGGTGATTTTCATCAGCATTTCCTTCTTCCTGTTTCCAATAAAGAACACTTAACTTTCCAAGTCAAATTGCCCTGCACCTGGCATTGATTATTACATAAGTTAAGACAAAACTTCTTTTCTTAAGTTGATAGATATCCAAAATGGTTCTGATTTTACAGCTTATTGCTGGACAATCAACAAATTTGTACATGAAAATGCAAACAGCAGTTTGAATCAAATCATTTCATTGATTGAATTATTGATTTGAAAGGACTTGGGTCATGAAATAATTCTTTGGACAAGATGTGGCTTGAATCATAGAAGATCTATATCTTGAATGCCACATAATTCAAGACTTCTCTTCCTATCTTGAGCTGAGCCAAGCTCTGGCAATAGGGGACTTGATTCATTGGCAGAAAGTATTAACCCAGGTCAGCCTGCCAGTTTGTGCAGGCAGACTTCAGCCCAAATTTTTCTCGATTGGTTAATGTTCTGTATGTCTAAGGACAAGTCTACCTGATGATAAAGTTGGTTGTTAAAAAGAAGTAGCTATTATGGATCCATGATGATATGCTTTGTATAATGCAGCATAGAGATGCTTTAACCGCCCTTTTGCCCAGGCATGGATCCTTTAGAATTGACATTCTTAATCAAAGTTAAGATGCAGCAAGTGCACTTTCAAAGCTGCTATTTTCAGAATATGTGACAAAGAAGCATACAGTTTTGCTCCAGGATCAGACTGCACATTCTTTGCAATCTGAGCTTTATCTCCACTGTCTACATGAGCAAGATAGGGATCAGCATTTAGAGGATTAACATATTAGATCTGATGCTGCTTTCTTTAACATATCCTGTATCTATTTAATTAGGTGTGGAAGTTCTCACAAGTAATGCAAAAAACAACAGTAATCAACAGACAATCAAAGGAGATGCAGTATTATGTACTCTGCCCCTCGGTGTGATGAAAGAAAGTGTGAAAGGGTCTGGTCTAAACAGTGTTCAATTTATACCACCCATACCAGAGTGGAAATCTGCTGCCATACAGAGAATGGGATTTGGGAATTTGAACAAGGTAATCTTTAGAAATAGAATGTAAATGGACTGCCAAAATAATTGAACCAGGGTCTGTGACAAGGGGTTTAATGCAGCTACATAAAGTATTGTCCTAGGAGAGCTACAGAGTCCCACAGGCTTACCTGTTTCGAAGCTTTTTCTGCAATTGTGTTTCAGGGAGTTAAACCCCCTCCCTGAGAGCTGCTCATTTTGTTAGAAGGATCATTGTGACAAACTTTTGTTTCATGCAAACTATTTGGTTTTTCGGTAATACTTCAGCATTATTTATTCCCTCCCCTTCCCACAAAAAACAAGAATAAAAAGTTTCAGCAAGCAACTTTGAAAATGTCTTTGTAGGCTATGGATAGTCAGTGCAAATATAGGTTTAACTCTTTACCAAATGGCAAAAGTAAAGACTTGTCCAAAGTGAAAGCATATCCAGATGACAGAATTAATGTAACTTAAAAAATTGAATTTGGTTTGGGAAGGATAGAAAACATTGTGGGAAAAGGAGAAAATGCTGGTTCCCAGCATTTTCTCCTTTTACCACAATGTTTTTGAAAGGCCTCTTTCTCAGGGTTGTTAAAAGTCGGCATTGTGTGGTAAAGAATTAATGCATGATTTACCAGCAGTTTATCCTTTTCATTCCATATTTCAAAAGCCTCTATCTTCATGGTCAGTAAGACTCGGGATTGCCATTTGTAAAGAGTTAAAATATGATTAACTTGATTGAGGGGGATCAATGTTCGCACTTGTATTTCTATTTTAGGTAGTGTTGTGTTTTGACAGAGTGTTTTGGGACCCAAACTCTAACTTATTTGGCCATGTTGGCAGTACTACAGCAAGCCGAGGGGAGTTGTTTTTGTTCTGGAATCTCTACAAAGCTCCAGTGTTGCTTGCCCTTGTGGCGGGAGATGCTGCAGCCATAATGGAAAATGTTAGTGATGACGTAATTGTGGGCAGGTCTATAGCAGTGTTGAAAGGAATCTTTGGAAATAATGCTGTACCTCAGGTAAGATGTTCTATATAATAGTAAGACACATTGTTGCAAAAGGAAGTATTGCTCATCAATAGCAATTTAGCCTTATGGTACAATACTAAAGTTGCCTGCTTCCAACTTGTTAATGTTGGTAAACATTAAAATTGTGTCCTTTTAAGTTTTCGTTTAATTCCTTACTCACAGAAACAATTTTGAAACCATCTGCTATTAACTCTTTACCACACAATCCAAAGTTTTGACATCCTTAAAGACAAAGACTTTTGAAAACATTGTGGAAAAAGGAGAAAATGCTGGTAACCAGCATTTTTTTCTTTTTCCCACAATGTTCTCTACCTTATCACTAAACAATTGCTCCATTTGAGCCACATTGAAATTGTTGTCTGCAAATGCTTTCAATTTGGACGGGGCTAAAATTTTGTTGTCTGGTAGAGGGTTAAGAGTCCACTTTGGACTTTTCACTCGAGTGCAGAATTTTAGACTGATCCATACAGAAACTACTTACCGACGACTAATTGTATATGTTTTCCAATATGCAGGGATTTATCTTTCAAAGGTTAGAAAACAAATGGAAAAAGGAGGAAATCCTGGTGTGTAGCATTTTCTGTTCTCCCTGGAGCTTTTAGGTAAAGAGTTTACCCATTACCAAACAATCCCTAATTTTGAGGACCCTGAGAAAGAAGCCTTTAAAAACATTGTTGGAAAAGGAGAAAATGCTGGTAACCAACATTTTCTCCTTTTCCTACAATGTCTTCTACCCTTTGCAAAACAAATTTCAAATTTTCAGTCACATTTACTTTGTAGTCTACAAATGTTTTGATTTAGACAAACGTAAAATTTTGTCATTTGGTAATGAGTCAATTAGTTTCCTATACTATTTTCAGCCCAAGGAGACCCTTGTGACAAGATGGCGAGCAGATCCTTGGGCCCGAGGATCTTACTCCTTTGTTGCTGCAGGATCATCTGGTAATCTTTGCTTTGTTGTTGATTTTTAGCTGGTTTCAAGGAAATGTCGAATCATTGTCATAGCCCTGGCTTTTGTCTGTATCGACATGTGAAGTTTTTTGACATTTTATAATATCTCTTTTTTATTATTGAAGATACTTACTGCAAACTTTAGACAAACTGTTAACTATCAAAAAGGGGACTCATACAAGAGGGACAGGTAACCGACACAGTTATGCCCTTTTTTTTTGTAGAAAACTATTGTTTGTGTGGTAAACAGTTAAAGGATTGCTGGTAAAAGAGCAAATGCTGGTAACCAAGAGAAATTGTGATTTAGACAAGTCTGTTATTTCATTGTGTTGTAAAGAGTTAATGGTTTATTAACCCTTTACCTGATATGCCAATTTGAGGCGTTTCCATTTCAGCAGCAAATAAAGATATGATGTCAAAAATATGGACAAATGAAGATACAAATATCTGACTGAGTGGAAAACATTGGGGGAAAAGGAGAAATTGCTCGTTACGAGCAATTTCCCCTTTTCCCACAATGTTTTCAAAAGCTGTCTGTTGTTGATACGTCAAAATGAGTATCTATGGAGTAAAGGGTTAAACAATTGTATGTAACAATTCAGCAAGAGAAGGGTTTTGATAACATTTAGGTTAAAGGGAAAAATGTTGTTACCTGCAATTTCTCCTTTTCTCACAGTGATTTCTGTCTTTTCTGATAGAAATCCAATTATTTGCTCCAAATTGAATTTGTTGCCTGCAAATTCTTTCAATATAGACTAGTCTTAAATTTTTTATTAGGAAAAAAGAGTTAATTACCATGTCATAGAAATGGTCAGAAATATGATGTATATGGTTGATGGAATAGGGTGTTTTTATTATACCCCCGCTAAACAAATGTTTTCGGTGTTTTCGGGGGTATACTGGAATCAGCCTGTCTGTCCATGTCTGTCTGTGCGTCCGTCCGTGTGTCAGTCTGTGTGTCCGTCTGTGTACAAAATACTGTCAAAGCCCTGGGGGGGGGGGGTGGTGTTGAAATGTTGAAAGTCACATTCAGTGACAGCTCTAGCTTTTTCTATTACAGGCAATGACTATGATCTGATGGCCACTCCCATTGCTCCACAACAAGGTGCCATGCCTCGACTGTTCTTTGCTGGTGAGCACACAATAAGAAACTATCCAGCCACTGTACACGGGGCTATGTTGAGTGGTCTACGAGAGGCAGGGAGAATCGCCGATCAGTTCCTTGGTGCCCCCTACGTCATTCCAAACAGACAGCCAACTCAAGCTGTTTAAAAATGCAATTTGCAAACTCAGCAAGGCAAAGGATGTTTCATGTTTTAAACATTATGTTTGACCAAGTTTGAGATGCAATTATTTGACAAAATCATGTTACATTTTTGCAAGTTTAACCCTTTACCACAAAGTCCTAACTTTTAACATGCCTGTGAAAGAAGCCTGTGGAAAACATTGTGGGAAAAGGAGAAAATGCTG
Organism: Tridacna crocea; assembly: GCA_943736015.1. Lineage (NCBI taxonomy): Eukaryota > Metazoa > Mollusca > Bivalvia > Cardiida > Cardiidae > Tridacna > Tridacna crocea. The sequence continues at coordinate 18,198,842 of OX031056.1, read as the reverse complement.
GTTACCAGCATTTTCTCCTTTTTCCACAACATTTTCTTCCCTTCCTAAAACAAATTTCAATTCTTTATTCACAATTATTTTGTCGTCTGTAGATGATTTCAAGTTTTGACCAGTCAAAAATTTTGTTGTTTGTTAAAGAGTTAAGAAAGCTTTCTTGCAGTTGTGGCCAGACTATGTATGATTTTCTCAGTGCCAGTTCAGTTACAGTGTGGCAGCAAGCAGATCTTTCCATGCTTTCTTTGACTTTCTTTTACCAGTGCTTTTCAAAACATTCTTCCAGGCCTCCAGCTGCTTTCCCTTCATAAACAGTATCAAAAGAATCCTTCTATTTAGGGATGATAAAACATATTGTTGTTTTGTGAAGGATTAATACAACACTACAATGAGAAGTTGCCTACTTTAACCCTTTACCACACAATGACGACTTTTGACAACCTTGGAAATAAGCCTTTTGAAAACATTGTCGGAAAAGGAGAAAATGCTGGTAACCAGCATTTTCTCCTTTTCCCATAATGTTTTCTACCCTATCACTAAACAATTGCACTGTTTGAGCCACATTGAAATTGTCATCTGCAAATGCCTTCAATTTGGAAGGGGCTAAAATTTTGTTGTCTGGTAAAGGGTTAGGAGTATTAATTGGTTACAATCCTGTTATAAAAATTTTCTTTAATTCTCAGCACTTGGTAAGGCTGGGTTTCAAACCAGTGACCCCTGGATTTCAATCCCTATAAGTTTCTGATGGAACAAATGTGCCTGCCAATCCTTACTATCCCTTTCCCAAACAAACCTGGTTTTTATGTGTCTGCAGTCAGAGTCTTTTGAAAACACTGTGGGAAAAGGAGAAATTGCTCGTAACGAGCAATTTCTCCTTTTCCCACAGTGTTTTCTATCCTTTTTGAGATTTTTCTGGCAATTTCTCCAAATCTAGAATTCTTTTGGTGTGGAAGAGTCCAAAATTTGTCGTTTGGGAAAGGGCTATAACACAACTGAAGTCAAACATATTAGGTGATAATGACATTTCTGTGAACTTGGAAATCGCAGGATATCACTTCTGCAGTTTTGAAAAAAAGAGAAATTGCTTTCAAAAGGCAACTTTTCGCTACTTAGCAAGTTTTCTTATAAATCCATTTCACCAGGATCTTGTCTATGTTGTCTGTTGCAGCATTGTGCCAAGAAGTATTGAGTTAGAAAGAAATGTTACAGAGCTACGACCAGACATATTTGACCTGTCATGGAAAAAGGTCCCTTGTGGGAACTGCAATAAGTGTCAAACCTGGTCAGACTGCACAACTGCGCAGTCTGACCAAGGTTGACACTTTTCACTTTTATGATATTTTCTGTGTGAAAAGTGGTCATTTTACCTTGATATGCAATCATTTTTGAGCCATCAGCTTAATTTGACCTTCATTATTGTTGATCTGCTTTAACTCTTTACCAAACAACAATATTTTAGGCTTGTCCAAATTGAAAGCATTTGCAGACGACAAAACAGAAGTGACTGAAATTTTGAAATTTGTTCTGTGAAGGGTAGAAAACATTGTGGGAAAAGGTTACAAACATTTTCTCCTTTTCCCACAATGTTTTCTAAAGGCTTCTTTCTCAGGGGCGTCAAAAGTAGGGATTGTGTGATAAAGGGTTAATCTAATTGATGTGCAGAATTCCCAGATAGTCCCTTTTTGTGTGACAGGTCACATATTTCAAACTTTATTATCTGTAATACTGTGTTCTAAGAACTAGAAGTTTCAGAAGGGCTAGTTGATACATCAATTATTATCAATAAGTTTACTAGATGAGTCCAAAATTTACAAAGCCCATGTGACTAAGTTTTTACCCCTTTACGAAACAATGCTAACCTCTTACAATCCAGGGAAAGAAGCTATTTGAAAATATTTTGGGAAAAGGAGAAAATGCTGGTAACCCTATCAAAGAAAAATTGTTGTCAGCAAATGTTTTCAATTTGGACAAGACTAAAATTTTGTTGGTGAAAGAAAAAGGACTAAAAGGAAAAATGGAGACTATTCCTTGTCTGTTCTTAATGGTCTGGAGGGATAAAATTATGTAGTGGTGTTCTACAGATGAAAATTTTCTATGCTGTCTGTAAATTTTTTCCTGTATTTATTTAGCAGTAGCAAAATTGTAAATTTTAATGTAGTGTGTTAATTGTTAAAGAGGTTTTACTATTTTAATTCTGATAATTGAGCATTAATTGGGCAATTAAGAATTTAATTACCAATTTTTATCACCATTCTTAGTCTTATTCTCAAGAATTTCTTCAGTTTTAAGTAACAATTTCTGATTGGCTGAATGGCTGAACTAAATGCTTTAGCTACTAAGTAGTTGTATTACTTATTAAATCTAGAATTGAACAAAATTAAGAAGGGTTGGCAAATACATGCCTTGGGCCTGTGTTTACAAAAGATATTAATTTTTCTTTGATTCATAATGTTGACTTTTAATATCCTTTGGAAAGACCTTTGAAAACATTGTGGAAAAGGAGAAAATGCTGGTAAACAGCATATTCTTTTTTTTTCCTTTAAGGTTTTCTACCCAATTAACCTTTTCCCAAACAACAAAATTTTGGAGCCTTCCAAACCAAAAGAGTTTGCAGACGACAATTTTAGATTTAGAGGAAAATGCAGAAAGTTCTCAAAAAGGGTAGAAAACACTGCGGGAAAAGGAGAAATTGCTCATTACGAGCAATTTCTCCTTTTCCCACTGTGTTTTCAAAGACTTTTTCTGCAGACACATAAAAACCAGGGCTTGTTTGGGAAAGGGTTAAAGAAAAACTTCCCCATTTGAGCCACATTGAAATAATCATCTGCAAACACTTTCTATTCGAACAAGGCTAAAATTTTGCTTTGTGGCAAAGAATTTATTCTTAAAGCCAAGACTAGCCACCTAATTGGCTTAGATTCTCGATCTCATCTAGTGAAATTTGAAATGTAGTGATACTTTTGCCAGATTTTTTGCAAATGCCCCTTGAATATCAAGTAAATTGGTAAAAAGCTGTATTGCACAGTGAACTTTGTTAGCATGAAAGTTTGTTTGTTATTGTGAGAGGTGTTTTTTTGTATAAAGTGTTAGTTCAGAGTACAGTCTGTGTTCAACAATCATTCTACATACACAATGTGCCACAAAAATTCCAGACAAAAGATCCCGAAAAAGAAAGCTTTACAAAACATTGTTGATAAAGGAGGAAAATACTGGTAACCAGCATTTTCTTCATTTCCTGTTTTCTACTCTATCAAGGTTAGAAGTAATCTTTTCAGTTATATTTGTCATCTTCAAAATGCTTTTCAATTTGGTCTTGTCCAAAATTTTGTCATTTGGTAAAGAGTTCAGTTCCATTTCCAACTTGACAGTTCATCTGATTGGAAGAGATATTTTGTCTCAGCCAAAAAGATTGCTATTCTTTGATATCGTGGGTGTGCTTCCAAAACCTCGTAACTACAGCTTGTTACAAGCTGTAGTTACGAGGTTTTGGAAGCACACCGACGATATACAAATAAGCTCAGCAAATGAGTGGTTAGTGATTGTAGACTTACTTGTTGCTTCTGTTAGAGACTTTTTTTGTGTGTTAGTGTATTAGGATCTTATTTAGATTTTTACATGCTTACTTGCTAATAGCAGTATCCCTTGTTGGTTACTTATTACAGTTTTTCATTAACTCTGTACCAGCCAACAAAAATATTACTTTTGCTTTTATTGAAAGTATTTTCAGACAGCAGATTAAATGTTGCTTAAATGATTGGGTTGGTCTGTAAAGGAAAAGAAAAAATGGTTATAAAACCAGCATTTTTATCTCCTTTTCCCACAGTGTTTCCATAAGTCTTGTCATGGAGGTTTCTAAGAATTGGGAACTGTCATAAAGGTTTCAAAATCCTCTTTGTACTATGGGATGATAGACTGATAAATTCCCGTAAATAATTTATGAAATATTTTAGTGGTTTTGTATCGACTTTTGACCTGTAAACCAATGAATTGACTTGTTTTGGCTTTAAATGGCATAAATGATCACTATTGTCTCTGGCAATAAAGGTATTTTATCTGTTTATTTTCTGTTATTTTAATTTTCATATTTTTGTGGTGTTTAACATTGTTTTCAACATCATTTCAGTTACGTTACCGGGTTGAGTACACATATCCATCCTTTCTTTGATTTGCTTGTACTAGTGCTTTGCAAGATATTCTTCTGAAGCCACTGTATGCTTTCCCATAAAACTGTTGTAGAAACAATGAGCAGAAAAATAAATGCTTTTGCAATGACTAACTTCAATCCTCGGAGAGAAATTTGCAGAGCTGAAGATTCAAACCAGCAACCCTCTTGTCTCTTCCTGTATGCTTCCAACTGTGCCACAGGGCTAAGCATTTATATTTTACAACTAGCAGTTTCCATGGTGATGAATGAGCAATGTGTTGTCAGAGAATTTTCAGTTATTGGTGGGCTTTGGTTGTTTTCTATATTGAAAACAACATTGTAGAATCTTCCTAATTGAAAGTATTTGCAGAACAAGATTAGGGTTGAAAACAAATTGATTTCCCACCAGTACAGCAGGGTTCTATGTGGCTTAAGTGTAGGATTTGCTGCCTGGGGGCACCAAATTTGATCAGCAAAATGGCTGGGCATTTAAGTGGGAGTGTCCTTAAGCAAGTTTTGTCAACATTTATGGCCCTTTGAATTTTTAGTCCTTACTTTTGTTGCTACTCTATTTCTCAACTACCTCTGAATGGAATTCAGTGAAATATTTAGAAAGCTCCCTATACAGAGTAATATGCAAATTGTCAGCATGTTGAAGATCAGCGATTTGTAGCTCCACTGGCTTGACTTGATCAGGATGTTTGTCTAGATAATATCTTGGACAAGTTTGAAAATGGAGCATGCTGGGTCACATGTAGTGAGCCTCTACCAAGATGGCCCAAATTACAGCTAATTATACTGATCAAGTGAAATAAATCATGTTAACTCATAACAGACATAGGATCTGACATGAGTTGGTGCTCGAATTAAAATTTTATGTAACTAGTCTAGAGAAAATGTTATTAAGCAAACCTTTGGCTAGCTTAATAACATTTTTTCTTGATGAGTTAACCCTTTACCCCACAAGGCATTCTATGGTATCTCTAATTGACCCTAAATAACAGCAAGAATGAAGTCATCTCTCATGTGTATATGACACCTTTTGATAGTGTAGAAGACATTGTGGCAAAAGATGAAATTGCTCTTCATGAGCAATTTCACCTTTTGCCACAATGTTTTCCAAAGGCTCCTTTAAGCAATGCGTAGAAATAACTCTTTCTACCAAGACTTTCATGAGTTATTGACTCAAAATGACCCATTTGCAAACTGGTGCAAGACCAACATTTTGACCAAGTTTCATTACTATTGCATCAAAAATGAGGCCTCTAGAAAGTAAACAAGGTTTTCAAAGAGGTGACCTAGTGACCTAGTTTTTTTGATCTGACATTACTGATTTTTAAACTCTTTCAAGATATTATCAAGAAAAACATTCTGACCAACCGTTAAGAGTTTTGCACTAAAAATGTGGCCTCCAGAGCATACACAAGGTTTTTCTAAGATTTGACTAAGTGACCTAGTTTTTTATCAAACATTACCCATCATCAAATACCTTTGAGTTATCTTTAAGACAAACATTGTGACCAAGTTTCATGAATATTGGACGGAAAATGTGGCCTCTAGGGAGTACAAGAGGTTTTTAACAGATTTGACCATGTGACCTAGTTTTTGACCCAACATTACCTATTGATCAAACTCTTTTGAGATATCACCAAAACAACCATTCTGACAAACTTGAAGAGTATCAGGCTGAAAATGTGTCCTCTAGAGCGTACACAAGGTTTTTCTAATTTTTGACCTAGTGACCTCATTTTTGACCCCACATGACCCATTTTCGAACTCATTCGAGTTATAATCAAGACAAACATTATAAGTTTCAGCAGTTTTGGACTGAAAATGTGTCCTACAGAGCTTACACAAGGTTTTTCTAAGATATGACCAAGTGACCTAATCCATTATCGTTTCAGATATTATCAAATATCAAGACAAGCATTCTGACTAAATTTCAAACGTTTTTGACAGAAAATAAGGTTTATAGAGCATACACAAGATTTTTCTAAGATTTGACCCAGTGACCAAGTTTTTGACCTTACATGACCCATTTTCAGGCTTGTCTGAGATATCATCTAGACAAACATTCTGACCAACTTTCAGGAGTTTTGGATTGTAAATGTTGCCTCTGGAGCATACACCAAGGTTTCCTAAGATTTGACCTATTGACCTAGTGTTTGATGCATATAAGCTACTTTTGAACTTGTCGAAGATATCATCCAGACAAACATTTCAACTAATTTTCAAGAGTTTTGGACTGAAAATGTGGCTTCAAGAGCGTGCAGATGATTTTTTTTAAAGATTAGAGCTAGTGACCTTAGTTTTTGACCCCACATGGCCCATTTTTTAACTCGTTCGAGATAGCATCAAGACAAACATTCTGACCATCTTTCAAGAGTGTTGGATTGAAAATATGGCATCTCGAAGGTACAAAAGGTTATTCTAGGATTTGACCTGGTGACCTGGCTTTTGATCCAGCCCATTTTCGAACTTATCCGAGACATCATCAAGGCAAACATTCTGACCAATTTTCAGGAGTAATAGACAGAAAATGTGGCCTCTAGAGCGTACACAAGATTTTTGCCGATGACAAATGTAGCTCAAATGTATTTCGTCTTTGATAGGGTAGAAAACATTGCCCGGAAAGGAGAATTTGCTGGTTACCAGCATTTTCTCCTTTCCCTGCAATGTTTTCAAAAGGCTTCTTTCACAGGAGTGTAAAAAGTCGCGATTGTGTGGTAAAGGGTAAAACGGGAAGACTATGAAAAACACTGTAGAAAAAGACAAAAATGCTGTTAAAACTTAAATGCTTTCCATTTGAACAAGTCTAAAATTTTGTTGTTTGGTCAAAGGGTTCAGTTAAAGACTCAGTTTTTAGCTGTGTATAAAAAGCTTATTTTGCGCATAAGCACAGGACTTTCAATGACAAGTAAAACATAACTTGATTTCTTGACTGAATAATTGTTTTCTCATTTATTTACACAACAAAACAGGTAACATGTTCTTGGTTGTACAAATGCATGCCACAGTTTAACATTAAAAATCGAGAGACAACACATTTTAAAAAAAAAGGTAAAAAGATCATAGATAAAAATATACATGTGTCATTTACCATAGAAAAAATAGTTTTTTCAACTCTCATTATAACAAAAAGGACTTAAGTATTTTTTTTTTTGACTGTAAAGATCAGAAGATGGCATCATACTCCATGCAATATGATCTTGGATTTGCCATGGCTGCCATTTTACAACAAATTTTGGCTATCAAAATCTTGAAAATATGTAATATCTTTGACTATTCTTCTTTTCTTCTAACGAAAATAGTGAAAAGTCTTGAGATCTAACACACTTTTTAAAATGACAACATTTCAAATCTGTCCCACTTGCAAAAATTTGCAGATGACACATCATATGTGCCTCGATGGTTACATTAATTATCTTGCCGATATGAAAGATTTTTTGAAATTTCAAAAACCCAAATGAAATTTTCTTTCCGGTAAAGAGACTCCGATATGAGCAATTTCAGGGTTGCTATTGTCCAAATATCTCAGCAAGGTGGACAGTGTTGATCAAACATCCAACTGCATATTTTTTGCAGTCTGATCTTAATCTACACTGGCTGCAAAGGCAGCTGAAGCTGTGACAGGACCTACAATGGTTTACTCTACCAAACGACAAAATTTTAGACTAGTCCAAATTGAAAGCAATTGCAGACGACAAAATAAACGTTAACTTTGAAATTGAAAATTTTCTGCAGAGTAGAAAACATTGTGGAAAAAGGGAGAAAATGCTGGTTACCAGCATTTTCTCCTTTTCCCACTATGTTTTCAAGATTTCTATCTCCGGGTCGTAAACACCAGGGATTGTGTGGGTTCTCTGTACCATATTAAAATTTTACTAACAGAAAAAGTAAAGCCTAAGAAAGACCTGGTCCTGAGTAAAGGTCATAAAAATGGAATGTCAGAAACTGTAACCCGAGTCTGTGGTAGTAGTAGTATTTAAAAATAAAATTTATGGTAAAGAAAGATTTTTAACTCTTTTTACCCCTTAAGGCATTTCTATGGTACCTCTAATTGACCCTAAAATAACAGCAAGGATAAAGCCGTTATATGACACCTTTTGATAGTGTAAAAAACATTGTGGCAAAAAGTGAAATTGCTTGTCACGAGCAATTTCACCTTTTGCCACAATGTTTTCCAAAGGCTCCTACAAGCAATGCATAGAAATAGTATCTATGGAGTAAAGCGTTAAACCCTTATAATACTCAGTAAATGAACCGTGCTCTGTGAAAAGGGGGCTTAGTGCATTTGCAAAAAATTTCAGCCCAAGACATCCTGTGCAGTCAGAGCAGGCTGACATGGGCTGAAACATCATGTCTTTAAAATAAATTTCTGCTTGTCACAGGACCAGACTACCTCGTGATCCAGTCGGTTCTTGGACAAAATGTTTTCCATGGTCCCGCAATAATGTGAAGACTTGCTTGTTACAATGCATTGCAGACCTGCATTGCACCCCCTTTTGCCACAGCATGACTCAAATGAAACAGACCATTTTGGTTTGTTCTAAAATTGCAGATATAAAATCTTTCAAAGCTGTTTTTATCAGACTATCTGATAAAGAAGTGGACAGAATCGATCCAAGGTCAGACAGCATGTGTTGTGCTGTGTGATGTTGATCTATACTGTCCCGCAGAAATGAGACCTTGGTTAGGAGCTGCTATAGTTAACTCTTTACAACACAACAAAAAATTAAACTTGTACAGTTTGGCAGCATCTACAGTCAACAAAATACATGTAGATCTTACTGAAATTAAAAGTTGCTTATGGATAGGTAAAAAACATTGTGTGAAAAGTAGAAAATGCTGGTAATCAGCATTTTCTTCTTTCCCAAAAAGTTTTTAATTGGCTTCTTTATACAGGTTGGTTACAGTCTGGGTTGTTTGGTAAAGGGTTAACCCATTACCACACGAGAAAAAATTAGACTGGTCCAAATTGAAAGCATTTGCAGACGACAAAATAAAGGTGACTGAAAAATTGAAATTTGTTCTGGGAAGGGTAGAAAACACTGTGGGAAAAGGAGAAAATGCTGGTTACCAGCATTTTCTCCTTTTCCCACAGTGTTTTCAAAAGGCTTCTTTCTCAGGGGCGTCAAAAGTAGGGATTGTGTGGTAATGGGTTAAGACCTGAAATCATGAGTAGGCCTTTGTTACTTTATCACATAATTTATCACATTTTATGTTATATAAAGAATCTGACTTTTCTTTTATTTGTAGAAATTTATTTCTTTACAAAACAACAAAATCTTACACATGGCAGCTTCCAATAACTTGATCAAATCATCCACAATTCAAACATTTAAAGACATTATTTTAATGTGCCTCAGACAATTAAATTGATCTTTGATATGGTAGCAAACAGTTGGGAAAGGAAAAGTGATGCTGGTAACCAGCATTTTCTCCTTTTTCCACACTCTTCTACCTTTTCAAAGAAAAAACCTATCATTTACTCTACCATAAGTCTGTCTCCACTTTTAATACAGAATGTTTTGGATGAAAATATTTTAATATGACCAAGCCTAAAATTTTGTTGTTGAAGAGAAAGTTAAAAATCAGAAGCAACAAAAAATCTAGCTATTGGTCAAGTATGAAAGTGAGAGACAACAATGTAACAAATGAACAGTTATCACATTACCATTAAAAGTGCATGCGGTAGGAAAAATACCTTAGATATTCAACGGGGTATTTTAATGAAGTATGAGTATTTATCTCCTGCCTATAATTACCTCTTGACTATGCCTGCTCCTTTTTTTTTTTCAGCATAAAATTTCTGAAAAAATTGTAGCAAAAACAAGAGATTACTCACTACAAGTAGTTTCGTCTTTGAAAAAATACTATTTCATTTATCCCCTTACCAAACAATCCTAGGTTTTTTAGAACCAGAAGAAGAAGCCTCCTGAAAACATTGTGAGAAATGGAAAAAAACCTGGTAACCAGCATTTTCTCCATTTCCCACCATGTTTTCAATACTTCTAAAATCAAGTTTCAGTTTTTGTCTCACCTTTATTTTGTTGTCTGCAAAAGCTTTTAATTCGTCGAAGTAAAAAATCTAGTCATTTGATAAAGAGTTAATCATGTTGTGGTCCTTCTCTATCAAATGAATTCAAGTTTTTAACATCAAAGTTTAAAACTTCATTCATGTTAATTATCCTCTTTTTACAGGATGTGTCTTTCAAAGGGTGGAAAACATTGTGGGAAAAGGAGAAACTGCTGTTTACCAGCATTTTCTCTTTTTCCCACAATGTTTTCAAAAAATGTCCTCTTTGAGGTCCTCAAAAGCTAGGATTGCTTGTCAAAGAATTGCCAGCACTGTAGTTGTCTGCTGCATAAAATGGTTTACCAGCATGGATGTGTCTAGAAACTTGCAATTTGGGGGAAACTTGTCCCCCCATAATTACCGAATTCATAATTTCAGAGGACAATCAAAATAAATTAGGGGGATGAATATGAAGACCATTTCTTTTGCTTTGAGATTGTTTATGCTTTATCCATCTCTTAACATTTTGTTTATGTTACCTTTTACAGAGTTTATACATGCAATTTGATTGTTCTTGAACCAGCAGGACAAAACTGTTAACAAATTATCTAAACATGCACAGCATAGATATAACAAGTATGATATGTTGAATCCTCATATAATTATAGTTTAAAAATTCAATATTTAAAGGCATAAAGGATTAATATTTACAAGATCACATTATGAAAATTGAGGTATTCCTACCCTATAGCAAACATGTTTTTCCACCTATGATAAAAATAAAAATAGCTTCTTAACTGAGCCACTTTTTTGAGGTGTTGCTTTTATAGAATTATCATTTTCAATTCTTAAATCACTATATCCTCCATTCAAAGAGAGACTATCATTTCCCCTTTTACAAAAAGGTAATAAGGGTATGAACAGAAACTTTTTAGATATACATTTAACCCTTTCCCAAACAACAAATTTTAGAATCTTCCAAACTGAAAGAGTTTGCAGACGACAATATTAACTTTCATAACAATGGCAGAAAATTATCCGAAGGGGCAGAAAACATTGTGGGAAAAGCAGAAATTGCTCATTACGAGCAATTTCTCCTTTTCCAACAGTGTTTTCAAAAGACTTGTACTGCAGACACGTAAAAACAAGGGCTTGTTTGGGAAAAGGTTAAAGAAATTCTGGACAATTAAAAGTGTTTAAATTCATCGAGTCACTGTAAGCTCTCAATAATCAAACAACAACAACAACAGTAGAATATGCCATGTTGACCAGAAGCATCTGAGGAGGAAATCCCTATGTCACTTTTCTGCTGCTTATATTTGCCTCAAGCTGTGTAGAAATCTTTGATGTCTTGCCAGTCCAAAGTTTAATCCTTTACCAAACAATAAAATGTAAGACACGTCAATGCATTTTCAGATAACAAATCAAATCTGGCTCAAATGTCTTTTTTTGTTGAAAATATTGTGGGAAAAGGAGATGATGCTGGTCAGCAGCATTTTTTTCCTTTTCCCACAATGTTTTTTGTTGGGGTTGGTTTTTTGTTGGGGTTGTTAAAAGTCAGGTTTGTTGGGTTTAGCCAGAGGTCTAAACTTTCTTATGAAGGTTAAAGCAAATACAAGCCCCAGGAAAGTTATTACAACATATTACTGCTGTTATTGTATACTAACAAATTTTAGCAAAATATTGCAATTATTGATAATAATTATTGTATTGGAAAAAATGGTAAGAACTGCTGGTTAGTGGGTATTAACCTCTTTTTACGAATATCAGATAAACATTATAACATAACACTGTAGCCTGTCAAATCGGAAAGGCAGTTAGAAAAATCAGCATGCAGGTTATGTCATGACACCATATTTGGGACAATATGACACAGTGTAGATACAGTTTTCTTGCTGTCATGTCTGATTGAACCATGTGCCATGCATATATTCAAGCCAAAGTTGTTAGCGAAGTTTGTACATGTAAAATAAATGAGCCATGCTCTGGCAAAAGGAGATTAATTGCATCTCCATGATTCATCTTATACATATAATTACCAATTCATAAAATCCAATTTGACCCAGGTCAGCATGTTCCAATTACGCAGGCTGACCTCAATTGATGCTTTTTTGCAGATACACTGAACCCCTTTTTCACAGAGCAAGGTTTAAATGTCTATAATACAAAAACAAACTTAGTAAAACATATTCCTTACTTGGCTGTTTCTTTTTGTCTTTAACAGACAACTAGGTATAGATTTATCCAAACTGAAGGTATTTGCAGGCTACATACTTAGTATTGCTATACTGATGAGATCTTCCTTTCAAAGATAGAAAACATTGTAAGAAAACTTTTCTTACAACTTTTCATAGGAAAATCACCCAGGCTCATTAAAAGACTTTATTGTTTCTTAATCCTTTACCACACAGCAGAATTTCAGACCTATCCAAATAAAAAAAATATTTGAAAGCGAAAATTTCACAGCGGTTTTTATTATGCAATTTTTCTTTGATGGAATAGGAAACTTTTGGGAAAAGGAGAAAATGCTGGTTACCAGCATTTTCTCCTTTTCCCACAAAGTTTTCAAAAGGCCTCTTCCTCAGGGTTGCTAAAAGTCGTCATTGTGTGGTAAAGGGTTAACTGATTAAAAAAGAAATTAAATTCCCGCTACAGTGATCAACTTGTGTATATAAAATTTGAAGATCATTATTGCTCTCCTGATTTCTGAGCACACTGCAAGTTAAGAAAAGGTGTGTTCCCTTAAAGCAAAAATAGTTTGGTAAAATAACATAAATGTTAAGCAATCATTTATGCAAATCATGAATCCACTCCACAAAAATGTCTTTATTTGGATTTCAATAAGAAAAAAACATACAAAATGGATTAATAATTTTCATTATGCTTTATATACAGTATAATTATTCATTTCACATGTCACATGACTATTTATCTTGTATCAGTGATGGTTGACTATATATTTCGTATCATTTAAACCATGGCAAGATGACAACATTTTATGTCCCATCTTGAGCTCATCAACTCTACCAAAAAAAACAACAACAACAAAATTTAGACTTGTACATATAAAAACATTACAGGCAACAAATTTAAGGTGGCTCAAGATGTCAAGATGTCATATTGTCTTTAATTAGAAAAAGAAATTTTGGGAATAGGAGAAAATACTGGTTACCAGCATTTTCTCCTTTTCCCACAATGTTTTCTAAAGCTTTTTTTCTGTGTTGTAAAACTCAGGATTGCATTCTACAAGAAATCAAATGTGTCTCAAGTAATAGATTGAATTATTAAATAGTACATGTTTTTGCCCAAGTTACCATCTAGAGTTTCACCTTTAATGCTGTACCACACAATCCTGACTTTTAATGACCGTGAGAAAAAAAAAACTTTAAAAAACTTTATGGGAAAAGGAGAAAATGCATGTAACCAGCATTTTCTCCTTTTCCCACAATGACTTGTACCCTTCCAAAATCAGATTTCAATTTTTGAGTCACATCTATTTTGTCTATTTTGAAAATTGATGAAAATATTGAAACCCAACTTTTTCATCATTTTGCAGCCTGTTTTCTACCCTTTTTTGTAAATAGTAAAATTCTATCACTTGCATTTCACATAATAATTGTCATTCATAAATGGTTTCATCTCAGCAAAGTATAAAATTTTGTAACATGGCAAGGAATTACGACCAACAACCCACATTCATAGGTATTTCATTTTTTTCTCACATCAAATTATTATAAAAATTTTACTAAATATAAACTAGAGCTGTCACTAAATGCGACTTAATACCTCCGCCAGTGCTTTGACAGAAAAAAGTGTCAAGTTCAAGCAGAGATAATTCTTCAACCAGGAAGAGTTGACACTTGAAAGTTAAGTCTTGCAAATCTTCAATATATGATCAGTATATGTGCAAAGTTTCAATACAATTGAAGGAAAACTGTAGGAAGAGTTCCCATCACAAAATTACTAGAAGGATACTTGGACAGACACATGGACGGACACACTGACACATGGATGGACGTACAGATGGACACACAGACAGACAGGCTAATGCCAGTATACCATCAAAAACATTCGTTTTGCAGGGTTATGATAATTATGAAAAATTGTTTGTCTATCATGATTTAGGAAGTCAAAACTTTCAGATCTATTCCATCACTAAATCTCCATGAATGTCTTGCATCTTGCCCACAGGTTTAGGCAACATTTGATGCTTCCTTAGAAAAGTTCCTTAGACTGAGAGGTGCTGGGGTACTATTCACTACCCACTATATACTACTCTCTCATTTCAATTTTCAGCATTTTTTTCAGGTAATTTCTGACTGGATGTAACAATGATATCAGTAACAGGGACAAAAATAACTATATGTGACCCGCCCTGCAAAAAGGGACTTTCTGGAAACTGCAAAAAGTGTCGACCCTGGTCAGACTGCGCAGATGCGTAAGCTGACCAAGGTATATCATACACATATTTTACTAAAAGGTGTAAAAATCAAAATTGGAATGATGAAATACAACTATACAAACATTTAACATGGCATGCTTACATTACTTAAAAGACTGCATTATGCATCTTATTATCATTTTTTGGCATTGAAATAAGAACACTTTATTGGTGTTAAACGCCAACATAAACATATGAGAACACGGAAGAAGATTTGGCATTGCATGACTTTAATTTGGGTTAGTAAATGTAAGTAAAATTCCTGCGACATAATTATAATGTTGATGAAACAAAAGCACTGCATTTGGGTGCTAATGTTCAGATTCATGTTTCAGTGAAAATTTTAACGTTTCAGAAAAGACATTTATTTTAGATACCAAAATTAATGCATGTATCACTGAATTAGGCCTTACTCTTTTTGCAAATACTGATCTTTAAAACAAATTGCTGATCATAGACTAACATTTTCAGAAAAGACTGGGATCTTGAATATCAAATATCACAGAACTTATCCTAACAGTTTCAGAGAACACTAGTTGATCTTGAACACCAAATATCACTGGAGTAAACCTAATAATTTCACAGAAGAATTATCTTTTTTATTAAAGGCCTAAATGCTGTGATCTAGCTATTGGAGTCTTCCACAAGCACATGACAAAATAAAAGTTGACTCAAGAAACTAAATTTGTCTCTGGAAGGATTGTTAACATTGTTGGAAAAGGAGAAATTGCTACTTTACAGCATTTTCTCATTTTTCAACAAAAATTCCAGAGGTATTTTCGGGGTCCTAAAACTCGAGATTGCTTGTTATAAATTTAAAAGTCAGTATAACTACGGTGATCATTGTCAAAAGTTATGAGCAACATGATATGAAATATGTGCATGTGTAAGTCACTCACAAGTATATGTAATTATTTTTAAGAAAACTAAAATCTCTTTTAACCTCATGTAATTTTACAAGATAAACTTGGTCCCTATATAAAAATTTTATTACATCAAGGTTCTTTAAAATCTTTTCCAAAATAAATGATACTAAACTGTAGCTAGGAACGATGTTTAAAATTGTACATTGTGTACAAGCATACAGATTCATGCCTGCCACATAGAGTGAATTAAAAAAAATGTACTTTTAAGAAATGTTACAAACGAAACAAAAACATAAAAGAAGAAAATTGACTGCAGTAAAATACAGAAAGAGAAATACAGAAAAATTCATATACTTAAAATTTCATTCTTTGGAATGGTAAAAATTAACCAGATAAAACTTTAAAAATCTTTCTCACTGAAAGCAGTACGAAAATAAAATCAACCTATTAAAATCAAAATCTCGAAAATAAGAAAGAGAGCAATCCATCTTGAATATGTCATGATTTTGGAGATCTATCTGGTAGGCTATTGAGAAAATTGACTAATGCCACTGATTCCTGCTTCTTTGTCCTTTACCACACAATCCCAAGTTTAAAGTCATTAAGAAAGAAAGCTTTTGAAAAGATTGTGGGAATAGGCTAAAATGGTGGTAACCAGCATTTTCTCCTTTTCACACATTGCTTTCTACTCAAAGGCAAGATTCAACCTTGATTTGTTGTCTGCAAATGCTTCAATTTAGACCAATCCACACTTTTTTTTGTGTGGTAAAGAATTAACTCTTGCTGTGCTGAATAAATGAAATGGACATTCTCTGTCAGTGCTAAACATGCATATGTTGAAATTTCAAAGCTCTTCAATCAGCATAACCTGCAAAGCAGTGGACATGAGATTCCAGATTGAATTGCATGTTCTGTGCAGTCTGATTTTGATCTACACTTTCCATAGGCATAATTGAATTTAGTTTCAACACAGCAAGGGTTAAAAACTAGGCAAAGGTACAGAATAATAAGAGAAGTAGTTTGAGGTTCAAAGGGTAAAATCTCTTTAGCTCTCACTTAAGCCTTTGTTATGAGTACTCATTGGAATTATTTAAATGAGATAATTCTAATGAGCACCCACAACACAGATGAGAAAAATAACTTTTTTAGAGTTTAAGGATATTCCAATCCTTTAATTTGGATCACTGGGTTGGAACTTTCACTGTAGGACTGGTTCAGGGAAAAAGAAGTCTTCACGAGTTCTGTTTTCTTTATGCAGAGGTGATTCATGTCAATGAATGATGCTCCTCTACTTGTCCGATCTTACAAAATCAATTCCATAGGGTGGTGCTGAAAGAAAATGGACAAAAAAATTAGGTAAATCCTTTAACACACAATGCAGACTTATAACGACCCTCAGGAAGAAGCCTTTTGAAAACATTGTGGGAAAAGGAGAAAATGCTGGTATCCAATATTTTCTCCTTTACCCTTGAGGTTTTCTACCCTTCACAAAACAAATTTCAAATTTTCAATCATTTTCATTTTGTTGTCTGCAAATGCTTTTCCCATTAAAGATAAAAATGCATTATTTGAACCACAAATACTTTGAACTTGGACAAATCTACATATTTGTCATGTGGTATAACTGCACAAATACAAGAGCCATGTTCTTTCAAAAGATAGCCTAATGCATTGAGAAAAAAGTGTCAACAGGTGTCACGCTATGCTGTCTGTGCAGGCTAACATGGGTAAAAACCTTTTGCTACTGTAAATTTTCTGTATGTCCAAGAACCAAATTTAACCCATTACCACACAATCCCTACTTTTGACGCCCCTGTGAAAGAAGCCTTTAGAAAACATTGTGGGAAAAGGAGAAAATGCTGGTAACCAGCATTTTCTCCTTTTCCCACAATGTTTTCTACCCTTCACAAAACAAATTTCAAATTTTCAATCACTTTTATTTTGTCGTCTCAAATGCTTTCAATTTGGACCAGTCTAAAATATTGTTGTTTGGTAATGAGTTAAACCTCCAGATATAGCTTATACCAGTAGTTGGGAACAATGGATTTAAGCTTTTCCACACAACAAAAGAGTAGATTTGTCCAAATTTAAAGCAATTACAGATTACAATTTAAAAGCAACTCAAATGAGGAAATTAGTACTCGATAGGGGTAGAAAACATTATGGGAATAGGAGAAAATGCTGGTTACCAGCATTTTCTCCTTTTCCCACAATGTTTTCAAAGGGCCTCTACCTTAGAGTTATTAAAATTCAGGATTACAAAGGGTTACACCTCAAGATATAGCTTATAGTCAGACAAAATAGGTTTAACCACGGAAAAAAAACGTAGACGTGTCCAAACTTAAAGCACTTCCAGATGACGATTTAAAAGCAGCTCAAAATGAGGAAATTTTTTATTTGATAGGGTAGAAAAAACATTGAAGAAAAAGGAGAAAATGCTGGTTACCAGCATTTTCTCTTTTTCCCTCACAATGTTTTCAAAAGGCCTCTACATTAGGGTCGTTAAAAGTTAGGATTGTTTGGTAAAAGGTTAATGGATCCCAAAGCATATTATGATTTGATTGGTAGATAGCATCACAAACATTGGTGTAAAGGGTTAAATGCCAAAAAATTCAGAAATTCTACTTGGCATAATTCAATATAATATTGAAAGTTATTACTTTGAAAAAGGGCATTAGGGGAAAGGTAGTCAGATGATGCATAGGAAATGCATAGAGAATAGACTGGAAAACTTGTTATTACTTTGAAAAAAGGGCATTAGGGGAAAGGGAGTGCGGCGATACATGGTAAATACATAGAAAATGGACTTGTGTCTGGTGTAAAGACTTAAGTATTTATACATACGTTTTAGTAACAACTGATGGACAGCACACATGAGATAAACAATGTATGGACTAAACTATTCCCATGACATGAATGGACTAAACTATTCTTATGACATTAAGTGTAATAAGTGGTAATACACTATATGTAAAGGGATGTGTGTGCTAAATTAATCCCATGATACAGTGTGGAATCAAGTGGTAATACATTGTGCAATATCCAGTTTAAAGTTTTCCCTGTGGAACAGTGAGAAATACAGGTAAATGATGCAATATTGTATAAGAAAAGAATAGTATACTTAATATGCTATGGTAAAGTATGAAATAAGTGGTATCATGTAGAAAAGGTAAATGTTCACCCAGTTATCCCATGATGTAGTGTGAAGTAAGATGCATTGTTTAGTTAACATGGGGGACAGACAAAAGCCTACCGATTGACTGGTATTTCATACAGCTTTCAACATTATTGCAGACATATCACTGAAGCAGCTCACATATTCATGCATGTCCTGGGATTCACCAGTACCAGATTAGGGTTCTGAAGTGTCCCAACTGCACTCCCATCAAAAGCCCAGTACATGTACTTCCCTTGAGGCTAAAACTGAGCTTCCATGTCCCACACTTACTATTGAGCCAGACAGGAGCCAACTCAACAAAAAGACATCACTATGACATGGTGGATAAAAGTCAACTTAAAAATAGCATGAAGTACAAAACAAGTGGGCCATGATAGCCCTTCAACCCATTACCACGCAATCCCTACTTTTGACGCCCCTGAGAAAGAAGCCTTTAGAAAACATTTTGAGAAAAGGAGAAAATGCTGGTAACCAGCATTTTCTCCTTTACCCACAATGTTTTCTACCTTTCACAAAACAAATTTCAAATTTTCGGTCACTTTCATTTTGTTGTCTGCAAATGCTTTTGATTTGGACAAACCTGAAATTTTGTCGTTTGATAATGAGTTAATGAGCATTTAACTGAAAATGTGGCTTCTAAAATGTCCATGTAGTAGGTCCCAGTAACCTACTTTCATTTTTACCCTAGTAAAACCTTCCTTAACCAGATGACAAAATTTCAGCCTTGTCCAAATTGAAAGCATTTGCAGATGACAATTTTCATGTAGCTCGAATGATGCATTTTTTCTTTGTTAGGGCAGAAAAAAATTGTGAGAAAACAGTGTGGGAAAAAGAGAAAATGGTAGTAACCAGCATTTTCTCTTTTTCCCACAAGCTTTTCAAAAGGCTTCTTTCCCAAGGTCATTAAAAGTTGGCTTTGAGTGGTAAATGGTAAACAGTCATTGAAATTACTTTATCTTGTATATAATATTACCATGTTATTTCTAGGTAGATGTATGATTAGGTTATTTGACAAACATTTTTATGTATGACTCAGGTTCCAGTGAAAATAATCTAGGGGTGGATAGGGGTTAGTATTATTTCGAGCCTAACCTTGGAGAATACTGTAAGTACATTGTGCTTGGAGGATAAACATTCAAGTATCCTTTATTAGAAAACTTTAATGCAATAGCAACATATGACTTTATTCACCCTTAGAGCACCTTTGAAAAGTACAGGTCATCTGCAGTACATGTAGATCAAGTAAACTCATTACCAAACAACAGAACGCTAGACTGGTCCAAATTGAAAGCATTTGCAGATGACAAAATAAAAGTGACTGAAAATTTGAAATCTGTTTTGTGAAGAATAGAAGACAATGTGGGAAAAGGAGAAAATGCTGGTTACCAGCATTTTCTCCTTTTCCCACAATGTTTTCTAAAGGCTTCATTTTTGGGGTTGTAAAAAGTAGGGATTGTGTGGTAATGGGTTAAGAATGCACAAAATGCTTTGATGAATCACTTTGTAAATGAAAGAAACTTTGAAATTGAACTTAATTGGGTCGTATTTCCAGACTATTTAGTCCAATCCAGATTTCTGTCACTTGACAAGTAGATATATATGGGTAATGATCATTTTAACTCTTTACCACACAATCCCGATTTTTAACAACCCCTGCGGAAGAGGCCTTTTGAAAACATTAAGGAAAAAGGAGAAAATGCTGGTAACCAGCATTTTCCCCTTTTCCCTCAATGTTTTCTTACCTATCAAAGACAAGTACCATTACCGGAGACACGTTTGAATTGTCATATGCAGATGCTTTCAGTTTGGACAAGTTTTCATTTTCATCGTGTGGTAAAGAGTTGAAAAAAAAAAAATGGTACTGATCCAAGATTAGGCTCAAAATACAGAATGATATAAGTATGAAGAATACTCACTAGTGTTACACTCTGCGGTACATGTTAGTAATTACGAAGCTTTGGATACCCGCCATGATCCCCGTACCGTCTACCTTGAGACGTCACATCATCATATTTTGGAGGTTGTACCGGCTCCTGTCCCCTATAAAGATCCTGGGAGCCAGCATTGGGCATGGCATAAGTTGGCCCCCTGCTATCTCTCCCAGCACCTTGACTAGGGTAGCCAACATGGTACGGCTGAGCGCTGTGACTGTCTCTGTGGTAGCGGGAATCAGGATCAGAATCTCTACCTTCATATGCATAGTTGTGTGATCCACCTTGTTGACTCCTACCATTATCAATGCTGTTTGAAGAGAGTGAAAATGGTGTCAAGCTTAACCCAAAACCTCAGTTTAACCCAATACCCAACAAAATGCAAAGTTTTATCAATAAAGCATAGTTCTTTCACAGGATAGAAAAAAATGTGATTATCAGCATTTTCTCCTTTTCCCACAATTTGTTCAAAAATCTTCTCTGCCAGGGTCATTTAAACTTGAGACAGTGGTCTGCTGAAGCTTTCAATTTGGAAGAGTCTACAATCTGTTGTTCTGTACAGAGTTAAGCCCTTCCCAAACAACAAAGATTACTCTTAAGAATTGTAACCATTTTGTTGATAACTGATTTGGATATTTCATCTTCATACAAATGAACTGAAATTCTCTGAAAGGGTAAAAGACATTGCAAGAAAAGGAGAAAGTGCTGGTTACCAGCATTCTCTCCTTTTTACCACAAAATGACAATGTTTTCAAAAGACTTCATTCCAATGTCACTAAAATATGGGGACTGTTTGGTGAAGGGTAAATCCTATGCTATCTTTTTTCATATTGATGTCTAATTACATTTCCAAAGACAATTTTTTACCCTTTTCCACATAATCCTGAGTTCTAAGTTCTAGGAAAAAGGCCTTTCAATACATTTTGGTAAAGGAACAAAATTCT
The DNA here is from genome assembly GCA_943736015.1 of Tridacna crocea. Classification (NCBI taxonomy): domain Eukaryota; kingdom Metazoa; phylum Mollusca; class Bivalvia; order Cardiida; family Cardiidae; genus Tridacna; species Tridacna crocea. The sequence continues at coordinate 18,177,325 of OX031056.1, read as the reverse complement.
GGAGATTACCATTGTGTCCTTTTCCCACAATGTATTCTACCCTATCAAAGATGAATAATCATTTTAGCAATGTTTGATATCTTGCGAGAATATTCTTTCAATCTAGACAAGTCTGCAACGTTATTGTGTGGTATAGAGTTACCCCTTTATCACACAATCCCCACTTTTAACAACCCTGAGAATGAATGAGTCTGCAAACATTGTGGGAAATGGAGAAAATGCTGGTAAAAAGCATTTTCTCCTTATCCCACAGTGTTTTCAACCATACCCAAAACAAATTCTGTGTCATATTTATTTTGTGATCTGCAAATGCTATCAATTTGAACAAGTCTAAATTTTTTTTGTTTGTCAAAGAGTATAGACAATACTGACTAATTAATTTTAATGGACAAATTTTACTAAAAGACCAAATCTTTACAAATTTTCAGACCCGTCTCACAGAAAAAATGCTTCCAGCACTGTAAATAATCTCCTTGTCCCCTTCCATTAAAAAAAGCATTGAATGATCTGCCTCAATATTGCAAAACACAATAAATTATGTTTCGAAAAATCAATTTTGCAAGCTTGAATTTGCTTCATTTGTTTAGAAAAACTCCAAATCAAAATTTCCGGGAATGGTCCCTAACTCTTTATCAAACAATCCCAGGAGTTAACCTCCCCGAGGACAAAGCTTTTCTAAAAACATTGGTCAGCAATATTTTGTCCATTTCTCATACAGTTTTCTACCCTTTCAGAGACCAGATCTATTTTTTTAACTATACTTAGATTATTGTTTGCAGTGATTTTAAAAAGATATTATCAGACCTAAAATCTAGTCATTTGTTAAAGAATTACCTAAAGACTGGTATGAAAGCTATTTTCATACATATTTTAATGTCACATGTGAATATGTTTTATAACTGCTCTATGAAAGCAAAGAAATTCCCCAAACCTTGTTTGTTAGGGCTTGTTTAATGCCACATCACTGCAAAATACTCTCTCTTGGTTAATGCTAATAAATTCATCATACGTAAAATTTACTAAAACTATCGATGGATATGAAAGGCATGATGTGATGAAACTTTACAGAAATTTAATTGAGAGAGATTAGTATAAGTTGTCAGTACTTGTTTCTCAATGGATGTAAAATAAATAATATTTAAACTAGAAATTTAAAAGCATACATTTATCTAACTTTTTCATCTCTATCACCAATTAGACTGCACAGAACATGCACTCTTATCAAGGATCTATACTGTCTGCCTATTGAGTCCAAAGTCAATGAGATAAAAATCTGACAATCAGTCAAATGTATTTTCTGCTCAATGTAACTGTGTTATCAGGCTTTGCTTAGTGACAATTAGAAGCAATGTGTGTCTAGTTTTAACAGCTTCTTGAGAAATATAATGGTATATGCGAAATGCTCCTGACATAACTTACTTTAACCCTTTACCACACAATGACGACTTTCGACGACCCTTGTAAACAAGCCTTTTGAAAACACTGCGGGAAAAGGAGAAAATGCTGGTAACCAGCATTTTCTCCTTTTCCAACAATGTTTTCTATTCTATCAATAAACAGCTGCATCATTTGAGCCACAATAAAAATTGTCGTCTGCAAATTAATGTTTTCAATTTGAAAAGGGCTAAAATTTTATTGTCTGGTATAGGGTTAAAGATATGATAAGAGAAAAAGAATAATTGCTTGTAAACAGGTAATCCCCCTTCTTAACTGGAAGGCATTATTCTTTACTTCAATTGTTTTCTCAATTGGATAATTTAAAAGAATTTTTAATCTGTAAATTTGAGTACAGGCCTCCGTATGTAAATTTGTCAACCACAAAACACTATTTCATAGTGCAGGCTAAATTTTTGCTATAAACTTTTCGCAACAAAAATAGTATTATCATGACAGGATGCAAAAAAAATATAAATATTATTTGTATATGGTTGATGATAAAAACACCTTGCCCATAAAAAAGTAAGGTTATAAAAATAATATCATTTTAAATGATCACTCAATTACTAGTAAGTGAAAAATGAAGCAAATTCTAAGCTGTGAGCGTCTACACAGGAGCAGCCTTCTGAGAAATGAAGGTTTAATGCATCTTTGTGATGCACTATACAAAGCAAGTCATTGCATTAGAAGAATCCATTTTGCCTAAAAATGGCTGAATTATGTAAAGAAGTAGTCCTTTGGTATTTACCAAAGGCAAAAAGCTTTCAGACCATGTCAGCCTGACCTGGGTGGACACTTTTTGCAGATGCATTAAGCCTCCTTCTCACAGAGCATGATTCAAATAACTGAGAAAGCAATATAACAATACTTGCCATTTAGAAAAAACTTTTAACCCATTACCACTCAATCCCTACTTTTGACGCCCCTGGGAAAGAAGCCTTTAGAAAACATTGTGGGAAAAGGAGAAAATGCTGGTAACCAGCATTTTCTCCTTTTCCCACAATGTTTTCTACCCTTCACAACACAAATTCCAAATTTTCAGTCACTTTTATTCTGTCGTCTGCAAATGCTTTCAATTTGGACTAGCATAAAATATTGTCGTTTGGTAATGGGTTAAAGTAGAAATATGAAAAGAATGAAAGGAATTACATACATCAATTACTAATTACGCGTATAATGTATAGCTGTACTTGATGTTACTTTTAACATATACAAAAAGTGGGTTTTTTTTTTTGTTTTTCTTAGGCAATTAAAGAAAAAAAATTGCTTCAAAATATTAATAACTAAAATAAATATACTAAAATATAACATATTCATTTTGTGCTTGCATGTTTTAGTTATGAATAAAGTGGGCAACTTTAATAACAGCCACGTAAATAGGGAATAAATAACGTAAATTAATGACCAATAAATGAATACAATATTTGTGCACACAATTAACCCATTACCACACAATCCCTACTTTTGACGACCCTGAGAAAGAAGCCTTTTGAAAACACTGTGGGAAAAGAAGAAAATGCTGGTAACCAGCATTTTCTCCTTTTCCCACAGTGTTTTCTACCCTTCCCGAACTAAATTTTAACTTTTTCGGTCACCTTTATTTTGTCCTCTGCAAATACTTTCAGTTTAGACCAGTCTGAAATTTCCTTGTGTGGTAAAGAGTTAAAGAAAAACACTGTTGTATTTCTTCTTTCTCTCTTATTATTTCAAGAAGTGGTCGAGAGAAGGCATATGCAGCAGGTTATTAATAAAGAGATTCAGACTTGAGACAAAACCAGAAAAACATTGAAGATCATAGACTTTTGTGATGACTATAGGTCGTAGTGAAATGATAAAAGTCACAGGGTTGTGTACATATCACATACATAAAATTTCAGTTATGATTATCAACAATACATTGTGTGATGCATATAATAATTTAATTGTCTGATGATTGTTTTATCATAAAATCTAGTACTGACAGTTATCATAAAACTGAATGAAAACCATCTTTTAAATGTGCAGTGAATAAAATTGTGGAATGATGCAATATCAAAAATACATGTATTAAGTTAGTAGGTGATTATATACATACAATAGTGGCGTAAATGTTTTTTTTTATAGCATTAAACATCATATTCAACATAATTTCAGTTATCTCATGGCTGTCTGTGCCTCTATCAATGCTTTCCTAAAGTTTCTTTTACCAGCAGTTCATATGTTAGTCTTCGAAAGCTACTGGCTGCTTTCCTAAATAACAATCACCAAAACAAAGATCTGCAATGTGAAGGGAATGAATCTTGTTACATTAAATATCAACCATTCTTTTAAAAGAAATTGGTCAAGCAGTAATTGTGTGATTATTATATACTAGTAAGTGTGTAGTGTTCATTTTTATAGAATTCAACTAAAATATTTTTCATAGAATTGTGTGATAGGAATGTTTATATTTGAATTAATTGGTAAACAATATTATAGAATTATGCATTGAATGAAATCATTACGAATTGTGTAAATGTTTTGGATAAATTAGCAGCATCACTGGTTGTACACACTAGTGACAACAGTTCCTAGTCTAGTACACCATATCTTGAAAAATCCTTGTTAAGTCTTCACCAAATGAAAAAAAAATTAGACCTGTACAACTTCAAGTAATTGCAGATGACAATTGTGATTCAAAAACTAAAATTTATCTTTGGAACTGCACAAAACATTTTAGGAAAAGGAGAAGATGCATGTTACCAAAATGTTTTCAAAAGCCTTCTGCCTAGCAGTCATTAAAACTTCAGATTGTGAGGTGAAATGGTTAAACTCTTTACCTGGTGATTAAATTCTAGACTCATCCATTCTGGAAAGCATTTTCAGACAAAAAACTCAATGTGACTAGGTTAATATTGCACTGTATTTAAATTTGGATGGGAAAAAAATGTAGTGGGAAGAGGAGAAAATACTCACGACCACCATTTTTTTTCTGCTCTTTTTTTCAAAGACCTTATCTGTCTTTGTTGTATAACACTTTAACACACAATCCCAAGTTTTACCGACCTTGAAAAAGAAGCCTTTAGAAAACATTGTGGAAAAAGGAGAAAATGCTGGTAACCAACATTTTTTCCTTAACCCACAATGTTTTTTCTTACATGTTAAAGACAAATTCAGTCATTTGACACACATTCAAATTGTTGTCTCCAAGCACTTCAAAGTTGGACAAGTCTACGTTTTTTTTCTGTTTCCACAATGTTTTCCGTCCCATGTAAGATAAATTTCATCTTTTTGACAAACATTTGATTGGTCATCTGCAAATACTTTCAATTTGAAAAAGTCAACAATGTTGTCATTTGGTAAATACCATTTATAATTGCTTTGCATCCTTGATAATGGTATCAAATCATAATGACACACAACCACAAATAGACAACAAAATGTAAAAATTAACAGAAGCCCTTACCGAGTTAAAGGATATTGCTCATCCTGACGTCCACCCAGATACCCATTGTCATAACCAGAATAGGGAGCACTAAAAAGAAAAGAAATGAAAGGAAACATTATGAATGCAAAACAAGGACAAAAAACAAGCATACCGACAGTACATATATTTCCAAGACGCATGAAGCAAACAAGAGGACCATGATGGTCCTATATCGCTCACCTGAGTACTAAGCAGCAAAAGTCTACAACAAAGACTATAATTACCAAATACTGAGGTTCAAGGGCTAATGATGATGAAAAAAGAGCGGCAAATTGTCGAAAGATATGCAATCCCACCACCAGTTGTATAGGAGGTATAGTAGTTGCAAAGGGCTGGCAATGCAACAGACAATTTGACTTGAGACTTCAAAATTCCACTCTGGACAAGCAAACAATACTATTAAAATAAAGATCAAAGTGGAATTTCTCAAAATCCACGCTAGGTAGAGTTATTGTTCTTGAACCGAGTACTCAGTAATATCACAACAAACATGCATACCAATTTTGAATTTGTTCCGACTTGAGATGACAAAGTTATATTCCAAACAAGCATTCAATGCAGACTCATGTGAGATTTTATTGAGAAAAACATTCTAACCAATTTTCAATTCAGCTTAGCAAGAAATGTGGTCTCAAGAGTGCTCACAAGAACACTTTTAAACATTTCCCTCTTTATCTCTATGTGAAATCTGAGACCAACAACATAGGGCTAACTTTCACACCAGGACCATAATTTGAAGTATTTTAGTAGAGGGCCACTAGATGATGCTACATGCCAAATATGAAAGCTCTAGCCCTTATGGTTTGGGAGAAGAAGATTTTCTGAGATTTCCTCCTTTATCGCGATGTGAAATCTGGGAACCTACAACATAGGGCCATAATTCGAGGTATGTTGATAGAAAGCCACTAGATGATGCTATATGCCAAATATGAAAGCTCTAGCCCTTATGGTTTGGGAGAAGAAGATTTTCTAAGATTTCCTTCTTTATCGCTATGTGAAATCCGGGAACCTACAACACAGGGCCATAATTTGAGGTATGTTGATAGAAAGCCACTAGATGATGCTATATGCCAAATATGAAAGCTCTGGCCATTACTGTTTGGTACAAGAAAATTTTCTAAGATTTCCTTCTTTATCGCTATGTGAAATCCGAGACCCACAACATAGGGCAAATTCTTTACATCAGGGACATAATTTGACAAAAATTGGTAGAGGGCTACTAGATGATGCTACATGCCAAATATGAAAGCTCTGGCCTTTACCATTTGCACAAGAAGGTTTTTAAAGATTTCCTTCCTTGTCTTTATGTGAAATCCAAGACCAACAACATAGGTTTAATTTCACACCAGGGCCTTAATTTGAAGTATTTTGGTAGAGGGTCACTAGATGATGCTGCATGCCAAATATGAAAGCTCTAGCCCTTACGGTTTGGGACAAGAACATTTTCTGAGATTTCCTTCTTTATTTCTTTGTGAAATCCGAGACCCCACAACATAGGACCAATTTCCACACTAAGGTGATAATTTGAAGTATTTCAGTAGAGGGCCACTAGATGATGCTACATGCAAATTATGAGAGCTCTAACCCTTACGGTTTGGGAGAAGGAGATTTTCTAATATTTCCTTCTTTATCTCTATGTGAAATCTGAGAACCCAGAGCATAGGGCAAATTTCAAGACTAGAGCCACAATTTGAAGTCTTTTGGTAGAGGGCCATTAGATGATGCTACATGCCAAATATGAAAGCTCTAGCCCTTACAGTTTTTGACGAGAAGATTTTTAAAGTTTTTTCATTCTGTTGCCATAGCAACCAGAGTTCTACATGAAATTCAAATCTTTGAAGTATTTTGAAAGTGCATCATCTAGGGATCATTTCTGTGAAGTTTGACTGAAATCTGATTGTTAGTTTAGGAGGAGAAGATTTTTTTGTAATTGTGAACGGACGACAGACAGACGGACGAACGACGCACATTGATCGATCACAATAGCTCACCTTGAGCACTTCGTGCTCAGGTGAGCTAAAAATTAAGGGAGTAGGAGTTATGATTCCTGTGCACTGCACTCCCCCTTGATGAGATCTATCCACCCATGAAATTTCATAACCCTAGCTAGTATAGTTAAAGATTTCCTTCTTTATCTCTATGTGAAATCCTAGAACCCACAACATAGGGCTATTTTCAACACTAGGGCCATAATTTGAAGTATTTTGGTAGAGGGCCACTAGATGATGCTACATGCCAAATATGAAAGCTCTAGCCCTTAAGGTTTGGGACAAGAAGATTTTTGAAGATTTCCTTCTTTATCTCTATGTGAAATCCGAGAACCCACAACATAGGGCCAATTTCCATACTAGAGCCATTATTTGAAGTATTTTAATAGGGGGCCACTAGATGATACTACATGCCATATATGAGAGCTCTAGCCTTTATGGTTTGGGACAAGAAGATTTTTAAAGATTTCCTTCTTTATCTCCATGTGAAATCCAAGAACCCACAACATAGGGCCATTTTCAACACTAGGGCCATAATTTGAAGTATTTTGGTAGAGGGCCACAAGATGATGCTGCATGCCAAATATGAAAGCTCTAGCCCTTAAGGTTTGGGACATAAAGTTTTTTACAGATTTCCTTCTTTATCTCTATGTGGAATCGGAGAACCCACAACATAGGGCCAATGTCCACACTAGGGCCATTATTTGAAGTATTTTGGTAGAGGGCCACTAGATGATACTACATGCCATATATGAGAGCTCTAGCCCTTATGGTTTGGGACAAGAAGATTTTTAAAGATTTCCTTCTTTATCTCTATGTGAAATCCGAGAACCCACAACATAGGGCCATTTTCAAACTAGGGCCATAATTTGAAGTATTTTGGTAGAGGGTCACTAGATGATGCTACATGCCAAATATGAAAGCTCTAGCCCTTACGGTTTGGGACAAGAAGATTTTTAAAGATTTCCTTCTTTATCTCTATGTGAAATCCGAGAACCCACAACATAGGGCCAATTTCTACACCAGGGCCATTATTTTAAGTATTTTAATAGAGGGCCACTAGATGATACTACATGCCATATATGAGAGCTCTAGCCTTTATGGTTTGGGACAAGAAAATTTTTAAAGATTTCCTTCTTTATCTCCATGTGAAATCCAAGAACCCACAACATAGGGCCATATTCAACACTAGAGCCATAATTTGAAGTATTTTGGTAGAGGGTCACTAGATGATGCTACATGCAAAATATGAGAGCTCTAGCCCTTACGGTTTGGGACAAGAAGATTTTTAAAGTTTTTTCTCTCGGTTGCCATGGCAACCAGAGTTCTCCATGGAATTCAAATCTTTGAAGTATTTTGAAAGTGCATCACCTAAGGATCATTTCTGTGAAGTTTCACTGAAATCTGTTGGGCGGTTTCAGAGGAGAAGAATTTTTAAGTAATTGTTCACGGACGGACGGACGGACGGAAGGACGGACGCACGGACGGACGGACGCCGGACAACGATCGATCACAATAGCTCACCCTGAGCACTATGTGCTCAGGTGAGCTAAAAACTATTTGATTGTATATGTTTCTTTCCTTAATTCTTTACTTAACGACAAAATTGTAGACTGGCAAAAAGTGGAATTATTTGCAGACAACAACATAAATGTGGCTGAAAAAATCAAACTTGGTTTAGAATGGCAGAAAACTTTGTGGGAAAAGGAGAAAATGCTGGTTACCAGCATTTTCTTCTTTTTCCCACAATGTTTTTAACAGGCTTCCTTTTCAGGGTAGTCAAAAGTCCGGATTGTGTGGTAATGGGTTAAGTATTATTTTAAGTACAGAGACTTGAATAGGTAATTGTAAAAACAATTTGGGTATAAAAAAGTACCAAGAGTACCCAGTACCTCTTAAAGCTTAAAACAAGAATGGTCAAGAGAGAATATGTCTTACAACTGTCTAATACTTAGCCTAATAATTCTGAGTTTTAATGACCCTGAGGGGGGAGGCTTTTCAAAACATTGTAGGAAAAGGAGAAAATAGTGGTAGCCAGCATTTCATCATTTTCACACATTGTTTTCTACCCTATGAAAAATTTATATTCCATTTTCATTTGATTTGTTGTCTGCACGTGCTCTCAACTAGGCAAGTCTAAAGACTTGAATTATAACAAGCTAACAGTCAAGTAACAGGTAAAAAATCATTTAATCATTTGGTTTCAGAACCCCTTTTTGATATATGCAATGGGATATTGTCCGCCCTGCCAAAATTAGCTGTGGGCTATTAACTAGTAGGCTATTGTCCTTATGGGCTATTGTCAGCTCAACAGTTGAGTTGTATTGCATGAGACTTTTAAGGGACAATTTACTGGAAGTCTCCAGATTGTGGATTTGATTCCCATGGCTGGCTATAAGGAAAAAAATTACAAATAGTCCCTCCAGTAAGATATTACATCTAGGTCCTGTTTGACAGAGCTATACATCAAGCACATTCAAGAATCAAGTGTAACTTAGGTTGGGTCCTGTAGCTTGCACTACCCTGTAACAAAATGAACTCCTTTCCAGACAACAAAATTTTGCACTTGAACAAACTGAGAGCATTTGCAGATGAAATATTGACTGCAGCTCAAGTGATGACATTTGTCTTTGATAGTACAGAAAACACAATGGGAAAAGAAGAAAATGCTGGTAGCCAGCATTTCCTCCTTTTCCTGCAATATGTTCAAAAGATTTGTGGTAAAATGTTAAGAGCCTACTGGCGGCATTGCCCAAATAGGCAAACAGTGACAAGAACATTTTGATGCAAAATCAATTAATATTTTTAGCGAGCAAAGTAACCTGTAATAAATTATACTGTTCAACAAAAAGTGATTACAATAATGAGGTAGACATAGGGTTGTAAAATGATGAATCCAATACCCAAAAAATTATTACAAATTATAAATAGAAAAAATACTGTTTGCCTAATGTAAAGATAATTTGGGTTAAAAAGAGGTAAAAATTTGCAACAAATGGTCCTTCTTTAACACTGTTTTTAAAAGTTACCTGCTAGATGGATGGGTTCATGAATTCAAAGGTTGACATAAAAATAAACAGGGACTTCAAGTAAACAAACTGATAAAAAATACAGAAACAGACATATGCAAAAAAACCCCAAGAGGCCCTAATGAGGATACCATGTGCCATTTGAACTGTAATATACTTAGTCTAACACTACAACATATTAACTCATTACCTAAAGACAAAATTTTGGACTAGTCCAAATTGAAATGTGAATCAATAGTTGAAATTTGATTTGAAAAGAGTAGAAAACATTGTGCAACAAGGAGAAAATGCTGGATACCAGCATTTTCTCCTTTTCCCACAATGTTCTCAAAAGCTTTCTTCTCCAGGGTCATTAAAACTCAGGATTGTGTTGTAAAGAATTTACTTTTTCTATAATATTTCAGATGTCTTCTTTCTTGGGTAAATTAAAAGTCGGGAGGGATTGGTATAGGGTGAACTCCTTTACCTTGGTATGTATGCTTCAGAATGACAATATATGTTGCTATAGCACCATGCCTTTATCTTTACAAAGATTTTTTGAATAATTTGGAATTGGCAATCAGCAACTCTGAAAACATTCACATAAAATGTAATCACAATCATTTACATACTTTAACATGGTAAGTTCGAAGTCTGTATGCATTTTAACACCCACATTGGGCCTTTAAAAGAGATACATATTAATATATATCTTAATACATGTATCTTGTTTCTTAATAGAGGTGGCCTCTGAGCAAGATTTTTAAGTATTCCAAAGCATACATGAAAATTATCAAACAAGATTTTTAAGTATTCCAAAGCATACATGAAAATTATCAAACACTTTAATAGGGGTACTTGAGTCTACCTCTTTTCATCACCAAATGTTCCATAACCATTGGTGCTGGGTGCAACAAATAGAGAGTAAACAATATTATATTTGGGATGGGGTATCTTGTGGCCAGGAGTACTTCATACCACATCGACTTTGGTTGTATTCAGTGTCATCTTTTAATATCATTTCAGTTATATTGTAGCACCCATTAGGTATCTTTAACTTTCTTGAATTTCCTTTTCAAGTACTATGCACAATATTCTTCCAAATACTTACTGCTTTCCCAAAGAACTATTGTTGAAACAGATAAGTGGAAAGAAAGAAATTAAACCAGTTGCAATGTCTATCATCAATTTTGGATAATTTTACCCAGGCTAGGCATCCAAATTATAATATGGAAGCAAAGCAAATCTGCTGGCATCTATCACACAAATGTGTAAGTTAAGATTGTGGGCCCGTAAAAGAAAACAGCTATTTCCACTGTAACATTATCATACAAAATTTGCTATCATTAGAAAAATTAGTATTATTGTACTATGTTAACCGAGCCTACTTTTTCCTTTTTGTCCTTCTCAGAATTATCATTTAATAAATCTAAAACCACTATAATTATTTTCATTACAAAGGGAGCAAATAATTACTTCCATTTTCTGAAAACTGACTAAAGTATCAATGAATAATTTCAAGATAGAAATCAAAAGAATTTCTGGTTGATTAAACATGTGTTAATGTATTTTATCTGTATAAGTCCTTATTTATCAACTATCAAGAAATTTGCCATGTTGCACTAGAAGTAGTGCTGGTCTACAACCTTAAGTTACAAACTATAACATTTTACAAACTATTTTATTGCCAAAGAATTTGAAATCATTCTTGAAAATTATGCAAACTACCTAAGGATTAACACATGATTATGAGCCATGCTCTGGTAAAAGGGGGCTTGATGAATCTTCTTGATCCATAGTACCTGAGGAAGCCATAATATAATTATAGATCCATATCAGCCACATTTTTTTAACACACAATGGCAACTTTTGATGACCCTTGGAAAGAAGCCTTTTGAAAACATTGTGGCAAAAGGAGAAAATGCTGGTAACCAGCATTTTCTCCTATTCCCACAATGTTTTCTACCCTATCAATATACAATTGCACCATTTGAGCAACAATGAAATAATCATCTGCAAATGCTTTCAATTTGGGCAGGGCTAAAATCTTGTTGTCTAGTAAAGGGTTAACAATAGACTTTGTCACTAGGAAGACTAGCCCTTGGAAATATAGCACATTAACAACTAGCAAAAAGTTGGCATAGATCAGCCTGTGCAGACTGGGTTATGCCTTGTGAATGATGGTTCAACGCAACTGCAAAAACAAAAGATGCAATAGGCACAAGCTGACCTGGGCTGATGCTTTTCATTATTTGTTAATTCTATGCATGAAAAAGAACCATCCTACATCATGATTTGGCCTGTTTTATGACAAAACAGGTCCATAGTATATAACAAAGTGCTTGGTATACCTCATTATGAACCTGCCTTACACTTTTCTATCAAAGAGCACCATTTAACCCATTACCAAACAATCCCTACTTTTGACGCCCCTGAGAAAGAAGCCTTTAGAAAACATTGTGGGAAAAGGAGAAAATGCTGGTTACCAGCATTTTCTCCTTTTCCCACAATGTTTTTTACCCTTCACAAAACAAATTTCAAATTTTCAGTCACTTTTATTTTGTCGTCTGCAAATGCTTTCAATTTGGTCAAGCCTAAAATACTGTCGTTTGGTAATGAGTTAAATACAAAAACCTACTTACACATCGTCAAAGTCTGACTTTAAGTACGACGCATACTTCTCTGATCGTCTATACAGACTCGATAACAGAGCAGCAAAAATAAAGGATGGAATGTAGAAAAATAAGCTCCATCCTAAACCAAACCAAATGGCATTCTGAAATAGAAAATTATTGAACTTAATATTAAGCTAAAAAAAATTGGACTCAAGTTGAAAGCATTTGCAGATGACAAATTAAATATGGCTAAAGGGATGATGATTTCCGTCTTTGATTGGGTAGAAACGCTGGCAAAGGAGAAAATGTCTGTTACCATTATTTTGGGCTTTTCTAACAAAGTTTAGAGAAATTCTTTTTCCCAAGGGTCTCATCCCTTTACCAAACAACCTCTGGTTTTTACGATCCAGAAGAAAAAGCCCCCAACATTGTGGGAAGAAAAATGCTGGTAACCGGCATTTTTTCCTTTTCCCACAATCTTTTATACTCTTCTAAAGTCAAGTTACAGTTTTTGAGTCATATCTTTTTTTTGTCTGCAAATGTTTCAATTTGGACAAGTCTAAAATTTTGTTGTTTGGTAAAGAGAAAAACTAAGATCTGTGTGATATAGGGTTAAACTATTACACACTCGTGCTTTTATGACAGAAAGACAGAAATTTCTCAGCGAACTTCTACACAGAAAAAAACCTAATGGCACCCTGAAATGGATATGATTATGTTGTTTGTCATACCCATTGTTACACAAATACATGTATTTTACAATGAATTACAGAAATTAGCATATCCTGTCACTTACAATAATTTGAATCCCATACAAGGGTGACGTATTTTTTTTATGTTATCCGTCAGTAGGTCATGTGACTAAAGAAGTTTGCACCGGCTGACTGGAACTACTTTCAAATATTTTCTTTGTTACCAAAATGTTTTCTATGGATAAATCTATCATTTATAATGTCATCAATACCATTCATAACATTATTGTTGCAGCTGTATATCCAGTAGAAGAAAGATTAACTCATTACCAAATGACAAAATTTTTGGCTTGTCCAAATTGAAAGCATTTGCAGGTGACAAAATAAAAGTGACTGAAAATTTTAAATCTGTTTTGATAAGGGTAGAAAACATTGTGGGAAAAGGAGAAAATGCTGTTTACCAGCATTTTCTCCTTTTCCCACAATGTTTTCTATGAGCTTCTTTCTCAGGGTTGCCAAAATTAGGGATTGTGTGGTAATGGGTTAAGAAGTTCTTCAATATTACTTAAAGGTCAAATCTCTGGATTGTATGGTAAAGGTTAAATCAGAATATGTATATGGTAAAGAGTTCAGAAATAGTGGAAAAAAATACTTACCAGTGGGTCTAAGGTAACTATACAGAAGGAGTCAACAAGAGATTGTGCTGCATCATACAATGGTCGACATTTACCTATCTCGTACTTTATCTGCAATAAACATCCAGAAAATCAGTTTTACATTCTAACCTTTTGCCAAACCATCCCATTTATTAACCCTTTACCTAACTATCCTTGGTATTTATGACCCTGAGATAGATGACTTTTGAAAACATTGTGGGAAAAGGAGAAAATGCTGGTTACCAGCATTTTCTCCATTTTCCACAATGTTTTTTACCCTGCTGGAAACAAATTTCAATTTTTGAGTTGTCTTTCTTTTGTCATCTGCAGCAGCTGCTTTCGATTTGGACCAGTCTAAAATTTGTCGTTTGGTAAAGACTTTATAGCTCAGACTAAGACAACTTTTGAAAACATTGTGGGGGAAGGGGAAGGTGAAGGAAATGCTGATAACTAGCATCTCTCCTTTTCTCACTATGTTTTATTCTTATTCAAAGATAAATTTATTCTTTCGTGCCACATTAGCATGTTTGCAAATGCTTTATGTTAACAACAAGTCTAAAATTTTACAATCCAGTGGCAAATTAACCTTTCCTAAACAACAATCAAAGAACTGAAAGTCCTGAAAAGCGGATTTGTTGAACACTTTCAAGCTATGATTTGATATGAGAAAATTAAAATCTTTTATCACATGTAATACATGTAGATCTATAAAATATCAACAATACATGTAAATAGATTGAGCAAGGACAATGATAGTCGAAGCTGTTCTACCAAGTGTGCTGTACAGCAACTTTTATTTTTCTGCCGTTTTAGAGCAGTGATTTGATCCGAAGTATACAGTGTTTAAAAAAAAGGTGAAGTTGTGGTGTTCTAGCTAAAACTTGAAGTAGAATGGTTAATGTGCAAAGATGCACACATAAGAGTATGTGGTTTAGATTAAACATATGACACTGTACGATCTTGATAAAAGAATAGTTTGCAAGGCTAACATCAGCATAAACTGAAGAAGTTTTAGAGATAATTATGGTTCTATTTAAACGGTCTGACTAATTTACACCTGTTTATTTCTTCAGAAATCTAAGATCCTCCTAAAACTTTCAAAATCATTCAAACATTAATAATTTTTAGCAAACACAAACAAATTTGATCAAAGAGTTCAAAAAATTGCTTAACATTAACTTACACATGAGTGCAATACGAAACTTTCACACCTTATTGTTGAACTCTTGACAAGAGGAAAACATTTTTGCCTGTCCCAAATTAAAACCAACTATTCAAGAAATAACTCCATATTAAGAGCATTAACAAACAATTCAATAACAAGAGGGCTATGAAGGCCTTGTATCGCTCCACTGGATAATAAGTAATAACACTACTAGCCAAACATTACATTACTTGGCCAATTTGTTTCAAACTTGAAGACATACTAATTTTTTTCTGTAAAATTTGAAAAAGTTATGACCCCCAGGCAAAGCCATTTTTCTCCACAAAGCTATCATTACTTGAATCGTGGTGGAGGTCCTTACGATAAAGCCCTATACCAAATAATACAGGTCTTGAATCTGTGGTTATAAGCAAGAAGATTTTCAAAGTTTCCTTAATAAAAAGGCCCTGTAAAACATCAGACCAATGAGGCAGAGCTAAATTTAGTAGCCCTGAGTCTTATTAGGGTTACTAGGCCTTATAGCTAGGTACAAGTAAATTCTTTAAGTTTTCCAAATATAAGCCCATGAAAAACTCGTGACCCTATGAGAAGGGCTACAATTTGGGCTACCTTTGTAGAAACCCACTAGATAAAGCTACATACCAAATTGTAGCTCTAGGTCTTATCACTAGGTAAAAGAAGATTTTTAAAGTTTCCCCTGGCCTATATAAGCCTATATAAAACTTATGACCCCCGGGGCCAGGGCAAATTTGACCCCAGGGCTATACTTTTGGGATTCTTGTAAGACACCCACTTAATAAGGATACATGCAAAATTTGGTAGCCCTAGGCCCTATGGCTACGTACCAGAGGGATTTTAAAGTTTTCCCTATATGAGCCGGTATAAAACTTGTGACCCCCGAGTTGGGGCCAATTTTGACCCCAGGGCTATTATTTGAAGGAACTTAGTAGAGGTCATTCTAAAGAGGACCATGGCAGGATCATTTCTGTGAAGTTTCATCAAAATTGGATGGGTAGTTTCAGAGATGAAGATGTTTTAAATAAAAGTTAACTCACGAACAGACGGAAACACAGACGGACGCACGACTGACACCGGTCCATGAAATAAGCCTGCTGGCCTTTGGCCAGTGGAGCTAAATATGGCTTAGATTACGTGGTTTGTATTTGTAAAGGTTTAGAAAATTATAACAGAAAAAGAAAAGAAATACTGATATCTATTTTCCAACAATGTTTTCAGGAGCCCTTTTACACAGGACACATAAAACACAGGAATTATTGCCTGTTAAAGGGCTAAAAAATAGAAAAGTCCTCAAATTCTCCCAATTTAACTTTGTATGACACAAAATTCATGGATCAAATACATTTCATGTTTAGATAAACAATAAGACATTCCAAATACTGATAATATATATATATATATCTGTAACAGTTATGCTAAATAGCCCCCCCACCCCAAGGCTGGGATTGAACCCAGAATCTTCAGGTCCCTCGTCGAATGGTCGACTGCATTGTTACAAAAGCTAGCTGTATAGCAAGACAGTATAAGTATCCTCTTATACAAACATAATTAACATCAATCTGTGGGATAGACCAGTATACAACATATCCATGTCTGGTCATGGCATCCGACGACTGGATCTTGAGAAAATTTTGATTAGGGTTTATTTTAACACTTAAAAGTGTAAATACCAAACACTCTGTGTTAATAATCCTGAAGGAAATAAGCAATTGAAAGCATTATGAGACAAACATAAATTTCTGGAAAGCAGTATTTCAAGGAAATAGGCAATTCAAAGCATTATAGGACAAAGACAGAATTCTGGTAAGCAATACTTTTTTAAAGTCTTTTCTCATGTTCCAATAGTGTTTTCAATTATATGAGTGAACTTCAGTTCATTTACAGGTATTTTCTGTTGTCTGCTGATGCATTTAACTCTTTCCATATAATAGACAACACCAGAAGCTTTGATGGACAGTGTGGATCAAGATCAGACTACACGGAACATGCAATCTGATGTCTGATCTCCACTGTTCCCTGCTTCATTGTAAACCAAATTGTTTCTTGATCTTGCAGAAGAAATGTATTTTTAGCCTTTGAGACAATGCAATTAATTTGTTCAGTAGTTAACGCTACTGAAAGTGCCTAAAACTTTTCATATGGCACAGTAATGAACAATGAAATGGCATCAATTTGATTAAAAAACAAGAAGTAAATTATGCATAAATGGTTGACGTAGACTAACCTGAACAATCTTACAAAAATTAACTCCCATCTAAATGTGGATCTAGTGTCCTGCGTGGCTCACTAGTAAAGTGTAGGACTTGTTACCTGATGGCCCAGCCTCATTGGATGCACAATGTTTTTCTGCAAGAGTGTCCTTAGGCAAGACAATGCAGAGCCCTAGCCTAGTACATGTACTACTTAAACCCAGACATACAGAAATAAGCTAGCTGTAGCAGTCATAATGTTGGAAATGACAGTTTACATCATTCAAATAATCAAATGTGGATCTAACATTGGCCTGCAAGGTTAACCTTCATCTAACATTTCTCTCAGCCTCACAAAATGTAGCGGTTAAGTTTTGGAAATTATGGTAGACCAACAGATTTCAATATTCATTCTTACTTAACTCTTTACCACACAATCCGGAGTTAACAACTGTGTGAAAGAATCCCTTTGAAAACATTGTAGGAAATGGAGAATATGCTGGTAACCAGTATTTTCTCCTTTTCCCACATTGTTTTCTACCCTATTGAAACCATATTTCATCATTTGAGCAACATTAGAATTGTCGTCTGCTAATGCTTTCAGTTTGAACATGTCCAAAATTTCATTGTGTGGTAAAGGGTTAAGTCATTTTCCCCCCATCCCATATCACCATTAAGGATACAAGGTAAGCGTGGCCATATTATCCCATTTTGAAGGATGTTCAGGAAAAAAACCTTTAGAAACAACTTATCCAATTGGCTGAGTTGCTTTTTGTCTGAGATGTTGCTTTAAATCAGATTGAAAGTATTAACAGCTCAGCCTAGGGTTTGTAAACATGTGAGCTTATATAGATACACTAGACATGATGACTCTTTCTTTTCTATAGCATTTTAAGCATTTCTAAATTCATCATTATTCATCATTATGCAAGACTCTTTTAAAAGATTGTAACTTCTGTACTCAAACATTAAGGTTTTGATTTTTACAGTAGCATTTTACAATATTCTAGCCTAAGCACAACAATTTCTAAACTTTTATATGGTTGGTATAATCATATAGACTGCAAACACTTCAAATCTAAATTAATGTGCCTATAAGAATGGAATTTATTATGTTAGGTAGTCTGATCTTACTCTACCAGTACACCTGTTACATACTATACAGACTGTCCTCATTTTGAGATATAAAGCATGCATTGTTTTGAAACTAGTATGGTTTAGTTAAAAAAAAATACAGGAGTCCTCTCAGGGTAAAAGAAACAGTTGTAATTTATATGTAAGTTCTTACTGAAAGCACATTGTCCTTTCCATAACTCTTAACACATAGAATCATTTCAAGGTTCCTCTTAATTACTACACAACTTCAAACTATCAATTTAAAAATGAAATAAAAAATCAAACTAGAAACAATAATTTGATTGTTCAGGTACAATGATTTCTTCTTTTCTTTCATAAGAATTTTCTTGGTTTCATTCCTGAACTCAAAAATGTTTTGTTATAGTCTGAAAGGTGAAAACTAGGCGATGTGTTCAGTAATTTCTAAGATTTAGACCATGTGTAATTCATGAATATTGAATGTATCTTTCTTCCCTAAGATAAATGAAAATTTACCTTGTATCTTCATAAAGAAACCAGTCAAGAAAATAATGATTGTACAAAAGAAAGTAAGGTCAACTCATGCAGTCCCACAAAATATGAACTTGAAATCTTCAAGAATGGTGACTATTTTCTGGTTATTAGAGACTATTAGTGTCAACACTGTTTCAGTCTTAGTGACAACAATTCATCCATTTGTGTACCTTTTGGGTTTTACTAGGGCTAAGCTGGTTCTCTACAGTGTCTTGTCTATGGGCATTCTACAAAATCCTAGCATCTAGAAGAGGATAGGACCTGTGATAATCCACAAGTGGTCAATACTGGTCAATAGTGGTCGACTTGTAAAGGTCAATTGGAAATTTTAATGTTCAGATGAGTTTTAAAACAGCATTTAAGCTAATTTGTGGATGATTCGTTGTGTGGATTTTTTTCCGTCAGATAAGCTGATTTCATTAATGTGAAAGAGAGGAGTGGATAAACTGTTTTGTCCCTGCCAAGGGTACTCACCAGCTGGCCTTTGCCACTTTTCCAAACTGTGTAGAAGCTCCTAATAAGGTTTTTAGGTTTGATGTTTGACACCTTAAGTAATTGCTTGATAATAAGATATTATCTTGACTACATACAAGTCATTATTTCATGTTTCGGGAATAAAGCCTGATGTCAAGAATAATGCTCCAAATAGGGACACATAATATGTCCCTTTGGTAATTTGATTTAACTCTTTACTAAATGAAAAAATTGTAGGCTATTCCAAATTGAAAGCATTTGCAGACGACTAAATAAATGTGACTGAAAAATTGAAATTTGGTTCGGGATGGGTAGAAAACATTGTAGGAAAAGTAGAAAATGCATTTTCTCCTATTCTCTCAATGTTTTCAAAAGGCTTCTTACTCAGGGTCATTAAAAGTCGGGATTGTGTGGTAAAGAGTTAAGCCACACCCAATTAAGGTAGAAAGGGCCAACTTTCAAACCTTTAACTGTCTGGACAGCAATTTATAGATGTAGGTAGACACTTAAATGTACTTCAAAGACATTGATCCTACTGTTTATTTAATCAGTTAATGCCTTCTTCATGTCACATTGTGTACTTCAATATTCCTATATATTAATGACAAACCTGCATATTTCACATGTTTGCCTATGAATGACTGTTTTTTTCTCCAATTTAACATGAGAGTTGGAGAGAGAGAGAGAGAGAGAGAGAGAGAGAGAGAGAGTCTGTGGAGAAACATTATCTAACCCATAAGGAATGATGATCGACAAAAATTGTTTGCTTGAAAAGAACTGACTTCTATGCAGGTTCAATAAGGAGAGTCATTCTGACAACCTCTTCAGTTGACCAGCAATACTGTCTTTAGAATTATGATCAAATAAAAAGTACCTTATTAATAAAAACAATGATATTGGTGATAATATATAATAAACCTTCATGTACAGGATGTAAGAGGACAGCTTTTAATATTAATTTAGAAACCAGACAGGTAAGTAAACCAGTGATTTAACCCATTACCACTCAATCCCTCCTTTTGATGACCCTGGTAATCAGCATTTTCTCCTTTTCCCATGTTTTCTACTCTTCACAAAACATTTTTTTTTATTTTCAGTCCTTTTATTTTGTTGTCTGCAAATGCTTTTGATTTGGACAAGCCTAAAATATTGTCGTTTGGTAATGAGTTAATCAAAGAAATTAACCACCCCAATCAACCACCAATCGACCACTTGTGACCAGTATTGACCGTTTATAAAAAGGGTTAAAGCTGCCAGCTTGCCAGGTCAATATTCATATTGACCTATTCTTTGCCAACCTTGCACACTAAAACATTGCAGGGATATGTGCAAAAAATACCTCATGTAGCATTATGAGCTACTGTACTTGAAATTAATATTTACACTGGTATAAGGGTTATTCATTACATCCCATGCATTTTTCAGTGAATTTATTTTCATGGTCTAAAAGAAGACATAAATTAATCACACATCATCCGGCAGAACTCAGTCCTTTTTTTTAAATGTGTGAATCCAAGCCCTTGGTACAGCTGAAAGAACTTCTGCAGCCAGAATGGATCAGGATCACACTCAGTGTGACAAGTTGCCATGCAGAGTAAAAAATGACTAACATAACTGGAATGAAACTTTCAAGTCAAATGCACAAATCCATTTATTGCTACTTTGAGGTTTATTCTTTTGGGAAAAATACTTTCTTACAAGGCAGTATGGATCAAAGATCAGACTGCACTTCTGCACTTTCTGTGCAATCTGATCTTAATCAACACTGTCTGCTAAAGGTCCTTGAGTAGCACTTAGCAGCCTAAGGGTTAACAGCATTGGGTCAGTCTATAAAAGTTTAAAAACTACTAGTATATAGGCATACTTTCATGCTAAGGTTTGAATTAGATAAAACACAGTCACCGTCTTAAATATAGGTTAAGCAGCAGTTCATAAAAAGAATTTAAATAAGTAAAAATAGTTAGATAACTTGCTCTGTAAATGCACTTCTAATTCACAGGATCAAATATATATCAAAGATATCAAATCTATATATGTCTAAAAAGAAAGACGTAAAGATGCATTCCTGTGGATCCTTCATTATAAATTTATCTAAAAATGCAGCATTTTTTTTCCCTGAAATATCACAAAATAAAATTCAAGGTATCAGAGGGACTATAAATGAAGTTTTACATCTTGAAGACAGATTGTAAGCCGTTCTGAGTCCTTTAGTTCACTGAGAAGGACACGACTTTCCATCAAGTTAAATTCGTGTCCCGGGTTCGTACTTGATCGGGGCCGTTTGTAAATAAAATATTTCTTACCGTCGATGACAAGACAGAAATACTGGTTCCAAGCTTTGCAACGACAGGATGGATTATAAATCAAACATTAGGCCATATCTTTTTGATAGATTGCAAGATCTCCATACTATCAAACGTTCTGCAAAAATGTTTCAAACAATTCGGAAATTCATCGAGACCGTCATGCGAGTGGCGATAACTAGGTCGACTTTATAGGTTCTGTGTATTCGTTATCGACAGGGCTTTAAACTATTTATGGCCAAATTCTAGCTGGCTATCTGAACCGTGAAATAATTTTGATATAAGACATAGTTGAAAATGTGATTTTATCGAGGAAAAATTGCTTAATCTTCTTGTTTATTTGGCAGCGGACGATACAAGTTGTGAATGAAAGTTCTTGAATGAAAACGAGAGCAGTGTAAACAATGTTCATACGCTACATTTTGAAAAAATAAATAAATGAATAAATAAAAGAACAAACTTTGTTTCAGTAATTAAAGTATTTTAGATTGACAATTGTTTAGTTTTGGCGAAATTTCGATAAAGAAATCAACCTTAATCTGTATGGTTTGTTCAGGGTCAGAGTTGATCTGATTTGTAGATCTGCGTTATTCGCCCAAATCAGCCATGCAAAACTGAAAGTAAGCGCGCATGCGTCGTTACGGATGATGTATTTGGTTCCGGTCAAAACGATCACAGTAAGCGGATTTGCTATAGCAAATCCGCTAAAAATGTTGGCTAGTCAAAATCTGAAAGCATTTTAACAGATGAAAATTAAAATGTGGCTTAACTCTTTACCAAATGACAAAATCTTAGAGTGGTCCAAATTGACGGCATTTGCAGACGACAAAATAAATGTGACTGAAGAATTGAAATTTGATTGGAAAGGGTAGAAAACATTGTGGGAAAAGGAGTAAATGCTGGTTACCAGCATTTTCTCCTTTTCCTACAATGTTTTCAAAGGATTTCTTTCTCAGGGTTGTTAAAAGTCTGGATTGTGTGGTAAAGAGTTAAAAGATATAATTTGTCTTTGATAGAATTGAAAACATTGTCGGCAAAGGAGAAAATATTGACAACAAGCATTTTCTCCTTTTCCCACCATGTTTTCCAAAGGCTTCTTTCTCAGGGTCATTAAACTCAGAATTTTTTTCGAAACAGATTAAATACCAATAATTTCCTTTATGATATCCAAGAGATGACAGAGATAATTTTTCATGAAAATTCTGTTTAACCCTTTACCAAATAATCCCTGGTTTTCATGCGCTGAGTATGAAGCCTCTTGAAAACATTGTGGGAAAAGGAGAAAATGTGGTAACAAGCATTTTCTCCTTTTCCCAAAATGTTTTCCACCGTTCCTAGAACAAATTTTAATTTTTGAGTCGCACTTATTTTGTCATCTGCAAAATCAATGCTTTCAATTTGTACCAGTCTAAAAACTTTGTTGTTTGGGAAAGGGTTAAAAAAGGAGGCATTACTGTGTTTAAAGAGGATCATCTGCTCTACTGATTTGGGTTGCCTTATTGATAGAGCCCAAGTTAAGTAAATAGCTTTAGGTAGAGGCTTTCACTCTTTGCCAAACATCAAACTTTCAAACTGGACTAAATTACATCTTGTTTATAAGATGATTTCTGACTTGGATAGGGTAGAAAATATTGTGGGGAAAGGAGAAAATGCTGGTTATCAGTATTTTCTCCTTTTCCCACAATGTTTACTATATGTTTCTTTCTAAAGGTTGCTAAAAGTCGGGATTCTGTGGTAAAAAGTTAAGACCATTGGTGTGCTTTCATATCTAAAAAAGAATTTTTTTTGAAGTTGTTGGCGTGAAAAGAGAAAAAAAAGAGCAGACTGCCTATTCTTCTGACTTAGCCAGATTTCTTTATTTTTTCTCATGGCTAAGCACAGAAAAACCTAAAGCAAAAGTGTTTTTGGCTCAAAGGCATACTCTGAGATGAAGCCTGATCTTTGTTTGATCGATTGTATCACAGTTGTCAGTGCACCTACAGATGTGTTTCTTTGCTTTCTCAATAAAGGGTTAAATAACTACAACAACTGGATATCAAACTCACAACCACAAGGTCAGGATTCAGAAATGCTAACCACTGAGCTATCCCGCCAGGCATCTTCTTTTAGGATACATGAGGTAAATGTTTTGGTTGAAAAGAATAGAAAAATCAGCACAAGTTGAGAGGAGTAGAGAACCCATAACTTACAGAATCCTTAGTGTTATTCACTGTAATTTCAATACTAGTCAATATTCCCTCCGCAGCTGCACGTAATTGCTGAATAGAAAAAATACATTTACATTATCAGCTGCATTAGGCCCTCAATGTGCTGAGAATGACTCCATAGCTTTCTACATCACAAAAAAAAAAGAAGAAATTTCTCTTTATATCACACTGTTTCTCTTTAAATTCTATT
Organism: Tridacna crocea; assembly: GCA_943736015.1. Classification (NCBI taxonomy): domain Eukaryota; kingdom Metazoa; phylum Mollusca; class Bivalvia; order Cardiida; family Cardiidae; genus Tridacna; species Tridacna crocea. Next base: position 18,153,309 of record OX031056.1, on the reverse strand, counting down.
GCGGAATTCATGTTAGAGGAAACAGATTGACTATTACTGTGTTCACAAATTGAAATGCACATTCTCAATCTGCAAACCAATCCCAAAACTTGCAGATTAATGGCTGTTTGTCACCCAGACAGCTTTAACCCATTACCACAAAATGCCTACTTTTGACTCCCCTGAGAAACAAGCCTTTAGAAAACATTGTGTGAAAAGGAGAAAATGCCGGTAATCAGCATTTTCTCTTTTTCCCACAATGTTTTCTACCCTTCACAGAACTAATTTCAAATTTTCAGTCCCTTTTATTTTGTCGTCTGCAAATGCTTTCAATTTGGATCAGTCTAGAATATTGTCGTTTGGTAAAGGGTTAATACCTACACACATAATTTATACCAATAAATTTTTACGTTCAAGATATTCATTGCATATTAATAAATCCAAACAAAAGTCTGTATCTTAACCCTTTACTCCATAGATACTCATTTCTACGCATTGCTTGTAGGAGCCTTTGGAAAACATTGTGGCAATAGGTGAAATTGCTCGTCACGAGCAATTTCACCTTTTGTCACAATGTTTTCTATGCTATCAAAAGGGGTAATGTACACATAAGAAACTGTTTCATCCTTGCTGTTATTAAGGGTCAATTAGAGATACCATAGAAATGCCTTATGGGATAAAGGGTTAAAGTATTAAGATATTACCAAAATCAAGTATAATGGATTTCTTAGCATGTGGACAGCGGTTTATGATATGGCTACAGAAAGTTATGCTTACACACATATACAGACAAATTTTTCAGTTCAAACATATTCATTGCACATTGATATATCCAAACAAAAGTCTGTTATTCATTGCACATTGATATATCCAAACAAAAGTCTGTATCTTAAAGTATTAAAATATTACCAAAATGAAGTGCATGTGGACATCGGTTTAAGTCTTTACCAAACAACACAATTTTAGACTGGTCCAAATTGAAAGCACTTGCAGATGACAAAATAAATGTGACTGACTAATAGAAATTTAGGTTTGAACAAGAGGACCATGATGGTCCTATATCGCTCACCTGAGTACTAAGCTGTAAAATCAAACCTGTGACCCCTGAACCAGGGCCACTTTTGACCCCAGGGCCATCCTAAGAAAAAACTTGGAAGAGGTCCACTAGGAGATGCTAATTATGAAATATCAACACTCTACACCTTCTAGTTTCAGAGAAGTAGAATTTTAAAGTTTTCCTTCTTTGTTCCTATGTTATGACCTTGTGACCCCCGGGGCAGGGCAAGTTTTGACCCAATGGGCATCATATGAGGAAACTTTGTAGAAGTCCACTAGGAGATGCTACATACCAAATATCAAAGCTCTACGTCTTCTAGTTTCAGAGAAGAAGAATCTTAAAGTTTTCCTTCTTTGTTCCCATGTTTCGAGCTTGTGGCCCATGGAGCAGGGCAAGTTTTGACCCCAGGGACATCATTTGTACAAACATTGTAGAAATCCACTGGGAGATCCTACTTACCAAATATCAAAGCTCTACACCTTCTAGTTTCAGAGAAAAAGAATTTTATAGTTTTACTTCTTTATTTCTATGTTTTAACCTTCTGACCCCCTGGGCAGGGCCAGTTTTGACCCCAGGGACATCATATGAACAATTTTGGTAGAGGTCCACTAGGAAGTGCTACATACCAAATATCAAAGCTCTGCACCGTCTAGTTTCAGAGAAGAAGAATTTAAAGTTTTCCTTCTTTGTTCCTATGTTTCAAACTTGTGACCCCCGGGGCAAGACCAGTTTTGACCAAAGGGGCATCATATGAACAATCTTGGTAGAGGTTCACTAGGAGATGCTATATACCAAATATCAAAGCTATGCACAACCTAGTTTAAGAGAAGAAGAATTTTAAAGTTTTCCTTCTTTATTTCTATGATGCAAACCTGTGACCCCCAGGGTCGGGCCAGTTTTGACCTCAGGGACATCATATGGACAACCTTGCTAGAGATCCACTAGGAGATGCTACACACCAAATATCAACGCTCTGCACCTTCTAGTTTCAGAGAAGAAGAATTTTAAAGTTTTCCTTCTTTATTTCTATGATTAAAACTTGTGACCCCCGGGGTCGGGCCAGTTTTGATCCCAGGGACATCATATGAAAAATCTTGGTAGAAGTCCACTAGGAGATGCTACATACCAAATATCAAAGCTCTGCACCTTCTAGTTTCAGAGAAGAAGAATTTTAAACTTTTCCTTCTTTTTTCCTATGTTTCAAACTGGTGACCCCCGGGGCAAGACCAGTTTTGACCCCAGGGACATCATATGAACATTCTTGGTAGAAGTCCACTAAGAGATGCTACATACTAAATATCAAAGCTTTGCACCTTCTAGTTTCAGAGAAGAAGAATTTTAAAGTTTTTCTTCTTTGTTCCTATGTTTCAAACTTGTGACCCCCGGGACGGGGCCAGTTTTGACCCCAGGGGTTCATATGAACAACCTTGGTAGAGGTCCACTAGGAGATGCTACATACCAACTTTCAAAGCTCTACGCCTTCTAGTTTCAGAGAAGAAGATTTTCAAAGATTTTGCTATTTTTTTTCCATTTGGTTGCCATTGCAACCATAGTTATGGGTGGAATTCAATCTCTTGAACAACTTTGGTAGAGCTTCATCCAAGGAACATCCCTGCCAAGTTTCATCAAGATTGGCCCAGTGGTTTAGGAGGAGAAGATGTTTAAATAAATTGTGGACGACACACGATGGATAATGGACGCCAGACATTGGGCGATCACAAAAGCTCATGCTAAAAAGATAGAAAACATTGTGGGAAAAGGAGAAAATGCTGGTAACCAGCATTTTCTCCTTTTCCGACAATGTTTTCAAAAGGCTTTTTTCACAGGGTCGTTAAAAGTTGGGACTGTGTGATTGAGTTAAGCATAATATTCTTTGGTATTCATGGTTTAACTCTTAACCAAATGACAAAATTCAAGACTTTTCCAAATTGAAAGCATTTGCAGACGACAATAAAAATATGACTCAAATAGTGAAATTTGTTTCTGGAAAGTAGAAAACATAGTTGGAAAAGGAGAAAATGCTGGTTACCAGCATTTTCTCTTTTTCCCACAATGTTTTCAAAAGCTTTCTTTCTCAGGGTCGTTAAAACTCAGGATTTATGGCAAAAATTCTAAAAAGACCCTTTTAAAGTAACCGAACGACAAAACTTTACTCTTATCCGTATTGAAAGCATTTGTGGACGTCAATTCAAATAATGAAATTTTTCTATGGAAAGATATAATACATTGTGGGAAAAGGATAAAGAGCTGGTCATAAGTGTTTTTCCTTTTTCCATAATATTTTTTGAAGCCTTCATCCTCATGGTCGTCAAAACTTCAAATTATGTTAAACACTTGCAAGCTACCGATTCGAAAAAAATATTGTATTGTAAAAAACACTTACATCTAGTACAATTTGATTCCTGTCGCTATTAAATTCAGTCTCAGCCTTCTCTATATTTGTTATAAGACTACTAACTTGTGCCTACAAAAATTTGAAAAGAAAATACATTAAAACAACATGCACTACAAAAGGCATGTTTAACTCATTACCAAACAACAAAATTTTAGGTTTGTCAAAATCATAAGCATATGCAGATGACAAAATAGAGGTGACTGAAAATTTGAAATTTGTTCTGTCAGGGGTAGAAAATATTGTGGGAAAAGGAGAAAATGCTGGTAACCAGCATTTTCTCCTTTTCCCACAATGTTTTCCAAAGGCCTCTTTCTCAGGGTCATCAAAAGTAGGGATTCTGTGGTAATGGGTTAATGTATCTGCAAAATGTCTGTACAGTCTGACTTGAATCTCAACCGATTACCAGACAATCCTAACTTTAGACGACCTTAAGAAGCCTTTAGAAAACATAGTGGAAAAAGGAGAAAATGCTGGTAACCAGCATTTTCTCCATTTTCCACAATGTTTTCTACCTTTCACAAAACAAATTTTTAAATTTTCAGGCACTTTTATTTTGTCGTCTGTAAATGCTTTCTATTTGGGCAAGCCTAAAAGTCATTTAGTAATGACTTAACTTCTTGCGGATGTCAGAAGATTCGGACCCAAGAAGATTCGGCCCAGGGCCTTCCAGCGATTTTCGAGAATAGTCAGCCCAGCAGGTGAGAAGATTCGGCCCCGAGGGTGAGAAGATTCGGCCCAAGTTATATTATATCGTTTGTATCAGTAAAATAACTTGATTAAACTAATTATTCTTAAATGTTATAGTAATACTAATCCCACATATTGTTTTGCAGAACATTACGATTATTAGGTGTTCTGCTAACACTATTATTAGTTGATTTTAGTGGTGTACTTCTCATTTTTTTTTTTAGAAGATTGGACCCGATCGTTGAGAAATAGAGAGAACTGGGACCAGTTTTCATAATTTTTTTTGTATTATTGACTGTATGTTTTATTTGCTTGAATAATTTAGGAGCATAATTTTCTTTTTGTTCTGGAACGATTTTACTGAGATATTAAAACAAGAGGGCCATGATGGCCCTGAAATCGCTCACCTGAGTTTATTGACCAAACATGCACCATCTAGTTTCCCAGTGACCTAGTTTTTTATCAGACATTACCCATCATCAAACACTTTTGAGATATCAATAAGACAAACATTCTGGCCAAGTTTCATGAGTATTGGACTGAAAATGTGGCCTCTACAGTGTACAAAAGGTTTTTCTAAGATTTCATCAAGTGACCTGGTTTTGGACCCGACAAATACCCATTATCAAACTCTTTTGAGACATCACCAAAACAAACATTCTGACCAAGTCTGAAGAGTATCAGGCAGAAAATGTAGCCTCTGGAGTGTACACAAGGTTTTTCTAATATTTGACCCATTGACCTAGTTTTTGACTCCACATGACCCATTTTCAAACTCATTCAAGGTATCACTAGGACAAATATTATGAACAAGTTTTAGTAGTATCAGACTGAAAATGTGTCCTCCAGAGCATACAAAAGGTGTTTATAACATTTGACCTATTGACCCAGTTTTTGATCCAACATGACCCATTTTCAAAATCATCCAAGATATTATAAAGGCAAACATTCTGACTAATTTTCAAGAGTGTTGGACTGAAAATGTGGCATCCAGAGCATATACAAGGTTTTTCTAAGATTTGACCTGGTGACCTAGTTTTTAACCCCCAATGACCCATTTTCAAACCTGTCTGAGATATCATCAAGACAAACATTCTGACCAACTTACAAGAGTTTCGGACTGAAAATGTGGCCTCTAGAGCCTACACAAGGTTTTTCTAAGATTTTACCTGGTGACCTAGTTTTTGACCCCACATGACCCATTTTCGAACTCGTCCGAGAATATCATCCAGACAAACATCCTGACCAGCTTTCATGAGTATCCGACTGAAAATGTGGCCTCTAGAGCGTACACAAGGTTTTTCTAAGATTTGACCTGGTGACCTAGTTTTTGACCCCACGGGACCCATTTTCGAACTCGTCCGAGAATATCATCCAGACAAACATCCTGACCAGCTTTCATGAGTATCCGACTGAAAATGTGGCCTCTAGAGCGTACAAAAGGTTTTTCTAAGATTTGACCTGGTGACCTAGTTTTTGACCCCACGGGACCCATTTTCGAATTCGTCCGAGAATATCATCCAGACAAACATCCTGACCAGCTTTCATGAGTATCCGACTGAAAATGTGGCCTCTAGAGCGTACAAAAGGTTTTTCTAAGATTTTACCTGGTGACCTAGTTTTTGACCCCACGGGACCCATTTTCGAACTCGTCCGAGAATATCATCCAGACAAACATCCTGACCAGCTTTCATGAGTATCCGACTGAAAATGTGGCCTCTAGAGCGTACAAAAGGTTTTTCTAAGATTTTACCTGGTGACCTAGTTTTTGACCCCACGGGACCCATTTTCGAACTCGTCCAAGAATATCATCCAGACAAACATCCTGACCAGCTTTCATGAGTATCCGACTGAAAATGTGGCCTCTAGAGCGTACAAAAGGTTTTTCTACGATTTGACCTGGTGACCTAGTTTTTGACCCCACGGGACCCATTTTCGAACTCGTCCGAGAATATCATCCAGACAAACATCCTGACCAGCTTTCATGAGTATCCGACTGAAAATGTGGCCTCTAGAGCGTACAAAAGGTTTTTCTACGATTTGACCTGGTGACCTAGTTTTTGACCCCACGGGACCCATTTTCGAACTCGTCCGAGAATATCATCCAGACAAACATCCTGACCAGCTTTCATGAGTATCCGACTGTAAAATGTGGCCTCTAGAGCGTACAAAAGGTTTTTCTAAGATTTGACCTGGTGACCTAGTTTTTGACCCCACGGGACCCATTTTCGAACTCGTCCGAGAATATCATCCAGACAAACATCCTGACCAGCTTTCATGAGTATCCGACCGAAAACGTGGCCTCTAGAGCGTACACAAGGTTTTTCTAAGATTTGACCTGGTGACCTAGTTTTTGACCCCACGGGACCCACTTTCGAACTCGTCCGAGATATCATCCAGACAAACATCCTGACCAACTTTCATGAGTATCCGACCGAAAACGTGGCCTCTAGAGCATACACAAGGTTTTTCTAAGATTTGACCTGGTGACCTAGTTTTTGACCCCACGGGACCCACTTTCGAACTCGTCCGAGATATCATCCAGACAAACATCCTGACCAACTTTCATGAGTATCCGACCGAAAACGTGGCCTCTAGAGCGTACACAAGGTTTTTCTAAGATTTGACCTGGTGACCTAGTTTTTGACCCCACGGGACCCACTTTCGAACTCGTCCGAGATATCATCCAGACAAACATCCTGACCAACTTTCATGAGTATCCGACCGAAAACGTGGCCTCTAGAGCGTACACAAGGTTTTTCTAAGATTTGACCTGGTGACCTAGTTTTTGACCCCACGTGACCCACTTTCGAACTCGTCCGAGATTTCATCGAGACAAACATCCTGACCAACTTTCATGAGTATCCGACTCAAAATGCGGCCTCTAGAGCGTACACAAGGTTTTTTAAGATTTGACCTAGTGACCTAGTTTTTGACCCCACATGGCTTATTTTCGAACTCGTCCGAGATTTCATCGAGAAAAACATCCTGACCAACTTTCATGAGTATCCGACCAAAACTGTGGCCTGTAGAGTGTACACAAGGTAAAAAGTTGACGACGCACGACGCACGACGGACACAGCACGATCACAATTGCTCACCATGAGCACTTCGTGCTCAGGTGAGCTAAAAAATCAGCTTTGAACTTTATTTGCACTTTATTTGGCGTGGAGAAAGTACTCTTGTCGTGAATTTCATGTAACTGAGTAATACATGCTTTAAATTGGTTTTACCTATTACTTCTTCAAACGAAAATGTTAGACAGGAGAAAGATGTGAACTTGTCAATTTCAAAAAATTTTGGGTCGACAATTTAATATAGCTCAAGAGTAACTCTTAACATTTACTAAGGGATATGAAAAAAAAAATTAAGATAATTTAAGAAACATGGTGGCCACCAGCAAATTCTCTCCATTCATGATGTTATGCACATTAAGACATCGGACATTTAATTAACTTTTTTACAACTTTGAAAATGTAGACTAAATTGTCAAAAAAATTCATTTGCAATGGAGAAATTAATTAAATCTGGCTCATATGGTTGAGATTCTTTTGAAAAGATATAAAACATTTCAGGAAATGGAGAAAACGTTGCCAGCAATCTCTCCATAATCTTTATTGCCATACAAACGTTAAAAAGCCGAAAGATAACTTTTTCTCAGAAAAATCAAAACTGTGAAAAATACAATAACATAATTATAGACCACTCCAAGTCAATCAACAATAACACTCAACAAAGTGATAACGCGTGTCTCACTGTAATAAGATTAAAACCTGCACCCTGTTTTACTCGCCGTTGCGAAGAGTGTACTTCAGCATCATAATACACAGAATTACAATCTGGTCTTCAAGATTGGATCGCAATTTACTGCAGTCTGATATTGCGCCACATTCTCTACAATATGTAATTAACCAAAAACAGGAACTAGGTTAGGAGATTTTCTAACAAACCAAGCAGTAACACACAGACATACCAAAGCGGTGTAGCGTCAAGATCGGAATTGCAATTTAAAGCAGTCTGATCTAATGTCACAATCCCGACAGTATGTAATTAACTAAAAACAGTAACTAGATTAGGATTTTTCTGAAAAACCAAGCAGTAATTTGGCGATCCTATAAAGATGATACATGTATGTAGATTAGATCAGAATGCACCCTTTCTTTATGTCCCATTCTATGGTCATGAAAGTAACATTTGCAGACGATTTTTGAAAATTGTACCATGCTTAAAGACACCCAAGAACATACGAGAACGATGTAGATAAAGGAGAGAAAAAAAATACAAACAATTCCTCATTTTTCCAATTTCTTTTCAAAAGCCTACTTTCACAGTGTTCTAAGAGTCAGAGTTGTCAGGTTAAAACCCTTACAGTCTGGAAATTGAAACATTCGTGATATCGGACAGTATTTGTCCTAACTAGATAAAAACCTTTTTTGCAAATGTTTTTATGTACATAATAAGATCACACATAGCAAGAAAGAGAATGTAATATATGTATAGCGGTGCATTCAGTTAATCATATTTTTGGTTCTGTGTTATCTGATCACGATCTCCAGCAGGTCATATAGTAATATATAAATCTGATGCACATTCATTATACAATACTAACCATCAAATTTATCTACCCTCTCATATGAGAACATTTTTTTTAAAAAAAGGACAATATTAACAATTATTAAAACAGACAGACAGACAAATATTTTTTATTCTCAAATCTATAATACATAGCGTCACCTTAGAATAGAAAGGTTCTATCTGACATTTTGGTCAAAATTGAGATTTTTACATTTTTAAAGAGCATGTCAATCAATGCAACTTCTGTATAAAAATCAGATCCATATTCCAATAAATGGCGAAGATATTGAACAAAATGTAAAGGTTCTATCTACCTATCTCAATATACCTTGGTAGAGAAAGGTTGTAAGTGTGCATCAGTTGGTAGAAAAAGGACCTATATGACAAATGGGTCCTTTCTATTCCAATGAATTACCTTCAATATTAGGATATTGGGACAGTGAAAGGTCCTATTTGACAAATAGAACCTTTCTATACTATGGAAAATGTATCATCCTAAATCATATGCCCTCTTATCAGTGATAGCCAAATATTCACAGAAAGCATTTCATACCTTGTTTGATAGCAATTAACATTCTACACAAAACAAACAAATGATCAACACATTTTATGGATCTGGTGAGGAAAAATTGATCATTTTGAAAGGGAAGTTAAACTTTTTTAACAAGATTAAAAATTAACACTTATGATTATTATTGATAATAATGATATAAGTTTAACTTCTATGAAGACTAAGTCTGAACCAATGTTTCACACAGAAAGCTATTTTATTGTTTTAATCCTTTACCTACAGCTTCATAATATGAAACCTTAAATTAAATTTTCTTAGTTTCAATATATAGTTACCTTTGTTAGCTTAAGTGTTTTCTGGAGAAACCCTTGGTAAGGCGATAGACTTGTAATGTGTTGTCGTTGTGCAAAAACTAAATGACATTTTGTAACCAAAAGAGAGCTTTTCTTAAACCTAAAAGAATGATAATACCTATACCCCAAATGCCTCACTTTTAACCCCACACAAACGGGCAGATTATGAAAGTCCGAAAAAGAAGACAGATATCATGCAGGAAAAGAATGAGGAATGAAAACCAATGGAATTCTTTCATATGTAAACGAAACAGGAATGAAGGCAAATCCTATGTGTCACAATCGGGGAAAGTAGTGAAAGAAAAGCAAGTACAGCCACAAAATTGTGATAAATGCAGATTCATATGCAGTCAGCGCATAAGTGAGGTTGAAAGGAATAAAATATTTGACATGTATTATTCAATTCCAAATTACCGGTGTGAAAGACAGTAATGTTTCATATGTGATGTTCTTACCCAAAACATTCCAGTACGAAAGAAAACCGGAAAGAAGCAAAATTCTCTGCAATATCACCTGCCTATCAATAATGAAAATGTAAGGGTATGCGCTATCTTCTTTCGGAAGACACTAGATATCGGACATAAACTTGTACGTTATACACTTGCAAGAAAATTACATGGAGCATTTCAAGGTGAGGACAGAAGAGGACGAAACCAACCAGGCACAAAAATTTCTGAAGAAACTGTAAATCTAGTGTGTGCGCATATTGATAGTTTCCCAAGGATGGAGTCACATTATTCAAGGAAAGGTATGAAAAAAGAATATTTGTGTCACCATCTTAATATCAAGAAGATGTGGGAACTATACAAAGACAGGTGCAGAGACAGAGGACTAATCCCTGTAGGGGAGGGTAAATACAGATCAATTTTCTGCGAAAAGTTCAATCTCTCTTTCTTCAAACCGAAGAAGGACCAGTGTTCTACTTGTGCTAAGTATCAACTGCATCAAAATGCTGAACCAGTTACAGATGCCATACAATGATGAATATGACAGACACCAGCGAAGTAAAATAGAGGCCCAAGAGGAAAATGAAAAAGATAAAAACAAAGCAAAACTTGACCTAAAGTACTGTGTGGCTACTTTTGATTTACATGCTGTTTTGACAACGCCTTGTTCCCTTGTTAGTGAACTGTATTACTCTCGCAAGTTATGCTGCTACAATCTTACAGTGTATAATTTGTGTGATAAGCAGGTATTTTGCCATTTATGGGATCAAACACCTGGAAAAAGGGGGTCATGTGAGATAGCTACTTGTCTATTGCAGAGTTCACAATCTATTTGTCAGTCAGGGCGTGTTGAAGAAATTACCTTTTACTCTGATACATGTGATGGTTTAAATAGAAACAAATATGTAGCTGCATCATACATGTACTGTAGTACCAAAATACCACAACTAAAGGCAATCAATCATAAATCTTTGCAGTCAGGTCATAGTCAGATGGAATGCTACCCTGTCCATTCTACAATCGAGCAAGCTAAGAAATCTACAACCATCTATGTCACTTTAAACTGGAGTACAGTTATTAATATGGCCAGGAGGAAAAACCCGTATATTGCAGTCCCATTGAAGTTTGACCATGTAATGAAATTTAAATCCCTGGTGACAAAACATCGGTCTTAACCTGCAGACTACAACCGACGGTTGTAGAGTAAACTGGTTGAATATCAGATGGATTTGTGTTGAAAGAAAAGAACCTAAAACATTATTGATTTTTTATTTGACAAAAATAACTTGTAGAAAGTGAATACAATGCAGAGAGAAACAAGGAAGAAAAGTCGAATCCAGGCATGGCCAATAAATGGCTCAGAAATAGACAAAATGCTACCTCACACGACTACCAGTATCAGAGCAAAAGAAAAGTGATCTAGTTAATTTGTGTAAAAATTAAATCATACCAACTGAGTATCATTTATATTATTCTAATCTACCATCTGGCAGGGGCTTCAAAGACAATATTCCGTATGGTTTGGAGGATGAAGATACATATAACTGACTTTTACACATATGACTGATTTTACTGACAGGTTATGCAAAAGGAACATACAAGGAACTAGATAATATGCTTTTTCTTTATATTTTGATAACCATAATATCACACAAACATGAAAAATTTCTTCTACAACAAAAGCATGTAATAACAGTCATAATAAACGTCGTTCATTATAATTTGTGGTCACAATCTGTTGGAATTGAAAGGTTGTATTTGTCACATATAGCCTTAGACAAGCATTTATCGGCAAAGTCATTTCAATTGAAAAGGTTATATTTGACACATGGAACCTTTCTATGTATACCAAACTACCCTCGGCCTTATAAACTTAGTTGGAAGTGAAAGGGCCTATCTACATTATTGATCTTATTGGTAAAAGTATTGATAATAATCACATAAAATATATACAAAATGAAACAGTAAATTCAAATGCATAATCAGTATAAAAGTTGTTTTTGTGGAATTAATTTCGGAATTTTGACAGAGCTTCAAACCTTTAAACGCGATTTTCTCAAAACTATCAAAATGTTACATAGAACCTTTCTATTCTAAGGTGACGAATTAGACACATGAGAAAAACAATACATAACATTCATAATACATCAATACAATTACAAATCGCTTATGTATGAAAAGTACTGCAAATACACCTTCAAACTGTGAAAATTGCATTAACAATCCTTTATTTCATTCATCATCAAACTGTGAAAAAAATTATTGTAATCTTCAATTATCTTCACACTGTGTAATGTACCGTATAATCATTTACAAATACTTAAAATTGTTCTTTTCATCTTTATAAGTATACAAACATACATTACGTAACGATAAAGGTGGACAGAACCTGTATCAAAGTAACCCTAAAATTGGGCATTCTCCTTTAATTAAAAATTAAGTATAATTGCAAGATATGGAACTCGCCTGTACAATACTGTTCTCAAAGTTAGGGCTGAATCTTCTTCTACCTTGGGCCGAATCTTCTCGTAGGTGGTCCGAATCTTCTTGGGTCCGAATCTTCTCAAGATTTCGTGTTGGGCCGAATCTTCTTGGGTCCGAATCTTCCTCCACCCACTTCTTGCTATAGAAAAAATTTCTGCAGGTCATTTTAAAATTGTTTCTTCCATTTTTATTCTTCTTTGGCCTCTTTTAAGAACAAATCAACACAATGCAATTACAGCTACATTACAGAAGAATACAAAAACTTCAAAATAATAGCAGTATGAATATAAAGCTTACCGTTACATTACTGTTCTGTTCTAAACTTGTCACCGACTCTTTGAGTTTTTGCTGAAAATAATAAGGATTTAAACAATTCATTCACTTCATGATTTTTTTCTCAAAAAAACATACAAGCATTAAGAAATTCATGCCACTTTAACACTTTACAAAACAATCATGCATTTTTACGATTCTAAGAAAGGAAGCAATTTGAAAACGTGGCAGGAAAAGGAGAAAAAGCTGGCAAACAACATTTTTTCCTTTTTCTACAATAGTTTCAAAACGGTTGAAGACATGACCAATCTCTTTTTCTATGCTTTCCAAGATGCATCCAATCATTGATTTAAAGTCAATTCCTTGTCTACAAATGCCTGCAATATTGAAAAATCATTTCAGCAACGCTACAGTGTTGCATCCAGGAAATCTGCCAAGAGGGGGAGATCCCCCGTGGAATTTTCAAAATGGGGGGAGTTAAAATTTTCTGGGGTGGGTGAAGGAAAATTAAGTATACACAAAATATGTATCTATCTGGTCAATTTTCTTTTTTAAATGGAAATGAATACTGTCTTTCAAGGGCTGATAGGATATTTGCTAGATCTATATTTTTACAGGCAACAGGGGAGGGTTGATCTTACCTTATTTCCAACACAAAACATTATAGATTCTCATTCTTGATAGATAATGTGCATCTATAGATGATTAGATGTACACATCATTTTTGTTCACGATTACATCCTTGGTAGTAAGTCAGAATCAGGGGCTGAACAAACTTAAGTTTATTCCCCGCTGTTTTCACTCAATTCTTTCAATAATATCATCTTATGAACCATCGGTGTCGGCAAGAGAACCAATGAAAGTTTTTGACATGTTTCCTTTCAAGGGAATACATGACTAATCACAAGTTTGAAATTGCAGGGTTCTTCAATCCATCAGCATTATGAAAGTAAACATTTAATGCGCATGCATAGATATATTGTTTCCCGCATGTATAGAAACTTCACTACAAAATCAGAAATCATCTGGAACAGTCTTCATGTAAGGAAGCATTGTCAGACTTCCGATTATTTTATTGAAATGACTTGAAAACAGACCTGACTTTTTTTTTATTTCTCTTTTATGAAAGCAACTCTGCCTTGTCTTTGTGGGGGTTACAATGATATTGCGCAATTGCTCCCCCATCACATTCACGGAATTGCGTGACGGCAAAAATTAAAGCGTGAATCCCACAATCCCGCGGCCTGGATGCAACACTGCGCTATAGCAAAAGAGGGCTTAACCCTTCACCATAAAGTCCCGACTTTTAACAACCCTGAGAAAAAAGCCCTTTGAAAATGTTGTGGGAAAAGGAGAAAAAGCTGGTGCCCAGCATTTTCTCCTTTTACCACAGTGTGTTATACCCTTCCCAAACCAAATTTCAATTTTCAGTCACATTTATTTAGTAATCTGCAAATGCTTTCAACTCGGACCAGTCTATAATTTTGTCACAAATATAAGTTGATGAAAACGTTGTGAAACAGATATACCGATTTTCATAAATCTAAATCTATGACAACAACTTTTTTAAAAGTCTTTCAAAATGCTGCTTGATACAGGTACTTAACTCTTTATCAAAGGACAAAATTTTGGATGTGTCCAAATTGAAAGCATTTGCAGACAACAAATGAAAGGTGCTATTGACTTGGTTTATTTGTTGGAGTCCAAAATCTTGTCACTTGAACTGACATCAGGCAAATTTTGAATCCTACTGAATTGGAAACATCTGCAGATGACAATTCTGAAATTGTTGCAAATGAGCATAGGTTTTGTTAGGACAGAAAACATACTAAGAAAGGGAGAAAATACTGGTACCAGCATTTTCTTCTTTTTTTCAGTTTTCACAAGCCTTTTTTATCAGGGTCTTTAACTCATTACCAAACAACAAAATTTTAGGTCTGTCCAAATTGAAAGCATTTGCAGACGACAATAAAATAAGGGACTAAAAAATTTGAAACTTGTTTTTTTTTATGGGTAGAAAGCATTGTTGGGAAAGGAGAAAATGCTGGTTACCAGCATTTTCTCCTCTTTCCACAATGTTTTCTAAAGGCTTCTTTCTCAGGGTAGTCAAAAGTAGGGATTGTGTAATATGGGTTAAGACATAGGATTATTTGACAAAGAGACAAAAAGTCCCATTTGGAATTGGATGACTGCTTTATATTATTCCTTATAAATAGCCTTGAAACAGCAACATTTAAGTCTTTACCTCACAACAAAAAATTAGACTGGTCTAAATTCAAAGCGCAAGAAGACAACAATTTAAATGCAATTAAAATGACAGAATTTGTTATTTATAGAATAGAGTAGAAAACATTGTTGGAAAAGGAGAAAATGCTGGTTACCAGCATTTTCTCCTTTTCCAATAATGTTTTAAAAGGGCCATTTCCTCAGAGTGGTTAAATCTAGGCATTGCATGGTTGCATGTAAAGTTGTCACTGTCAGCTTGAAAGTTTCATTTCACTTATTTAGCATATTAAGAGGAAAAGGAAACAAAAATTTATACCACTTCTGTCTGTATAGCTGGTTGAACATCATCTCTTACAACTGCCAACTCTGATGCAGCATTCCGCAAAATATCTGCAGCCTGTATAATCACATCAGATTATATCAACTTACCAAGAACAAAATTTTAAACAAGTCCTAACTGAAAGCTTTGAAGATCACAAATTCAATGTAATTCAAATGATTAAATATATCTGCGATAGGGTAGCAAACATTGTGGAAAAAGGAGAAAATGCTGGTATCCAGCATTTTCTCCATTTCCTACATTGTTTTCTATAGACCTTTTCCTGAAGGATCATTAGAAGTTGGGATTGTGTGGTAAAATGGTTCATCTTTATCCATTTTCGTCTTTTGGAAAAGGGTTCAAACAAGTCATTACCAAGCCCAGTTGCTCAGTTATGCTGACTGAGCCCAGTTACTCAGTCAGCTTTTATCCCTTTACCAAACAACAAACTTTTAGACTGGTCCAAATTGAAAGCCCTTGCAGACGACAAAATAAACATTACTCAAGAATTGAAAATTGTTTCAAGCAAGGTAGAAAACAATGTGGGAAAAGGAGAAATTACCAGCATTTTCTTCTTTTCTCACAATGTTTTCAAAAGGCTTCTACCTCAGGGTCGTAAAAACCAGGGATTGCCTAGTAAACATTAACACAAGGTCTGAAACCCCGGAACAGCTTATTAAATTCTCATCTCAAACAAACTTTTTTTGAGAATTGATGCAAGTCACCATTGCGATAGGATGCATTTCTCTCTCATCATGAACTTTCTCAAGCATTTGTCTGTGAGAAAGCAGCTAGATTTGGAAAAATTGTCGTATAGTGCCCAGCACAGGTAACAGAAACTTCAGAAAAGCATGCAGAGAAGCAAACTGACTGTTGTGATGTAACTGAAATAGTGTTATGATTGGTACTATATTGCAAGTAAATACAAACCTGTACAACAAATTAGCAAAAAAAAATGAAGACTTACTGTTGCATTCAATGATTGTACACTGTTAGCTGTTTGATTGATATCTGTTATAATGGAGGTCAGATTTGTACCAAATAAATCTTTTTCAATCTGAAAAAAAAAAAACACAGTTACACGAAATTAGCTTAATTAACCGAACTCTTTACCATACGACAAAATTATGGGCTGGTCCAAAATGAAAGCATTTGCAAGATGACTATATGTGGAACCATTAAAAAACTTGGTTAACCCTTTACCACATAATGCCGACTTTTAACGACCATGGGAATGAAGACTTTGAAAACATTATAGGAAAAGGAGAAAATGCCAGTAACCAGCATTTTCTCCTTTTCCCACAATGTTTTCAACCCTACTGAAACAAATTTCAATTTTAAGTTCCATTTACTTTGTTATCTGCAAGTGCTTTGGACCAGTCTAAAATTTTGTTGTTTGGTAAAGGAGTTAATAATTACAATACTTACCTTACCCTATTGTATGGGTTCCAATCTGGATAGTTAACAACTAGTCGGAGTTTGAAGCAAATACTGTATCTACATTAATAACAGAGATATTATAACATTGTTCTGGAGATTACTCCTTTATGCATAGCTTCTTCCCCCCTTTAACTCATTACGAAACGACAATATTTTAGGCTTGCCCAAATTGAAAGCATTTGCAGACAACAAAATAAAAGTGACTGAAAGTTTGAAATTTGTTTTGTGAAGGGTAGAAAACATTGTGGGAAAAGGAGAAAATGCTGGTTACCAGCATTTTCTCCTTTTCCCACAATGTTTTCTAAAGGTTTCTTTCTCAGGGGTGTCAAAAGTAAGGATTGTGTGGTAATGGGTTAAATACAATACCATACAATTACGTTAGCAAAATTTTCTTTAGCTCAGTGGTTATGGTATTGACCTTTCATTAAGGCATACTAGGTTTGAATCCTGCCTGGTTCCTGTATTTCTGTATGAAATTGTTAATTTGTTTCTTTGTTACAGACTTACTTTGTAAGTTGGGGGCTCGTTCGGGTTTGGCCATTCAGCCATTAATCCAAATTTGTTGTCCAAAATCAGACTAATAAGGCTTTGAGTCATCAATAAATGATGACTTGAAGAAGGGGTGTGTTACATGAGACCACTCCTTCATGTGTGGCATCATCCCAGTTTAAATACAATACCAAATAACTGCGAATTAAGAATTCTCTTAACCCTTTACCAAATAATACCTTGTTTTTAGGACCCTGGGAAAGAAACCTTTTGAAACATTGTGGGAAAAGGAGAAAATCCTTTTCCCACAATGTTTTCTACCCAGCTGGAAACAAATTTTGCTTTTAGAGTTACGTTTATTTTGTCATCTGTAAGTGCTTTCAATTTGGACCAGTCTGAAATTTCTGTGTTTGGTAAAGGGTTAAGCTCAGCGGTTATGGGGTTGGCCCTTCGTCCGGGCATTCTTGGTTATATTTCTGCTAAGCACCAGTCTGTTCATTTGTTGCTTTTTTTACAGGCTTTGTTCATAAGAACATGCCAAAAATTTCTGCACCATGATACTGCTGCTGGTGATGACAACATAAACGATGACAAGGCTATGAGAAAGCCTCAAACATTTTCTTTGAAAACAGCTGAGAGAAAATTCAGACCCAACTGACAGAGATTGCTAGGTTATATTGTTGGTTCCTACATCATTTAGTAAGACAGTGCAGACAAAAGACCTGCTACCTGTCACTGACTATTGTTACTTAATTCTTCACCACACAATCCCAACATTTCACAACTCTGAGAAAGAAGCCTGTAGAAAAAATTGTGGGAAAAGGAGAAAATGCTTTGTTTTCACAATGTTTTCAACCCTACTGGAAACAAATTTCCCTTTTAAAAGTTACGTTTATTTTGTTGTCTGCAAGTGCTTTCAATGTGGACAGGTCTCAAGTTTTGTCATTTAGTAAAGAATTAAACAAACAGTATGGAAGAAGGTGATTAACTCTTTACCAAATGCAGATAACAAATGAAATCTTGTTAATATGATGATTTCTGACTTCAATAGGGTAGAAAATATTCTCCAAAATTTTCTCTATTTCTGACAATGTTTTCTTTAAGCTTCTTTCTCAGGGTCATAAAGTCAGGATTCTGTGGTAAAGAGTTAAGGCTTTACCACAAGATCCCTACTATCAATTATACACAGACTGATTGCATTTCAAAACACTGTAACCATTATTTTCTACTTGTATCACAATGTTTTCTAAAGGCTTCTTCATCATGGTCATGATAACAAACACACACAGACATAAAACACATACAAATTACCAGTATTTACCTCAACAATATAGACAGTGTAGTTCACAGTGGATATATCAGATTTGGTGAAATCCTCCAGTTGTTTTCTCAGATCTGCAGATAACAATGTTATGCTTCCTATTTTCAGATTTGTTGTGTTGACTATCTTCCTCACCTCTGTCTGTATGGACTGGAAAACATATGAGTCATGCTCTGTTAAAAGGAGGCTTAAAGCATCTGCAAAAAGTATCAACCCAGGTCAGCCTGCGCAGTCTGCGCAGGCTGACCCTGGGGTGAAACTTTTTGCTTTTGGTCGATTTCCTGGGTGTCCAAGGACCAGTCTACCTTATGATAAAGTTGTTTGTTACAAGAAGTGGATACTATGGATCCATAATTATGTGATGGGTAGCTTTGTACAGTGGATCACAGATGTGTAATAAGCCCCCTTTTGCCAGAGCAAGGTTCATATTTATCTTTCAACTTACCAAATATCCATGTAGTAACACCTTGCCAAAGATCCACAATTATCAATTCTCCCAACTTTGTTTGATATTCTTGACATTTGACAACACTATGCACATATTCTCTTTTTTAAATTTTTTTCAAACAGTTTTAAGTTTTACCTTATAAAACCCATGAATAATGATTTGGAGGTTTTTAATAAATAAAAACAGCACTTTATACATGTACTACTATTTCATGGTTGTTTTACTTCGAATGAGTAACACAGCAGCCGACAGTGTAAAACTAAGATCATACTGCAAATCCTGTGCAGTTTGAATTTGATCTACGGTGTCTGCCAAAGCAACTTAACCCTTTAGCAAACAATCCTGTATTTTTACAACCATGTGGAAGAGTCCTTTTGAAAAGATTGAGGAAAAAGGAGAAAACACTGGAAACCAGTATTTTCTCCTTTTCCCATGGTGTTTGCTATCCTTGCAAAGGGCTTAAGTTCATTTGTAACACTGAGATTTGTCACACTCAATTTGGTAGAGTCTATAATTTGTAATTTTGGTTGTGTCAGTACTGGTGTGAGAAAGCCTGGAAACACATGGGTGTATCACTGACAGCCATGATATGACCTAGGCTGTTAAAATGGTGTTAATTTCAATACGAACTGATTTAACCCTTTACTCCATAGATACTCAATTCTACGCATTGCTTGTAGGAGCCATTGGAAAACATTGTGGCAAAAGGTGAAATTGCTCAGGTCATATACATATAAAAAGTGACTTCATCCTTGCTGTTGTTTTGGGTCAATTAGAGTTACCATAGAAATGCCTTATGGGGTAAAGGGTTAATGCAGACTACTGATTACATCCCCAATTGTGATTGGTTTAAGAATTTAACTCATTACCAAACGACAAAACTTTAGGTTTGTCCAAATTGAAAGTATTTGCAGACGACAAAATAAAAGTGACTGAAAATTTGAAATTTGTTTTTGTGAAGAGTAGAAAACATCGTGGGAAAAGGAGAAAATGCTGGTTACCAGCATTTCCTCCTTTTCCCACAATGTTTTCGAAAGGCTTTTTTCTCAAGGGCGTCAAAAAGTAGGGATTGTGTGGTAAAGGGTTAATAGCATTTTATGATAAGGGACAGTGACCCTTGATACTTTCTCTCTCTAAAGGTTTTTTCCAAGTTACCAGTAGTTGACAACATTTATGTTACAGCAAGTTTATAACGTTATCAAAAATGTACACATATTTGGATAGTCATAATTATGTTAATGACATTGATTTGAGAAGAAACTAGTGCTGTCACTGAATGTGACTTTGTACCCCAGCCAGCGCTTTGACAGTATTTTGTACATGGACTGACACACAGACAGATACACAGACGGGCAGACACACAGACGGACAGGCTGATTCCAGTATACCCCCAAAAACATTCGCTAAGCGGGAGTCTAATTAGGATAAAATTGATGCCATTAACTGATTTCAGCTGATTTCATTTGACTGTATAGATGGATTTATTGGTGAATGAGCAGCTTGATTTGTCTATTAAATGAAAATACATGCCAAACATAGAGCTTCTCTGCCATTTTAAAACAGAATTCAAAGCACACTTTAATATGAACTAATAGCTGCTATAATTGAGTTGGGTGTTGCCTGCTGTCAATCAGAATGTTATGGCTATACAATGGGTGCCAGTTTACAGTGCTGGTGGAAACTTACGCTTGTATTAAAGTCCTTGTCAACATCAAATATATTCTTTAAATTCAAAGCTGTATAAACTCCCTGATCATTTTTACAGTTTCTGAAAGAAAAACAAAAAGGAACTTTGAGAAATTTTTTACCACCATTTACAGAACATATAAAGGATCTTCCATAAGTGCTTACATATCATCATTTTTATCAGTGAGTTGACTAAAATTATAATTATGTAGCAAGCCTCGGCCTGTGTCATTATACATTTTAATCAACAAGTTTTTTAAAAATAATAAAACTTAACTCTTTCCCACACGACAAAATTTTAGACTGGTTCTAGTTAAAAGCATTTGCAGATGACAAAATAATAGAGACCCAAAATTTGAAATTTGTTTTGTGAAAGGTTGAAAACATTGTGGGAAAACGAGAAAATGCTGGTTACCAGCATTTTCTCCTTTTCCCACAATGCTTTCTAAAGGCTTCTTTCTCAGGGGCGTCAAAAGTAGGGATTGTATGGTAATGGGTTAAAGAGGAATGTAACATTCTATTTATCACATAAAAAATGACAGAGAAGCAAGTATCCTGCATCCTCACTATCAGCCTATATACTATTCACATGTAAATATTTACAGATGTTGTCCAGTTTGAAATATTACATACACAAGAAGACAGCACTGTGAAATTTACTATGAAAATAGAATGAGACCCTTTACAGAGGGGGGGTGAATCAAAATATCTTCACAATTTTGTTGATTTTCAACAATTTTGCTGCATTTCTTGTTATTCCATTTGAAAGTCATAACATTATCCGCAGAGCAACAAAAACATTGTTTTCCAGTCAAATGGTGAAGTACTGGTGATACAAATTCTGGCACAGTGATAAAAGATATTAACTATTTTTGTTTTGACTTTAGTATTTAACTCTTTACCACACAATCCCGACTTTTAATGACCCTGAGAAAGAACTCATTTAAAAAAATTGTGGGAAAAGGAGAAAATGCTGTTAACCGGTATTTTCTCCTTTTACCACAATGTTTTTTACCCTTCCCAAGAACAATTTCAATTTTTGAGACACATTTACTTTGTTGTCTGCAAATGCTTTCAATTTGTACAAGTCTACATTTTTAATGTTTGGTAAAGAATTAACCCTATACCAAACAATCCCTGGTTTTTACGACCCTGAAATAGAAGCCTTTTGAAGACATTGTGGGAAAAGGAGAAAATGCTGGTAACCAGCATTTTCTTCTTTTCCCACAATGTTTTTTACCCTTCTAGAAAAAAAAAAAATCAATTTTTGAATTAAGTTTCTTTTGTCGTCTGTAAGTGCTTTCAATTCCAACCAGTCTAAAATTTTTTCAGGTAGTAAAGGATTTTAACACATCATTTTGCTGAGTGAACACTAAAATGGACAAAGAAAATCAGTGATAAAAACAAGCCCCCAAAAAAACTTAGTATGTGAAATATATCAATGATCTGAAAGAAGGTTAACTCTTTACCAAACAACAAGATTTAAGACTGGCCCAATTCGAAAGCATTTGCAGATGACAAATTGAATGTGAATCAAAAATTGAAGTTTGATTCGAGAAGGTTAGAAAACATTGTGAGAAAAGGAGAAGATGTTGGTTACCAGCATTTTCTCCTTTTCCCATAATGTTTTCAAAAGATTTCTTTCTTACGGTTGTTTAAAATTTGGGATTCTGTGGTAAAGAGTTAAATGCAAATCCCTAATGCAGTATACCAGGAAAGTCATCATATAAGTATGGATCTATCACATTGATTCTGTCTAACAACCAATTTAGCCATGAGGTAGACTGGCTTTTTGACTTGCAAAAAGTGACCTACCGGTATAGCAACATGTACTGACCCAGTCAGAGTTGAATACACAAGCTGAACTAAGGTGACACTTTTTGTTTGAAGACACATTAAATCTCTTTTTCACAGAACATGGCAAAGTTCTATTCTTAACTCTTTACCAAACAACTAAATTTTAGGCTGGTGCAAATTGAAAGCATTTGCAGACAACAAAATAAAAGTGACTAAAATTTCAATTTTGTACTGAGAAAGGTAGAAAACCTTGTGGGAAAAGGAGAAAATGCTGGTTACCAGCATTTTCTCCTTTTCCCACAATGTTTTCAAAGTCTTCTTCCTCAAAAAAGTCTGGATTGTGTGGTAAAGGGTTAATACATGTATAGCACTCAAAATGTGTTGACTCTAGGAAACGACAAATTTATAGACTGGTCCAAATTGAAAGCATTTGCAGATGACAAAATAAATGTGACTGAAAAATCGAAATTTGATTTGGGAAGAGTAGAAAAGGAGAAAATGCAGGTTACCTTTTCCCACAATGTTTTCATATGGTTTCTAACTAAGGATTGTCAAAAGTTGTCACTGTGTGCTAAAGGCTTATATCTTTTTGCAAAACTTAGCCCTTTATAGCCTAATAGAGAAGGATTCTAACTGTATTAGCTGCTGGACACTTGCCCTGCCATTTGTCAGCATTTATCACCTATTTCTAGACTGAAAATGTTGTTACTTTTACCCTATTCAGCAGTAATGAATTTTCAATCTGATACAATCACAGAATGGAACAAATAAATAAATATCAAGAGAGTAATGATGGCTGAAATCTGGAGAAATAATTCTGTCTCATTCCATCATGAAATAGAAATTCTAATACCATGGTGAATATGTTGAAGAGATCTGATTGGTCAGTCAAACTTAATGATCATCATCTGATAATGGCAAGCTGCTCAAAATAATATAGACCTATCAGACCTATCAGATTTAACCCATTACCACACAATCCCTACTTTTGACGCCCCTGAGAAAGAAGCCTTTTGAAAACACTGTAGAAAAAGGAGAAAATGCTGGTAACCAGCATTTTCTCCTTTTCCCACAGTGTTTTCTACCCTTTCCAAAACAAATTTCAATTTTTCAGTCACCTTTATTTTGTCGTCTGCAAATGCTTTCAATTTGAACCAGTCTAAAATTTTGTCGTTTGGTAAAGAGTTAATCAACATATTCACTTTGGTCTCAAAAATTCCATTTCAGCATACTTACTCAAGCATCCCACTAATGGTCAGGTTGGTTGTATTAAAAGCCTTACTGATATTCCACTCAAATCCTTCACTGACTACATCCTCAAAAGTCTGAAAAATCAAGTAAAAGCACAAAATTTTACCCCTAAAGCCCCATTCAAAATACAGTTGGGTAAAATTCTGAATTCTTCGCTACCGGTTCTGGAGTGTATGAATCCAATTTACTTCAGTATTTCACACTTTTCATGTTAAATGACTTCTTATATATTACTTTACACATTAATTTCACACAAAAAATACACATACATGTATCTGGGCTGATAGTATATTGAAGAAAAATGTATGAAACAAAACAAAAGGAGGTTGAATCAAGTTTTGGTGATTTAAGGTAAGTTTTTATTTAACTCCTTACCACACAACAAAATTTTGGACTCATACAAATTGAAAGCATTTGCAGACGACAAAATAAATGTGAATCAAAAACTGAAAATTGATTTAGAAAGGGTAGAAAACATTGTGGGAAAAGGAGAAAATGCTGGTTACCAGCATTTTCTCCTTTTCCCACAATGCTTTCAAAGCCTTTCTTTCCCATGGTCATTAAAAGTCGGGATTGTGTGGTAAAGAGTTAAACAACAGGTACTTGCTTGTGCCTTAATTATTCCAAACCCTACCCCTAATCTGAAAATATCCAAATCAGGAACTCTAAGAGGGTCCAATATGGATTCCGATGTTTTGTAGTCACCAGATAGTATTCAAAGCAAATTCATTGGACATTATCTTATCAAAGTACTTTGCTTCCTCCAAAATCCATTCAATATTGACATGTATAAAATTCCTTTACTTGATAAGGAAGATCACAAGATTTAGTGAAAGGTTCCAATTCAGTTTAACCCATTACCACACAACCAGTACTTTTGACGCACCTAAGAAAGAAGCCTTTAGAAAACATTGTGGGAAAAGGAGAAAATGCTGGTAACCAGCATTTTCTCCTTTTCCCACAATGTTTTCTTACCTTCATAAAACAAATTTCAAATTTTCGGTCACTTTTATTTTGTCGTCTGCAAATGCTTTCAATTTGGACCAGTCTAAAATATTGTCGTTTGGTAATGGGTTAAGAGTTTAAGGCACTTACATCTACGTGTTCTACTCCATCGTTCAGATATTTACAAGCCATTGTATAGGACAGTCCACCCAAGGTAAACGTTAACAGGACGACCAACATCAACAACCAACAAAATATAAATGAACAACAAATACCCCTGTAAGAAAGAATATTCATACAGTTTTCCAACTTTTACAAAACAATTTCATGACCCTTTACACGTTACTAAACCAGTAAATTATAGATTTACCCAAATTGGAAGCATTTGCAGACAATAATTCCATATTTCTCGAAAGATGGGATTACTCTTTGATAGAGCAGAAAACATTGTGGAAAAAGGAAAAAATGCAGGTTACCAGCATTTTCTCCTTTTCCTATAATGTTTTCCAAAGGCTGCTTTCTTGAGGTCGTTAAAACTTGTCATTGTGTGGTAAAGGGTTAAGATGACAGCTTCTGAAAAAATTGTTGGAAAAGGAGGAAAAAAAACCTTTTTTCCTTCCATGATGTATTCAACCCTTTAGTGAACACAAGGTGTTTACATTGCTTGTCTAAGGTTAAAAGTTTGGCACATTTGTACCCCAGCAATAAAAGACATTCATACAATAAACTAATATCTTTAACAGCACTTTCTTTTTCCCTAATGCTTTAAACCGTTTAAAAGTTAAAATAATTTCATCAGCTGTTTAAAGCTAAAAGCTAGAACTTAAGCAGAGCAAATTAGGACCTTGTGTTTTACATAGGTTTGACTTTTGCTAATTCTGGAAAAAAATATTTAAAAAAGCATAAATCCTTTACCAACTATAATCCTTTACACAATTTTTCCCTGATAGGATAGAAAACTTTGTGGGAAAAGGAGAAAATGCTGGTTACTAGCATTTTCTCCTTTTCCCACAATAATTTCAAAAGGTTTCTTCCTGAGGGTCATTATATGGTGAAGGGTTAACAGCGATGTCTCCATTTCTCATCAAGTTTTTACTCTGATGCAAGACAATATATTTTCCAATCCTCCACAAGTTTTACTCACAAGTGTTTATTGCAACTCCATAGGTACGCTAAAAAGCTGCCTGTACTATATTGGTAACACTGTTCTCATAAAAAATACATGTATGTGACAAAGTATCTTACGTGTAAAGAAGGTTTGACCCAGTTCCTTTGTTACAGCATGCAGCATCGGGAGACGGCCTCTCTCCACAAAGTCCGAACAAGACACCCAGGTAATAAAACACAACCACCAACAGTACTGCACATGCCATCCCAATACAGGAATACCATCTGTGCTCAAATTAGACAAATTTCAAACTTATCAAAATTGAAAGCAATTGAAGGTTGTCTTTTGGACGGGTAGAAAGCATTGTGGGAAGATGAGAAAATGCTTGTCACAAGCAATTTTTCCTTTTTCAACAATGTGTTCAAAAGCTTTCATTTACTGAGTGATTAAACTTGAGACGGAGAGGTAAATTGTAATCTTTCTTCTTTTTTTAAAAACAAGAGGGCCATGATGGCCCTGAAATCGCTCACCTGAGTTTATTGACCAAACATGCACCATCTAGTTTCCCAGTGACCTAGTTTTTTATCAGACATTACCCATCATCAAACACTTTTGAGATATCAATAAGACAAACATTCTGGCCAAGTTTCATAAGTATTGGACTGAAAATGTGGCCTCTACAGTGTACAAAAGGTTTTTCTAAGATTTCATCAAGTGACCTAGTTTTGGACCCGACAATTACCCATTATCAAACTCTTTTGAGACATCATCAAAACAAACATTCTGACCAAGTCTGAAGAGTATCAGGCAGAAAATGTAGCCTCTGGAGTGTACACAAGGTTTTTCTAATATTTGACCCATTGACCTAGTTTTTGACTCCACATGACCCATTTTCAAACTCATTCAAGGTATCACCAGGACAAATATTATGAACAAGTTTTAGGAGTATCAGACTGAAAATGTGTCCTCCAGAGCATACAAAAGGTGTTTATAACATTTGACCTATTGACCCAGTTTTTGACCCAACATGACCCATTTTCAAACTCATCCAAGATATTATAAAGGCAAACATTCTGACTAATTTTCAAGAGTGTTGGACTGAAAATGTGGCATCCAGAGCATATACAAGGTTTTTCTAAGATTTGACCTTTTGACCTAGTTTTAAACCCCCAATGACCCATTTTCAAACCTGTTTGAGATATCATCAAGAAAAACATTCTGACCAACTTACAAGAGTTTCGGACTGAAAATGTGGCCTCTAGAGCCTACAAAAGGTTTTTCTAACATTTGACCTAGTGACCTAGTTTTTGACCCCACATGACCCATTTTCGTTCTTGTCCGAGATATCATCCAGACAAACATCCTGACCAACTTTCATGAGTATCCGACTCAAAATGTGGCCTCTAGAGCATACACAAGGTTTTTGTAAGATTTGACCTGGTGACCTAGTTTTTGACCCCACATAACCCATTTTCAAACTCCTCCGAGATATCATCCAGACAAACATCCTGACCAACTTTCATGAGTATCCGACTGAAAATGTGGCCTCTAGAGCGTACAAAAGGTTTTTCTAAGATTTGACCTGGTGACCTAGTTTTTGACCCCACGTGACCCATTTTCGAACTCGTCCGAGATATCATCCAGACAAAAATCCTGACCAACTTTCATGAGTATCCGACTGAAAATGTGGCCTCTAGAGCGTACAAAAGGTTTTTCTAAGATTTGACCTGGTGACCTAGTTTTTGACCCCAAGTGACCCATTTTCAAACTCGTCCGAGATATCATCCAAACATCCTGACCAACTTTCATGAGTATCAGACTCAAAATGTGGCCTCTAGAGCGTACAAAAGGTTTTTCTAAGATTTGACATGGTGACCTAGTTTTTGACCCCAAGTGACCCATTTTCGAACTCGTCTGAGATATCATCCAGACAAACATCCTGACCAACTTTCATGAGTATCCGACTGAAAATGTGGCCTCTAGAGCGTACACAAGGTTTTTCTAATATTTGACCTGGTGACCTAGTTTTTGACCCCACGTGACCCATTTTCGTACTCGTCCGAGATATCATCCAGACAAACATCCTGACCAACTTTCATGAGTATCCGACTGAAAATGTGGCCTCTAGAGCGTACACAAGGTTTTTCTAAGATTTGACCTAGTGACCTAGTTTTTGACCCCACGTGACCCATTTTTGAACTTGTCCGAGATATCATCGAGACAAACATCCTGACCAACTTTCATGAGTATCCGACTGAAAATGTGGCCTCTAGAGCGTACACAAGGTTTTTCTAAGATTTGACCCAGTGACCTAGTTTTTGACTCCACATGACCCATTTTCGAACTCGTCCGAGATTTCATCGAGACAAACATCCTGACCAACTTTCATGAGTATCTGACCAAAACTGTGGCCTCTAGAGCGTACACAAGGTAAAAAGTTGACGACGGACGACGCACAACGCACGACGGACGACGGACGCCGGACACAGCACAATCACAATAGCTCACCATGAGCACTTTGTGCTCAGGTGAGCTAAAAATAAGACAATTTAATACAAATGTAGCACTAGAAATTTTATTCTGACATGACACATAAATTCAGCACTATAAACACAGTGCAACAAATGTGCAGTAAAATATACATTATTCTATGTACAGTGATGTCATTCTGTATAGTGACGTCATTCTGTATGTATTTTCCATGTGTTGAAATATATCATAATAATTCTTTTCCAAACAATTAAATTATTGACCTATCCAAGTTGAAAGCGTTTGCAGACAACAAAATAAATATGAAAATTTAAATCTTATTTAGGAAGTCAGGACTATATGTTAAAGCGTCAAAAGCACTTACAGATAATTTCCAATTTTTCTTATTTGCTCTTCTTCTTCGGAAGCAAAAGTCTTCCCATCCACCATTGCATCCAACTAAAATGGTAACAAATAACAATTTTTTCTTCCTCATCACCTTGCAGACAACATTTTGCAGACCACTTTTGTAAATATTTTGTCAACAAGAGGACCATGATGGTCCTATATCGCTCACCTGAGTACTAAGCTGTAAAATCAAACTTGTGACCCCTAGGCAGGGCCAGTTTTGACCCCAGGGGCATCCTAAGAAAATACTTGGAACAGGTCCACTAGGAGATGCTACTTACCAAATATCAAAGCTCTACACCTTCTAGTTTCAGAGATGTAGAATTTTAAAGTTTTCCTTCTTTGTTCCTATGTTTCGAACTTGTGACCCATGGGACAGGGCAAGTTTTGACCCCAGTAGCATCATATGAACAATCTTTGTTGAAGTCCACTAAGAGATGCTACACACCAAATATCAAAGCTCTACGCCTCCTAGTTTCAGAGAATAAGAAATTTAAAGTTTTCTTTCT
Source organism: Tridacna crocea (assembly GCA_943736015.1). NCBI lineage: Eukaryota > Metazoa > Mollusca > Bivalvia > Cardiida > Cardiidae > Tridacna > Tridacna crocea. Next base: position 18,124,133 of record OX031056.1, on the reverse strand, counting down.
TTGTTCCTATGTTTCAAACTTGTGACCCCCGGGGCGGGAACAGTTTTGACCCAAGGGGGATCATATGAACAGTCTTGGTAGAGGTTCACTAGGAGATACTACATACCAAATATCAAAGCTCTGCACCACCAAGTTTCAGACAAGAAGAATTTTAAATTTTTCCTTCTTTATTTCTCTATTTCAAACTTGTGACCCCTGGGGCAGGGCCAGTTTTGACTCCAAGGACATCATATGAAAACTCTTGGTAGAGGTCCACTAGGTGATGCTACATACCAAATATCAAAGCTCTGCGCAACCTAGTTTCAGAGAAGAAGAATTTTAAAATTTTCTTTGTTACTACGATTCAAATTTGTGACCCACGGACCGGGGCCAGTTTTGACCCCAGGGACATCATATGAACAATGTTGGCAGAGTTCCACTAGGAGATGCTACATACCAAATATCAAAGCTCTGCACCTTGTACTTTCAGAGAAGAAGAATTTTAAAGTTTTCCTTCTTTGTTCCTATGTTTTGAACTTGTGGCCCTGGGGCAGTGCAAGTTTTGACCCAAGGGGCATCGTATAAAGAAACTTTGTAGAAGTCCACTAAGAGATGCTACATACCAAATATCAAAGCTCTACGCCTTCTAGTTTCAGAGAATAAGAAATTTAAAGTTTTCCTTCATTGTTCCTATGTTTCAAAGAATCTTGGTAGAGGTCTACTAGGAGATGCTACATTCCAAATTTCAAAGCTCTACGACTGCTAGTTTTAGAAAAGAAGATTTTCAAAGATTTTGCTATTTTTTTCCTCTGGATTGCCATGGCAACCAGAGTTATGGGTTGAATTCAATCTCTTGAACAACTTTGGTAGAGCTTCACCAAATGAACATCCCTGCCAAGTTTCATCAAGATTGGCCCAGCTGTTTAGGAGGAGAAGATGTTTAAAGAACTTGTGGACGACACACGAAGGACGACGCACACCGGACATTGGGCAATCACAAAAGCTCACCATGAGCACTTCATCCTCAGGTGAGCTAAAAAAGGATATTTCAAGTAATTTCTCCATCTGCCAAAATGTTTTCACACAACATTCCATAACATCGCCTGCAGTAAAATTGTTTCAGGAGGTAATAAACTATTTATAAAACTTCAGTTCAATTACATTGCAGCTGCCATTGCCCCTATCCATGCTTTCCCCTAGCAGTACTTCGCAAAATATTCTTCCCAAGCCAGTCTGCTGAAGGGAAACGTTTTGCAGTGTGTGTGAGGTATAAACACTGTTAAATTATCTTGTCAAACCTTGAAAAAAGCTTAGTTAATCCTTTACCACACAGCAAAATTTTAGACCTATCCAAATCTAGAGCATTTGTAGGCGATAATTTCATAGTGGCTCAATGTTGCAATTTTGCTTTGATAGGGTAGAAAACTTTGTGGAAAAAGGAGAAAATGTTGGTTACCAGCATTTTCTCCTTTACCCACAATGTTTTCAAAAGGCTTCTTAATCAGGGTTGTTACAAGTCGTCATTGTGTGGTAAAGGGTTAGGCTGGCATTCAAAATCTCAAGCAGTAGTTATAAGCTCTTTGTTTTACTGAGCTCACTCTAACAATTGCTTTTCACCCCATGCTTTTTAAATCTTTACCAGATGAGGTAATTTTGGTCTGCTGAAATTGAAAGAATTTGCAGACGAAAAATTTAGAGTGGCCAAAATGACTGTATTTTTATCTGTTGGGGAAGAAAACACTGAAGCATATCTAATATTTTGTCATCTAATGTTTTGGATTTAGGCAAGTCAAACAATTTTTGTCAAGAGAAAATAAGAAAATAAAAATACTTACAAAGATTTTCGAACTTCCATCTAAGTTTCCAAGTGTTTTGTTGATGGTGTTAGTAAGGTCATCAATCAATTTGTTAGCCTCTGAAAATTTATAGAGAAAATAATTAACCCTTTACCACACATGCAAAATGTAGATTTGTCCAAATTGTTAGTACATGTATTTTGCAGATCAAAATTTAAATGTGGCTGATGATATCTGTCTTTGATAGGGTAATTGATTATGGTAAAAGTAGAAAATGATGGTTAGCAGCATTTCCTCTTCTTCCCATAATGTTTTCAAAAGGATTTTGTTCAAATGGGTCATTAAAACTCAGGATTATATGGTAAAGGGTTAAACTGTTGTCGGTAAATGAATCTTCCTCATTTGTTACTTTGTCACTTGATCAGAAAAATAATTTATTTCTTTACCACACAACAAAATCCTGGATGAAAAGAGCTATGCTCTCATATAAGGGGGGGGGGGGGGGGGTTTCATACATTATTTCAGTACTATGCATCCATAAGGACCACTTACAATAATAGACTGAATCATAAGGTAGAATGACAAAATTTAGCAAATTAGAGCAAAGGGCTTCAATTCAAGGCCCATATTCATCAACAATTCTTGAAAATATTCTTAGTCTTATTCTCCAAGATTTTCTAGATTAGTAAATAACAAAACGTCTGATTGGCTAAACCAAATGGTTTAGCCAATCAGAAGTTGTGTTACTTTCAAATATAGAAAATCCTGAAGAATAAGACAAAGAATGTACTTAACCTAACCACTCTTCACAGCTTAACCTGAGTTAATACGGTACTTTTTGCATATGCATAGAGCATAGCACTAGTGCGTAAGCTTCCATGGTAAAAAGAATTCCATATTAAAATTACAGCAATATTGTTTGAAAAATGTAGGATGAGAAGCAGACACAAAATTGTCTCTATGAATGGACAGGAGGATGGACAGATAGTCAATTTGTTTCCAGTACATCCCCCACCTGGGAGATTTGCTGTAGGGATATCAAATTGGTTTCCCCCTTACTGTACATGAATAAACACCATGCTAGAGTAGGGATGCCAAAAGAGTTGAAAAGCACATTTGAGTCAGTTTCTACTTAACCCTTTACACAATCTCAAATTTAAACAACCGTAAGAAAGAGGCATAGAATATTCAGGGATAAGGAGAAAATGCTTGTAGCATTTTCTCTTTTTTCCAAAATGTTTTTTTTTTCTTTTTAATTCTCAAAATGAGATCCCATCATCAGCGACAAATCTAATTTTTGTCACAAAAATTGCTTTGGATTTGGAAAAGTCCAAAATATTATTGTGTGGTATAATGTTCAGTTAACTCTTTACCAAACAACAAAATTTTAGACTGGTTCAAATTGAAAGCATTTACAGATGACAAAATAAAAGTGACTGAAAATTTGAAATTTCTTTTGAAAAGGGAAGAAAACATTGTGGGAAAAGAAGAAAATGCTGGTTACCAGCATTTTCTCCTTTTCCCACAATTTTTTCAGAAGGTTTCTTTCTCAGGGTTGTTAAAAGTCGGGATTGTGTGGTAAAGAGTTACTAGTAACTGACTGGCATAGGAACAACTCCATGAAATTTTCCAGTTCATTCACTGGATACCATTACTTACCCGTTATTTCACCATCTACTGAGCTGTTCACTTCGCTGGAGATGTTTTCAAATTCTTGTCTTGCCTGAAAGGTATAGATATTGATATATATGCATGTAATCTTTTCACTCTTTACCACAGAACAAAATTTTTGACTATTCCAAATTAAAACAATTTGCAAAAAGCGTTTTAAATTTACCTGTTAGACAGGCAACTATATCAATAGATGGCAATTGTATTTGAAAGTGTAGAAAATCCTATGCGAAAAGAAGATATTGCTGTTAACGAGGATCCGTATTCACTAACCATTCTTCAGAGCTTTCTTTGTCTTGTTCTTCAAAATTTTCTAATTGTGAAAGTAATAGAACTTCTGATTGGCTAAACCGAATGGCTAAAAGGTTTAGCCAATCACAAGTTCTGTTACTTTCACACTGACAAAATTCTGAAGAATAAGCCCGAGAATGGTTGGTGAATACATACCCAGGTTTCCCCACAAAGAGTGAAAAAGCAGTCTTCCTTAGGGTTGTACAAAGTCGGGTTTGTGTGATAAAGGCTTAACAACAGTTGAAATTTTGAACTTTTCCAAATTGAAAACATTTGTGAAAGACAAAAGAAGAAAAGTTGCTCAAATGGTAAAATTTCTCTCACGGAGAAAAGAAAACTTTGGGGAGAAAAGGAAAAAATACAAGTTACAAGCATTTCTTTCTGTACCAACAGTGTTTGCAACAGCCACCATCTCAAGACTGGTCTACACTTTACCAAACAACAAAATGTTAGACTCATGGAAACTGATAGCTTTTGTGATAGCTTTTGTAGACGACAAATTATGTATGGCTCAAATAGTGGAATTTGTCTCTGAAAGGATAGAAAACATTGCAGGTAATGGAGAAAATGCTAGTTACCAGCATTTTCTCCTTTTCCCTGAAAGTTTTTGATAGGCTTCTTTTCCCAAGGTCATTAAAAGTCAAGATTGTGTGGTTAAGGGTTAAAAACTGTATGGTAAAAGGTTACTACATGACATATTTTTGAAAGACTTAAAACTGATAATATCTGCAGAGGTCAATTTCCATTATACATGTACTTGTTATCACCAGTTGAATAGACTTATCTAACTTTGAGCATTGCAGTGCAGATTCCGTAAGTAAAAGAACAAATCTCACAAGGCAATGTAAAATTAACAGATCTCACAAGACTATGTAAAATGATCCTCATAAACACTATACCTGAATATATAGATTGTAGGAAAGAAAGTATCAGGAAAAAAAGAATGAGGATAAAAAGTATCAGAACAGGTTATGATGAAAGGGAAAAATGCTGATTATCAGCACTGTCTCCTTTTTTCACATTTCTTTCAAAAATGTTCTTTCCTTATTAGGTCTATCTAAACTTGAAATTCTATGGTGAGTGGTTAAACATTTTTCATTTCAACTACAGCACATTTTCATTTTGAAAATACAGCTCTTCTTACCTGTTCAACCAATCCAGTTATATTGTTTGCTTCCTGCACCTTGCTCAATTCATCAACTAAAGCAGGTAACTGCAAAAGACAAGAAATAGAACTATAAAGGCTTCCCTCTTTACTAAAACACAAAATGGTAGACTTGTTTAAAGTGGAAAGAATTTGCAGATGACAAACCAAGGATAACCGGTAACTGATCGACTGATTGCTTGTATGGTGTTAAACAATGTTTTCAGAATAAGTTCAGTTACTAGTATATTGCGACTGCCAGAGCACCAATCCATGCTTTCCTAGAGTTTGTTTTATCTGCACTAGGCACAATAGTCTTTCCAAGCCACTGGCTGCTTTCCCAAATAACCATTATGAGAACGATGGTCGGCAGTGAGAGAGGGATGAATCTGGTTGCAATGACTATCATCAATCCTCTGACAGAAATTGGCCAAGATGGGAATCAAACCTCCCTCTTTCAAGTCCTGTGCACTACCAAATGAGTTGCCAGGGCTCGGTAGTGATGACATATCAAATTTGCCCTATATGATGTTTTTAAAAGGGTAAATTGTTGAAATAGAAGAAAATGCTCCTTCTTTCACTTTTAACCCTTTACCACACAATGATGACTTTTCCACATTATGGAAAGACGTCATTAACCCATTACCACACAATCCCTACTTTTGACGCCCCTGAGAAAGAAGCCTTTTGAAAACCCTGTGGGAAAAGGAGAAAATGCTGGTAACCAGCATTTTCTCCTTTTCCCACAGTGTTTTCTACCCTTCCCAGAACAAATTTCAGTTTTTCAGTCACTTTTATTTTGTCGTCTGCAAACGCTTTCAATTTGGACCAGTCTAAATTTTTCTCGTGTGGTAATGGGTTAAACAGAAATTGATAAGCCCTGACTAAAGAAACTTGCTGTGCAGGCCTTGCGTTAAGTTGAGATAACATGTGTGATTATAAGTTTCTGTAGCCTAAAAATTAAAGTTTTTATTAACATGTTCATGGGTCTCATTTTTTTGGGTCACCCTGTATTTGCAGACAACACCATGAAAGTGACTAAAAAATTTATATTTGATTTGGGAAGGCTAGAAAACATTGTGGGAAAAGGAGAAAATGTTGGTTACCAGCATTTTCTCCTTTTCCCACAATGTTTTCAAAAGGCCCCTACCTCAGGATCGTCAGAAACATCATTGTGTGGTAAAAGGTTAAAGTGAATTGTGTTTCAAGCTAGACTGAAAATTTGATGTTATTTTTTTGGCCCTGAATGTGTCAAACTCTCACCCAAACAATACAAAGTTTTAACAACCCCAAAGAGAAAGACTGGAAAATATTGTGGCAAAATGAGAAAATGCTAATAACCATGCAAAAAGCAACTTTTAATGTCTGAGTCAATGTCACATTGTTGTCACTTTTGTACAAATCTGAAATTCAGTCACTTGGTAAAAAGCTAACTTTTTCCCACATTATCCTGATTTTTGATAACTTTAAGGCAGAAAGAAAAAACATTTGAAAACACTGTGGGAAAAGGAGAAAATGCACCTTTTCCCACGATGTTTTCTGACCTGTCAGGGAACTATAGCTCATTTGTCTCAATTTTGAATTTTGTCTACTATAGTAATCTTGTCAATTTGTCACCAATTTCTTGCTAGGGAAAAATTTAATAAAGGAATTGGCTAAATCTGCGCAGCACTCTGACAAAAAGTGATTTAACTCTTTCCCAAGCAACAAATTTTAGACTCTTCCAAACTGAAAGAGTTTGCAGACGACAATTTGAACTTTCATAACAATGGCAGAAAATTATCCGAACGGGCAGAAAACACTGCGGGAAAAGGAGAAATTGCGCGTTACGAGCAATTTCTCCTTTTCCCACAGTGTTTTCAAAAGACTTGTACTGCAGACACGTAAAAATGGAGACTTATTTAGGAAAGGGTTAACACATTTCTATGATGTATTAATGAATGAATAGAATGAATAGTGTTTTAAGGCCCGTCGACAACTTAGGTCATATTGGGCGCACTTACTTAGTAAACAATAATGGGAGGTGAAAATAACATACATGTGCAACAACATAGGACAAACATGAAAAATGAGGAATGGACGAAACACAAAATGATGCCCCTTTTGTCACCTTTTACGATATCTACGATGTATTATTCCAAGCAAGTCATCACATAATCATGAATCCATTCATTTCGTCTCAAAACCGACAAAATCTCGAGGCAGACAGGGCATTTGACATGAAGAAAATTGAGCAATAGCACAAAGTTTTGACCCAGGTCATCCTGCTCGTACTGTGCAGGCCGACATGGGTTGATACTTTTTGCAGTTGCATAAAACCCTCTTTTCACAGGGCATGACTTATACAGATATTCATACTCACGGCAGTAAAGTCTGGCTGAAAGGTTAGACTGCTGATATTGAGGCCTGGACATAGCGCTTGACCACACACGGAATTAACATCCATTTTCACTTTTTCCAGGGTAGTTGTTACATTGGCTTGCAGTAATGTCAAAGTAGTCAGTGATACATTGATAGCTTGAAGGTCAGTTAGAGCTGTTTCTGCGGCTGGAATTATAAAAGAATATAATAATGAAAATATCTTAACTCTTTACCACACAATGAGGACTGAAAGAGAAAGCATTTGAAAACATTGTGGGAAAAGGAGAAAATGCTGGTAACCAGCATATTCTCCTTTTCCCACAATGTTTTCTATCCTGCTGGAAACAAATTTCAATTTTTGAGTTATGTTTGTTTTGTAGTCTGAAAGTGCTTTCAATTTGGACCAGTCTAAAATTTTGTCGTATGGTAAATGGTTAAAAGATGTAAAATTATAATCGGTATGGTTTTGATTGTACAATGCGCAGAAAAATGGCGGAATTTTAATGAAATGTACAGATAAATGTTTTTCTCTGTCTTTCCTTTGTTGCAAAAATTTATCAATCACCTATCTACACATCATATTTCAGCCAACTAGAATCTAGGGTCTGTATAACCTAACCATTCTTAAGAACATTCCTTGTCTTTTCTCCAAGATACTTTTTGGAATATAACAGTAACATAATTTCTGAATTGGTTTAGCCATTTGTTACTGGAGACCACTCCTTCATGCATGGCTTTGTCCCAATTTAAATACAATAGCTAACAACTGCATTAGGGAGATATCTCTTTAACCCTTTACCAAAAGACAAAGGTTTTGACTTGTCCAAATTGAAACCATTTGCAGATGACAATTTCATTGCGGCTCAAATGGTGCAATTCGACTTTGATAGAGTAAACCTTGTGGGAAAAGGAGAAAATGCTGGTTATCACAACGTTTTCCAAAGGTTTCTGTTTCTGGGGAGTTAAAAGTCAGGATTGTGTGGTAAAGGGTTAAATAAGTGGTTATGGTATTGGTCTTTTAACCCATTACCACACAATCCCTACTTTTGACACCCCTGAGAAAGAAGCTTCAGTAGAAAACATTGTGGGAAAAGGAGAAAATGCTGGTAACCAACATTTTCTCCTTTTCCCACAATGTTTTCTACCCTTCACAAAACAAATTTCAAATTTTCAGTCACTTTTATTTTGTCGTCTGCAAATGCTTTCAATTTGGGCAAGCCTAAAATATTATCGTTTGGTAATGAGTTAAACCTCCAAAAACAAGGATATTTGTCCACCTGGGTTCAAATACCTTTAGGTGCTGTTTGTATTTCTGCCATGCATCTGTTTGTTTGTTTCTCTGTTACAAACTTTGTTCATAAGACTGATTCAGAAATTGTATTGCTTTCAAATTCAAAATTTTTGGAGAATAAGACCGAGAATGCTGAGAAGAATGACTGCAATCTAAAGATACAATAAAGTTTCGTAAAAATTCAAACTCTTCACACACACCCTGTCATAGTATTTATGGTTTCGATACTCATCACTTAAAATTTCACGGCATTGCTTTTTCATTTTATGTATCACAATTATGGTAGATATAAGTTTGCTGAAGCAAGATGCACAGATAGATAAAAAACCATCCCAGGAATAAGGTCAAAACTACCTGCATGTTATTGCACCATGCTCTGTGAAAAAGGGGCTTATTAGCTCTACAAAAAGTATCTGCCCAGGTAAGACTGTCAAAGGACCAGTCGGTTGTTAGAACAGAACAACATCATTTTTAATGTGTGCACAGTACCGTCATATCTACATCAAAAGTCACATAAATTCCAAGCTAGCTCGCTCTCGCTTTCTCTTTCTCTCTCTCTCTCTATTGAAACAAAAATGCTTACTTAAAAATTACATGTATCAACTTAAGTTGATAATACATGAATATAGTGTATCTGTTAGACAAACTGGATTTTATGGATCCCCAATTATGTGATGACGTGCTAGGTATAATGCATCATTAAAATGGATTAAGCTACCTTATCAAAGAGCATGGCTCATATTCTGAAAGAAATTATTTCTCCGGCAATACCTGTCATATATCTTAACTCTTTCCCAAACAAGCCCTGGTTTTTATGTGTCTGCAGTACAAGTCTTTAGAAAACACTGTGCGAAAAGAAGAAATTGCTTGTAACGAGCAATTTCTCCTTTTCCCACAATGTTTTCTAGCCTATCAGCAAACTTTCTGCCATTGTCATCAAATTCAAAATTGTCATTTGCAAACGCTCTGAGTTTGGGACAGTCTAAAACTTGTCATTTGGGAAAGGGTTAAGACAGATTTTTTACTGAGCCTGGTACAAACTCACAACCTCTGAATTACCAGTTTGGCATGTAATCACATAGCTACTAGACCTTCACATTCTAAAAGACTGAAAACTATTATGTCAGATTTTACCTGTGCCAATGCTTTCTGCCTGGTTCAATAAGCTTGTAGCATTGATGACATTCTGTACTTGATTTACAGTCGTTATTGCAGTTTCTGAAATATAACAATGAATAATTACACATTATCTATTTATTCAACTGTAGTCCCAAATATGATCGTATTTCACTCTGCTTTTTCTTTTAACCTATTTCACCCATTTCCATACTAATACAGCTTTCAACATCCCTGAAATGAAAAGTGTTTTAGATGAAATTCTCTATATCTCTGGTGAAATCTTAACCCATATTTAAAGTCTTTGAAGACATTAACATAAGTATGTCCACATAACCTGATCACCTTTGGAAGTGACAAAAAACATTGTGGTAAAAGAAGAAAATATTCAAAAGTCCTTAACCTTTCATGACAAAATTTTATGCATATCAAATTCGAACATGTTACTTAAACAAGAGCTTTGTCTTTCAAAGAGACCATATTGTCAGAAAAGGAGAAAATCCTGTTAACCAGCATTCAATCCTTTTCTCACGTTTTCCAAAACCTTTATTCCCTAGGTTGTTAAAACTTGGAAGTACTGAAAAGAGTTAAAACACAGGATTCTCAGATAAAGGATTAATCCTTCAACACACTCCAAAATTTTAGACCTATCCTAATTAAAAGCATTTGCAGGCGACAATGTCACAGTGGCTCAAATGACTCAATTTTTCTTTGAAAAGGTAGAAAACTTTGTGGGAAAAGGAGAAAATGCTGGTTACCAGCATTTTCTCCTTTTCCCACAATGTTTTCAAAAGGCTTTTTCCTAAGGCTTGTTAAAAGTTGTCACTGTGTGGTAAAGGGTTAAACAATTTGTGTCTGTACTTTCACAAGAAAAAATGTGACATATTTAGTTGTCTGTTGTGTGACTAAAATGTACCGTTGACAAGAGTTGACTTTCAAGTGCCCCGGAAGTATCTATTGCTGTACACATGTCCCTATCCTTATACCAAAGAATCCCTAGTTTTCAGCAAAACATTGTGAGAACCGGAGAAATTCTGTTAATTACAATTTCCTCTCTCTGCAAAAGGTTTTCAAGCCATTTCCCACAAAAAAATAATCACCTGACATAATGCATATATGGGCCATATTTAATTGGATTTCTGCTAAATGTTTTTGATATGGACAAGTCTATATCTTTGTTGTCTTTTAACTCTTTACCACACGAGAAAATTTTAGACTGGTCCAAATTGAAAGCATTTGTAGATGACAAAATAAAGGTGACTAAAAAATAGAAATTTGTTCTGGGAAGGGTAGAAAACACTGTGGGAAAAGGAGAAAATGCTGGTTACCAGCATTTTCTCCTTTTCCCATAGTGTTTTCAAAAGACTTCTTTCTCAGGGGCGTCAAAAGTAGGGATTGTGTGGTAATGGGTTAAAGGATTGCAAAGGCACAACACTTCATGTTGATGTCATTTGACATTGCACTTATCTTCAGGAAGAAATAAGTGGATAATGATGGATTAGGGATTAAATGTTAACCACACAATCTGCAGTTTAAATGACACTAAGGTAGACAGCTTTTGGAAACATTGTGGGAAAAGGAGAAAATACTGGTAACCAGAATTTTCTCTTTTTCCAACAACACTTTTTACCCTTTAAAAAACCCCATTTGAAACATGTCCTGATTAAAGACACATCAATTTCTTGTTTGCAAATGCTTTCAATTCGGAAAAATGTATTTTTCTGTTGTCTAGTAAAGAGCTGTGGCAAACAATTATCTCTAGAGTGCATGGTTTGACAATAAAGACGAGAGTATCACATGCCTGTGCGGATTCTTTTGCGGTTCCCTTTTGAAATTAAACAACTAGTCATAATTTGAGGTCAGTATATTAAGCCACAAGGGCTGTTCCGATATTATTGAGACGATGCATGTTTTGATAGAAAAACTTTCTATAAATATGAATAAATGTTTGATATATTCAATGAAATCTGTATTAGTTACACATTCTAATTGTTTATAGTGTAAAATCAACAATAGGTGGGTGTGAATAACCAAAGTATAACATAGAAATGAGGTCCATTAAGTCAAATAAATCACACTTGAATAAAATTAGTCAATTAATATCAAAATGGTAGGTAAAAGTCAATTAAAAAGATGTCACATACTCTATGTTATTCTGTCGAATTTCCGCTATAGTTTCACAGCGTTTACGTTATTGGTAAACTAGTTTTTACCATTTTTAGGAAGTTCACATTATCAAAGAAACAGTGACAAAATGGATAACAACGTGAAGGCCGCACAGTGAGTTTACATAAAATTTTGTGTCAAGCTCGGAAAAACTACTGATGAAACAAAAAAAGATAATAGATTTGACACAAAGTGAAAGAGGCGTGTGTCAGGCTCTTATTTATTGGTGGCAAATTGGTTTGTGAAAGATGCATTACCTCTGTACATCACAAAAAGAAGTGGAAACCAACAATCATCATCGTCTTTCCACATGTCAAATCCCATTTGAGAGGTATAAGATTCAATAATTCAGTGAATTGAACACTGAGGCACTAAGAGTAGTGAGGTAATTTGATACTGAATGAGGAAAAAACTGTAAGACAAATGGGTTCAGCAACATAGAAAATTTGATTGAATGGTGCTTATTTTAAAAAGGAATGATATGCAATAGTGTGACGTGCAGTAATGTTGATAGCAAGGTGGTATATTTCCAACTGCCCGACATTAATACAGAATACCTAAGAACCCAATAGTTGGCATGTATAAAGTAATAATTAATGTATATGTAATCTCTGATGAGATATTTCGTAAATCTTATCATTATCATATCATCAGCATTGTCAAAATAATTTCTGAATAGCCCTTGTGATTTGAGGTCATTATAATTATTCAGTTATAACTTACATGTAGATATGAAAAAATGTAAAAGTTTTGTCACTACAACAACAATGTGGATGACAACAAGGCATTTACATTTCCATGAAATTTTCTTCAAAAGCAGCTGCTGTAGGCAAAAAAAAAAATCTCTGTATTTCATGAAGGGAAAGATGGCTATTACCTCAAAATAATTTTACCTGTTATACTTTTAAGGATTCCACCCAGTGCATCAACAATGATCCGTTCTTGTGCTTCTCTTTTTATATCCTGCAAGAATCCCGAATATATAGTTATGTTCTAATAAAAGGGGATCTAAAGCATCTCTGCCATGTAATATATCCAACAAGTTATCATTAAATTATGGATCCATAAAATCTATTCTGTCTAAGAAGAGACCAAATTCAAGGGTAGAATGGTCCTTCAACATACAGAAAACCTACAAATAGAAAAAGTTTCAACCAATGTCAGCCCACGCAGGCTGACACGGGTCAAAACATTTTTTGGCTGATGCACTAAACCCCTTTTTCACAAAGCACAGCCCACATCCATTAGCCTCTCACCCGTTAACCCTTTAATCCATAGATACTTATTTCTATGCATTACTTGTAGGAGCCTTTGGAAAACATTGTGGCAAACGGTGAAATTGCCCTATGCTATCAATAGGTATCATATACACATAAGAAATGGCTTCATCCTTGCTGTTATTCAGGGTCAACTAGAGATACCATAGAAATGCCTTATGGGGTAAAGGGTTAAAGGAGATTTCCTAAACTCTTTACCAAACAACAATATTTTAGGCTTGTCCAAATTGAAAGCACCTTCAGATGACAAAATAAAAGTGACTGAATATTTAAAATTTGTTTTGCGAAGGGTAGAAAACATTGTGGGAAAAGGAGAAAATGCTGTTACCAGCATTTTCTCCTTTTCCCACAATGTTTTCTATATGCTTCTTTCTCAGGGTCGTCAAAAGTAGGGATTGTGTGGTAATGGGTTGAAACACTGTAGGAAAAAGAGTTATTAAATTTCTTTTATCCAGCCATTGTTCTTTCCATCTTCCAAACCCATCGCCTACTACAGCATAATTCATACAGAATATCATGCATGTGCTTGCTTCAAGCTGCGTGAGAAAATTTGCATGAGAATAAAGTCAAGTTACAAGCAAACATTTTCATTCAAAACTCAAAGGAAATACAAGTTCCAGGAAAGCTACAACTACAACTGTTGAAATAATTAGGTATATAATAAATGATTTTTCTAGAATCTTTAGTATCATTTGATGTCCATAAATATCTTAAAAACGAAAAAAAATAATAGTAATAAGTAATACGAAAATACGCTTCCTTGCACTTTTTGTGAAGTCAGCGAATGGCTACCCAGATAAATCAAAATGTCCCAATAGAGCTGTAAAACATGACGGATATCTCTAGTTGAAAGGTGTCTACTGAGGTATCACCGGATGTCGCAGGTACATTATTGTCTTGTCTATCGCTAGGCTAAATGAGATTATGATCAATGTTTGTTTCGTGGGTGATTTTGGTTGGGAAAGGCTGTCGGGTGCTAGCGCCAGCAATCGAGACATGGCGTTCCTTGTCTTTATATTATATAGGGGAGATTTTTTTTTTTTATGTTTTATCATTTATTTTGGTTATAGAATGTCAAATTCCTGTGTTCCCAGGAAGCAGAATCGAGAGAGATTAATATAAGTTGTAAGAACTTGTTTCTCAATCGATGTAAAATAAATATGTTTAAACTAAACTAAAATTTACAAATGATGAGCTATTTCTCCTGTAGTATCTTTATTTTCAATAATGATGGTTACAGGTATTTTCTCCTTTTCCCACAAAAATTTCTTATCTAACAAAGACAAATTCCGTTATTTCATATACATGGAAATTTCGGTTTGCAATTGGACCAGTGTAATTTTTTGTTGTAGGTTAAATAGTTAACAAACGTGATTTTGAAGTTTCCTCTTACCTTGATGGTATTGTTTACAAAAGTTTGCATGTGTCCTAAACTTTCCTCAAGCCCGCCCATAAAACCTTGATCATCCTCATTCTTTAGAGATTGGTGCAGCAACTCTGCCCCAAGGAATGTAATGATGACACCCGCTCTGAAATTGATATTGTGTAAAGAAAAACACTACCCATTACCTGACGACTTTTCCAGCATTAGCAGACAACAATTTAAATTTGGTTAAGTTGATATAGAGTTTACCCTTAAAAGGATAGAAAACATTGTTGGAAAAGCAAAAAAATGCTAGTTCTACTTTTCCCGCAATGTTTTCCAAAGGCTGTTTATTTAGAATCACTGACACTAATTCACTGAATAGTGTTCTATGCTGCTTTTAAAATCATTTCAGCTCCATCATATTCATTTATATCCTGCTTTTAACCAGAGCTATGCTGAGGCTCTGAAGTGTCTTGCTCGAGGACACTCCTATGCAAAAACCAAGTGCCTTGGGTGAAGCAAAAATCTATGGCCTTCAGGTTACAAGTCCAACACCTTACCATTGAGACATGCAGGACCCCAACTTAGGGCCCAGAACTGTATGCTTGACCATTACCAGACAATCCCTACTTTTGACAACCCTGAGGAAGAGGCCTTTGGTAAACATTGTAGGAAAAGGAGAAAATGCAGAACCTGCATTTTCTCCTTTTCCAACAATGTTTTCTACCCCTCACAAAACAAATTTCAAACTTTCAGTCACTTTTATTTTGTTGTCTGCAAAGGCTTTCAATTCGGACAAACCTAAAATTTTGTCGTTTGGTAAGAGTTTAACACAAAATGATGTTGTGAGCTCTAAGAATAATTAGTATAAGGCAATTTTCAATTAGTACTTTATATGCAAATTTGTGATCAACCTTATCAAACCGTAGATTGCCAGTTAAAGAGAAGTTAACACTTTACCAAACAATGGCTAATACGGTAAAAAATATCTCTAACTCTTTATCAAACGACAAAATTCTAGACTTGTTCAAATTGAAAGCATTTGCAGACGACAAAATACATGTAAAATTCAAAACAAGAGGACCATGATGGTCCTATATCGCTCACCTGAGTACCAAGCAGCAAAGGTCTAAAATAAAGATAAATACCAAATATCAAAGTTCAAGGCTAAATGAGCAGCAATTTGTCGCAATTTGACTTGAGACTTTGAAGTTCCATGCCAGACAAGCAAGAAATACTGTAAGAATGAAGATCAATGTGGAATTACATAAAGTTCGCACTAGGTAGAGTTATTGTTCTTGCACATTGTACTCTGTAATACTGCAACAAACATGCATACAAAGTTTGAAGTCGTTCTGACTTGAGACGAGGCACTAAATGCTGTAAAAATGACATTCAAAGGGAAATAACTCAAAGACAGCACAAATTAGAGTTACAATTCTTGTGCACTGCACTTCCAAATATTGCACCAAATAATCATACCTAACTTCAAGTAATTCCTACTTAAGATGACAAAGTTTTGCTCCGGACAAGCAAGAAATGCTATGAAAATGAAGTTCAAAGGGGAAATAACTCAAAATTCAAGCTAGGAAGAGTTATGGTTCTTGTGCACTGCACTCCATAAATAGTACAACAATCATGCATATTAAATTTGAAGATGTTCAGGCTATAGATGACAAAGTTATATTCCAGACGAGCAGAAAATGCTGTAAAAATGACAATCAAAGGAAAATAACTTACAGACAGTATAAGGTAGAGTTATGGATCTTTCAGATTGCACTCTGCATTATTGCAACAAACACAAATGTCAAGTTTCAAGTCAATCAGACTGGAGATGACAAAGTTATGCTCTGGATTAAGAACTATTATAAAGAACTTTCTAATTCAAGGGCAAATAACTCCAGTTGTTTGCGTCCGATTACACCCATAATTAAACTCATCCAGATCTTATGGTTATATATATTTTGGCCAAGTTTACAGCTGATTGGTTAAAAATTGTAGATGCTAGAGAGTAAACAAAGTGCAGTATAGCAATTTTTCTAATTCAAGGGCAAATAACTCCAGTCATTCTGGTCAGATTAGACCCATAATCAAACTCATCCGAGATCTTATGGTCATATATATTTTGATTTTGATCAAGTTTGGTGCTGATTGGTAGATATTTGTAGATGTAGAGTGTAAACAAAGTGAAATACAGCAATTTTTCTAATTCAAGGGCAAATAACTCCAGTCATTCTGGTCAGATTAGACCCATAATCATACTCATCCGAGATCTTATGGTCATATATACTTTGACCAAGTTTGGTCCTGATTGGTTGATATTTGTAGATGCTAGAGTGTAAACAAAGTGAAATACAGCAATTTTTCTAATTCAAGGGCAGATAACTCCAGAAATTCTGGTCCGATTAGACCCAAAATCAAACTCATCCGAGATCTTATGGTCATGTATACTTTGAACAAGTTTGGTGCTGATTGGTTGATATTTGTAGATGCTAGAGTGTAAACAAAGTGAAATACAGCAATTTTTCTAATTCAAGGGCAAATAACTCCAGATGTTCTAATCCCATTAGACCCATAATCAAACTCATCCGAGATCTTATGGTCATATATACTTTGACCAAGTTTGGTCCTGATTGGTTGATATTTGTAGATGCTAGAATGTAAACAAAGTGAAATACAGCAATTTTTCTAATTCAAGGGCAAGTAACTCCAGACGTTCTGGTATGATAAGACCCAAAATCAAACTCATCCGAGATCTTATGGTCATATATACTTTGACCAAGTTTTGTCCTGATTGGTTGATATTTATAGATGCTAGAGTGTAAAGAAGAAAATGTGAACGGACGAACAACGGATGCCGACGGACGCCGACGGACGGTGAGTGATCACAATAGCTCACTCTGAGCACTTCGTGCTCAGGTGAGCTAAAAATTGAAACTTGACTTCACAAGAGTAGAAAACATTGTGGGAAAAGGAAAAAATGCTGAACAGAGAAAAAGAACAGACTATAACTGTTACAAGAAAATTTAACTCTTTACCAAACAACAAAATTTTAGACTGGTCCAAATTGAAAGCACTTGCAGATGACAAAATAAACGTAACTCAGAATTTGAAATTTGTTTCTAGCAGGCTGGAAAACATTGTGGGAAAAGGAGAAAATGCCGGTTACCAGCATTTTCTCCTTTGCCCACCGTGTTTTCAAAAGGCTTCTAAATCAGGGTCGTAAACACCAGGGATTGTTTGGTAAAGGGTTAAAAAGCTTATTCACAAAACATAAAGTTAAAAGTTGGCAAAAGGAACTGGTTGAAAAAAAAAAGTCAACACACCATTTACAGAATCGATTAACCCTTTACCACATGACAAGATTCTACCCATGTTCAAATTGAGGCAGTTGCAGACATTAATTTCAATCTGGATCAATTGCTGCAATTGTTCTTTGTTAGAGTAGAAAATATTGTGGGAAAAGGAGAAAATGCTGGTTACCAGCATTTTCTCCTTTTCCCACAATATTTTCATAAGGTTTCTTCCCATAAGGTTACTAGCATTTTCTCCTTTTCCCACAATTTTTTCATAAGGTTTCTGGACCCTTGGGGCATCAAAACTTACCACTATGTGGTAAAGGATTAAGGTCTATGGCCCCTAACTCTCTCACTCTCTCTTTTTATCCAGGACATTCTAAATTTGAAAGTAACCTAAGGTTTAGCCAATCAGTAGTTTCTGTTACTTACAAATTCAGAAAATTCTGAATAAGACTGAATTTTTTCAAGTGTAGAAAATCTTGAAGAGTGAGACTTGTAACTTGTGATGAATACCGACCCCAAAACACAGAACATTAACAAATTAACTTTAGTCAAAAGGTATGAAAGAAAGTGCAGACAAATCAAACAAAATGGTACAAGATAGTATAAAGGATCCCTAAAAAGGAATAAAAGGACAAGAAGCTACAACAAAATTTGTAGGTAATACAACTTCTGATTGGCTAAACCGAATGGTTTAGCCAATCATAAGTTGTGTTACTTACAAATCTAGAAAATTCTGGAGAATAATACAAAGAACATTCTTAAGAATGGTTGGTGAATACGGGCCCAGGGCTATCAAGGAGTCAAACACTAATACTTACAACATTAGTGTGGTAAAGATCAGAAGCAGGGAAGTGTATGTGACTCTCTTGCATTTTGCATGTTTTGGATCATTCTGTTCACGAGTACAGCTGCACTTGTGGCAACAGCAACTGCAGCAGCAGTATATACATCCAACAAATGGCATGAACACAATAAACAACAGGCCACATATAATACATGCTGCAAATCCACCGAAAGTCTTTGTGAGCTGTCAAGAAAAGAAGAAGAAGATGTCTCACTGACCGTTTCCTAGACAATAAATCTAGAATAATCTTATTGTTCAAATTATATCATTTGCAGTTGACGATGAAATGTAACACAATTTATGCAAACTATCTTTGAAAGGGTAGAAAACATTGTGGGAAAAGAAAAAAATGTTGGTGTCGAGCATTTTTTTGTTTTTTCCTTAATGTTTCCAGAAGCCTGCTTTCTCTAGTTTTTTAAAAAGTCCAGACTGTGTGGTAAAGAGTTGACTCTTTGCACATTCAGACAACAACAATTTGAGTCATCTTCTGTGAAAAGGGCGTTGAACTCTTTACCAAACAAGAAAATGGGATACCAGTCCAAATTGAAAGCATTTGCAGATGACAAAATAAATATGGCTAAAAAATTGAAAATTGTTTTGAGAAGGGTAGAAAACATTGTAGGAAAAGGAGAAATGTAGAACAAAAAAAAAATTCTTTATTATGGATTTAAATTCATACTTGCGGTTCCAATGCGTACGCATGTGCGTATGTGCACACATGGCACCTACGCCACTGGTCTAGATCAAGAATTACTGGCAGCTTAGAATGAAATACATATTACATATACCAGACTGTTTCTAAGTAGTGTTCACTGGGAGGGGAAGTGTCACACTCTTTAAAAAAAAAAAGGGGGGGGGGAGCCAAATGGCAAAGTAGCATAAAATTTATTTCCCCTGATGACAATATCGGCTCTTAGCAAAAGAGAACAGCAGGAAAATTGTCCTGTGACATACCTGCTGTATGAAAACAATTAATCTTAACCTTCAATCAGGATTATCAAACAGTGCACACATTTAAAATGGGATTCATGGGATATGCAGATGTCTTGGTAAAAATTTGTCAACCAATATACCTCCTACAAAACTACAGACAATTATTTCTATCAGTTTTACTCACATTTTGCCATTCATCTTGCACTTTGTTATATTCATCATTCTTTGTAATGTCTATAATGTCCTGTACACCTGAAAAAGCCAAACAACAAAATAAAAGTGACTGAATATTTCAAATCTCTTTTGTGAAGGGTAGAAAACATTATGGGAAAAGGAGAAAATGCTGGTTACCTGCATTTTCTCCTTGTCCCACAATGTTTTCTACAGGCTTCTAAAAGTTCTTTCTCACTGTCATCAAAGGTAGGGATTTTGTGGTAATGGGTAAAGTCTTGTCCACAATACAAACATGCCTGCATGACACATAACACATGGATCAATCAGACAGTTCTAAGATTCTCCTTCTGACACAATGTTTTATACACCTTTAAAGACAAGTCTTACCATCTGAGGCACTTTAATTCTTTACCAAACAACAAAATATTAGACGGGTACAACCTGAAATCATTTGCAGATAATAAAATACATGTAACTCAAAAATTGAAATTTTTGATAGAAAAATTAGAAAACATTATGGGAAAAGGAGAAAATGCTGGTTACCAGTATTTTCTCATTTCCCCATAATGTTTTCAGAATTGCTAAAAGTTGAAGTTAAGTAAAAAAGGGTTAATTCCTTCTCTGCAAACACAGTGAATTTGGACAAGTCCAGAATTTAGATATTCAGTAAAGGGCCAAGTCTGTTGACCATACAACATCATACAATCTCAAGTATCAAACCTAAATGATTACTGCCAAAAAGAAGTACTTACTAACACCATTACAGGTGACTTAGATTTGTAAAGCATTGTGGGAGAACAAGCTATTACTTGCATTATGTTGATTTGCTTCTTCAGTTTGTCTTTCATGTATTTTGACACAGTTTCAAAATAGGTCTAAAATAGTCGTACAGTAATGGCTTAAAGCAAACAGGCTGCCAATCATAAACAAAACCAGTATTAAAATGCACTTATATTTTAATCAAATACACTTAAAAGTATGGAAATCATTGTGAGGATGCTAATCTGTTGTTGTTAACCCTTTACTCCATAGATACTCATTTTGACCAACAACAGACAGCTTTTGAAAACATTGTGGGAAAAGGAGAAATTGCTCATAATGAGCAATTTCTCCTTTTCCCACAATGTTTTCCACTCAGTCAGATATTTGTATCCTCATTTGTCCATATTATTGACATCACATCTTTATTTGCTGCTGAAATGGAAGAGCCTCAAATTGGCATATGAGGTAAAGGGTTAAGTCAGTCCAAGTTTAGTTGCTGGCAGCAAAATGAATTTTAATGCTAGGTTGTAAGTTACAAGGTTCCTCTTTGTCTTGTTTACATTTTACCTGGTTTTAAAGTTCAACTTTCTGCCAATAACTTACACTGACTGATGGCACAGTAACAAATTGGGCCTTTCAAGGAATATACTTAGACTTATCATATACTATTTATGTAAAGCCCTTCACAATATGACTTACAAGAATTGAAAGTGTCTACGAAAAATGTTCAAATGTTGGTATTTGTCTCTATAAGGGAAAAAAAACATCATGAGAAAGACAGAAAAATTTAATGCTAGTTTACAGAATTTTCTTCATATAACAATATGTTTGTAAAAAGTCTTTTTCCACAGCACAGTCAAACCTTTACCAAATAATCCCGAGTTATAACAAATCTGAGAAAGAGGTTTTTTTAAACACTGTCCTTTTCCTACAATGTTTTCTTCTCATTCAACCCTTTATCACAGAATTTGCGTGGTGGCCGTGGTTATGAGGACTAGAGCGTCGGCCTCATAACCAAAAGGTTCTGCCAGTTCGATACTGGGATGGGTTGTGAACTTTTGGCTTTTGTATTGGCTACGAGTACTGGTTTCGCTCCAAGGAAGCAGAATCGAG
Organism: Tridacna crocea; assembly: GCA_943736015.1. Taxonomy (NCBI): domain Eukaryota; kingdom Metazoa; phylum Mollusca; class Bivalvia; order Cardiida; family Cardiidae; genus Tridacna; species Tridacna crocea. The sequence goes on along the minus strand of OX031056.1, from coordinate 18,102,547 downwards.
AGAGATATGTGTATGTCGTAAGAACTTGTTTCTAAATCGATGTAAAATATGTTTAAACTAAACTACAACATAATCCCAACTTTTAACAACTTTGAGAAAGAAGACATTTGAAAACATTGTTGGAAAAGGAGAAAATGCTGGTAACCAGACAACTTAAATCAGTCATATTTGTTTTGTCATCTACAAATACTTTGGAATTGGACAAGTCTAAAATTTTGTTGTGTGGTAAAGGGTTAAAGGCAAATTTCATCATTAAGAAAATGATCCACCTTTAAAAATCATTTGTCATCTGCAAAATACTTTGAATTCTAAAGGTGTGTCATTTTGTCATTTAGTAAAGAGTTAAACATGGGATTGTTTTGCAAAGGGATAGGGGATGATGAATGAGCTTTAAATGTATATGTTTATTGTATATTCATAATTGTGACATGACTTACAATAAAACAACACAGATGCTGAAAACTTAATGGGAAAATAAGAAGATGGTGGTAAACAACATTTTCTTCTTCTTCCACAATGTTTTCTGTCCTTGTAAAGGTATATTCCACACCACTTGAAACACATTTAATTTGCAGGCATCAAAGGCTTTGAATTTGGACAAATAATTAAAAAAAATAAGATGATAATTAGATAGTAGCCAGTGGCGTAGCTAGTCTCAGCCTTAATGACAGTACATACATTGGAAGGAGGGGTTTGGGGGGTCCTCTCCCAACGAGGGGTTAAGGAAGCAGAACCCCTTATGGACAAAAAGGAAAATAAGGCAATATAAAGGTGAAAAAATGAGCTCTCCAAAGCAGTTTTTACACTGGATTGATACAAGTCAAAAGAGAACCTGAAAGTGAAGCAGTGAAACAAACCAAGGATTTTTTTTTAAGTACATAAGCTCATAATGCAGCTCCAATGTGTACGCATGACTGTGTCTATGTGCATAAATGACAGCTATGCCACTGGTAGCACTTGATTTTGCAAGAACATTTATATAATTATTTGTACTTATTCGCTGTTTTTAATCCCTGATTGAGCTGATCTCACATTTGAAACATACTTTCGAAATAAAGAAAATAACTGAATACAAGGTTCAACCCTTGACCAGACGAGTGTAGGACAAAACCCCCCTAGGACAAACCCCCCCCCCCCCCAGGATAAAACCCCCATGGACAAAACCCCCCTAGGACAAAACCCCCATAGGATAAAAGCCCCCTAGGACAAAACCCCCGTCATATATAAAAAGCATATAAATTTGAGAAAACACACATAATTTGCAAACAGTTTTAAAGTATTCAAAACAAGTCTGTTTAATTTTACGGAAAAAAATCAAACATGAAAGGCAAAAAATGATTTAAATATTATCTTATTTTAATTTGTACCTCAAGTTTGTTTATAATTTCTACTGATATATCAACACCTATGCAGACTTTGGCAAGACAGGTGTTGAGAAGGGATTAAGACACCTGATTTGCAAGTTTAACGTAGTGAACCCGTAATAGAAAACAGCTATTTCCACTATAATATTATCATAGAAAATTTGCTCAGACTAAAGATGAGTATTATTGTACAACTTTCACCGAGCTACATTTTCCTTTTTGTCCTTCCTAGAATTATCATTTATAAATCTAAAACCACTATATTTTCATCCCAAATGGATATGATAATTACCTCCCTTTCCTGAAAACTGACAAAAGTATCAACAAATAATGTCAACATAGACATCAAAGGAATTTCTGGTCGTTTAAAAATGTGCAAAAGTATTATATCTGTACAAATCTGTCTTTATCAACTGTCAAGAAATTTTATGCCATGCTGCACTAGGCCTATTACGGGTCCACTACCTTAAAAGCACTTTATAAGAAATGAAAAATGGGGGTTTTGTCCATCTTTCAGTTAAGGGTATGGGGGTTTTGTCCAGGGGTGTTTTCTCAATGGGTGTTTTGTCCTAGGGGGGTTTTGTCCGTACCCCGACCAGACAACCCTGTCTGTTCTTTTCTAACCCTTTCTTAAACAATCCTTGGTTTTCACAGCTCTGGAAAGAAACCTTTTGAAAATATTGTGAGAAAAAGAGAAAATGCTAGTAACCAGCATATTCTCCTTTTCCCACACTGTCAAGTTCCACTTTTTGAGTCATGTTAATTTTGTCTTTTGCAAATGCTTTCAATCTGAACCAGTCTAAAATGACGCTGTTTAGTAAAGATTGTCCTTGTTGAACTTATGTGTTCATTTGAATATGTTTCAAATGATTATCAATAATATCACTGGTAATTTAAAACAAGAGCCGTCAGAGACGGGTTATGCTCCCCGAACAAGTGCTTGTCATAAAATATAAGAAATTGATATAAATTCACTTCTTTTATCCTAGAAGAACCTGTTCATGCCCCCGGAAATTTGAAGTGAAAAGGCAATTACTATCTTAGAGATAGCCAACACAAAGTTGTAGAGGACAATAAGCCAAATAAGCCCCCTTTAAGCCCCCTTTTCCCATAAGACAATATTGGATCATTGCAATAAATACAACGGGCGTGTGGTTTGTGGCAATTTTGAATAATAATCCAAAATTCAAAATTTCAAAAAATTTTGAGCAGTCATGTATTAAATATTACATAAAACAATTTTTTACATGAAGCCCCCTTTTTCCGAGACGCAGCCTGAAATTGAGAAAAAGGAAGAGGAATGTAGGATGTTTTGGCCACGGACGTTTTGGCCAGGAGGTTTTGGCCAGGATGTTTTGGCCACGGACGTTTTGGCCACATATAGTGAAAAAATGGACGTTTTGGCCAAAATAATTTTATATGTACTTTTTATGTAAAATAAAGCTAAAAAATTTTTTTTTTTTATTTGATCAATTGTTTAGACTTTTGTTGAACTTTTGTTGAAATTTGGTAATAAATTTTAGAGTTTTACAGTTTTATTTATTCCTTTGAAGTAAAGGAAAACATCAACAATTTAATGTTTTTAAATTATCTTCAATTTTCAAGTTTTGTCTTTTGATTGACAAACAGTTTGATTGACTAATTGCTTATTAATGATACTTTCTTGCATTTAATGTTGTTATTATTAGAAGTGTAAAGAGTTTCATTGTTCTTGTCTTTTAACACTAATGAATCTGTAGATCACACCACACTTTAATCATCTATTTCAATTAAAGAAATATGTGATTAATTAATTTGTTTGAAAAACTGTTAAGAAAGATCAAAGTTGCTAAAGAGGATTTCTCTTTTTCCTCCAATGTTTTCTATCATATAAGAAAAAGAATTAAACACTTCATTTGAAATTAAACATCTTTATTTTAAAGCTTAAAATTGTGTCTGAGTTGTAAAATAAATTTAGGTTCGTGTTTTATTTCTTTTGTCTCATCTTATATTTTTATAATGTACTACCAAACCTTCTACACAATTGTCCATGGCCATCAGTATATAAGTACTTATTAAAGATTGAAAAGACACAGATACAAAGTCTTGAAACCATCTGTTATAATAAAAAATTGCAATAAAGGTCTAAAATGTTGATCAAATAAGTAAATTAAATATGTTTGTAGCTTTAATATCTATAATAAGTACATATATAATAGATTTGGCCAAAACGTCCGTTTTTTCAATATAGGTGGCCAAAACGTCCGTGGCCAAAACGTCCTGGCCAAAACGTCCTGGCCAAAACGTCCGTGGCCAAAACGTCCGTCCTCCAAGGAAGAGAGGTACCAGGGCAATGTTCCAACAAGTTCAGATTTGAAATTTCACAAAGTTTTGAGCACTGATAAAGGAGAACCTAGTGAAAAACAATTCTTGCCCCTTTTTCCGTGATGCAGCCTTAATTTGAGAAACCAGGGAAGACATATTAGCGGATTAATAATTCATAGATTGCAAAAACGAAGGGCACATGTTGAAACTTGTAAAACAAGATATAACCATGAAATGTTGACAAAAACTGAACAAGGTATTAGTAAAAATTGCAATTTTGCATTAGGGCCCCTTTTTCATTTTACAAGAAACCCCCTTTTTCCATGACAGAGGGTCAAATTGAAAAACACATAGATAAAGAAACAAGAGTACATGGCGAAACTTTGAAAAAACAATACAACCATGAAGTTTAATGAAATTTTGAGTGAAATATTAGTAAAAATTGGAATTTTGCAAGAAGCACCCTTTTTCCATGACAAAACGTCAACTTAAAAAACGCCCAGATTAAAAATAGCAAGGGCACATGCTAAAACTTTCCATAAACAACATAACCATGAAGTTTCATGATACTCTGACAAAAACTGAATGAGATATTGGTAAAAATTACAATTTTGCATTAAGCCCCTTTTTTCCATGACACGGGGTCAAATTGAAAATCCGGGAAGAACATATCGGCGCATTACCCTAAGGAGTTCATACATATATATGAAGTTTTATCCAATTTGGTCCAAGGGTTATGGAGAAATCGCTTCGGACGGACGGACAGTCGGACGGACAGACGCACGGACAGACGGACGGACAGACGAAGCGGCGACTATATGCTCGCCCTTCGGGGAGCATAAAAAAAAAAATACATGTACATGTACGTGTACTAGAAATTATCTTTCAGCTCATACACCAAAAGTGTCTTTGTGGCCAGAAAATTGAAAACTGAACATTAAAACTATATTGAGTTCGAAGAAATTTATGAAGTTATTGCTCTTGTTCTAACACTTTCTTAATAACCAGGGGCTTTTCTCCTAGTGGAATGGGGGGCTTTTGTCCTATGGGGCTTTTTGTCCTACGGGGCTTCAGTGTCCATGGGGCTTTTATCCAATGGGGCTTTTTTCTTACATCCTCATTTTGGACATGGTACTTGTAACAAATTAGTTGGCTCTACAACACAGATGGTTGAGCCTCCAACTATGGTTTTAAAGGTCTTGGGTTAACTTAAAGTTCTTACCGGATCCATAAGTTTTGTCACTTTTTTTTGGTTTTCCCTGACATCATTGTTATCAGTCACGCCCTTCTGATTCCTTTCCAAAGAAAATGTCCACTTTTATCCCCACAAAATATTTCGATCAAACCTGGTTTAATTCCCCTTAAATTCTAGATGAAAAGACCTCTATACCCTTGTGTATCATTAACTCTTCATCTGCTAAATAAATGAAATGAACTTTCAAGCCATTAGTAGAAACCCAAACGTTGATATTTCAAAGGCATATTTTGGGGGAAAATATCTCTGGATCGACCAATGTAGATCCAAGAGCAGTCTGCGTGTTAGGAGGAGTCATGATAATGTTCTACACTATCTGCAATAAGTTGTTGAGTCCCACTTAGCAGTCTAAGGGTTAACCCATTACCCAACGACAATATTTTAGACTGGTCCAAATTGAAAGCATTTGCAGACGACAAAATAAAACTGACTGAAAATTTGAAATTTGTTTTCTGAAGGGTAGAAAACATTGTTGGAAAAGGAGAAAATGCTGGTTACCAGCATTTTCTCCTTTTCCCACAATGTTTTTCTAAGGGCTTCTTTCTCAAGGGCGTCAAAAGTAGGGATTGTGTGGTAATGGGTTAATGTACATTGTTTGAAGCCTCAGAGACAGGACTTACATATAGCTGTTTATTGTTTATTATATATAGTAACTTATGACTTACTGTGAAACAATGCAGTATTGATGTCATGCAGCCATGTGTTATCTTAAGTATCACACCCTTATCAACATTTAGGTCATAAATAAATCTTTGACCTATCTTTATTATGTAATAAAACTGCTCATAGGTGGCAAGAGAAATAAGCACCAACTTTGAATATAATGATAGATGAACAGTGCTCCAGCAAAACAGCGCTAAATGCATCTCTGCAGTGCATTATTACCTCAAGCAAATATGGATCCATAAAATTTAACCCTTTCCCAAACGACAAAATTTAAGACTGGTCCAAGTAGAAAGAACTTGCAGGCCACAAAATAAACCCATCTCCAGAATTGAAATTTGTGACCAGTGGGCCAGAAAACATTGTGGGAAAAGGAGACAATGCTGGTTACCAGCATTGTCTCAGCATTGTCTCCTTTTCCCACAATGTTTTCAAAAGGATTCTATCTCAGGGTCATAAAAACTAGGGTTTGATTGGTAATGGGTTAATTTGCCTAAGAACTGACAGGATTATACGAAAGACTGTGTGAACTGTAAGGGCTGACCTGGTTCGATACTTTTTGCAGTAGCAACACCTTTTCTCTGTGAATGGATACAAGTATAAAAGTAATTCACTTGCTCGTATTTGTTCAACTGAGACACACTGATTATTTACATACACTGATCTGCTTTGATTCCGTTATCTCTTTAACTCTTTACCACACAAAGAAATTTTAGACTGGTTCAAATTGAAAACATTTCCAGACAACAAAATAAAAGTGACTGAAAAATTGAAATTTGTTCTGGGAAGGGTACAAAACACTGTGGGAAAAGGAGAAAATGCTGGTTACCAGCATTTTTTTCTTTTCCTACAGTGTTTTCAAAAGGCTTCTTTTCTCAGGGGCGTCAAAAGTAGGGATTGTGTGGTAATGGGTTAAGCCTTTACTTAACATTTATGTTACCCTAAGGAACACGGCCTTTGAAAACAAGAAGACATATTAAATGCGTCTTGGTAGAGCATAGGACTCATGAATGAGATTTTTTGGGTCGACTGAGGGTATGAATTCAATTCCCACAGCTGGCTTTCTGCAACACTAACAATGATACTAATTACAATCTTTCAGATAAGACCTTAAACCAAGGTCCTGTGTTATGGTGCTATACACAAACCACACTAAAGAACCAAGAAAAAGTTTGAATATCAGTTTCGTCCTGTGTCTGCACCCTCATAATAATACTATTGGCCTTTAGGGGCTGTCATCCATATGGGCATATATCGGTGATGATAAGTAAGGCAAATTCAATCAATTTATTGCCTTTAAGTTCTTACAACTTGTACAAATCCTATAATCTTCTTGTCTGGTAAAAAGTCAAATTAAGACAACAGAAGTTTCTGTTTCACCTATATTGAAACTATTTGCTGATAACAAATTAACTCTCTACTAAATGAAGAATTTTTTGACTGGTCCAAGTTGAAAGCATTTACAGATTACAATATAATGTGACTCAAATACTGAGATTTGTATCCGAGACAAAAAAAGAAAGTGTGGTGGAAAAAGGAGAAAATACTGATCAGCATTTTCTCCTTTCCCACCATGTTTTCAAAAGCCTTTTTCTTCAGGGTACATGTGCAAGAAAACTACTACTCATTTGTGAGCCAGTGTGAACAGATAAAAGATAGTGCAGGTCAAGTTGATAATTCAAAAATAGCTGTACAGTAAGGTGGAATGACCACTTTTCATACAGAAAAAATATCATAAAAGTGAAAAAAGTGTCGACCCTGGTCAGCCTGTGCATTCGCGCAGTTTGACCAGAGTTGACACTTTTCGCATTTCCCAGAAGATCCCTTTTTGTGTGATGGGTCACATTTGTATCAACTTCTTATAATATGTTGTTGGCAGGGTTTACCATTTCCAGGGTATATTGTAGTTCTGTGGTAGCATTTGGGACTGAAAACCTTAGAGAACCCAAATTTTAACCTCTCTGAACTAACTGGGTTTTTTTGTAGGAGTGTCCTTTGGTAAGACACTTCAGAGCCCTAGCACAGTACTGTTGAAACCAAGGAGAATATGTCAAGAAGATAATAAGTTTTTCTTGAAACTAAACCTTTGCATTATCAAATGTCTGAACATAATAGAAATTTCATACAGGTACATGTATGTCTTTCAATAAAATTAATATGACATTGTCAATCTATTTCAGTTGCCATGGTAACCAACCTATGAAGTACTATTTCATACAATAGTATTAGATTTCTGATATTTCCTGGTAAATCACAATACTAACTCTTTGCAAATGACAAAATTTTAGACTGTTATACAATGAAAGCATTTTGTAAATACTAAATTTAGGCGAAATGATGGCAATTGTCTGAGATACAGTGTACCAAACTTTGTGGGAAAACAATAAAATCATGGTTCCTAGCATTTTCTCCTTTCCAGAAAAGGTTTTCAAACAGCTATTCCATAGAGTCATTAAAGGCCCGATAGTTGCCATTAGTAAATAGTATGGTGGAAAAATGAAAATGAATTTAAAGCATACTATTGAAACCTAAAGAAATTATTCTGAGGGTGAGAATTTTTTAGTGTACAATCAGTCCAAGTGTTTATTGCTGGCAGGAAAATTATCTTTCAATTCAGATGAAACTTAAACAGACGATAGAGCAACTTTGAACGTAAGTTTAAGATATTTTTTTTATTAGGGAGTAACAAATGCACCCACCTGTACAATAACAGCTTGACATCTTCATAACAATTTACATACTTTTAAAAGGTATGATTAAATTTAAATGCATTTTAATGCCAATATTGTTTACTTTTGGCATGTATAGCTTTAAAGCTTTGGACTGTTTGGTGAGGGGTTAAACTTGATATTGCTAAATTGATCTTTTTCAAATGACATATTTTACTCATCAAATTAGAAGCACCTATTGATGACAAATTAGAATTTGGTGCAAAAGACGTGCTGAACTTACTGAACTGTTACATGAGATGGCCATATCTTCATACCAGCCAAATTTTATGAAAAGAGCCCCATGTACAGCTACATTTAACTATTATCACACCAGTGTCCAATCTAGCTTTGCTTGCATGTTTACAAAGGGGCTAATCAAAGATATCTTTGTAAATTTGCTGTTTAAAGTAATTGAAAAGCCAAAAAAACAGACAGAAGTGACTCTAATTTGACAATTTTGTTGTGTCATGGTTTTCTGTGTTTTTTGCACTGATAGATTTTTCATGTCTGTTCATTTCTGTATAGGTATTTTTGCTGGGTATAATTGGCTGAGAAAGTGCTGGTTACCTGCATTTTCTCCTTTTCTCACCTTGTTTTCTACCCACAACAATTTCAATTTTTGAGTCAGGTTTATTTGTCATTTGCAATTGTGTTGAATTTGGACTAGTCTAAAATTTTGTTGTCTGTTCAAGAGTTAAGTACATCAAAGATTTAGCAAGACACCAATATTCAACAACTCAAACCAGGAAGATTTTAGGCTCATGAAACTTAACCCTTTACCCCACAACTGAGTTTCAGTGACCTTGAGAGGTAAAGTTTTCAAACACTGTGGGAAATGGAGAAAATTCATACAACAAAATTACACTGGCCTTAAATATCAACTTTACCAAACAACATTTAGGTTTTGACCTAATTCGAAAAAAATTGCAGACGACAAAGTCATGCAATACAGATGATGATATCTGTCTTTGATAGGGTAAAAAATACAATAGGAAACAGAAAAAAAATGCTGGCTAACCAGCATTTCCTCTTTTCTGACAACATTTTCAACATAAAGACCATGATGGTCCTTTATCGCTCACCTGAGTACTAAACAAAAAGGTCTATGATGAAGATAGATACCAAATATTGAGGTTTAAGGCCAAATCAAAATGAAACAAGACCAGCAAATTGTCGCAAGATATGCCCATCCCACCGCCATTTCTCGAAGAGGTATGATGATTGCAAAAAGCAATGCAAATTAAGGTTAACCCATTACCACACAATCCCTACTTTTGACGACCCACAGAAAGAAGCATTTTGAAAACATTGTGGGAAAAGGAGAAAATGCTGGTAACCAGCATTTTCTCCTTTTCCCACAATATTTTCTATCCTTTACAAAACAAATTTCAAATTGTCAGTAATTTTTATGTTGTTGTCTGCGAATGCTTTTCATTTGGACGAGCCTAAAATACTGTTGTGTGGTAATGAGTTAAGCAAAAAACATGTTTATCAAGTCTCTAATCAATTTGACTTGAGACTTCTAAGTTCCGGTCCAGACAAGCAAAAAAATACAGTAAAAATGAAGATAAAAGGGGATTACTAAAAAACTGCCCAAGGTAGAGTTATTTTTCTTGCACACAGTACTGGGTAATATTACAACAAATATGCATACCAAGTTTGAAGTCCTTCCGGACAAGAACTAAACAATGTAAAACTGAAGATCAAAGGGAAATAATTCAAAGACAGCATGAGGTTGAGTTACAATTCTTGTGCACTGTACTTCCAAATACTGCAACAAATAAGCATACCATATACATGTACTTCAAGTCATTCCTACTTATGATGACAAAGTGTTGCTCCAAACAAGCAAGAAATGCTATAAAAATGAAGTTCAAAGCGCAAATAACTCAAAATTCATGATAGGAAGAGTTATGTTTTTGTGCACTGCACTCCGTAATTCTTAAATTATGCATACAAAATTTGAAGATGTTCAAGCTAGAGATGACAAAGTTATATTACAGACAATCAGAAAATGCTGTAAAAGTGATAGTCAAAGGGAAATAACTCGTAGACAGTACAAGGTAGAGTTATGGTTCTTCACACTGCACTTTGTATTATTGCAACAAACATGCCAAGTTTTAAGTCAATCAGACTGGAGATGACAGTAATGCTCGGGACAAGGAAGTATTTTATAGAAATTTCTCATTCAAGGGCAAATAACTCTTGTCATTCTGGTCTGATTAGACCATAAACAATCTAATTCGAGGTCTAATTGTCATATATATTTTGACCAAGTTTGGTGCTGATTGGTTGATATTTATAGATGCTAGAGTGTAAACAATGTCAAATATAATAGTTTTTATAATTCAAGGGCGAATAAATCCAGTCGTTCTAGTAGGATTGTAATCCATTATCAAAGTCATCCAAAATCTTACATATTCTACCTATTCTGACCAGGTTTAGTGCCGATTGGTTGATACTTGTAACCCATTATCAAAGTCATCCAAAATCTTATACATGTATATTCTACCTATTCTGACCAGGTTTGGTGCTGATTGGTTGATACTTGTAATCCATTATCAAAGTCATCCAAAATCTTATATATTCTACCTATTCTGACCAGGTTTGGTGCTGATTAGTTGATACTTGTAACCCATTATCAAAGTCATCCAAAATCTTATATATTCTACCTATTCTGACCAGGTTTGGTGCTGATTGGTTGATACTTGTAGATGCCAAAGCGTAAATAAAGTCAAATATAGCAATTTTTCTCATTCAAGGGCAAAATCTCTATCTGAAATCCAAACCAACAATATAGGGCTATTTTTACACCAGGGTCATAATATGAAGTATTCTGGTAGAGGGCAACTAGATGATGCTACTTGCCAAATATGAAGGCTCTAGCCCTTACATTTTGGGACAAGAAGATTTTTTAAAGATTTTCTTCTTTCTTTATCTCTGTGAAATCTGAGAACCCACAACATAGGGCCATTTTCGACACATGGGCCATAATTTGAAGTATTTTGGTAGAGGGCTACTAAATGATGCTACATGCCAAATATGAAAGCTCTAGCCCTTACAGTTTGGGACAAGAAGATTTTTAAAGTTTTTTTATTCAGTTGCCATGGCAACTAGAGTTCTTCATGGAATTCAAATCCTTGAACTCTTTTGAAAGTGCATCACCAAAGGATCATTTCTATAAAGTTTCAGTGAAATCTGATGGGCGGCTTCAGAGGAGAAGATTTTTAAGTAATTGTTTAGGTGAGCTAAAAATCAGAAATCATCTTTAGGGTCAACAGATCAAATGTGGCCATAATATCTGAATTTTACAGAGGAAAGATAGAAAACATTGTGGGAAATGGAGAAAAAAAAATAATGGGAACCAGTATTTTCTCCTTTGCCAACAATGATTTCAAAAGCCTTTTTTCCTGGGATCTTTTAAAATTTTAAAATTTTAAAATTTACGGATTGTTTGGTAAAAGGTTTATAAACACACAAGATATAGTACTTCAGACCAGGAAATACTAAAATAATCTGATACTAAGATATAAAGCAAAAACACTTTACCATATGACAAAATTTAGTCTTATCCAAATTGAAAGCATTTCCAGACGATATGTAATTTCGATCACTATGGCTCAAATGGTGCTAATTTGATGGGGTAGAAAACATTGTAAGAACTGGAGAAAATGCTGGTTACCACAATATTTGTTTTCTCACAATATGATAGAGGTTTAGACCACTACCAGATGATAAAAATTTTACCACAATATGTGTTTTCTCACAATATGATAGAGGTTTAGACCACTACCAGATGATAAAAATTTTATGTTAAAAAGTTGTGTCTAATTGGAAAGAATTTGTAGATCATAATGAAAATATTGCTCAATAATACCAATGACATTTTTCTCTTGAAATGGTACAAGTGCAAGCATGCAAGAAACAAGAGGGCCAAGATGGCCCTGGATCGCTCACCTGAATTTTTGAGATGACCATAGCCTATTTTTTTTTTTGAGGTATTGAAACATTGGAACCAAATTTATAATTTTGCCAAGCAATTTTCAAAAGGTCACCTGTAAAAGTCATTTCGAAATCTGACCATCAGTTTCAAAAAGAAGAATTTTTAAGAATTCTTCATTTCTGTATAAGAGCAAGTAGCCCCCTTCCACGAGAGCCATGTTTCTCGATGGATCAAAATTTACCAACAAGTTTTGAAAAGGGTCACCCAAGGAACATCTCTCTGAAATTATTTCAAAATCTGACCAGGGGTTTCAGCGAAGAGAGAATTTTAAAGAATTTCATCATGTCCGTATAGTGCAAGTAGCCCCCAATCACAAGAGCCATGTTTCTTGACAGATCAAAATTATATGTACAGCTTTTGGAAAGGGTCACCCAAGGAACATCTCTGTCAGATTATTTTAAAATCTGACCACGGGTTTCAGAGAAGAAGAATTTTTAAGAATTTCTTCATTTCCATATAGAGCAAGTAGCCCCCATTCACTAGAGCCATGTTTCTTGGCCAATCAAAATTTCGCGAACAATTTTAGTAAAGGGTCACCCAAGGAACATCTCTGTGAAATTATTTCAAAAACTGTCCAGCCATTTCAGAGAAGAAGAATTTTCAAGAATTTCTTCATTTCTGTATAGTGCAAGTAGCCCCCATTCACCAGAGCCATGCTTCTTGACCAATCAAAATTTCATGAACAATTTTTTAAAAGGGTCACCCAAGGAACAAGTCTGTGAAATTATTTCAAAATCTAACCAGCTGTTTCAGAGAAGAAGAATTTTTAAGAATTTCTTCATGTCTGTATAGTGCAAGAAGCCCCCATTCACCAGAGCCATGTTTCTTGACCAATCAAAATTTCATGAACAATTTTTTAAAAGGGTCACCCAAGGAACAACTCTGTGAAATTATTTCAAAATCTGACCAGCGCTTTCAGAGAAGAAGATTTTTTAAGAATTCCTTCATTTCTGTATAGTGCAAGAAGCCCCCATTCACCAGAGCCACAATTTTTGACGGATCACCATTTCACGAACAATTTTTGAAAAGGGTCACCCAAGGAACATATCTGTGAAATTATTACAAAATCCGACCAGCGGTTTCAGAGGAAAAGATTTTTTAAGAATTCCTTCATTTCTATATAGTGCAAGAAGCCCCCATTCACCAGAGCCACAATTTTTGACGAATCAAAATTTCACGAACAATTTTTGAAAAGGGTCACCCAAGGAACATATCTGTGAAATAATTTCAAAATCCGACCAGCGGTTTCAGAGGAGAAGATTTTTAAAGAATTTGCTAAAAAATTCCATTTGGTTGCCATGGCAACCAGAGTTTTTGATGGAATCAAATTCTGTGAACAATTTTTAAAGAGGACCTCCCAAGGAACATTCCTGCCAAGTTTGGTCCAAATCCGCCCAGCGGTTTAGGAGGAGTTGATGTTTAAAGAATTGTTGACGACGCACGACGGACGACGGACGACGGACGACGCACGACGCACGACGGACGACGGACGACGGACACCGGGTGATCCTAAAAGCTCCCCTTGAGCACGTTGTGCTCAGGTGAGCTAAAAAGGGATAAAATTCTGGTTACCCCCATTTTCTCCTTTTACCATTATGTTTTTAAAGACCTTTTTCAATAGGGCCATTAAATTACAGTTCTTTTGGGTACAGGGCTAAGATATGTACATGTAATCAAGCCATGTAAAATACACAATTCACCCTTTACCAAACAACCCTCGATTTTTACAACACTGGCAAGAAAGCCTTTTGAAAACTTTGTGGGGAAAAAAAGAAAATACCCAGCATTTGCTCTTTTTCAACAATGTTTTCTTACCTTTTACAAGCCTGCCCGGGTGGCTCAGTCGTGAGCGTGTCAGACTCATGACCTTGTCAGGTTGTGAGTTCGATACCTGGTTGAGGCAAACTTTTTTTCCTCCCACCTCTGCTGAAGCATGTGAGAAAAGTAGTCGGTGGCTTTGGAAAGAAAGTTGTGTTAGTACTGGTGTGAGAAAGCCAGGAAACACATGTGTGTCACCGACCGCCATGATATGACCTTAGCTGTTAAAGTGGTGTTAAACCCCAATACAACCAACCAACCAACTTACCTTTCACAAACAAATCCTAGTATTTCTGCCAGATTTAATTTGTTGTCTGCAAATGCTTCCAATTTGGACCTGTCTAAAATGTTTACTAAAAGAAAAGGGTTAAAACTAGGCGCTTTGCTAAATAAAAATCTAGGAAGTTAAGGCAAGATTGAAAATCATTGATGTGCATAATAAATGAGCCATGCCTAGGGAAAGCGGTTCAACGCATCTCCTTAATGCATTATACATGTACTATACAAAACATCAGATAATTACGGATCCATATAAAATCCAGTTTTGTCTAACAAACAACTAAATCATACTTTAGACTTGTTCTTTCGTGTGCAGAATATTGAGCAACAGCACAAAGTTTCAATTCAGGTCAGCATTTGCTGACTGCAAAGACTGACCTGGACTGATACTTTTCACTGATACATTAACTCATTACAAAAAGACAATATTTTAGGCTTGTCTAAATCAAAAGCATTTGCAGAAAACATAATGAAAGTGACTGTAAATTTGAAATTTGGGTTGTGAAGAGTAGAAAACATTGTGGGAAAAGGAGAAAATGCTGGTTACCAGCATTTTCTCCTTTTCCCACAATGTTTTCTAAAGGCTTCTTTCTCAGAGTTTTCAAAAGTAGGGATTGAGTGGTAATGGGTTAAAACCCCTTTTCAAAGAGCATGGCTTAAATCATATACACTGTCTTATTGAGGAAAACAGACCAAATTAATTTTTACTAGATACTTCGTAAGTAGTCTACAAAGCATATCATAGAACAGACTGCACATCTTCATTTAGATTGTCTGCAAAATGGAGTCTGAACACCTCATTATCTAAATTGTCAACAACAATCGTAAAAATGTGCTTTGCACTGCTGGTAATTACATTAAATTTTCTTTAAAAAATCTAGACCTGTCAATAGACAAATACCCACAACCAGCACCTTGTCCCTGAACCAGCACAATCAGAGAACAAAAATGATTCTCAAAACCAAACAAAACCAGTGACCTTGACCTTTAACCCATGTGACCTCCCTGGGTGGGCAACACTTATATAAAGTTTCAGGGTCCTAGTTCATATAACTACTGAGAGCACAGAAACAATTTCACTTAAAGTTCACAAGTGACCTTGACCTTTGACCCATGTGACCCAAAGTCTACGGAACAATTCCTTGGGTAATGAGTAACACAGTTATACAGTTTCAGGATTCTTGGTCATACAGCTATTGAATTAGAGCATGGAAACCATTTTCAAACAAAGTTCACCTGTGACCTTGACAACTCACCTATGTGACCCCAAAACAAGAGGACACCTTGGGTCCAGAGGAACATTCACATGAAGTTTCAGGGTCATAGGTCGAACAGCTATTGAATTAGAGCACAGAGAAGACTTTCACAAAAAGTTCACCTGTGACCTTGACCTTTGACCCAAGTGACACAAAACAATAGAGCCCCTCCTTGGTCATGAGGAACACTTGTAAAGTTTCATGGTGCTAGGTCAAACGGCTTTTCAGTTAGAGCTCAGAAAGGAAAAAAATCTATAAATGGATGGATTGACGGCTGGATGGATGGATGGATAAGCTTGAACAAGACATTATAAATTAAAGAGAAAAAATATGTAGAAGGTAAACAAAAAGCAGTTGCTTATGCTCATATGTCTGTAAAATGAATGCATGTAGACATAGAGTCATGAGTTCTAAGAGTAATGCTAAAAACTTACATTATCAGAACAAGAAAAGGATTATTCCCAACCATATTCAAATGCTATGATGTGAATAAGTGCTGCTGGGTGTCGATTAGTGATAGCAATACTTACATTATAGTTATCATAAATTTTCCTGCAAATAAGCCTGCAGGGACAACAATATAACTCTCCACATTTTTTACCAATCACAAATTTTTATGTATTCATATTAAGTATACCAATACCAATAATTAGGTGAAAGGCTTGGACATAAATATTCTGCTATGCGAAAAAAATGTGCTTGATATTTGCAACATTCCTGGCTATGCTCCTAAAACATTCTTGAAGGCTAGTTGACATGGAAATTTATTATTGACTTTTTATAGTCAAGTTACACTTCTTGCTTTAATATTTCAAAAAGCAGAAATTTCACATCTGAAAAATTACAGCCTTTCCAAGCCCAAAACATTATATGTTCAAAGCTGCAAAATTTCCTATGAGCTCTAACAAATCCTGTTTTCTAAATTCAAATCAGACAAGAAAATAATTTAGAATGGTTGGTGAATATAAGCCCAAATCAAGCTGAGACTTCCACACTTTATACCCTTGTCACACTATCATGACTTTGAATGTCCGCGAAGAAAGGCTTTTGAAACCTTGTGGGAAAAGGAGAAAATACTGGTTATCACCATTTTCTCCTTTTCCCTCAGAGATTTCTGTTCTTTTAAACAAAAAGTTCATCATTTTAGCCACATTTCATATATAGTCTGAAAATACTCTGAATTTGGACTCATCTAAATTTTTTCTGTTTAGTTAACTGATTACCAAACCACAAAATTTTAGGTTTGTCCAAATTGAAAGCATTTGCAGACGACAAAAGTGACTGAAAATTTGGAATTTGTTTTGTGAAGGGTTGGAAACATTGTGGAAAAAGGAGAAAATACTGGTTACTAGCATTTTCTCCTTTTCCCACAATGTTTTCCAAAGGCCTCTTTCTCAGGGTCGTCAAAAGTAGGGACAATGTGATAATGGGTTAAGAGTGCGACATTTTAAATCTCATGTCACACAATGCCAACATGATGGTGATGAAAAGTCTGAACAAAAAAATACAAATAGCATTCATCATTTTCCAGTTTGACCTTAATACAGTCTCTTTTCAGATCTGATCATGTACCCACATCGACATGCTTTCATAACTCTTAGTGTGTGTCTGCATTGTATTAACTCTTTACCACACAATCCCGACTTTTAATGACCCCGAGAAAGAAGTCTTTTGAAAACATTGTGGGAAAAGGAGAAAATGCTGGTAACCAGCATTTTCTCCTTTTCCCACAATGTTTTCTACCCTACCCAAACCAAATTTGAATTTTTCAGTCACATTTATTATGTTGTCTGCCAATGCTTTCAATTAGGACCAGTCTAAAATTTTCTCGTGTGGTAAAGAGTTAAACAGCATTTTCAACATTGTTTTGAGTTACACAACAGTGGCCAGTACCACTATCTCTGCATGTTTACCAGATGATAAGGCACAATACACTTTCAAAGCCACTTATTGCCTTCCCACATATACTAGTATATGGTACACACATGCTTAGCTGTGAGAGGAAAATGAATTCTGTAACAATGACTTTATCATAATTTTGAACCGATCACAGGGTGCATTTTTTGTTCTAAGTCAGTTGGTCATGTGACCACCAAGTGCACAGGTCCTGCGAAGTTGGACTTTTTTCAACAAAGCGTCTTAATGACGTAAAGACAAATCAATCGCTAGCAATTACTTTTTCTTGTTTAATAAAATATGTATATGGATTGAACCTTACTTAATGCTTTTCCAAATTAAATTTTGATTTTATCGTTTGTTTTAAATTTCATTTCCCAAAGTTAACCTCTAAGTGACATCATAAATGAATCTGTCATAATACACATGAACACAAGCAGGAACACACTGTTTTCAATATATCTGTTATAACTATTAAACTACTGCCAGTCACATGATGTTAAAATTGCACTGCCCTGTAAATTGATAAGCAATGGGAAAAAAGCAACTGTGATCAGCAACCTAGTGCTAAAACTTGCAATCGTAATTGACAGAATTACAAAATAAACATACTTCTATTTTCTTTCGTTCCACTCAGACAAATATAAAACATTTATGTTCCATTGCATGAACTTATTATGGAATAATAAACAACAGAAGTCGGAAATAGGAGTAGCAGCCTAGACTACGCATTGTAATCGTATTTTTCAACATATATCAACCTCTTAATATACGAAATACATAAAAAGCAATACAGAAATGTATGCAATAATGAAATAATTCCCTTCAAAAGAAAACGGGAGGGCGGACAGGTTATACACAGTCGTAAACAGTGTGTAGTCTAGCCGTCGAATGACCAAAGAGAGGCGCGCTCTCTATTTATACTACAATGAGAAGCGCCCATGCGCAACATACACTCGACAGAGTATAATAAGTAACAAAGCACCCTTAAGAAACATAAATATATTAATTGTGTATCTTTGGAAATGTATTCAGAATAATTCTAATGGAAAATTGTGGCTAATCTTTGCTTTCTACAGTGGCGTGTTACGATTTAAGTAAGGTGAAGTAGTATATACATGGGTCGAAGCAAATGTACCTGTAACCATGTAGGTGCATTATCAACTTATCAAGCCAAGTGATACAGACAAGGAACTTAATCAAGGGATCATGTGAGGTTTGCTGAATGACAGGCATGTATTTGAAAAATGCCACCTAGCAGAATGATAATGGGTTTTTCTATGAAATGGCAATGCGATCTAGTTATCTGTTTTTTCAGATAATCTCCACTTTAGCTTATTCAAAGATAAAGCAACTCAAGATAATGATAAAATTAGATTCCGGCTAAACCATGGCCAGTACCACTTAACCCATTACCCCATAAGGCATTTCTATGGTATCTCTAATTGACTCTAATTAACAGCAAGGATGAAGCTGTTTCTTATGTGTATACAACACCTTTTGATAGCATAGAAAACATTGTGGCAAAAGGTGAAATTGCTCGTCACGAGCAATTTCACCTTTTGCCACAATGTCTTCCAAAGGCTCCTACAAGATATGTGTAGAAATGAGTATCTATGGAGTAAAGGGTTAAGATAGAATTTGTCAAGATTTGACTATGTAATATCTGACCAAGATAATCTTACCAAGATTTATCAAGATCAGGGCAAAACTGAGACCTCTGGAGCTATAACAAGGTAAATATTGACACCACAATGACATGGCAGTTTCCAGTTATTCTGTTGAAATGACATTGGCCACCGGAATAATACAAGAGGTATTGTGTTTTGCATATACATAAGGCCTTATTTTATTGGTCCATGATAAAGTTATCTCTTTTTCAATGTAATGGCATTTCATTTGATAAAAACAAATACATGTAAGAACATTCTACATCTTTGTGAGCCAAGTTTACAGTCACTACCTGGATCTTAGAGTAGCATAGTGGATTGTCACCCTTGGCTTGCTAAGATGAACACTCTGTGGCTTATGATAAAAAATAATCAATATAAAGTTTAACCCTTTCCCAAACAATCCCTGGTTTTTACGGGTCTGGAATAGTAGCCTTTTGAAAACATCGTGGGTAAAGGAGAAAATGCTGGTAACCAGCATTTTCTCCTTTTCCCACAATATTTTCTACTCTGTCATAGACAGAAATCATCTTTTCAGTAAGAGTTGAATTGTCATCTGCAAATGCTTTCAATTTAGTCTAGTCCAAAAGTTTGTCGTTTGGGAAAGGGTTAATAAAATTTTGTCTAGTAATAAAGGTGATATTTGACCATAATGAAAATGTACATCAAGTCCCTTTTTTCCATGACAAGGCCTCAAAAAAAAGTTTATCAGCAGACTATCATAAGGAACAAATGTATGAAGTTTGATCAGTTCTTTTCTAGGAATTTAGACGATAAAATGAGACTGTCCAGACAGAATGAAAAAGATGGACTGACAGACAATAAGCTAACAAAATGTGGAAACTTTCTGCAAATATGTTCACATCAAAGGACCAATTCAATTGGTTGTTACACAAAATGGATCCATAATGATTTGATGACTTGCCTGGTATATTATGCATCATGGAGATACAATATACATTATCTCTACCAGATTTTAGACTTACCCAAATTCAAAGCACTGGCAGACGACAAAATTAATGTGACTCAAAAATTAAACTTGACTTTAGAAGAATAGAAAACATTGTGGGAAAAGGAGAAAAATGCTGCTAACCAGCATTTTTTTCTTTTTCCCACAATGTTTTGAAAAGTCCTCTTCAGGGTTGTTCAATGCCTTTATAAAAGCGCATAACTGAAATGAATGGACGCAGTCATATCACAGTGGGTGTCTTCGATGTCAGGTGAAGAAAAATATCTGAGTAAATTATACGTTCTAAAATTTATAGCAATTACATGTTATATAACTCAACAACAACCAAGAGACATTTATTTCCCATGAAAGTACACATATTCTAGCTGTTTAACCCATTACCACACAATCCCTACTTTTGACGCCCCTGAGAAAGAAGCCTTTAGAAAACATTGTGGGAAAAGGGGAAAATGCTGGTAACCACAATGTTTTCAACCTTTCACAAAACAAATTTCAAATTTTCAGTCACTTTTATTGTGTCGTCTGCACTTGCTTTGGATTTGGCCCAGTCTAAAATATTGTCGTTTGGGAACAAGTTAACTCTTTACCACACTTTCCCGACTTTTAACGACCCTGAGAAAGAAGCCATATGAAAACATTATGTGAAAACAAGAAAATTCTGGTAACCAGTTTCAGTTTTTCACTTTTACTTTGTTGCCTTCAAATGCTTTTAATTTGGACGAGTCTGAAATTTTGTAGTTTGATTTAGAGTTAAGGGATTCTTCCACTATGATGGATGGAATGTATAATATTGTGATGTATTGCACATTCAACTTTTTTTTCAGCGTGTTAAGGGAAGGGGTTGACATCACCAACTGAAAACAAACAAGAGACAATAGCAGAACTAGCTCATAATGTATGAGTAACAACATTTTGATAAAAAAAAGAGCAAAATGCAAAAATTAACCAGTATTGACAGTTTGAACCGATGTCTGACCTGCTGTGCACTTGTTCTGCTTAAAAAGATGTTGAAAGAAGGCTCCTAATTTATCAGTATTATATTAGAACTTATTCAAGGATTTTTTGGCATGAATGCCTGTAGAGTCATCCTCGGATATCCCGGGGTCTCCCTATTTGCTACGCTACATCGACCCCTGGGACAATTAATTGAATTTCCCTCGCTTTACCGCTGGCCGAATGCTGGCTTTTCATTGGTTCCATCATCATTTTGTGATGGGCGAGTGGACTTTACGCTATGACGTTTCGTATCGATTTTCGGCGGCTGATTCAAAGTTTTATTAGTCAATTTGCCCAGGGGTCGATGTAGCGTAGCAAATAGGGAGACCCCGGGGTATCCGAGGATGCTGTAGAGTACTAAACTTTTGTCCTGTAGCTGACCAACTTATCATTCCAGATGCTTTTATGGATGTGTGTGGGTTATTAATAAGGATGGGCTGAAGATTTTGATGCCAATACCTGTACAATAATTTTCAACACCAACTTGATATTTTTTTTCCCTTTAACCCTTTCCCAAACAACAAATTTTTGGACTCTTCCAAACTGAAAAAGTTTGCAGACAACAATTTTAGATTTTGAGAAAATGGCAGAAAGTTCTCAAACAAGAGGACCATGATGGTCCTATATCGCTCACCTGAGTACTAAGCTGTAAAATCAAATTTGTGACCCCTGGGCAGGGCCAAATTTGACCCCAGGGGCATCCTAAGAAAAAAACTTGCTAGAGGTACACTAGGAGATGCTACTTACAAAATATCAAAGCTCTATACCTTCTAGTTTCAGAGAAGTAGAATTTTAAAGTTTTCCTTCTTTGTTCATATGTTTCGAACTTGTGACCCCTGGGCAGGGCAAGTTTAGACCCCAGGGGCATCGTATGAAGGAACTTTGTAGAAGTCCACTAAAAGATGCTACATACCAAATATCAAAGCTCTACACCTTCTAGTTTCAGAGAAGAATAATATTGACATTTTCCTTCTTTGTTCCTATGTTTCGAACTTGTGACCCATGGGGCAGGGCAAGTTTTGACCCAAGGGGCATCATATGAACAAACATTGTAGAAGTCCGCTAGGATATCCTACTTACCAAATATAAAAGCTCTACATATTCTAGTTTCAGAGAAGAAAATTTTTCAATTTTTCCTTCTTTATTTCTTTGTATTAAACTTGTGACCCCCGGGGTGGGGCCATTTTTGAGCCCAGGGACATCATATGAACAATCTTGGTAGAGGTCCACTAGGAGATGCTACATACCAAATATCAAAGTCCTGCACCATCTAGTTTCAGAGAAGTATAATTTTAAGTTTTCCTTCTTTGTTCCTATGTTTCAAAATTGTGACCCCCCTGGGCGGGGCCAGTTTTGACCCCAGGGACATCATATGAACAATCTTGGTACAAGTCCACTAGGAGATGCTACATACCAAATATCAAAGCTCTGCACCATCTAGTTTCAGAGAAGAAGAATTTTAAAGTTTTCCTTCTTTGTTCCTATGTTTCAAAATTGTGACACCCGGGGCGGAACCAGTTTTGACCCCAGGGACATCATATGAACAATCTTGTTAGAGGTCCACTAGGAGATGCTACATACCAAATATCAAAGCCCTGCACCTTCTAGTTTCAGAGAGGAAGATTTTTAAAGTTTTCCTTCTTTGTTCCTATGTTTCAAAACTGTGACCCCCGGGGTGGGGCCAGTTTTGACCCCAGGGACATCATATGAACAATCTTGGTAGAGGTCCACTAGGAAATGTTACATACCAAATATCAAAGCTCTGCACCTTCTAGTTTCAGAGAAGAAGAATTTTAAAGTTTTCCTTCTTTGTTCCTATGTTTCAAACTTGTGACCCCCGGGGCGGGGCCAGTTTTGACCCCAGGGACATCATATGAACAATCTTGGTAGAGGTCCACTAGGAGATGCTACATACCAAATATCAAAGCACTGCACCTTCTAGTTTCAGAGAAAAAGAATTTCAAAGTTTTCCTTCTTTGTTCCTATGTTTCAAACTTGTGACCCCCGGGGCGGAGCCAGTTTTGACCCCAGGGACATCATATGAACAATCTTGGTAGAGGTCCACTAGGAGATGCTACATACCAAATATCAAAGCTCTACGCCTTCTAGTTTCAGAGAAGAAGATTTTCAAAGATTTTGCTATTTTTTTTTCTTTCGGTTGCCATGGCAACCAGAATTATGGGTGGAATTCAATCTCTTGAACAACTTTGGTAGAGCTACACCCAAGGAACATCCCTGCCAAGTTTCATCAAGATTGGCCCAGTGGTTTAGGAGGAGAAGATGTTTAAAGAAATTGTGGACGACGGACGACGCACGATGGACGACGCACAACGGACGACGGACATTGGGCGATCACAAAAGCTCACCATGAGCACTTCGTGCTCAGGTGAGCTAAAAAGGTTGAAAACACTGTGGGAAAAGGAGAAATTGCTTGTTACGAGCAATTACGAGCAATTTCTCCTTTTCCCATAGTGTTTTCAAAAGACTCTTACTGCAGACACATAAAAACCAGGGCTTGTTTGGGAAAGGGTTAAGAGATCAAAGTCATTGCGACAGGGTTCATTCCTCTCTAACTGCTCACAGTATTTTTGATGATGGTAAAGTGAGAGAGCAGCCGGTGGCCTTCGAAGAATATTGTGAGAAGAACAGGTACATGAAATTCCAGGAAGAGGAAAGAAAAGACTGCGCTTGGCTGCCCATTTAAAACAAACTATAATGATTATATACAGTGTATAGTTACTGTTATGTCTGGAAAAAATGTATAAAATAATAAGGTAGGTATAGGTCAGATTTCCAACACAGTCTGCCAAAGGGTACTTACTCCTCAAGGTAATAAATTATGAATACAACCATACCTTTGAACCATCAAGGACTAAGATAATCACTTAACTCTTTTCCAAACAATCCCAAGTTTTAACGCCTCTGAAAAAGAAGGCTTTTGAAAATATTATGAGAAAATGCAAAAATGTTTTCTCCACTTAAAAAACAAATCCCATTGATTGAGACACATTTATTTTATCTGTCTGCATATGCTTTAAATTTGGATTAGTCCAGAGTTTCATTCTCTGATGAAGAGTTAATTAACTTGTGACTTACTACAGTAACATTACTTGAATACGAATACTAACTGTGAAAAGTCTGATAATCTTAAAATGAAACAAGAGGACCATGATGGTCCTATATCGCTCACCTGAGTACTAAGCTGTAAAATCAAACTTGTGACCCCTGGGCAGGGCCAATTTTGATCCCAGGGGCATCCTAAGAAAAAAAAAACTTGCTAGAGGTACACTAGGAGATGCAACTTAAAAAATATCAAAGCTCTATACCTTCTAGTTTCAGAGAAGTAGAATTTTAAAGTTTTCCTTCTTTGTTCATATGTTTCGAACTTGTAAACCCTGGGCAGGGCAAGTTTAGACCCCAGGGGCATCGTATGAAGAAACTTTGTAGAAGTCCACTAAAAGATGCTACATACCAAATATCAAAGCTCTACGCCTTCTAGTTTCAGAGAAGAATAATATTGACATTTTCCTTCTTTGTTCCTATGTTTCGAACTTGTGACCCATGGGGCAGGGCAAGTTTTGACCCCAGGGGCATCATATGAACAGACATTGTAGAAGTCCACTAGAAGATCCTATTTACCAAATATAAAAGCTCTACATATTCTAGTTTCAGACAAGAAAAATTTTCAATTTTTCCTTCTTTATTTCTATGTATTAAACTTGTGACCCCTGGGGTGGGGCCAGTTTTGACCCCAGGGACATCATATGAACAATCTTGGTAGAGGTCCACTAGGAGATGCTACATACCAAATATCAAACCCCTGCACCTTCTAGTTTCAGAGAAGAATTTTAAAGTTTTCCTTCTTTGTTCCTATATTTCAAAATTTCGACCCCCGGGGTGGGGCCATTTTTGACCCCAGGGACATTATATGAACAATCTTGGTAGAGGTCCACTAGGAGATGCTACATACCAAATATCAAAGCTCTACATATTCTAGTTTCAGAGAAGAAGATTTTCAAAGATTTCCTTCTGTGTTCCTATGTTTCAAACTTGTGACCCCCGGGACGGGGCCAGTTTTGACCCCAGGGACATCATATGAACAATCTTGGTAGAGGTCCACTAGGAGATGCTACATACCAAATATCAAAGCTCTACATATTCTAGTTTCAGAGAAGAAGAATTTCAAAGTTTTCCTTCTTTGTTCCAATGTTTCAAAATTGTGACCCCCGGAGCGGGGCCAGTTTTGACCCCAGGGATATCATATGAACAATTTTGGTAGGGGTCCACTAGGAGATGCTACACACCAAATATCAAAGCTCTACGCCTTCTAGTTTCAAAGAAGAAGATTTTCAAAGTTTTCCTTCTTTGTTCCTATGTTTCAGAATTGTGACCCCCGGGGCAGGGCCAATTTTGACCCCAGGGACATCATATGAACAATCTTGGTAGAGGTCCACTAGAAAATGTTACATACCAAATATCAAAGCCTTGCACCTTCTAGTTTCAGAGAAGAAGAATTTTAAAGTTTTCCCTCTTTATTCCTATGTTTCAAACTTGTGACTCGGGGCGGGGCCACTTTTGACCCCAGGGACATCATATGAACAATCTTGGTAGAGGTCCACTAGGAGATGCTACATACCAAATATCAAAGCCCTGCACCATCTAGTTTCAGAGAAGAAGAATTTTAAAGTTTTCCTTCTTTATTCCTATGTTTCAAACTTGTGATCCCCGGGGCGGGGCCAGTTTTGACCCCAGGGACATCATATGAACAATCTTGGTAGAGGTCCACTAGGAGATGCTACATACCAAATATCAAAGCCCTGCACCATCTAGTTTCAGAGAAGAAGAATTTAAAAGTTTTCCTTCTTTATTCCTATGTTTCAAACTTGTGATCCCCGGGGCGGGGCCAGTTTTGACCCCAGGGACATCATATGAACAATCTTGGTAGAGGTCCACTAGGAGATTCTACATACCAAATATCAAAGCCCTGCACCTTCTAGTTTCAGAGAAGAAGAATTTTAAAGTTTTCCTTCTTTGTTCCTATGTTCCAAACTTGTGACCCCCGGGGCGGGGCCAGTTTTGACTTCCGGGACATCATATGAACAATCTTGGTAGAGGTCCACTAGGAGATGCTACATACCAAATATCAAAGCTCTACGCCTTCTAGTTTCAGAGAAGAAGATTTTCAAAGATTTTGCTATTTTTTTCCTTTCGGTTGCCATGGCAACCAGAATTATGGGTGGAATTCAATCTCTTGAACAACTTTGGTAGAGCTTCACCCAAGGAACATCCCTGCCAAGTTTCATCAAGATTGGCCCAGTGGTTTAGGAGGAGAAGATGTTTAAAGAAATTGTGGACGACGGACGACGGACGACGCACGATGGACGACGGACGACGGACGACGGACGCCGGACATTGAGTGATCACAAAAGCTCACCATGAGCACTTCGTGCTCAGGTGAGCTAAAAATTGAAAAATATTTAACTCAGTATCTTGCACATCTGAAGGGAAACTATCTGTACAAATACATTTCTTAGTCATTAAGAAAAAAACTATTATAAGACTACCATCTTCGAACTATTCAATACCATGAGGGGCACTATTATGATTATATACATCTCGAAACTCGCCCATATCACATTGCTGTTGGGGAATTACTCAGTGCTGATGGTAATGAGACAGCCTTTCGAGGTACCCTTTATAGTCTGCCTGTATTTGTGTTTTGGACATTAACTCTTCACCAAACAACAAAATTTTAGACTGGTCAGAAGTGAAAGCACTTGCAGATAAGATAAAAGCAACTGGAAATTTGAAATTTGTTTCAGGAAGGGAAGAAAACTTTGTAGGAAAAGGAGAAAATGCTGGTTACCAGCATTTTCTCCTTTTCCTACAATGTTTCAGAAGGCTCCTTTCTCATGGATTGTTAAAAGTCGGGATTGTGTGGTAAAGAGTTAAGGCAGTGGACCCATAATAGAAAGTAACTAGTTCCACTATGATATTTTCTTAAGAAATTTGCTAAGATTAAAAATGAGTACTTTTGTACTACTCTAGCTGAGCCACTTTTTCCTTCTTAGAATTATCATTTATAAATCTAAAACCAGTATAATTATGTATTCTCAGTACAAAGTGAGCTAATACAAGTTTACCTTCCTTTTCTGGAAACTAACACAGGTATCAACAAATAGTTTCGAAATAGACATCAAAGGAATTTCTGGTTGGTTAAAATTGTACAAAAGTATGATACCTGTTCAAATCTGTATTGATCAACTATCAAGCATTTTCATTCCATGCTGCACTAGAAGTGTTATGTGTGTCTACAACCTTAAGGTAGTGGACCTATCATACTTCTAGTGCAGCATGGCATAAAAATTCTTGATAGTTATTTAGACATGTTTATACAGATATACATGTAGTACTTTTGTACATTATTAACCGATCAGAAGTTCCTTTGATGTCCATCTTGAAATGATTTGTTGAGACTTGTTAGTTTCCAGAAAAGGGAGGTAATTATCATATCACTTTGTAATGAGAATATAGAGGCTTTAGATTTATAAATTATAATTCTAGGAATGACAAAAAGGAAAAGGTAGCTCGGTGAAAATAGTATAATAATATATATTTTTAATCTGAGCAAATTTTGTAGGATAATATTACAGTGGAAATAGCTATTTTCTATTACGGGTCCACTATGTTAAATAATATTTGCATTTAATGGTTGATCCTGCTCTTGACAAAGCATATATCACAAACTTTTCTAACCAACAGATTCTTTTTTAAAACTTTGAACATATAAAGCTCATCATGTCTGTGTAGATTACACTAAAAAAGAGATGGATCACCAAGCTCATTTCGTAGAAATTTGCCTTTAAAGGCGGGTATTTAGAATTTTTACATCTCACCAAATTAAAAAATATATATATCACTGAAATTCATATGAAAAAATAATACAAATCATCAATAATTAAGGTGCATAAAATTACAAAAGAAAATTTTTTTTGATGGTGTTCCCTTAAAAGGCTACGTAACCTCTTAAGCATTTTTAGATTTTGCGCCAAAAGTCAATAAAGCATTTTGGGAATGTCAAGTGACCGGCATGCGACTCATAACGCTTAAATTCCATTACATAACAAACATGTAATAATTATTTTCCATAACGTCTTCTTCAGATGCTATGTTTGAAACTACATCTGTGTATTCCTGTAACTATGTAAATGAGCAAATTGATCATCTAAAAATAGAATGTGTCTCCCGTTGGTGTCAACCTCGGCTGTAGTAAATCTCTAATTTCTTGTGTTGTCGGACGGTTTTCGACAACTGGGGTTTTATGAATGAAAATTAAAAGGCTTTGGGAGTGTAAGGATGATTTTTTGCATTTTCGTCCCAAAATCTGAAGGGCCACCTTTAAAGATTTCAGATAATGTTGGATTAATATAATAATAGTGCCTTTATTTATTAATCAGTTAATCAGGAAAATTACAGGAAAAATATACAAATAAACATCATTTCAAAGAAAATTCATACATTTTTCCACAAAAAATGTATAAAAGCCTGGTTTTGAACATGGTAAATGAAGAAATATACATTCTTTTCTAATACAACCCTAGGAATTGGTCCTTGTTTCAGTACACCAGTAGTGTTATACCATATGTGTGAAAAATACATACCGGTAGGTGTACTTTTTGTTCACTATCTATGACAAAAACACATGTGCAGTAAGATGTGTGCAAACATTTGTAATACACGTCTTTAACTGTTTTGTTGCTCCCTTAACCCATTACCACACAATCCCTACTTTTGACGTCTCTAAGAAAGACGCCCTTTGAAAACTTTGTGGGAAAAGGAGAAAATGCTGGTAACCAGCATTTTCTCCTTTTCCCACAATGTTTTCTACCCTTCACAAAACTAATTTCAAATTTTCAGTCACTTTTATTTTGTCGTCTGCAAATGCTTTCGATTTGGACAAGCCTAAAATATTGTCATTTGGTAACGAGTTAAAAGTTCTTAGAAATGGTTGATGACTTTACTAGTAATAGAAGCATTTTATTTACTGAAATTATATGTAAATTCAGAAAGGCAGATGTACAAACCATAAATTTGTGAAGTAATTAGGATTATGTTAATGTTGTTTATTGTCAATATGTGGAGTAATGAGGCTTATGTCAATGTTGTTTATTCATTTACGCTCATTTATTTCACCTTAATCCATCGACTTGAAGTGGAGTAAGACCATATTCAGTTTAAGAAAAGCCGGATGAGTGATGGTTAGGAAAAAAGCGGAGAAGGGTGGCATCTAATGAAGAATTCTTCATGAAGAATACAGAAAATAGTCGGAATGCTTGTAAGGTTCACTGACTGCATTATAAAATTGACAAAGTATTGAAAACTATACTCAAAGCATAAAAACACATTATATTGTTGTACAGCAACTTAGTGTGGCAGCTGGTCATTATTGCTATATTGTTCTATTTCATAGATACTGATTTTTGTAACATATGGGTATACCATTTTATCACAGGTAGTTATTTAGTTATATAGAAGGGCACTGAGTGTTTACAAAGTACAAGATCAATATCAAAAACAAGAATATGGTCAGTTTCCTCTAACTATACCAAATACAAAATGTAAGGCATGTCATAACTGAGGGCAGTTGCATTTGAATTTAGCCCAAAAGATGGAATTTATATTTGATAAGGTAGAAAAAATTGTGGGAATAGAAGAAAATGCTGGATACCAGGCTTGATTTAGATCACACTTAAAGGAGCATGTACTCTGGTCTTAAGTTTGCAGTGACTGATAATTTTTAGATAGGCTGACTATAATCTAAAGTACCACAAAATAAAGGACACATTTTCAGGAAGTAGAAGAAGGCCATACTTGTCATCATTCCCAAGTTATTTTGACCAGAATACTATTTTCTCACACAATATAACAGTAAAGATCAAAGATCAGACAAATGCAAAAATACCTTATCTTAATTAATCTGTATCTTATCTTCATCTTAAAATGTCTACAATACCCCTTTACAGAACATGCTAGAGTTTTAACAGCCCCCAATAAAGAAGGCTCTTGAATATACTCTGGAAAAAGGAGAATAATTTTGTTAGTAGCATTTCCTCTTTTTACTATAAATTTTTATCCCCGCATCCTTTCATAAAGGAGTCCTTCACCAGGGCCCTACTAGTATTTAATTTGTTGTCTGCAAACACTTACAGAATTGGTAAGTCTATAATAAAGTTCCCTGGAAGAGAGTTAAGGAAATAAAACTGCTCTTAACCCTTTGCCAAACAACCACCTGAGTTTAAATGACCATCAGAAGGTTATTAAAATACTATGGGAAGCATTGTGGGGAAAATGTAAGGTTACCAAAATTTTCCTTTTTTCTCCACTGTTTTCTTCAATGAGAAATACCATCACCTGAAGCAAAATTCCTCTGATTTGGACAAGTTTGAATGTTTTCCGATCTAAGAAGAATTCAAGGAAATAAAGTTATCCACTATAATCTTATGGTTAACTCTTTACTAAATAACTCTATTCTAGACTTTTCTAAATTTACACCATAAGGCATAATTATGCAGACAGCAGAATAAATAAAACTCAAGTACCCTTAAACTTGTGTGTGTTTTTGCAAGGATAGAAAATATTGGTAGGAAAATGAATATGAATGCCAATTGCCAATAATTTTCTCATTTCACCACAATGTTTGAAAAAGCCATCTTCCTCCATGTTGTCAAACTTCTGGATTGTGGGGTAAGGGGTAACAATTCAAATCAATTCCGACAAAATTTACATTATAGCTCCGAGTGCTTATGATTTCCATAAAATCACCATAAGATTTCCTTGTGATTAAACAAAGAACCACTTTTTTGGCAAAAACTGAAAGGAAAAATACCTTTGAAAACACTGCGGGAAAAGGAGAAAAGCCTGGTTACCAGCATTTTCTCCTTTTCCCACAATGCTATCTGTACTTCTAAGTTCTAAATGGAAATTTCACTTTTTTGCATTATACTTACTTTATTATCCGCAGAATTCTTTCAGTTCATACAAAACCAAAATTTTATTTCATGGCAAGGAGTTAAAGGTGGCCTTCTAGATTTTTGGAAGCAAATTTTACAAAAATACAAAAAAAAAAATCATCCTTATACTCCCAAAGTCTTTAAATTAAAACAGCTCACTCATGAAACCCTTGTGGCCGAAAACCATCCATTAACAAGAGAAATTAGAGATTTACTACGGCCCAGGTCGACATCGGTGAGAAGAAACACATTCTATTTTTACATGAACAACTCGCTCATTTACATACCGGATATACACAGACACAGCTTCAAACATAGCATCCGAAGAAGACATTATGGAAAATAATTGCATATTAATTTTGTTATGTTATAGAATTTACGAGTCATTAGTCACATGCCTTTTTGATTTCTGGCGCGAAATCTAAAATTAGTTTAAGAGGATACGTAGCCTTGTAACTCATTACCAAACGACATTATTTTAGGCTTGTCCAAATTGAAAGCATTTGCAGGCGACAAAATAAAAGTGATTGAAAATTTGAAATTTGTTTTGTGAAGGGTAGAAAACATGGTTGGAAAAGAAGAAAATGCCGGTTACTAGCTGCGGTTAACACTGATTGGAAACGCAGTCTATTTTTACGTGAGCAACTCACTCATTTACATACCAGGTATACACAGAAGAAGCTTCAAACATATTTAGCGTCCGAAGAAGACACCATGGAAAATAATAAGACATCTGTTATGGAATTTAAGCATCATTAGTCACTTGACATTCCCACAATGCTTTTTTTTTAATTTCTGGCACGAAATCTAAAAATCTAAAATACCTTAAGAGGCTTTTAACAAAACAAATTTTTTTGATGGTATTCCCTTAAAGGCTACATAGCCTCTTAAGCTATTTTTAGATTTCGCGCCAAAAATCAATAAAGCATTGTGGGAATGTCAAGTCACTCAGTTACATGACTAACAAGAGAAAAAGAAGACGCAAGGGCGTCAAGGTCGCCCGAAAATGATTTTTTTCCCATTATTAAACTGAGAAATATGTAGACAACAGAATTGATCTGACTCCAATTTTTTCAGTTATTTTTCATTTGTGATAAAAATAGCTAGATCTATTGTTTTCCAATGAAATTGACATGAAAATAGTGACCTACAATGTCATAAATTTGCCATATGACCAACTGTCAAAATAAAGTATGGGCTTTCGCACTGCAAAACGTTCAAAGCCTGATTTACATTTTATTCTACTTTTATGCCAGTATTCAATTTCGCCATCTGAGAATAACTGCATAATTAAAAGAAAATGCTACAAATACATTTTTTTCAGCCATGAGTACAAAAATATTGTATTTCGTTTATAATTGGAGATACATGTATACCTTATAATTGGTCAATGATTACAAAATATACATGTGGTTACTAAATAGTTTATTTTACAACTTACATTCAAGTTATATTTCCCTTGTGAAGTTTCTTTTTCCATTGCGCCGGTTCCGTGCAATGGTAATTTAGAAGAAGTTTAATGAATTGGGTATCCAATAGGTATGGGGAAAAAGTTTCAGCTTATTTAACTTATAACTTATCAAGTAACATCATCTTTTTCATATGTATTATCAAACATACACTCATTCTTTTTTTCAAAATGGTCAATGGTCTGGTTTCAAACTACCTGTGCTCTCTTGTCCCGCCCACTATTGGAAGTAACTCGACGTATAATCTTCGTAATTCTAATGACTTGGCAAACATAGTTTGTAGAACTAGCGTTTATATGAATTCCTTTCTGCAATCAGGTGTAAACGCATGGAACTCTTTGCCACAAGCTACAAGAGAAACTGACTCTCTCTCGTCGTTTAAACATTTGCTGAACATAGACAAACCCACTCCTTGTAAACTGTATTTTTATGGGGAAAGAAAAATGCAAATTATTCATACTCGACTTAGAAATACATGTAAATGTAGCGATCTAAAACAACACCTCTTCTGGAAAAATATTGTGGCTTCTCCTCTTTGTCGTTGCGGGGAAGTTGAAACTAATACACACTACTTCTTTGATCTGAATGCAGATTTTATCATTCGAACAACACTCGGACAACATATTAGTGCTTTTAATATTGATACAGTTCTTTTTGGAGACAATGAACTCTCCCTTGTCGAAAACAAACAGATCTTCAATGCAGTTCAAGAATACATTGATAAAAGCAAGAGATTCTCTTAGTTTTAATCCAATACATTAAAGGTCCTCTTTTTTGACAATGTAATACGTTACTGTCGAGAATATATAAATTATATACATGTACAAGTATAATTTTGTATCTTTTGTTGCCACTCTGCTCAATCACTCAATCACCAATCACCATTCCTTTTTTCTTTTTACTTTTTCAGATAATGAAGCCTTTTTGTTCTTTACATTCATTACTTTCTGTTTTTTATGATAATCTTTTCTCTTCTTGATATTATTTGATAGTATTGGCGTATCATGTGATTTAGCTTGGGGAGGGGAACTATATAAGCAATATGCTTTCGTCCCGATCCTTTTCACATTTATTTCTTGTATTATCTATGTATAGCCAATACAAAATACAGTTTAACAAGATATGCAAGACATGAGAAAAGACAAAAATGCATGTACATCAGTACAATTTGGAAAAAATAAGTGTGTGTCGGCATTACATGAAATACTTCATGTTTTCCGAAGGATTAATGGAAAAGATAAATACAAATTACGTTGTTTACGTTGAAAAACCAAAAAGCGTTGACATACAAGAATTCAAACATCACCAAAACTATCTGCTGCTGAGCGCGCCTAAATATGGTATTGCAAATGTTGTGCATCAGGACCAGACAGCACGCAATGTGCATTCTGATCGCTAATCCACAAAGTCTGAAATTAACGGTTCGAACTACTCAATCTTCAGCTTTTCTTTCCTGAAAAATTTTCAATTACATTCATAAATACGAGGAAAGTCTGATAACATTTCGTTCGAATATCTGAAATTAAAAAAAAAAAAGATTTCATGTACAATGTACATTAATACAACTGCGAATGATAAAACATATACATGTAAACTGATAATTGCAACCAAATTCTGTAGGTGAAGTTTCTGAGGACAGAGTAGATTAAGATCAGTCTTACAAGAAATGCTCTCTGATCCTAGATCTACACAGTCCAATACACTGATCAACACGCTGAACTACGTACATGTATATGAATTCATATATAACCTGACAAAATAAGTAATAATTACGGATATTGCTAAACATGTAAGCTGGCATGTAAACTGATTAATGTAACCAAAGCCAGTCAGTGAAATATCTGAGGACAGTGTAGATCAAGATCAGACTTACCAAAATTACAATCTGATCCTAGATTCACGCAATTTTATGTGTATAAGATGATACATGTAACCAAAGCCGATCAGTGAAATATCTGAAGAGGGTGTAGATCAAGATCAGACTTACCATAATTGAAGTCTGATCCTAGATTCACGCAGTCTAATGCATGTAAGCTGATATTTAAATCAAGTTATTATCCATTTTAAAATTCAGTCTGAACTTTAGGACCTGTGTTGGGTGCATTATATTGTACTTGTTCGAACTTGGTAATTTTTCCATTTCCCCTTCTGAGATTACCTGCTTAAAGAAGGAAATATTGCTACAAATATATTTTTTTAGCAGTAAAAACTTTATTTTTCAATATTCCTGTAGATATACCCTAGGAAAGATATATGAGTACAAATATACACGTTTCAAATCATACATATTTACTTTATATAGTAACAAATGTATAATGTCTATTGCGTACTTTCTTTTCCATTGCGCCAGTCCCGCACAAAGGAAATTTAACCCTTTCCCAAACAATCCCTGGTTTTTACGGATCTAGAATAGTAGCCTTTTAAAAACATTGTGGGAAAAAAAGAAAATGCTGGTAACACGCATTTTCTGCTTTTCCCACAATGTTTTCTACCCTATCATAGACAGAAATCATCTTTTCAGCAAGAGTTGAAATTTCGTCTGCTAATGCTTTGAATTTGGTCTAGTCCAAAAGTTTGTCGTTTGGAAAGGGTTAAAAGGTTTTAACATTTGTACTTATAAGCATAAAGAAATTCTAATCATTTTCTTCAATTAACTACCCATAAGAAAATACATTAAAGACCTGTAACACTTTAGATACAATATACTGTTGGTAAATTTTTCATTTCGCAATCTAGGAATACGTGCATAAAGGAAAAATATCACTACAAGTACATTTTTTTCAGCGGTACAAAAACATAATTTTTGGTTTTTACTTGTAAATTACCTTTAATGGGTAGAAAAAAAAACATGTTTCAAATCATTATTGTTATTCTATTTAATAAACAGGCATGATATATTTCCATGCGTATTTTCTTTTCCATTCCGTCCATTGCTCTAAAATATTTCCATTCCGCTCTTTAGGCCTAACTATAAAGAGTCATTATCTCCCGCTATATGGCATTCTATAAATACTCGAATCGTCGAAGAATATGACATGCGCAGACAACGTTAAAGAGTAGGAGCAGTTCTGCATTTCCATTGGTTCCTAAGATCATGTGACTAGACGAGTTCATTTGCGTTAAAAATAGATGCATTCTGCACAAGAACATTTATTGTTTCACAAAATGTTGCGCAGCAGACCGTCAATAATTCTTTCACGATTCTTTATCGGTTTAAAAACAAGTAAACAACCTCAAAAAAGGTGAAGAAAACCCCACACAACAATTTCACAAACATTCACACCTATTTTACGAAATTAAACCTGGCGAATATGATGAAAGATTTCAACCGGAAGTACCTACACTCTCCATGAACATCTCTTCCGAACTATATTAAATATAAGGTCGCCGGCTTCTGCCGGGCGACCAATAACACTTAAACTCCATTACATAACAAACATGCAATAATTATTTTCCATAATATCTTCTTCCGACTGATGTTTGAAACTTTGTCTGTGTTTTCCTGTATTTAAATGAGAGAATAGATAATCTAAAAATAGAACATGTCTCCCGTTGGTGTCAACCTGGTCCGTAATGAATCTCTAATTTCTCGTGTTATCGGATGGTTTTCGACAACTGGGGTTTTATGAATGCAAATTAAAAGGCTATGGGAGTATAAGGATGATTGTTTTGCATTTTTGTAAAATTTTCGTCCCAAAATCTGAAGGGCCACCTTTAAGGATATACATACTAGTATTTTAGCTTGATGTCTGCAAATTCAATTTCGTAAAGAGGAAAATTTCATCATAATGGAAAGAATTAAGAACCTTTGTTTGATTGGCATTGGTATTTCTTAAGACTTTTTGGTCACAACAATATACATGTAGTATTGTAATTCAGGGGTCATGAGTTATAGCCTATAATCTATCGAACACATCAACAATTGATGAAAGCATTTACAACAGGATTCATTCCTCCCTTATGGCTAGATATTGTTAGCCAATGTTGGAAAGCTGGCAGGGGTTTGTAAAGTTACCATAATCACCGTAATCTCCAGGGTCCGTATTTACCAACCACCCTTTAGAATGTTCTTTTTCTTAATTAATGTTCCAGATCTTCTACTGTGAAAGTAACAGAACTTCTGATAGGTTATTTGGTTTGCCAATTCAGACATACTGTTACTCTCACATTGAAGTTCTGAAGAATAAGACTAAGAGTGGTCTTAAGAATGGTTGGTGAATACTGACCCAAGAAATCATGGACACTGGCTGCTGTGGTACAACTGAAATAATGGGTGATAATCAAGGCCTTCAACATTAAATTATCAAATCTCATGTTGTGTATAACTTGAACCAGGCTTAGGAAGGCCAAAAGTTTACCAAATGATAAATGCACCACTGGGCAGATGTTTATCAGATAGGTTTGCAAATCAAATGGTAATTTCTGGCCAATAAAGGTGAACAAGTACAAAAGTTGCTGCAAAGATGCAGCAAAATGGGGAATAGCACGGCGAAAAAATAATTTCGCAGCTGCCATTTGTTTCAAGAAATCTTTCAGAATTCACGAAATTCGATATTGTATACCAAAGTAGATCTACATGTATACAGGCCATATAATGCAATCGTTACACTAATGACTATTCCAGTAGATCTATTGAACTAAAGAAGATAAAGATAAAATAAAGGATAACACAATTGATTGGAAAATATATATATATTTAAAAATATGTATGTATTAAATATATATATTAAAACTTATAAAACAAAAATTCCGTTAAAAATACGTGCATTCTAAAGGAACAGGAATTGCGATCCAAACCTTTAATAACTATGAAAGAGGTTTTTGAAAACTTTGCTGGACAATGAGAAAGTACTGGTAAACAACCTTTGCTTCTTTTTCCCACAATATTCCTATAATATCAGAGAGAAAAAAATCATCATTTAAGCAAATGTAGTTAGTCTTGTATGTACGCTCGTAAATGCTTTGAGTTTGGTTTAGTCCAAAATTCGGTCGTTTTGTAAAGAGTTACATCTAAAAATCAAATGCCATACTAGGTGGAAAGAACAGAAAATATGGAAGATAAAAAGTACAGACAATTCATTTTTTAGTTGCAGTAATTATCATTTACGTTTTCTGAGCACTTGGCAATCATTAGTTTTGCTACAGTATTGATCGAGCGGTCAATTTACTTTTTCAGAGGCAAGTCAGGTATATTAGTACTATTAAGTGTGACAAATTTGGTTTTACATCTAACCCTTTACACAGCCTGGGTTACAGTTCAGTTTATTTTATCCCCCCCTTTTTTTTTAAATGACGCCCATTTTTGACAAAGTAATGTCACGATAAAAAAAAAAAGAAGAAAATGATCGGACTGAACACCAGGCTGCCCTTTAAACAATCCCATGTTTTACCGACAACGAAGAAAAGTTTTTTGACGCCATTGAGTAAAGAAATAGGAAAAGCCGATGACACACCATTTCGCCTTCCAGTATAGCGCTTTTGTAGACCACATATACATGTATCATTAGAGCTGTAGTAAAATGTCGTTTGTTGCTGCTTTGTTCAAGTCAAGATTTTATATGATGTAGGCTAAGGGTTAAGGCCCTTGTTGTCTCTTTATATACACGAATGTTTAATCGACACGCTAAAACGCCTCCTGGACTGGCTAACACGCCTCCCAGTCTACAGCATTCTAACTGATATTCATGTGTAGAGTTTCCATTTAACCTTTATCCAAACAATCTGAAGTCTTAGCGACAAAGAGAGAGAAACGTTTCTTAATACCATTAAAAACAACAAATGCAAATAATCACCATTTCAGTCTTTTCAACAGTATTTAAAGTATTTTTTCCAGCTCGGAGCAGGTTTTCTTGGTGTTTTTTATAAAAAGAAATTTAACCACATTCGATTTTTCTATTGACTTTATTGTTACAAATCATAATTATTGTACTGTTTTCTTTCATGAAGAAATTGTTTACCATGATTAAAAAAGTTCAGAGCTAAGATTTGGATTGTCTTCATGGTAGCCTGTAAAACGCAAACCAGTAACACCGGTTTACAGTCAAAACGTACCCAAGTCAAAACGTACCCAAGTGGTGTCAAAACGTGCCAAACTGAAGTCAAAACGTACCCAAGTGGAGTCAAAACTTACCCAGTGTGAAGTCAAAATGTACCCATGATTTTTATAGTGTTTTTATCTTCCATCTTTGTACAAATTAATAGAAATAATGTTTTCACCAGCTTGATGATGATAATTTTATTTTTAATTCTGCTTATTTTCAAATTTGCCTGACATTATTAAAACAAATAGAAGCACACTATAGAACAGAGCTAAGTCCATCAAATGCTTCACGGTAAAATTGCAGACTGTGTGTATCTCTCTCTCTCTTTTTTTTTAGGTAAATACAATTGACATCAGGGAAAAAAGCATCAGATACCTTGATATCGTTATCCATCATGATTAATACATATGTTATCCATAAAAAGAGAATGAAAAAAAAAAAACTTCATACGAATTAACACTTTTAAAAAAAATGAGATAGATCTACACTAATTGCATTGTCTGAATAATAAAAAAGGTGCAATTTTCACACTGAAAAAGAATGTAACAAAATATAATTATGTGGTGAATAAATCAGTTATTCACAATGGTATTTAAACTGCTGTATATTACAAGATTATAATGGAATGCTTTGTAAAAATTCATGATTTGAGAGACAGTTTGCTTCAGATGAAAAACTGAGGGGTTGAGTCTTTTTAAATTCAGTAAATGCTCTTCTTGAAAATGTTCTCATAGTTTCCTTTTCTTCCCTTTGAAAGTTGTTGTTTATAACATTTTTATCATTCGAAAATTCCCTAAACATGGATAAGTAAAAGATTTTGTTGTCTATGAGCTGTGACTCAGTTATACCTACTTATCATTACAAGTATAGATATTTAAGAATAGATATTTACACAATTTTAAAATTAATTAAAATATTAACATTTTTTTAGAGGGGGACGATTGCAAGATATATTCTGCACTTCATATATTGTTAACTTTACTCTTTAACAAACAATAAAATCATGGACTCCTCTTGATTGAAAACATTTGCGAACAACCATTATAAGATAAGGTTTGGAAGGGTATGAAAAACATTTTGAGAAACGGGAGAAAGTTGTTGCCAACATTTCCTCCTTTACCTATGTACAAATATTTGTAAATAATCTTTTATGAAAATAAAACTGTTAAATGGTAACAAGCTTGTTACACCTGATTAGTCCTGACTTAAACACATCGCCCACAACTGAATGTAACTTACGACTACAACCATGCATCATTTTTAAAGAATTAAAAGCATCTAAAGTGAGTTTGGAGTTAAAACATCCCTAAAAGGCAAGATACATGAAGTTTATAATTCATAACTAACAATTAAATTGGTTTAATGAAAATTTTACTTTGGGTACGTTTTGACTAAACTTTTGGGTACGTTTTAACTTATTTTTTGGGTACGTTTTGGTTTGGGTACGTTTTGACCGCATCCCGTAACAACTTGTTCATTACGGTCGGCAAACCAGGGTCCAAACATTTCCAGAAAAGGCATTCGTCCTGTAGGACAAGTGACCTTAAAAAAAAAAACACTGGCCTTGCTTCAATCTACACTCATCCGACAAGAAAAACCCTTTCTAAATTGGACTCTGTCGGTTTGATATTTGTTTTTTGTTTTTTTTTCAGACGAAACGGTAACGTTACAACGAACTATAAATACCAGGTCTTAAAAACCGGTATCCGTTATCCGGCTATGTTACAGAAATCAATAAAGCCAAAAGAACACAGTTTTTCGAAGTGGTATTGGGAAAGTATTTGCGTTAATCTTAATATCGTCCGTTTCAATAATTAGCAAAGTCGCTCATGTTGAATTAGGTCCACTCAAAGCATATTCCGAGAATTGTGTTTGGCATGAAAGGTCCCGGGTTATATCATTAGGCTGACTTGAAACCGGTCTTAATGTGGGGGTGGGAACCAGCACATTTTAAGTTCTGTTTCAAAATTTGATTTCCTAAATACCATTGATTTCCTTATTCAATAATTAAATGGCCGTTTTGTCTTGTGTAAATTAAATATTCATCTGAAAAAATTCTTTTACTATCTCCTATTCACCACTCGTCCTACTGGACGAGTATGGCAGATATTTCACTCGTCCTCATCGATTTCTTACTCGTAAATTACGAGTGGGTTTTTTGGGGGGGAGGACCCTGCAAACAAATTTTCATTTCCACTCGCAAAAAAAATGCTAGTGGTCGTAAAGTCTACTCGCAAAATTAATTTTCCACTCGTATTTTGCGAGTTTGCTAGTGTTTATTTCGACCCTGGATGTAACCAATTTGCAATGGAAATGGGGACGTTTTAACCAAAAGTAGTACGTTTTGACTGTGGGACGTTTTATCCGGATACCGTCTGCGCATGTGCAGGACGCGCTTAAACTTTTAACTGAAGGGATTCCTCATATCCGTAAACACATTCTTTATTTAATGAATACAACAATAATTATGAAGCAGGAATAAAGTATGATGACATACGTAGACAATATCAGGTATACAAAGAATCGGCAAATTCTATGTTTTTGTCAAATATCATCCGAGTAATGAAAATATTTCATAAATAACGCCGCAAAATTCGAAGGGAGATTTCTGTTCGGATTTAATCCATGGACAGAGAAAAAACCCATCAATATATGCACTGCGACTGATGTCGCCGTGCAATGAACCTATCATTTGGTTTATTCTCTTGTATACAATTTGTATCTGTTCTTTAACCCTATACCAAACAATGATGACTTTTAACGACCATGAGAAAGAAGCCTTTTAAAAACTTTGTGGGAAAAGGAGAAAATGCTGGTGACCAGCATTTTCTCCTTTTCCCAAAAAGTTTTTTTACTGTGTAAAAGAAAAAATTGCATCATTTGAGCCACTATGAAATTATCGTCTGCAAATGCTTTTGATTTGGATAGGTCTAAAACTCTGCTGTGTGGTAAAGGGTTAACTTTCTACCATTCAACAAAATTTGGACTTTTCCTAATGCTAAGCATTTGTAGATCACAAATTAAAAATTGGCTCAACTTATGAGTTAAAAAATTTCCATAGGGAAGGACAGGAAAATGTTGTGGAAAAAAGAGAAAATCA
Organism: Tridacna crocea; assembly: GCA_943736015.1. Taxonomy (NCBI): domain Eukaryota; kingdom Metazoa; phylum Mollusca; class Bivalvia; order Cardiida; family Cardiidae; genus Tridacna; species Tridacna crocea. The sequence continues at coordinate 18,060,742 of OX031056.1, read as the reverse complement.
TGGTAACCACCATTTTCTCCTTCTCCAATCCAAATGTAGCTAAAATAAAGATTTCGTCCTTGGAAAGACTGAAATATTGTGAAAAAAGAAGAAATTTTTAATGCTGGCCACTAGCATTTTCTCCTTTCCCCCAGAGATTTTCAAATGCTCATTGCTAGAGGACCATTGAAATTTGAGAATGTTTGGCGACTGTTTTAGAATAGACCTGAAACAAGAGGGCCAATATGGCCCTAGATCGCTCACTTGAATTTTTAAGAGGACCACCATGAGCCATTTTTTTTTTGAGGTATTGAAACACTGGAAACAAAATCATTATTTTGCCAAGGAATTTCCAAAAGGTCACCTGTTTCTTAATTTCCGTACAGTGCAAGTAAACCCCATTCACCAGAGCCATGTTTCTTGATGGATCAAAGTTTCGCAAACAGATTTAAAAAGAGTCATCCATGGAATATTTCTGTGAAATTGTTTTAAAATCTGACCAGCTGTTTCAGAGAAGCAGAATTTTCAAGAATTTCTTCAAGCCCATATAGTGCAAGTAGCCCCCATTCACCAGAGCCATGTTCTTGACCTATCAAAATTTCGCGAACACTTTTTGGAAAGAGTCATTCAAGGAACATTTCTGTGAAATTGTTTAAAAATCTGACCAGCCGTTTCAGAGGAGAAGAATTTTCAAGAATTTCTTCATGTCCGTATAGTGCAAGTAGCCCCCATTCACCAGAGCCATGTTTCTTGACGAATCAAAATTTCACGAACAATTTTTTTAAAAGGGTCACCCAAGGAACATCTCTGTGAAATTATTTCAAAATCTGACCGACCGTTCCACAGAAGAAGAATTTTTAAGAATTTCTTCATTTCCCTATAGTGCAATTAGCCCCCATTCACCAGAGCCATGTTTCTTGATGAATCAAAATTTCACGAACAATTTTTGAAAAGGTCACCCAAGGAATATCTCTGTGAAATGATTTCAAAATCTGACCAGCGGTTTCAGAGAAGAAGAATTTTTAAGAATTTCTTCATTTCTGTATAGTGCAACTAGCCCCCATTCACCAGAGCCATGTTTCTTGATGGATCATAATTTCATGAACACTTTTTGAAAAGGGTCACCCAAGGAACATCTCTGTGGAATTATTTTAAAATCTGGCTGGCGGTTTCCGAGAAAAAGGTTTTTAAAGAATTTCTTAACAAGTTCCATTTGGTTGCCATGGCAACCAGAGTTTTTGACGGAATCAAATTATGTGAACAATTCTTAAAGAGGATCTCCCTAGGAACATTTCAGCCAAGTTTGGTCCAAATTGGCCCAGCGGTTTAGGAGAAGTTGATGTTTAAAGAATTGTTGACGATGCACGACGGACGACTCACGACGGACACCAGGTGATCCTAAAAGCTGACCCCTTGAGCATGTTGTGCTCAGGTGAGCTAAAAAGGACAGTTTTGACCAAGGGGTATCTTGCATAAACAGTAGCATCAATGAGAATCAAACTAAAGTCTCTTGATAAAAATGTCTTTATACCTCCATTAAGTTTTTCAGGAGCATAAAAATCAAACCCCATCACAACTTCGCAAGTGAGGGCCCCATTTTGAGGAAAAATCTCTGTTAATTACGCGATCAATTTTTCCAATCAATTTTACAGCATTTCTTCCCTAATTAAATGCACCTTTATCAATAACCTTGATCTTAACTCTTTACTTGACTTTCAAAGAGTAGAAAAAAATGGAAAAAGTAGAAAATGCTGGTTACCAGCAATTTCTACTTTTCCCACAATGTTTTTAAAAAGGCATCTTTCTCAGTGTCATGAAAATCCGCAATTGTTTGGGAAGGGGTTAACTCTTTACCAAACAACAAAATTTTAGACTCTTTAAAATTGAAAATACTTGCAGACGACGAAATAAAGGCAACTCGTTGTGTTTTTATTGCAGGAAAAGGAGAAAACACTGCTTACAGGGCTTTTTTTATGGTTTGGGGAAGACATCCGACTCCTGTCAAAAGGCTGATACTTGAAATTTGCGTCTTGCAAACCTTCAATATATGATCAATATATGTGCAAAGTTTCAATACAATTAAATGGAAACTGTAGGATGAGTTTACGACACAAAATTGGTAGTATTTTATACACAGACGGACACACCGACGGATAGACACATGTACAGAAAGGCTGGTTCCAGGATACCCCAAAAACATATGTTTTGTGGGGGTATAATGATGATTTGTCCTAGATAGGGTAGAAAACACTGTAGGTAAAGGAGAAAATTTCCTTTTCCCACAATGTTTTTTAAATGGCCTCATCCCCAGTTTTGTTAAAACTTGGATAGTTTGGTTCAGTATTCATGAGACCATTCTCTATCAGTTAACCCTTTACCAAATGACAAATTTTAGACTTGTCCAATTTTAAAGCATTTGCACACAACAAGAGATTGTTCAAATGATCGAATTTGTTTGTAAAAGAATAGAAAAACTTTGTCTGAAAAAACAGAAACTGCTAGTTTCCAGCTGTTTCTTCTTTTCTGACAATACTGTCAAATACCCCTTTGTGTTGATAAAAGCTGTTTGCTACAATGTTTTTGATAAAGGGATAATTGAACAGGAGATACAATAATTGACAGGAAAGGCCAGGCTAATCAGTTTCAAGTTACAATGGATATTAGAAACAATTTTATCTGTTTGTCCTCCGTTTAATCCTTTGCCACACAATCTGAGCTCAAATGACCCTGAGAAACAAGGCTTTTGAAAAGTTCTAGGAAATGGAGTTGTAGTGGACTGGTAACCAGTAGTTTTTCCTAAACTCACAATGTTTTCTACCCAATGAAAGTCAGAAATTATCATTTCAAGAGCTGTATTTAATCTGTTGTCAACAAGTGTTTTAAATCTTGTAGCATTCATATTTTTGTCATCTAGCTGAGTAGCAAGTTCAGCATCTGTTTTTGGATATATGACAAAATTTTACATGTTTGCTTATTCAAAAAAACTTTTGCTTGTCAACAGATAGTAATTTATGTGGCTCAAATGATGGAATCTTTACTTAACAATGTATGAAGCCTCATATGAAATGAAGAAAATACTGTTTACCAGCTTTTATTCCCTTTCCTACAATGTTTTCAAAAGGCCTAATCACTGTGGTTGTAAAACACAGTATTATGCTTTTAGGTATCTACCATTGCACTGAAGTCATCAAAGCTTGTATTAATGAATTCCAACCTATCAGAACGACCTACATGGCTCAGAAGTAGGATATATAACCAAGAGTTCCTGGGTAGGATCTTCACCAAGGCACTGGAATGTTTGTTAGGGTATTGTTTAGGTCAAGGCACTTCACAGCCCAAGCCTATCACTGGTAAAACCCAAGAAACAAATACTGATAATCGTTGCATTCTGTCTCTTTGATACTCTTGAGGTCAGCGAAGCAGCTGTTTTAAGCCGCAGAAAACATGTTGGGTAGGGCCATGAAATACAGTAAAAAAGCATTTTTTTCATCCCCAGAATACAAGTTCTTTTGAGTTTCACTATAATTGCTTGGCAGTATTTCTAGTTAGTCACCTGGGTTTGTATTGCATTTCACTATTGCTTGGCAATATTTCTGGTAAGTCACCTGGGTTGTAATGTATTGCATGGGCGGATCCAGAAGGGGGGACCGAGGGTCCGGACCCCCCTGGAATTTTGGCGAAAATGTAGTTATCAGATTCATGAGATGGTACTGGTTTGATATTGCAAAGCATTTATGTAAAATACAGTTATAAGTTAAAAAAAAAAAGGTTCTAAATGTGGAGACCTCCTCATGGTTAGAACTGGAAACGTTGACTTTTCTTGTAACTCGCTTACATCCACTGAAATCCGGAAATCAAAGTATCATATAACAAGATGAGTGCGTTTTCAGTGGGACCCCCTCTGAGAAAGATACCTGGATCCGCGCATGTATTGTACTGAATTTTGGAATATAGACTGAAAAGGCTCATTTTCTCATGTTTTTCAAACTATACCATTCAGCAGATTAAGTCCATGATTTCACAAGATGAACGAAACTTATGATAAAAACTGAAAATTTTCGACTATGTTTTTGTATTTTAATGCTTTTTCATCATTTCAGGCTGATATTTAGACCTTTAAAAACAGAATTTCTGTCCCATGTGTTATTTGCCAAGAGCGATGCAGTGGAAGACTGTGTCATGCCACCTTTATTTGGATCTTTACCACTGATTACATACTTCAATAAAAATCATTCAGTATCTAGCACTAGCAACTACATCCCGACTCCCGAGCTTGGTTTGCTGCAAAAGCATTCAAAAGAAACTTTTTTTCTTTCAACTCATTACCAAATCACAAAATTTTAGACTGGTCCAAACTGAAAACATTTGCCAATTACAAAGGAGTCTAAAAATTAATGATAGTTTTCAGTGAAAGGTTACACTGTGGAAAAAGAAGAAAATACTGATTACCACCATTTTCTCCTCTTCCCACCATGTTTTTGTAAGCCCTCTAAAATCCTCTGGGTCATTAAGTCTTAACCACTTGACAAAATTTAGACTTGTCCAAACTGAAAGCATTTGCAGACGACAATTTAGATATTGTTAAAATGCTAAAATTTGTCTTTGATGAAGTAGAAAACATTGCAGAAAACGGAGAAAATGTTGGGTACTAGCATTTTCTCCTTTACCCACAATCTTTTCAAAAGGCTTTCCTACAAGGTACCGGTAGTTACAACTCGTGATTGTATTATAAAAAGTTAAATATTGGGATTGCGTGAAAAAGAGTTTAAGTGAACTTTTCAAAAGCAATTTATACATCCTGGAACATAATACTTTTAAATTAACTTTTTGTTTTTGTTTACCGACTTTTCAAAAACAACAGATTTAAGCCTCTCCCAGTTTCACATTATCTAGGAATATGAATTCAAAATTAAAACAAATGAGATTTATTTTTTTCCTGATAGGACACAGATAGGACAGATAGAACAGAAAATATTGTGGAACAAGAGCTTCGCAAAGCGGCGCATATACGCCCGAAGGGGCTTGTCAGTTAAATGAGTTGAAATGACGGAAGGGCCAATAATGAAGAGTAGTTAATGTCCATGATATGTGAAAAATATTAAAGGGCAATAGGTAAAAAAAGAAGGGTGGCACAGTTACAAATTTTGTGAATTGCTGTTCTCCACAAGGTTTTCTATCAGTCTTGAAAGGTTCAAGATCATACCTTTTATATTTTAGAAATTATGGCCTAGATGAAAATTCAAAGAGAAAACTAACAAAGAGCAATAACTAAAAAGGAAGGATGGCAGAGTTATGGTTCTTGTGCAGTGCACTTCTTCATAATATGTTCTATTAGTCTTTGAAGTTTCAAGATGATAGGTTTTAAAGTTTGGGAGTTATGGCCTGGACAAAAATTCAAACTGAAAATTAATAAAGGGCAATAAGTAAAAAAATAAAGGTCACAGAGTTATGGTTCATGTGCACTGCACTTCTCCATAATAGGTTCTATGAGTGTATGAAGTTGCAAGTTATTAGCTTTTATAGTTTGGAAGTTATGGCCTGGACAAAAATTCAAACTGAAAATTAACAAAGGGCAATAACTCAAAAAATAAAAGTGGCACAGTTATGGTTCATGTGCGATGCACTTCTCCGCAATGTGTTCTATCAGTGTATGAAGTTCCAAGTTAATAGCTTTTATAGTTTAGAAGTTATGGCCTGGACAAAAATTAAAACTGAAAATTAACAAAGGGCTGTAACTCAAAAAATAGCAGTGGCAGAGTTATGGTTCATGTGCACTGTACTTCTCCATAATGTGTTCTATCAGTGTATGAAGTTGCAAGTTTTTAGCTTTTATAGTTTGGAAGTAATGGCCTGGACAAAAATTCAATCCGAAAATTAACAAAGGGCAGTAACTCAAAAAATAGAAGTGGCAGAGTTATGTTTCATGTGTACTGCACTTCTCCATAATGTGTTCTATCAGTGTATGTAGTTTCAATTTGATACCTTGTATGGTATGGAAGTTATGGCCTGAACAAAAATTCAAAGTGAAAAGTTGGTTATTTCAGAAATCAAGGGCAGATAATTTTGGAACGCAAACAGCGATCAAAATTCTAAGACCCAGGTGCACAACGAGACATCATGGAGATTCATTGTGGCAAGTTTCAAAGAATTCCGATGAAAACTGTAGGAGGAGTTGCACACACAAGAAATTGCTAACGGACGGACGGACAGACAGATGGACGGACGGACGACCAGGGGTATAACATAATACGACCCTTCGGGCGTATAAAAAGGTGGGGAAAAAAATGTTACCAACATTTCTGTTTTTCCCAACTTATCAAAAGCCTTCTTCTGAAGGATAGTTAAATGACTGGACTGCTTGGTAAAGGGGATATATACATCAAAGCTTTCGTGAATACAGGTGAAAACATTCTAGGAAAATGAGAAACTGTTTATACAGGTAATTTGTCCTTCCTGCTAGAATGTTTCCAAAGGTGGTCAGTCTTTTGACAATAACAGGTCACCTAATTATGGTAAAATTTGAAGGCTTAAAATGACCAGTACTTTAAAGTTTCCACTTCAGTACTTTTAAGTTTTAACCCTTTAACTCAAAAGCAAAACTATGACTTTGAGAAAGAAACCATTTGTTACAATGTGGAAAAAAAAGAAAATGCTGGTAACCAGCATTTTCTCCTTTTTCCACAGTGTTTTCAAACCTTTCATAGGCAATCTCCTATTACTTCTCCCACATATATTTTTTCGTCTACAAATGCCTACTATTTGGACCAGATGAAAATTTTGTTGTGTGGTGAAGAATTAAGTGAAGCACAGGTATCCTACTTTTTCATTTTGGCTTATTATTCAACCAAGAGTGTAAAAGATTTTACATGTAATTAACTTTTCTTAGTTAACAGTATGTCGTCCTAATACTGCAATGTTTTCAAAAGCATTCCCCATTAAAACACAGAATTTTTAACAAAAGCATTTCATCAAATTGTGGTAACCAGCATTTTCTCTTTTTCCCATAATGTTTTCTACCCTTCCCAAATTAAATTTCTATTTTTGATTCACATTTAATTTGTCATCTGCAAATGCTTTCAATTTTGACAACATTAGGTAGAAGATGGTTACCGGCATTTTCTCCTTTTCCCAAAATGTTTTCAAAAGCTAACTTTCTCTGGAGTGTTAAAACTATGGATTATGTGGTATAGCATTAATCCATTACCACACAATCCCTACTTTTGATGCCCCTGAGAAAAAAGCCTTTAGAAAACATTGTGGGAAAAGGAGAAAATGCTGGTAACACTGCATATTCCATGCAGTCTAATCTTGATCTCCACTGCCCACAAAAGCTGCTTGTGCCACCAGTGGTATGGAAAGAGTTTAGCACCAAATCCGGAGTTTCAATGTTTTCTACCCTTCACAAAACAAATTTCAAATTTTCAGACACTTTTATTTTATCGTCTGCAAATGCTTTCAATTTGGACCAGTCTAAATTTTTCTTGTGTGGTAAAGGGTTAAGTAATAAATCTATCACATCAGTTGAGCTTTATTAATGTTATTTTTTGCAAATTCTCTAAATATGGCCATGTCTAAAATTTTGCCACCTGATAAAGACTCTTGACCAGATGACAAATTTTTAGCCCTGTCCAAAGTGAAAGCATTTGCAGACCACAGTTTCAATGTGGCTCAAATGGTGCAATTGTTTATTGACAGGGTAGAAAACATCATGGGAAAAGGAGAAAATGCTTGTTAGCAACATTTTCTCCTTTCCCACAGTGTTTTCAAAAGGCTTTTTCTGAGGGTCAAAAGTTGTTACCCTGTGGTAAAGGATTAAAAGTGATGACCCTTTTTTTTTCAACTCTTTATGTTTTGACAAAATCTTAGACTGGCCCTATTTGAAAGCATTAATCTACAGATGAGGAAATAAAATGATTGAAAATTTGAAATTTGTTGTGAAAAAGGAAGAAAACATTGTGGGAAAATGAGAAAATCTGGTTACCAGCAATTTATTCTTTTCCTACAATGATTTCAAAAGTGTTCTTTTCAGGGTTGTTAAAAGTCGTGATTGTGTGGTAAAGAGTCAATTACCCAAAAGAAAAAGCTTTAAAAATAAATGTTGGAGGAGAAAAAAATGCTGGTGGCTGCCATGGCATTCTCTTCTTTTCCTGCAATGTTTCTTACCCTTTCAAAGACATATTGAACCACAATTCCTCTACGTAGAGAAATGACCCATGAGTGATTTTGTAATGGGGGGTCATTTCTCTGCATTACACTGGCCACTGTAGATTACAATCAGACTGCACAAAACATTCAGTTTCATCTTTTAACCCTTTCCCAAACAACAAAATTTTAGACTGGTCCAAAGTCAGAGCAGTTGCAGATGACAAAATAAACGGAAGTCAAAATTAAAATTTGTTTCCAGTAAGGCAGAAAACATATTGTGGGAAAATGAGAAAACGCTGGTTATGAACATTTTCTCCTTTTCCCACAGCATTTTCAAAAGGCTTCTTTTTCAGGGCCGAAAAAACCAGGGATTGTTTGGTAAAAGGTTAAATACATTGTCTGCATTTCAGGGAAGGGCAACCTTTAAATTACTCTTTTTGTTCTTATTTGAGCCTGAAATCCAGTTGTGCAGATCTGGGGATTCAGTTTAGCCCTCTACAAAATAGTACAATAAACAACCAAATGGACAGTGTAGATCAAATTTTGAGATCACACTGCATATTCCATGCAGTCTAATCTTGATCTCCACTGCCCACAAAAGCTGCTTGTGCCACCAGTGGTATGGAAAGAGTTTAGCACCAAATCCGGAGTTTTAATGGCCCTGAGGGAAAAGCATTTTAAAGAAATTGACTGGGAAAAGGAGGAAATGCTGCTACCACCATTTTCTCCCTTCCAACAATGTTTTTACCCTTCCCAAACCAAATTTCAATTTTTTATTGGCATTTATTTTGTCAACTGAAAATGCTTTCAATTTGTGAAAGTCTAAAATTTTGTTGTTCGGTTAAGATTTTAGGGTTAACTCTTTAGCAAACGACAAATTTAAGACATGCCCATATTCGAACTATTTGCAGACAACAAAATTAATGCAACTCAAAAATTGAAGAATGTTTTCAGAAGGGTAAAAAACATATTGGGTGAACTTAAAGAGAAAATGCTGGTTACCTGCATTTTCTCTTCTTCCCACATTGATTTCAGGAGGTGTCTTCAACTGGGTCATAAAACATATTGATTAACTAGTTAAAATTTGCTATCACATCATGACAGCCTACCTATGACGGCAGCACGCAGGTTACACAGATAATGAAGCAAAATTTACCTTTGATATTATCACATACATAATGCAGATATCTTTTTTTGTGAAACAGCGGTGCACTTGAAATGGCTGATTATCAGCATTTTAATCTTATGTCATGTTTAAAGGTGGGTATTTTGAATTTTCAAATCTTACCAAATTAAAAAATATATATATCACTGAAATTTATAGGAAAAAACAATACAAATCATCAATAATCAAGAATCATAAAATTATCAAAAAAAATTTTTGATGGTATTCCCTTAAAAGGCTACATAGCCTCTCAAGGTATTTTTAGAATGAATGAATAAAATGAATGAATAGCGTTTTAAGGCCCGTCGACAACTTAGGTCATATTGGGCGCACTTACTTAGTAAACAATAATGCGAGGTGAAAATAACATACATGTGCAACAACATAAGACAAACATGATAAATGAGGAATGGATGAAACACAAAATGATGCCCCTTTTGTCGCCTTTTACGACATGCATGCTGTCACTTTTGTTCCGCCAGATGAAATGGCAGATGTGACGATCGCGGGACTGCAGTGGTTTATTCTTATACCTCTGATTAAACCACACGGGGTCCCACAGGCCAACTGATTCCCATTCCAAACCCTACTTACATAAAGAAAAAAAATATAGGATTTGGAATAAGAACTACCCAGCCTGCTGCAATCCTACGAATTACAAGGAAAGCAGCCGTTTGTCTCTAATTTTAGTCGCCTTCTACGACATGCCATAGAGAAAGGCCGTGGTCCTATTCTATACAGTAAAAACCCCCGGGACCCCACGGGGAAGGTATTTTTAGATTTCCAGCCAAAAAATAAAGCATTGTGGGAATGTAAAGTGACTGGCACGTGACTTATGACGTTTCACCCTTTTCCAAACAATCCCTGGTTTTTACGACCCTGAGGTAGAGGCCTTTAGAAAACATTGTGGGAAAAGGAGAAAATGCTGGTAACCAGTGTTTTCTCCTTTTCCCATAATGTTTTATACCCTTCTGGAAACAAATTTCAATTCTTGAGTTACAGTTTTTTTGTCGTCTGCGAGTGCTTTCAATTTAGAACAGTCTAAAATTTTGCCTTTTTGTAAAGGGTTAAATTCCATAACATAACAAACGTGTAATTATTTTCCGTAATTTCTTCCTTGGACGCTATGTTTGAAGCGTCATTTGTGTATTTCCGGTATGTAAATGAGCACTGAGTGTCCACCTGGGCCGTTGTAAATCTCTTAATTTCTCCTGTTGAGGGATGGTTTTTGACTACAGGGGTTTTATAAATGAAAACTTAAATGCCTTGGGAGTAAAAGGATGATTTTTTTTAGTATTTTTGTAAAAACTTCGACCCAAAATCTGAAGGGCAACCTTTAAAAACCAATCCCTGGCTTTCACGACCTATAGGAAGATTTTAGCCTCCTGAAAACTTTGTAGGAAATAAAGACAATGCTGGTAACCAGTATTTTCTCCCTTTCCCACAATGTTTTCTACTCTTTTAATGTCAAGTTTCAGCTTTTGCTTTACTTTTATTTTGTTGTCTGCAAGTGATTTCAGTTTTGACAAGTCTGAAATTTTGCCATTTGATAAAGAGTTAAGCTCTGCTATACTTGTAGAAAGCAAGTTATTATTGTAGCTCTGACATTGGCATGAATCTGCATCATATTCGTGCAAAAACTTTGATATTTTATAATATCTCTATCACTCAAGATCTTTACTTCAAAATCGTAAACACTTGACCTAATACAATCAGGTGTTTTGATGATCCTGAGAAAGAAAGCGTTTGAAACACTTGAGGAAAAGTGAGAAAATGCTGGTAAACAACATTTTCTTCTTTTCACACAATATTTTTTCCATCCTTTGCCCACAAATCCCATTCCTTGTGCCACATTTACTATGTCCTTTGGAAATGCTTCCAATTTGGATCCATCTAAAAATTTGTCACAATTAAGTTATACGTACCAATGAGTTCATGCCGATGATCTACGTTTGACAAGAACGGACAAGTCTAAAATTTTGTTGGATGGTTAAAAGTTCAATTGTATATAACTCTAAGCTTTTACTCGTAACTTTACCAAACAACAAAATTTTAGACTGGTCCAAATTGTAAGCATTTGCAGACGACAAATGTGACTACAGAATCGAAGTTTGTTTTAGAAAGGAAGGAAAACATTGTGATAAAGGAGAAAATGCTGGTTACCAGCATTTTCTTCCTTTCCCACAATGTTTTCAAAAGGCTTTTTTCACAGAGGTATTAAAAGTAGGGAATGTTGTGGTAAAGGGTTAATCAATAAGGAAAAAAATTCAGACTTAAAAAATTGAAATCATTTCCAAACAACAAATTACTGTAAATTTTGTCCCCATAAATCTTCTATTCTCTTCCTGTATGAGAAGTCAGCAATATTATATCAAAATAATATACATGTTATCGTACTTTATGTTTGTTTTGCTCTTCCAGTTTCAAGTTTTCCAGTCTATAGAATCAAATAAATTCTTACAGGAGAGATTTTCTTTTTCACTAACATGACAAAATTTAGACTAGTCCAATCCCCAAACGATTGCATGCATCACATTAAATGTTGGAAGTTGTCTTAGATAGAGTAGAAAACCTTTTGGGAAAAGGAGAAAATGCTTGTTGCCAGTATTTTCTCCTTTTCTCACAATTTTTTCAAAAGCTTTCTTTTTTTTGATTATGTGGTAACAGATTAACCCATGATTGTTCAAGTACAAGTTTTCATGTCCCTTTTTTGACAGCTGATAAGCATGTAAAATGTGACTTTTTTTCTGACACTGTTCTCCATATTCATGAAGAGACTGAATTTCATATTTGTCACCTGTTAGATTTCCTCTAGTTTATATCTAAAATTAGCCTGTAAAGTATAAGTTGACTTGAGAATCCCATGCAAAACCAAATAAGCCCAACCAATAAATTGTAATCTAGGAATAAACCCAAATAATTCTAATTTCAAGGTAGACTCATCTTTAGCTTGTCTCAGCAAAGCAGACAGAGTAAGTAAGAAATCAAATTTGTCTAATCTCCATCTACACTTGCTGCAATGGCAAGTAGAAACATCAAAGGCACAATATGGGTTACAGTCATGCTCTCCTGTTTACTTGCACTTAACTTATTTAGATGTAAATTTACAAATACCCTATTTATGAGTACTTTATATGATTCTCATAGATATGTTAGATCTTTTGAACCCTTTCAAAAGACAATAAATTATAACTCTTTCAAAGTGAAACTACCTGCAAACAACAATTTCTCTTTCTTATTAACAGTAATGTGAAAATCTATGTAGGAAACATAGTACAAAGTGGAAAAAATCTCCAGCAACTAACAAATTTCCCAATTTCCCATATTTTCTAAAGCCTTTTTTACTCATGGTCATTAAGTGCAGGATTGTTTTGTACTGTTTTGTTGAGCACAATGTATGCACATTTTATTAATTTTGACTGGTTGTTTGAATAGTGTTAAGCTCTCATTTGACATTATTTCAGTTATGTTTGTGGCCAGTGCATCTGTAAATCAGAGGTCTTAGATAGTGAGTGATTTTGATTTCAAAATTTTAAATTTTGATTATCATACACTAAACCCTAGATTGTGGGTACTCATTAGAAGGTGAGACGATTTTAATGAGTACCCACAACTTAGGATTTCGAGGACAAATAACGACTTTAGAATACCATCACTCCCTCTTACCTGGAGCTCTGTGTATATGCACAGTCACTCCTAGAGTTTCTTCTACTTGCACTCTCCAAAATATTCTTCCTAATGCACTCTCCAAGATATTCTTCTTAAGCCACTTGCTGCTTTTCCTGTCACACTCACTATCGAAGATGCTTTTCAGCTTCACAAGGAGAAAAACATGGTGTGTTCTCTGAATGCCTACCAGATTTAATCAACACCTATATAGGAGGAGAGATTAGGGGCCTACTGAGGGGCACTGATAATTATAATTGTCTTAAAAGCCTTTTGAAAACATCATGGGAAAAGGAGATAAAACCATTTTCTCCTGGTTCCACACTGTTTTCTAAACCTTTATGGATAATTCCATTTGATGAGCTTTGATATGTTTGATTAACTGTGTTACTATACATGTATCACAGACTTGAATTTTCTGAAGAGAAAACCTTTTGATAACATTGTGGGAAAAAGAGAAAACAAAAATCTCCTTTCTCTTCAATGTTTTCTAAACTTGATAATTGCATTATTTGAATTAGCATCAACTTGTCTGCAAATGATTTTAAAAGGAACAAGTCTAAATTTTGTGGTTTGGTGGGGAGTTGAAACAAATAAGATAAACTTTTAATAATAAATAGGTGTAATATCTGTTTGCACTGTTTCCATTAAGCTGATGCTGTGCTGTTTGGTAAAGAATTAAATCATGGCCAAATTACTTTCTTTGTCACATTGTTTGAATCTACAAATTTCCCTTGAATGAAAATCTGCATGATACAAAACTCATTGCTCATACTGAGATATGTTCTCATTTGTCACATTATTACTTTTTAAACTCCTTGAACAAATCTTAAACCATACCATTTCGTAATGAGTTAAAAAAGGAAACAGCCTGGTGGTAACTATTACTCATAAGAGCATAATTATTTATTTTTTTTTGTCATATAGTTTTCTTTCCTTACTTTTGTATGTTCCATTTTGTTGAAAGAAAAATAAATTCAATCATCCATTCATTTAAAATTTAAACAGTATAATGAGTAATTATTGCTTATAACAGCAATGACTTCCTTGTAACATTGTTTTCTTACAATGCTATCCCTTTATTATAAACAATGCTATCCCTTTATTATAAAATATATATCTCAATCAATTTGAAAAAAATATACAGTTATAAATACATGTAACTAATTTTCATTAAGAAGAAATGGGTATGATAATGTAGTCGTTGCTCATATTGAGCAGTGTCATGACTGCCTTTATCCCACTGTTTACTTCTCTAAGTGTCCTAATAACTGCTGGAATCTAAGTGGTAATTCTTTCTCTCAAATTCAAGATAAAATGATCATGTAACAAATCCCCAATCCCCATTTCACACCCTATGTTATTTTATAGGAGTAGGCGTTGACAATACATGTATCTTTCTCATGATAACCAAATGTTTACTAGATCTAGTCATTATATCCGTTTTGCCACAAGTTTTAATGACAACTTTTACAAAGACAACTTTTAAAAACATTGTGGAAAAGGAGAAAATGTTGGTAACCAACATTTCTCCTTCTCCCACAATGTTTTCTACCGATCCCTAAACAAAATACAATTTCTAGTGAGATTTATTTTCTTATCTACAAATATAAACAATTTGAACTAACAAAGTTTTGTCATTTTGTAATGGTGAAAGGTGATAACCCAGATGTTACCATTTTGTAGCTGTTTAAATTGGAATATTCTAGATATAAAGAGTATGACAGTGAAGATTTGGGATCAGACTGCAAGTCTAAAACACCCAATTCTTCGATATTTAACTCTTTACCAAACGACAAAATTTCAGACTGGTCCTTGCAGACAACAAAATTAATGTGACTCAAAAGTTGAAATTTTGGTTGGAAAAGGTAGAAAACATTATGGGAAAAGAAGAAAATGCTGGTTACCAGCATTTTCTCCTTTTCCCACAATGTTTTCAAAAGGCTTCTTCTTCTGGGTCGTAAAAACCAGGGATTGTTTGGTAAAGGGTTAAATAAGCCCTGCAGTAGGCTATACCATCTACAAAATCTTAGACTTGTCCAAAATGATAGCAATTAGATTTGCAGATAACATAATTATCAAAAGAATAGCTTTGAAACGGTTAAGAACATGAAGGAGTGGGAGAATACAATTAATGCGAATTCACCATAAAACAGACATTTTTTAAGTATACATGTATATTAGTAATTACACAATTTGTGAATTGTGGAAGTAAAACTCAACAATTTTACAACCAATTATCAGTGTAAAATTTCATTGGCAAGATCTAGTCCATATAAATTTATAGGCCAGGCTTCAAATGATTGGATGGGATTATATATAGAGAGTGTATATAAGATCCCTGGTCTCTCGACCAACCTGCAAGCTCAGTTGGTAAGGCATAAGACTCATAATCATAAGGATGTGGGTTCGATTCCCATGGCTGGCCATCTAGAATTACTAATACTAATAGTCTTTCAGATTAGACAGTTAAACCAAGGTGCCGTGTGAAGGTGCTATACACCGAGCATGTTGAAGAGGATGGGTTTCATCCTGCATCTGCAATATCCCCTAACAGTCTTCAGGGGGCATCGCCTATATTGGAAACCAGTGTCAACATTAAATATATGCAAATTCAATCAATCCCTAGTCTCAGATAGGACAGTTGTGGGGAAAAAGTGAGAAAATGCCTCTTATTAGCGATTTTTTCTTTTCACATGATGCTTTCAAAGGCCTTCTTTCTTTAACAAACAATCTCTGGTTTTTACGACCAAGAAGACGCCTTTTGAAAACACTGTGGGAAAAGGTGAAAATGATGGTAACCAGCATGAACGACTTTTCCCACATTGTTTTCTACTCATCTAAAGTTAAGTTTCAATTTTTCAATCATATTTATTCTGTTATCTGCATGTGCTTTCTATTTGGACAAGTCCAGAATTTCGTTGTTTGGTAAAGAGTTTAGAGCTAAAAGGAGGCATTCATTACCCTTTTACTGCACAATCCCGGATTTCAAAACCTCGGAGAAAGAAAGCTGGTTGGAAAAGGGGGGGGAAAGTGTTGGTTACCACCAATTTTTCCTTTATCCGCAAAGACTTCTACCCTTCCAAAAAAACATTTTTTTGGTCATATTCTTGAGTTACATTTAATTTGTCGTCTGCAAATGCTTTGAATTTGGTCAAGTAGATACAGAATTTCGTCGTTTTGTAAAAGGTTATTAAATACTTACTAAATGGAGAATTGCTTTCGTCATAAAAATTGTACGGCATCACAGTGTCGAGAAAGCGATGGTACATATCAAATACTGGCTCCATCCCTTTTTGAAGCGATGATTTTGCCTTCTCTGGAACATTACTGTTGTTTTGTGCAGTACAAAATGGTGTCACACTGCAGATGGCAATTAAATTTATAAGTATAAAAATCTTATAAGACTTCATTCTATAAAAGTCACGAAAACTAAAGCACTTTCAATTCTTAAAGCAATAGAATATAAAACTCTGAACTGTAATAAATTATTAATCGATGTGTTAACTATATCCTCCTTGTCAGTCACTTCCCTATTAGCTTCAATGTGTACAAGCAAACAATACACTATATATTAACACACCTGTATGACCTTTAACCGCATTATCGGCAATTTCCGTTATTGTCCGTAAGAGATCTAACTTGGACGAAGCATTACGGGTGATTGAGGCTGGCTGCTGATTGCCAGTTGTATGTACAAATTTGTTGTAGGAGTTGACGATTTAGTTCAAGATTTCAGTACACGCACGTGTCAACATAACCCCTTGTAAAACAACCCAGTCTTATCTATGCAATAGCGAAACTCAAGAAAGATTTACTTTCAAAATGGAACAAATATCATTTCGAACATCATAATGGTTGTTGAATAAATATGAAAATGCCTTATTTGCAAGTCTATTCTCACGTTAATTAATCATGATCAGTGTGACACGTGTACGCTGCTTTGAGATTCTCTTCTCCCGGAGCTATTCTATGATGGCCATTTTCTGGCAAGCTAAAAAGTTTTTTAGAGAGAAATTGCCTCTCTTTAGTTATGAATCATGACGATGGTGATTTGAGAAGTTTAAAGAAAAAAATTCTAGATCACAATTTTAAGCTACTTGGCAACAGAGATATCTATAGGTACGATCCCTGTTAGCAATAAGAGTATAGGTGGTTTTGCAGACAGTAAAGATAAAGATCAAACCGCACATCCAGTATGTGTACTCTGATCTTGGATCTACACTATCCGACATCTAAGAAAGAATTTCACGGATGCATGGCCTCGGAATTTTGATATTTGCATGTTTACAAGAAGGAAATGTCAATTTTTAAAACTTTGTCTAGCTACCAGTTTCATGGTCAAACAGGCTTCGAAGACATTTCACAGGAAAAGCCTCGTATTTAAACACATACTGCACCAAACATGAAACATTTGAAACAAACGGTAAAAATTTGGATTACATAAAATACGAAAACACCATGATAAAGTTTATTATCTGTAGATGTCTACTAATTAATACTTACCTAAATCATATGGTGATAATATGAAACCACAAAAATTGGAAAAGTTTCTCATTTTACTACATCTATCAGATGAACTCTGTCGAAGCCCTATCTGAATCTGCTGTCTTCTCAAGATTGCTTTCTGGTCCCCACGGGTATAAAAATATATGAACAGAATTGCCAATTAGAAAATTGAAGATTATACAATAGGCAGAAGTCTAGTTTTCACCCGAGACCCGGCTAGGGCATGTGTAATAGAAGTTTTTGTAAGGTTGGATAAGGAACTTCTTGACAGCAGCAAAAGCTGTATAAAATATAGCTAACTCCTCTATCTCAGAAGTAATGTTACGGGGGAATCCCGCATAGAAGTGCCATAGGATCAATTCTCTTTACCATCCCATTTACAAGTATGTTCTGCCACATATGGCATGCAACACGCAAAAAAGGACATTCGGACATTTGCGTAAACTGTCATCTCGGATCAGCCTGCGCAGTCTGATCCTAGACGGCACTTTACAACTACATTAGAATTTCTGCTACAGTAGACTTGTGCCGACTGCACAGGCTGATCCGAGACGACACTTTACGCAAATATTCAAATGGCCCTTTTAGCGTGCTGCAAGCCAAATGGTCCGTATCACCATAAAGTTTTTTTTTTTGCTGACCACGCTATTCAAAGTCTATTTTATAGTATACTGACCAAAATCATCTTGGCAAAGACGATCTATATATACTTACTTCATTTAACTCTTTACCACACGAGAAAATTTTAGACTGGTCCAAATTGAAAGCATTTGCAGACGACAAAATAAAGGTGACTAAACAATAGAAATTTGTTCTGAG
The DNA here is from genome assembly GCA_943736015.1 of Tridacna crocea. NCBI lineage: Eukaryota > Metazoa > Mollusca > Bivalvia > Cardiida > Cardiidae > Tridacna > Tridacna crocea. The sequence continues at coordinate 18,042,459 of OX031056.1, read as the reverse complement.
AAGGGTAGAAAACACTGTGGGAAAAGGAGAAAATGCTGGTTACCAGCATTTTCTCCTTTTCCCATAGTGTTTTCTAAAGGCTTCTTTCTCAGGGGCGTCAAAAGTAGGGATTGTGTGGTAATGGGTTAACTTGACCCAGGTCATCGTCAATATGGTAGTTCAGTCTGAGCAGGGATCGAAATCACCCAAACTATGTTATATACGATCTCTGGTCTGGGTATTTTTTTTAAAGGAAAATTTCAAAATGTTCAATAAACGAATGCCACAAATTTACACCCACATCTTATAGATCTGTCCTACAAGTACATCAGTCGCTTTTAAGAAGATCCTTGGCCCACTGATACCAAAGAATGACAAAAGAATGGAAGGAAACAAACAGATGCCATTGAAGTCTACAAGATCTACCAAGGATCTGACAAAATTGACAAAAATAAGCATTTTCTAAAGAGAGTCAAACGTGTACAATCATTAGGTCTATCAGAGAACTCATGAAAAAAATAAGAAAATTCTAGAAATTAATTGTAAATGTTATAACAATATGAGAAAATCTTTCTCTAAAGGACTTTTTGATGAATAACTGGAATAGTCTGCACGAGAATTTAATTTCAAGTGAAACTGTAAATGATTTTAAACGCAAATTAAACGACGTTTGGTAAAACTTACAGCTAGCCAGTCATGTTTAAGACATTGAGTGCTATGTATAGGAACCGTAGTTAGATCTGGTGAGAATGTACTTTAAAAAACAGATCCAAGAAGCTGAGGTCTCAAGAACAGTGTAAACAGTGTAAAGATCTGCTGAAAGATAATATGTGATGAAATCTCATGTCATCTTGCAATCAATGGAACCTGACCGCAACATTGTACTCAGCGTTAGCCAGTCTTAATCATACCTTGATAAAACGAAGGTGTACGAAGACAGCCGAAGTATGTTCGTGTATTTACTACCAGTCGTGATAGAGCTCGTGACATGCGTCAACTTTAATGACGTCAAAGGGATTTTCCCGTGTAGGATTCATTGATGAGTCATCTATAAGAAACGATCTCTTCAGACAAGTCCTTAGTACGGATTGATGTGAGGTTCAGCTGTTGGATTTATCGATATTTCTTCAATCAGAGGGACCAGATCAGAACTGGATTTTCCTCTCAGATGACCGAATTAATGAACAAACAACTGCGGTAATTTTTCAAGATGGCGGATCCTCTGAAACCGCCTGGTGGTGGACAAGGTGGGTAGCCCCATGATGACGGAAACCTACTTTCTATCGGACTATTTTTGGATTCTATGAGTCATTTTGTCGCCTAACTGTGATTGCTGTATAATTCACTATATAAAGGAAATAATCACTTGCTGATCTGACACCACCATTTGAGCGATTTCACTTTGTGTAAACATGGCACTTGTTAAATAGGAAGTAAAGGCTTCTTGACAGTTACGTCAGATTTCCATCAAACCCCACACAGTACTCTACATATAAGAAGACTGATCTTTGTCTATGTTTCTTTTGAATACCTAAACGAAAAGGCATAACTTCTCTCAGATGCTCAACTTTCTGTGTGTGAAAATCAAGTTTTTATGAAAGAACTTTGTAGATCTATTTCCACACCACTAAAATTTTAGACGGGTCCAAATTCAAAGCTTTCGCAGTCAACAAATATAAAGTAGCGAAAATGTTGATATTAGTCGTGGAAAGAGTACAAAATAATGTGGAAAGAAAATAAGAAAATTGGTCATTACAGTCTGGCACATTGTTTCCATTTGCCGAAGATATTGTTGAGTCCAAGACTCTCTTGCCAAGACACTTGGTTTCACTGAAACAGTTAAAGCCCAATGAATTCCTTCCAAGTCCTATTTTTGCCTGCATAATTAACTAGTCATCCGCAAAGTGAATGTATAGCTAATGGGATACAAAAGATGTTTTTAGGCTACTAAGGCTAGCAATAAATATCTGCAAGCCGTCTACTGTACAGCTTCAGGAACGCAATAGGTAGTTCCTGTGATTGGCCCTTTACCATGCAGTGCCGACTTAAAACAACTGTGGGGGAAAAAGCCGTTTTGAAAACATTGTGGGAAAAGGAGAAAATGATGATAACCACATTTTCTGCCTTTACCACAATGTTTTTTATCTACTCAAAAAATATTCCGCTGATTGAACCACGTTGAAATTAATGTCTACAAATGCTCTCAATTTGAACAAGGCTAAAATTTTGTCCTCTGGTACATGGTTAATGCACTTGAATCACTGTATTTTCCAAACAGGGATAGCAACTCATTTCTATAACTCTTTAAACACACAATCCCGACTTTTAACAACCCTGAGGAAGAAAGCCTTTGAAAACATTGTGGGAAAAGGAGAAAATGCTGGTACCTGCCACCAGCATTTTCTCCCTTTCCCACAATGTTTTCTACCCTTTCCAAATCAATTTTCAAGTTTTGATTCACATTTATTTTGTCGTCTGCAAAAGCTTTGAATTTGAACAAGTCCAAAATTTTGTTGTGTGGGAAAGAGTTAATAGAACTAAACAGTGGTCAGAGTTCCCCTTCATGTACATATGTGCGTAATTCATGCATTAGAAAAATAATGCGCACACAAAATTCTCAAGTGAGATGCAAATGCATGCAAACGTTTTGAGTATCTTTAATAGTCATAGATCTAGAAGATCTTTAACCCTTTACCAAACAATCCCTGGTTGTTACGACCCGGAGATAGAAGACTTTTGAAAACATTGTGGGAAAAGGAGAAAATGCTGTTTTAGTTTACCAGCATTTTCTCCTTTTCCCACGATGTTTTCAACCCTGCTGGAAACATATTTCAGTTTTGGCATTACATTTATTTTGTCTTCTTCAAGAGCTTTCAATTCGGATCAGTCTAAAATTATGTTGTTTGGTAAAGGGTTAAAAAATGTGATCGCCTTATTAGGTAGAAATCATGAAGTAATTTCTGATAAAAAATGTGAGAGAAACTCCACCATTGTTAAATGTGAGCTACTTTGACAAGGAGTAATAAACTGGCATACTGTTGGTTGCTATGAAACATGATTTGTGATTAGTTTCTCTTTCTTTGGATAACCAATTGATAACCGCAACACATGCTGCTTCATGTAAAATAGGCTCGCTTACATCATTGCGTTTCCTCTGAATAAAAAAAAGTCCCAAAGAAGTCTTTTCGAGTAAGGGTTTGGAAAGGTATTCATCTGAAGCTGATAGTGTGGCTACCAGATCAAAAACTTTTGAGTCTCACTTTGCCGTCATCTGAATATGGAAAAGGGTAAAATTTCTTTATTTTGACTGCAGTAAACACATCATGATATAAGTGCACACCCAGAATTTTGCATGCAGTTACCAAAATTTTACTCAGGTATGTGCATGTGCTCTCAAAAACAAAAGCAAGAGGAAATACGAAGTGGCATTGTTTTCAAAAATGGTCAGCTGCAAGATTGAGGTTCATCTGTAGTTGAACACATGAGGTTTCATTTTCTCTTTTATATCCTTTTGACAGGGAATGCTTTAGGAAATCGGAAGAGACTACAGCTTGATTTCCCTTCCCGCCAACCACCCACTTTGGCTAGCATGGGCCATAGAACACAAATGTAAGTTGAAATACACAGAAATACTTACTGTATTTATACTTAGTTAGGCATGGATCTTGCGTTGTATCTATCCATCACCTTGGTTGGTATGAGCTATTAACCTTTTAGAACCAAATTGGAAGTTTAAATGACCCTAAGGGAGAGGCCTCATGAAATCATTGTTTGAAAAGGAGAAAATGCAGGTAAACATTTTTTTCCTTTTCCCACAATGTTTTCAACCCTTCCAAATGACGTTTTTAGTCACAATTCATTTGTCCACTGCAAAAGCTTCCAATTCGGGCAAGTGTAAAATTTTGTGGTTTAGTGAAAAATTAAAAAACAAGTAGAAGTACATGTATGTGTATGAAAATATTTATATACCGGTATACATAGTTTGGCAGATGATATTGGCAAGACTTCTTCAAGACAGTGTATTGGCCACCTTGGCAATCATGGGCCATACACTTTGAATGGGAAGGCTTTTGATACAAATTGTTGAAGGTGGAGAAAATGCTGATAATCTCAACATTTTCTCCTTTTAACCCATTACCACTCAATCCCTACTTTTGACGCCCCTGAGAAAGAAGCCTTTAGAAAACATTGTGGGAAAAGGAGAAAATGCTGGTAACCAGCATTTTCTCCTTTTCCCACAATGTTTTCTACCCTTCACACAACAAATTTCAAATTTTCAGTCACTTTTATTTTGTCGTCTGCAAATGCTTTCAATTTGGACTGGTCTAAAATTTTGTCGTGTGGTAATGAGTTAAACCCCCCCCCCCCCCCCCCCCCTTTCCATCTACCCCTTGAAGGACAAACTCCATCATTTGATTTGTTTACATTTGCTTTCAATGAAAAGAAAATTAGAGAATTTGCTGTTTGTTGAAGTTCAGTGTTTAACTCGTTACCAAACCACAAATGTTATGACATGATAGAATTTAGAGTATTTGTCGTGGAAACAAAAGTGGCGCAAAAATGAAGTGTTTTTGGGAGGGTAGAAAACATTGTGGGAAAATGCTGATAACTATTTTCACCTTTTCCCACAAGGCAATGTCAGAAAGGTTGTTGAAACTCGGGGTCCGTATTCACCAACCATTCATAAGAACATTCTTAGTCTTATTCTTCAGAATTTAGTCAGTGTGAAAGTAACAGAACTTCTGATTGGCTAAACCATTTGGCGTAGCCATTCAGTTTAGCCAATCAGAAGTTCTGTTACCTTTACAGTCAGACAATCTTGAAGAGTAAGACAAAGAATGTTCTTAAGAATGGTTGGTGAATACAAACCCAGGACTAATAGAATGGTTTATGGCTGTGCAGATGCTTAAATGAGAAATGAACAGAACAGAATGGCACTATCGTGTGATAGACATGAAAAATCATTCATGTTTAATCATAGTGATATACAAAGTCAACTCTTTTCAATTTTTTATTTCAGGAAACACTAAGAAATGAACACAATAGAATTGCACTGTTGTGTGATAGACATGAAATATCATTCATGTTAATTGTTTAATCATAACGATATACAAAGTCATCACTTTTCAATTCTTTATTTCAGAGAACGACTACGATACAGAGAACTGGAGTCTGCAGGAAAACTACAGATAAATGATGGGGTAATAATGATTTATTGTTTTTCGTTTGTCTAAGGGTACAGTTAATATAAGGAGAGTGAAAATATGGAAGTAGTTGTTGATTAAAGTTTATACTAGAGTTATCTTGATGTGGAAAATAAAAAAAGCTAAATTTTAGTGTTAGACTCTATGAGACAATTCTAATGAGTATACACAAGATAAAGGGAAGAAATAGTGCATTTTGGAATGGATTTACTCTGTGCCACACAATAACAAGTTTATGTGACTCCAAAGAAGACAGTGTTTGAAAATATTGCGGGGATAAACAAAAAAAGCTTATAACCATCATTTTTTTCTTTTCTCACAATGTTTTCTACCCTATCAAAAGCAGAACTTATCATTTTGTAGTCTACTAAAGAAATAATATTCTTTCTGTGTGTGGTTTATCGGTCAGTAAACTACGGTTGTGAGTTATGAGGCACAATAAATAATCCACAAGGGCAATTTCCCAACATTGTTTTCTACCCTGCTGGAAACAAAATTCAATTTCTGAGTTACGTTTATTTTGTTGTATGCAAGTGCTTTCAATTTGGACTTGTCAAAAAATTTGTCATTTGGTAAAGAGTTAAATCAAAGGCTTGAAGTTTTTAGCCTATGACTTTGCCAGACTACAAAATTTTAGACTCACCTACATGTATATGGCATGCAACATGCGAAAAGGGGCATTCGAACATTTGCATAAAGTGTTGTCTCGGATCAGTCTGTGCAGTATGCACAGGATGATCTGAAACGACAATTTCTGTTTATTATGTAATTTTCTGTTTTGTGCAAGTCTACATGTACTTTAGCACAAAATCTACTGTAGTCGTAAAGTGCCGCCTCAGATAAGCCTGTGCAGACATAGCAGGCTTATCTGAGACGACACTTTACGCAAATGTCCGACTGCCCCTTTTCGCATGTTGCAAGCCATATTCTGGGCATTTACAGATAAATGAAGACATCATTAATGATGGATTTATGTTTCAACTAATGGGAAAAGCAGAGAACGCCTTTTACATCAGGGTCTCTGAAAGTCAGGATTGATTGGGGGTCATTAATTTTGAGTTGATTGATCATATGACAATGGTAGAGAAGATTGCTAAATTTTAATCTTTTTGATTTTGATCATGTTTCAGACATATGACTTTACGTCAGATGACCTGAAAGACCTTGGAGAAATAGGTCGAGGAAATTATGGGACTGTAAATAAGATGTTGCATGAAAAAAGTGGAAAAATTATGGCAGTGAAGGTAGGGAGTTTATGGGTTTTTTTTTTTCTTTCCTGTTTGCAGTTACCAAATGATCTAGTGCAGTCCCAAGGCCTCTCCAATTAAGGATCATTTGATCTCTTGAGAATGATTGAAAAGAAAGCATTGAGAAGGGACATTTAGAAAAGTGGGGAAAAGGGGGCAAGAGGAGGGGTCAAGGAAAAAATGTGGACCCTTGCTTTTGAGATCTTTAGAAACAAAGCTTTTGAAAGCATGAAGAGAAAATGAGAAGCCAATATTCTAGTGTTTTCCTAAAAAGTTTACTATCCTGTATTGTAAATCACTGTTAACCCATTAACCCTTTACCACACAACGACAACTTTTAATGCCCATCAAAGAGATGGATTCTGAAAGCATTGTGGAAAAATGAGAAAATGTTGATTACCAACAATTTCTCCTTTTCTCACAATGTTTTCAATCCTATCAAAGAAAAATAATTTCATGTAACGTATGAGCCACATTGAAACTGTTATGGGTAAATGCTTTCAGTTCTGACGGGTCTAAAATTTTGTCGTTCAGTAAAGAGTTAATTAATCACTGAGGCTAGAAGATACACTTTGGTAAATGGAGAAGATGCCGCCAACCCGCATTTTCTTCATTTCTCACAATGTTTTCAACAATTCAAATCAAAGACATTGGTTATCCACATTTTGATTTGTCTGCAAATTCCCTCAGTATATCTCAATATGAAGGAGTCTAAATTTTTGTACTCTGAAAAAGAATTGATACATCAAGCATTTTATGTGGATTTAATTCTTTACCATACAATACCTACTTTAATCGACCCTGAAGAATAAGGATTTTGAAAACACTGTTGGAAAAGGAGAAAATGCTGGTAACCAGCATTTTCTCCTATTCCCACAATGTTTTTCTACCCTTACCAAATGAAATTTAATTTTTTCAGTTGCATCTATTTTGTCGTCTGCAAATGTTTTTAATTTGGACTAGTCTAAAATCTTGTCGTTTGGTAAAGAGATAATGAAAAATAATGAAGATTTAATGAGGCAAGTCTGAGCAATTCCTCTTGCCACAATTGCTTACAGTGTAATGTGCCGTAGAAGGACAAAAGGTAACAACATGAACAAAATAGATTGAATTTGTGATCTGTTTAGATGCAAATCTGATTTCAGCGTATACGTTCCATTGTGGATGAGAAAGAGCAGCGACAGATGTTGGTAGAGCTAGATGCAGTTATGAGAAGCAACGACTGCCCCTATATTGTACAGTTTCATGGGGCACTATTTAAAGAGGTGAATACCCAGCCACTGTCCATTATTTTGTGTAATATTTTTTCAAAACCACAGTCAAATTGCAAAGTTCTAGTCCTTTTTCCTGACAGAGAAAGTTTGTTTCATTGATTTAGGGCTGTATGTATTACCACATGACCATTCTGTACCGACTTTTAAAAAAACCCCTGTATTTCTTGAAAACTGAAAAGTCATGACTAATTTTTGATAATCTAGTGAATATATATTTTGATGGGTTCTGGTTTAGGTTACAGTCGAATCTGAGTTAGCGGTCATACGTGCGTAGCGGCCAATCTGTGATTAACGGTCAGTTCAGGCTCGCCCGTGCAAATTAACTCTTTAAAGTCCTTTAATTAACGGTAAACTGTGATATGTGGTCAGCGGTCACATTTGAAGATCTTAATTGCACTTAAAGCATATCCCATAAAGGGGTCACGCGACCCGACTAATTGCAAGCAGGTGGTGTGAAAAATTAATTAACACGTCTGGCTCCGTGTGCATACACCGCGACGCTATACCAATCAACATGTATGATAAACAGTTGAACTTCATAGTGTAGGTGTACACTTTGCATAAACGATGTTATAGCGGGCTATTCTTTGCTGATCGGCAGATAGACGCTGCTTCCCCGCAATGCTTTACATTACTATTGAAAACGAGGTTACCAATTTCCAAAATGGCGTCGATAACCGTAATTTGCGTAAATTTTGGGACAGTAAAAAATAATTATTATGTTTTCGTGTCCCAATACTGTGGTCTACAAGAAAAAATATCATCAAACAAGGCAATCTGTCATACTGAAAGTCACTGGCTAACCCGTCGAATATTGCCGACGTTGAACGTCAGTGATGTCAGGTTTGCAGGTTGTCTATTTTTAGATTGATTGGAATTCCACCGATCAGTTTGAGCACAAGAGTTTAAAACTTCGCTTTTTCTCATCGTTTTCGTTGATTATTAACTTTTCGCTCAATATTGTCTGCATCATGGGATCGCGATGAATACATTATTTTGCGTTTGTAGATAAAATTCACAACATACATGTAATTTACCTGCTTACATCTACGTGAGGTGAACAACGTTAATTCCACTCTGACAAGTAGCCTACCTGCTTGGACCGTTTTCAAATCGATCGATTGACCTTGGGTAAAACTGTGTACCTTTATTTCTATTTATAAACAATGAACTCGATTGACGTAAAATACATGCACGCGTGTCAACTCTAGATGTCAACTTCGGATGTACACACGTTATACACCTTATGGGTCTTGGATAACGAAGGAAATCTACTGATTACAGTAAAAATGTATAGCAGAGAAAGACTGGAAGAGGTGAAAGTGCTCATGAGGAACGATTTATATTTTCATTCCACAATGTTTTCAACAGTTATCAGCGGCAGTGGAATTAAAAAAAAAAAAACATTGGACTTGTCCAAATTGAAAGCTTTTGCCGACAACAATGTAAATCATAAATGTGATTGAAAATTTTAAATTTGTTGTGAAAGAATGGAAAAAAGTTTTCCTAATCTGATCTGTGTTAAGCAGCCAACTGTCGTATGCAGCCACTTTTGGCTTGTCCCTTGGTTGGCTGCTTAAGACAGTTTCGACTGTATTTCGTAATTTGATATCTTGTATGAACCTGGAGGAAGGAACCAATCATAGCATGTGGCCATATCTAGGTTGGCGCCAGCCAAAAATTTTTAGTAGCCAAAAGTTTTGTCCGTCAAAACCCGGGATCAGTCTCTGAGCCTTATCACTTTTAAAGTTTTACTTAGTGTCAATTTCTGAGTATTTCATGGCAATGAGTCCTGTATGGTAAATATAAATCTAGATCTACAGCTTTGCATCACTGATATAATATTTAAGTCGTTGTTCTTTTAAAATACTTTTGGTCTCATTACATACATGAGAGAGCCAAGTATTGAAAGTCAGCTACAAATTCCTGTGCTTATAGGCTGGTGAATGACCAAAAAGTTCCATAAAAGAAAATAAAATGCATATTTTAATCAGGCGTAACCTTTCACCACACCAGGGATCGTATATCCTGTTTGAACAATCCTGAGGAAGAAGGCTATTATTAATTCTAGGAAAAAGGTAAAATGGTGGAAACCAGCATTTTTTTCTTTTTCCAACAATGTTTTCTACCTTTGAAAAGGCAGCTCAACAGCTCTTTGAAATTCTGCATACCAGTCATTAATTCATGCATTGCTAGAGATATTTATACTTATGATTTATTTATGATTTTGATTAAATGCAATGCAAAATATCTGTTTTGTCTTGCAAATGATCTAAGAAATACCCTTTCACACTTTGCCTTTCTTGAAGATGCCGATCTCCGAAAATTATCAGATAACAGGTTACATCTATAACTCATTTGGCGAAATATAGACCCAGCATTCATTATTACAAAAGGGACTTCATTAGAAAAGAATCTTATAAGGCCACACAAACCTTAAAAGGTTAAGTATTTGAGAAAAATCGCCACTGATGCTGTCAAATTTACTCGATGAACGAAAGTAAAACTTCACTTTCATGTACATAATTCATTCAGCACCACACTGTCCAAAAAATTGCGATTGTTCATGAATGTATTCTATTTATAGAACAAGCGCACTCGGTAACTGGCAGAGCGCAACTCTTATCCGGTCTTGGTCTATCGGATAGTTAAGGGAGATACAAGGGTTTAAGATTGATTGATTATTTTCGTTTATTTATCGTCGCTACCGGTTGCCCATCTGAGCGACGCCCCCAGAAGACGGTTAGTTGTTACGGGGGATAGTGCAAGGATACAGGACGAAACTACTGAGAATTCCGCCTGGTTCTTTAACGTGCTCGGTGTATAGCACCGTCACGGGACCTCGGTTTAACGTCTCATCCGAAAGACTATTAGTAATTCTTAGTTGGCCAGCCGGGGATTCGAACCCACAACCTGTAGGACATTGTGTTCACATGTCCTAAGCTCTACCTACTGAGCTATATCGGCTGGTAAGGGTTTAAGAGCTTAGGATAGCCGGTATATATGATAATCAAGTTGGCGTAGGCCGATTTCACAGTTTGGAAAGTGTTCAATATACAAACCTGATAACAATTTGACAGTCGGCCATTTTCTCTGATCACATTTTTTACAATCGCCAATATCGGCACTTCCTTGTTTTTAGTCGCCAGCAATAAGATTTAATCGCCAATGGCGATTTTGGCGATCGGTAACGCCAACCTAGCATATGCTTAGGATTCTGTTACTCTGTCATTTTAGGAGAAAAATATTCTTTTGTCTGTCACATGTGTATATTACGTAATGGTGATGTACATTTTAAATAATGAAAAAGAATGCTGCAAAACTTATTTTCATTCAACAGCTTTATAGAATTACGTTTGCCTTCAGCCTCTGTTCACATGTGCACAGTCTGTAAATGCATTTTACTAAATTTTTGTGATTCTATGAAATTGGGTTAGTAAATATATAACCTTTCATTTGAAAGCAGGTACAGTAGGTGGCATGCACTTGAAGCCTAAACAAACAGAGCATGCCTTTGAAACAAAGGGAATTACTACTAAAAAGAAATTTACAACACAATCCCCATGGTTTACATCAGCAGCTTCAGCCCGAAATGTGACAGAAAGCATGGATGTCATTTCTCCTTATTCTCTGCATCCTTTGGGCATTGTTCTAGATGATAATTTGCAAATAAAGAATGAATTATGAATACATCAAATAGAAAATTTAACTTGTTGTTTATGACACTAAATTTCAGTGAGATTAATGGAGTCGCAGAGTGTAGTGTGGTTAAAGAGAAACTTGTCTTTCCAACTCGTTTTTCAGCCCCATCACTGCCCATTCCTGTTAGGGATTTTTAATACCATATGTAGCCAGTAAATTTGTCTATTTATTGCTGATTCTTCAAAATTTTCTATTACAGGGGGACTGTTGGATATGTATGGAACTCATGGATATATCTTTAGACAAATTTTATAAATTTATTTATGGACATTTAAATTCATCTATACCAGAAGACATTCTTGGAAAGATTACTGTAGCAGTGAGTAGAGTTACTGTCTTTTTCTGACTTAATTTCCTTATTTTTTCAACACTTTAATACATGAGAAAAATAGAATAGATAAATTAAGGTAGACTTGTTTAATTCATTACCATAGAACAAAATAAAAGTGACTGAAAATTTAGATTTGTAAGGGTAAAAAACATTGTAGTAAAAGGAGGAATGCTGGTTACCAGCATTTTTTTTTATTTTCCCACAATGTTTTCAGAAACCTCTTAGGATCATCAAAAGTAAGGATTGTGTGGTAATGGGTTAAATTGAAACCATTCGCAGACACTAAGTAAAACATGGTTCAACTAATGGCATTTCTCATTGATAGGGGAGAAAATATGGGAAAAGGGAAAATGCCGATAATCAGCATTTTCTCCTTTTCCCAGTATGTTTTGAAAATGCTTCCTTCTCAGGGTAATTACAACTCAGAGATTTATTGGTATAAAGTTAAATACTTAACTCTGTACAAAACAACAAAATTTTAGACTGGTCCAAATTGGAAGCAATTGCATACATCAAAGTAAATGTGACTGAAAATTTGAAATTTGTATTGAAGAGGAAAGAAAACAGTGGGAGACAAGGAGAAAATGATGTTTACCAGCATTTCCACAATGTTTTGTGAAGGCCTCTTTCTCAGGGTTATCAAAAGCTGGGATTGTGTGGTAAAGGGTTAACCCAGAAAGCATGTATCTCAGTTATAGTTGCCTTGCATACAGGTAGATCAAGAACGGACTGCATGAAATGTGAAGTCTGATCTTAATTCTTCACTGTCAACAATGCTGAGACATTCTGGCCAATAGTAACTTTTAACAGCAATGTTTTCAGAGTTATTTTTCCAGATTGAACATTCTTTTAATTTTTGTTTATTTGGTGATGTGTTACCACAGGATCCGTCAGTTTTCAGAAAAATATGTCCATCTTATGTGACAATTTGTTTTGTATACTGGTAATGTATTACAAAGATACAATAAAACCCTTTGTCTGCTGAGCAGGGCTCAATTATCTTTGCATGCCCTTGCCCCTTGCCTTACAGCTTGTAACCCATTACCACACAATCCATACTTTTGACGCCCCTGTGAAAGAAGCCTTTTGAAAACACTATGGGAAAAGGAGAAAATGCTGGTAACCAACATTTTCTCCTTTTCCTACAGTGTTTTCTACCCTTCCCAGAACAAATTTAAATTTTTCAGTCACCTTTATGTTGTCGTCTGCAAATGCTTTCAATTTGAACTACTCTAAAATATTGTCGTTTGGTAATGGGTTAAAAACATTTTTTGATGATTTAATGGATAAAAGAACTTGTATTGATAGGTTACTTGTTTAACTAATTACCAAAGTCCAAACGACAATATTTTAGGCTTGTCCAAATCGAAAGCATTTGCAGACGACGAAATAAAAGTGACTGAAAATTTGAAATTTGTTTAGTGAAGGGTAGAAAACATTGTGGGAAAAGGAGAAAATGCTGGTTACCAGCATTTTCTCCTTTTCCCACAGTGTTTTCTAAAGGCTCCTGTTTCGGGGTGTCAAAAGTAGGGATTGTGTGGTAATGGGTTAATTTGTTAAGGTAGTAGACCTGTAATACTTCTAATGCAGCATGGACTAACATTTCTTGATAGTTGATGAATATGGGTTTATACAGTTATAATACTTGTGCACATTTTTAACCGACCAGAAATTCCTTAGATGTCTGTCTTAAAATTATTTGTCGATACTTTTGTTAGTTTCCAGAAAAGGGAGGTAATTATTATCTCTCTTTGTAATGAGAGTACATGTATACTAGTAGTGGTTTTAGATTTATAAATGATAATTCTCAGAAGGGAAAAGAAGAAAAAGTGGCATAGTAAAAGTAGTTCAATAATACTAATTTTTAATCATAGCAAAAATTTTGTAGGATAATGTTACAGTGGAAATAGCTTTTATGGGCCCACAACCTTAAGCTTAACTTTCAGCAGATATTTGTAACTTTACTCTTTACCACATAACAAAAATTTGGACAGGACAAAATTGAAGGCATGACAAATTAATAGTAACTGAATGATGATTTTTGGTGTAGATTGGGTAGAAAACATAGTGGGAAATGGAGAAAATGCTGGTTTACCAGCATTTTCTCCTTTTTTCTCTATGTTTTTGAAAGCCTGCTCTTACATGGTCCTTAAAACTCGGGATTGTGTGGTAATGGGTTAATTGTTGCAAGTTCATAGTTCTTTTTTGGGGAATAAAATCTTTTTGTGTCAGACAGTGTTAAATAGACTCAATATCAGACAACATTTTGTGCATACTGATCTTCTACACTGTCAACATTATAAGTGCACTAAGTCACACCAAGCTGGCTAAGGGTTAAAAGTTATGAACAGAAAGTATCAAACTGTACCCAACAGAGGAAAAGGAGTCATTGCTTATGTTATCTCTTTACCAAACAACAAAATTGTTGCAGTTCCAAATTGAAAGTATTTGAGCCATGCTTGTTGAAAAGGAGGCTTAATGCATCTCTGAAAAGTATAGACCAATGTTAGCCTGCTCAGTCCGCGCAGGCTAAGATGGACCAAATCTATTTGCTATCTTTATAATTTGTGCATGTCAAAGGACTATTCTACCTCACTTTTCAATCAGCTGTTTGACAAAATAGATTTTATGAATCTGTAATTAGGTGATGACTAGGTACAGTATAATGCGTCACAGAGATGCATTAACTCATTTCCAAACAACAATATTTAAGGCTTGTCGAAATCGAAAGAATTTGCAGACGACAAAATAAAAGTGACTGAAAAATTGAAATTTGTTTTGTGAAGGGTAGAAAACGTTGTGGGAAAAGGAGAAAATGCTGGTTACCAGCATTTTCTCCTTTTCCCACAGTGTTTTCTAAATGCTTCTTTCTCAGGGGCGTCAAAAGTAGGGATTGTGTGGTAATGGGTTAAGCCCTCTTTTACCAGAGCATGGCTCATATGTATTTGCAGGCAACAAATTAAAAATACCCCAAACTGTGTGATCTGCCTGTTGAAAGATGAAAACACTGGTTTCTCCTTTTCTCCATGTTTTCCAAAGCTGTTAAAACTCAAGATTCAGGGTTAAGTTGCTTGTTGTTATTTTTCAGACTGTTAAAGCTTTAAATTATTTAAAGGAGAAGTTAAAGATTATACACAGAGGTAAGATTTTACTTAAATGCACAAATGATTTCTTGATGGCTCTACCATAGCACATAATTATGGACATTAACTTATACCTAACTGCAAAACTCTAGACTAGTCCTAATTGAATGTATCCGCAGACTACAAATTACAATTTGCTTAACCCTTTCCCAAACGATAAATTTTAGACTTGGGTTTGCAGATGACAATTTTTTATTTTGAGATAATGGCAGAAAGTTCTCAAAAAGGGTAGAAAACACTGTGGGAAAAGGAGAAATTGCTCTTTACGAGCAATTTCTCCTTTTCCCACAGTGTTTTCCAAAGAGTTTTACTGTAGACACATAAAAACCAGGGCTTGTTTGGGAAAGGGTTAAATGATGGAATATACATGTATGTCTGAAAACATTGTTAAAAAAGCAAAGTTTGCTCAAAGCCAGTCAGTGTGAATATTGACCAGGCCAGTAGTTATAACCGATCAAGACTGGTCACAAGTAGTCAATTGATGTGGTTGATTTGGTCCATTAAACCATTGGCTTATGTACCTGTCTTACTTTTTCAAAGCTCTCCCACTACAGCCTACGCATTAAGGTGTGTTACATATTATCACCAATATCACAGTTTTTATCAATAAGGTCCTGTTTTATATGATCATGATTCAAAAGACATGTTGCTGGTCAACTGAAGATGTTGATTGGATTGACTTTCCTTTTTGAACTTACATAAAGGTCAGTTCTTTTCAACCGATCAGTGTTTGACTACCATCATTCCTTGCAGGTTACATAATTGTTTATAGTTCTACATCTCTCTGTGTGTCTCTCTTTCTCCGTCTCTGCCTCCCCTTCCACCACAAAAACACTTGGGTTTTAGAAATACAGATTATTTAACATAGTTTTTGGGTGTAAAAGTTCAAAGGCAGCATAACAAGCAGCTAATGTATAATTTTCATGCAAAATTGCAAGGAAAAAAAGTGTTGTGCATGGACAAACATGTGAGATATACCTGTCATTAATCTTTAGTGATATTGAGGTACACATGAAGAAGGCTGTAACTGATTAACTGAACCATGGTTACAGATATATTAATGTTGTTGAAGTATATTTAAATGTCTACCTAACCCTTTAGATTACTGTGAAAACACATTAAAAGGTGTAAAAGTCACTCATTTCGAAATATTTTGTCCTTTTTCCACATTGATTTCATTTTTTTTTTCATCAGCATTTGATAAAGAAGAGAAATAGACAGGACTAGGATTGTAATATCATTAACTTGTTTGTAAAATTACCCTGCAATGTGTGGTAGGTCAGTTAGTAACATACTGGGCTTGGAAGCCAGGGGTCAAGAGTTTAAATGGGTTCTGCCAAATTTTAAAATTTCTAAAGGTTGATCATAGTTCACTGAAGATTTGTATCAGTCATCTTAATATTTTTTACAAATGACATAATTTTGGACTAGACTTAATTAACTCTTTACCAGACTACAAAATTTTAGACTGGTCCAAATTGAAAGCATTTGCAGACGTCAAACAAAAGGGACTGAAAATTTGAAATTTGTATCGAAGGGAAGAGAAAACATTTTGGGAAACGGAAAAAATGCCGGTTACCAGGATTTTCTCCTTTTCCCTGAATCTTTCAAAAGGCTTCTTTCTCGGGATCGTCAAAAGTTGGCATTTTATGGTAAAGGGTTAAATCATTTGCAGACAACAAATTCAATGTTGCCAAAATGATATATATCTCTTATAGAATAGAAAATTTGGTGGGAAAAGGAAAAAAGTGCTAGTTACTAGCATTTTCTACTTTTCCTATGATGTTTTCAAAAGTATTCTTCCTTAAAGTCGTTAAAAGCCGAGACTGTGTGATAAAGGTTAAAAGGAAAAGTAGCGAATGGACAGGAAAAAGTGTTTTGCCTACCCTGATATGACTATAATGTTGAAAGTGGCATATAGATATAACACTAGCTAAAAGTGACTTCTGATTCTCCTATTATTACAAGGATTTTGAAAGCTTATTAGTTATTACAATTGAATTTTTATCAGTACAGGTCAGAGTTATGTTCGTCAACTGTTTTACATGTATATCATTTCAAGACTAGCAAACCAGTTGGCTGAATTATCAGCCAATCAGATAATAAGGCTAGGAATGTAAAGTTAAGAGATCAGTACATGTATTTATCCCTTTACCACACAATTACAACTTTTAACGCCCCTTAACTCTTTACCACATGAGAAAATTTTAGACTGGTTCAAATTGAAAGCATTTGCAGACGACAGAATAAAGGTGACTGAAAAATAGAAATTTGTTCTGGGAAGGGCAGAAAACACTGGGGGGAAAGGAGAAAATGCTGGTTACCAGCATTTTCTCCTTTTCCCATAGTGTTTTCAAAAGGCTTCTTTCTCAGGGGCGTCAAAAGTAGGGATTGTGTGGTAATAGGTTAAAGAGAAGGCTTAAGAAAACATTGGTTACCAGCATTTTCTTCTTTTCCCATTATGTTTTCTACCCAATCAAAGAAATATAATCTGGTATGAGCCACATTGAAACTGTTGTCTTCAAATGCTTTGAATTCAGACAAGTCTAAAATTTTGTAGTGTGGTAAAGGGTTAAAATTGTTGATGAAACCAACATTAACTACATGTGTATTCCTTGCACTCTATATTAGCATCTGTACAGCTGTTTGACGATAAACACTTGCTATGGTATTCTCCAAAATTTTTACAGTTCTACTTGGGAAATTTAAGAGTAATTTACATGCAAATGATTATTCTGTTACAGATGTGAAACCCTCCAATATATTGTTGGATAGACAAGGCAATATAAAGTTGTGTGATTTTGGAATATCTGGTCATTTAGTAGATTCCATTGCAAAAAGTAGAGATGCAGGTTGTAGGCCTTATATGGCAGTAAGTACTGTTTTCTATTTCTGTTATTTTTTATTAGACTTCAGTCCAATTTTTATTCTATGACCTGGTGGTTGAGGCAAACTTTCTTTCCGGCGTATATTCGCCTTTCACCTCTGCTGAAGCATATAAGAAAAGTAGTCAGTGGCTTTGGAAAGAAAGTTGTGTTAGTACTGGTGTGAGAAGCCAGGAAACATGCACATCACCGACTGCCATGATATGACCTTAGCTCTTAACTCATTACCAGACGACAAAATTTTAGGCTTGTCCAAATCGAAAGCATTTGCAGTCGACAAAACGAAAGTGACTAAAAATTTGAAATTTGTTTTGTGAAGGGAAGAAAACATTGTGGGAAAAGGAGAAAATGCTGGTTACCAGCATTTTCTCCTTTTCCTACCATGTTTTCTAAAGGCTTCTTTCTCAGGGGTGTCAAAAGTAGGGATTGTGTGGTAATGGGTTAAAGTGGCTAAGTAGATTAAGATTAATCTCTCTCTTGTGTTGGCACTGAAAATCAAAATGAGACTGCACATAACAACCCTAATCTTTGATCTGCACTGTCTAGCATCATAATGAAGTATCCTTGCAATAGTACCTTTGAATTTACAATACCTTGCAATACTTTCCCAAAGTTTGATTTGGTACAAACTTATGTACCAGTATACTAGAGAAAATTTCATATATAAGCCATGCTCTGTGTAAAAGGGACTTAACTCTTTACCACACAAAAAAAATTTAGACAGGTCCAAATTGAAAGCTTTGCAGATGACAAAATAAAGGTGACTGAAAAATTGAAATTGGGTCTGGGAAGGGTAGAAAACACTGGGGGAAAAGGAGAAAATGCTGGTTACCAGCATTTTCTCCTTTTCCAACAGTGTTTCCAAAAAGCGTCTTTTTCGAGGGCATTAAAAGTTGGGATTGTGTGGTAAAGGGTTAATGTAATTGATCTACGTCAGACTAATATGAGTGGAAACTTTATCAATTTTTGTCCATTTTTTTGTCCATGGATCATGCTATCTCAGGCTTCAGTTGGTTGACAGACAAAGTGGACTTTATAGATCCATAATTATATGATGACTTGCTTGGTATAATGTATCATTGAGATGCACTTAACCCCCTTTTTCATAGAGCACAACTCATTTATATTTTTCAACAGCCTGAGAGGATTGACCCCCGCGCTTCCAGTAGAGGTTATGATGTGAGGTCAGATATATGGAGTTTAGGAATCACCTTGGTAAAGTCTTACAATATTTACACAAGGACTGACAGTATTCACCTACAATTCTACTATGCTGTTTTATTTCAAACTAGAGGTGGCAATGAATACAAATACTGATATTAAAATATTTGGTTTTTAGTATTTCACTTGTTATTCAAATATCCACTTTTAGAATTCTAGTATTGTTCTTTGTTTGATGTCCAAAACTTGAATATCTAAATACTGGTACACTTTTAAATAGGTTCATTCCAATATCACATTAAGTACAAGCAACAGTTCTCTCACTAACTAGTTCAGTTACCAGCATTTTCTCCTATTCCCACATTTTTTTTCAAAAGCCTTCTTATTCAGAGGCATGAAAACATAGGATTGTGTGGTAAAGGGTTAAGATTTACGTATATCCCAGAACACTCAATATTGTAACTTTCATTTTGTAGATGGAGCTAGCCACAGGAAGATTTCCCTACCCCAAATGGAACAGTGTGTTTGACCAGCTTACTCAAGTTGTACAGGGGCCGGCCCCTCAAATCTCCACCTCAGAGGGTCGTTTTTCAGATGATTTTGTACATTTTCTTAACACATGGTAAGCCATAGTTCATTCTGATGCTTGAAATTCATAGTTTACTGTATTTGAAACAGGGTGGTTTTGATTGAGTGGTGTATTACTCTGCTTTTTATACTGTTCTCTGTTATTTTACTTTGACAAATTATTGACTCATGTATATCCTAAGTTTCATTCTTTACCAAACAACAAAATTTTAGACTGCTCAAATTTAAAAGCACTTGCAGATGATAAATAAACATCACTCAAAAATTAAAAATTGTTTCCAGCAGGTAGTACACATTGTGGGAAAAGGAGAAAATGCTGGTTACCAGCATTTTTAGCTCACCTGAGCACAACGTGCTCAAGGGGACCTTTTAGGGTCAATGGGTGTCTGTCGTCCGTCGTGTGTCGTCAACAATTCTTTAAACATCAACTCCTCCTAAACCGCTGGGCCAATTTGGAACAAACTTGGCAGGAATGTTCCTTGGGAGGTCCTTTTTTAAAAATCTTCTCCTCTGAAACCGCTGGCCGGATTTTGAAATTATTTCACAGATATGTTCCTTGGGTGACCCGTTTCAAAAATTGTTCGTGAAATTTTGATACGTCAAAAATTGTGGCTCTGGTGAATGGGGCCTTCTTGCACTATACAGAAATCAAGGAATTCTTTAAAAATCTTCTCCTCTGAATCCGCTGGTCGGATTTTGAAATAATTTCACAGATCTGTTCCTTGGGTGACCCTTTTCAAAAATTGTTCGTGAAATTTTGATCCGTCAAAAAAAGTGGCTCTGGTGAATGGGGGCTACTTGCACTATACAGAAATGAAGGAATTCTTAAAAAATCTTCTTCTCTGAAACCGCTGGTCAGATTTTGAAATAATTTCACAGAGTTGTTCCTTTGGTGACCCTTTTCAAAAATTGTTTGTGAAATTTTGATTGGTCAAGAAACATGGCTCTAGTGAATGGGGGCTACTTGCACTATAGGGAAATGAGGAAATTCTTAAAAATTTTTCTTCTCTGAAACCACTGGTCAGATTTTGAAATAATTTCACAGAGTTGTTCAAAAATTGTTCGCGAAATTTTGATTGGTCAAGAAACATGGCTCTGGTGAATGGGGGCTACTTGCACTATAGGGAAATGAGGAAATTCTTAAAAAATTTTCTTCTCTGAAACCGCTGGTCAGATTTTGAAATAATTTCTCAGGGATGTTCCTTGGGTGACCCTTTTCAAAAAGTGTGTGCGAAATTTAGATTGGTCAAGAAACATGGCTCTGGTGAATGGGGGCTACTTGCACTATATGGAAATGAAGAAATTCTTGAAAATTCTTCTTCTCTGAAACCCCTAGTCAGATTTTAAAATAATTTGACAGAGATGTTCCTTGGGTGATCCTTGCTGTTGTGAATGGGGGCTACTTGCGCTATATGGACATGATGAAATTCTTGAAAATTCTCTTTCTCTGAAACCCCTGGTCAGATTTTAAAAGAAATTTTCGGAAATGTTCCTTGGGTGACCCTTTTCGAAACTTATTCGTAAATTTTGATCCATCAAGAAACATGGCTCTCATGGATGGGGGATACTTGCTCTTATACAGAAATGAAGAATTCTTAAAAATTCTTCTTTTTGAAACTGATGGTCAGATTTCGAAATTAATTTTACAGGTGACCTTTTGAAAATTGCTTAGCAAAATTATAAATTTGGTTCCAATGTTTCAATACCTCAAAAAAAAATAGGCTATGGTCATCTCAAAAATTCAGGTGAGCGATCCAGGGCCATCTTGGCCCTCTTGTCTTCTTTTCCCACAATGTTTTCTTTAGGCTTCTTTCTCAGCATTGATAAAAGTCAGGACTGGGTTGTAAAGAGTTAAACAGTAGTGGGAAAGGGCTGTAGGGTACCTTGCCAAAGGATACCCCCATTAAAAAAACTGACATTGTATGGAAGGATAGAACTTGGGGTCTCCATGATGAGAATCTACACCTTCACCACCTCACCTTGCAGAATCCTTGAGACAATTTTTTAAAGTTGAATTAAGCTAAGTTTTGTCTGGACTATAAATATGTATGAGTGGCACTCTGGAGACAAGGATTTGACACATCTCTCCCAATGCATGGACTCTTTACCACACAACTCCGAGTTTTAACAACTCTGAGAAAGAAGCCTTTTGAAAATATTGTAGGAAAAGGAGAAAATGCTGGTAACCAGCATTTTCTCCTTTTCCCACAATGTTTTCTGTCCTTTCCTAAACAATTTTCAATCTTTTGAGCCATATTTATTTTGTTGTCTGCAAATGCTTTCAATTTGGACAAGTCTACAATTTTGTTGTTTGGTAATGAGTTAAGCAAGTTGCTACATTCAGTGGATCTATTTTGTCCAAAATACAACTGAATCATGAAAATGGTCTTTTGTGAAAAAAAATTATTGATAGCAAAAAGTTTCAAGCCAGTTCAGCCAGCTTGGTCTGCATGATCCTGAGTCAATGCTTTTTGCCGATGCCGAAACCCTTTACCACACACAATTCAGAGTTTAAATGACCATTATGGTAGGGCTTTTCAAAACATTGTTGAAAAAGAAGGAAATCATAGGTTTTTTTTAACCTTTTTTGTTTTTTTCTTTTTACACATCATGTTAGTCCTTTACATAGTAAAGTCGTATGATTCAAACCACATCTAAATGCTTCATTTTAGACCTGCCTAGGATTCAGAGGGCAGGAATCAAATTTCTGTTGGCATTCCACTTGATTGCTCTTGTTTTGTTATTTCAGTTTAACTAAAGATGAGAGACAGCGACCCAAGTACAACAAATTACTGGTATGTTTTTTCATATATTTTGTATGTCTTTTGTGTACACTGTGGAGGCCACATTTTGAGTCTAATACTCTTCAAAATTTGGATAGAATGTTTTCATTAATTGTATCTCAGACAAGGGTGAAAATAAGTCTTGATGAGTGACTAAGTATGTTGATGTCTTTAGACAAGTGTGGAAAAATAAAGTCAAGTTGACGGGTTATGGGGATAAATCTTAGAAAAACTGTATGTGAACTCTAGAGGTCACATTTTCAGTCAGATACTCATGAAACTAATATTGTTTGTCGCTATGATGTTATAAAATTGGGTGAATTGGACAAATCTTACGAATACTTTTCATTTTAGAAACCATAAAAAATTAGCAAAGCCTCAATTTTGTTATTTTGAACACTTCTTTGTTTGATAAAGGGAATGAAAATTAACTTATCTTATGTAGAAGTTAAATTTTTGCGACATGGAAAATTTTGCAATATTGCAAATTTGAAAATTTTGTAAACTTCATTTTGCATATTTCATCACATGCATACCAACAATTAACAAGTGTCTTGAATTTGCAAACATTTCCATTCACAAAATGGCCTTCATTGGTAATTTGCCAATTTTTCAACACACATATATATATACAGTATTATGTACTTTCCTATATGTATGTGTATTTCAGGAGCATGCATTTATTCGACAATACCAGGAAGTGGAGGTTGACACTGCATCATATTTTACCAGCATTCTAGATCAAGTGAAAGACTCTTCTCAGTTAGAACAATCTCAGTCTTCATAACAATACCCGTCTCCTAGCAACTGTAACTTAGCAACACATTTCATACAGCATAATAACAGCACAGCATATTAACCATACTTGTTTTTTGTTTGTAAATGTTACTGGAATTTAACAGTAGAAAGCTGAATAAGCTGTCTCATATCATAGGATTCTGAAAATAGTTTCAGAATATCAAAAAGGAAATTTTCTATAATTAAAATTACATGTTAAAACTGAAATGGAAGTATGCATCCTCAGACAACAAATTACATGTGATGCAAATTTGAAATTCATCTTTGGAAGGATAGAAACATTTGTGTGGAAACTAGAAATTCCTGCTTTGCAGCATTCTCTCCTTTTTCAGCTTTGTTTTTGATAGGTTTCTTCATATGGTTTATTAACCCATTACCACACAATCCTTACTTCTGATGACCCTAAGAAAGAAGCCTTTAGAAAAACATTATGGAAAAAGGAGAAAATGCTGGTTACCAGCATTTTCTCCTTTTCCATAATGTTTTCTACCCTTCACAAAACAAATTTCAAATTTTCAGTCACTTTTATTTGTCGTCTGCAAATACTTTCGATTTGGACAAGCCTAAAATAATGTCGTTTGGTAATGAGTTAACACGCTGAATTGTTTGGTAAAAAGTGAATGAATTCTACATGTTAATTATTAAAAAAAAAGAGGTTTCAACTATGGTGGTAAAGGTTAAATACACTGACCATATCACTTAACTAGTTTAAACTACTCTGTCAATAGAGGCTCTTCAAAAGAATGAAGGAAGAGGATAAAATGCTGGTACCAGTGTTTTCTACTCTTTGAAAGACAAATCCCCTAATTTAAACCACAATTATTTTATTTTCTGCATATTATACTTTGGATTTGGGAAGAGTCCAAAATTTCAAGCAGGAGCTACTCATTACCTCATACAGATTACTTATTGGCATCTTACAGCATAACCCTTTGAAAACAATTTTGCAAAAGGAAAAACTACTGGTAAAAGCCATTTTCTCCTTTAAGCCAGTTCTTTTATTTTAACTTATACCCTATACCTGACAATAACACTAAAGCTCTAGGCTTATCCATACCTAACTCTTTACCAAAAGATAAATTTTTGTACTCGACCAAATTCAAAGCATCTACAGACAACAATATAAATCTTGGTAACATCATGATTCCAAGTAGAAAATATTGTGGGAAAAGGAGAAAATGCTGGTTACCAGCATTTTCTCCATTTATCAAAATGTTTTCTATAAGCTTCTTTCTCTGGTCGTTAAATATTGAGATTGTGTGGTAAAGAGTAAAAACGTCGGCAGATGATAAATGTGTGTCATATGACAAGGTTTGCCTTTAAAAAAGGAAGAAAACAAGACTTAGTGTCCTTCCACTTGATCATTTAAACTTATGAGTTTAGTGAAGATTTACTTTAGGATAATTACAGCTTTGTACAAGGATGTTTTAAGCATTTACCATGCTATGTCTACTTTTAATGATCCTGGGAAAGAATCTTTTTGAAAACATGGGACAAGGAAAAAGCACTGGTAACCAACATTTTCCTCCCACAGTGTTTTATACCCACCCAATCAAAGAAAACTGGTATCATTTGAGCCACATTGAAATTGTCATCTGCAGATGCTTTGGATTTGGACAGGTCTAAAAAATTTTTGTGTGGTAAAGGGCTAATTGTTCTCTAGTAAATAATTTGTCTCAGGAGGGGAAAAAAGTTAAAAATTCATATTGTAAATATCAACTCATAGCAAAGTAAGTATTTTCACCATATCAGTGGGATACGAAATTTGAACATCTTAATTTTTTTCAACTCTGTACCAAATGATGAAACTTTAGCTTGTCATATTTCA
The DNA here is from genome assembly GCA_943736015.1 of Tridacna crocea. Taxonomy (NCBI): domain Eukaryota; kingdom Metazoa; phylum Mollusca; class Bivalvia; order Cardiida; family Cardiidae; genus Tridacna; species Tridacna crocea. The sequence goes on along the minus strand of OX031056.1, from coordinate 18,017,536 downwards.
AAGCATTTGCAAACAGTAACTTGGATGTTGGTAAAATGTAGAGATTTGCATATGAAATGGTAGAAAACATTTGGGGAATAGAAGAACATGCTAGTCAAGCAAGTATTTTCTCCTTTTCCTGCAATGGTGTTAATGCCTTCATTTGAGGGTGTTGAAAACTTGGGAATGTTTAGTAAATTGTCAATTTGATTTTGATAATTTGACTCTGATTACTGTTTATGTTTGCCTTGTTTCATAACCCCATACTGAATAAGCTGTGTAACCCTTTACCACAGGATAAAATATTTGACTTGTACAAATCAAAAGAATTTGCAGATGACATACAATGTCTCTGAAAGGGTAAACATTTTCCTTGAAAGGACTTTTTGAGAATTATGCTGATTTCCAGCTTTTTCTCCTTTTGTCACAATGTTTTCAGAAGCCTTCTCCTTCAAGGTCATTTAAAGTTAGGATTGTCTTGTAGAGGGTTAAGCAAAGCAACTCTCTCATGGAATAGCTAGAAAGTAAATACAGGTTATGCCAAAGTACACTTGCAGTGTACATTAGGGATTCTGAAAGAGGTACTTCATTACAAAACAATGGAAAAGGTCGTCATGCATTTCTGTGCAAGAGAAATGAATGAAAGAAAAGAAAATATCCTTTCCAATGACATAGAACACATTTTAGGATAAGGGGCTATGGCTCCTTACAATGTTGGCTCCTGGCAGAATTGCTAAATATTAGAATAGTTAAATTTTTTAGCATTTGAAGGCAACATAGAAAATGTCATAAATGACAGGTATATTATTTAAAAGGATAGAAGAAAGCACAGGAACTGAAGGAAATACCTGTCGTAAGCATTTTCTTTTTGTGTCCCATATTATTTTAAAAAGCTTTCTTCCAAATTGTTGTTAAAGGATTTTGTGCTAAAGGATAAAAATGACTTTTTTTCAAAAGGTGGTCCAAGAAAATGTTGTAAAAACTTAAAATTGCAAGAAAAAAGCAATGATTATGTAGTAATGGTTTACTAAGCTGTACACAAGGAAAACCTATTATTACAAGAAAAAAGCAATTATTATGCAGTAACGGTTTACTAAGCTGTTGGCCTATTTGGTGGTGTCCGTGGTCGTGAGGTAGAGCGTCAGCCTCATAACCTAAGGGTCCTGAGATCGATGCCTGGGAGCGGGTGTCAACTTCGGGATTTTTCATTGGCCCACTCATTCGGTGCAAGTACTGGTGTAGTTCCCAGGAAACAGAATCGAGAGAGATTAGTATAAGTTGTAAGAACTTGTTTCTCAATCGATGTAAAATAAATATGTTTAAACTAAACTATGTATGGAAATCTCAAATACGTGCAACTTGTTAACACTTTCCCATGCAATCCTATGTTGAATGAAGCTTAATCCTTTCCAATAAAATCCAGAGTTTGAACATCCCTAAAGAGGAGGGCTTTTGAAGATAAAAGGAGAAAAAGTTTAACCCATTACCGCACAATCCCTACTTTTGACACCCCTGAGAAAGAAGCCTTTTGAAAACACTGTTGGAAAAGGAGAAAATGCTGGTAACCAGCATTTTCTCCTTTTCCCACAATGTTTTCCACCCTTCCCAAAACAAATTTCAATTTTTCAGTCGCATTTATTTTGTATTCTGCAAATGCTTTCAATTTGGACCAGTCTAAAATTTTCTTGTGTGGTAAAGAGTTGAAACAAGCTTTTTCTTCTATGCCTCTAATGTTTCCTACCTTAACAGAGAAAACAAATGCTTGATTTGGGCCACATTTGATGTTGTCTTTCAATTTGAATGTCTTAAATTATTTTTGTGAGATAAACAGTTAAGAAAGAATGAACATTCTAGAAAATTAGTCATTTGTTAACATTTAATTCTGTACCACACAACCCTGAATTCAAGGACCATAAGAAAAAGATTTGGAAAAGGGAAAAAATACTTGTTACTAGCATTTTCAACTTTACCCACAAAGTTTTATACCCTTCTGAGGATTTATGTCATCATATTAGTTGTATTTAACCCTTTACCACACAATCCTGACTTTTAACACCCTTTGTGAAAGAGGCATTTTGAAAACATTGTGGGAAAAGGAGAAAATGCTGGTGACCAGCAGTCTCTCCTTTTCCCACAATGTTTTCTTCCCTTCCTAAAACAAAATTCAACTCATTAGTCACATTCATTTTGTCGTCTGCAAATGCTTTCAATTTAGACCAGTCTAAAATTTTGTTTGTGTGTCATTTGGTAGAGTTACTGTACTATGTGCAAATATTTACAATTTGGACAGGTCTAAAATTTTTATCATCCAGTGAAGAGTTTTGGGAAAGATAACTATCCCTTTACCCCATAGGGCATTTCTATGGTATCTCTAATTGACCCTAAATAACAGCAAGGATGAAGCTGTTTCTTATGTGTATATGACACCTTTTGATAGCATAGAAAACATTGTGGCAAAAGGTGAAATTGCTCGTCACGAGCAATTTCACCTTTTGCCACAATGTCTTCTAAAGGCTCCTACAAGCAATGCATAGAAATGAGTGTCTATGGAGTAAAGGGTTAAAATGAAGTTCACTTCTATCTATGGAGTAAAGGGTTTAAATTAAGTTCACTTCACATACTATTAATAGGAAAAAAATGTACTTGTTTTAGTGCATGGACGGAAATGATGCTACTTTTGCTTTTGTGAAATATTTCTTGGGTCATTGTTTAGAATATTTAAAACTAGTTATTTTGCTGTATGTGCTAAGGGTTTTTTGTTCTTACAATTCTATGATTTTCATTGTAATTCTATGATTTTTGCCAATCAGGGACATGTTAGGTCGCCTTACATTCTGCTTTCTTTTTTATGAAGCATTCCAAGGTCTGTATTCACCAACCATTCTAATTAGCATCTTCAATCCAAATCTCATGAATTTTCTATATTTAAATGTTACAGAATTTCTGATTGGCTTAACCCTTTACCCCATGTGGCATTTCTATGATATCTCTAATTGACCCTAAATAACAGCAAGGATGAAGCAGTTTCTTATGTGTATATGACACCTTTTGATAGCATAGAAAACATTGTGACAAAAGGTGAAATTGCTCATGACGAGCAATTTCACCTTTTGCCACAATGTTTTCCATAGGCTCCTACAAGCAATGCGTAGAAAAGAGTATCTGTGGAGTAAAGGGTTAACCAGAATTGTTTAGCCATTAAAACATTCTGTAACTTTGTAAATCTAGAATATTACTAGAATATAATTTAGGATGGTTGATGAATGGTGGCCCGGTTTTACTGTCCAGTGTTACTGCTTGTATGTGTGTTACATTGTACAATACTCTACAATCTGTGAAATTTGCCTCTCTGAGAACCTATGATAGACAAATGTTGTCCTTGCAACTGATTACCTTTGAAAACATACTGAAAGGGCAAAATTACACTGAACAAGCCTTTCTCCTTTTGCCAGATTTTTGTTATAATTATCCAATGTGTCAATATGATAATCCCAAGTTTTAACCATTTCCACAACAACCTGTTATTTTTTGCAACCTTGAAAAAAATCACTATTAAAAAAAGTGTGTGTGAAAATGAGAAGTAAAAATGATAATCAACATTTTTTCCAATGCCACGAATAAAAAGACAAATTTAATCATTTTAGCCATGTTGAATTTGTCATTGGCTTTAAGGATTAAGGGTTTAACTCTTTACCAAACAACGAATTTGTAGACTGTGGGAAAAGGAGATGCTGCTGTATTTTCTCCTTTTTTTAACATTTTCTTGCCTTCCAAAGACAGATTTACCATTTGATCCATGTTAATCTGATGTCTGCAGACAAATCATGTATGTCTTTAATTTCGGGATTTTTCATTGAAATGATAGAAAACATTTGGAGAAAGAAAATACTTGTTTCATGTGTTCCAAAACCTTCTTTGTCAGGGTCACTAAAACTTGGGATTGTGTTGTAAAGAGATGAAAGGATGTTTTCAACGTCAGGTGCTGTAAATTTTTCTCAGTCAACCCTTTCAGTATTGTTTGAGAAAGGGGACTTTTGGAGACGACACAGGATGTGCAGTGTGACCTGCCATCTCTATACTATCCATTTTTTTTTGTCTAGCCAATAGAATGAAAGTCTTGCACAGTTTCAATTGATCATATTCTTAGATGTGGAAAAGGGCTGGTTTTATGTATTTGAAAAAATGAAGATACACAATATTTAGATGACTTGCTGTTTGACCATTGCAATAAATACCAACTGGGTTTCAGAAAAATGTTAGAATCTTTACTGGTTAATTAAAATACTGCAAGAGTTACGGTCAGTGATCAAAAATGAAACTGTTGCTTATCTAATCCCTTAACTTCACAATTCTGAGTTTTAACGATCCTGAAGAAAACAGCATTTAAAATCATTATGGGAAAAGGAGTAATTGTTGTCCTTTTCCATAATTTTTTCTTCTCCATCAAAGACAAGAAATGTCTTTTGAACTACAACTATTTTGATGTCTACAAATGCTTTCGATTTGGTTAATTCCAGAGTTTTATCTTTTGTTAAAGAACTAAGAACTATTACAGGTGGGTCAGAGGAAAAAATAATGATTTATGGGTCAGAGGAAAAAATAATGATTTGTGAATACATGTATGTGTAGATCCCACCATTCTTCACATTCCTACATTTCGTTCATTCTCAGCCTCACAAAGCACAGAGTTCTTTGACAATTTCAACTTGTTCTACACTCAGCTCTTAAAAAAAATAACTGATAACTTATAAAAAGATTAAAGATACACCCATAAGGTGGGATTTGCAGATGACAAATCTCGGGCAAATGATTGAAATTGTCTTTGAAAAGTAGAAAACATTGTAGTTACTGCACAGCCAAAAGTTTTGATCTTTGTGGATGATTTTCAAAAATTAGTGGAAAAGGAGAAAATGCTGGTAATTAGGTAAGTCTCATCATTTGAACCACACTTACAGGCCTAGTAGTGGCCAAATGTAAACAGGACAAATGCATTATTTTAAAAGGTATGACGTACATTGAATTAAAATTATCCATCGCCAAAGACGAAGGGATATATTTGTTATGTTGTTCTTTCTTGTCTGTCCATCCATCTGTTTGCTCCCCTGAACAGACATCTTTTAAAATCCTTAGCAAAATTTGATGAAATTTTATACATGTGTTCCCTATGATAGTATGACAATATCACTTATTGTTTTTCTGATTAAATACCTTGTCATGAAAAAGGGGACTTGATGTATATTCATTATGGACCAATATCTCTTTAACTACTGTTTCCATCTAATGAAATGCCATGTCATGGAAAAAGGGGACTTAACTTATCACCAAACGACAGTATTTTAGGCTTGTTCAAATTAAAAGCATTTGCAGATGACAAAATAAAGGTGATGAAAAATTTGAAATTTGTTTTGAGAAGAGTAGAAAACATTGTGGGAAAAGGAGAAAATGCTGGTTACCAGCATTTTCTCCTCTTCCCACAATGTATTCAAAAGGCTTCTTTCTCAGGGTCATCAAAAGTAGGGATTGTGTGGTAATGGGTTAAAGTATATTTTTATTGCATCAATAACAAAAAGGCCATATGTACATGCAAAACACAATACCTCTCATATGCTTCTATAAAAAAAAAGGTCTCTTTTAGTAGGGGATATCATTTCAATGAAATAACTTTTTTTCCATACATCCAAAAGGCACGATTTAGATTTAAATGTATTTTAATACCTGTATTGTTTACATTTGTTCAGTATTGGGTCTTTGATTTGTTCTCTCTGCAAGTTCTTTCATTCTAGGGCAGAATAAAATTTTATTAGGTAAAGGCTTCAGTATAATACAAACATGAATGTATTTTTTGCGATTGTTATGTCTGGGACATAATTGAAAACTCTTAAGGTTTTTTCCCCCTCAACCTTTAAGCTGCTAAGCACAAGTCTCAAAAACTAATAGTAAGCAATTACTGTTGTTGCAAGAATATTTTCCATATTTCTGAAGAAAAATCCATTATTTGAGTCAAAACTTTTGTGTGTATGTGTGTGTGCAATTATGTGAAGTTTTTATTTGGACGCAGTCTAAAGTTTGGTAGTCTGGTACAGGAGTTATCTACCATAAGAATTACCACATCATATAACCTGGTTCTTGAAGTGTTTATGTTTTGACTCTACATCAATGTTGCGATATTTACCCTTACCATGCATTCCAATATTGCATGGACCCTTAAGAGGTAGGTTTTTTGGAAAGACTGGGAAAAATGAGGAAATGTTATTAACCAGCATTTTTTTCTTTTCCCACAATGTTTTTTATCTTGTCAGTGACAAATTTGATTATTTGGGTCACCTTGACTTTACAAATTCTTTCATTTTGGAGTTGTGTAAAGTTTTGTCTAGTACAAGTGAAACTGCTAAAATAAATTGACATTTCCAAAAAGTAGTTAAGCTCTAAATATTGCCATTTCAAGGTGGTATAGCCTAAAACTTCTCCAGTCAGACAGAGGAAATCAAGACCAGATGGCAAGTTCTTTGGAGTTGGAGCTTAATCTTCACAGTCTACCTAAGTGTTCTAAATAGTGCTTAGCAGCTAAAGGGTTGAATGTTTATGTTTTGAAAGTGCTGTGTTTCTGTATAAAATAATCTTGTTCATGATTTTTATAGTACATGCAGATTACACCAATACATAAAAAAAGTTGATGTTTCTTACTCTTATTTTTTTTTATCCATTACCTTAACCCTTTCAGTGCTATTGCCAAACTAAGGCTTTTGCAGATGGTATAGATCAAAATCAGACTGCTCAGGCCATGCAGTCTGATCTTGGGTCTATCCTGCTATTTGAGTCGAGCCTTTGGATTGAAAACCTTTCTGAGCTACAGTGGATTGCGTTTACAGCCATTGAAAGAGGGCAATCACATTGATATAGTTTTTATAAGCCCATCGAAGATATGAGGTATTATGGGATCACCCGTTGCGTACAGGTGGGCATCCAGCGGGCGGGCGGCAGACTGGGCAGGTGGTGTCCAGTTCTTTGTCCTGAGCATAACTTTGTCATATCCTGTCCAACTGACTTGAAACTTGGCATTTGTTTTTGTTGCAATAATATGGAGTGCAGTGCAAAAGAACCATAACTCTAATTTGTGCTGTCCCTCAGTCCCTTTGATTGTCATTTTTACAGCAATTTCTGCTTGTTCGGAATAAAACTTTTTCATTTCTTGTTTGGACATCTTCAAATTTGGTATGCATGATTGTTGAAAAATTATGGATTGCAGTGCATAAGAACCATAACTCTTCCTACCACAATTTTTGAATTATTCCCTTTTTGATCTTCGTTTATAAAGCATTTCTTGCTTGTCCAGGACAAAACTTTGTCATCTTAAGTAGGAATGACTTGAAACATGGTATGCTTATTTGTTGCAGTATGTGGAAGTGCAGTATGCAAAAATTGTAAATCTTCCTCGAGCCGTCTGATTTATTTTCCTTTAGTCGTCATTTTTACAGAATTTAGTACTTGTCAGGAATATAACTTTGCATCTCCTGTCTAAACATCTCCAAATTTGGTATGCATGATCGTTGAAAAATTTCGGAGTGCAGTGCAAAAGAACCACAGCTTCCTAGCAGGGTTTTTGAGTTATTCCTCCTTCATTTTTAAAGCATTTCTTGCTTGTTTGGAGCAAACCTTTGTCATGTTAAGTAGGAATGACTTGAAATATACTAGTAGTATGCTTACTTATTGCAATACTTGGAATTGGAGTGTGCAAGAACTCTAACTCTACCTTGTGCTGTATTTTTAAGTTATTTCCCTTTGATCAACAATCTTACAGCATTTTCTGCTTGTCCAGGGTATAACTTTGTCACCTCAAGTCAAAGAGACTTCAAACTTGGTATGCATGTTTGTTTCTATATTACAAAGTACAATGTGTAAGAACAATAACTTTTCCTAGCACGGATTTTGAGTAATTCCACTCTGATCTTCATTTTTCAGCTCACCTGAGCACAATGTGCTCAAGGGGAGCTTTTAGGATCACCCAGTGTCCGCCGTGTGTCGTCAACAATTCTTTAAACATCAACTCCTCCTAAACCTCCTCTTTGTCCAATTTGGACCAAACTTGGCTGGAATGTTCCTTGGGAAGTCCTCTGTAAGACTTGTTCACAGAATTTGATTCCATTAAAAACTCTGGTTGCCATGGCAACCAAATGGAATTTTCTAGGAAATTGTTTAACCCATTACCACACAATCCCTACTTTTGACGCCCCCGAGAAAGAAGCCTTTTGAAAACACTGAGGGAAAAGGAGAAAATGCTGGTAACCAGCATTTTCTCCTTTTCCCACAGTGTTTTCTACCCTTCCCAGAAAAAATTTCTATTTTTCAGCCACCTTTATTTTGTCGTCTGCAAATGCTTTCAATTTGGACCAGTCCAAAATTTTCTCGTGTGGTAATGAGTTAAAAATCTTCTCCTGCAAAACCGCTGGACAGATTTTGAAATGATTTCATAGAGATGTTCCTTTGGTGACCCTTTTCAAAAACTGTTCGTGAAATTTTGATCTGTCAAGAAATGTGGCTCTGGTTAATGGGGGCTACTTGCACTATACAGAAATGAAGGAATTCTTAAAAATTCTTCACTGAAATGGCTGGTCAGAATTTGAAATAATTTCACAGATGTTCTTTGGAGGACCCTTTTCAAAAATTGTTTGTGAAATTTTGATCTGTCAATAAACATGGCTCTGGTGAATGGGGGCTTCTTGCACTATTTCGAAATAAAGAAATTCTTAAAAATTCTTCTCTGAAACCGCTGGTCAGATTTCGAAATAATGTCACAGAAATGTTCCTTGGATGACCCTTTTCAAAGGTTGTTCGCGAAATTTTGGTCCGTCAATAAACATGGCTCTGGTGAATGGGGGCTACTTGCACTATATGGCCATGAAGAAATTCTTTAAAATTCTTCTTCTCTGAAACGACTAATCGGATTGTGAAATAATTTCACAGAAATGTTTCCTAGCTGACCTTTTCAAAAATTGCTGGAGAAATTTTGATCCATCAAGAAACATGGCTCTGATGGCTGTGGGCTATTTATACTATACAGACATGAAGAAGTTCTGAAAAATTCATCTTCTCTGAAATGGCTGATCAGATTTTGAAAAAAAATCACAGAAATGTTTTTTTAGCTGACCCTTTTCAAAAATTGCTCGAGAAATTTTGATATTAAGATACATGGCTCTGATGGCTGTGGGCTATTTACACTATACAGACATGAAGAAATTTTTTAAAAATTCTTCCTCTCTGAAAAAATTGACTATGGTCATCTCAAAGATTCAGGTTAGCGATCCAGGGCCATCTTCGCCCTCTTGTTCAGTATTTCTTGCTTGTCTGGAATGGAACTTTGTCACATTAAGTCAAATTAACTTGGTAACAATGTTTGTTGCACTACCAGCCCTTTACAATTATTATATCCTCTCAACAGCTGACGGTGGGACGGGTGTATCTTGTGACAATTTGCCGATCTTGTTATGTACTGCCTATATTAACTCTAACCAAACAAATATGGCACGAATAATCATATTTTGATCAAAATGGATAGAAAACATTTGTGTACCTACATGTTTTCAAAAGCCAATTTCTTCAGGGTCAATTAAACTGGGGATTGTGTGGTGAATGGTTGGTGATGGAATTTTGGAAAAATGCTGTGGTTAAAGGCTTCTCCATCTTTTGTGCCAGCAAACTGATAATTAACTCTCTACCACACAATCCCAACTTTTTACGACTCTGAGAAGCCTCTTGAAAACATTGTGGGAAAAGGAGAAAATACTGGTAACCAGCATTTTCTCCTTTTCCCACAATGTTTTCTACCCTATCAAAGACAAAAACTATAATTTGAGCTGCATGTATTTTGTTGTCTGGACCAGCCTGAAATTACCTTATGTGGCAAAGAGTTAAGGGATCTATTAAAGATACCTTAATGCTGTTGTAAAAATGCACATTCAGAATAAACAGCTTAAGAAATTTTAGCCGTTCAGTATGGAAATGACCAAATTCAAGTAAGAGTTTACCGTAAGTGAGATATTTTCTGACAGCTTTATGGTGTCATCATAGCCAAACATAATTTTGCTTGAAGAAGACTTTGAAAACATTGTGAGAAAAATACAAAATGCTGATAACATGCATAATCTCCTTTCCTCCTGCAATGTTTTTCCCTCTTTCAGAAACAACACCCATATTGTGAGATACTTGCAAGTTTTTGTCTATGAATACTTTCAATTTGAATGACACTGTGATTTTTCATCTGACAAAAGGATCTGAGGAATAAAAATCAATCACTGTTGTGTCTTGTCAAGAAAAAAAATGGGGGATGTCAGAAACTAGTTTGACAGTGGAAAACAAGGTCTGAGCAATACTGTCTCATAGCCTTTTTATAGGAGAGGAAAAACTGCAATAAAAAATGCATGAAGATAGACATTACTTATTTTGCTTACTTTTATTGATAAAAATCCGTATAAATACATGTATTCAAATACAGTCAGCTAGTACAATAAAAAAAGTTATCTGTTGCATTCTGGGGGGATAGTTGGTTTCTTGTTGAAACAGTTCTCTCACTTCCTCCTCCGTCTCCCTGTCCATCCACCACTCTTTTTTTTTTCTCTCTCTCTCTCTCTCTCTATATATATACCATCTTTTTTCCCATCCCCACCTTCTCTCACACACACTCTAGCTTATTTCTGTTGATTTGATCTTTAAACAAGAACTAAAGATTTTCCAATCTTGCGGCAGAAAGCTTTACCAAACAGAGAAACTAGAAGGCCCTGAAGGGCTTGAATATGCTCTACTGGCAGAGATTTTGATTTTAAATAAAGCATACATTAGGAATTCATTATGCAAAAAGACAAAAAATTGACATTTTCAACTCAAAATGGCTACTTTTCCATTACTGTTTGTTGAATTTGTTCAAACTCAACTGGGTTAAAAAGCTATTGATGGGATAAACAAGCTGAAATATTCACAAAAATCTGATCACAAATAAATACTTTATCATGTAAACAAGCAATGGTATTGTTCAATTTGAAATGGCTACTTTTCCAATACTGTTTGTTGGATGTTTTTCAAAATCAATAGGGTTTACGCTATTGATGATATAAACAAGCTATGCAAGTTTCATGAAAATCTGACCCCAAGTGCAGACTTTATCGTGTAAACAAGAAATGAAAGTTTTCAACTTCAAATGGCTACTTTGTCCATACTTTTTTTTTTCCAAAATCAATAGGGTAATAGCTATTGATGAGATAAACAAACTCTGCAAGTTTCATGGAAATCTGACCACAAATATAGAATTTATCGCTTAAATGAGAAACGGAAATTTTAAACTTGAAATGGCTACTTTTTCCAAACTGTTTGTTGGATATTTTTCAAAATCAATAGGGTTAAGGATATTGATTAGATAAACAATTTGTGTAAGTTTCACAAAAATCTGACCAAAAGTGAAGAAAACAAGAAATGAAACTTTTCCCATACTGTTTCTTGGATTTTTTTCAAAATCAATAGGGTTGAAGCTATTGATAAGATAAACAAACCCTGCAAGTTTCATGGAAATCTGACCAAAAATACAGACTTTATCGCGTAAACAAGAAATGGAAATTTTAAACTTGAAATGGCTACTTTTCCCATACAGTTTTTGGATTTTTTTCAAAATCAATAGGGTTAAAGCTATTGATGAGATAAACAAACTGTGTAAGTTTCAGGAAAATCTGACCAAAAATGAAGACTTTATCGCGTAACAAAAAAAGACTAACGGACGGACAGACGGACGGATGGACGACGGAAACCACCCCATGACATAAGCTCTGCTGGCTGAAAGCCAGTAGAGCTAAAAATGCAGAAAAATGCTGATCAGTATTATCTCCTTTTCCATCAATGTGTTAACTTTTAAATGAGATGGGTCACGGTTTGAGAAGCACTGACGTTGTCTGCAAATGCTTTCAAATTGGGCAATTTTAAATGCTGTCTAGTACAGATTTAATCCTTTTACACACAATCTTTTTCTGGCATTTGCCACTTTTCATACAATATTTCCTGTCCTTTAAATAGCTCATCATTGTAGTCACACTGAAATTTTTGATCCTCCAATAATGCTTTCGGTTTGGACAAGCCTGAAACTTGTTTGCCCTATAAAGATTTATCCCTTTACCAGACAACAAAATTTTGTCCAAATTGAAAGTATTGCAGACGACAATTACAGTCCTAAAGCTATGAACATTAAGAAAGTTGAATTAAGGTCTACGACCCCTAAAGGAAAACAGTTATTTTCACTATAATATCATCCTACAAAATTTGCTATGATTGAAAATGAGTATTATTGTGCTACTTTAACCAAGCCACTTTTTCCCTTCTTAGAATTATCATTTATGAATCTAAAACCACTATATTCTATATTTTCATCATAATGAAAGATAATAATTACGCTATTTTAAGAAAAGTAACAAAAGTATTAAAGAATAATTTCAAGACAGGCATCAAAGAAATATCTGGTTGGTTAAATATGTCCAAAAGTATTATAATAGTATAAATCCTTATTCATCATTTATAAACTAACAAGAAATTTTATTCCATGTTGCACTAGAAGCATTAGGGATCATAGACCTTAATTCTTTACCAAACAATAAATTTTTGACTTGTCCAAATTGAAAGCGTATGCAGACGACAAAATAAATGTGACTAAGAAGTTAAAATTTGCTACGGAAAGGGTAGAAAACATTAAAGAACAAGAGCAGCAAATTGTCGCAAGATACGCCCGTCTTACCCCAAGTTGTAAAGCTGGGGCATGCACCGGACAAAATTCAAGTACGAAAAACAACAAAGGGCACTAGCTCAAAAATTAAGCAAGCAAGAGTTATGATTCCTGTGCACTGCACTCCCCCTTGATGAGATCTATCCACACATGAAATTTCATAACCCTAGCTAGTATAGTTTTGGAGATATGCACCGGACAAAATTCAAGTATGAAAACCAACAAAGGGCAATAACTCAAAAATTAAGCAAGCAAGAGTTATGATTCCTGTGCACTGCACTCCCCCTCAGTGAGATCTATCCACCCATGAAATTTCATAACCCTAGCTAGTATAGTTTTGGAGATATGCTCCAGACAAAATTCAAGTGTGAAAAACAACAAAGGGCAATAACTCAAAAATTAAGCAAGCAAGAGTTATGATTCCTGTGCACTGCACTCCCCCTCGATGAGATCTATCCACCCATGAAATTTCATAACCCTAACTAGTATACTTTTGGAGATATGCTCCGGACAAAATTCAAGTATGAAAAACAACAAAGGGTAATAACTCAAAAATTAAGCATGCAAGAGTTATGATTCCTGTGCACTGCACTCCCCCTTGATAAGATCTATCCACCCATGAAATTTCATAACCCTAGCTAGTATAGTTTTGGAGATATACTCCGGACAAAATTCAAGTATGAAAAACAACAAAGGGTAATAACTCAAAAATTAAGCAAGCAAGAGTTATGATTCTTGTGCACTGCACTCCCCCTTGATGAGATCTATCCACCCATGAAATTTCATAACCCTAGCTAGAATAGTTTGGGAGATATGCTCCGGACAAAGAACTGGACGCCCGCCTGCCCCCCCCATGGGTGATCCCATAATACGTCCCGTCTTCGACGGGCGTATAAAAAGGAGAAAATGCTGCTTTCCAGCATTTTCTCCTTTTTCCAAAATGTTTTCAAAACGCTTCCTTCTCAGAGTCGTTAAAAGTCCGGATTGTGTGGTAAAGTGTTAAGTCCTGTGATATCTCATTATTTATTTGATATTTTTTAAGGTTCAACTCTAAATTTCGGGTGTCCAATTTGTTTTGTTCAAAGTCTAAAGATCTGCAAAATGTGCAACCAAAGTTCTGATAATTGATACAAACCGATAATAACATCCTTGAAAATTTAATTCTCAAAGCTCCCTTGAACAATGTAAGTGGGGATCAATGCTAGTAATTGAGCAAAAAAGGTCAAGGCTACATTAGACACTTTTTGCTTTTTGTGAATACTGGGTTTACAAAAAAAAGAAAGAAAGAAATCATGAAACTGGGTTAACCCTTTACCACACAACAATGCCTTTTAAAGACTCTACAGAAGAGGCCTTTTGACAACACTTTGGGAAAAAGAGAAAATGCTGGTAATACCAACATTTTCTCCTTTTCCCACAAAGTTTTCTACCCTATCAAACAAAAATTGCTTCATTTGAGCCAATATGGAATTGACACAGGTCTGCAAATACTTTCAATTTGGATAGGTCTAGAATTTTACTGTGTGGTAAAGGGTTAACTCTATTTAAAAAAAAAAGGAGATTCTGATATTAATTCAAACATACATAGTTATTGGATATAAAAAAAAATCAGGTTCTGAAGTCTCTTTAACATTATTTCAAGCTATATTTGGGATTACAAAACTATATTACAGTTCTGAAAACTATTAAAAAAGGTGCACGCTCACGAATATTAGAATATCCTGTAACAGTGTGAGTATTGAGTATGACAAGTATTGTAACTATAGAATTAAATCACATGTTAGAATTTGTACAGTATGTTATTTGGGACAAATTGAGCATGGGTATCACTTCTTTTCAAGTTATTCAGAATAGAATGATTTTCGTGAGAACTATAAAAGGAGATATTCTTGCTTCCAACCTAGTATAAAAGTTTTTAAGAGAGTATAGTCAATTTGGTTGGTATGATAATAACTTTTGGCTCGAAATCATCTAAGGTTTCTTTGGGTTTTTTTTGAAAAATTCTTCTGTATCTACCTGGTTATTTTAACAAAAACCACTAGAGAAAAAAAAATGAAAAATGTATAACTTTATTAAAGTGATTTTATCCATTAAACTCTATTAAATGTTAATTTTGACATCTGTAAATAGAGGAGAGAGTGCAATAAATAGAACAGCATAATTATGGTCTCATGGTCAATTTGAAAAGATATTACATGCGAGGCCAAGCATAATGAAAAACTTGGTTAATTATAATTTATCCCTGTACATTTTGGATTGTATGAATACAACCATTTTCAAAAATGTTTCTTTAAGAAAAAAAATTGACATTCGCGCATATACCTTCTTTCGTTCAGCTTGTGGGAATAATACTATCAATTATCTAAATAAAAACTGATTAGTATCATATCTTTTTGACAAGAAGGATTGGTGAAATTGCTATGTCTAAAGGGTAAATAAATTAATAAATGTACATACATGCTCTAATTGTTCAATTTCTGTGACCTTAAAATTGAGCATCGAAAATAATGAAATTAACATACATGTATTTGTTTCAAATGTGGAGCCAGTCTTGTACTTAAGGTCACTACGGAATCTTAATCATGGATGAAATGTTTACAAAAAAATGGCTTTGCTATGATTGTTTTTACATATGGCTGTTCTTCAACTGTCCCTTACTCCTTTGTAGCTAAGATTAAAAAAAAATGCAAAAAAACTATAGAGTTAAATACTAAAAAGCACTAAATTAAAAGTGAAAAGTTGTGAAAAAAGTGATTTCTGCAGGTTTGTTTTAACTCTTTACCAAACAACAACATTTTAGACTGATCCAAATTGAAAGCATTTGCAGACAACAAAATAAATGTGACTGAAAAATTGAAATTTGATTTTTGGAAGGGTAGAAAACATCGTGGGAAAAGGAGAAATGCTGGTTACCAGCATTTTCTTCTTTTCCCACAATGTTTTCATAAGGCTTCTACCTAAGGGTCGTCAAAAGTCATCATTGTGCAGTAAAGGGTTAAATAATTTACACTGCAACAAAGAAATACTGAAGAAGTTAATTACTACATTTGATCTAAATTTAAGCAAATGGACTATATCTAGCTGTTGAATTCAAGTATATGAAAATTTTACTAAATCTTTCCCATTATCATCTGTGCAACAAAACATAGATTATCGATGAATACAATGTGTTAGCTTTTGTCATTTCATACACTGCCTTTTTACTATTCATATACTTGTGTTTGGCTGTCACTGTCACATTTTAACCCATGATTCAGTGCTTTGTTAGTTAAGATATATAGCACAAATCCATAATTATCTGATGGTTAACTTGGTATAATGTATCACAGAGATGCACTACACCCCTTATTCAGAGAGCTTCTCCTGGCATACTTGTGTACCACTCTGGAAGAAAGTTGAACTCTGAGTCTCCAGGCACTTTCACGCAAGTTATCTCCTTCTCAGGTTCCCAGGTGATGAGGTGAACAACTCTGAAAAGAAAAGAAAAAAAAAATTGTTACCATTTCACAAACTTAACTTTACCACACAACAAAAGTTTGCCAACATCGAAAGCATTTGCAGACATTATTAGTTGTGGTTTAACTCATTACCAAACAACAATATTTTAGGCTTGTCCAAATCAAAAGCATTTGCAGGTTACAAAATGAAAGTGACTGAAAATTTTAAATTTGTTCTGTGATGAGTGGAAAACATTGTGGGAAAAGGAGAAAATGCTCCTTTTCCCACAATATTTTCTAAAGGCTTCTTTCCCAGGGTCGTCAAAAGTAGGGATTGTGTGATAATGGTTTAAATAACTGAGTTTGACAGTATAGAGCTGAAAACATTGTTGGACATGGAAAAATCCTTTTTATGAAAACATTCCCCTTTTTGCCAATGTTTTGAAACGCCTTCCCGTCAGGATTACAAGGAAAATGTAAATATGCATAAAATACAATAAAAAATAATCACACGCTAGAGTAAATAGATTACTTCTTGACATCAAAAGCAAACTGATTTCACTTATAGATCTGTTACACATTATCTATTCCTGCATTATAGAACCTTCATATTTGAATACCAAAGTGAACATACTAAAATGAATCTGAACGGTCGATACCATTTTTGACATTTAATTGATATTTGTAAACTCAACATTTCATCGACCAGTAGATTATCTATGAGTATATGGTATTAAATTATCTCACTTTTGTATTAAAATTTCCAGCTGGGAAGAGATAAAATTGTCAGCCTATATGATTTCAATTTTTATATTTCTCTTTACATTTTACTAAACAACCATTTGTTTTGACAACTCTAAAAAGAAATATTTTTTAAAACATTGTTGGAAAGGGAGAAAATATTGGTAACCAGAATTTTCTCCTTTTCCCTAAACATTTTCCACCATTTGCACGGTAAATATCATCTCCCGAGCTATGCCTGAGTTGTTGTCTGAAAATATTTTGATTTTGGACAAGTCTACAGCTTTTTCGTTTGGTCTTAGCCACCCTAGTACGGTCTACCAGACCGCAGAAAGTGGCTCTTTCCATTGCAGTTCACACGACGGGAAATCACGTGACACAACAACAACAACAATGGCGGATATTTAAGGAATTTCCCCTTCTTAAGGTAAGACCTGTGTAATGCACTTCCGGTGAACATTTGGCAAAAATTCTAATTGGTTGTTAAATAAGGATAAATAAGGATTTATTCAGAAATAATATTTTTGCACATTTCTAACGGATCAGAAATTCCGTTTATGTCTATCTTGAAACTATTTTTTGATACTTTTGTTTGTTTTCTAAAAAGGGAGGTAATTATTACCTCTTTTTCAATTGGGAATATAGCGGTTTTAGATTTATAAATGATAATTCAAAAAGGAAAAAAATGGAAAAAATGAAAAGGTGAAAGTAGTTCAATAATACTCATTTTTAATTATAGCTAATTTTGCATGATGATATTTTAGTGGAAATAGCTGTTTTCCATTACACAGGTCTTACCTTAAGCGGAGGGGGGGGGGGGATTTCTTCAAATGTCTGCCTAGACTGGTTACCGCCCCTGATACTACTACGTGTATTTATGGGAGAATATAACAGAATACAATATTAAAATAGGGAGATTTTTTATTAGGGAAATATTGAAACGGTATAAAGTTTTGACTAATATTGTACATTTCTATAATGGTCGGCTTTGTTCAATATTTATGTAAGGAAGAAAACAATTTTATGATCTGACCTGTATATTTCTATGGTACATGTTGAGCCCTGGATATTAGCAAAAACAAGATATAAAGCTGATTGGTTGTCAGTTGTTGGTGCATCCAAAAGCAGAAAAAAGGGCCAGTTTTGACCCTAAGGGAATAATATGAAAAATTTTGGTAGAGGTCCACTAGGAATTGCTACATGCCAAATATCAAAGCGGTATGCCTTCTTAGATTAGAGAAGAAAAAAATTAAAAATTTCTTTCATTGTTCCTATGTTTGAACTTGTGACCCCCGAGTCAGGGCCAGTTTTGACCCCAGGGACATCATATGAACAAATTTGGTAGAGGTCCACTAGAAGATGCTACGTACCAAATATCAAAGCTCTACGCCATCAAGTTTCAGAGAAGAAAATTTTTAAAGTTGTCCTTCTTTGTTCCTGTGTTCGAACTTATGACCCCTAAGGCATCATAGAAACAAACTTGGTAGACGTCAACTAGGAGATGCAACATACCAAATATAAAGCTGTTTGCCTTTTAGTTTTTGAGAAGAATAATATTAAAAGTTTTATTTTTTGTTTCTATGTTTGAACTTTTAATCCCCGGGGCGGGGCCAGTTTTGACCTCAGGGTCGTCATGTGAAGAAACTTGGTAGAGGTCCACTGGGAGATGCTACACACCAAATATCAAAGCTCTACACCTTCACCTTCAAGTTTTAGAGGAGAAAGTTTTTAAATTTTTCCTTCTTTGTTCCTATGCTCAAACTTGTGTCTCCCGGGTGAGGCCAGTTTTTGACCCCAGGGGCATCATCTCAACAAACTTGGTAGAGGTCCACTAGGAAATTTCCACATACCAAATATCAAAGCTCTACGCCATCTAGTTTCAGAGGAGAAGATTTTTAAAGTTTTCGTTCTTTGTTCATATGCTCAAACTGCATGGTGACCCCTGGGAGCGGGGCCAGTTTTGACCCCTGTGGCATCATTTAAACAAATTAGAGGTCCACTAGGAAATGCCACAGACCAAATATCAAAGCTCTACGCCTTCAACTTTTAGAGGAGAAGATTTTTAAAGTTTTCATTCTTTGTTCCTATGCTCAAACATGTGATCCCTGGGGTAGGGCCAGTTTTGACCCCAGGGGCATCATTTCAACAAACCTGGTAGTGGTAGAGGTCCACTAGGAGATGCATACCAAATGTAAAAGCTCCACGCCTTCTAGTTTCAGAGAAGTTGATTTTTAAAGTTTTCATTCTGTGTTCCTATGCTCAAACTTGTGACACCTGGGGTGGGGCCAATTTTGACTCCAGGGGCATCATTTGAACAAACTTGGTAATGGCTCAGTAGGAAATGCCACAGACCAAATATCAAAGCTCTACGCCTTCTAGTTTCAGAGAAGAAGATTTTTAAAGTTTTCATTCTATGTTCCTACGCTCAAACTTGTGACCTCCGGGGTGCGGCCAGTTTTGACCCAAGGGGCATCATTTGAACAAACCTGGTAGTGGTAGAGGTCCACTAGGAGATGCCACACACCAAATATCAAACGTCTACGCCTTCTAGTTTCAGAGAAAAAAAAATTAAAACAACAGGGCCAAGATGGCCCTGGATCGCTCACCTGAATTTTTGAGAGGACCATAGCCAGTTTTTTTTTTGAGGTATTGAAACACTAGAAACAAAATCATTATTTTGCCAAGCAATTTTCAAAAGGTGACCTGTAAAAGTCCTTTCAAAATCTGACCAGCAGTTTCAGGAAAGAAGAATTTTTAGGAGTTTCTTAATTTCCGTATAGTGCAAGTATCCCCCATTCACCAGAGTCATGTTTCTTGACCTATCAAAATTTCCCAAACAAGTTTTGAAAAGGGTCATTCAAGGAAAATTTCTGTGAAATTATTTTAAAATCTGACAACGGGTTTCAGAGAAGAAGAATTTCCAAGAATTTCTTCATGTCCGTATAGTGCAAGTAGCTCCCATTCACCAGAGCCATGTTTCTCGACGGATCAAAATTTCGCAAACAATTTTTAAAAGGTTTACCCAAGGAACATTGCAGTGAAATTATTTCACAATCTGACCACGGGTTTCAGAGAAGAAGAATTTTCAAAAATTCCTTCATTTCCATATAGTGCAAGTAGCCCCCATTCACCAAAGCCATGTTTCTTCACGGATCAAAATTTCGCAAACAATTTTTGAAAAGGGTCACCCAAGGAACATCTCTGAAATTATTTCAAAATCTGACCAGTCATTTCAGAGCAGAAAAAATTTCAAGAATTTCTTCATGTCGGTATAGTGCAAGTAGCCCCCATTCACCAGAGCCATGTTTCTCGACGGATCAAAATTTCGCGAATAGTTTTTGAAAATGGTCACCAAAAGAACATCCCTGAGAAATTACTTCAAAATCTGACCAGCGGTTTCAGAGAAGAAGAATTTTTTAAGAATTTCTTTATTTCTGTATAGTGCAAGAAGCCCCCATTCACCGGAGCCATGTTTCTTGACGGACCAAAATTTCGCAAACAACTTTGAAAAGATTCACCCAAGGAACATGTCTGTAAAATTATTTCAAAATCTGGCCAGCGGTTTCAGAGAAGAAGATTTTTAAAGAATTTCTAAGAAAATTCCATTTGGTTGCCATGGCAACCAGAGTTTTAGACGGAATCAAATTCTGTGAACATTTTTTAAGGGGACCTCCCAGGGAACATTCCAGCCAAGTTTGGTCCAAATCAGCCCAGCGGTTTAGGAGGAGTTGATGTGTAAAGAATTGTTGACGACGCACGACGGACGACGGATACCGTGTGATCCTTAACGTCCCCTTGAGCACGTTGTGCTCAGGTGAGCTAAAGAAATGTATTTTTTCTTTCCTTTTTCTTGCCATAGCAACCAGAGTTTTGGGCGGAATTCAAATCTTTGAACACTTTTAGTAGAGCTTCACCCAAGGAACATCCCTGCCTAGTTTCACCAAGACTGGCCCAGTGGTTTAGGAGAAGAAGTTTAAAGAAATTGTTAAGGGACGACGGACATAGGGCGATCACAATAGCTCACCTTTAGCACTTTGTGCTAAGGTTAGCCAAAAATATGTATTGATTGCTTCCCAATCCAAGACAAAGTACCCGATCACCCCCACAGACAGTTGAAACCCCCCGTCGATTTGAATACAAATCCAACATAAAGGTGAAATGGATTTTATAATACAGTCAACCTATTGAGAGATTGGTGCGAACTAAGTGCAAAACTTTTTAATCATATTCAAGGTATTTAACTATATGCAGCCCGTTACTCGCCCCCGTTACAAAAAACAACGTATCTTTTTCCACGCTAACAGATATTCTCCCTATTCTTTGGACAACACTCGTCACAACTCGGCCGATTCCGTACCTACATCTACCCTCGTCCGTAGATCAAGGAGATTTCCCGTTGTCTGCGCATGTCATATTCTTCGAAGATTCCACCTGTCTTATATGACGTATCACTAGCCCCGAAAGCGGGCAGACTGTAATATTACGCTCTATAAAGTAGCAATGTTGAAAATAGCTTTTATCAATACGTTTGATGAGAAATGAGACCTGTTTTAACAGGGTAAAAAAATTGTTTGCTCGTCAATAACTTTTTTATCAGGTGTTGTTTAAAAAATCTAACACATCAAGCAAATCCCTGGAGTCCTTCCGCCTTCTCTGCTTCAAACCAAACTCCAATCGGTCATGTATTAACGGAATTATTGAAGATTTTCTTACCTGAAGTCGGGGAATTTTTTCAAATATCGGTCATTGTTGTTGTTGTTGTGTCACGTGATTCCCCGCCGTGTCAATGGCGAAGATTTTTGAGCAAGTTTAAGAGTTCGTGCGATTGAAGCAACCAAAATGCATTAGCCACTGACAAAAAGTTGCGTTTTTCTGGTAAAAAATGTTTTAGCTCTCAGTTGTAGTAAAAATTAAAAGAATAACTGATGGGGTAGAAAAGATACGTTTTTTTTGTAACCGGGGGCGAGTAACCGAGGGGGAGGGGGGCTGCATACTGTTAAATCCCTTGTTTATTGTAGTACATAGTATGGGTGCTAGGAATCAAAGTAC
This sequence comes from Tridacna crocea, assembly GCA_943736015.1. Classification (NCBI taxonomy): domain Eukaryota; kingdom Metazoa; phylum Mollusca; class Bivalvia; order Cardiida; family Cardiidae; genus Tridacna; species Tridacna crocea. The sequence continues at coordinate 17,995,579 of OX031056.1, read as the reverse complement.
GGACCCCTATGGTTGTCTGCGCATGTCATATTCTTTGAAGATTCGACCTGTCTGATATGCTCTCCAGAAACTTGGGGGGGAGAGGGTGCTGTAGTAATACGCGGTATAAAGTAACAATGGAGAAAATGGCTTTATCAATAGGCTTGAGGAAAATTTAGGTCTGTTTTAGCTCTAGATTTCTCTAATCTGCTGATCTTATCGGATTGAATCGCACCTGGTAGCGTTTTATTGAGTAAACATTTATTTTAGTTTGAAATTCAAAGTCACGGTTGTCGCATAGAAAAGTAGTTGGTGTCAGGTGAATTTACTCTATTGAAAAAGCAGCTACCTAAAAAAAATGCCGTACAAAGCTATTACTTCGTGTAATAATTAATCCATTTACTGGTACTGTTGATAAGATTCTAAAAAACAAGAGCGGCAAATTGTCGCAAGACACGTCCGTCCCACCGCAAGCTGTCGAAGGGGGATAATAATCGTGAAAGGACAGGTACGGGAAAATAGAAGAGCAGCATAAATCATGTAAGAGGTTGAAATAGGGATGAATATCTCCTCTAATGTTAAGGAAGCATGTATACAGAATTTCATGTCATTCCAACTCGAAAAGACAAAGTTATATTGTAGAGAAGCATCAAAAGCTGTTAAAAATACATGTAACTAGTGAATAGGGAATAAGTCCAAAAGGGCATTTGGTAAAGTTACGGTTCCAGTGCACTGCATTTTTCATAACTGGAACAAATATGTTTACTAAGTCTCAAGTCAATTTGACTTGAGGTGACAAAGTTCCTTTCCAGACAAGCAAGTAATACTGTAAAATTGAAGGTCAAAGTGGAATTACTCCGCAATAGTTATTGTTCTTGCGCACTGTACTCCGTAATATTGCAACAAACATGAATACAAAGTTTGAAGTCACTCTGAACGGAGATGACAAAGTTATATTCTGGACGAGCACTAAATGCTGTAAAAATTATGATCAAAGGGAAACAACTCAGACAGCACGATGACATGGGTTTGCTCCAGAACATGCAAGAAATGCTATAAAAATGAAGATGAAAGGAGCAATGGAAAATTCGTGCTAGGAAGAGTTATGGCTCTTGTTCACTGCACTCCGAAAATTTTCAACAATCATGCTCACCAAATTTGAAGATTTTCAGACCAGAGATGACCAAGTTATATTCCGGACAAGTAGAACATTTGTACAAATCAATAAATACCATCTACTTCAACTGCAAAGCAAATTTAGATAGACAAAGTTGGCTGTGGGTCATGCTGTCATTGATGCATAAATTAGGACTTGTGACACTGATTCGGAAAGTGTTGAACATACTGATAAATCTAAATATCAATAATAAAAAATGTGTTGTTGATATCTCTCTCTCTCTCTCTCTCTCATTGGAAGCCGCTCGAAAGCGGCTTCGAGTAGGAACGGACCTAAACTATTTACAATGTAGATGATCAGTAATCATTTGATTGGTCATTATTTTTGGAAAATTTCTGATAATGTATTGTTGTGACAGAATTACTCCACGTGACTCTTTCTCAAATATTCCAACAGACCTACTTGAAGATCAAGCCTGGTTTTCTTGCAGTATACTCTTCCAACAGTAAAAAATACAGAATGATAAAGATTCTTTAATTGGCTTGTCCCCCCCCTCTTGATACATATGAATTCATTCCTGTCAAGGAAGAGGGCCACATCCTCTTGTTCGTTCTTTGTCAGACTGGACAAGACCCTGGCCCTTCTTAATCTTAGACTTGTAAAAAGTTAATCATTACCAACATTACCAGCTACTGGCTCAGCAGTCATTGACTGTGCCTCTGAATCTGCCACCTGTTTCTCCACTTCTGGAGCTGGATCATCTGCAGGTGGCTATGCACTTAGAGTGAGGAAGCTGCCGTCTTCTCCTCTCCGCTTGCCAATGCCTTCAGGTTTTCTTGGCATTTTGCAGATTCGTGGATTTCGTTTTATTATGGCACAATCGTCAGAAGCTAATGACATGAAATCAAAGTTGATACCCACTCGCCGGCAATTGTAGCTGAATTGTGATTAGTTAATAACTGATTTGTGCACTAGAGTGAATTTGTAGATAGTTCTTCTTTGCTCATACCTGCTTCGTCATGCTTTCGAGAGATTCGTGATACGTAGCTGATTCGTGGTCAAGCCACCAATTCACAAATCCACGCATGTGTTAAGAATACGTGCCAATGCCTTCGAATCGCTTACGACTTTTTGGATTAGGGAGTTCGTGGACAAAATTTGTCACGAATTTCCGATTACTAAAGAACTGTAAAAACTTACTACGAACAAAATACGATTTAGTTAAGAACTTCATGAATTGATGAATTGATAACGATTCAGATACGAATGCTAAAATTTATCAGTTCGTGGCGATCCGTGGTGTGGAATAGGGCATAAGGGATATCATGGTAAAGGAGAGTTATGTACAACCCCTCGATTTCTGCAAGTCTTTACCAAGTGGCATAATGACAGGACCAAACTGAAAACATCTGAAAGATGTTTTGGCTCGAAGATACGTCTGCCAGATAGAGTGCTATTTTACACTAGTAGTAGCATCCGTCTCCATATTTCAGTTTTCAGGAGACGTAGTAAAGTGATTCACTTTGAATTTCAGTCCGATGTTTTGAAAGCGTAATATTAGAGTCTTGCCTGGCAGATAATTATTTGGCTTGATTCAGATACCCCTTACTTTGTTTAGCTGACATGAAACGACCTCTTTCATGCCCATTCTGCATACATTTACAAGTGTGGCAAAATCAAATGTGTTATGTGCTCATCCTTTTTCGCGTTGTCTGCACATATCATATTCTTCAATGATTCGACTGTCTTACATGACGCATCACTAGCCCCAAAAGGGGGCTGACTGTAATATTACGCTCTGTAAATTAGTATAATGTAGAAAATAGCTTTTATCAATACGTTTGAGGAGAAATGAGACCTGCTTTAGCTCCAGATTTCTCTAGACTGCTGATCATAGCTGAGTGAATTGTACGTGGTAGCGTTTTAGAGTAAACTTTTATTTCAGTTTGAATTCAAAGTAACGGTTGTCGCGTAGGAAAGTGGTTCGGTTCTGTACCCAGGATGTCCAAATTAGATAGATGAGTATTTATAGAATGCCATCTAGCGGGAGATAATGCATTTTTCGAGTAAAAGGCGAGCGTGATAGTTACACGAACCTTGAAAATAGAAACTGCCGCGATGTCGTTTTGAAAATCGGCGATTTGTACACCACAAATTACATTTGACTCAAATAGCAGAGTTTGAGAGTGAAAGGACCCAAAACATTGTCAGAAAAGGAGGAAATGCTGGTTACTAATGTTTTCCAAACCGTCTTCGTAAGGGTTCATAAAAATTAAAATTCGGATTGTGTGGTAAAGGGTTTTTCTTGACTTTACAAAACGGCCAAATTTTGGACTGGACCAAAATCAAAGCATTTACAAATACGCCTACAAACACGATGCTTATCTGTGATGACCTATTAACTTCTTAAAATGAATTTGCGTGATGCCTAATGCATTTTAATGAATTAAACAAAATTTGGGGGACGTTTTAACCAAAGTGGGACGTTTTGACTCTGGGACGTTTTGACTATAAACCCATTATCTCCCGCTAGATGGCATTCTATAAATACTCATCTATCTGATATGGGCATCCTGGGTGCAGAACCGAACCACTTTCCTACGCGACAACCGTTACTTTGAATTTAAAACAAAAAAAAAAAGGTTTACCCAATAAAACGCTACCTCGTGCAATTCACACAACTATGATCACCAGTTTAGAGAAATCTGTTGCTAAAGCAGGTCTCATTTCTCCTCAAACGTATTGATACGTAAAAGCTATTTTCAACATTGCTACTTTATAGAGCGTAATATTACAGTCAGCCCGCTTTCGGGGCTAGTAGTGATGCGTCATATAAGATAGTCGAATCTTCGAAGAATATGACATGCGCAGACAACGACTATAAACCTGCATTTATACATACATGTATATATTACTCCGAAGAGTCAGAATGTCTACGTTTGATAACGGTCAGACGGCTTCTGCTCTGACTGAAAAAATACTCATCGCTTATTGGTTTTTGATTGACAGCTTTGTCGTTTGGTCATTTGGGAGCCGAAATAACCAGCAAAACTGCACATCGGGCCAAATAAATGCGATGACCTGATCGGCAACTCGTCGATTTCCAGGAATCCATGTTTAATGGCAAGTATCTACAATTTTTCAATTTTTTAGAGTACCCCAAGGGCGGATCCAGAGGGGGGGACCGGGGGCCTGGACCCCCCCCCCCCCCCGGAATTTTGGCAAAAAAGTGGTCATCGGATTCGTGGTTGGGACTGGTTTGATATTGCACTGCATTTATGTAAAATACAGTCATAAATTTAAAAAGGGTTCAAAATGTGGAGACCTCCTCATGGTTAGAACTTGAAATGTTGACTTTTCTTGTAAATAGCTTACATCCACTGAAATCCGGAAATCAACGTATCATATAATAAGACGAGTGCGTTTTCGGTGGGACACCCCTGAGAAAGATATCTGGATCCGCGCATGTACCCTTCTTAGTAATTGAATAGTGTCACATTCATGTCCTTCCATTTTGAAAAACTACAGGTTTGTACAACATCCTATGCTGTACAAAAGTATAGCGTGACCGATGGCGATTAGATATGTGGAAAGGGGGCGCTGAATATTATAAATGGACGAACAAATTCCACTTGCTCTTTACGCACGAAAATGAAAATGTGCAATTTAACTTGGTAATAACTAGTTTAATCATATTCTTAGAAAATTCAATTTTTCTATGAGTTCAACCTTAAGTAAACGAAAAACAAATGGAGTCGTCGAGATTGAAAATATTTGCAGATGACAATGTGTGGTTGGAATTGTGAGATGTGTCATTATGGGAAAAGGAGAAAAATATTTAATGCTGGTCACCAGCATTTTATCCTTTATCAACTATGCTTTAAACGATTTCTTTCTCACGGTTTTTAAAACTCGGAATTGAGTGTTAAATGGTTAATGATCTATAATTTGGACAGTACGGTGATTCCTATCTATATAGGCAACTCATGGTAAACCAACATGGTCATAAGACCACAACATTAACAGTCCTTGAATCATGTTTCGCAATACTTGTAGTTGTCTTTTTGTTCGCATGTGGTTCTTCACAGTTTTACAGTAATTGATATTCCTTACAGGTAGAATGGATGCTGTACACACACATGTATTCAAGCCCTAGTGCCTGCCTTGGCGCAACTATCTACGGATCTGAATGATTATTTCCACCAAGTGATCAATACACTTTTGATAATGACTTGTCAGCCACCTGATCCCCTCATGGACATAAAAGTTCGTCTTTGAAAGAGATGCAAATCATTATGGAGGCCGTGATGTTTTTTTCGAATTTTTGCAACAAATCGTTACCACTTCTTTGCCGCGACCAGTGAAACACCCGAGTTTCTTGTATTTAGCTGTACGAGAAGAAATATGTACAATGATTCCATTGGTTCACAGACAGTTGCAGGGGTCAATAAATTGGCCCTTTAAACGGAAACAGAAAGGTATGTCAGGCAGCTGACCTAAACTGCCATACTCTATACGCTATGGACCCATCGACGGTACCTCCCATACAATGAAACAAGCCATAAAAACATTTTTACTGTGGTCACAGACTATACCATGCTATACATACACAAATTGTCTTGGACAGTAAAGGAATTATCATGTATATAGAGAGTAGTTTCCCAGGGTATCCCAACGACGCACAATAATTCGGTATGATGGAGCGAAGAGGTACACAGTTCTTGCGTTCCCTCCTGAAAGTCGTTGGCTTGGCGGTAGGGTTTATCCCAACTGGTAGCAAGTAATTACTAGTATTCCATAAAGACAGCTCAAGTAGCCAGACATAGAGGACGGACCATGAGATAAAAGTTAATAAGTACCTAAGTACTAAAACAAGTATTGTAGTAGATCACTCCACAGCAGAAATGTAAACCTACAAAGCTAAAAATGTGAGCTGGGGCCACCAAAGACATTTATTGCCGTTGGTTGTTGTTATCTGTGCAGAACTAGTTTGCCGCAGAAAAGAGTTAAGCCTAATATTATAGTAAGAGGGCAGCACTGCTCTTACATCGAACGTGGCTAAGATAAAGGTATAGTAACCTTTACCACAAGGCAAATGTTTTAGACTTGTCATACCTAAAACCGTATGCAGACGCCAAAATAAATGTGGTTTAAATTGCGGAAGTTCTCACTTGTAGGATAGAAAACTTTGTGGGAAAAAGGAGAAAAAGCTGGTTACCACCATTTTCTCCATTCCCAACAATGTTTTCAAAAGTCTCCTTTCTCAAGGTCACCTTATTCTTTTTAAGCACACTTGCTTAACTGTCAAATTTCTGTTCAACTCTTTCAGCACCACAGGTAAAAGCAGAGACTTTTAGGGTAGGCATAGATCAAGATCAGCATGAAACATGCAGTTTGATCTTCGATATAATTATATCGTTCGATTCTTTGGTCGAGCTTATAATATTGAACTTTCTGAGTGGTTTGTTTTTTCTCAGTCATCGAAAGAGATCGGGGTTATCTACTTGAACTGGCGCTGAAAGACTTAATTATCACCGCCGTGGTTCTCATGCGAAAATGGCACATGTAGAACGGTTTAAGATCACCCCTGTAAAACAACCGGCCACGTTCGTCTGCCAATGTTCACTATTTTACTTCACTTAATGTCTTTTACTATGGTGCTGTCTAGCTCTAAATATTCACATACATTTATATTTGATACACAATAACATAATTTAATAACGAATAAAAAGACACAACTCACTACAGAGTTTTGTTCAATTATAATGATTGGTTTAAAAATGATGTTATGACAGACTGTCTCAGTATGTCTCAAAAAGTCTCACCTCTTGAAACCCCAAATCCCCCCCTCTTTGAAACTATATCAACAAGTTGGAAATCATGAATTTGGTATCATGACATTCTTCGTATAGAATAAGTACATTTTGATTTGTGATTTAATTGATCAAATATTACGCCATAGTATTTACCAACCATTCATAACAATGTGAAATACCATAGAAATGCCTTTTGGGGTAAAGAGTTAAGGGTTATAATTGGAATAATCTTGATAGAGGTCCAGTAGATAAATATACGTGCAAAGTTTGGTGGCCGCTGGTCTAATTATCAGGACAGAGATTTCAAATGAAAACAAAAATCACTTTGAAGACCCATGCAAAACTTGTGACTGCTAGGGCGGGCCAAATTTGACTCGAGGGCCATAATGATGTTTGACTTTCAATATATAGGCCTGCATTAAACTTTTGAATTCCGGGTGGCAAATTTTGACCCCAGGGCTACAATTTGAAAAGAAATCTGATAAAGGTCCATTTCATGAAGCTGGGCGTTATGGTTTCGGTCTAGAAGATTTTCGATATTTTTCAGTGTTATTGCCATGGCGACCACAGGTTTTACAGGAATCAAATTCTTTTACGAACCTTCGAAGAGGGTCATGGCGGCATAATTTATGGGAAATTTGGTCAATATGGGATGGACAGTTTTAAAGAAGAAAATAGATCTACTAAAATAAAAGTAAACGCGCTAACGCATGCACACACAGACGTACATGTACGATGTACACAGAGCCATGTCATAGGCTCGCTCGTCTTCGGCCAGTGGAGCTAAAAGGGAACTTATCACAAACTTAAGCAATATTTTTTGTGTTTTGTTTACTGTTTTTCATTTAAAAAAAATGGCAAAAAAAGAGTAAAGATGGTCACATATTGCAATTTTCTGTTAATCAAAGTTGCAGGTATGAATTCAAGGAATATGTTTTATTTAATATTTTCTGGTAGTTAATCGAGACATAACGGTGGAATATTCTTTTCAATATTTCATTGTTATGACTAGTGAAAATACCGATTTTATTTTCTTATCCTTCGATTGAAGGCAGGAACAGTTGTTCACGAGCACTAGACTTCAACCAAGTAAAATGCACGTGCCACTTAATTGAATGGAAATATGACGTAATTTACCCTACACTTCTCGCGCCTTGCGTAATAATGTAAAGTGTTGTTATGCGAAAGGGGTACGCCACGAGGATTAACGGAAAAGAATTGTACTGGATTTTGATGTAAGTTTCCTCCTCCATCGCCCCCTTCCTCCCACACTAAAAAAGGGGGTGCTATGATATTTATTTCATCTCGTGAACATCATCGGTATTTTTTCTCTCATGAAACAAATATCCTCCATGTACATGTATGTGTTTGCTTCTTGCTGCCTAAGAAAGTTTTGGCATCTCGCTCAACCTTAGGTCTCACCCGATATCAATTATTCTCATGCTGGTCAAAGCAAATACTAGCATCAGAAAAGTTACTGCTGCATAGTATTCCATATTCATATACATTTGAATTTTTACCTGTGGTCATCAGTTCTCACACTTCTTTTGATAAAGGTTAGGAACTCATCTAAGAAGGTAAAGCACACATTTGGTTTCCATGGATTGTATACATCCTGCAATTTTGAAAAACATCAACCTTTTACCAGATAAAAACATAATGTGGGCGAAATTATAAGACATATTTTTGAAAAGGAAGAAAACATTGTACAAAAAGATGTAATTGCTGGTATCTATCATTAATTAGTATAAAACTTTTATGTATAAGTCATATTTAGTTTTTTGAATTCATATAATATTTTGTGTGTAAGAGTGAACTTTTATAGAAAAGTAAACAATTTTGTGGACAAATATAAAATTTTGTTGATTAGTCAAACATTTTCTGGTCTGGTAAATAGTCAACAATAATCTCTTGTAGATGACTTGTTTCATCAAGCCCACAACCAGCTTCAAAATAATTCGCCCTTTGCTACAATGTATAAATGAATAAAACTTAGGTCGTATTGGTAAATAGATTTCTATATGGATGATATAAAAGTCATTTGCTGCAGATTTGATCCGTTATTTCAGGAAGTAAGAGGCCATGAGATATGAGGTAGAACATGGAAAACAAGTGCAGGAAGAAATGTTTACACGGCTAAGGCTTATTAAAACTTCATCAAACTATGTTTATTTTTTCCAACAAACCTGAATAAAACTGCTTTTGGTAACATCCTAAGAAAAAGAGAAAATGCTGCTAGCAAGCGTTTAATTTTTTTTTTTCCTCAATGGTATCAATCCTATCAAAGACGTATCTCAACATTTGAGTTCTATCTAGTTTGTAAATCTGTCAATGATTTCAACCTGGACCTGTATTGATTACTGTCCCTTGCACATTTAACTCTTCACTAAAGGTGGCCCTTCAGATTTTGGGACAAAAATGTTACAAAAATACAAAAAAAATCATCCTTATACTCCCAAAGCCTTATAATTTTCATTCATTAAACCCCAATAGTCGAAAACCATCCGACAACTAGATAGATTAGAGATTTACTACAGACCAAGTCGACACTGAAGGGAAACACGGTCTATTTTTACATGAGCAACTCACTCATTTACATACTGGAAATATACAGACGAAACTTCATACATAGCATCCGAAGTTATAGACATCACAGAAAATAATTACATGTTTCTTATGTTATGGAATTTGATAGTCATTAATCACGTGCAAGTCACTTAACATTCCCACAATGCTTTTTTTGATTTTGGCGGGAAATCTAAAAATAGCTTAAGAGGCTACGCAGCCTTTTAAGGGAATACCACCAAAAAATGTTTTGTAATTTTATGATTCTTAATTACTGATGATTTGTATTGTTTTTTTCAAATAGATTTCATTGCCATATATATATTTTAATTTGGTGCGATGTGAAAATTCTAGATACCCACCTTTAAACCACGAAGAAGATATTTTATAAAATGCCTTCTTCCTCAGGGTTGTGAAAACTGAGGGAAGTCAGACAACATGGGACTTATCCTTACCTTAATTAGTTCTGGAATCATCTTTGTTTGTAATTTCTCAAGCTTCGTGACAACGCTGTCATCATTTCTGTATCCACAAACAATTTCTGGGATTCCAACCAAAGAGCTCTGGGCCCACCATTTTATGTACTTATACCTGTCCAATATAGAAAATTCAAGACACCTTTTATAGTATCACAGGCCAAGGAATACCTAACACAAAACCCTCACTGGTTATTAGAGGGCTTCAACTGTAATTTCAGCCAAATTTGTTGAAAACGATATGAGGAGATGAGGAAAACTTTTGTAGTCTATTAAAGACTCAACTCTTTACCAAATAATCCTGGGGTTTTAACGCTCCTAAGGAATAACCAGCATTTTCTCCTTTTTCCACACAGTTTTCAAATTTGTCCACTGCAAATTTGTATGCAAATAGTTTTTTTCTTGGGATATTGAGATCACTCAGGTCTGCATCATCGACAAGTAGGTAAGAGAGGGCTACTGGCCCTATAGCGTTCACCTAGAGTAAAGCCATCTAGGATTGAAAATGTTGAAGAATCAATCCCGGTTGTGATGTATGTAAAACACATACAGGTTTTCACCGTTTTCATTTGCATAGGACTGAAATTGCGGCCTCAAGAGTAAACAGAAGGTTTCTTTTTCTTAAGATATGTCCTAGTCACCTACTTTAGGAACCAACGTGACCCATTTCAAACATGTCCTAGATATTATCAAAACAAAAATTCTGACTTCTCACAATTATTCAACTTAAAATGTTGCCTCTAGTTTTTCCAAGACTTGTCCCCTGTAACCTTCTTTTTGATTGAAAAGAACCCAAATTCAATCTTATCCTGGATATTATTAAGAGAGGCATTCTGGCTATCTTTCATGAATATATTACCCAAGATGTGGCCTCTTGAGGGTACAAAATGGCTTAATATATATTTAAGATTTGTTCTAGTGACCTACTTTTTTACCCTTTAATGACCAAATTTCAAACTTCTTTGAGATACCATCAAGACAAACATTCTTACCAGGATTCATGCATAAACGACTGGAGACATGGCTTCTTAAGAGCACACAATGTTGTTTTTTTTTTCCATTGACCTACTAGTGACCTGAAATAACCTAATTTCAAACTTGACTGAGGTCTATCAAGGCAAACAGCCTGACCAACTTCCATGAGTACTGGTCGAGGAATTTGTTTTAAGAGCGTACACAACGTTTTTCCAAGATTTGTCCCACTGATTTTTTTTTATCCTACATGACTAAATTTTGAATAATTGAGGATATTATAGAAACAAACTTTCTGATTAATTTTCATGAGTGTATGATAGCAAATGTGGCTTCTACAGTGTACACAAGGCTTTTCCAAGATTTGTCCAGCTAATATACTTTATGACTGGATGTGACCATGTTTCATATTTGTCAGAGATATAAACAAGAACAAGAGGACAATGATAACCTTTTAAGACTCCACTGGCTAATAAGTACAAACCCTACAAACCAAATGTTACATTTCTTGGCCAAATTTGAACAAATCATGAACAAACTCAGCAGTGAACCACTACATGAAGTTTTGTGCCAAATTTTGAAGACCTAGGATTCATGGTTCCGAGCATGAAGATTTTGAGAGTGTTTACTCTATAAGCACTAAGCCAATTTTAGAGTAGGCCTCTAGATGACAACACAAAATGTTACATCCAAAACTGACATCACAGTCAAGAACAAGAAGACTTTTTTTAAAGTTTTCACTATAAAAGCTAACGTAAATCTTGGCGGGGTCAATTAAGACTCTAGCGCAATAACTTGGGCAATCTCGGTAGATGCCCACTACATAAAACATGATGGCCATGTATTGCTCCACAGGCTAAAAAGTAAAAACCCTTCACACCATACATTACAACTCTTGGCCATTTAGTTTCTAACTAGAAGACAGGTAAAATTTTCTCTACAAAATGCCATGAGAAAATTATGACCTCAGTGCAATGCCATTTTTTACCATGAAGGTATACAATGTAATTACTTAAATCCTGATAGAGGTCCGTAAGATAAAGCTCATAACAAATAATATAGGTTTTGGGTGTATGGTTATAAACAAGAAGATTTTCAAAGTTTTCACAATAAAAGGACCCGCAAAGCATGAGACCCTTGTGAGATAACTAATTTTGATCCCAGGGCTAAATTTTGAACAAATTCAGAATTGAATCAGAATATGAAGCCATGTGCCAGGTTTGTTATCCCTAGAATTTATGGTTTGGAGGAAGAAGATTTTTTGGAAATTTCAATATATAAGCACTGACCTATACGGTAGGGCCAATTTTGGAAGAAACCTACTAGATGATAACACTCATAAAATACTACATTAATTACTCACGATTAGAAATCATGTGTTGTATCAGTGTATGTAGTTTCAAGTTGATACCTTTTATGGTATGGAAGTTATGGCCTGACCAAAATTCAAAGTGAAAACTTGCTTATTTAAGAAATCAAGGGCAAATAATTTTAGAACGCAAACAGCGATCCAAATTCTAAGAGTCAGGTGCACAACTAGGCATCATGGAGATTCATTGTGGCAAGTTTCAAATAATTCGGGTGGAAACTGTAGGAGGAGATACGCACACAAGAAATTGCCAACGGACGGACGGTCTTACGACACGGACGGTCTTACGAGACGGACCTTTTGGGGTCGAATTGCTCTTTATTCAATGCAACCCAATGCAACCCCACAAGAGCATTATTATAACCCCACCAGCCCTAACCCTTACCCCATACCAACCAGATGGACGGAATGAACCCTATAGAGACTAAATGTACACTTACCCCTAACCTCACAATGTCGGGCTCGTAAGAACAGACTGACCGACGGACGGATGGACGGAAGACCGGGGGTATAACATAATACGACCCTTTGGGCGTACAAAAATGTCTTACTCTCCACCTATAGAAGTTACTAAAGAATACTGTTTAGAATGGTTGGTAAATGTGTACGGAGTATGTGCAAACTGTAATGGAACGCAGTTTCGAGATTGACTTAGCCTTTCGGCCGTGAATGCTTTTTACAATGGTTTGTGAAAAATGGGCCTAAAAGTAAATTACTTTTTCATGTTCACTGCGTGTTTTGGATGAGTTATTTCCCTTGTTGTTTTCATCTCTACGTAGTAAGGGTTTGCTCCTGGTTTCTCGCATACAGCATCCACCTCCCCTGCAAATACTATAAATATCGACAAAATTACTCCTAAACTCTTTCCCAAGTTTTCCTGAGTTCTGATGCCCCCTTGGAAAAAAGCTACTGAAAACATAGTGGGAAAGAACAAAATTCTTGTAGCCAGCATTTTCTCCTTTTTCTCACAGTAACTTCTGATCTTTCAAAGAAAAAATGTCTTTACAGATACTTTGGATCTGAAACAGTGTAAATACTTGTTCTTGGTAAAGAACAAAAAAAAAAATACACAAATTCAGCTTGAATGCATTTGCAGACATAAATATTTGAAAGGGCGAAACAAATTGTGGGAAATGGACAAAATGCTGGTCACCAACATTTTGTCCTTATTTTACAATGTTATTAAAAGCATGTTTCTTAGATATATTTAAAACCTGGGATTATTTGACAAGAGGTCAAAGGACTCGAGATCTTTACAACAAATTCATGGTATTTTTTTACACATTTCTTTTTTTCCGGCGATTTTTTGCCTCTCACCTCTGATGCATGTGAGCAAAGTAGTCAGTGGCTTTGGAAAGAAAGCTGTGAAAGTACTGGTGTGAGAAAGCCAGAGAATACATGGCTGCATCACTGACCGCCATAACATGACCTAAGCTGGTAAATGGCGTTGAACTCCAATACAAACAAATCTTACACATTTCTGAGATATGATTTTGTGATGTCAAAAAAGTCCTGTTTAAGCATTGTATTCCTGCTGATTATTCCCAAAACATGTCAGACACAAATATTCTCATCAAATCAATAATTAAAGTACAGGCACGGCACGGCTAAAGTTTGTTCAACTCTCACATTTACACACCTTTGGAGCTATTTTTATCCTTTTAAAACAGCGAGTTTTTCTGACCTATGTATATGTAGGACTACACCACCATAATAGACTTCTTTTTTTTTAATTGTATATGTATTGCAATTATGTGATTAAAAGAAACAAGCAGACGATTGGCCTTAAAACAGTAAAGCGACTTGGAGTCAGAAAATAAGAAATTGTGAACTGAACATGCATCTTCTACAACACAAGACAAGGTTGTATCAAGTTGTTGCATTAACCTACTTTTTGATCGCATTTGACCCACTGTCCAACTTGTCTGAGATGACCAACTTTAATCAGTATTATACTGATAACGATCACATTTCATGAGTATTGCAAAAGAAATGCGACCTACAGGATACATATAAGAACTTTCTGAAATTTGTCCCCAAAATCTACATTTTGACTCTATTAGACCCCTTTTTACAGTTATCCGAGAAACCAAATGGACAAAAGTACTAACTATCTTGCATGAGTATTAGGCTTCTAGCTTTCACACATGGTTGTTGGGGATTTGTTTGGTAACTCACTTTTTGATCCAACTTTAACTATTTTTAACCTTTGGATTTTTTTTCAAGATTTGTCTTAGTTACCTATTTTCAAATTGACATGACCCATTTTCAAACTTGACTAAGATATCATCAAGATAAACATTGTGTCCAACTTTCATGAGTAATGGACTGAAAGTGTGACGTTCAGAGGGCACACAATATTTTGCAAAGATCTGTCCCAGTGATCTAATTTATGATCTGATCTGACCTGACCTATTTTCAAATACATCCGAGCTATTATCAAGAAAAGCATTCTATCTTTCACGAATATTAAATTGAAAATGTGACCCCTTGAGTGCGCACAATGTTTTCAAAGATCTGTCCCAGTGACCTACATTTTGACCTGACATGATCTCATTTCAAAACATCCGAGAAATCATTCATTCAATCATTCTGACCAACTTTCATGAAAATTAGACCTGCAATATGGCCTCTCATTTGCACATACGGTTTTCCTACGAATTTGTTTCGGTAACCTGTGTGACCAAATAAGACCGATTCTACGAACGCGTCCGAGAAATCATCAACAGAAAGATTCTGGACAGTTTTCACGAGTACTGATCAAAACTATTGGCCTCAGTAATACACATAAGGTAATTGTTGACGCCGACCGGGCACACAGTAGAATCAGAAAAAACTCGCCTTTAGCACTTTAAAGGTTCCGCTGAGCCAAAATAAATTTTGCACCTATTGACCTTTGAGATAAAATTCTATTTCATGCTTTCGGTAGTTTAACGAGAAATAGCGCAATTCTCGCACTTTACGTAATATTGTAATGCCTTGTCATACGCAGAGGGTACGCCAGGGGAAATTACCGAAAACAACTGTACTGGATTTTCAAATCCAAACAAGAAAGGGGCTAGTTCTCAGCAAACAATACATGGAATATTTCTTTTTCTCTGTGAAAGATCCAACGTTATCTCATCTCCTTAACATCATCGGTAATATTTTCAGTCATAGCTGTGCCATCATGAAAATATTACTGATGTTTACTCGATGAAATGACTGTCGATCTTTCACAGAAAAAAAAATATCCCCTATTTCTTTAACTCATCCACAAAATTTTAATAAAACTCTACAAAGATCTGTTTGATAACATTTTTCTAGACTCAGTTTTATCACAGAAACCATCCTATACGCTACATATTTCAAAGAATCTTGCAATCAAAAATCAAAATTATGGTAATGGTTGAAAATAAGATCATTTGTGAATACCTCCCTTACCTAATGAATGTTGTTTCAGCTTTGATTGTACCACTGTGCAAAAACTCTCTATGTTGTTGTAGTTTGAATCTGTGTTAGGTTTACCATCCGGTGTATCTATGTGATTTAAAACAGAGGCACTGTATAGTGATTCTATGGCCAAGCCTAGCGGAAAATAAAGTTCTATCATATCTCCACATGATAGCATTATCGAATTTCCCCATAGATCGTAAATAAATAAATGAATATTGCGAAAAAAAATCCAGGCATTTCTTTGTTTACTGTTTTTATGTCAAAGGCTCTTGCTCACGTGTTCCCAGGTGTGTTGAGGGCACAAAAGTCCATTTACTCTTTATGGAGCTAGTTTTTCTTCATTACCACCCGTATTTAGATAGCTGGCATCAAAGTTAGAAAATATTTCACAAACTCTCAACTTATAATTGTAAAATAGTTCCTTTGCTTTTGAGGTTTCTGTATGAACACAAAAAGTTGTATGCTATGGATAACAAATAAACGAAAAAATGACATTCTACGATACATGTAGGTGTTACCTCATGCAAAATATACACTGGTCTTTCAATATGCTCATCCAGAATTCATTACTGGAGAAAAAACGGATAAATTCTGAGGGTTTTTGCAGCACCGTTGTGGAGGCTTAATTATGCGGTGTGGCGGTGAAACACAGACACAAGTTCGGTTTTACTCCGTCGGTCTATTATTTTACGTGCGTTTCATCGGCAAAATTGAATATGAGCCATATATATATGAGGATGTTGAGAAAGTGCGGTTTTTTTAGCCTACTGCAAAACGGGTTAATTGGGACGCGATAGAAAAATACTGACACAAAAGAGGAGAAATCCAGACAAGTAAATTATCGCAGGGTGAAATTCAGACATCTTGAACTTTTGTTAAGAAAAAATAATTCATCAATTTGGGATTTTAGGAGTCCAGAATGATCAATCTGCATTACATTCTTTCATAACAGTTGATCACTGATATCGGATGTATTCATAAGAAAAACTGTTACTGAATTCACTTGTTTGTTTTTTCACGAATTTTCTTTAAACAACTTGTTATCAAAATTAGAATGAACCTTTAAAGGCTTCATCAACCCTTTCCAGACAAAGAGTTTAGTTAAACTTACGACAAAAGGGGTTTTTTTTGTTAAAGGACTGATCAGAATAAACTTAAGCTGTTTATACCAAGTAATACTTCGATTTCTGCCAGTCCGAAATTATACATCACCTGAAAAATAGTGCGGAAAATTCTGACGACTTAAACTTTTCCATAACTTCACATTGTTTTCTATCTAAAAGTACTTCAAATTGTTATAATCGTTTTGTGTATTAACTCATCTGCCCACAACTATCAGTTTTATAATTGTTTTCTTTCATATTATACACTTTATTGGTTCGAGAATGGGCCGGCGTGCATCCGCCCTGTTTTGAAGTCAGCCACCTATCGAGAAGAACGCGAGGATGGATGACTTTAAGAAACTCAAATTACGTCACTATTTTGGTGACGTGCTTACGGGATGGAATTCATATAAGAGGACAGAAACCAAATTTCGAAAGGGTCATGATTAAAGGAATTGGTACAGATAATCTTCAAAAACGTTGATTTTGGAAAACCGTCCAGATATATGCGTTTGTCCGAATTTTCCGCTACTCAAGCATGTTAAATAAGTTTATTACATTACCAGCAGTTAGATATTGTTCAAATTTCCATCCTCCACAACATAACTCGTCCTCTTTTTCCGTCTTGTTTAGCTCTTTTTGTCTTTTAGTCTCTGTGTCGAATTCACACAGATAGTAGGTGCCCCTAAATAAGCTTACAGCCATTATCCAGCCTTCTCTGCTTTGATATGGTGTACACATTAACCTCGTCAGAAGTCCTCTCCAGCATACAAAATCTGTTTTCAGGTTCCTTTGAAGAAATTATAATATTGTTTGTAAATAAGGTGCTGAATGCTGTTTTGAACATTATGTCTATGAATTCATAAATAAAAATCTTTTTAACAAGTATTGCAAACATCATTCTTTCCATGATACCAATTTTAAGCAGTGAGAAACGAACAATTTCTGCCACATTCTTTTAACTTGGTACACACCTTTAGACACATGAAATATGTATCATACATGATCCTTAAGTAAAGCCATTTCTACCAAAGTGCTCTCATGTTTTGGCTCATTGACCAGGAGGTTGTGGTATTTGGGTACCTGAGGTACTCTGATTTAAATAGTCGTGTTTATACCCTCTGTACTTTGATTAAGAGGCTACTGTTGAACATTATCAAATGGTTTCTGGTCAGGCAGCGTTGTCTGCGCATGTCATATTCTTCGAAGATTCGAGTATTTATAGAATGCCATCTAGCGGGAGATAATGGTCAGGCAGCCGTCGAATCTAAAACAGATTTCTTTTGAATTGTCAATCTAATAGTTAAATCCTGGGTCTGGTGGACAGACACTCACTCATTCACCAAACATGGGTACAATTACGAAAAATGCTTGTCGCATCAATAAATTACTTTGAAAGTCATCAGATTCGTTTTTGTGACAATAGTATCCTTCAATTGGATGGATGTTGTTAAATTTTGCCTGTCGCAGGTACTATACACAGTATGTGTACTTCTGCTGTATCTTAAGATTAGGCGAATCGGGTCTTATACTTTATTTTTAGCTCACCTGAGCACATAATGCTCGGGGTGAGCTATTGTGATCGGTCATTGTCCGTCGTCCGTCTGTCTGTCTATAGACACAATTTTGTCCGGAGCGTTTTTCCTACAGTTTGGGTATATATGAAATTATGCACGTGCAATTTTCACGACCTTGCTGCCAATGGTTGCGGAATTATCTACCCTTGAACTTTTTGCCCTTTGCAAATTTTAACTTTGGATTTTTGTCCGGAGCATAACTTCCAAAGTATTAAAGCTAGGTGCTTCAAATGTAATACACAGCTAGATCACATTAAGGAGAATTGTAGTGTACAAGAACCATAACTCTATTTCAACTGTTTTTTGGGTTATTGCCCTTTGAAAATTTTAACTCTTGATTTTAGTTCAGGTCATAAATTCCAATTTTTTTAAGCTTGTAACTTCAAACTTCTCAAACAGTTCGATTACAGAAAGGCAAAGTGCAATGTACAAGAACTGTAACTCTATTCCAACCTTTTTTATTGCCCTTTGTAAATTTCTGAAATTTCACACACAGATCACATTAAGGAGAAGTGCAGTGTACAAGAACCATTACTCTATACTGACTTTTTTTTTGTCCGGGTCATAACTTCCAATGTATTGAAGCTAGTTACTTCAAACTTCACACACATCTAGATCACATTAAGGAGAAGTGCATTGTACAAGAACCATTACTCTATCTCAATTATTTTTTGGGTTATTGCCCTTTGTAAATTTTTACTTTTGATTTTTATCCAGGTTATAACTTCCAATATAGAGAAGCTAGTAACTTCAAACTTCTCACACAGTTCGATTACAGAAAGGCAAAGTGCAATGTACAAGAAGCGTAACTCTACTCCAACCTTTTTTATTGCCCTTTGTAAATTTCACCGTTTTATTTTTGTCCGTGGCATAATTTCCAAAGTAAAAGATCTAGTAACTTCAAACTTCATATACATATAGGCCACATTAATAAGACGTGCATGGTAAAAAGACCATTAATCTATTTCCAATATTTCAAGAGTTGTCCCCCTTTATAAATTTTAACTTTGGATTTTATCTGGGGTGTAACTTGCAAAGTACAAAAGCTAGTAACTTCAAACTTCATGTACATTTAGATCACATACAGCAAAGTGCACTTTAGAATAACCATAACTCTATTCCCATTGTTTTAAGAGTTATTTCCCTTTGTATATTATAATTATTTTGTTTTTGTCTGGGGCATAACTTCCAAAACATAAAAGCTAGTGACTACAAACTTCATTTACAGATAGACCACATTAACGTGAAGTGCATGCAGAGTACAAGGTCCATAAGTCTATCCCCACTTATTTGTTTTCTTTGAATTCTTGCTTTTGTACTAAACCATTCTGCATTCTGTTACAAAGAGCAGTTTTGAGACAAGGAGCTTGTGGGGGTGTATGATCACGTTTAGTGATAGCTCTAGTTGTAACTGATATGTTTCAAATGTGAGATGGTTATTTAGGGCTTTAATATGTACAGTGTTGTATTAGACAAGAGTATTCTCCTCTGTATTTGTTGTATAATCATAAGACATTATTTGATTTTACTTAAGGGAATGGCCTGTTGTATTCACACTGAATTTATGTGACAAAAGAAGAAATTTTGCTTCCTGGTTGAGTTAAAAGTATTAACCTGACAATTGAGTTAATACATTGCTTATTACTTGAGACGGAGCGATTTTGCCAGTATCAAATTTAAGTCATCCATATGTTAAGCTAATTACTGTTTCACTGAAAATTGTCAATTTTCTTTATGAGAAGGAAGTGATGTGGTATTCGGGTACTTGACGTGTTAATTCCCTCTGTACTTTGATAAAGATGGTTTTTGTTGTTATTAAATGGTTTCTGATCAGGTAGCCATGGACGTAGCCAGGTTGGTTGGTTGGTTGTTTTGGGGTTTAACGCCACTTTAACAGCTAAGGTCATATCATGGCGGTCGGTGACGCACATCCAGTACTAACACAACTTTCTTTCCAAAGCCACCGACTACTTTTCTCATATGCTTCAGCAGAGGTGAGAGCCGAAAATACGCCACGTAGCCAGGTTGAAAATATTTATACGCACAGTGAGGCACGAAGTGCCGATCGGGGAGGGAGCGGGAGGATAGCATTTGTTGCAAAGCACAGACCTCGCTAGTCATCAGTGCATCAATTTAACCCATCTACATCTATTCGGTTGGCCTCACAAATTTAGAGAAAAAGCAGTATATATACATGTATGTGATATTATGATTTACAATTTTGGTCGTGATTTTTTGTACACACTGGCGTAGTGTATATAATGGGCGTTACGCCTTTGGTAGCCATCGAATCTAAAGCAGCTTTCTTTTGAATTGTCAATCTTATGGTTTAATACTTGGTCTGGTCGACAGACACTTCAGAGGTAGTACCAGAATGAGAGTGCAAATCCCTCCATGGCTAAGTTATTTATCAGGTAAAAAACGGCATAAGTATGACGCATACTGTGCGGCTGCATTAAGAATGCCTTCACAACTATATCAATTTGGATTCTGAGAATTTGGGAAAAAATCTAACGTAGAGGATGTGTATGTGAGTCTAGTTTTAGTTGGCTTTTATTCTGCCCTGCTATAGCGATACCTTTTGTAGAGAGATAGTCTAGAATGGTAATGTTCGCATAATTATGCGGACCAAAAGGTTTGTTTTAATCTCTGCCCTGGGCAGGTTATCTATCAGCTAATTACATTTCATTATCAAATTATGTCTGTAATGCTTACTTCATTTAACCTGATCCTAACCTTTAAGGTAAGACCTGTGTAATGCACTTCCGGTGAACATTGGGCAAAAATTCTAATTGGTTGATAAATAAAGATAAATGAGGATTTAGGCAGAGATCATATTTTTGCACATTTCTAATGGATCAGAAATTCCGTTTATGTCTATTTTGAAACTATTTTTTTTTTATACTTTATTTGTTTTCTAAAAAGAGAGGTAATTATTATCTCTTTTTGAATTGAGAATATAGTGGTTTTAGATTTATAAATGATAATTCAAAGAAGGAAAAAATGGAAAAAAAATTAAAAGGTGAAAGTAGTTCAATAATACTCATTTTTAATTATAGCTAATTTTGCAGGATGATATTTCAGTGGAAATAGTTGTTTTTCATTACACAGGTCTTACTTTAAGCTGAAAATACAATTGCACATATAAATAGAACTCCGACTATTAGAGATGTACAAGCCGACACTGAATACGGACATTTGACAAGGAGTACGGAGTTTAGACAAAGGGTTCGTCTCAAAATCTACGAGACTATCGATAAAGGTAATTTGCTATTTAAGAGATGCTCGCTGTCGATCGCTTGCTTTTGCAAGGTACTTTAAAATAGACCACGCTAAAATTTCACTTCTCAGAGAATAAAAACGATGTCTGTAATATTTCTATGAGGAATTGTAACATATGTAACACACTGAATTACGTTTGGCCGTAACTCGTCTTTGGATGGTATTGTGGATTTTAGTTTACTACTCTTTGGTCTATTGCAATACAAGTAAACTACCCAAACCACCCAAACATGAACTAAAAACATGAACCAGTTCCTTTGGTAAAACCCTTCACGGTTTCTTAACCCTTTCCCAAACAATCCCTGGTTTTTACGGGTCTGAAATAGTAGCCTTTTGAAAACATTATGGGAAAAGGAGAAAATACTGGTAACCAGCATTTTCTTCTTTTTCCCACAATGTTTTCTACCCTATCATAGACAGAAATCATCTTTTCAGCAAGAGTTAAATTGTCGTCTGCAAATGCTTTCAATTTGGTCTAGTCCAAAAATTTTTCGTTTGGGAAAAGGGTTAAGTCAATTGTTCCTCCATTCTAGATCTAATCACTTCAGTATGATGGTACCGCAACATTCTGTCCTGATCTTAACATTCTCTCAACAGATCTTAGCTAAATAAGTATTTACATTAAAAAAAACCGATTGTGCATCGCACACCTCATTTTTAGGGTAATAAAACACCCCTAAAACCGGTATTCATACGGCGGTATAAGCGAAAGAGGCATCAATAGCAAAAAACTCGAAGAAAACTATATTCCAATAATGCATTTCTCAATAAGTCATAGAATTCTTGTATATTGAGTCTTCACTTAAAACGTTTTAAACTTCCCCCTTTTTACATTATGAGACTGATGCGTCTTTTTCGGCATACCAAAGCAGAGCATACTCTTACGGTCACACCGAGAAACTGTCGGGGTGATGCCAAACTGAACTCAAGCTTTTGTACCTCTTTACCTGAGCGATTGCATGTTCAACAGACACTCTATACCTCCTGTAGTATCTGTTGTACCTCTCACACATTACCCTTTCTTGACCCTGTATTCTGCGGAGATGTGCTATACTATACGGCGTTATGATTGGGTGTCCATTTGGGTAAATTTGGCCCGCAAGAAAAACACAATCGATAGGAAAAGGTATACCTAGATCTTGCGCATCTATTGACGCACAATTCTTTAAGTTGGTGCATCATTCTGATGGCCAAGAAAACCAGGCTCAATATATCTAATCATACCTTCATTGTCAACGATAATTTGAGTATGAAGGCAGTGATAATTTCTATGGCCAGAATAAAACTGTTGTTGGTTTTGAACTGGTCGGTATATTTCATGGCTTGTTCCATCTATCGCCCCAACAGCAGAATGTATTCAAGCCAATTTTCCTTCAGTTCTCTCCTTTCTGCAATAGAGGACCATTGTATAGGCCTATACATCGACAAAGTGGAGGAAAAAGAGAAAATGTTGCAACTAGCTTTTTATCCCTTCCACATAATATTTTCTTTCCAATCAAAGGCAGGAAACATAAATTTAACATCACTTAATTTGCTGTATTCAAGTGCTTTCGATTTGGTCCAGTCCAAAATTTTGTGGTGTGGTAAGGTTTTAAATGATGCTGTGTTTTCATTTGCTTTCGTTTTTTATCATGTCAATTGTACATGCTACTTTGATTAAAGTCATTAAAGTCTCTCAGAGGATCTTGCTACTCCATGATTTAAATTCATGATTTTTTGGCCCCAAACCAGTGCATAAAAATCGGTATTCACTTTACCATGGGTTTGTTATATTTTTTTGACATAAATATAAAATTTGACATGTACATTAATTTGCGAGCAAAATAAATATTTGTTGAACGACTGTAAAATAAACATGTTAAAATGACTAATTTCTTCAAAAAATTGACAGAGGTTGGCCAGCGCACATGAAATCGTTTGATGTTGACTTTTTGTTTTTCGCAAATGCGAGTAGATCCCTTCCATATATTCCACGGAAACAAATTAAAGGTACTCATGTTTTCCTGGCTTTCTCACACAACTCTCTTTGCATATATCTTTGCATGTAACTGACTACTTTTCTCACATGCACCAGAGCGGTGAAAAAAGCCGGAGAAAGGTTTGCTTCATCTAAGTATCCAACCCGCAATTATCTAGAAAAAAAAGGGGGGGGGTTTAATGCATTTCCGTTATCCATGGTACCAAATAAGTCATCATATAGTTATGGGTACATGGCATCTACCTTTTTTAACAACCTACTTAATAATGAGGTTGACTGGTCCTTTGACATACAAAACTGATCAATAGCCAAAATTTTCTGCCAAGGTCAGCCTG
Organism: Tridacna crocea; assembly: GCA_943736015.1. NCBI lineage: Eukaryota > Metazoa > Mollusca > Bivalvia > Cardiida > Cardiidae > Tridacna > Tridacna crocea. The sequence goes on along the minus strand of OX031056.1, from coordinate 17,971,575 downwards.
ATACTTTTCGCAGATGTACTAAGCCCCTTTTGCCAGAACATCCCTGAATGATATTTTGGTTTCATATGCAGGAGCTTGCATACTCTTGTCACAAATGTGCCAGGAAAACGGCTTTCAGGGAGCCGCCGCATGAACATGGCCACATTTTGGAGCAATCGTAAATCACTCTTTATTTATACCAATATTAATGCCAAGAAGTAAATCAAAAGCCAGAGGGAAAATTGACGAAAGTCTCCTAAACTATTCTTTTTCAATTTATGCGAAATTTAACGATATAAAATCTTATTTACCCATTACACGAGTCGTCGACGCCTGAGCAGTGAGATACATGCCAATGGTTTTACAATGATTAGATGGCATTTTAGCACTCAGAAAACCTACGACAGACTTAAAGTTTCAACTCAGGTTACGCTATGAAGTCCAAAAAAGGATAATACGTATTGGTCGATACTTATCCCTCGGATGCTCGAAGGCATAGATCATGAATGGCTTTTGAAAACATTGCGGGAAAAGGACTAAATGCTAGTGACAAACATTTTTCACCTTTTCCCACAATGTTTTCTACATGTACCTAATCAAAGACAGAAACCTCCTCTTAAGCTACATTTAATTAGTCGTCTGCAATTGCTTTTATTTGGTCTGGTAAAAAAAAGGCAATTTAGTAAAGATTTAATTGTGAAAAAAAAACCTAACCTGTGTTCCAGCCCGGTCATTTTTGTTTTCTCTTTAATATTCGGACTTTACTCTGTCAGTAATACAGTGTCATTTTTTGAAAAATTTACGTCGAAAAGGGAAAGATGGGAAAAATGATCGGACTGAAATCCTGGGCGAGTAAAAACCATACAGGTACGACAGAAAAAAGGTAGACGCGGATAGAATAATTAGCGGATTACATTTATCGATAATCTCCTAGCTTCTGAGATGACCCCCGCTCAAATATCCGTACTCCGTGCTTTTATTCCTTACTCGGTGTCGGCTTGTACATCTCTATTACTCGTATTCGGGAAGATGTATTTACACATGTGAAGGTACTTATATACACAGGTAAGCAATTTAAATTTGCGCACACTATATGATTTGTTTATGACCAGTCAAGACATATGCCGGAGACAGCCACCGTACTATGCCGAGAGTAAATAATAGATTTTAATTTATGTAAATGATATTGATCTGGGACAGGTTAAATAGAGTAGGCAGTATATATAGTAAACCATTGCTTAACAGTACATACGAGGCATATCCGAAAAGTACTTAGACACCTTCTTCCATTCTAAGATTAAAGAAAATTAAAGGTTAAATGAAACCTACCTCTAACTACTCAATGATGCGTTAGGAACAACATTACAAACTTTAAAAGATATTCTCACATAAATAATGAAACTGCACCAGTTTTAGTATAGTGGTGCAAGTCTCGGTGGAGCACATCATGACGTTACGAAGGCGACGTGGCGATATGATCCGCGAGTTCCAAGTCCCCCCTGCCATCTGACCGCACGAAGAATTTATTATACTGCAGAGTTTTACCGTTCAAAGGTGTATTCAGCGAAATTTCCCTATTTATGTTATCACAAATTGCGTACGCTGACGACATTGATAGATATTCGACGTAATTTTATTTAAACAGGAACTTAGAAAAATTCAAGGTAAGTAACTATGCCTTTTAATGATTTGTTGGCAAAAGTGTACGTTCATCAATTTCCTCAAACGACCGTCAGGTTATCATTTTAACGTCATATAATGTATGACTTTCTGCACTTCACAATTTGCTTACCTGACGAAGCCGTCGTCGAAAGGATGGCACATTTAAACCACGTGTATTTGTTTTAAAGAGAATGACAGCAAGTGATAATATATGTAACTTTATTGATTTATTTTAAAAAATAATCCATTCTTTCTGTTTTGATAACAACTGTCAAGAGAAACGCGTAATAATATGGTGCAGGCTACTCAGTATGTGTGTCTTGTGGGCGGCGCCAATTTGGATGTTGTGTTGAAAGAGTAGTCATGTATACGGGGCTCCCAAAAGGGAAAGTGCTTTCAGGTGGATTTTTCCAGTGTACATGGCGGTATGTAAGGGGCATACTATCCAATCAGATCACGAGGAAATTCTTTGCAGTATAATAATTTGAGTATAGCATCGGCATTGTCAAAGCGCGGATACTCTATCTCGCAATATCAGTCGCTGTTGCGTTTCTCTGCCTCTCAACCGATTTGTCAGACACATTTAAATACCAGTCTCTCTCAATTCTAGAAATTATATGTGATGCTGCTGATCCGAGTTCATTTAGATTTCTAAAGTTTCTACCTCTAAGTAGCGACTTTATAAAGAGGAATACTGCGAAATCCGTTGGTGGCGGAGAGCTTAAATTACCTTTCCATGGATACATTTAACTCCTGTTTGCTTTCTGGCTAAAAATAATATGATCAAAATTCATCAGCAGTAATAATCCTATCCAAAAACACTCCACCACCACCTTCCCACTTCCGAAGAAAAGACGTACCTGCATTAATACGCGTTTTTCTTCTTCTTCTTGATAGTAGACTAATCTGTGAACCCAGTGCAAGCGCGCGCCCACACACATACCCCACACACACCATTCTAAATTTCTCAGTAAGAATTTTAGTTTTCTATGAAATACCAAATTGTTCAGCAATACCTCTTACCGCATGGCACCTGTTGTCGTCAATGACGTTCCGCACTAAAGTTAAAGATCTCTGTGATAATGATTGGTCTTCCCGAACATGAATCATTTGTAGTAGCAAATTTCCTATCACGATACCGTTTATAAACAAGGTCTCGCGAAACATTTGGCCTCTTAGTAGACGAACTAATAAATTCCCTGGTCTCTCCCGGCGTTTTCCCAGTTCCATGCAAATTTTTACAAAAAACACGCAGCTCCGCCCAAACATCTGACGTAGTTATTTTTGGCGATTTTTTTCCCCATAGTTAACTGATGTTTTAATTCTGCTTACATAATTATTTTTAACGTGACAACGTAAAAATCATAACAAGGTGATTACAATATCTTGCGTCTCATTATTTCATCTTTATCATCACCTTTCCAACAATCTTGACGTGTAACATTCTCATTATAGACATGGATCGAGATTAGTAAATATCTGAAATTTTAACGTGTTCCGGTCACTTCTATAAGAGGTTGCCACGAGAACGATCTCACGTGTGTCGTTATCAGTTTCATATTTTTTCTTGATTCATGTAAGCTGTAATTGTCAAGGTACTGTGCAATATAGGAACATATGGAAAAGGAATGACCAACGAGGAAATTTAGGATGCCTACGAACTTTCCGGACAACCCTCGTACTTCTTTAATATTCTTTGGAGTGCAAGACTAGCCTCAGTGCAAGATATATGGCTCAATATGTGCGTTTAAGTTGGATACAGACAACGAATGGATAACAACAGGATAAAATGAATAGACTTTTATGAAGAGAATTGTAATCAGAAGTATAGACCGCTTCAAGGTACAAACTTGTTCTGGTGCTTCATAATCCACTGCAAAATAGGGTTAATAAAGGTTTTCACACTTTCATCTTTTCGTATCATATCCTTGTAGCCCTTTTTCAAATCGAAACAAACACGGCTTTCGGCAGGCTCGACAAAATACTTCAGCTGAGATTTGTCATCTTTGAACTCTCTGTTGATGTTCTCTGAGAAAAATCCGATTTCTTGAGGCTGAAACTGAAAGAGGGGAAACTCTTTGTCAAACCGATACCAATCATGCACCTGAAATGAGCCAACATGGTTATGCTCGAAATTTTGTCGAGGCCGGAAAGTTCCAGGGTTTGACAGTGCTGAATATCTTGCAGCTTCACTCATTTTGGTCCTTTAAAGAGTTTTATCTATAGCCTTACATCAAACAGGATAAAAATGTATAGTTCTTCAGGTTCACAACGCTTTTAGCAGATATATGAAGGAATGATACTTGTCACGATTTAGGTTAATACAGACTTCGAATAAACTTTCCGGGTGTTGTTTTTGTCTTGATCACATGAGATATCGAAACTGAAAGCGGAACTAGAACCGGGAACTCTGGAAGCACATGATTAGCTTCGCCACCAAACAAGTTCGCTATTGAAGGTTCCACCGCTGAATGGTTTCGTCGTATATAGGTCGGTTGGTCCAATACATACATGAACATTTATAAAACTTCAAGGGCAAATCTAGATACAGAATATTTTGACATATATATTTTTTTTTTCCTTCATTCATCTGCAAATGATATCAGTAAAACACCAGTTTATCATTTTTTCACGATAACCATCCGGTAGTAATCTGCAATAAACGATTTACGCGTGTTGAAGATGTGTTCGGTAAATTAGACTCATACAGTAAGTCGAAATTTTGCACGTTTCAGTAACGAGGCAAATTATAAACTGTTTGTGCACCGTAACGTTTTTCTAGTGGCTTTAATTGTTTTGTTTGCAATTTCCAGTTTGTTTTTTCGACATACCATTTTCGTTATTTTGCACATTATTAGTTGTACTGTCATCTGTCAAAGCAGGGAATAACTGAAAATTCGTGCTAGAAAGAATAATGGTTCTTTTGCACTGCACTCTGTAAATTTTCAACAATCATGCATACCAAATTTGAAGATGTTCAGACTAGAGATGACAAAGTTATATTCCGGAGAAGCAGAAAATGCTGTGACAAGAGGAACATGATGGTCATATATCGCTCACCTGAGTACCAAGCTGTAAAATCAAACTTGTGACCCCTGGGCAGGGCCAGTTTTGACCCCAGGGGCATCCTAAGAAACAACTTGGTAGAGGTCCACTAGGAGATGCTACTTACAAAATATCAAAGCTCTACGCCTTCTGGTTTCAGAGAAGTAGAATTTTAAAGTTTTCCTTCTTTGTTCCTATGTTTCGAACTTGTGACCCCTGGGACAGGGCAAGTTTTGACCCCTGAGTTTCAAAGAGATGACAAAGTTATATTCCGGAGAAGCAGAAAATGCTGTGACAAGTGTCATATATCGCTCACCTGAGTACCAAGCTGTAAAATCAAACTTGTGACCCCCGGGGCGGGGCCCGTTTTGACCCCAGGAGCATCATATGAACAATCTTGGTAGACGTCCACTAGGAGATGCTACATACCAAATATCAAAGCTCTGCACCACCAAGTTTCAGACAAGAAGAATTTTGAAGTTTTCCTTCTTTATTTCTATGTTTCAAACTTGTGACCACCGGGGCAGGGCCAGTTTTGACTCCAAGGACATCATAAAAAAATCTTGGTAGACGTCCACTAGGAGATGCTAAATACCAAATATCAAAGCTCTGCACCACCTACTTTCAGAGAAGAAGAATTTAAAAGTTTTCTTTCTTTGTTCCTATGATTCAAACTTGTGACCCCCGGAGCAGGGCCAGTTTTGACCCCAGGGGCATCATATGAACAATCTTGGTAGAGGTCCACTAGGAGATGCTACATACCAAATATCAAAGCTCTGCACTTTCTACTTTCAGGGAAGAAGAATTTAAAGTTTTCCTTCTTTGTTCTTATGTTTCAAACTTGTGACCCCCGGGGCGGGGCCAGTTTTGACCCCAGGGGCATCATATGGAAAATCTTGGTAGAGGTCTGCTAGGAAATGCTACATACCAAATATCAAAGCTCTACGCCTTCTAGTTTCAGAGAAGAAGATTTTCAAAGATTTTGCTATTTTTTTCTTTTGGTTGCCATGGCAACCAGAATTATGGCTGGAATTCAATCTCTTACCTCACCCGAGGAACATCCCTGCCAAGTTTCATCAAGATTAGCCCAGTGGTTTAGGAGGAGAAGATGTTTAAAGAAATTGTGGACGACGCACGACGGACATTCGGCGATCACAAAAGCTCACCATGAGCACTTCGTGCTCAGGTGAGCTTAAAGAACTGACAAGTCACTATCAAAGGGAAATAACCCAAGGATAGCGGAATGTAGTTATGGTTTTTTAACACTCCATATTATTGCAACAAACACAAATGCCAAGTTTCAAGGGAAATAACTCAGCACGAGGTAGACCTATGATTCTTTCGCACAGCACTCCGTATTATTGCAAAAAACATAAATGCCGAGTTTCAAGTCAATCGCGCAGAAAATTACAAAGTTATGCTCCGGACAAAGAACTGGACGCCGCCCGCCCGCCATGGATGATCCCATTATATATCCCGTCTTCAACGGGCGTATGAAAATTGTATTCATGATGTACATTTTCGGATTTTTTCGACGTTTCAATAGGGGTAATCCAAGTTCAGACAAGCTCACCGGCACATTTTGCTCTCTTCCTACAGGGTTGTTTACAAAAAAATCCAAAGATCTAGGGCGACATCTAAAATTTTGTAAAATGATTCTCAGGATCTAACAGTTTACTTGCATTGCAGCCGTTTATGGCGAATCGGGGTCCTATCTATCCATCGTATATAAATATATATGTTCTTATGATAAAATACCCTTTTAAAGTAATCAAGTCGGAAAATATCCTATTTAAAAACATCCCTAAAATTAAGTTAAATATGATATGTCTGTTGGCAAGACAAATTGTTTATCACGAGTTAAATCTTTATTAGAAGAAAATGGATTTTTAAATGTTTGGGAGAATCCCGAAAGTGTCAACCTTTATTATTTCATAGAAATTTTCAAACAAAGATTAAAAGATTCCTTTTCACAACAAGAGGGCCAAGATGGCCCTGGATCGCTCACCTGAATTTTTGAGATGACCATAGCCTATTTTTTTCTTGAGGTATTGAAACATTGGAACCAAATTTATAACTTTGCCAAGCAATTTTCAAAGGGTCACCTGTAAAAGTCATTTCGAAATCTGTCCATCAGTTTCAAAAAGAAGAATTTCTAAGAATTCTTCAATTCTGTATACGAGCAAGTAGCCCCCATCCACGCGAGCCATGTTTCTTGATGGATCAAAATTTACGAACAAGTTTTGAAAAGGGTCACCCAAAGAACATTTCGGAAAATTTCTTTTTAAATCTGACTAGGGGTTTCAGAGAAAGAGAATTTTCAAGAATTTCATCATGTCCGTATAGTGCAAGTAGCCCCCATTCACAAGAGCCATGTTTCATGACCGATCAAAATTATATGTACAGTTTTTGAAAAGGGTCACCCAAGGAACATCTCTGTCAAATTATTTTAAAATCTGACAAGGGGTTTCAGAGAAGAAGAATTTTCAAGAATTTCTTCATTTCCATATAGTGCAAGTAGCCCCCATTCACCAGAGCCATGTTTCTTGACGGATCAAAATTTCGTGAACAATTTTTGAAAAGGGTCACCCAGGGATCATCTCTGTGAAATCATTTTAAAATCTGTCAAGCCGTTTCAGAGAAGAAGCATTTTCAAGAATTTCTTCATTTCCATATAGTGCAAGTAGCCCCCATTCACCAGAGCCATGTTTCTTGACGGATCAAAATTTCGCGAACAAGTTTTGAAAAGGGTCACCCAGGGATCATCTCTGTGAAATCATTTTAAAATCTGTCAAGCCGTTTCAGAGAAGAAGAATTTTCAAGAATTTCTTCATTTCCATATAGTGCAAGTAGCCCCCATTCACCAGAGCCATGTTTCTTGACGGATCAAAATTTCGCGAACATGTTTTGAAAAGGGTCACCCAAAGAACATCCCTGAGAAATTATTTCAAAATCTGACCAGCCGTTTCGGAGAAGAAGATTTTTTAAAGAATTCCTTTACTTCTGTATAATGCATGTAGCCCCCATTCACCAGAGCCACATTTTTTGACGGATCAAAATTTCACGAACACTTTTTGAAAAGGGTCACCCAAGGAACATCGCTGTGAAATTATTTCAAAATCCGACCAGCGGTTTCAGAGGAGAAGAATTTTAAAGAATTCCTTCATTTCTGTATAGTGCAAGTAGCCCCCATTCACCAGAGCCACATTTTTTGACGGATCAAAATTTCACAAACAGTTTTTGAAAAGGGTCACCCAAGGAACATATCTCTGAAATTATTTCAAAGTCCGTCCAGCGGTTTCAGAGGAGAAGAATTTTAAAGAATTTGCTAAAAAATTCCATTTGGTTGCCATGGCAACCAGAGTTTTTGATGGAAGCAAATTCTGTGAACAATTTTTTAAAGAGGACCTCCCAAGGAACATTCCTGCCAAGTTTGGTCCAAATTTGCCCAGCGGTTTAGGAGGAGTTGATGTTTAAAGAATTGTTGACAACGCACGACGGACACCGGGTGATCCTAAAAGCTCCTCTTGAGCACGTTGTGCTCAGTTGAGCTAAAAATGGTATTCAGATTCATCAGCCAGTTATATTCTTTCTCCGCTAAATGGTAATTTAGGAGAAAGGAGAATTTAAAACGGAAAGTTGCGTATCTATAATTTCAACAAAACTCTCAGAATTTAATTGACCAAAATTCGCACGTCTTTCCATATTCTACGAGTTGAATACGGAAAAGACGGTCGCATTCGAATTCCTAGAAATGAAAGATTATGTATATTTTGTGATATGAATTGTATAGTGTTACGGGAGACCACTCCTTCGTGCATAACTTCGTCCCAAAATAAATACAACTGTGTCAGGTAGACTGGTTACCGCCCCTGATACTACTACGCGTATAGGCGGTATACAACGGTGGCCAGTTCACTGCGTCAGGGAGATATCTCTTTGAGCGTATTCCTTTCGCTACTCCGAACACTCCGAACATGTTCTAGGTCAATGGAGTGTTTCGGAACACTGTGCCATGTTCTTCAGAACATGTTCTGACTTCTAATTCAATCGAGGTGTAGCGCACCTGCTAAACGTTTGCTAGATGAAACAAGATGGCTGAAAGACGGACAACTGTTTATGGCAAAATTTGCATTTGTCCTTTTTTTACGATATGAATGCCATAAAAAGGGGCATAGAAGACTCGTCTCTACTCTCTCTCTCTGCAGCTAATGATATCCGACTAGCACATCTAAGAGAGTGGCTCTTGCAACAGCCATCATGCCAATGTACTTTCATTTCGATATGGTTTAGAACAATGTTCCGAACATGCTTCATTCAGAACATTGTATTGTGTTCCGAAATATTCCTTTCGCACATTCCTTTCGCACATTCCAGAACACAGAAAGTTGTTCCAGAACAGGTGAAAGGAATACGCCCTTTAGCTCGGTGGTTATGGTATTGGTCTTTTAATCCTCGAAAAACCAGGACATTTGTCCTTCGTGGGTTCGAATCCCGCCAGATGCGGTTTGAGCTATGCATTTATTTGTTTCTTTGTTACGGACTTTGTTCGTAAGATGGGGGATCGCTTGAATTGGCCATTGAGCCATTAATCCCATTTTTTGTTCAAATTTGGACTTTCTGCCTAATGAGGCTTAGAGTAATCAATAAATGATGACTTTAAGAGGGGGTGTGTGTTACGGGAGACCACTCCTTCGTGCATAACGTCGTCCCGATCTAAATACATAGAGGATATTTGTTTTTTTCGGTGAAAGATCGAAATTTATTTCATCGAGTGGACACCATCGGTAATATATTCACCAGTTTCGCAGCCACGAGTGAAAATATTACCGATGGTGTTCACGAGATGAAATAAATTTCGATCTTTCACCTAAAAAAACAAATATTCTATTTATTTCATGCTTTTAACCCTTTCTGGGAGGAGCTTTATCAAAATTCAGTACAGTTCTTTTCCGTTATTCCCCGTGGTGTACCCCTCCAGCATAGCGACGCATTACAATATTACGTCAAGCACGAGAAATGCAAGATAAATGACGTCATACTTTCCATCTGGTTGTCAGGCACGCGCAATTTACCTAGGCGACAAGAACGTGAAAATCGGTATTTTCACTGGTGATACCAGTGTAAGATCGAAAAATATTTTCACTGCTATTTCTCGATATCCTACCGGAAGCATGAAATAAAGTACCTGGCAACTGCGTCAGGGAGGTATCTATTTGGCTCAGTGGTTATGGTATTAGTCATATAATCCTCGAAAAACCAGGATATTTGTCCTTCTTGGGTTCGAATCCCACCAGACCCGGTTTGTGTTTGAGCTATGCATTTATTTGTGTCTTTGTAACGGACTTTAATCGTAATATACAGAAGATGAATACCATTTCATTATTGATAGTACATTTTACTGCAATATATTATAATCTTTGCAAGAAATATATTGAAAAAAAAAAAAGTACTATGTCAGACCAGGTACGTTTGAGTTTGTAAGTTTAATGAAATCTGAAAAGTATAATATTGTTCTAAACATATGCACGTTTATTAAGCTTGCATTCTATAGAAAAAACGCGTAACCAAAATTAATAGCGGAAAGTACAGTTCTAAGATCAGACTGCACATGCTGTGCGGTCTGACCTGACTGTGCTGGCCGCAAAAGCAAGTGAAATTCTGTAAGACACTCTTGGGGGTTATTCGAATGACAAATATCATGTTTTGAGTCACAAACACTTTGTTGTCCAAAAAGGCTTTGAATTGGGACAAGATTAAAATGTTCTTGACTGGTTAAGATGTAACTTTACCAAACAACAAAATTTTAGACTGGACCAAATTGAAAGCATTTTAAGAGGACAAATTAAAGGTGGCCCAAATAGCATCTATATTTGTCAATTTTCAAAGTATTTGCCAAATCAAATTATGAAATGTCTTTAGAAGAATAGTAAACATCATGGGAAAAGGAGAAAATGCATTACAAGCATTTTCTCCTTTTCCCACAATGTCTCAAAAACCTTCTCCCTCAGGGTTGTTAAACCTGACAACTGTATGGTAAAAGGTTTACAATCACACTTTATCTCATGAAATAGTTTAATTTGACAAACACTGTATATACAAGTTGATACTGATAAAGTAAAAGCAAAGAATTACATAGTATTGAGGTCAATGATTGATTATATTTGAGTTTTAGTGTTATATTAAAAGCCTACATCATATCAAAGCAGTCAGTGCATCTATGCATGTCTTTCCTGGTTTTCTCACACAAGTACTGACACAATTTTCCTTCTAAGTCACTGAGTGCTTTTCTCATATGCATCAGAGGTCAGAGGCAAAAAATCTCTGCAAAGAAAGTTTGCCTCGACCAGGTGTCAACCTCGCAACCCCAGGTTACAAAATAGATACATATATGCTAACCAATGAGCTGCCTGGGCAGGCAGCATCAATGTCAACCCAAGTTACAAGACAAAAAAACTTCACTGCCCTGATAAAAACTGCTCATAACTGCCTTTACCATGTAATCAGCAGATACGGTTGTGTCTCGTGATCCATCTTTGCATTTGAGCCTTGCTTTGTGATAAGGGGCTCAACGCATTTGAAACAACATTGACCATGTCAATCTACGCAGTCCATCCAGGCTGACATGGGCCGAAGCTTTTCGCTTCAGTTGATTGTTTGATGAAATAGACTTTATTGATCCACAATTATGTAATGAATTGCTTGGTGTAATCCATGAGGGAGACGCATTTTGTCAGAGCATGACTCATTTTCTTTGCTTTCGTTGTTAAAACATGTCGGAACTTATTTTCTTACTATTCCATAGTTTTTTTTTCACTGATAAATCACATGATCACTTGAGTTCCCGTGCTAAGTTAATCCTTTACCACATAATAATGAGTTTTAAACAAATATCAGTCAGAAATATAATATAATTAATTTCCAACTGAGTGAAAAAATTGTGTTCTAGATTCTGCTGCAATACAATAACAATTCAACGGTCTATACAACCATGGCGATTTAATCACTTCAATGTATTTTGCAATTGACTTTTGTCTATTGCACAACTCTACACCATACATTTATATGAGCTGTGTTCTGTCATATGACTGTTTCATGTTTTTTGCAAAAGGTATTGGCCCAAATCGATCTGGGTCTAAACTTAACTATGAGTATGTTTTCTACATGTCCAGGGATGATTCTACCTCGTAATTATATGATGACTTGCTTGATATAAGGCATCACAGAGAAGCATTATATATACCTCCTTTGGCAGAGAGCCCTCATTTATATGTGCCATGCTCTGGTAAAATGGGACTTAATGCATCAAAGTGATACATGATACCCAGCAAGATATCTCATACTTATGGATCTATCATAGCCATTTCTTAACCCATTACTACACGATCCCTACTTTTGAGGACCCTGAGAAAGAAGCCTTTTAGAAAACATTGTTGGAAAAGGAGAAAATGCTGGTAACCAGCATTTTCTCCTTTTCCCACAATGTTTACTACCTTTCACAAAACGAATTTCAAAAATTAAGTCACTTTTATTTTGTCATCATGACTTCAACATGAGGTAGCATGGTCCTTGGACATACAGAAAATTGACCCACAGCGAAAAGTTTCGGCTCAGGTCAGCCTGCTAGACTGTGCAGGCTGACCTTGGTCAATACTATTCGAAGATACGTCAAGCCCCTTTTAGACAGAGCATGGCTCAATCTGTGTACCACTCTGGTAGAAAGCTGAACTCTGAGTCTGGGGGCAGCTCTCTGCATTTTATCTCTTCCCGTGGTACCCATGTTATGAGGTGAACAATTCTGAAAAAAATTAAAAATGGTTTCCATACGAATTCACAAACTTAACTTTAGCAGACAAATAAAGTCAAAGGCTTGCCTGTATCCAAATCATATGCATACCACAAATTTCATGTGGTTCAAATGATTGGGTTGAAACACTGATAGTACAAGACGGCCATGATGGCCCTGGGTCACTCACATGAGTCAATAGGAGAAATACACTCCACATGAGTAGATCTAATTCAATTTCTGACAAATTGTCAGGTCAACTGAGCTTTAAGACGAATGCTACAGTTTCATCATTTTTTCAGAACATTAAGAATTTCATGAAACTTTAACTGGTGATAGTCTATCATCTGGTCTACAAAAATAGGAGATAAAAAGAGGGTGTCACCAGTTTTGGGAAAATTCTATGAATATTTCTTTTAGTACATCCTGCATCATGGCAGTTCTGGATGAAATTTCACCTATGAAAACTAAGTCTACATATAGTTTTTAAATGACAACAATTATGAGCAAATTTTATGTCATTGTATTGGTGAAACATAAATTTAATGAAAAAAAAAATCAAGAGTATAATCTGTATCAATATCTAAGAAAAAACCCTTAACTTATGGCTAAAACACATTCATTTTGAGAAAAAAACAAAACAAAAAAACTACAAAGTGTTTTTTAAAGTTATTTTTTTAGATGTTCTAACATTCAGATTTTTCTTATTTTTTCTATAAATAATATTCAGGTACTAAACTAAAAGAACCAGGCCTGAAACAAATAGGACACCAGCCTTACTTTTTAAGATAATGCATTTTAAGTTTGTGGATTTGGCAGTAACTAATGAGTAAATGTAGGGTTTGTCGAAGACAAAGTCATTATATGAAGTAAATTACTCATTTTTTTCAACAGTACAACGATATTTATAAAAATCAAGTTTGTTGGTCATAATAAACCAATACATAGCAAATAAATGTAATACTGATGTTAGCATTTAACCCATTTCCAAATGACTAATTTTAGTCTTCTAAATTTGACGTGTTTGCAGACACTAAACCAAAACCTGGTATTCATGTATCACAGTTCTTTGATGGGTCAGAAATCATTGTGCGAAAAAGAGGAATCAATCATTAGGAGCAGTTTCTCCTTTAGACAACAATGTTTCTAATGTTGTCTGCTGCAGACTCATCAACCTAAGGGCAACCTGGTAAAGGAGACAGAGTTATGTACAGCCCCTCGTTTTCTGCAAGTCTTCACCAAGTGACATAATTTTGGACTAGACCAAACTGAAAGCATCTGCATCTAAAAGGATGCTTCAACTCGATGAAACATCTGCCAGGTAAAGCACCGGTAGTAGCATCTGTGTCCTTATTCCGTAGTTAGGTGACATAGTTAGGCGATTCACTTTGACTTTCAGTCTGATCTTTTGAAAGCATAATTTTGGATTCTTGGCTTGCATATAATCATATGGCTTGATTAAAATACTTTTTTCTTCATTTTGCTGACATGAAATGACCCATTTTAGTTCTTGGTTTATTCGTTCTGCAGACATTGACAAGTGTGGCAGTATCTATTGTGTTAAGTGCTCCCCTTTTTTTAGAAAAGGTGAGCGTGATAGTTACACAATGCGTGAAAATGGAAACTCTCACAAACATCATTAAAATGTGGCCTCTAGAGCGTCCACAAGGAATTTCCTAGGAAGTTGACCTAGTGACCAAATTAATCCACAGACTTGACCCAATTTAGAACTCACCAAAAAATTTATCAAGACAAACATTCTGAACAGTTTTCAAGTTAACTGAGCAAAAAATGTGGCCTCAAGAGCACCCACAAATTTTTTTTTTAATTTTGACCAGGTGACCTAGTTTATGACCCGAGGTTACACAACTTTTAACCATACTATATTCCATCAAGACAAACATTCTGATGAATTTTCAAGTCAATTGAGCAAGTAATGTAGCCTCTAGAGATCCCACAAGGTATTTCTTTAATTTGACTAAGTGACCTAGATTATGACCCTGGGGGACCCAATTTTCAACCCATCCAAGAATTATCAAGACAAACATTTTAACCAATTTTCCAAACAATCGAGCAATACATGTGGTCTCTAGAGTGCCCACAACGTATTTCTTTAATTTTACCTAGTGACCTAGTTTAAAACCCCGTATGACCCAAATTCAGATTCATCTGAGATTTTATCAAGACAATTATTCTGACCAATTTTCAAGTCAATTAAGCAAAAGCAAGGTATTACTATAATCTGAGCTAGTGACCTAGTTTATGATTCCAGGTGACCCCAATCCGAACTCAGATATCCGAGATTTTATCAAGACAATTATTCTGACCAAATTTTAGGTCATTTGAGCAATAAATGTGGCTTCTACAGTGCCCACAGGGTATTACTTTAATTTGACCTTGAGACCATGTTTATAACCCTAGATGACCCAATTTTGAACTGACTGAACATGTCATGCTCAGGTGGGCTAACAAACTTAGAAATACCAAATAACAAAGCTCTATGCCTTCCAGTTTTAAAAAAGAAGAATTTTAAAGATTTCCTTCTTTCTTCCTTTGTCCAAACTTGTGATCCCCTGGGCAGGGCCAGTTTTGAACATCATTTAAACAAACTTGGTAGAGGTCCACTAGGAACTGCTACATACCAAATATCAATGCTCCACACCTTCCAGTTTTAGAGTAGATGAATTTTGAAGTTTTCCTTCTCTGTTCCTAGGTTTGAACTTGTGGCCCCCAGGGTGGGCCATTCCAGTTCACTGCTCAAGTAAATTTTGACATCTTTGGTTTTGCCAGATATCAAACCTTCTCAACCTTCTTGAAACAAATAAAGCACTAGGAAGCTACTACAGCAAGGTATTTTGTAAGTATAAAATTTTACCTGTGATCATCAGTTCTTACTCTTTTTTTAATAAAAGTTAACAAGTCATCTAAGAAGTTAAAGCACACATTTGGTTTCCATGGATTGTGTATATCCTGCAATTTGAAATAACATCAAATCTTTACAGGATCAACTAGAGCTGTCACTGAATGTGACTTAATACCCCTGCCAACGCTTTGACAGAAAAAAGTGTCAAGTCCAAAAGGAGATAATTCCTCAACCAGGAAGAGCTGACACTTGAAAATTGTGCCTTGCAAATCTTCAATATATGATAAGTATGTGATATAAGTTTCAATACAATTGAAGGAAAACTGTAGGAGAAGTTCACGACACAGAATGAATAGTATTTTGTACACGGACAGACCGGCTGATTCCAGTATACCCCCAAAAACATTTGTTTTGCTGGGGTTTAAAAAAATAATATGTGAGACTAATTAATAAAACATGTCTTGGAAGGGAAGACAACACTTTAGAAAAATAAGTAAATGTTGCCAGCATTTAAATTCATACTTGCATTTCTTACCCTCTCAAATTCAATTGTGCAACTCAGAATTAGTCTGAATTCATTCGGTGAAATCTAAACTTTTGTGAGCTAGACTATGATTTTTTGGGGTTAATCTAAAATTTTAAATCTAAAATGCTAGAAAACATCATTTTCTCCTTTTCCAAAAATGTTTTCAAAACTTTCAAAAACAACTTTCAGTGTCAACATTTTGTTTTGTTGTCTACATATGCTTTCATTTTGGACATTTCTAGAATGTTATCAATTGGTAAAGAGTTGACAACCCCAACAGAGAAGGCTTTTGATAACATTATGGGAAAAAGACAAAATGCTGGCAACCATCATTTTCCCCTTTTCCCTCATTGTTATCAATTCTATCAAAGATAATCCCCAATTTTTGAGCTACATCTAATTTCTTATCTGAAATTGCCTTCAGCTTGGATTAAGTCTTCATTTTTTTTTCTCGAAAATATTCTTCTCTTCTCCAAATGACTACATGATATTTAAAATGATGAGATTTGAATGAGTAGAATCAATTGTTGGAAATAGAGAAAATGCATGATTTTCTCTAATTGCCACCATTTTTTTAAATGACTTTTTCCGGAGGGTCACTAAAACAAGAAAAGTGTTACCATCAGACAATATAGGCTTTATCTCTACCTTAATTAGGCCTGGAATCTTCTTTATTTGTAATTTCTCCAGCTTTGTGACAACGTTGTCATCATTTCTGTATCCACAAACAATTTCTGGGATTCCAACCAAAAAGCTCTGGGCCCACCATTTTATGTACTTATACCTATCCAATGAAAAAAATCTAACTAACCAATTTTGACCCTTTACTACACAATCATGAATTTTAATGACTCAAAGGCAGAAGACTTTTGAAAACAGTGTCATAGATGGAGAAAATACTGGTTACCAGAATTTTCTCTTTTCTACAGTGTTTTTTACATTGCCAATTAGAATTTTCATT
This sequence comes from Tridacna crocea, assembly GCA_943736015.1. Taxonomy (NCBI): domain Eukaryota; kingdom Metazoa; phylum Mollusca; class Bivalvia; order Cardiida; family Cardiidae; genus Tridacna; species Tridacna crocea. The sequence continues at coordinate 17,954,753 of OX031056.1, read as the reverse complement.
TTTTGAGTCACTTTTCATTTGTTGTCTGAAATTGATTTAAATTTAAAAAAGTCTTTAAGTTTGTTGTTTGGTAAAAATGTTGACTAAACTTTGGCTTTGCCTTTGGCAGGCTGAAGAGTACACCCCATCCCTACTGGTAGCCTTGACCATGTATCAAGAAAATCCAAAGGGAGATAACAACTGAACTGTCGACTAATTATAATGCAAACAACAGGCGCAGGTGATAAAATTACATTTTAGCAAACAACAAAATTCTAGACGTGTCAAAACTGAACCATTTTAAGATGTGGCTGCAATTATACTTTCTTGCTGGAACAGGGTGGAAAACTTTGTGAGAAAAGAAGAAAATGCTGGTTACCAGCATTTTCTCCTTTTCCCACAATGTTTTCAATAGCTGTCCATATTGGTCATTAAACCTGGGGATTGTGTGGTAAATGGTTAATTCTCGATAATGAACTGGAAAGGAATACAATTTCTGGTTGGCTAAATCATTTTGTTAAAATAAAAATTTAATGCTTTAGCCAATCAGAAAAATGTGTGACTATTCAAACATAGCAGTAAACAAAGAACAGCTATTTAGAATGGTTGGTAAATATGAGAACATCATTTCTGATCAGCTAGCCAAATAGTTTGGCCTACCAGAAGTTGTATTACTTTCACAATTCAGAATTAAACTGTGTATGTGCGACTGATTTTATACCAGTTAATCCTTTACCATACAATAAAAAGCTTTGACGACCTTTGGGAAGAAAACTTTTGAAAACTTCTTGGGAAAAGGAGAAAATGCTGGTAATCAGTATTTTCTCCTTATCCTGCAATGTTTTCCATCCTGTCAGAAGCAAATACCAGTACATCATCTCAGCCATATTCAAATTGTTGTCAGCAAACCCTTTCAAACCGGCAAAGTCTACATATTAGTTATTTGGTCAAGAGTCAACTCTTTACCAATCCCTGCTTTTCACGGCTGTGTGAAAAACGCCTTTCGAAAGCATTTTGGGAAAAGATGAAAAGGCTGGTAACCAGTATAAACAATTTTTCTACCCTGCTGGAAACAAACTTCAATTTTTGAGTTGCATATGTCGTTTGCAAGTGCTTTAAATTTGAACTAGTCTAAAACTTTGTTGTTTGATTAAGAGATAATGACTATGGGCCCAGAAGTACTTTACTTTTTCATGTTCTCCAACTGTTTTGGGTGAGTAACCTCCCTTGTTGTTTTCAGCTCTACATAGTAAGGGTGTGTGCTTGGTTTCTTGCATACAGCATCCACCTCTCCTGCAAACACTGTCAACGCAACAAAATTAGCCAGCATCTTTTCATGAAATCAGTTTATACTCTTTTCAGAGAAGCCAGTCTAGTGTATATGTATGATATTCTGACCGATGCTGGTAATTAATGTTATGTGATAAAAAGAATCTGACATTCATGCATGCCTAATGACAAGTTTGTGCAACTTCAAAATTTTGCTGTTTGGTAAAGGATTAAATGCAAGTATATGAAATATCCTACATAATATCAAATGCCAACTTATGTCAGATTCTATATCTCAGATCCCATTCAAGGTAAGATCTTATTCAGTACAACATGCTGATATACAATTTTATGTCAAATTGACATTTAGACCTAGAAGAACAAATTAAGAGTTGGTTTTTCAATTGACAGAGAATATGGAGATCAGACTATCTTTTGCATACACTAGCAGAACAAGACAGACTGGACTACACAAAACATGCTGTCTGATCTTTGATCAAAGCTGGCTGCTAAAATCTCAAATAGATCTAACTAGTTTTGAAATCCAGAATTACAATAGAATTTCGAATTATAAATGAATACCTGCTCTTACCAAGAGTGTGTTGACTCAACCTTGACCGTACCACTGTGCAAAAACTCTCTATGTTGTTGTAAGTTGCATCTGTGTCAGGTTTGCCATTTGGAGTATCTATGTGATTTAAAAACAAGAATACCGTATGCTGGTGAACAGCACTAAGCTGCAATTACTTTTTCAGATATTAACTCATTACCAAACAACAAAATTTTAGGTCTGACCAAATCGAAAGCATTTGCAGATGGCAAAATAAAAGTGACTGAAAATTTGAATTTTGAGTTTTGTGAAGGGTAGAAAACATTGTGGGAAAAGGAGAAAATGCTGGTTACCAGCATTTTCTCCTTTTCCCACAATGTTTTCCAAAGGCTTCTTTCTCAGGGTCACCAAAAGTTGGGATTGTGTGGTAATGGGTTAAGACACAAAAATGGTGTCTGCTAGCGCCAGCACTCAAAGGATTGTTAAAAGTCAGCATTGTGTGGTAAAGGGTTAAGCTTTTACCAAACAAACCCTGGTTTTCACTACCCAGAGGAAGAAGCCCTCTGAAAACATTGTGGGAAAAGGAGAAAATGATGATAACCAGCATTTTATCTCCCCACAATGTTTTCTATTCTTCTAAAGTCAACTTAAATCTTTTAGTCACATTTATTTTGTTGTCTGCAAATGCTTTCAGTTTGGACACATCTAAAATTTTGTCACTTGGTGAAGAGTAAAGGGAAGAAAACATTGAGAAAAAGGACAAAAATGGTGATTATAATTGCCCATATTGTTTTAAAAATCTGTCTCTCTCAGGACTGTTAAAGGATTGTATAGTAAAAAGGTTAACCCTTACCCATACAATCCAGACGTTTAACCACCTTGAAGAAGGCTTTGACAATACATTCTTGAAACCCATAAATTATCATTCAGTCATTCTTTCTGTGTTTCTGCTTTTGAAGTTTAACTCTTTACCACACAATCCTGACTTTTAACAACTATGGGGATAGAGGCTTTTGAAAACATTGTGAGAAAAAGAGAAAATGCTGGTATCCAGCATTTTCTCCTTTTCCGACAATGTTTTCTACCCTAACCAAAACAAATTTCTATTTTTAAGTCACATATATAATCTCACCTGCAATTGCTTTCAATTTGGACAAGTCTAAAATTTTGCCCTTTGGTAAGGAATTAAGTATGAACATCTATTGTTCTAAGCTAAAGATAACAAATAAACAAGAGCACTGCATGCAATTGTCAAAGTTGGGATGCAGTTGCATTTACGGAAAATTCTAAGTAAAAAAAGGGACATAACGGTCTACATTTCATTACTTTTTTACCAAACAACAAAATTTTAGATTGGTCCAGATTGAAAACACTTGCAGACAACAACTTAAAAGTAACTCAAAATATGATTTTTTTTTCCAGCAGCCTAGAAAACATTGTGGGAAAATGAGAAAATGCTGGTTACCAGCATTTTCTCCTTTTCCCACAATGGTTTCAAAGGCTTTTATCTCAGGCTCGTAAAAACCAGGGACTGTTTGGTAAAGGGTTAATAGTTACATGCCACTGTTGGGATCCCCTTCTGATATCTAATGGATGTTAGAGCAAATATCTCTAGTATTGGTAGACATATCATAAGATGTCAAAGTTTCAGAAAATTCTAGGACTAAAAAGAGGAATAGCCAAGTTAAAAATAGTTTGATTATTTTAAAGTAAGACCTTAAACTTTATTTTCACCTTTTGATCCTTTTATGATATCATTGTTGTTGGAAAGTTCTGAAAATTCCATGTCTGTTTGCCTCTATTAAAAAAATGTTTTCTGACCTACAAACCCTATTTCTCAAAAGTATGTCACTGGTACCACATATATTTTATGTTTAGGCCGAAAAAGGTCATTCTAATGCAGCTGTCACCTCATTCAAAACTTAAACTGGCTTTGCTCATCCAGTAGAATTCATTATTGTGCCCATGAATGTCAGATAACAAAAATATTACCAGCAGTGAGATATTGTTCGAATTTCCAACCCCCACAACATATCTCATCCTCTTTTGGCGTCTTGGATTGCTCTCTCTGTTTTCTTGTCTCTGTATCGAATTCACACAAATAGTAGGTACCATTAAATAAGGTCACAGCCATAATCCAGTCCTCTCTGTTTTCGTATGGCGTACACAGTAACTTGGTAAGAAGTCCTCGCCAACAAATGAAATCTGTATTCAGATTCCTTTTAGGAAATAAGAATATTGTTAATAAACATGGTTAATGAGGATACTTTTAATCCTTTACCCCTAGAACACTAAATGAAATGGGCCTTTTCAAATCGAAAAAAAAATCAGAAATATTGTCATTTCAAGCTGTTATGATCAGAAACTAAAACAAAAGCAGTGTAAATCCAAGATCAGATACTAGCTATATGTTCTGTGCAGTCTGATCTTGATCTACACTGTCCGCAATATCAACTCTTGGTTGGATCAAGCTCTTTATGCGTCAAAAGACTTCTTTCCTAAGGGTGTTTAAATTTGTCATTGTGTGGTTAAGGGTTAACTCTTTACCATACAACCCCAAGAAAGAAGCCTATAGAAAACATTGTAGGAAAAGGAGAAAATGCGGGTAACCAGCATTTTTACCTTTTCATGCAATACTTTCTATCCTATCAAAGTCAGAAATCAGCATTTTACCAAGATATGATTTGTTGTCTGCGAATGCTTTGAATTTGGTCTAGTCATTTGGTAAAGAGTTAAGTAGGACAAAATCTGACATTATGTATTAGAACATTAATTTTATCCTTTGATACAAAGTTTTTACAGAAGAAAACACCATATCACATTTATGATGTAAATAATACAATTCATTACATTGCCAGGTATAGCTGAAGTTGGTAGTTATATGGCTTTGTCATGGTAGAGCTAGCTTTTGCAGCCAGATCATGCTATTACTGTTTCATTCTAGATCAAGAAATTGTCTGTTCGATCCCTGCCCTGGGCAGAATATATTTCAACCTGTTACAGTGACATCATTATTACAGCTTTAAATGGTAATACGGTAAATATATGCATTATTATTTCATTTAGTTAGATCACAGGAATTTGACATTCTATAACCAAAATAAATGATAAAATATGAAAAAAAAAAATCTCCCCTATATAGTATAAACACAAGGAATGCAATGTCTCCATTGCCAGCGCCAGCACAAGACAGCCTTTCCCACCCAAAATCATCCACGAAACAAACATTGATCATAATTTCCTTTAGCCAAGTGATAGACAACACGAAAATGTACCTGCGACATTCGGCAATTTCTCTGTAGACACCTTTTAACTGGAGATATCCGTCATGTTTTACTTTTTTTTTTGACAAATTCTATATGTCAAGGAGGCCATTTGCTGACGTCACGGGATTCCCAGGAAGGGCCAGGAAGTGTATTTTCAGATTATGTATTAGAGTCAAATATCTTTTCTTTAAAAGAGCATACGGTCAAATATTTGTCAGTTACTTCTAGAAAAATCTTAAGTATCATGTGATGTCCATAAATATATCTTAAAAACGAAAAAAATAATAGTAATACGTAATCCGAAAATAAGCTTCCTGGCTCTTCCCGTGACGTCAGCGAATGGGATCCTCGACGGATAGAATTTGTCAAAAAAAATGTAAAACATGACGGATATCTCCGGTTAAAAAGTGTCTACTGAGGAATCACCGATTGTCGTAGGTACATTTTTGTGTTGTCTATCGCTAGGCTAAAAGAAATTATGATTAATGTTGGTTTCGTGTGTGATTTTGGGTGGGAAAGGCTGTCTTGTGCTGGCGCTGGCAATCAAGACGTTGCATTCCTTGTGTTTATATTATATAGGGGAGATTTTTTTTTCATATTTTATAATTTATTTTGGTAATAGAATGTCAAATTCCTGTGGTTAGATCCAGCCAATGAACTAGCTAAAGTGTAGTATAAAGTAGGACTGGTATACCTTCAGTCTGAAGGCTTGCTCCAATGCTATTTTTGTTATTTGGTCTCTTGCGGACACCAAATAACAAAAATAGCATCAAAACAAGCCTTTAGACTGAAGGTACGAGATCTGTAGCTGGTGTCTCAGATAGGGAAAGCTCACAAGGCTTGGCTATTAAACTTCATCTGATTTGTAGTCCAGAAAAAAAAAATGCTGTATCTTGCCCTGTGATTATTCTAAAAGCAAGACAAAAACCATTTTTTCTCTGTTGGTACCTTTTGTGAAGAGAATGGTCATCAGAGGGGTCTCTTTGTGATATGAACTTGTTTAAATGCTTCATAATCCACGACAAAATTGGGTTTATAAAGGTTTTCACACTTTCATCTTTACGAATCATGTCTTTGTAGCCCTTTTTCAAGTCGAAACAAACATGGCTTTCTACAGGTTCAACAAAATACTTCAGTTGAGAATTGTCATCTTGGAACTTTCTGTCGATGTTCAGAGAGAAAAATCCGATTTCCATCGGTTGTTTGAAAAAGGGGAAATCTCTGTTAAAGCGGTATCTGTCCTGCACCTGGAATAAAGCAACATGTTCATGCTTGAACTTTCGTCGTGATGGTGAAGTTCCAGGGTCCGACAGTGCTGAATATTTTCTAACTTTACTCATCTTCGTTCTTACGTTAAGTCTTTTGATCAAGGTTTTACTGGTCTTTTTGTATCCAGCCATACATTAACCTCGGCTGAAAATGTAACCCTCCAATTGAATTTCCATAGCATTTTCGACAGATCGATAGAGCGAATAAATGTTTTTTCTCTATCTTATGTTGACGTGTTAATGCTTTTTTTCTGCTTTTCTATCACTTCACGCTATCCAAACAGAAACGAAAGTAAAACCGGAAAAGGAAGTACATGTTCGGCTTCGCCACTAACCAAGTTCGCTATTACAGTTTTCGCAACTACGTGTTTTCGTCGTCGGGATGATTAGCATGTGGGAGGTTGGTCTATATCAGTCACGTAGGAAGCATTTCAAGATAGGAGGGGGGCTAACTTCAAAATACTGAGATTTTTTGCGAGGTAGTTAGGTAGTTGCATTGCGCTGAAAACTCATATTTTAGTTACTATAATACTATGATTTTCAAAATTATTGGGTTGGGGGGGGGGGGCACTGAGCCCCCCTCCCCCAAGCGCCCCCACCCCCTACGGGCCTGTATATTACAGGAGTCATGCATTTAGTTGGAGAAAATAACTCGTTTTCAGCATGGATACTTTCTATAAAAAATAAATAAATAAAAAAAAAGTGACTACATGTATATAATTGAAAGTCCATATCTGCTGACAACAAGCTATTTTCATAAATTACACTACCAATTTAATCCAAAGCAACATTTTCTTTAGCTATACTATGTCCAATGTAGCCTTATTCTGTAACGAGGACATTTTAAAGATCATGGATAAAAGTAAAAGTACAGGTAACTGTTTTTCCCATAATGTTTAACAACCTATTTATTGATAAATATCATTATCTGAAATTCAATGAGTTATAGTTATCTGCAAATACCTCAATAAGGAGGTTTTGGGCGAAAAAAAGTGGCATCAAATGTGTTTATTGCGAATGATGAATAACAATCGATGACAGTCATTGTTTTAAAGTATATTCCTCTCTCGTTTTATTTGGAAATTAACAAGTGGATTGGAAAGACTGTTGTGCAAAGTCCTAGCAAAACAAGAGCATCATGTAAAGGTGAAGGGGCTGTTGTGATATAACTAGTATAATGTTGAAAAGGGTGGTAGAAACCAAACAAACGAGCATTAACTTTTATCATACAATCCCAGGTTTTAACAATCCATGAAAAACAGTTTGAAAACATTGAGGGAAAAGAAGAAATGTAATTCTAGCTGATAACCAGTATTTTCTTCTTTTCCCAGATAAATTACATGTGAGGCACCCTTAACTCTTTAAAGCACATTCCTGAGTTTTAACAACCCTCAGAGGAAAGCCTTTTGAAAACATTGTGGGAAAAGGACAAAAAGCTGGTTAACAGCTTTTTCTCCTTCTTTCCACAATGTATTGTACCCTCTCTCACACATTTTTCTCCATTCAACCCTTTCCTAAATGACAAAATTTTAGACTGGTCCAAATTGAAAGCACTTGCAGAAGACAAAATAAACATAATTCAAAAATTGAAACTTATTTCCGGTAGGGTGGAAAAAATTGTGGAAAAAGGAGAAAATGCTGGTTACCAGCATTTTCTCCTTTTCCCACAATGTTTTCAAAAGGCCTCAATCTCAGGGTTGTAAAAACCAGGGATTGTTTGGTAAAGGGTTAAGTCATGATAAAATTGTCATCTGCAACTCCTTTCAGTCTGGACTAGTCTAACATTTCGTTGTTTAGTTAATATTTAAACGCTAAACTCTCTACCATATGACAGACTTTTATATCTATCCAATTTGAAAGTATTTGTGTGCAACATTCCCTTAGTGGCTCAATCGACACTATTTGCCTGATAGGGTAAAAAACTTTGTGGGAAAAGGAGAAAATGCTGGTAACAGGCATTTTCTCCTTTCCCTACACTGTTTTCTAAAGGCTTATACCTCAGACTCATTAAAAGTAGTCACTATGTGGTAAAGGGTTGAAGACTGGCTTATCATTGCCAGATGTAGGTGATGCTTCAATAGGATAAATGCTAAAAAACGCTCATATTTACAAGGTTAGGGTAGAAAAGAAAGTAACACATTTTATATGAGTACATCAATAGTAATTTAATATCCTATGTTCTGAATTAACAACACTACAAGCCCGCCCGGGTGGCTCAATGGTGAGCGTGTCGGACTCATGACCTGGTGGTTGTGAGTTCGATACCCGGTTGAGGCAAACTTTCTTTCCGGCGTATTTTCGCCTCTCACCTCTGCTGAAGCATGTGAGAAAAGTAGTCGGTGGCTTTGGAAAGAAAGTAGTGTAAGTACCGGTGTGAGAAAGCCAGGAAACACATGTGCGTCACCCACCGCCATGATGTGACCTTAGCTGTTAAAGTGGCGTTAAACCCCAATACAACCAACCAACCAACCAACAACACTACAATGGTGACTAATATCACTTGCATGATAGGCTTTGGGATTTCTACAATCTATACAATGATGTGATAGTGCTGTGCCAAGCGTTTAAATGTTGAATCCAATATAAGAGTCATGCAGTTAAATATTCATTAATTCTTTACCAAACAGCAACATTTTAGACTTGTCTAAACTGATTACATGATTGAGCAGACAACTTAAATAGGTTCCAACGCCTTGTGGGCTAAATGTGACCTGAGGGAAAAACATGTCAAAGATAGACTATTAAATGTAAAACACTAAGCTGAAAGGTACAATTTCTTTTTTGGGGGAAAATACTCTATCTTCACCACTGTTGTATAGGTGTCTCTGTTTGGGGTGTGCATCTCACATTTTTGACTGCATTTCGATCACTTTTCTTATTCTTCGTAAGCTATTTTCACTGGTTAACCAAGAGCCACCATCAGCTATTATTGTGGTTCCTGTTAAGAGCTGAGCAGCCGGACTGACCACATACAGTACTGTATTGGCTATATCCTCCCTTGTGCCAACACGTCCAACAGGAATGCTTTCTTCGTATTCTTTGGTAATGGTCTTTCCTCCTGTGTGTAGATAAAAAAAGCTAAACTTTTACTTGATAATAAAATTTTAGAATTTTTCCTGCTGACAGCAAATTTTGCAGACGACAGATCACAATAATTTTTTTTTGCAGTTTTGAATAGAACTTGTCTTTGAAAGGGTTGCAAATACTGGGAAAAAGTTATAATGTAGGTTACCACCATTTCCTCTTTTATGCATATACTTTTGAAAAGGGTTCCATCTAAAGTTGATAGAAACATTTCTGGAAATGAATATAATATACCATCTGAAATACTCTAGGCATAATATCCACTTTTAAACTTAAGCTGACTGTCTATTTCAATTATGAAATACATGTAAACATGTCCTGTATATATATACATGACGTATCTAAACCCTAGAAGGTTGACATATGGAGTAACAATAAGTAGATAAAGGTAAGTACATGTACATAAATGCATCTATACTGTGAGACACTGTGCCCAAAGCAGCCTTGAAATTGCAACATTTCAGTCTTTTTTGCAGAATTTACCAGACACCAAAATTTTAGACTTGTATATGTTACAGCCAATCTGTGAAATCCGCCATTTCATAAAATAGCTGAAAATTTTAGCCATTTCATGAAATGGCTAATTGATTCAGACATTTCATGAAATGACTAAAATATTTCAGCTATTTCATGAAATGACTGGAAATTTGGTCTAGCCATTTCATGAAATGGCTAAAACTCAAAATTATACATGTATTACTTATTTTGAACATAATACGTGCGCACATTGATTTTTCTGATAGTCTAATTTTTGTGGATGATTTTTACAAAAAAAAAGCACATCAGCTGTTGTCTGATCCATCTTGATAGCAAGGATGTAACATATTAAACAAGGAATTTCTGAATGTGGTCTTTTTATATCAGAGAAAATAATTACATTGCTGAAATCAATCAGTTTGGAAACAATGATTAAGCATAACCAGATATTGTAAAAAATTAGTCTTTAAGGTGATAATGGCCAAGGTAATAAATTAATAACACAAAGATAGTTTCCATAACATCACGCATAATCAAAGTAACCAATAATTGGATAAGCAACTACATGTAATTACATTAGGATGTTATCACACATTTATACTTCATACTACAGATAATCTTTTGATCTGTTACATTAAAGTTATCCTCTAATTAGAGAATTAGAGAATTCTTGATAAGAAAATCAATCTATCGAACAAACTAACATTTAAAAAATAAACAAGCAAGCAACTTGTCAATGTATGTTCCCTCAACAAACCAATGAATCAAATATTCAATCATTCAATCGAAAATGTAATTACATTTTTCTAAATAATAAATAAATAGATAAATATATGAATAAAACTAAAAGGAATCCATTACAAAAACAACAAAATCATCACTTTTCTAATCAAATAATGAATCAATTCATTAATATACTCATTTACCAATTTAAATAAACTCTAGATTTTTTACACAGATTGGCTGATCCATGTAATATTGACATCAGAATTTCAGCCATTTCATGAAAAGGCTAAAAATTTCAGTTATTTCATGAAAAGGCTGACTGGTTTAGCCATTTCATGAAATGGCTAAAATGTTTCAGCCATTTCATGAAATGGCTGATTTCAAAGATTGGCTGTAACATATATATTGAGGGCATTTCTAGATCTTACCAGGTAATCAATTGTTGCTGAAAATATAAAAGAAATTTTTGGGGAAAAAGTGGTTTAGTTTAAACCTTTACTACACGACAAAAATTTAGACCTGTCTGAATTGAAAGCATTTGCTGATGACAGTTTGAATGTGGCTCAAATGGAATGATTTTTCTTTGATAGGATAGAAAACATTGTGGGAAAAGGAGAAAATGCTGGTTACCAGCATTTTCTCCTTTTCCCACAATGTTTTCAAAAGGCTTCTTACTCAGAGTTGTCAAAAGTCGTCATTGTGTGGTAAAGGGTTAAAAAAATATTTTTTCTTTTAAAAAATCAATTGAGAAAAAAGTTTTTACATTTGAAACTAATCTCTCTCAATTCTGCTTCCTTGGAACTACACTAGTACAATGTACTTGCACTGAGTGTGTGGGCCAATGAAAAAATCCAAAGTTGACACCTGCTCCAAGATATCAAACTATGGACCTTTTGCTTACAAGGCCAATGCTCTATCTCACGGCCATGGACACTATGAAAGAGTAGAAATAATTGTAGGGTAACAGAAGAAATGCTGGCTTCACATACTTTTGCTTTTTCCAATATTTTTTTCAAAAGCCTTCAGCCTTAAGGTAACATTTGATGCTTTTCCAGATGACAAAATTGTAGACTTTTTCAATTTGAATGAAAGCATTTGAAGATGAAAAATAAAATGTAGCACTTGATCTTTGAAAGTTAAGAAACATTGTTAGAGAGGGAGAGAATGCTGTTTGCCAGCATTTTCTCCTTTTCCTAAATGTATTCAAAAGCCTCTCTCAAGTGTCTTTAGACTGAACACTGACACAACATATGCAATACCTAATCTACTGAAACCCTCTGTTGCAGCTATTGGCCCAGGTGCCACACACATCAGTCGTATACCCTTTTCTCCCCATTCTACAGCTAGATGTTTTGTAATGGTCTCTGTAATATAAAATGGATCTTTTTGAAACCATTGTAAACCATTTAAACAGAATCAGACAGTGTGTTGTATGTGCACCCAGGCTGATCTTCATCTACACTCTCCTACCTAATATGCCAGTCATCTGGCAGGATAAGGACTAATGATTAGAACATCAAATAAACAGTATCAAGATTTTCAGGCATGTTTTGAACAACTCTGAGAAATAAAGCTTTTAAGAACATATTGGGCAAAGGTGAAAATGATGGTAACTACCATTTTCTCCTTTATCCAAAATGTTTTCTACCCTATCTGATAAAATTTCCATCATTTTTGCCATATTTAATTATGGGTAGTCATGTGTTGATTCTTTCAGCTTAGATCAGTTGTTGTTTAGTCAAGTGTTAATCAACCGACAGGAAACAGCAACTCTTTCTAGCAGGGCTAAACATTTCAGTGATTTTAGTGCTTTGATATCAGTTTCTAAATCAAAGTACCCAAATCACTGAAATGATGGAATGGAATCATTAAAATATTTATCAAAACAAGTAAAATAACAAAACAATCCTAGGTTTAGACAATTATGGTAAGGAAGGCTTTTGAAAACTTTTGGGAAAAGGAAATATGCAGCTAACCCTACTTTCATTCTTTTCCACAATGTTTTGTGCCCATTTGAAGACAAATTTCCTCATTTAAGTCACATATAATTAGTTTTCTACACGTGCTTTCAATTTAGACGAGGCCAAAATTTTGTTGTCTGGTACAGGATTATTCATACTTTCTGTGCTGTGTGGTACATTATATTTAAATCTATTACCTATAGCGGCTTTGGCTGATCCAGCGTGCAATTGGAAAACTTGACCCCTGACCTGCAGTGTAGCTGTAATGTTCACTATAACACCTCCATGTCTCTGTAACATGCAAAATAGGAAAGGATATTGGTAAACTTCTTCAGGGAAGATCAAGGCCCCTTTTTCACCAACCATTCTTAAAAACACTCTTAGTCTAATTCTAGCTGTTACCCTGCTTAACTCTTTACCAAATGACAAATTTACAGACTGGTCCAAATTGAAAGCATTTGCAGATGTCAAAATAAATGTGAATGAACAACTGAAATTTGGTTTTGAAAGGAAAGAAAACATTTTGGTAAAAGGAGAAAATGCTGGTTAGCAGTATTTCTCCTTGTACCATAATATTTCAAAAGCCTTCTTTCTTAGGGTCATTAAAAGTTGGGATTGTGTGGTAAAGAGTGCAGTCTAATCTTGATCTACACTGTCCACAAAGGTCCTAAAGTTGCACTAAGCAGCCTAAGGGTTAGATTGAGAAAGTAAATGCAACACAGTTTTTTACTGGTAAAACCAAATTTTCAAATCAAAAAGGAATGCAGTTTTCTGTTAGATGAACCATTTTTTTAACCCTTTCCCAAACAATCCCTAGTTTTTACGGGTCTGGAATAGTAGCCTTTTCAAAACATTGTGGGAAAAGGAGAAAATGCTGGTAACCAGCATTTTCTCCTTTTCCCACAATGTTTTCTACCCTATCATAGACAGAAATCATCTTTTCAGCAAGAGTTGAATTGTCGTCTGCAAATGCTTTCAATTTGGTCTAGTCCAAAAGTTTGTCGTTTGGGAAAGGGTAAAGACAGTCAGAAGTCATCTCTTTTTGAATGTGTCAACTACAGTTGGAAGGCAATTTCAAAGTTTCAGTAGATACAGTTAAAAGTCATCATACAAATGAGCCATGCTCAGGCATTAGGAGGCATAATGCATCTCTGTGATGCATTATATTAACCCATTACCACACAATCCCTACTTTCGATGACCTTGAGAGAGAGGCCTTCAGAAAACATTGTGGGAAAAGTAGAAAATGCTGGTAACCAGCATTTTCTCCTTTTCCCACAATGTTTTCTACCCTTCACAAAACAAATTTCAGATTTTCAGTCACTTTTATTGTGTCGTCTGCAAATGCTTTCAATTCGGACAAACCTAAAATTTTGTTGTTTGGTAATGGGTTAAACAAGACATTACCCAATTATGGATCCATAAAATTCCTTTTGTCAAAAAACCCAATCATGAGGTAAAATCATCCTTTGACATGCAGAAAATTAAAAAAAAAAAAAAAAAAAAGTTTTGGCTCATGTCAGGCTGCGCAGACTGTGCAGGTTGATCAAGGTCAATACTTATCACAAATGCAACAACTCCTTACCACACAATCCTGGCATATAACAGCCCTGAGAAAGAAGCCTATAGAAACATTGTGGGAAAGGAAAAATTGCTGGTAACCAACATTTTCCCCCTTTCCCACAATATTTTCTACCCTATCAAAGGCAGAAATCATCATTCTACCAAGTTTAATTTGTTATTTGCAGATGCTTTGAATTTGATCCAGTCCAAAAATTTGTCATTTGGCAAAGAGTTAAGCCCCCTTCTCACATAGCATGGCTCAAATTTATGAGCCATACATAATACGTCTGCAAAAAATATAAACTCAGATCAGCCTCTACAGTCCCCAGGCAGACCTTGGCCAAATATATTTGCAATTGGTCAATTTTCTGCATGTCAAAGGACCATTTTACCTCATGATTTAGTTGGTTGAGAGTCAAAATGGATTTTACGGGTCGGTAATTATGTGTTACTTGCTTGGTGCAATGCATCAAAGAGAGGCATTGACCTTTTACCAGATGATAAAATTTTAGCCTGGTCCATATTGAAAGCATTTGCACTCCATTTTCAATGTGACTCAAATGGTTTAAGTTTTCTTTGACAGGGTAGAAAATATTGTGGGTAAAGGAGAAAATGATGGTTACTAGCATTTTCTCCTTTTCCCACAATGTTTTCAAAATGCTTTTGTCTCAGGGTTGTTAAAAGTTGGGATTGTGTGGTAATGAGTTAAAACTTTTTTTTTTGCTGTTTTGACAGATTAGCTCCTGTGGATGAATATGAATCTTTCATCTTACAATACATTACTTTTCAAAAAAAAAAAAAGGTAGTTTTACTTTCCATAATCAATTACAAGTTTATCTATCTAAATGAGAAAATAAAATATAAATGGAACAGATACATAGAAAAGTGCTTACCTTCATAAAAGCATCAAACACAACTTTGGTGACATTGAAGGTTCCATGAGCATCAATCTCCATAACCGTTTTAAATGCATTGAATGATAAACCTTCTGCTGGGCACAAAAAGTTGCCTGCTGCATCTATATAATTATATCATAAAATTAGAACCAGCTTAATCATCTTACCTTCATTAAGTGAAAAAACTACAGGTAATCTTGCAGAAGACCATGCTGGTTACCAGCATTTTCTCCTTTTCCATTAATGTTTTCAAAAGACTTCTATCTCAGGGTCGTAAAAACCAGGGATTGTTGGGTAATGGGTAAAAGTACTGTTTCTTTGAGCTGGTGCGGTAACAGTAATTTTATGTAACTGAAACAGCATAGGAGTGAAACAGAGATGATAACGGTAAAATAATTTACATATAACTGAAGAACAAAAACACTAACTGTTCACCAAGATATCAATTCTTCCAAACTTCCTCATGATTTCATCGACAGCTGCCTGGATGTTCTTTGGCTGAAAAGTATAATATGAAACATCTATAGCTACCTCACTGCATTTTGCAAGGGGATCTTCTGGAATTGTGGATTTTTCCATGATGAATGTTGTGTTGTAACAAATGAAGCAAAGATATCCTCTAGATTTTGCTTTTACCATGGTAAATGTTATGTTGTAGCAAATGTAGCAAAAAGATCCTCCAAATATTGCTTTACCATGATGAATGTTGTGTTGTAGCAAATGTAGCAAAGAGATCCTCTAGATTTTGCTTCACCATGATGAATGTTGTGTTGTAGCAAATGTAGCAAAGAGATCCTCTAGATTTTGCTTTTAACAAGATGAATGTTGTGTTGTAGCAAATGTAGCAAAGAGATCCTCTAGATTTTGCTTTTAACAAGATGAATGTTGTGTTGTAGCAAATGTAGCAAAGAGATCTCTAGATTTTGCCTTTACCATGATGAATGTTGTGTTGTAGCAAATGTAGCAAAGAGATCCTCTAGATTTTGCTTTTACCATGATGAATGCTGTTTTGTAACAAACTGTAGAAAACAGTTCCTCTGGACTTTGCTTTAACATGATGAATGTTGTGTTGCAGCCGATACTAGCAA
The DNA here is from genome assembly GCA_943736015.1 of Tridacna crocea. Taxonomy (NCBI): domain Eukaryota; kingdom Metazoa; phylum Mollusca; class Bivalvia; order Cardiida; family Cardiidae; genus Tridacna; species Tridacna crocea. Next base: position 17,938,626 of record OX031056.1, on the reverse strand, counting down.
AGAGAATCAGTTATGTGAGAAGTTTCACTTTTGTAACCATTTTTTACATGTACATGTATTTTTGTATCAAACCTATATTTAGATTGATCTACATCATCCAAGGATGTTTTCAAAGTTGTTTATTTGTTTAACCCTATTTGTTTAACCCTATTTGTTCAACCCTTCACCGCAACGCTTCAACAATGTTTTCAAAAGGCCTTTTTCCTCACAGTCATTAATACCTGTGGTTGTGTTGTAAGTGGTTAAGTGGTCAGCCCTTTTTAATATTGTAATACTTTGAAGTGCTTCTTAGGACCATGCAGATCAAGATCAGATTGAAAATGGAATGTCCAGTCTGATCTTAGGTCAATACTTCCTAATATTTTCTTAATCATTACAGTTTTGAAGTTGTAGTATTTGAATCTTTTCAAAATATTTTAAATTCTATGTGCATTAAAGTTTAGAGGAGCATAACATCAGTTTACTTCTGAAACCTTGTAACTATAGCTTGTTTCAAGCTGTAGTTATGAGGTTATTGAAGTAAACCTATGATAAGATAAATGGTATCAACACTACTCACATCTCTGACATCCATCTGTATTGGATGACACTCTTGCCCTGTTGTAGCTGATAAGATACTGGCTGATTCCCGTAGTTTCTCCATCCTTCTGCTGGCAATAACTGTGTTGCAGCCATGCCTGAATTAAGCAATGTTCCAACTCACATCTTTTTTAATGAGTGCATGCACTCCCTGGGGTACAAGTTTGGGAGTACTTGTAAGAGAAATTTAATATTGACAATTTTAGACCTTCTACGGAAAAAGTAAGGGTCTGATGTGTTGAAAATTTGTTTTGATTAGTCTCACTCTGAGGATCTACTGTTGAAAACAACATAGGTGTTCTACAAAAACAGGTTACTTGTAACGTTTTTTACTTACTTTTTCTTACTTATGGGAGAAGGTTTAGAGGACAACTTTCACCCTGATGGCCAATAGAATTTTCCATTTCAATGTCAATTTCAGACTCTTATAAGCTTTCATCTAATGTTTTATAGAGAAATTTATGTAAATTCACAATTTAAAGTCATTGCTAACATGTAACAACAATAACATGAATGTAATAGGCTGAAAATTTCAATGATTTCAGCCCCTTGATTTTGGTCTGAAAATGAAATCAAATGAGTACCAAATCAGAACATTTCAGTGATTTCAGCCCTTTGCTTTTGGGTTTGAATATCAAAGGACTGAAATGACTGATCGATATTTAAGTCTACAAGGTAAATGTGCTTACAGGGCTAAAACTGAAGTCTACTACTTCATTCAAAACACATGTATCTGTTGGAAAGGATTTTATCTTAAAATGTAGCTATAGAAAAAAAAATGAAAGAAATGCTCAGTCTGATCTAGGAGTGACACTGTGAATGATATTTTGAGACATGCTATGGAGTTGCAATCTTTTATTTTCATCCTGCTGTCTTACAATGACTGCTTTGTTTATTTATCAGTCTACATATTAAGCTGGTTGGGTCCAAAAAGAGGGTCTGAAGAAAGAAACTGAAATAACAACAACAACAACAAAAATATAAGTGGCTGAAATTATGTTCATGATTATCACAATAGATATTTTTTTCTCTGTTTGGATTCAATCCAATTATATTTCTAGCTATTAACAGATGAAGTTCTAATTATTCCATAAACAAGATTCATAGCTGCTTTCATATATATATAAGTTTATTCCAAGTTCTAACATGAAAAATTAAACAATTTCTTCTCTTGTCTAATTCCATCAGCACATATAAAAATTGTGCATATTTCTAAACAGTTCTTATTTTCTTGCATATGTTAATAATTTATCAATATGAATTACATGTAATAGTTTTGAATCTCAAAAACAATAGATAAGATCACCAATGTCGATCCACTTCATGCATTTTTTGAGCGTGGATTTTTGTATCCATATCGTGAAGCATTTAGCACTTGAAATTTTATTTAATAAAACACCTCAAAAACTCACTTAACCTATTTACCTCATTAAAACCTCTGTTATAGTGAATCCAATCCCTGTAGCACCTCCTGTCACAAAAGCTACCTTACCCCTGAAATACAGTGTAAACTACATTAACTCTTTACCACACAATCCCGACTTTTAACGACCCTGAGACAGAAAGCCTTTGAAAACAATTTTTGACCACAAAGATATAATTACTTGAATCCGGGGTTGAGATCCACAAGATAGGGCCCCATACAAATGATACAGGTCTACAATAATTGGTTATAAACAAGAAGATTTTCAAAGTTTCCTCAATAAAAGGCCCTGTAAAGCATGAGATCCATGAGACAGGGCTAAATGTAGAAGTCGTAGGTCTTATTATGGTTAGTAACAAGTAGATTTATGAAGTTTTCACTATAAAAGACCATTTAATATTTGTAACCCCTGGTGTGTGGATAAACTTAACCCCAAGGCTGTAATTTGGGCCCTCTTAGCAGAGGCCGACTGGATAAAGCTACCGGTATATACAAGATTTGGTAGTCCTAGGCCTTGTGGAAAGGTACAAGTAGAATTTTAAAGTTTTTCCTATATAAGCCCATGTAAAACTTGTGACCCCCAGGACATGCCAAATTTGATCCCAGGGCTATAATTTGGGCACTCTTGGTAGATGTCCACTTGATAACGATACATGCCAAATTTGGTAGCCCTAGGCATTATGGCTAGGTACCTGAAGGATTTCAAAGTTTTCCTTATATAAGTCTATATAAAACTTGTGATCTGCATATGTAACTCAAAATTTGAAATATGGTTCCAGAGGAGTTGAAAAGGCTTTCTTTCTCAGGGTCGTTAAAAGCAGGGGTTGTGTGGTAAAGAGTTAAGCCATGTTTAATTTTTCATCTACAAATACAATGTACTTTCAAATTTAGCAAGTCTAAAATTTTGTCTAGTAAGGTTGTAACACATTACCAACAGTAGACAAGTTGAAGAACATGTGGCAAAGAAAATACCAATACAAGCATCTTTTTCTTTATTTTTCCCATGATGCTTTACATAGATTTTTGTATCAAACATCATTGTTAATTACTGATATGAACCAAGGACTTTTTTAAAGTTGGCCCTTCAGATTTTGGCACGAAAATTTTACAAAACTACAAAAAAAATCATCTTTATACTCCTAAAGCCTCTTAAGTGGATAAACTTAACCCCAAGGCTGTAATTTGGGCCCTCTTAGCAGAGGCCGACTGGATAAAGCTACCGGTATATACAAGATTTGGTAGTCCTAGGCCTTGTGGAAAGGTACAAGTAGAATTTTAAAGTTTTTCCTATATAAGCCCATGTAAAACTTGTGACCCCCAGGACATGCCAAATTTGATCCCAGGGCTATAATTTGGGCACTCTTGGTAGATGTCCACTTGATAACGATACATGCCAAATTTGGTAGCCCTAGGCATTATGGCTAGGTACCTGAAGGATTTCAAAGTTTTCCTTATTTTAGTCTATATAAAACTTGTGACCTGCATATGTAACTCAAAATTTGAAATATGGTTCCAGAGGGGTTGAAAAGGCTTTCTTTCTCAGGGTCGTTAAAGGCAGGGGTTGTGTGGTAAAGAGTTAAGCCATGTTTAATTTTTCATCTACAAATACTTTCAAATTTAGCAAGTCTAAAATTTTGTCTAGTAAGGTTGTAACACATTACCAACAGTAGACAAGTTGAAGAACCATGTGGCAAAGAAAATACCAATACAAGCATCTTTTTCTTTATTTTTCCCATGATGCTTTACATAGATTTCTGTATCAAACATCATTGTTAATTACTGATATGAACCAAGGACTTTTTTAAAGGTGGCCCTTCAGATTTTGGCACGAAAATTTTACAAAACTACAAAAAAAATCATCTTTATACTCCTAAAGCCTCTTAAGTTTCATTCATAAAACTCCAGTAGTCGAAAACCACCCACAACAAGAGAAATTACAGATGTACTAAGGCCCAGGTCGACACTGACTGGAAACATGGTCTATTTTTACATGAGCAATACGCTCATTTACATACCGGAAATACACAGACGAAGCTCCAAACATTGCGGAATTTAAGCGTCATAAGTCATGTGCCAGTCACTTGACATTCCCCCGCGATTTTTGTCACAAAATCTGAAAATACCTTAACAGGCTACATAGCCTTTTAAGGGAACACAACTTTTTGTTGTAATTTTATGATTCTTAATCATTGATGATTTGTATTGTTTTTATATGCAAATTTCAGTGATATATATATTTTTTTAGACTAGCGAAGCTAGTCTATAGGCATCCAGATTGAGCTAGACTTAATGTAAACAAAAAACCCCACAGTTGCCAAATACTGTCTCACAGAAAAATAACTCCTTATTGTTAGGAATCTTAATTCAGTCATTATGACAACTTTGACTTAAAGTGCAGAATCTCTACCATCCCAATTTGAACCTGTCCACTTTCAAAGCAATAGACTGTACAAGATGTCATTGATAAGGTACATGATGCTTGCTTATATGTAAATTAAATGACCTATATGCAAATCAGGCTCATATCACTGATTCTTACTCCGCAGTACATTAAAGTATGAATGGATCTGAAAATGATACCCCAGGTGACTTGTAGCAAATCCCAGCTACACAAACCCTCACTGGCCAGGGAACCCTTCTCATTCCTCCAGTTATTCATTATTTAGACTACTGTGAATGCGGAAACTTATAAGTTAAACTGTTGTTTAACGTCTTGTATGTTAACCGAGTTTTCACATAAGTGGGGAAGAAGCCCTTTGAAAACAATGCGGGAAAAGAAAGAAGAAAATGCGGGTTACAAGCATTTTCCCCTTTTCTCATGTTGTTTTCAACCCTTTTAGAATATGTTTTCATCAATTTAGTCACATTTAACTTGATTGTCTGGAAAAGCTTTAAAATGTTTCATTTTGTAAAGACTTAAATAGTTGACTATTGCATCCTGTGCTGTTAACCCTTTACCACACAATGACAACTTTTAACGCCCCTGAGGAAGAAGCCTTTTGAAAACATGGTGGGAAAAGGAGAAAATGTTGGTAACCAGCGTTTTCTCCTTTTCCCACAATGTTTTCTACCCTATCAAAGCAAAATTGCACCATTTGAGCCACTTTGAAATTGCCATCTGCAAATGCTTTCAATTTGGATAGGTCTAAAATTCTGCTGTGTGGTAACGGGTTAATTAACTGTATAATCCAAGTTAATCCTCAACCTGCAAAAAAATAAATAAAACATTCTGGCGGATGGTGAAAATCTGAATATTGTTATTTCAAAGTTATATTTTTGGAAAAAAAATATCCCATTATCGGTTAGTATAGATCCAAGATCAGATGGTACAGACTGTGTTGCCTGATCTTGTTCCACACTGTCAGTCCGCTCCTCTGTCCAGACAGACATCATTTCCATTATAGACTGATATCTCTTTAACTATTGGACAAAATTTTATGAAACTTCGTATTCATTTTGTTTGTCATAGGCTACAGATAATCATATTTGTTTTATCTTTTCAAATGCTATGCCATGGAAATAACTAAAAGGCCATGCAGGTGTACATGCAAAACACAGTTTACCTCTTATTTGTTTCTATCTGGGGATGTCTTTTTAATTTTAGGCAGGAGATTTCATCTCAACATAATATCCTGTTTTAAATTAAAAAGTTAATAAACTGAAGTTTTTCGTAATATTTTTTGTGTTAGAGAAGAAAATAGTCAAGAGCGTCGGGTAAAGTCAATGGATTGAACTGCATTTGAATTGAACTGAATTGAATTTAATAACCAGAATGAACCGATGGACCTGGAACGGACTCAGAACCAAATATGACAATATTTCTTCAGTCTGGTATGAATCAACACAGATTTACATTTATAGCCACTAGCTAGTTTCAAATTCGCTAGTCTGTCAGTACTTTCAGTACTTTGATTTTTAATTTGGTGAGCTGTGAAAAATCTATATAGGCCTACCCACTTTTAAAGTTACTGCTACAAATTTTTCTGGGGGGTAATCACTGATCTAAGCATGACAGAAATTCTGTGTTAGTGCCTTCCCCAAGTTGGTGATGCAGATACGAGGCATCCTCAGCTTTTGAAAAAGATACAGCCATGGAATTTTTTAGGCATCTGTAGGCAGAACCCATGAACATTTATAGGGTATAGACTAGTAAGGTCATTATGTAGAACGAATTGCAATTGCTTGAAATACAGTAGTCATTTTTTCAACAAAATATGAAATGTCAATCTAGTATGATAACAGGAATTTATAGACAAAAAGTAACTCACTTCAACAGATCTCTTTGAAATACATATTTGTAGTCATGTATTACTTGTTCTGGTGGAGATTGTTGAGATGACATTTTAGCACGAGAAAGAGAATATAAATTCAAACAATCACATGACAGTCATGTGACTATAATAGATCTTTCTCACTGAAGCGCTCTTTGCCAGGTGAGCTGACAGGTCGGCGATCTAGTTAACATGTCAAAGAATCTGTATTTCACAGTTGGATTGTCTGTTCTCGGCGCTGTAGCAGTAATCTATGCAACTAGAAAATTCATGAGAAAATCTAGAACGAAACGACCAAAGATGAAACTATACTGGTATGATAATTTCAGGTCGAAAAGATGCGAGTGGCTACTTGCTGGTGAGTTATCCTATTTACTGCAATTACACAGTTACTTCCCTTTATCATCCGACATTTTTAATCAGGGAAACTCGGATCAGTCAAGGATGGCCTTAAGTTTGGACGATAAATTACTGGGTGAAAAGGTAGATAACTACTGTAGCAGTAGTAGTGAAGACGAAGGCAGCGATGACGAATCTGATGATAAAACCTCGGCCAGAGCGCCAGAGTTCATTCCCGAATCTAACATCCCAGAGTACAATGGAACCTGCACTATGACTGGACCTAAGGGCGTGATTAATGACTGGAGAGAATTTAAACGACTTGAGGCAGAACAAAGGGAAAGCCAAGAGTATGAAAAACAGCAGCTTATGAAGAAATTACAGACAACATGCAGGTAAAATCTACATGTTTTAATTTTGTATAGATTTTCTTGGTAGCTTATAAAATTAAAGTTGCAATTCTTTTTCCTAAAGCATGGACTTTTCACCAGGCAGCAGACTGGTTCAATCAAAATAACTTGTGGAGGACATTTGAAATTTGGTGGCAACTGGCTTTGTAAGGGGAGAAAAGGTGGGAAAGAGTGGAGATGCTGGTGACCATTATTCTTCTCCTTTTCTACACTGTAAACCATCAACTCAAAATCAAAGATTATTTGGTGAAGGGTTAGAGCACTTAGCCCTTTACTACATAATTTCAGATTTCAATGTTAACCAAATGACAACATTTTAGACTGGTCCAACTTGATAGTGTTTGCAGACGACAAAATGAATGTGTAGAAGTAAAATTTGTTTTGGGAAGGGAAGAAAGCATTAGGGAAAAAGGAGAAAATGCTGGTCACCAGCATTTTCTCCTTTTTTTACAGTTTTTTCAAAAGGCCTTTTATCCAGGGGTGTTAAAAGTCAGGATTGTATGGTATAGAGTTAAACGATGAAAAAGCTGCTTTTTCTTCAGGAATTTTGTAAACAACAACATATTCAGGATTTGAAATTCAGGTCTAGTTCAGAGATGGACAGAACAACAACTTGAAGTGTCCCCTCCACTTCTTGTCCTAGTTGAGAGTGTTCATCATTATGATATCCATTTTTAATTTCAGATCACACTTAAATGATGAAGAAGAAAAGAAGAAGGATGATGAGTTTATGGAAATGCTTGAAGGCCTTGAGGATGAATTTCTGAAAGAGTACAGGAGAAAAAGGCTGGAAGAGATGAGAAAAGCTTTTGAGAGTGTCCCTAAATTTGGAAAAGTAATTTCATTATCGAAAGACGACTTTTTGGATGCCATTGACAAAGAACAGAAAAATGTAAAAGTCATTATACATCTTTACGAGGAGGATGTGGAGGCTTGCGAGGCAATGAATGGTTGCATAGCTTGCCTCGCTAAAGAATATCCAAATGTAAAATTTTGTAAAATTAAGGCTTCAGAGGCTAAACTGAGTAAATCATTTTCAAATCGGGGGGTTCCTGCATTGGTCTTTTACAAAAATGGTGAATTAATTGGGAACTATATAAGACTATCAGATGAGCTAGGGGATGATTTCTATGCAACCGATGTGGAAAGTTTTCTGCAGGAGCATGGAGTGTTACCCATGACAGAGGTCAAGGTCATTCGGGATAAGAATACAGGGGAGGTCAGGGGAATTCTGCCAGAGGATGACTTTGATGTAGATTAATGCTTTACTGAACAACAAAATTTTAGACTGGTCCAAATTAAAAGCACTTGCAGATGACAATATAAAGTAATTCAAAAATTGAAATTTGTTTCCAGCAAGGAAGAAAACATTGTGGGAAAAGGAGAAAATGCTGATTACCAGCATTTTCTCTTTTTCCCGAAATGTTTTCAAAAGGCTTCTATCTCGGAGTCGTAAAAACCAGGGATTGTTTGGGAAAGAGTTAATGCTTTACTATTTGGAATGACAAAATTTTAGACTGTTTCAAATTCAAGGCAGTTGCAGACAATGAGTAAAATGGTACTCAGATGGTGGGATTTGTCTCTGACAGGTGGGATTTGTCTCTGACAGGGTGTAAAACATTGTGGGGAAAAGGGGTTACCACTATTTTCTCCTTTTCCCACTATGTCTTCCATCATACCAAAGAAAAATCATTTCATATGAGCCACATTGAAACTGTCATTAGCAAATGCTTTCAATTTGGACCAGTCTAAAATTTTGTCATGCAGTAAAGAGTTAACCCTTTACTCCACAGATACTCATTTCTACGCATTGCTTGTTGGAGCCTTAGGAAAACATTGTGGCAAAAGGTGAAATTGCTCGTCACGAGCAATTTCACCTTTTGTCACAATGTTTTCCATGCTAACAAAAGGTGTCGTACATACCTAAGAAACTGCTTCATCCTTGCTGTTTTTTAGGTTCAATTAGAGATACCATACAAATGCCTTATGGGGTAAAGGGTTAAGGAAAACAGCCTTAGAATTTCAATTTTATGGTTAGTTTGGCCAAAATATGCTTCTAAATAGTAGTGTAGTTTCAAGAACTGACTGCAGTCTGATCTTGATCTATACTGTCTGAAAAAGCAATGTTTAGTTGGCATAGTGAAAAGTGATGTAGGATTTAGAGTGGAATGTGCATTTATAAATAGTGCGCATAAGATTAACCCATTACCACTCAATCCCTACTTTTGACGCCCCTGGAAAAGAAGCCTTTTGAAAACATTGTGGGAAAAGGAGAAAATGCTGGTAACCAGCATTTTCTCCTTTTTCCACAGTGTTTTCTACCCTTCCCAGAACAAATTTCAATTTTTGAGTCACCTTTATTTTGTCGTCTGCAAATGCTTTCAATTTGGACCAGACTAAAATTTTCTTGCATGGTAAAGAGTTTTAACCCTTTCCCAAACAATCCCTTGTTTTTACGACCGTAAGATAGAAGCCTTTTGAAAACATTGTGGGAAAAGGAGAAAATGCTGGTAACCAGCATTTTCTCCTTTTTCCACAGTGTTTTCTACCCTTCCCAGAACAAATTTCAATTTTTGAGTCACCTTTATTTTGTCATCTGCAAATGCTTTCAATTTGGACCAGACTAAAATTTTCTTGTGTGGTAAAGAGTTTTAAAGAAGAAATGCATCCACAATAAAAATGGTTTTGTCCAGTTTTAGGCATAACTTGGAAATATCGCTTTACTAAACAGTTCCATGTTTTAACATCCCTGGGTCAGAAGGCTTTCCAAAAATATTGTTGGAAGAAGGAAAATTGCTGGTGGCCAGCATGTTTTCCTTTTCCAACAATATTTTCTTCTCTTTTATGAAAAGTCCCATCATCTGATTTACATATAGTTGACTGCTAGGGCTTTGAAAACGAAGCAGTCTGAATTTGTGTTATCTGGTAGAGTTATCTATTTTTAACACCATCTGGTTTATAGCTAGTTACACAACAACAAAATTTTGGACTTGTCCAAATTGAAAAACCTTTGTAGATGACAAAATTAAATGTGGCAAAAATGACATGATTTCCTTGATAGAGCAGAAAACATTGGGTAAAAGAGAAAATGCTGGTTACCAGTCTGAAATTTTGTCATTTGGCAAAGAGAAAAAAACACTACATAAGCAAAACAAGCTTAACCCATTCCCACACAATGGCGACTTTTGACTACCCATGCAAAGAAGCCTTTTGAAAACATGGGAAAAGGAGAAAATGCTGGTAACCAGCATTTTCTCCTTTTCCCACAATGTTTTCTACCCTATCAATACACAATTGCACCATTTGAGCCACACTGAAACTGTCATCTGCACATGCTTTCAATTTGGAGAGGTCTAAAATTTTGTTGTATGGTCAAGAGTTAAGGTGTTATAAAATCAGATGATGCAGATATAAAAATTATTATGCTGTAGTTATCATCAATTTATTGTAATGTGTATTGTAACTGTATGACTGTGCTTTTGTATAATAGCTAATCAATACCGAGAATAAAATCAAGGGTAACAAAATAAAAGCCTTTTTAGTTCCATTTTCTTATCAGATTATGTGTTTGACTTTTTACCAAGCAGTCAAATGTCCTAATAACTAAGGAAAGAGGCTTTGAAAACATTGTGGAAAAGGAGAACCAGCATTTTCTTCTTGAACCGTGTTGTTTTCTTTCCTTTATCTAATACATTTTTTATGATTTTTGCCAGTTAATTTTTTGGTTATTGATGCATTTAATGCAACAACAGTTTATGTTGCCAGCTTGTCTGGTAAATATGTTAAGACTGTAATGTGGTAATCCTTTGCCAATTAATAATAGGCTTTGATCATGCAGTTTTGTTGAAATGTCAAAAGCATCGCAAGACATAGTTTGAGAAGGAGAAATTGCTTGAAAGCAGTGTTTTATCCTTTCCCCACCTTTTTGTTTTCACACTGGAACTTGGAAATTATCTTTTGAGCAGCATTTTATTCATTGTCTACTAAGGCTGCCAGTTTGGTCATGTCTAACAATCTGTGGGTAGCTCAGTGGTCAGCAGATCTGACTCATGACCAGATACCGATACCTGGTTCACGCAAACTTTCTTTCTGGCCATTTTTCTCCTTTCACTTCTGATGCATGTGAGGAAGGCAGTTAGTGACTTGGAAAGAAAGTTTTGTCAGCACTGATGTGAGAAAGCCAGGAAACACATGCATAGGTGCACTGTCTGCTGTGATTGGTACTTGTACTTAGCTGATGAAATGACGTTAAACCTGGACACAAAAACTATTATTCGGTCATCTGGTAAGGAGTTAACTTCTGTGTCTTCTAACTTGACCCTTTTAGAGGGGAGATATAGGTAGTGTTTCCTATGTCTTTATGTCCATCAGTCTGAAGCCATTTCTCCACAACTCCAGGACCAAATTGGATAAAACTTCATATATGAACTCCTTAGGATATTGTGCCTATATTCTCAGAATTTCTTAAAAAAACCTTCTCTCTTAACCCTTTATCAGATGAAAAAATTTTAGCCTTGTCCATATTGAAAGCATTTGCAGATAACAATTTCATTGTGGCTCAAATGGTGCGATTTTTCTTTATCACGAGAGAAAACTCTGTAGGAAAAGGAGAAAATGCTGGCTACCAGCATTTCCCCTTTTCCCACAATGTTTTTAAAAGGTTTCTTTCCCAGGGGTGTCAAAAGTCAGAATTGTGTGGTAAAGAGTTCAGGTTGTTAAAACTAGGGGTTATTTAGTAAACTGAAGGAGGAATTGACTTAGAACTTCTTTGCATGAATGTCGAAAATCCAGTTCAGGATGCCCCGATTGGTAGTTGTAAAGTCCATCCACATGGTACATGGACAAACTACACTAATTGCATTCTCACCTTAGAGTGCTTTTGCAACATCATTTTCACAGGCATTCATGTATTAATGTCTACAATTAACTCTTTACCAAACAAAAACAGCATAGAGTTGTCGAGATTGAAAGAATTTGTACACGACAAAATAAATGTGACTGAAACACTGAAATTTTGTTTGGGAAGGGTAGAATACATTGTTTGACGAGAGAAAATGCTGGTTACCAGCATTTTCTCCTTTTTCCACAATGTTTTCAAAAGGCTTTTTTCTCAGGGTCGTTTAAAGTTTGGATTGTGTGGTAAAGAGTTAAACAGTGGTTTCTACCTATAACAGAACTTGGAGCTTTGAATGATGTAGAACTTGTCTGCATGAATCCCCAAAATCCAGACCAAGATGCCCTTGCTGATTATCGAAAAGTCCATCCCCATGGTACAATCCCCTGTCTGGAGATTGAAGGGAGATCACCCATTGTGGAATCAGGAGCCATCTGTCTGTACCTAGCAGACATTTACAATAACCTAGGACCAGACCTTGACAAAGAGGCTTATTACAAGTAAGTTTCATCTCGTTTAACCCTTGACCACACAATCCTGTGGTTTAATCATACTGAAATCATACTGAAGAAGGCTGATAGAAATCATTTTGGAGAAAATGCTGGTAAACAGCATTTTCTATGTTTCCCAAATTGTTTTTTGCCTATCAATTACAAAAGTCAACTTTTGATCTACATTTATTTTGTTGTCTGTAAATACTTTCAGTTTGGTCAAGTCCAAAATTGGTGGTTTGGTAGAGTTAAAACGAGTTAACATATTGTTTCCTACAGATGACTTCATTGCCTTGCAATGGACATATTTTTGAAAACATTCTGGAATATTTTTTAATGATGTTTATTCTTCCCCCCACACCCCACCACCAAAAGGTAAAGGTACTTTATGCACATTTTGAATTAACACTATATGACACTAGCTGAACCAGACAGGTGACAATTTTTACTGCCCTAAGGAAGAATATCACTGGAAAGAGAGAATGTGCAGTCTGATCTGTAGTCTACACTGTATATTATTGTTCTCTACTTTTGCCAAAATACTGTTCTAGAAAATTATTCATTTGTCCAGATTTTGAAAGTCCATTTTATTTGACTTGTGCTCTAGCAAAAGGGGTTTTAATGCATTTTTGATGTGTTGTATCAAGCAAATGATAGCGTAATTATGGATGTATAAAATCTATTTTGTCTTTTAACTCTTTACCACACAATCCTAACTTTAACGACCCTGAGAAAGAAGCCTGTAGAAAACATTGTCGGAAAAGGAGAAAATGCTGGTAACCAGCATTTTCTCCTTTTCCCACAATGTTTTCTACCCTTCCCAAGACAAATTTCAACTTTTGAGCCATACTTACACTGTCGTCTGCAAATGCTTTCAATTTGGACTGGTCTACAATTTTGACGTTTGGTAATGAGTTAACAGACTGAATCTTGTTATAGAATGGTTTGTGGACATGCAGCAAGTTAAATAATAGCAGTATGCACAGGTTGACATGGGTGGGTACTTATAGCAGATGCATTTAACTTCCTTTTGCTGAGCATGGCTCATTTATTAAACACTCGAATTTAAAGTCTAGAATGAGAAACACAAATGTTTGAGGGGTCAGAATCAACTCATATTATCTGTTATGCTGGCTTGTTTATAAATTGGGTATAATTGTGTTGTATTTTACAATCTGCTTGTGTATTCTGTGACCACACCTGTATGAAATCATGAAGATGTTCTAGTGCAGTGGATGTTTACACAGCTTGAGGATGAATTTAGGTCGAGATCAGACTTCTTATGTTTACAGTATAGATAAAGATCAGACAAAACAGAACATGCAGTCTGATCTTGGATTCTTCCTGTCCCCTAATATACTTTAGTATTTTTGAGAAATACATTTCATATTTTACAACTGGCTTGTGTATTCTGTAAGTACACAAGATAACATCATGAAAATTATTTTAGTGCAGTAGGTGTTTACACAGCTTGAGGACTGGGACAGACTGGCAGGTGCTGTTTGATCTTTATTTTGCACAGACTGCTAATTTATGAACGTTTCTTCAGACATAAATCTCATATTTTACAGCTGGCTTATATATTCTGTTACCACACTAGATGAAGTCATGGAAACTATTTTAGTGCAGTGGGTGTTTACACAGCTTGAGGACCAGGACAATGAACTCATCAATAAAACGGTCCTCAAGTTTGAGACCTTTGCCAAATACCTCTCAAACTGGCTGAAAGATAGAGACTATGTATGTGGAAACAGGTAAGAGTTATGTTGCTATTCTTTTAACCCATTACCACACAATCCATGCTTTTGACAACCCCGAGAAAGAAGCCTGTAGAAAACATTGTGGGAAAAGGAGAAAATGCTGGCAACCAGCATTTTCTCCATTTCCCACAATGTTTTCTACCCTTCACAAAACAAATTTCAAATTTTCAGTCACCTTTATTTTGTCATCTGTAAATGCTTTCGATTTGGACAAACCTAAAATTTTGTCGTTTGGTAATGAGTTAATTCAGACAGAAGAGGTCATACGCAGCACAGCAGTTAGGTTGCTGAGTATTCGAGGAGTCTTTGGTTCGATCCTCAACAGTGGCACTTGTACAACAGTGTACAACTTGTACGACTTATATCCTCAACAGTGGCACTGGTATTTCATGGGAGTGCTTTTGGGTAAGAAACTCCAGTGACCCAGCCGGTATTGATGCATCCTAGGAAAGACATATAGGTACATGTAATAAGTGAGCTGTTGCTGTGATACTGATTAAAATAATGTTGAAAATTGTTTATCTCTATAACAAACAACAAAATTTTCGACTGGTCCAAATTGAGAGCATTTGCAGACGACACAATAAAAGTGACTGAAAATTTAAAATTTTTATCAAAGAGGGGAGAAAACATTGTGGGAAAAGGAGAAAATGCTGGTTACCAGCATTTTCTCCTTTTCCCACAATTTTTTCAAAGGGCTTCTTTCTAAGGGTCATCAAAAGTTGGCATTGTGAGGTAAAGGGTTAAAACACCATTCATTCCCAACATTTAATGACTCAGATGAAAGAAGCTTTTGAAGACATTGTGGATGAAGTAGAAAATGCTGGCTACCCTTTTCTACCCTTCCAGAAAAAATTTTAGTTTTCAAGTCACATTTATTTTGTAATCTGCAAATGCTTTCAATTTAGCTTTTGAGCCACTTTGTAGTCTACAAATCCTTTCAGTTTCCTCTGGTCTTAGAATTTGTTGATTGGTAAAGAGTTACCGTTCCAAAGACAAGTCCCACAGTTCAAACCAAAAGTAATATGTCATCTGTCAATATTTTCAATTTGGAGAAGTTACGGAGAATTTTGTTGTAGGGTAAAGAGGTAATTCATCAACTTTTTTCTATTTATTTGTAGACTGACTGCTGCTGATTGTGTGCTGGGCTATAATCTATGGTGGGCAAGCACAATGCGAGATGGAGTCCTTCTTCGGAATTATCCAATATTACAAAAGTACTACAGTCGTCTACAGAGGCGAAGTGCTTTCCAACGGACATTTTCTGATGAAGAAGACAGGCAGTTTTAGGTTATTCAAATAGTGTGTGCCAAATAAAGTTAGATTTTTTATTATCTTGTCTAAGTCTTCCACAAAAATCTTTACCAGACAACATTTTTTTTTTAAATTTAGAACCATCAATGTTGAAAGTATTTGCAGGCAACATAGTAAATACCGCTGAAATTCTGATATTTGTCTTTGAGGGAGACAAAAAAGCTTTTTTTGAAAGTGAAAAATGCTACTTACCAGCAAACTCTGCATCCTACAGCATTTATCTTCAAGATAATAACCCTTTGCCAGGAAACCTTTGCTATAAATAACATCACAGAAAAGCCTTTCAAATATATATAGGATAAAGGAAATAATGCTGGTGACGAGCATTTTTTCCTTTGTCCTAAATGGTCATGCCCTTTCATAGACATTTTCCATAAAATTGTGGTCTGCAAGCTCTTTCAATACAGACAAGTTTGAAATTTTGTCCACTAGTAAAGGGTTTTAGTGTTAAATTATATGGTAAGGGTTATAGGAAAACATTTTTTTTGTTGTTTTTTGTTTGAAAATTAATACATGCTCCTTTTCCTGCATTTTTTTTTTTCTAAATTTGTGATGTGTAGAAGCATTATTACGCAATAGATTGGAAGAATTAACTGTTTTCTTCAAATGGAAGTTTCACATATGAAAGACTTATAGGACATCTTTATAATATATAAACCAAACTTTGAAACTAATTAACAATTGGAGCCTTTTCATGTGCTCAGAAATGCGTAGAATTTGAATAGGATACCCTAAATGAATGATTTCAAATATTGGTGTTTTTTTTTTCTTTCTCTTTAACCCTTTCCCAAACAAGCCCTTGTTTTTATGTGTCTGCAGTACAAGTCTTTTGAAAAAATTGTGGGAAAAAGAGAAAATGCTCGTAACGAGCAATTTCTCCTTTTCCCACAATGTTTTCTACCCATTTGGAGAACTTTCTGCCATTTTTATCAAATTTGAAATTGTCGTCTGCAAACTCATTGAGTTTGGAAGAGTCTGAAATTTGTCGTTTGGGAAAGGGTTAATTTTCAAATCTTAAAACTATCACAAAAAAGTCATGCTTTTAGTGTGTATTTCATAATGAATACTGGTTACAGGTGATGTTTTTTTTATACATAGAAATCATATTTTTGTTATTTTATTTTTGATATGGCTTGTTACCATAAAAGTATGTGTGTAATTTTCTACATGTATGTACATGTATCTTGCTTAGATATTTTGATACACGGTGCACTTGCCATTATGTTCCAAAAAGTGGGGCACTGGTAGCAAGAAAAACAGTATATCTATGAGGTTTAATGAGATGATAGGAATGTAACAACATTCTTTATTACTGAGTGGTTGGATCAGGTCAGGTTTCATGTGTAAAGACTTTTGTATCGGATGACACTGAAGACTGACTTCAATGAAATCCTCTTTACACACACAAGATTAGGTAAATTTGTGTTTGTACAAAGGTGTGTATTGGATGAGACTGAAGGTAAACATGTGGTGCAAACTTCTTTACACAAAGTGACCTAATCCTATCACACAGAAATGAGGACTATTATAATTTTCCTTTTATTATCTATATATCTTACTTTTATAAACTGTAAGAAAACATGGCAAAATAAAGAACAAAGAAGTTAAAGATTCGTACATTTCCAGGATTAAAAAAAAAAAGAACCAAAAGTTAATACCGGTACATAGAAGTAGTCCATGAAAACAATGATATTGATGCATGATACAAAAATATGTTGTGGTCTGTGACATACAAGTACTTGTGTTTAAGATATTTTATCATAATGTATTTTAGTCAGATCATTTAAGACCTGTTAGCAGATAATTTAAGTTAATAAATAATATCCATATTTAATGCAATTGCAGATGGCAAATCATTTGTTACTCAAATAATAGCATTTGTCTTTGAAAGAATAGAAAACATTGTGAAACAATGAAAAGGGTAGAACACATTGTGGAAACAGGAGAATTTTTCGTAAGCCTGTAAATTTAGAGTCCATGGATCCTGGGATTGTGTGGTAAAGAGTTTAGATCTTTACCCACTGAGAAAATTGTCAAACTTGTCCAAATCGAAAGCATTTGCAGACAATAAAATAAAGATGACCCCAATGGCAAAATGGGTTGAAAACATTGTGAGAATTGAAGAAAATGCAGATTTCCAATAGTACTTCCTTATTTTTACTAAGTTTTCATAAACCTGTGTATTCATGGGTCAGGGATTGTATGGTAAAGAGTGTAATGTTTAACCATTACCACACAATCCCTACTTTTGACGCCCCTGAGAAAGAAGCCTTTAGAAAACATCGTGGGAAAAGGAGAAAATGCTGGTAACCAGCATTTTCTCCTTTTCCCACAATGTTTTCTACCCTTCACAAAACAAATTTCAAATTTTCAGTCACTTTGATTTTGTCGTCTGCAAATGCTTTCAATTTGGACCAGTCTAATATATTGTCGTTTGGTAATGGGTTAACTATTGGATACTGGTTATTAGGAAAACATTTTTCTTAGGAACACTGTAGTTACTTAGTCCATCAGAGCACATAGGACCATCATGATCATTTTATCAAACGATTCTGTTTTAACAACCCAAGAAATAAGCCAATAGAAAAGATTATATGAAAAGAAGTCAGTACTGGTAACCACAATGTTTTCTCTTCTTGCAATGGCAAATATCAATGTTTAAGCTACAATTAATTTGTTGTCTGCAAAGGCTTTCGATTTAGAAAGGCTATACTTTTGTGGGTTGGTAAATACATGTAGTTGTCTACCTTTATGTGCCATACTTTGTTGAGTGTTCAGAGTCAAGGGTCGGTGTAATTTTTTATTTTGTTTTGTTTTGTTTTACCATTTACCAAACAATCCTATGTTAGAACAACGCTGAGGAGTTGGGCTTGTAAAAGAATTTTGGGAAAAGGAGAAAGTTCTGGTAACAACTATTTTCTCCTTTTTTTTTGCTTTCCCCTTTCAAAGCAAAATCTTGTCATTTTAGGCACATTCAGTTTTTTGTCTGCAAAGGCTTTTAACTTGAAAAAGTCTAAACTATCATTCTTGTCTGGTATGGAGTTAAATGTATGTTACTGTTGTGTACCTCAAGTAAATGAAATTGATTTAGAACAAATGTACCATGATTTCTGTTATGAATAGCCTAAAATCACTTAGTCTGAATGCTTCATCTCTTAAACCTATTTAATGACCCTTAGGAAGATACCTTTGGAAAACATTAATGGGAAAAGGAGAAAATGCTGGTAACCAGCATTTTCTCCTTTGCCCTCAATGTTTTCAGTCCCATCAAAGACAAATTCCACCTATTTAAATTACATTTAAAAGGTTGTCTGCAAATGCTTTCAATCTGAACAAGTCAAAAATTTTATTTATTTTGTAAGGAGTTAAGCACTTTTAGGGCTTGCATGGTTGGTATTTAAAAAAAGAAAGATAAATGGCAAATATTTGTAAACAATTAGGTAAAGGCCCTCAAAATAAACATGTCTACCCTTTTCGACCAATCACAGATTTCTTTTCATTCATTGGTTATCAGTACCAAAAAGTAAGTCAAAAGGCAGCATGTAGGGCTATGCCGAACAAAGAGAAAAAAATGAGACAAGTCAGACAGTTATGACAAAGTGTCAAGCTGAGGCACATAAAACAGGCAAGGATACATAAGCTTCTGATAGAAATGATTCAGCTTCAGGTAATATATTTTCACAAGGACCTCAACATTTTTCGAAAACTTTACCCATTTACATTACTTAACCCATTACCACACAATCCGTACTTTTGACGCCCCTGAGAAAGAAGCCTTTTGAAAACACTTGTGGGAAAAGGAGAAAATGCTGGTAAACAGCATTTTCTCCTTTTCCCACAGTGTTTTCTACTCTTCCCAGAACAAATTTCTATTTTTGAGTCACCTTTATATTGTCGTCTGCTAATGCTTACAATTTGGACCTGTCTAAAATTTTCTTGTGTGGTAAAGAATTAAGGTCTACAGCCCCTGACAAGGTTTAATACAGTTTACAAAGCATATATAGGCACGCATTATATTTCACAATTATCGTCTGGTTTGTTGGTTTTTAGCCGCTTCTCTAGTTTTTAAGAGGCCAGTGAGCTTATGTGCTGGCCCTGTGTCCATTGTGCGTGTGTTCGTTTGTTGATGCAACCGTATTTGCGTGCGTTAACTTTTATGTCCAACATCTCTGAAACTTCTCATCAAATTTTGACAAAATTGCAGAGAAATGATTCTGCTGTGGTCCCCTACAGAATTTCTTCAAAGAGCATTAGTTAAAACTCAGTTAAATTTCTGATGCCATGGCAGCAAAATTTGAGATTATTGAAATTCTCCTTGTCTGAAACTATAAGGCCCAGGGCTTCCGAATTTGGTATCATCTGTTAAACCTTTACCAAATTCTTCCAAATTATATCCCTTGGGTCAGAGGTAGGCTAGCACGGGGGCCACAAGATTTACATAAGCTTATATAAAGTGGAGAACTCGAAAATCTTTTTATTCTAACCATAAGGCATAGAGCTACTAAATTTGCCATGCAGCTTTCATCTTCTTGACCTCTACTATAACTGTCTCAATTATAGACCTGAAGTCAAAACTGACCCTGCCCCAGGGGACATTAGTTTTTAATAGGCTTATATACCGAAAACTAAAAGAGTAGCGTCAAAGTATCACACAAGTCCGTTCTTCTCTTTCGATGCATGTTGATCGTGTAGGTCATTTCCATTGTCGATCTTATCGCTGAGGTTTCCATCCATAGTTTCGGGAAGTCCCATAAGCCCCAAGACACAGAGAGTTGCTATTCCTCCGCAGAAAAAGTAGATCAGGCCCGGTATGTATTGGCTCTGTAAAGAGATTTGCACATAAATTTTAGGAACTTTAATCATGCAAAGGGAAAATTTTCCAAGCTATAGTGAACATTAGAATCAAACTGCACATGTGCAGTGAGCCGAATCTTCGAACTGCACTATCTGGTATAGTATGAGATGAATTTGACAAAAAAGACTTTGCATCTGTAATAAATATTTTCTTGGTCAACCAAAAGTTCTAACTCATCAGAAAATCAATTAATTAGCAAATCTAACAACAACAACAATAACAAAAAACATGATCTTACCACGAAAACAAGCTGAGGTCCGACTACAGAGCCCAAACGAAGAATCGTACTCAAGCATCCAAAACCTAGTGCCCTGTAAAGTAATTACGTAGCAAAGGAGATTAAGATTTGATTAAATTTTTCTACATACTGTTATGATTTTACCACAGAAAAAAACCCTAGATTCCAAAATGTTGGACATAAATACGGAAGAAAGCATTGTTGACATCCCACCCACAATCTACCCGCCATCTTGGGGCACTTATTATATAGTCTGTTGTCACTTCGAATGACACTTTTTCCAGGCTCTGACTAGTCTCAATAATGAGACGATGCGTTGATTTTCTTTTTATATTTGGACATTAATTTGATTGTGCACACTGCCGTTTCAAGTCCACTGTCTATCGTAAATTTTCCGATAGCAAAGATATCTAGCGCTACACTAACTTTTAGTTTCATTGGTTTGATCAGTATTGCAGCGAAATACAATGAACTTTCAGTAACGAACATGGCCAAAGACATATTATTAAACCTTTCATTATTTAAAGAGCCTATATAAGTCATGTATAATACATGTATGTAAATCTTGGGAGAAAATGACGAAGTATGTCGCGTGAGGCGGCCTTTTTGTGTGTTTCCGGGAACGTAAATTCCTCAAGTAACGGATGAAATGAACTTTTTTTTTCTTCTGTTCAGAGTTTAAACTGAAAATCTTTGCATTTCATACGAAGGATAATTGAATATGCAAGCACAGGTATGCACTAATCCTCAAATCTCGTCTTTGTACATAGAAGCAAAAAAAAAAACATTTGGGGACAGTTATCTATACTGAAATTACTGAGTGATTCATCTCAAGATAAGCTAATTACAGTCGGATAGAGGTCCATTGTAATTGTCATTTGAACAGCCAGGGCCGTAGACTTGTTAGATCGATGGACGTAGTTATAGCTGACCTGTTTGTCAGCTTGTCCTTGTATCCTGAAGGAATGACTATATCAATGATCTGAAATCTGATAACGGTTGGATAGAGTTCTACCGTGATATTCTGAACAGGACCATACGTAGTCTACTGTCGTTAGACACAGTTGTTGTTATTACGTTTGCCAGCTTGTCCTTGTATCTGGAATGACTTTGTCAATGGTCTAGAATGACAGTGTTGATGATCTCTCACTCTATAACAGTTGGATACAGTTCTACAGTGATTGTCTACAAGGACCATGTAGACTGTTGCTATACGGAGAGACGCGGTTATTGCAGACCTGTTTGTTTGTTTTTTACATGGAATGACTATGCCAATGACCTCTTACCTGATAACGATTGGATATGTAGTTCTATTGTGATTGTTTGAAAAGGAAAATATGCTATTTTTTAAACCGATAGCCTCAGTCGTCAAATGTTAAAACGTTTGTCACTTTGTCTTTGTATTTCAGATGACTATGTCAGTTCTCTCTCTTACCTGACAACAGTTGGGGTAGAGGTCTATCATGATTGTCTGAACAGAGCCACATTTTGTTACATTTCTTACATCGAGAGGAGTGGTTATTGCTAACCTTACAGTTATTACATCGAGAGTATTTATTGCTAATCTATTTGGGCGTATTCCTTTTGCTACTCCGAACACTCCGAACATGTTCTAGGTCAATGTAGTATTTCGGAACACTACAGATGCCGTGTTCTTCAGAACATTTTCTGACTGTTCTAAATCAATCGAAGTGTAGCGCACCTGCTGAACGGTTGCTAGATGATACAAGAAGGCTGAAAGGTGGACAATTATTTATGGCCGAACTTGCAATTTTCTTTCTTACGATATGAACGGCATAAAGAGGAGCATTGTAGACTTTTCTTTACTCCCTCTCTGCAGCTAATCATATCCTCCACTAACACAGCTAAGACAATAGCTCTTGAAACAGACATCATAGCAATGTATTTCATTCGATATGGTTTAGATCAATGTTCCAAACATGCTCCATTCAGACCATACTTCCGGAGCAGTGTATTGTGTTCTGAAATACTCCTTTCGCACATTCCAGAACAGCATTTCAGAACACAGATCATTGTGCCAGAGCAGGTGAAAAGAATACGCCCCACGGTAGCAGTTTTTTTTTTTGTTTTATTTCTTCAGTATCTGGAATAAATATTTCAATGATCTAATACCTGATAACTGTTGGATATAGTTCTATTGTGATTGTCTGAACAGGGCCATATGCTGTTGTTACACCGATAGACGCTATGATGGCAAATGTGTTTGT
This sequence comes from Tridacna crocea, assembly GCA_943736015.1. Classification (NCBI taxonomy): domain Eukaryota; kingdom Metazoa; phylum Mollusca; class Bivalvia; order Cardiida; family Cardiidae; genus Tridacna; species Tridacna crocea. Next base: position 17,915,824 of record OX031056.1, on the reverse strand, counting down.
CAGCAGGTTCTTGTATTCAGTATCTAAAGAAACAGATTTACCATATACAGTATAAATCTTCCATGCTTTATTACATTTGACAAAGGTATCGATTCATGTTAGTCTACGCAGTCCGTACAGGCTGGCACACGTCAATAAAATTTGCTATTTGTAAATTAATTTTCTGCAATGCCAAGGATCACATTGCTACATGATCCAGTCGCTTCTTAGACGAAAAAGCCTTTGCTGATCCATTATTTTGTGACGACTTACTTATTAAATGCATCACAAAGATTCACAAATCCCAGTCTGACAGAGCTCAAATAACTTATACAAAGCAGTGTTGCGAACGCTATTGATGCAAATCGACAGAATTAACGTTTGGCAAAAAAAAAATTCGACTAATACCGGACTACAGAAATCTATTTCAAAGTACTAGAACTTGTAGATGACAGAAAAAGCTATTCAGTGATGTGGTAGAAAAGTAGAAAACATTGTAGAAAATGGAGACAATACTGGTAAATAGCATTTTACCATTTCGTACAATGTTTTCGAGACCCCTAGCATGTACATATACTCCAGCATTTTTAACCTTTACCAGACGACGCGATTTTAGATTGCATCAACACGGTATCAAACGCGCAACCAGTGGTTAGCGTATCTGACTCGTGATCTGGTGATTGCAGGTTCAAAACTAGGTTGAGGGAAACTTTCTTACAGGCGACATTTCGCCTCTCACCTCTAAAGCATGTGAGAAAGCATTGTATGGCTTGGAGATAATGTTGTGTTAGTACTGGTGTGAGAAAGCCAGAGAACACATGCCGCAGTGATACGATATTAGTTTTTAAATTCGGCGTTTAAGTCCAACACATATCTTCTTTTCAAACCTAATATCGTCTTACGATCAGAGTCCGTAACAAAAAAATAAATGCATGGCAGAAATAAGGAATCCGACGGGATTCGAACCCCAGAACTACCGGACGAAAGGCCAATATCTTAACCACTGAGCCAAAGAGATACCTTTCGCCCGGGAGTTCTGGGGTACGAATCCTGCCCGGTCCCTTATTTCTGCCATGCATTTATTCATTTGTTTTGTTTTGTTTTTTTTTTTGTTACGGACTTTAATCGTAAGAATCGGTTTGCTCTCTCAAAAGAGGTAGCCACAGAAACTGTTTTAGTTAGTGTACAATGGGAAACATTTGCTACATCGGGGGAAAGAACTGTCTTCCGTTATGTACACAAGATCTCAACACTATGTACCTGTCTGTTGAACTATTCCAACGACGTATCCACCTAACGCCACAGTCGCGTAACAAAGCATGGATGTCTTCTTTCTACCGATGCTGAAATGTAATTTGGAGCAATTTTAGAATGGAACCAATCAATGTCTTTTAATCCTTATTTTTACTCATCTTTTCTTCATATGTACTAGTTTGGCTATTAATGAATGGATTATTTTTGAAAATGAATTAATATAAAACTTTACATGTATACTCTCTTTCAAAGCATGGATATTGTAAGTAGGCCTACTGATAATACAGAGAACTGAAAGGTGTTCAGGTGCAAGTAACCAGAGAGACAGAGAGGGAGGTAGAGGAATGTTGTTTTTTTTCATATCGCTTTGACATCCACATTGACAAAGTCTTGGTAGGCATTCATGATACCGAAAACAGAATGAAGTTCAGGTACAAGTTACCCAAGAGATAGACAGAGAGAAACAGAACGAGAGAGAGAGAGAGAGAAAGAGCAAAATGTTTATTTGTACCAGTTTGACATCCACATTGACAAAGCCTTGGTAGGTACTGATGACACCGAGAACAGAAAGAAGTTCAGGTACAAGTTACCAGAGAGTGCTGACACCCCATAGTTAAGTCCGTGATACACAACTCCAAGCGTAAACCTGCAATATTGCCGTGCTTTGTGAAAAGAAGACTTGTTACTTCTGCAAAATGTATATAATCAGGTTAACCTGCGCAATCCGCGAACGTTGACCTGGGCCAACCTTCAATTTTATGGATCTATACCTCGTGATTCAGTCGGTTGATTGAGAAAATGGATTTTATTGATCCACAATTTTGTGATGACTTACTGGTTACAATGCATCGCGGAGATGGACTATTTAAACCCTTCGCCAGAGCATGGCTCATTTCAAAGCATTGAATGGCAAGCAGTGTCAGAGAATCATTTATTCTAAAAAACATCCAAGACATAGAAAGCTTAAGTTAGGATCGGGGTCTGTCAATTGGTATCAGATAATGCAGTGTAATCTTATATCAACATTTCGTCGGTTTACTTTGAAAACATCGTAACTACAGCTTGTAACAAGCTATAGTTACGAGGTTTTCGAAGTAAACTATGGCCATAAGGTATCTTCATTGTCACAAGACGTCCGGTTAGATTCAAGAAGAAATAAAATTTAAGAGATAGACAATGTACATTTCCCTACAAAGAGGCAAGGTCCCTTGAAAAAATATGTCTACATCTTTTCCCCAATCAAAAATCTCTATTCATGTTATAAAAGAATCGAATTAACCTTTTAACTCTGTTTGCTATGGCAACAAAAAGGAAAAATTTACATCTATAAAAGTCTTCTTGTCTGAAACCAGAAAGCCCAGTGCTTTGATATTTGGTATGTAGCATCTTCTAGTAGTCCTCTACCAAGTTTGCTCAAATGAAGCCCTTGGGTCAAAACTGGCCCTGCCCGGGGATCACAAGTTTGAACATAGGAATAAAAAAGAAGGAAAACTTTAAAATTCTTCTTCTCTGAAACTAGCAGGCATAGAGCTTTGATATTTGGCATGTAGCATCTCCTAGTGCACCTCTACCAAGTTTGTTCATATGATGTCCTGGGGTCAAAACTGGCCCCGCCACGGGGGTCACAAGTTTGGACATTGGGGCAAAGAAAGAAAACTTTGAAATTCTTCTCTGAAACTGAAAGGCATAGAACTTTGATATTTGGTATGTTGCATCTCCTAGTGGACTTCTACCAAGTTTGTTCATATGATCCCTCCGGGGTCAATACTGGCTCCGCTCCAGGAGTCACAAGTTCGAACAAAGTAACAAAGAAGGAAAACTTTAAAATACTTTTTTCTAAAACTGGAAGGCATACAGCTTTGTTATTTGGTATGTAGTGAACCTGTTCTAAGGTTTTTAGCCCACCTGAGCACGAGTTAAGTCAGTTCAAAATTGGGTCATCTTGGGTCATAAACCAGCTAGGTCTCTGGGTCAATTTAAAAGAATACCTTGTGAACACTCTAGATGGGTTCAAAATGGGGGTCATAATCAAGGTCAATATGTCAAATAAAGAATACCTTGTGAACACTCTAAAGGCTACATTTCTTGCTCAATTGACTTGAAAATTGGTCAAAATGTTTGTCTTCATGAAATATAGGCCGGGTTAAAAATTGGGTAACATAAACTAGGTCACTTTGTCAATAAAGGAAATACCATGTGGGCACTCTAGAGGCCATATTCAATGCTAAATTAAATTGTAAACTGTTAAAAATGTTTGTCTCGATAAATTTTTTGATGAGTTTTGAATTGGTTTACATGGGGTGATAAATTAGGTCAGCTTACAGAAATTTCTTGTGGATGCTCTAGAGTTAACATTTTAAGCTCAACGGACCTCACAAATTAGTCAGAAATTGAATTACACATGTGGGAAGAATTTTGTCTATTGACTCAGGTGAGCGTTCCAGGGTCATCATGGCACTCTTGTTAAGCTTTTTTCATGCTAAATTAGTTGCCTTAAACTTTCAAGCCGATAGTTAAAACGTGAGTACTATTTCAGACTAACTTTTTTTAAAAAATACGTCAGTCCTTCCGGACAATGCACCTCTAAGATCAGACTAGACGTTGTGTGCAGTCTGATATTGATCTGCACTGTCCGCAAAAGGTCATTGTGTCGCTAAAGATTAGCCGCCTAGGGGTAACAGATCTATGTAATTCACACCAAGCTTGTGACGTTACATTACTTCAGCAAAAATACAACCAGTCATGGAGTTCAGAAATTATTTCATACTTTTCTTTAAATTTATTAGAAAAAAAATGTTTAAATTACTCACCAGTTGATAATTGACAACAGTGATATGCGGACAAGAAATTTGGACTGAAAAAGATGTTTGAGCGTATACTTGGTATCTTTTTCGGGTTTCTCATCCGCGATAACTTCAACCATATTCGGCATTTGACGTCTGTTGGCCTTTGCAATATCTCGAACAATCTTTTCTGCATCTTCGTATCGGTCATGGGCTATGTACCACCGAAAACTTTCAGGTAAACACCTTCGTAGAAAGCAAATGTATGTATTCTCTATGCGTTACACAATATCAACCACTATAGTGGTGGCCATTTTAAACTCATTACCAAACGACAACATTTTGGGTTTGTCCAATTCCAACGACAAAATAAGACGACAAAATAAAAGTGACAGAAAGTTTGAAATTTGTTTTGTGAAGGATAAAAAATATTGTGGGAAAAGGAGAAAATGCTGGTTACCAGCATTTTCTCCTTTTTCCACAATGTTTTAAATAGGTTTCTTTCTCAGGGTCGTCAAAACTAGGGATTGTATGGTAATGGGTTTATCATCTTAAGGTCAAATTCATTGTGTGGATATTACAAGTCAATAGAACAGGACTAGGGCCCATTTTCACGTGTAATCATATATGTCATTCTTCGTCAAAATCTAGGTTTAGAAAAATAACAATATTTCTGATTGGCTTTCACCCAAATTGAGAGCTGGATTTGGAATGCATGTTAGAATGATTAATGATTAATTAGTGATACAGATTAGACGACGTCACCTGGGTCCTAATCACCAACCATTTTAGGGGGCTGACCTGTGTCAAGACTTTTTGCCTTTTGTAAATTTTCTCCATATCCAAGGGCCAGTCTACCTCAGGATTTAGTCAGTTGCTAGACAAAATGGATTTTATGAATAAAAATTATGCGACGACTCGGTTGGTATAATGTATGGACGAGGATCCATTAAACCCCATTTTCCAGAGCATGACTCATTAAGTTTGTAAGTTTATTCTAACACAATGTCTCCAAAAGCAACAAATGTTTTTATTGGTTTTAAAGTTTAAACATTCTAATTTGTATCTACATCGACTTTAAAAGACTTTAAAAGTTTAATTTTATATCTACAACGTTGAACATGATCTTACGAAAGGCAGTCCTCTAATTTTACACCTACATCTATAAGTATGATCTAACAAAAACAAGTCGTCTGATTTTACATTTACATCAACAAGCATGCTCTAAAGAAAGCAAGTCATCTAATTATATATCTACATCAATAAGCATGATCTAACGCAAACAAGACGTCTATTTTTACATCTACACCAATAAGCCTAGTTTAACGAAGGTAAGTCATCTGATTATACATTTACATCGATCAGCATGATCTAACGAAACTGAGTCATGGCATTTTACATCTACATCAAGAAGCATGACCTTACAAAAGCCAGTCGTCTGCTTTTACATTTACATCGATAAGAATAATCTAACAAAATGCAGTCGTCTAATTTTACATTTACAAGAAGAAGCATGATCTAACGAAGCCAGTCATTTGATTTAATATCTACATCAAGAAGCATGATCTAACGAAAGCCAGTCGTCTAATTTCACATTTTCATCGGTAAGCATGGTTTTATGAAAGCAAGTCATCTGATCTTACATCTACCTCAATAAGCATGATCAAACGTAAGCCATGAATTCATCTAATCTAACATCTACATCAACCAGCATGATGTAACGATAGCCAGTTGTCTGATTATACATCTACATCAATAAGCATAACCTGAAGAAAATAAACCGTCTAATTTTATATCTACATCGATAAGCATGATCTTAGAAAGCAAGTCATCAAAGTTTACATCTCCATCAATGGGCATGATTTAATGGAAGAAAGTCATTTTATTTTACATTTACATCAATAAAAATGATCCAACGAAATCAAGTAATATGATTTTACGCCAGTCGTCTGATTTTACATCCACCATGATAAATAAGGATGATCTAGCGAAAAAAGTCGTCTAATTCTACATCTACATCAATTCTACGTTCAATTAGCATGATCTAACGAAAGCCAGTCCTCTTATTATACATCTACATCAATAAGCATGATCTTACGAACGCCAGTCGTCTAATTTTACAGCTACATCAATAACCTAGTCTAACGAAAGCAAGTCATCTGATTTTACATCTACATCAATAAGCCTAGTCTAACGAAGGCAAGTCATCTGATTTTACATCTACGTCAATAAGCATGATCTAATGAAAGCAAGTCATCTTATTTTACATCTACTACATCAATAACTTGTATAATCTAACAAAATCGTCTAATTTTACATCAAGAAGCATGATCTAAAGCCAGTTATTTGATTTTAAATCTATATCAAAAAGCATGATCTAACCCAAGCCAGTCATCTAATATTGCATTTTTATCGTTAGGCATGGTTCTACGAAAGCCAGTCATCTGATTTTACACCCTAACAATAAGCGTGATCTAACGAAAGCCAGTCATCTAATTTTACATCTTCGTCAATAAGCATGATCTAACGAAAGCCAGTCATCTAGTTTTACATTAACATCAAGAAGCATGATCTAACAAAAGCCAGTCGTTTGATTTTACATCTACACCAATAAGCATATTCTAAACGTAAACGTAATTCAGTTGTCTAATCTTGAATCTACATCAAAAAAGCATGATCTAACCAAAGCCAGTCATCTTATTTTACATTTTTATCGTTAAGCATGATCCTACGAAAGCAAGATATGTGATTCAACACCTAGATCGATCAGCATGATCTAACGAAAGCCAGTCGTCTAATTTTACATTTTTATTGATAAGCATGATTTTAGGAAAGCAAGTCGTCTGATCTTACATCTTCCTCAATAAGAATGATCAATCGAAAGCGAGTCATCTAATTTACATGTACACATTAAATTTTACATCTACATCAGAAAGCATGATCTTACGAAATCAGTAATATGATTTTACATCTAGTCGTAAGCATGATCAATAAAAAAACAAGTCATCTCATTTTATTCTATATCAGTGAGCATGACCTAACGAAAACAAGTCTTCTTATTTTACATCTACATCAATAAGCATGATCTTACGAATGCCAGTCATCTAATACTACATCAACCATCGATCAGTATGATCTAACGAGAGCCAGTCATCTGATTTTACATCTGCATCAATAAGCATGATCAAACAGAGCCAGTCATCTGACTTGACATCTACGTCGATAAGCATGATCTAACGAAAGCAAGTTGTCTTATATGTTCTTACGATAACAAGTCGTCTGATTTTACATCTACCGTCGATTAGTATGATCTAACGAAAGCCAGTCATCTGATTTTACATCTACGTCGATAACCATGATCTAACGAAAGCAAGTTGTCTGATTTTACATCAATATCAGTTAGTATTTTTTTACGAAAGCAAGTTCTCTGATTTTACATCTACATCAGTGGGTATGTTCTTACGATAACAAGTCGTCCGTTTTTACATGTACATCAGGGGGTATCATCTAACGAAAGCAAGTCATCTGATTTTACATCTACATCAATAAGGATGATCTAATGAAAGCCAGTCGTCTAATTTTACATCTTCATTAATGAGCATGATCTAACAAAAGCAAGTCATCTGATTTAACATATACATCAATTAGCATGATCTAACGAAAGCAAGGCGCGTTTTCAAATAGGAAAGGTATGAAAGGAGCTGTCAAAGCAAAACCTCTGTTTTGAAGTAATCAGTTCAGTCAGCAAGTCAAATAAAATTTCTTCCCTATTCTATGAAAAAAAGGAGCTTAATACATCTCGTAAAAGTATCGACCCAGGTCAGCATTCTGTAGATTTAGAATAACATGATAACTTGCTTGGTACCATGCATCACGGAGATGTACACTAATCCCCCTCTTTTTCAGTCGCCAGAAAACCACAACTTACCACCAAGTAGCAAGAAACGGTATACCAGCTAATGCTATTGTAAGCTGAAGATTCCTCCAGTCGTTTAACAACCATCCGACTAAAGCCAGAATACATCGCTCAAGCGGCCATGACGGAAATCCAATCGTCCAAGCACGCCATTTTGCCAAAGTAAACTCCGATAAGAGACTGAATTGTGTTGCCAGGAAAAAGCCACAGCCGATTCCAATAAAGAACCTCAAAACCATAAACATAATCCAGTTGATCGAGAAATAGGCAATAAAGTCAGAAACAACCAGTACAACCATCGAAGTGTATAGAGGCCACTTTCGTCCATACAGAGTTGCTACTTGTCCTGCAGCCATATTGCCTATCAGAACGCCGCCCATTTGTACGGACATCGTGGTGCTAGGGATGTGGCTTTTGTCACAGACCAGACTGAACTGAAACAGAGTTGAAATAAAGTAGATAGCATCGGTAAAGTGCATAACGGGATCATCCATAGTAGAGCGGATCAATGAAACAGGCCTATTTAAAATGTTTGATTGATTTGATTATTTGAAGAATTTGGTTATCTTTCTTTTAAAAAAGTTTTAGTCAAAATAAACAAAAGATAACTACATGTAGATGTATAAACATACTTCCTACACACTTTTAAATCTGTCACCATCCGCAAATACTTTGGTAAAGAGTTAAGACATGGGATAGGTAAGGAATAACATAGTGAGTTCAGGGTCCATATCCACCAACCATTCTCAAGAACGTGCTTAGTCTTATTCTTCAAGATTTTCTGACTGTGAAAGTAAGAGAACTTCTGACTGGCTAAACCAAGTGGTTTAGCCAATCAGAAGTTCTCTTACTTTCACATTGATGAAATTTTAAACGACAAGATACTCTTAAGAATGGTTGGTGAATACGGACCCTGGTCATGAACAAAAAAAACTTTAGTTGGCTATTATTGTTATGTGCAATATGTAAACTATGTAAATGCCAAAAAGAAATAGCAACTTTTGTACCAATCTATCATATATACGATATATCACAATATATTTGATAAAAGGTTTAAATCATATGATAGCAATAAATCTCTTGTTCTAAATCGAACTGACCGTTCCTCTTTCAAATCATCGTTACTCAGATACGTCAATAGAGCTTTGATTACAAATGGTGTTATACGTATTACCAAATGTGTTTCAAACGTACAAATCGCAGTGAGGAGTGTGTCTTGTTCCTACAGTTAGGCTTTCCAAATTACTTTTAATTTCTTTCTGTAAAAGAAAACACGACATAGGGTAAATGTATTCACCCGGATGGAGCATTCACAGTAGGCTTACCTCCGTAACAACTGTTTTCATTGTTCGTGCAAATCCGAAACTATTGCACCGTGTTCCGTTGCTATCAACACAAACTCCTGCCAGCCCTGACATGTTAGGTTTGCTCCATGTAACACTAGAGTTATCTACAAGCCCCGCAGCAAACTTATCATCGCTGCACCAATATGTCGGCTTGGCGGCCATGAGTACCATAGACATCATACTCCAGCATACAAGCGCCTTCATGACATGGACGAGCACCGTAAGTCGCCATTGAAACTTTCCGCACCCACCAAGGTCTTCGAGGATTTTATCGGGAGTTGTCTTTTGTGTCATCCTTTATGACTTTTGTTAAGTTCGACATCTAACGAGACACTGCTTTTACTGGTGGACTGCTGTAGAACAAAAAATATTACCATTTTCATCAGTACCATTATTTTTATGATTATTAACACCATCATCAGCATAATCTTCAGCACACACTTCATCAGCAATACATATATTTTCATCATTAATGAGAAAATTTAATTCAACTCAACTGTTTTTTATGTAATGCAAATACGGACAAATATTGAAATGTAACAGAATGTAGAATATCTAATTGAAAAAAAGTGAAAAACAACTTACTGTTGCGGAACACCTGTGTAGATATTTGGAGCCACCAGGAGCGATCTGACCATTAGCATATTCATAAACATGCGCGACCTAACGACCTCTAGAATCCAATAAACCCAAGTAGCATTTTTCATCCTCGAAATAGGAGCAGTTTCAAGGTTATCATTGTCTAGATTGTGTAAGCAAAGCAAGTAGTGTAGATCATAGATCAGCCTGCACGTTTTATGCAGTCTGTTTTTGATCTACACCGAGCGCAAATTCAACTGTAGTGATGAAAGGTGCTTAACTCTTTACCATACGACAAATTTTTAGACTTGTCCAAATTGAAAGCATTTGCAGATGCCAAAATAAACGTGACTCAAAAAGTGAAACCTGACTGTAGCAGAGTAGAAAACATGGCGGGAAAAGGAGAAAATGCTGGTTTCCAGCATTTTCTCCTTTTCCAACAATGTTTTTCAAAAGGCTTCTATCTCAGGTTCGTAAAAACCAGGGATTGTTTGGTAAAGGGTTAACCTTTAAATTCACAATTAGGGTTAACACTGGCTATTGCTTGTAAGTTGAGTCACCGATGGACTGATACTTTACAAATGGGAACATCAAATTTCACTGTGCTGTAGTTAAAAGCAAAGATTTCTACAAAACATATAAAAGTTTCTTTTCCTTTACTTTTAAATATGTCTTTCTTGCTGTTTGTTTGTTTGTTTGTTTGAAGTAATTTTCAACAGTATTCATTTTTTCTAAGCGCTGAACTATGTTTTGACGAGGATGGTGTACGAAACTAGCCAGCGGATTGGAAAGAATGTTGTTCGAAGTACTAGTACACGAGACTCAAAAAAATCATGGATTGGTGCAGTGATCGCCGAGGCTTATCCGAAATGATGTGGAAAGGGCCTTAAATAACAACTATACAAACCATAAGAAGGAATATACAAGCGAAGTAATAAGATTTTGAGAACAAATGTACAGGTAGGTTAAGATAAGGCTGCATGTAAGGTGTAGTCTGATCTTAGATCTTTTATTTCAAGCTTCGACAAACCAAGCATCTCCACTTTCGGTTGATTTGTGTTTAACTTTACCAAACGACAAAATTTTAGGCTGGTCCAAATTGAAAACACTTGCAGACGACAAAATAAATGCAACTCAAAAATTGCAATTAGTTTCAAGCAAGATAGTGCAGCATTTTCTCCTTTTTCCACAATGTTTTCAAAAAGCTTCTATTTCAGGTTCGTTAAAACATATATTAATTGATTGACTGTTATTTGACAAACATGCCTAGACAAAAAAAAAAAGGCCATTACAATTCTGCGACTTGTACTTTTCAGTCTTACTTTATTCACATGTAAAACGAAGTACATGTATTGCTATATAAAATTTCAGTAACAGGTACAACATCGTTTAGTCTATAGATATGTTTCGATACCAAATACACGTAAACATAAAACTTTTGCATCTGGAAGTATTAAAATCCTGTTCAATAAGGTGCACACTTGTAGTAATCTCTCACTCTCTCTCATACAACACCGTTTTTCTCAAGTTTCTCGAACCGAACGTTCGTAGTTTTTGTCGGGGCTATTTTATCGCTCAAATTTCCGTCCATGGTTTCCGGAAGTCCGGTGAGACCAATCACACACAAAGTTGCCACTCCTGCGCAAACAAAGTAGATCAGCCCTGGGGTATACTGGCTCTAAAAAATATTTATTTTCACTTAACACATTACCACACAATCACTACTTTTGACGCCACTGAGAAAGAAGCCTTTAGAAAACATTGTAGGAAAAGCAGAAAATGCTGGTAACCAGCATTTTCTCCTTTTCCCACAATGTTTTCTTACCTTCACAAAACAAATTTCAAATTTTCACTTTTATTTTGTCGTCTGCAAATGCTTTCAATTTGGACCAGTCTAAAATATTTTTGGTAATGGTAATGAGTTGAGACGAAATTGCAGTAGGCTACTTTCAAAGGATCCCTGCATGCATAGAAATAATGATAATGATAACAATAACAATCATCATCATTCACGTGAACTAAAATTAATTATTTCATTCCGGTGGGATATCGAGAAATAGCAGTGAAAATATTTTTCGATTTTACACTGGTACCACCAGTGAAAATACCGATTTTCACGTTCTTGTTGCCTAGGTAAATTGTGCGTGCCTCACAACCAGATGGGAAATATGATGTCATATACCTAACATTTCTCACGCTTGACGTAACGTTGCTATGCGGGAGGGGTACGCCACGGGGAATAAGGGAAAAGAACTGCACTGAATTTTGATAAAGCTCCTCCCAGAAAGGGTAAAAAGCATGAAATAAATAGAATTGTTGTTGTTTTTTCGGTGAAAGATCGAAATTTATTTCATCTCGTGAACACCATCGGTAATATTTTCACGAGTGGCTGCGCCACTCTTGAAAATATTACCGATGGTGTCCACTCGATGAAATAAATTTCGATCTTTCACGGAAAAAAACAAATATCCTCTATGTATCCATATAAGAAAGGTAGATAAGAACTGATGCACAACAACAGAACTAAAAACAGAAAAGAGGAAAAATTATTTATTATAAATAAGGTGCCACCAAACATAGAATTTGTCTTTGAAAGGTTAGAAAATATTGTAGGAAAATGTGAAAATGTTGCCTATCAAATTTCTACTTCACCCACAAATCTTTCGAAGACCTTTCACCTAAGAGTAGTTAAAACGCGGGATTGCGTGGTATCTTTAAATTTGAAGGCTAAAGATACAAGAAGAACAAAAAGTACACACCATGTAAACAAACTGAGGTCCAACAATGGCGCCGAAACGTGCTAGTGTGCTCAAACAGCCGAATCCAAGACTTCTATAAGGTTAAGTATGAAAAAAGAAAGACATGTATTAGAAAAGTAACGGTGTACCGATTGACAATGATGATAATTCAAATGAACTTAACCTTATCCTGTTGAAGAACTTAAATGAAACTTTCAAGCCGTTGGAGACAACGTGGAAATGACTCTTCCGAAGTCATTTTTGACAGAAAATATCTTCTTGTCGAACAGTGTAGATCTGCACATTTCATGCAGTCTGATCTTAATCTACACTGTCCTAAAAAAGGTCACTGAGTCTCGCTTAGCAGCCTAAATGTTAAGCTTGAAAAGATTTGGATTTTTTTTTTTTGAAAATATGATACATGTAGATCTATGATCTTGATGTTGTATATCAAAATATCTGTACTATTCTGTTCCTTAGAAATTATTCTCACTGTATTTCTTGTTATTAACTCTTTACTCCATAGATACTCATTTCTACACATTACTTGTTGGAGTCTTTGGAAAACATTGTGGCAAAAGGTGAAATTGCTCGTGACGAGCAATTTCACCTTTTGTCACAATGTTTTCTATGCTGTCAAAAAGTGTGATATACACATAAGAAACGGCTTCATCCTTGCTGTTATTTAGGATCATTTAGAGATACCATAGAAATGTCTTATGGGGTAAAGGGTTAAAAATGAAAACCACGAAGCTTTCGACGCGTGAACTTATTCTACATACCTGATAACGGTTGGGTAAAGTTCGATCGTCATCGTCTGGACTGGCCCCCAGGCTGTGGTAACACCTATATTTGCTACTATTGCAAATCCATTGGTCAGAGAATTCCTGTACTCGGTGTCTGTTATTGAATGAAATAACAATACGGAGGATGATTACATAATTATGAGCCGCCCATTGTGGAAAGGGGGTTCAATGCATTTAAAAAAGTATGGACTCATTTCAGTCTGCGCAATATGCTTTGTGCTATTTGTAATTTTTGTTCGTCTAAGGACCATTCTAGGTCAGGATGACGTTGGTTTTATGGATTCATGAACGAATGAAGATTTTCTTGGTGTAGTACATCACAAAGATGTATGAAAGCCATTTTTGCCAGAGAGACTTTCAAAGTCTTTGAAATTAATCACTGCTTTAGTGTTTCCAAGTCTTTTGGTCTAGTCTATGATTAATTTGCAGGTGAAAACGGTAATACAACTCAAATTATTGGTAAGCCTATTATCTTTAAAAGAGTAGAAAAGATTGTTGGAAAATGGGGGAAATGTTGGTTACCAGAATGTTTCCCTCTTCCTGCACTGTTTTTCAAAAGCCTACTTCATCAGAGTCGTCAGAGCATCGATTTTTAGAAAAGAACTCGTATTGAGATCTGAATTTGCTGTGAGATTAAAAAATTAATATTGAGATCGCGATTTGCTTTGCGGGTAAAGAATTGATATTGAGATGTGATAATGCTGTGTGAGTAAGGAATTGATATTGAGATCGGCATTTGCTCATTTTACTGTGTTGATAAACTATTGAAATTGAGATCTGAATTTACTGTGAGAGTAAAGAATCAATATTAAGTATGGAATTTGCTGTGTGGGTAAAAAAATAATACTGAGATAGCGATATACTATGTGGATAAGGAATTAATGTTGAGATATGAATTTTCTGTGTGGGTAAAGAATTAATATTGAGATCGGGATTTGCTGTGTGGGTAAAAAATTAATATTGAGATCGGGATTTACTGTGTGGGTAAAGAATTGATACTGAGACCTGAATTTGCTGTGTGGGTAAAAAATTAATATTGAGATCAAGATTTACTGAGTGGATAAGGAATTATTGTTGAGATCTGAATTTGGTGTGTGAACACCAAAGTTGAATACTCTTCTTACATGGTTAAAAAATGCAAGTGTACGAAATTTCATCCGTCTCTTCAATATTCATTGTGGTAAAATAGCCAGTGTATATTGTTGAGATCTGAATTTGCTGTGTGGATAAAGAATTAGCGTTGAGATCTGAATTTGCAGTGTCAATACAAAGTTGAATACTTTTTATACATGGTTAAAAATATACAAGTGTACAAAATTTTCATCTGTCTGTTCAATATTCCTTGTGGCAATATAGAATGCAATTTTTTGGTAATAAATAACTGATCAATCAAATGGTGTAATGATTGATATCTGCAGATGAAGTTTTTCATACTGCTAAGCTGGCCGTCTCTTGTATTACAAAAAAAAAAAACCTCAACCAATAAAGGGTCACATGATTTAGATATACATATAGTCGTTTTCATCCATTTTAAAACTGTGTCATCTTTATTTTATCAAACTATGATCATTCTTGTACTTTATGCCAAATGCGGTCCCTGACGGTTGCAAGGTTACATAGACTACGTTCAAAAGAAAATACATTTCCTTTGTTTGGGGCATTAAAGAAATCAATGTTGCGACATTTCAGTTTTAAAGTCGAATGTCTGCGGTACATGTATTCATCATTACGCCATATATACATATCGGTAATTTGTGTATGTTTACACAGCTAACTGAATTTTGAACCATTCTACAATATATGAATTCTTACAGTGTTTTTTCTCTGTGGCTAAAAGGATATACAGATTGTCCAAAAAGGAAAGCTAACAGTTTCAATGTTTTTTTACTATATTTTAACGTTCTACGAGATCAGTGAAAACTTGTGCACGTATAGACAACAGGTATAAGTTTACCCTATATCAAGTGGTATATTTTCGCTCATACACCTTTTTCAGAAAAAATGTCAATTTACTAAAACTACTGTATTTTGTACATGACGTCAATTCAGAAGTTTATGTTTCTAAGGCGTATGTCGATGTGTAGCTTGCTTTCTCACATATACTCTTAAAACTATTGATTACAGCATGTGCCCACATTGATCTTCCTTGCTTTTCTCTAGATGTTTTTGAGAAACATGGACGTTTCCATTGCTCTTGTTTCTACGCTAATGAATTCAGATTGCCCTAATGAAAGATAAAACAAGGATTGGATCCGCGCTGTGGGCGGCCCATGTCACAGCACAGTGCCTCACCTCTGAATATTTCTTGGAAATTAATCTTTCACCAAATTTTTCATAACAGTATTTGTATTTGTATCAGTATTTGCAACGTGTGGCATTGCCGATTCTTACATGAACTAGACATTGTTCACACATCCTACCCGCATCCCAAAATCTCAATCCTTTTGACTTTTTTCTTTGGGACTATCTGGTGTTTATGTACAAACCAAATCAAAGGGGCACATGCTCCTCAGAATCAGAATCATCGAGAGAAAAATGAGAAAGATCATCGTGGACAATTGTTGCAATGTAATCAACAGTTTCTATGAGCAAGTGCGGGGGGGGGGGCGGGGGGGGAGAGAATTTGGGTAGACTTCGAATAGGCAAGCAAATGCCATAAACTACTGAATTGACACCATGGATAAATTTGGTAATTTAAAAAGAAAGGACAATTTTCTGAAGGTATGCGGGTGTAAATCTTAAAAGTGACACGTGACACTTAAAGATACAATACTATAGACATTAAAACAACTTTTTGAAGAATGGTTTATCGCTGATCAACAATGCAATACTGTACCTATGTTTTGGACAATCCCCACAATAAAACCGCCAAGTGCCACGGTACCAAAACACAGCATAGATGTCTTTCGACGGCCAATTCTACAAGAGAAGAAAGTTAATTGAATCCAGGCTAAGTTTCGTTGTCTGCACATATCATATTCTTCGAAGATTCGACCTGCCTTATATGACGCATCATTGTCCCCGATATTGGGGAGATTGTAGTAATACGCGCTATAAAGTAGCAATGGAGAAATGGCTTTTATCAATACGGAAAATTATATCAAAACGGCAATGCTAGCGATTAAAATTGCCATGTACCAGATATGTCACGAGAAGTTGACGGAAATCCGTCAACTTCTCGTGACATATCTGGTACATGGCCGATTTCTCACGATATCTAGAATTGACTGAGATGTAAATGCTAACCCTAGGCCTAATAGCTGTTAGCAGAGCTTCTCGTCCGAACTGTTGTTATTTGTAAACTAATCTACGGTTTAATTGAGCCTCAAACCAAACTTAGAATCATTTTTAATAAAGAGGAAGGGTATCGTTAGTAATCAAGTGTTTTCTTTATTTCAGTGAATGCATGACCATTCTTAGTTGATTTTCTGTCACTGAACAAGTGGCAGAATCGAGCGGTAGACCAATTGTATAACGTTCAGTGGACGATTATGGAAGTATAATCTTAATAAGTCCTAGAGAAAAGTAAAAAAAAAAAGTGTGCAGGTGTTAGTAAGATAACCGTTTGTTGATGTAACATGGAATTTTTTTATCATCTAAAAAGTGACCCATGGGTCATTTCACTACGTAGAGGAATGACCCGGGTCATTTTTCTACGTAGAGAAACCCAGATGACCCGGGTTATTCCTCTACGTAATGAAATGGCCAATGGGTCATTTTGTAGGGAAGGGTCATTTCTCTTCATTACACCGGCATAGTAAACTACTCAAAATTTCCTAGGGATCACCCTAAAAGATTCACTCTAAATATAGATGTGGCATGTATCATGTATGGTTTTACAATAAGTTACATTGCCACACTGAGCAATAAAATGAGCGGTGGAAATGGATCTTTAAGCCTTTACCTCACAACGCCGACTGTTAAAGACACTGAGAAAGAAGCCTTTGGAAAAAATTGTTGGAAAAGGAGAAAATGCTGAATACCAGCATTTTCTCCTTTTCCAACAATGTTTTCTACCCTATTACAGACAGCATAGTGCACGCTGTATTTAGTTTTTGGTCAGTAAATGCTTTCAGCGTGGACAAATCTAGTGTTTTACATTATGATAAAGAGTTTATGCAAAACTCTTGTAACTTATAAACCCATACAGAAATATTTAAGTGATCCCTATCAAAGTTTGAGTAGTATATATCAGGGTATTTACAATTGGCACTAAGTAAATTCATTCTAGGTAAATAGTCTTGTAATAGTGTTACCTATCCTTGTATATATATAGAGGACAGACGGTCATGTAGTGCACGGAGCATAATGCCGGTATGTGGAGATACAGAGGTTGTGGTGAAGGTCTTAAAGTAAATCCATATTTTGATCAAAAGCAATGGCGATTTTTCGTCGTTATTAAAAAAAAAGTCAAACCCACTTGTTACTGAGCCACATTGAAATGGCTTTTGTTGGGATGGTGGTGACAGCAAACAGGAAAAAGTTGAGGTATATGTTGCCGGACAGGGCAGAAATGCCGTAACTCAACCCGTAGGAAACTAGGCCAAGAGCCATCCTAGAAAGAAATACAAATTTAGAATCACAGCAAATTTAGAATCACAGCAAATATCATGAATATATGAACCAAGCTATAGGATTAGGGGGCTTAATGCATCAGCAAAAAGTATCGACTCCGATCAATTTGTGCAGTCCGCTCAGTATGACCTTGGTTGAAGATTATTGCTATTACTCCACACAGGAAGACCTAGGCCGAACTATTTGCAATTGCTCAATTTTCTGCTTTCCCAAGGACCAGTCTACCTCATGATTCAGTCGATTTTTAGACAAAATGGAATTTATGGGTCCATTACAATGTGATGAATTGCTTGGTACAATACTAGTACATCTCGGAGATGCGTTAAACCCCCTTTTCACAAGAACCCCGATCAAAGAGTGAAAGAATCGATATTCAATCTGAACAGCAGCAAATTCTATTTAGTTTTTTTAAGCATACACTTGCACAGTCTTCAGCTCTTGACCCAGAGACTGCTGTTACCGACAGTGGAGTTGGAGAAAAGAATACATCTCTAGAACGTGAAATGGCATGGGATCGGTTTTTGCTTACTTACATATAAGGTACGTATTCACAACCATTCTTGAAAAAAATCTTAGTCTTACTGAAGTTGTGCTAGTTTCAGATATAGAAACTTATTGAGAATTAGACAAAGAATGTTCTTAGAAATGGTTGGTGCATACAGACCTAGATCTAAAAGAGAGAGCTAAATAAAGCGAGAGCCAACAACGTCTAATAAAGAGCCAAGGACAGGAAACAGACTGGAGAAATAAAAAGAATCCGTGTCCATATTTTAACCCCTATATGCATGCAACCTTGTCAAAGCCCTGTTTGAAAAGGCCAGTAGTTTGTTACTACAGAAGTGTTACACACAGACGTATGTAGGACACTAACATTTCTACAATTTTCGGATGCTCTTACCAGTTGACTGTAGACAAAATCGTGACACGAATCAGAAATCTGGATTTGAACAAATGTGTTATCGTATATTTTGTGTCCTTTTGTGGTTTTTCTCCCATGATCACAGCCTCCATATCAGGCATCGGGACCTTATTTAAGGTGGCAACATGCTGCACTATTTTTTCGGCCTCCCCAACTCGATCGTGCGCGATGTACCATCGGAAACTCTCGGGAATAAACCTGAAAGGCAATAAAAGAGTCTCAGGCCTGTTTAAGAGACAATTGGGGCAATTTCTTCACCAGCAACATTTTTTCGTCTTTCACGTATATTTAGGTGATCAGGTATTACTCATAATTTACAAACTTGTTTTCTAAGAAAACGCTCTAAAATTGTAAGGAGCCAAAAAGGGTGGTTTCCTCAATTACTTTTAAACCCTTGAGTTAGTAGTTATCTTTTGTCCTTATTCAACTGTGAACTATCAAATGTATAGGATCAGGCAATGTCTGCAGTCCCCAATGATTAAAGTAGGATCCGAAGGACATTTTATTGTATGCATATAATCATTCTGCTTTACATCTTTTCTCTATATTACACAAGTATATTCAAATTCTTCTGCTGTAGTTTTCTCTCGGGGATTTTGTGATTACCTTGAAAAAACTGCGTTAGATTGCATGCATGTAATCTAGCCTACTTACCACCATGATGCCAGGAATGGAATGGTCACCAGTGAAATTGTCAGCTGTATATATCTCCAGTCCTTTAATAACCATGCTATGAGAGCCAGCAAACATTGTTCAATTGGCCAAGACGGAAACCCAATCGTCCAAGCTCTCCACTTGGCCAGAGTAAACTCTGACAGTATACTATACTGTATGGTCAAGAAACAGCCTGTACCAATGCCAATCAGCACCCTTATCACCAGAAACATTATCCAGCTACTCGACAAATAGCCAACGAAATTGAATACAGCTATTAAAACGAGCGAGGCGAAGAATGGCGGTTTGCGTCCGAACAGGTCAGCTATTTGTCCGGCAGCAACATTTCCAAACAATGTTCCCGCCATTTGAATAGACATCATCGTGCTTGGGATATAACCATCATCGCAGACAAGGTTAAACTGAAAGAAATCAAGGGTCATATTCAGGTATCATTCTCAAGCGTAGATCAATTCTGAATTTCAGAATAAACCATCTGGTTGGAAAAATATCCATGTCAATAAAGCAGCCTGTCTAGGAACATGTAATAAGATTTCTTAAAAGGATTTTTGATAATCAAGGACCTAAAATTGATTAAGTAACTTTCAGAAGGTCCATAGAAGTACATTTCGGTGTCAATTATGTATGTCTACATTCATTGCTCTACTAAGGCGCCTTTGTCGGACACATGTGTCTAGCCTTACTGTCTCATTTGCTCTGTACATAATGCGATTTGATTATTGTAAAAGTTGAGTGTTTGGACGGGGAAAATCTTATCCGCACGTTATTTGTGACATCGGGGCTAATCTGTCAAAAGTTCAGAATGGTTGCTATCATTGTTGGAAAAAATAAAAATTATGTTCATGCGACATGCGCATAAACAATAAGGACAACCCAGCAATAAGTAAAAATATGTGAATGATTGTGGCGCCGCATGAGCGGCGGCACTATTCTGCATGTGGAGATACCCGTATTGTTGTGGGGCCGCATGAACGGCGGCACTATATTTTTATTCGGTTTTGTAAAGTGCCTATAGAGGCAGCGATATAGAACTGGTTCCATGCTTTGTTTTAACAATCATCTATATCTACTGTACTTTGATTACCAGATCGGGGTCCATAAAAACTCTTTTATTTATTTGTGGGATTTTTTTTTAAATATATAATATATTGTATTTTCATTGTTAGATGGATAAAAACCCGGATCGTAGACATACCAAAAGTTTCCTTTCGAAAAATAATAAAGATGCATTTCGAGAAGTCACGTGATAAAAGATTATCTGTCACAAATTTTCGAAGCCACCATTTCCTTATCTTACGCTGGAAAAGGTTAAGAGGTATTTTCAAGTTCTTTGACCCTAGAGCACCCTATGAGGTACTTGTGTCCCAAGTTAGATTTTTGTTCTAGTATTGTATGGATTGTAGAAATATTGTTTTCCTTTCGCTATCGTGTTTTAAGACCAGCTAACTGTAACTAGGTCAATGTTGGAGCGCCTGACATGACTGGTATCATACATCCCCTCTAGTCTGTATAGATATAATAAGAACTTCATTCAAGTCTTTATTATATCTATAAAGAGGGGTTGTATGATACCAGACATATGTGTTAGAGTGTCAGATTTAGCACAATCCGATAACAGACTTTTTCTTTCGTTAATGTATGGTAATTCATTGCAGATCATTGTTTGTGTAGACAAAATCTTACAAGGGCGACGATTTTCTCCACATGTGCAAATATTGGACGTTAAACGTGACAAAATGAGTCACCTGATCAACAATGTGATTCCTACTGAGCTGTCAAACGATCACGTGATTTCCATAAATGGTTTAACGCGGCCCAATGCATTGTGCCCTGTTACAGAAATAACTGGTTTGCGGCGCCATTGATGTTCAGCATCAATATTTTCTTGTTTACTATATTGACTGGTTCAGTGGTTATTTTTTAACATACATGTAAAAATACTGCACTTTCATTACCAGATCGAGCTCATTCCAAACTTTCTTTTTCTGATTTGTTGTTTTTTTACATGTAAAATGCCTTACTTTCACTGCCTATGACATAAATTCAAAGAGATAACATAACTTTTGAGACTATATAAACATGTTTTATCGTATTGAGCTGAGGGCAAAGTTTGTCAAAGAAAGTGCGGTGACTATTTAATACTTTTATAGATTCTTTTAGCGTGTGATAGCAAAAACATAGATATATTTAACTTTTGTGTGGATACTTTATAAATCAGACTACATAGGGTTGTAAAATTTGTGCATGTGAATGGACGTTATGATAAGAATTCAAAAGAAATGCTTACCTCACTGACCATGCTATTCAAATTCTCATCATACTCAAAGTTGGAACATTTCGTTCCGTTCCAAGTGGTACACTTTGTTCTTTCTGTCTCTTGTGATGTATTGAGGTAGAATGACGCATTTCCGATGGCAACATTGTCCGCACACCAGAAATTTGGCCTCGCCGCCATAATGATCATTGACATTGTACTCCAGCAAATCACCGTCTTGATGGAGTGCACGAGAACTGTTAATCGCCATTGATATCGTCCACACCCGCCCAAATCTTGTAGAATCTCATCCGGGGTCTTTTTGGTCTCCATCGCCATTTTTAAGAAAACTTATATCTGTGTTATATCAGAATGCAAAGCTTAAATAACCGTTTTAGTGCCATAGCCGGAAACAAAAACTTTTTCGGATGGTATAGATTTAGAACAAATTGCACAGAGTGTGCAATGTGATCTTGGATATATACTGTCCGCATGTACAGTCAAGCCTAAATGACAGAAATCCTTCTGAGTTTCAGTGGATTAAATTTTCCGTCGCCGAAACAGGTCGAGTTCATGTACGTATGGCGCTTACAGAGTTAAATATCTCTTTCCCTGCCAATTCAATGAATTTGACTTTTTCACGGGTCTAAAAGAAGATCCCAAATACAACGGAAGATGAGCTTAATCTTAGCTTAGTATACAATAGTTGCGGACGTTGTAGATCTAAGATCAGATTGCACCTCCGATACAATCTGGTCCTGAATCTATGCCGTCTACGAAAGCTTAGTTGTCAGTGCAAGAGACAAGAGATCAAAACGCACCAAAAATGTTTTGTAAAAAGTTCAATTCATCACTCTTCCATAGTAAACATATTAGAAGACTCCGGTCTTTGCACGGTCTCTGTCAAACTGTCGTTAGTGGGACTATCATTCGATTAGATAACAATTTTCAGTTCTCGATATACGTTCATTAATATTCATCCGCATGGTTCATATAAACGTGTTCTGTCATTGACCAAGGAAGCGAAGTTTTGTGAGTTCATCTCTCCCTCTCTTTCTCCCCCCCCCCCCCTCTCTCTCTCTCTCTGTTTGTGTTTCTTATCCTGCAGTTAAGATCCTGTCAGGAATCGAATTAAGTCTCTAAATGGAAAAGTCATTAACAGTTAGCCTACCTGCAGGATTTTTTTACCGCCATATGTCACAAAATATTTAAAAAGCAATTACCACCACTTATTTATTCAAAAACATCATTTTTTTTCCAAGTCACCATGTTACCAAAGTGCAAGAGAGGTTCAAAACGAAGCCAAGAGGATATGCTGAAAACTTGTTATAAGCAAGCACATCTGCATGTTCGGTAAAGTTTAATGTTATTCCACGCTATTAGTGAGAACGCATTGAATGTCTTAGTCACGACCATGTCATGTTACACCCTGTGATGGAGTTACTCTAATACATTTAAAAGTTCTTCACGAGGTCGTCAGTTTGGCGTATGACAGGTATCAGAACTAGCATAAATGAGAGCATGGCCGTCATGTACTAACATTATTGTGCTTATGTGTAAGTAAAGGCCAAGTATGAGGTATTTTTTTGTAAATGAAATATCTGATGAGCTATTCTTTTGTCTGAATTCAGTGCTCAAGTTAAGCGATATCACCAACTACCCTAAATTGGATTCATAGTCTTATTTTATATTATTAATGAAGCCTTCATCATTATTTCAGTTATGTCAGTTACGGCCAGTGCACCTATCGATGCCTCCCTGAAACTTCTTTTACAGGTTCGAAGACTATTCTTCGAAACAATATTCAGCGGTGATATAGGAATGAATCCTTTAACTGAAAGACACTGACTCAGTTGGAGAACAGATCTAGCGACCCCTTGGTTCCAAGCACAAATTACAGCAGCCATTCTTTGTAATAAGAGGGCTGAATGCATCTGCAAAAGTATCGATCCAGGTCAGCTCTGCGCAGTCCGACAAGGGTCGAAAAGTTTTACTAATGGTCAATTTTCTGCAAGTCAAAGGACCACTCAATATTGTGATGCATTTCGTTGTAAGACATAAAAGATTTTATATACTCATAATTATGTGACAACTTGCTTTGAATAATGCATCACATTGATGCATCAAACCCCCACAACATGGCTCACATAAACTTGAACCTCTTTCTATTGCAGAAAATACACTCAACAGAAACTAGGACAGGTTTGAAATTATCTTTTGGGTTAATGAACACGTTGTCGGTAAAGAGTAAGATCAAACTGCACGTTCTGTGTACTCTGGTCTTAAGGTAAGACCTGTGTAATGCACTTCCCGTGAAAGTTCTAATTGGTTGATAAATAAGGATAAATAAGGATTTATGCAGAAATAATATTTTTGCACATTTCTAACGGACCAGAAAGTCCGTTTATGTCTATCTTGAAATTAGTTTTTGATACTTTTGTTAGTTTTCTGAAAAGGGAGGTAATTATTATCTCCTTTTGAATTGAGAATATAGTGGTTTTAGATTTATAAATAATAATTCAAAGAAGGAAAAAATGGAAAAAATGAAAAGGTGAAAGTAGTTCAATAATACTCATTTTTGATTATAGCTAATTTTGAAGGATGATATTTTAGTAGAAATATTTATTTTCCATTACACAGGTCTTACCTTAATAATCTATGCTGCCACAAGAGTCGATATTTATGCCTATGGCGCCGAAAGGGTAAAATCTCAAAGACACGAGTTTGATTAAAGAGCGTGATTGCCAAAATTACATTGATGGTACGAGACATTTATATGGTGGCATATTTCTGCCATACCAGATGGCCATTGCGATAATTTAAGATAACTATCGTGTTTAATCAAAGTTACCTGGAGGTATTTTGAATTGTATTTGTTATTTTACGGACTTTTGTTCATTTTGAGTCTTGTCAAAGTATGCAAATTAAGCAATTATTAATAATCCGAAGTTTTACTTACTGCAATCTTGTGAAGACAAAAACTACCAAGTTCATCCAAATGGTGAATTTTCTATTTATAGATATCGAGAAATGGGTGGAACGATCACGAGAATTTTATCTCAAATGTTAGCTTTGTTGTACGATTGAGGAATGTTGCGTTAAAATATTTACTGATCGATGTTAAGTTTTCTAGTTAA
This sequence comes from Tridacna crocea, assembly GCA_943736015.1. NCBI lineage: Eukaryota > Metazoa > Mollusca > Bivalvia > Cardiida > Cardiidae > Tridacna > Tridacna crocea. The sequence goes on along the minus strand of OX031056.1, from coordinate 17,890,863 downwards.
CAAAGTTTGTAGTGATTTTTTTAGGTAGCATTTCACTTACTCGATAAAATTTCCAGGAAACTTTGATTTATCGCGATAGTTTTCTAAACTTATCATGATAGCTATCTCGTATCTCGTGGCAGATATATGCCACCATATATTTAACATCGCAATTTTTAACATCTAATTAATTCAAAGCCGTGACAATGTTTAATAGTCAGCTGGTGATAGTAAGAGAGAGAAAAAAAGGTAACTTATGTATGTATATATACATGTGAAAAGAATTTCTGTTCTTTCCAAAAGAAAAAGTGTCCTTACTTGAACCTGTAACGCCTTAGTTACAAGATGAGTGCCGTAACCAATGACCTACTAAGGCCGCTTGACATAATTGCTACCGTATTCATAACACGTAGGTGTCGGTGTGGCAATTTTGAGCAGCTGTCCCACTTTCCCGGTTCTTAGTACCCACACGGTCTCTACAACAACCATATCCGATACCACTTCGGTAAATTCCAAAGAAAAAACGGCACGTTTCGAGACTTGAACCTAGGACCATTCGCTTACAGGACTAGTTTTCTTGACTTATTTACCCAGAGGGTAGCAATTACTAGTGACAAAGAACTACAGCGAACTTCAGTACTGTCTACTTTATTTTCAAAGCTGATCTTGACCTTTATGCTGAATGTGGGCATTTATATAGAACTCCGACTATCATTCGGAAAGTTACGTATACACGGGGAGGTACTTATATACACAGGTAATTAATTTAACCCTTAGGCTACAAAGCGAGACTCAAGGCACTTTTGAGGTCTGCGTAGATCAAGATCAGACTGCACAAGACGTGCAGTCTGAATTTGGATCTGCACTGCCCGATATAGAGATAATCCCCCCCCCCCCTCAAAAAAAAAACCAAAACTTAAATTTGGAATATTTCTTTGGTTTTGCTATTGACCGGAAAGTTTCAATTAACTTATCTAGTAAGTTAAAGTCTTATATCTTTATATATGTGTGCTGTGATGGGTTATCCGATATACTTTCGAGTTATATAAACGGTGAAAAATACCTATGTTTGGCTTTACTGCGGTATTAAGAGTTGATTGACGAAAACTGCACGAAATATTTCCGAGACCGTTCGGGACATATGCCGAGCGTTACCGAGGGTAAAAATAGAATACTAATTTATGTAAATTAGTTTGACCTTGGTCAGGTTAAATAAAGTAGATTATAACACTTATGGTGGTAAACCATTTAGCGCCATATATCACTAACAATTTCATATCTATTATTGTAACGCCTGATTCTTTACCAAATGATCCTGGGTGAAGTTGTTTGAAAAATAGTGAAAGAAAAGGAAAAAGGAATGTTTTCTACCCTGTCAATGCCAATCTTAGGACTTGAACACCTGTTACTAATGGTCAGCGAATGCTTTATATGTTATTTGAAACTTGTGTGAGACAAGTAAATTTCTAATGGATGTTACGATAAAACAGTAGAACATATTGAGCATGAACTAAACTTTATTAGAGAGAGAGAGAGAGAGTATTCAAGGAACATAATCTCAAATAGACTAGCATACACAACAACCCTCTTTTTCTTTAAAGAAAATAACTTTTTTTTTATTCTACAAATCTGAATGTTTCATAAGACGACTTTCAATATAATATCTCTTATGCTAATTTTTTTTTCTAGTGCCAAGTTTCATTTAACTGTTCTAATTTACTTAAAACTATTTTAAACATTATCCTTAATCATTAATGGAATAAAACATAAGTGAATACTTTTTCTTTAATATCAAAGATTAATAAATGTAGATCTATATGCTCTTTTCAACTATTAATGAATATGATTTTTTAGCATACATGCCTGTATATGACTAGTGAAATAAAAGAAAACAAAATCTGTAAATCTTCAAGTCTTTTGATGGCTTGTTATCTTCTTTCTTCTTTCAAGTGGGTTTTTAATTTGTGGTCTTATTACTTATTGGATTTTACTCACAAAATGCAATAAACACTCCTTTTTTTTCAATCGATCTTACTGATATTCAACAACTTGACCTTCAAAACTTATACAGATTTAAATTCACTGATTCAATTGCCATTGTACTTAAAACTTAACGCACAAAATCACTGAATTTTCCAAGCATCTTCACTGCTCTTCCTGAACGCGTTTTATGGCCTTGTTTCTCACATGCTTGTTTTCCGGTTGCTGGGCACCTGTTCTCCGTACTTGATTCGATTCTGGTACCGGCTGGGATTGAACCTTTGTAGTCTGGTTTAATTCTGTTTTGATATAGTTTCTACCGCTACCCTCTGTTTCCAATACTGACTGAAAGCTTGCCTTGGTGGCTTTCAAATGATACTGATTTCTGCGTAATTTCCTTCCACCCATGGTTTCCACAATATATGATCTCGGAGTTCCACGTTTACCGACAACTTTCCCGGGTACTAACTTACTATTATGATTGATCATGACTGTTTGATTTTGTTCTAGTTCTTTCAGAGAATGCCCGCAGAGGAATTCTATTTTGCCTTGGCAGAGCTGGAATCTGTCTAGTCCAAATTAGAATTCTTCTTTGATCTAGGCAGATTCCAGCTCTGCCTAGGCAGATTTCCAGAATCTGCATTGATTCCAATCTGGCCAACGACATACGCATAGTTTTCCATGGGTTCTCGTTTCGATCGTCACCAGGAGCACTGATCGATATGTCATGGAAGTAATCTTAGGTAAGAAACTCTAATGACCGACCCAGTATTGGTGCAACCCAGGAAACACATGAATAAGTTAGCTATTGAAGTGATATAATTGAAATAATGTTGAAAGTTGTGTAAAACACAATTCAATTGATGAGTTACATAATTATTTGTTATTTGATTGTGGTACAAAGTGACTGCAAATCGCAAACCTTGTTCCATTGCAAGGACCATAGGATACCTTTATAGCATTAGCCATTTCAAAACATTATCGTAAATGCAGAATGGCTTAAAGTAACTCTTTACCACATAATCACAAGTTTTAAAGACCCTGAAGGAAAAGTCTTTTGAAAACATAGTGGGAAAAGGAGAAAGTGTTGGTAACCAGCATCTACGAGTATTCCTTTTCCTACTTACAAGTATTACTACTCTATCGAAGACAATTTCCATCATTTGAACAACAATTAAATTGTCGTCTGCAAATGCTTACAGTTTGGACAAGTCTAAATGTTTGTCTTGTGGTAAACAGTTAAACTAAACAATTTGTAGTTGCATAGGCAAAAATTCAACTCTATTCCTTTCCATAGCACGTTTCCAAAACATCTTAGTTTTTGAGTCAAGTTTATTTTGTCGTCTGTAAATGCCTTCAATTTTGACTGGTCTAGATTTTGAGTCATATTTATTTGTAGCCTGCAAATGCTTTCAATTTCCACTATTCTAAGAACTGGTTGTATGGTAAAAAGTTCACAATTTCTGCTCTTCCTAACAGAAGTTCCATCATTCAAACCAAAATTCATTTGTCGTCTGCCAACACTTTTAATTTGGAGTTCTAAAATTTTGTTGTCTGGTTAGGAGATAATTCACTTATTTTGTTCTATTTATTCACAGACTGACTGCTGCTGATTGTGTGCGGGGATATAATCTGTAGTGGGAGAGTACAATGCGAGATGGAGTCCTTCTGCGGAACTATCCAATATAACAAAAGTACTACAGGTGTCGCAACATGTGAATTTTGCTGTAGCACTTTTGTTGCAGTGTTTCATGGACATAAGAGGGCTTAAATGAATATAATTCAGATTTGCTTCAAATTCAGGCAGTGAGGGACCATTTAGATATGTTTTTATTGTACACTGAGTGGACTGTTTTGTGTCACTGGAGGAAAATTGGGGTCATGGGAATGAACAGGTGCTTTAGAGAGGGAAAATTCTAGAGTTCCTGTATTTGTTAGGATTTAGCGCAAAGCACAGTCGGTTGACATGTTGTTTTCAATGTTTTTTCAAGGGAAAAGAAAAAGGTTTGCCATTAAGAGATCTACATGTATGAAGTTTCAAAGATGGTTGATATCAGTATATTTTCAATATGGCCAAAAAGTTGTCTACAGAGGTGTAGTGCTTTCCAGCGGACATTTTATGATGAAGACAGACAATTATAGGGTGTTCATATTTTTGTGCTAAATTTTGGTAATTTTTCCCCTATCTTGTTTAAGTCTTCTACGTAATTCTTTAACGTATGACAATTCTTTTAGGCATTCAGGCCTGTCCAAACTGAAATTAGTTGCAGACAACGGAGTAAATGTAGCTAAAATGATGATACTTGCCTTTGAAAGAAAGAAAACATTGGAACAATAGAAAATGTTCTTACCAGCAAAGGCTGTTTTTCCAGAGCATTTATCCTCAGGGTAATAACCTTTTACTTAGAAATTCTGTGGTAAATAACCCTTACATGAAACCCTTTCGAAAACATTGTGGATGTTTGACATAGGAGAAAATGCTGGTCACCAGCATTTTCTCGTTCGTCAACGATGTGTTCTACTATTCCATAAATATCCTATATTATAAGCTACTTTTCGTTTGTGGTCTGCAAGTGCTTTCAATACAGACAAGTTAAAATACTTGTCTTCTGCTAAAGGGTCAAACATTGAATTATTGTGTAAAGGGTTATAGAACATGTTTTTTTAACCCGAAAATGGACATATGCTCCTTTTCTTGCATTTTTTTTAAGTTGAGATATGTAGAAGCATGTCAACACAATTGATTAGAAGTACTAAACTTTTACCACACAATCTTAAATTCTCTCCTTTTTCTACAATTCTTTCTGTCCTTTTACCGACTTATTTCATCAGGTTAGCCACATTTGTTGTCTGCAACTGCTTTCAATTTGACAACGTCAAAAATTTTGTTGTTTGGCAAAGGGATAAGCTCTTTCTTCAAAAGGGAATTTTGATTTTGAAATAATTGAAAGTCATCAGTAAAAAGGAACTGAATCTAATAAATAGTTAATACTATTTTATTAGCTCGGAAACACATGTTATGTTTGTTCTTGTTTAAAAATCTTTACTCTAAATGGGAGTTTCAAATATAAAAGAATTGTCAGACACCTTTATGAAAAAATGAAAGCAATGAACATTTGGTGCCGTTTTATGTGCTAAGAGCTGCAGAATGTGAATAGGGTACGAGGGTCGTTCATTAAATTGTGTAACTGGGTTTCTGTGAGACACATTATATTAAATACATATATTTCGTTTATTTCATTCCTTCAAAATATTCTCCCTTGAAAGAAATACATTTTTCAAGTCTGTGGAGGCTGCAAAATTGGCTTTTCTAGGAGTACCCAGCAAACACTGAAAAGCTGCACTTCCAAAGGTATTTTTAGAGCCGTATCGACTTATAGAAACTAGAAAGAGAGTCCTTTTCGATAAAGGAACGAGAAAAAAGTTTTATGGGCAGAGGTCGGAAGAATAGGGTGGATCAGGAAGCTGTACCACCTTTTCTGTTTCCAGGAAATTCTGAACAACTGCAGACTTGTGAGCAGCTGCATTGTCATGAATAAGGCACAGGCCTAATAATCCATTTATAGACCTCCTTTTTTCACCATGTTTCTTCACTTTTGAGAGAACATTCTTCTTGTAAAACTTCCCTGTAACCGTTCGGCCATTCGGTACAGGAATTGGAATCTGAATTAAAAAATATGGCATATAAAACTTTACCAGCGCTTTTTATTCTTTTTGCTAAGATCTGCCAAGCTTGGTCTTTGCCCAGCCACTGTTTAATATTGACGCGCCTCTGGTACTCAAAATAATAAATCCAGGTTTCATCGCCTGTAAACAGTTCTGATATTATGGCTTTGTCCCAATTTTTGTACTTTTTAATAAGAATTTTGGCCATTTTTACACGATTAGCCCCTTATTCATCTGTCAAGAGGTTAGGGACCCACTGAGGGCAAATCTTACGAAGTTTTAACTCCTTTGTCAAAATCTTATGAAATGACCCCGATAATACGCAAACTCTCTGCTATTTCTTTCACTGTAAGCCTGGCATCCGGCGTAATTAAATCTGCCACAGCTACAACATTTTCTTTGGAAGCTGCATTTTTTGGTTGACCAGGACCGGGAGGAGGCAGACATCTTTTAAATAAGTTCTACCATCTTTAGATATTTAATACCATCTGAAAATCGACCATTTTGATACCGTAGAAGCCCCCTGTATCTGCCACAATTTACTAAATATTTGTGAAGCTGAAATTTTAATATAGGCCCTAATTTCAAGCTTTGCTTTTGGGTTCACTTTACATTCAATAATATATAGTCTGTGTATATGACTGCACCTACATTAACTTCCAATAACGTTTGAAAGAATAAACTTTCTAAAACAAAACTTTGTGACTGTATTCTAAACGACTTGCATGTGAAAATATTATTTTCGTGTGAAACCTATGGTTATGTGGTATGGAGGCCTATTAGTGACACAATTAAATGAACGACCCTCGTAGAACAGACCAATACCTATTTTAACGGATCTTACACGTCTCTTTGTAGGTTTTTACGCATCACACATCTACTCTGAGTAGGATATCATAATGTTCACCGACTTCTTTAATGTATTAAATCTTCATGTACATTTAATTCATAAAATCCCGAAAACGTGAAGCTCGCTGTCTTTATTCTTTGTTATTCATCTTATTTTATATTGTTTCCCTCCAGTTGAAAAGGAAAACTATATAATGAAAGGAAAATGACATTAGTCTGCATTTCTGTATGATATTGGGTCTGGGTCTGCTTCTGTGTGTTAACCTTTTGACACACAATCCAAACTTTTAACGATCCTGAGGAAGATGCCTTTTGAAAACATTGTGGGGAAAGGAGAAAATGTTGGTTACCAGCATTTTCTCTTTTTCCTACAATTTTTTATGCTTTCAATGTGGTCTAGACTAAATTCTTGTTCTATGATGAGAGTTAAGATTATGTTAAAAACAATGTGGAAAAGAGAGAAAAGTTTGCTAAAGATGGTAATGTGTGCTTGCCATCCAAATTGAAAATCCTGTTGGCCAATATACCAAACGTTGAACGCGAAACTGTTACGATGTCTTCTTCGAACATCTCTTGGTAATCCCTCTCTCTCTTTCCCCCTATACAACAACGTTCTTCTCAAGTTTCTCGAACCGAATGTTCATAGTTTTCTTCGGGGCTATTTTATCGCTCAAATTTCCGTCCATGGTTTCCGGAAGTCCGGTGAGACCAATGACACACAAAGCTGCAACTCCTGCGCAAACAAAGTAGACTAGCCCTGGTGTATACTGGCTCTGAAAAAAAAAAGGTTTCATTTTCATTTGAGACCAAATTGCAGAAGGCTACTTTGAAAAGATCCCTGTGCGAAAAAAAAAGTAAAATATTCATCATTATTTACGTGGATCCATGTCATGAATGGAAGTAATAAACATAAGTTAAGAATTGATTCACATCAAAGGAAGAAAAAAATGAAGAGGGAGAACTTGCTTGTTAGAATAAAACATGAAGCACAATTTCAACGGGACATAGGATGTATCTGAACAAACATAATCCATTTAGTAATATAAAGGGGGGGGGAAGAGAGAGAGAGAGAGATGTACTTACCAAATAAACTAACTGTGGTCCAACAATAGCGCCGATACGTGCTAGTGTGCTCAAACAGCCAAATCCAAGACTCCTATGATGTAAAGTAAAGTCATTGTCACATTGTGAACCGTCATGCACGTAGTTAGCAGTGTCAAGCCATGGTCACACCTTACGTAGTTGAAAGTAATGGGGAATGACCGTAGATGGCCTTAGTTAAACTATTAAACATATTTGAACGTAGTTACACGTAGTTAACCGTAGTTCAACTTAATAATAAACGCAGTTTGAACTTACGTAGTAAGCGCATAATTTTCGAACGCGTTCAAAAATTTGCCACCGGTTAAGTACGATGTCGTGACCGTGTTGTGACCGTAATTTGAACGTAGTTGACCGTAGTTAAACGTAAATTGACCTTACTTAATTGCTGTGTGTTTAAAACGTCCAACTACGGTCAACTACGGTAATTTCCTAATACGGTTAACTACATAAAATGTGACCAGACCTGGATTCAATTATTTCAAAAAAGAAATTTATAAATTACAATTAAAATAGAACTGATTCAATTAAACTATGATTAGAATTACTTGTTTTCTATAGAAGAAATTAATCAAATACACAATTGTTTTTTGATCATTTGGCATTATAGAGTATGAAACTTTAACCTGCTAGGTACTATACAAGCCAAAGCTTCAATGATCCTGAAAGACGAAACCTCAGAGAACATTGCGAGGTAAGGAGAAAGTCCTAGTTACCGGCATTTTCTCGTTTCCTTGCAATGTTCTGTACTTCATCGAAGACAGAAATTTTCATTCGAACTCCATAAGATCTATCATCTGAAAATACTTTCAGTTTGTTAGATTTCAACTTTTGTTAGTTCAGTAAATGATTTAAGAACGAAGTAGATCTTTTTATTGGATAAAATGTAAAAACAAAAATCACAGCTATGATGAATGTACCACTGATTACTTCTTTACAGTGCAATCCTTTGCCATACAATCATTACTTTCAACGACCCTGAAACACAGTTTTTGAAAACATTGTAGGAAAAAAAATAGTTTTTTCTCCTTTTTCCAAAATGTTTTCTACCCTTTTACAGGCAAGTTTGAGCATTTGAACTACATTTAATTTGACGTCTGGAAGGTCTTACAATTTGGACAGTTTTGGCAAAGGGTTATCGATTTCAACAGTTTAACATTCATGAATGATACAGCATCACATTTTTAGGTGATAACCAAGGTTGAATTTTATTGTCCAAGGAAAAAAATTGTCACTGCATAAAAAACCTGTCTTTTGCCAAGGGTTTATTGGTTGCATTGTTTGCTACATGTAATTGAAAAGTAACTTAATTTAATATTGTTAATTATTTGCATGTTATATTCTTATAGTACTTGATTTCTGTTAAAGTAATTCTTTTTTACATCATTCTTTTTTTACATCAATTACCAATTACTTTACGATAACAGAAAAACTATAAATAATTACAATTACAATAATTGTGATTGGACCCAGGTCTTGATGTAACAGAAGTTAAAAGTACAATGACTGCAGCCTACATGTACCAAGCAGACACAACCACAAGATTTTACCATAGCTTAACGCAGTTGACCTTAATTTACTGTAGTTGTGCGTGCTTAGGACGTAGTTTACGCGTAGTTTAGCGTAGTTGATCATAGTTAGGTGCTGTAATACCCTAGTTAACCCTAGCCACTTTGAGCGTAGTTTATTGTAGTTAACCGTAATTATATGTATTTAAACCTACTTAAACTGTCCATATCGTAAAGTTTGAACCTACTTTGAACGTACTTCAACGTAGTTGACCCTAGTAGCTCCTACGTTTGAAATTTACTACGGATAACTACGTGTATGACCGTAAATGTGACCATGGCTTAACTAAGGTCAACTATGACTTCTAAAGATCCTGAAACACAGTTTTTGTGACTATTGTGGGGAAAAAGGGAAAATATTGGCTTTTTTGTTCTTTTTCCCAAAATGTTCTCTCCCCTTTTACAGACAAGTTCTGTAAGAGGATAATCAACTGGTGGCGTGTGATATTAAAAAAATCTGTCGCCATTATGGGGTGTGGTGCGGTTGAAAAACGAGTCAGAAGGACGAGTTTTTTAATCCTTTACCAAACAATCCCTGGTTTTTACGACCCTGAGAAAGAAGCCTTCTGTAAACATTGCGGGAAAAGGAGAAAATGCTGGTAACCAACATTTTCTCCTTTTCCCACAATGTTTTCTACCCTTCACAAAACATTTTTCAAATTTGCAGTCACTTTTATTTTGTCGTCTGCATATGCTTTCAATTTGGAGCAGTCTAAAATTTCGTCGTTTGGTAAAGAGTTAACCATATCAAACCCCATCAGTGTGACAGATTTTTAACACCACATACCATAAGTTGATTATTCTATTCATTTTATTCCTAATTCTCCTTTTTTTATGCTAATAATTATCAAAAACGGTAGGTATACAAATGACTTTTCTTTACAAACATATGATCTGTTTTTTGGCAGAAGCAGCTGAAGAAACAGATGATGTAACGCTCGAGGGTTCGAGCATAATTCACGTCACCTATCTCTCCATTAGCATGCATGCATTGTTTTGCGCCTTTACAATTAATTTAAGACTAGCCCTTTGAAATTAGAGGAAGAGACAGTTACCCCTTTCCCATATGACAAGTTTAAAGACTTTCCTAAAGAAAAGATTTCTCCAAAAAGATCCTAACTCGGAATTGTTTGTAAAGGTTGTACCGAACATCTTTTCACCGTGACATGTTTAACTGAAGATGCTTGAAGCAGAGACAGAAGCATTAGACTGTGACCAATACAGAAAAAAGTAGTTCCGGCAAACATTCTGAAACTATATTATCATTAGTGACGATACCATATCACCACTAGTGATTTTATTCCCTGTGAAAAACTGAAAATATAATACACAGAGAAATCCCAGAAATTCACTGATAGGAATGTAATAAATACGGAATGTCATGCTGTAGTGACTTACCTTGTGCTTGTATTTACTTCGAGCAGCGTGAGAAAATCTGAGTTGCCAAAATTTTCTAACGCAGCGAGAAGTAAATATAAGTACCAGGAAAGTCAGTACAACATAATATTCTTTATAATTTTATATTTTTATTATATACCTACACCTTTTCAACAACAAAAAATGCAAATTATTGAGAATTTATTCGTAAAAGGTAAACAAAAAAAAAGACAACAATTAAAGGTGTATAGCCAGTAACCTCGTTTTTATGAATGGCGGACAAATATTACGACATATACAATATATAAATCGAACTATCTAAACAATTCTGTTGATCAAAAATAATCTTCGCAGCATTTCTTGATAATATTAAATATGAAAGACACAAAGCTGAAGATGTATTCTACATACCTGATAACAGTGGGGTAGAGTTCGATCGTCATCGTCTGGACTGGCCCCCAGGCTGTGGTAACCCCTATATTAGCTACTATTGCAAATCCATTAGTCAGAGAGTCCCTATACTCAGTATCTATTATTGAATCAAATAACAATAGGAAGGCTGATTACATAATTATGAGCCGCCCTCTATGAAAAGGGGGTTCAATGCATCTGCAGAAAGTATCGACTCAGGTGTGTCAGCGCGATATGCTTTTTGCCAATGTGTATTTTCTGCATGTTCCAGGACCATTCTACGTCACGATAGTGTTTTTTTTATGGATCCATGAATATATGAAGATTTGCTTTGTGTAGTATATCACAGACATGCATTAAAGCCATTTTTACCAGAAAGCCACTCAAATGAAATTAATGACTGCTTTACTGTTTACAAGTCTTTTAAATAGTCCAAAGTGATTTGAAGATGAAATAGTAATACGACTCAAACGATTAGTAAAGCTATTATCTTTTAAAGGGTAGAAAACAATGTGGGTAAAAGGGGGAAAAATGCTGGTTACCAGCATGTTTCCCTCTTCCTATACACTGCTTTCAAAAATCTACTTTGTTAGAGTTGTCAGAACACCGATTTATTTGGTAAAGGATTAATTCTGAGATCGGAATTTTCTGTGTGGGTAAAGAATTAATATTGATTGGGGATTTCTGTGTGGGTAAAGCATTAATATTGAGATCGGGATTTGCTGTGAGGGTAAATGATTAAAAATGACATCGGAGATTTGCTGTGTGGGTAAAGGATTAAAACTGAGATCGGGATTTGCTGTGTGGGTAAAGAATTAATATTAAGATCGGAAATCTGCTATGTGGGTAAATTATTTATAATGAGATCGGGATTTACTATCTGGGTATAGAATTTATAATGAGATCGGGATTTGCTGTGTGGGTATAGGATTAATAATGAGATCGGGATTTGCTGTGTGGGTAAAGAGTTAATATTGAGATTGGATTTTGCTGTTTAGGTAAAGGTTTAATTTTGAGAACGGGATTTGCAGTATGGGTAAAGAATTAATTTTGAGATCGGCATTCGCTGTGTTAACACAAAAGTTCATACTTTTCTTTCATAGTTAAAAAGATACTTAGCTTGCCGTCTCTTGCATAACAAAAAAAACCAACCAGTATAGGATCAAACGATTTAAGAGAGACATTTGCAAATTCCTGAAGACTGATTTGTCTCAGATCAACAATGCAACACTGTACCTATGTATTGGACAATCCCCACAATTAATCCACCAAATGCCACAGTACCAAAACACAGCATAGATGTCTTTCGACGGCCGATTCTACAAGAGAAGAACGTTAATTGAAACTAGGCTAAGTTTATGTTTCCTGGGGTACCTTTCACTAAAGTGCATAGATACATGCAACTTTTTTAAAGACTGAATATTCACACATATATGCATATATATGTGTATACGATCCTTGCTTAACCCAAAAATTATGTATGCTGGCGTGGGTTTTGCAAATATATTTCAAATCGTCAAGTTATGCAGTTCAGTGAAACTTGTTTTCAAACTAGATGCTAGCTTACCGAACTGTATACTTTCGAACACAATATATAGAAAGGTACCGCAGAACCTTACGTTGCATATGTGTTAGATTGATTGGTCAAGCTATCTGTAAATGCGCCATGCTATGTGAAAAGGGATTTATGCTGTAAAAAGTATCGACCCGGGTCAGCATGTAAAGTCCATGGACGTAGGCTAAATTGGACTGAAAGTTTTTACTATTTGTAAACTTTCTTCATGTCAAAGGACTATACAAGATCATGAGTCAGTAGCTTAAACAACATCAGACAAAACAGATTGTATAGATCCATAAATAGGCCATGTGATGACTTGCTTGGTATCTTACGTTGCAGAGATAAATTAAACCCCTCTCTTGCTAAAGCACGGCTCATATCTTTTTACCAAATGGGCTGAAACACGCGAAAAGGAGCATTCGGATATTTACGTTAATTGTCGTCTCGGATCAGCCTGCGCAGTTTGCGCAGGCTAATCCGAGACGGCACTTTACGTTTTCATGTAATTTTCTATTCTGCACAAGTCTACCGTAGCACAAAATCTAAATGTAGTCGTAAAGTGCCGTCTCGGATTAGCCTGCACAGACTGCGTAGACTGATCCGAGACGACACTTTACGCAAATGTCCAAGTGCACCTTTTCGCGTATTGCAAGCTAAATGATATTCATAATATTTCAAATCGAACAAGCAAGAGGGCCATGATGCCCCTGTATCGCTCCACTTGCTAACAAGTAAAACCACTACAAGCCAAACATTACAATATTTGGCCAATTGGTTTCAAACTTGAGGACATACAATATTTTTCTCTAAAATCCTACAAGAAAGTTGTGATCCCCCAGGCAAAGCCAAATTTGACCACAAAGCTATAATTGCTTGAATCCTGGTGGAGGTCCACAAGATAAAGCCCCATACAATTAATACAGGTCTAGTATGTGTGGTTATAAACAAGAAAAGTTTCGAAGTTTTCTCAATAAAAGGCCCTGCAAAACATGAAACCCATGAGACATGGCTAAATTTAGTAGCCATAGTCTTTATTATGGTTAGTAACAAGATGACTTAGAAAGTTTTCACCACAAAAACCCATGTACAACTTGTGATCCCTGCTGTGGGGACAAACTTGACCCCAAGGTTATAATTTGGGTCCTCCTGGTAGAGGCCCACTAGATAATGCTACATGCAAATTTTGTAGACATAGGCCTTATGGTTGGGTATATGTATATTTAAAAAAAAAATGACCTATATGAGCCCATGTAAAACTTGTGACCCCCAGGACAGGGTTAAATTTAATCCCAGGACTATGATTTGGGCACCTTTGGTAGACAACCACTTGATAAAGCTAGATGCAAAATTGAGTAGCCCTAGGCCTTATGGATTGGTATGAGAAGATTTTTAAACTTTTCCCTATATAAACCCTATATAAGCCCATATAAAACTTAAGACCCCCGGGGCCAGGCAAAATTTGACCGTTGGGCTATCATATGGGCACTCTTGGTAGACAACCACTTGATAGAGATACATGCCAAATTTGATAGCCCAAGGCCCTACGGCTAGGTACCAGAAGGATTTTGAAGTTTTCCATATATAAGCCCATATAAAACTTGTGACCCCCGGGAGGGCCAATTTTGACCCCAGGGCTATTATTTGAAGGAACGTGATAGAGGTCCAGACCACTAGATGAAGCTACATGCCAAATTTGATAGCCCTATGCCTTATGGTTTCTGAGAAGAAGATTTTTATAAATTTTCATTTTTTTTTCAGTTTTGTTGCCATGGCAACCAGAGTTTTTGAAGGAATAAAATTCTTTCAAGGAATTCTGAAGAGGACCATGACAGGATCATTTCTGTGAAGTTTCACCAAAATTGGATGGGTAGTTTCAAAGAAGAAGATGTTTGAAATAAAAGGCAACGCACGGACGGACGCACGCACGCACAGATGGACGGACGGACGGTCGCACGACAGACACTGGGCCATGACATTAGCCCGCTGGCCTTCGGCCAGTGGAGCTAAAAAAGTCAAACCCACTTGTTACTAAGCCACATTGAAATGGCTTTTGTTGGAATGGTGGTGACAGCAAACAGGAAAAAGTTGAGGTATATGTTGCCGGACAGGGCAGAAATGCCGTAACTCAACCCATAGGAAACTAGCCCAAGAGCTATCCTAGAATGAAATACAAATTTAGAATCACAGCAAATTTAGAATCACAGCAAACAACATGAATATATGAGCCAAGCTATAGGAAAATGGGCAAGTACAGACCCAGATTAATTTCTGCAGTCCGCTCAGTATGACTTCGGTTGAAAATTGCTATTAGTCCACACAGGATGCCCTATGCCTTTTTTTGCGATTGCTCAAATTTCTGCTTTCCCAAGGACCAGTCTACCTCATGATTCAGTCGATTGTTGGACAAAATGGATTTTATCAGTCCATTATAATGTGATGAGTTGCTTGGTACAATAGTAGTACCTCATTGAGATGCATTAAACCCCCTTTTTACAAGAACCCTGATCATAGAGTGAAAGAATCGATATTCAATCTGAACAACAGCAATTCTTGTTACGTTATTGAATTATACACTTGCACAGTCTTGACCCAGAGACTGATGTTATCGACAGTGGAAATGGAGGAAAGAATATATCTCTAGAACGTGAAATGAGACGGGATCGGTTATTGCTTACTTACATATAAGGTACGTATTCACAACCATTCTTGAAAATAATCTTAGTCTTATTGAAGTTGTACTAGTTTCAGAAACTTATTGAGAATTAGACAAAGAATGTTCTAAGAAATGGTTGGTGAGGATAGACCTAGATATAAAAGAGAGAGCTTAAATACAGAGAGAGCCAAAAACGTCAAATAAAGAACCAAGCCCAGGGAACAAATTGAAGAAATAAACAAATTTCGCCGTGTCCATATCTTAACCCCTACATATAGCATTGTCAAAGCCCTGTTTGAAACATCTTCGCAAGCCAAGGTTACGATCACTACGTGGATCTTACCTTGGCTGATTGAGCCCGATTTTGAGATTCCTGCGATGCGCCCTTTATTGGATGCTGGGTTATTACCCCCTCCCTTTACATCATATTTCTAAAAGCCAATGAACTATCGTTTTACAAACATGAAGCGATAAGCAATCATCCACGTGGGTTTCCATATTTACCTTCCATTAGAAAGGTAGCGACCTTATTCTATTTTTACCAAAGTTGAAATGCTACGACCGATTTCATTCGTTGCAGTTAGAGCTGGCTGCATCCAATGAAAGAAGCGTATTGGGGAACGTAAGAATTAAGCTGGATCCGCCAAGGGTAGAATAGCGTAGTGAATCGTCAGCCTTGGCTTGCGAAGATGTGTTTGAAAAGGCCAGTAGTTCGTTACCACAGAAGTATTGCACTGATGCGTATGTAGGACAATACAATTTCCGGATGCCCTTACCAGTTAACTGTAGACAAAATCGTGACACGAATCAGAAATCTGGACTTGAACAAATGTGTTATGGTATATTTTGTGTCCTTTTGTGGTTTTTCTCCCATGATCACAGCCTCCATATCCGGCATCGGGACCTTATTTGAGGTGGCAACACGCTGCACAATTTTTTCGGCTTCCCCAACTCGATCGTGCGCGATGTACCATCGGAAACTCTCGGGAATAAACCTGAAAGGCAATACAAGTCAAATTTGATAACTTGAACATTAATTAATACATTGCAACCAGCAAACGGCTTTTTGTCCTGTCGCAGGCCAGTTTAACGACGTTCGCGACAGTTTCCATTAGATCACGTTTCGTGTAACTATAACGCTCACCTTTTACTCGGAACGGCAAGCACCTAACACAGTTGACATTCCCACACTTTGTCAATGTCTGCAGAATGGATAAACCAAGAACGGGTTGTTTCATGTCAGTAAAATGAAGGAAAAAGTATTTAAATCAAGCTAAATAATCACAGTCGAAGCAAGAATCCGAAATTACGCTTTCAAAAGATCGGACTGAAAGTCAAAGCGAATTCTTTAACTACACGCAGGCCTATGTCACCTTACAACAGAAATGTGGACACAGATGCTACTGCTAGCGCTCTATCAGGCAGACGTATTATCGTCCAGCTATAATATCGTTTCAGATACAGATGCTTTTAGTTTGGTCTAGTCCAAAATTATGTCACTTGGTAAAGACTTGAAGAAAACAAGGAACGGTAACTCTTTCTATAAAAGGTTATGAGTATGCAACAGACATTAGAAAACAATTATGTCAAACAAAGAAATCGTTCCTAATGACTGAATTCTCATTTTTGCACAATAATTTCTGACTCATGAAAGAACTTTGATACATGAATATCAGGTTTTGGTTTAAAGTCTGCAAACGCGTCAAATGAAAAACATATTGATGATTTATTTCATTTAATGTCATTAGTTAGCGCCCGACCCATAAACTTAAATGTATTTTCTGAAAAAATAAAGCCAGTAACCTATTTGTTTTGAGCCTGATTCTTTTAGTTTAGTACCTACGTATCATTCATAGAAAAAAATAAGAAAAATCTGAATGTTAGAACATTAAAAAAGAATAACTTTAAAAGAGAAAATAAAGGTGTTCTTTAAGATAATGTTTGTTTTAAAAGATTGGTGAGAATTTCCCCCAAAGCCCCCTTTTTATCTGGTATTTTTGTAAATCAAATAATAAGCTATCACCAAACAAAGTTTCATGAAATTCTATATGTTTAAAAAGAAATGGTGAAACTATAGAAATCGTTTTTTAAGAAAGAACTGGGGCAATTTCTTCTCCAGTAACTATGTTTTTTGTCCTTCACGTGTATTTAAGTAAACAGATAAACTTAAGTTCGTATCTAACTAATCATCCAAAATTTCTTAACTTGTATGCTAAAAATATACTATAAAAACTGTAAGGAGCCAAAAAGGGTGGTTTCCTCAATTATTTTTTAACCCTTGTGTTAAGTAGTTATCTTTTGTTATAATTCAACTGTGAACTTTCAAGTGCGTAGGATCAGGCAATGACTGCAGTCCCCAATGATTCAGGTAGGAACCCAAAGATGTTTTTTCTTGTATGCATATAATCATTCTAGTTAACATTTTTTTCAATATATTTCTCAAATATATTCAAATTCTGTTGCTGCAAGTTTGCTCCCAGAGGTTTTCTGATTACCTTAAAAAGCTGTGTGAAATTGCATGCATGTAATCTAGCCTACTTACCACCATGATGCAATGAATGGAATGGTCACCAGTGAAATTGTCAGCTGTATATATCTCCAGTCCTTTAATAACCATGCTATGAGAACCAGCAAACATTGTTCAATTGGCCAAGATGGAAACCCAATTGTCCAAGCTCTCCATTTGGCCAAAGTAAACTCGGACAGTATACTATACTGTATGGTCAAGAAACAACCTGCACCAATACCAACCAGCACCCTTACCACCAGAAACATTATCCAGCTACTCGACAAATATCCGATGAAATTAAATACAGCTAGTAAAACGAGCGAGGCGAAGAATGGCGGTTTGCGTCCGAACAGGTCAGCTATTTGTCCGGCAGCAACATTTCCAAACAATGTTCCCGCCATTTGAGTAGACATCATCGTACTTGGGATATATGCATCATCGCAGACAAGGTTGAACTGAAAGAAATCAAGGCTCATATTCAGGTATCATTCACAAATATGGGTTCAATTCTGAATTCCAGGATCTACCATCTGATTGGAAGTATGTCTATGCCAATAAAGCGGCCAGTCTAGGAACTTGAATAAGATTTCTTATACGAAGTGTTGATAAACACGGACTTAAAATTCATTAAGTAACTTTCTCCGAATGTCCATAGAAGTACAAGTGGATGCATCAGTATGTATATCGGTGAAGCACCTTTGTAGGACACGTGTGTATGGCTTAATTGTCTCATTTACTCTGTAATGCGATATTTTCATTGTAATATTCAGTGTTAGGAAGAGAAAATTCTTATTCGCATGTTATTCGTGACATTAGGGCTAATCTGTCGAATGTTCAGAATGTTTGCTGTCATTGTCGGAAAAAAAACATTCTGTTCTTGCGACATGGGCACAATAAAAAGTGACAACCCAGAGATTGGTAAGCATATGTGAATCATATGCACATGTGCTTTGTTTGAGAAACTCTTCTATTTATATGTAAAACCTTAAATTGAAGACTCTAATGTTTATATAGTTCAGTATGTATAGAAGACTTAGTTGTTTCTGTTTTGTTTGACAACATTTGTCCTTTATTCATAGATACCTATCCCAATATTTGATGCTCAATTATACAAATTGGTTTGTATAAGCCATATAGAAGGCGAAGCTGTTCTTTGACAAATTTCGCTATTTGTTTGGTTTAAGATTCGAGAATTATATAAAAGTTAGGTTAAGATGACATAGTGGTTGTTGCTGTTGTTATATAATACAAAGTCTATAACCCAGAGTCATAACATACAAGTAGGGTTATGTAGAGGTTGTAGTTTTTGTGATCGTTTTGTTTGATAAATTTCGGTTTCTATATAAAATAAATTTTGAGACACATAGATGTTCGATTACCTAGAGGACTAAAATTCGCACTCTATGTAACATACATTTTGAGTTCCACACAAGTTAGGTTTTATGAAGGGCGAGATTGTTCTGGTTTGTTTGAGAAACCTCTCTCGCTACAACATAAATACAAATAGATAATAATACATAAATTTTGAGACATTAAACTACACATTGGATTATACTGAGCTGTGGGCAAAGTTTGTCAAAGAAATTGCAGAGACTAATAATTTTATAGATTCTATTAGCATGTGATACAAGAGTAAACATAGACATATTTAACTTTTGTGTGTATATTTACTTTATAATTCATATGCATAAGTGTGAAAAATGTGTGCAGGTGAATGGACGTCATGGTAAGAATTCAAAACAAATGATTACCTCACTAATCATGCTTTTTAAATTCTCATCATACTCGAAGTTGGAACATTTCGTTCCGTTCAAAGTGGTACACTTTGTTCTTTGTGTCGCTTGTGACGTATTGGGATAGAACGACGTATTTCCGGAGGCACTATTGTCTGCACACCAGAAGTTTGGCCTCGCCGCTATGATGATCATTGATGATGTACTCCAGCAAATAACTGTCTTCATGGAGTGTACGAGAACTGTTAGCAGCCATTGATATCGTCCACATCCGCCCAAGTCCTGTAAAATCTCATCCGGGGTCTTTTTGGTCTCCATTGCAGTTTTTAATAATGCTTACTCGAAGAAATATATCTGTGTTATATCGGAATGCAAAGCTTTCATAAAAGTTTCAGTGCCGTAGCCGGAAATACGAGTTTTTCTGGTCTTAAAAAAAAAAATTCCAAATACAATAGAAGATGAGCTTGATACTAGCTTAGTAGACAATAGCTCCGGACAGCGGTGTAGATCCAAGATCGGATTGCACCTTCGATATAGTCTGACCTGTAATCCACGCCCACGAAAGCTTAGTTGTCAGCGCAAGAGACAGAGATAAAAATGTACCAAAAATGTTTTGTAAAAAGTTCATTTCATCACTCCTCCATATAAACATAAGACTCCGGTCTTTGCACAGTTTCCGTAACACTTGGATTGTCATCTGGTTAGATAACAATTTCAAGTTCTAGATTTTCTGTCATGAATATTCATCTCCATGACTAATTTACCAAGTAAGTGACTTGTTAGCCCACCTGAGCACGAAGTGCTCATGTTGAACTTTTTTGATCGCCCAATGTCCGTCGTCCGTCGTGCGTCGTCCGTCGTCCGCAATTTCTTTAAACATCTTCTTCTCCTAAACCACTGGACCAATCTTGATGAACTTTGGCAGAGATGTTCCTTGGGTAAAGCCCTACCGAAGTTGTACAAGAGATTGAATTCCAGCGATAACTCTGGTTGCCATGGCAACCAAAATGAAAGAAATAGCAAAATCTTTGAAAATATTCTTCTCTAAAACTAGAAAGCGTAGAGTTTTGATATTTGGTATGTAGCATCTCCTAGTAGACCTCTACCAAGATTGTACATATGATGCCCCTGGGATCAAAACTGGACCGCCCCGGGGGTCACAAGTTTGAAACATAGGAACAAAGAAGGAAAACTTTAAAATTCTTCTTCTCTGAAACTAGAAGATATAGAGCTTTGATAGTTGGTAAGTAGCATCTCCTAGTAGACTTCTACAATGTTTGTTCATATGATGTCCCTCCAAACTTGCCCTGCCCCATGGGTCACAAGATCAAAACATAGGAACAAAGAAGGAAAACTTTAAAAATCTTCTTCTCTGAAACTGGAAGGAGTAGAGCTTTGATATTTGGTATGTAGCATCTCCTAGTGAACCTCTACCAAGATTATTCATATGATGCCCAAGGGGTCAAAACTGGCCCCGCCCCGCGGGTCACAAGTTTAAACATAGAAACAAAGAAGGAAAACTTTAAAATTCTTCTTCTCTGAAACTGGTAGGCTTAGAGCTTTGATATTTTGCATGATGCATCTCCTAGTAAACTTCTGCCAAGTTTGTTCATATGATGCCCCTGGTTTCCAAACTGGCCCTGCCCTGGGGTCACAAGTTTGAACATGGGAAAAAAGGAAAACTTTAAAAATCTTCTTTTTTGAAACCAGAAGTTGTTGAGCTTTGATATTTGGTATAAAGCATCTCTTAGTGGACCTCTGCCAAGTTTATTCATATGAAGCCCCTTGGGTCATAATTGGCCCAGCCCCTGGGGTCACAAGTTTAAACATGGGAACTAAAAAGGAAAAATTTAAAATTCTTCTTCTCTGAAACTAGAAGGTGTAGAGCTTTGATATTTGGTATGTAGCATCTACTAGTGGATCACTACCAAGTTTGTTCATAAGATGCCCCAAGGGTCAAAACAGGCCTTGCCCAAGGGTCACAAATTCTAAACCTAGGAACAAAAAAGGAAAACTTTAAAATTCTTCGGAGAGCTTTGATATTTGGTATGTCAAATTGACTTGAGATTTTGTGAACATGTTTGTTGCATTGCATGCCCTTTGCAACTATTATACCTCTTTGACAACTGCCGGTGGGATGGGCATATGTTGCGACAATTTGCCACTCTTGTTTCATTATCATTTGGCCTTGAACCGCAATATTTGGTATTTATCTTCATTGTAAACCTTTACTGCTTAGTACTCAGGTGAGCGATATATGACCATCATGGTCCTCTTGTTTTTTAACTTCGTCTCTCTCTCTCTCTCTCTCTCTCTCTCTCTCTCTCTCTCTCTGTCTGGGTGTGTGTGTGTGTGTGTGTGTGTGTGTGTGTGTGTGTTTCTAGTCATGATGGAAAAATCATCAACAGTTAGCCTACCCGCAGGATTTTTATCGACATATATTACAAAAATATTTAAAAGCAATCATCATTACTTATTTATCAAAAAACATTTTTTTTTTTGTCCAAATCATCACTTGCCTCAAGCAAGCAATTACTGTTACCAAAGTGCAAAAGAAGTTCAAACTGAAGCCAAGAAGATATGCTGAAAACTTTTACTAAGCAGGCACCTCTGCATGTTCCGCAAAATTTGATGTTATTCCACGCTATTAACGAGAGTGCATCGAATGGCTTTTTCACGACCATGTCATGTTACACGCTGTAATTGAGTTACTCTCATACATTTTAAAGTTCTTCACAAGGTAGTCAGATTGACGCATGACCGGTATCAGAACAATAAATAAAGAGATCGGGCTTCCTGTTCTAACATTATTGTGCTTATGTGTAAGTAAAGGCCAATTTTGAAGTATTTCTTGTAAATCAAATGTCTGATGAACTCGTCTTTTGTCTGAATTCAGTGCTCAAGTTAAGCGATATCACCAATAACCCTAAATAGGATTCGTAGTCTTATTATCCCCCGCCGAGGGAGGAAGGAATTTGGGATATAGTTTCAGCGTTGTCTGTCCTTCGGTCCGTCCGTCCTTCCTTCTGGGAGAATTTGTCTAATACCATTGGACGGAATTTCGTGAAACTTTATACATGTGTACAATAAATTATTCCACAGTCAATTTTTTTTTCTTTGTTCGATGCAAAATGGCCGAATGGTACCGACTTTGATTTATTTGGTCGCGTAAATTGTTGAAAAGCTCTTTTTCGGCGGGGGATATCATTTCAACGAAATTGCTTGTTTTACAATACGAGTGTAACCCAATTTGTTATTGGTCAAATAACTTGGTTTAATAAATCAGAATCTGGGTTACTTTGATGTTCAGTAACATCTGAAGAATTACACTAAGAATGTTTTAAAGAAAGGTTGCTGAATACGCCCAAATTACAGTGATGGTACAAGACATTTATATGGTGACATATTTCTGCTACGAGATACGACACAGATATTGCGAGGATTTAACCCTTTCCCAAACGACAAACTTTTGGACTAGACCAAATTGAAAGCATTAGTTTAAACATAGTTTACTCATATAATTTACATAGACTAGATTGACATAAATTTAAACAAGAAAAGGATTAGAACGTAAGCTTATAGCTTATATAGTTCCTCTCCAGTTGACGGTTACATCATTAAATGAAGTCTTCTTATAATTGTAATTGAGCCGTACTCTGGCAAAAGGGGGCATAATGCATATCCATTATGCCGTAGATCAAGCACGACATCACCCACATGTAATTATACATGTATCAACTCCTTTCTGTATAACGTTTGGCTAAATCATGGGGTAGAGTTATCCTTGACATTCAGAAAATGGCAAGATATCGAAAAGTTTTGGACCATGTCAGCCAGCGCAGACTGCGAAGGCCGACATGGGTCGATAGTTTTCGCAAATGCAGTAAGCCCCCCTTTCACAGAGCATGGCTCAATTACTTTACTATTTTGACATACATATGAATAGTTAAAGGTAAGTAATAGAATTACGATCCAGACAAAAAAGACGTCCATTCAGTCACGTGACCGGTTCAAAAAAAAATTGCATTCCTAGACGAAAATTCAACTCTTGCTGAAAAGATGATTTCTGTCTATGATAGGGTAAAAACATTGTGGGAAAAGGAGAAAATGCTGGTTATCAGCATTTTCTCCTTTTCCCACAATGTTTTTTTTTTAAAGGCTAGTTTTCCAGACCCGTAAAATCAGGGATTGTTTGGGAAAGTGTTAAGAGAACTATCGTGATTATCAAAGTTACCTGGAAATATTATCAAGATAATAAAATTTTCACGATGAAAATATCGCGAGAATTACACTACCATTTTTTTTTTTTTGCTTTCGTGCCCACAACTGACATTCACAGTATCTATAATTAGATACGGTTTCGTAACATCTTCTCTACAACCTGAATTTTTTCCCTAATTGGTTTTAGTTAAAGTTGTTCGTTGGAGGCATTTAGAGTCTTGGTTGTTATTTTACAGACTTCTTTTCGAATCTTGTCAAAATTTGCCAAATAAGCCACAATTGTTGATGATTCGAATTTTTACTTACTTCAATCTTGTGAAGCCAAAAACTACCGAGTTAACCAAATGGTGAATTTTCTATTTATAGATATCGAGAAACGGGTAGAACTATCACGATAATGTCATCTCGAATGTTAGCTTCGGGCACGATTGAAAAATTTTACATTAAAATATTCATTGATCAGTGTAAAATTTTCTAGATAAAACATTTATTTTGACATTTTTTTCAGAAGACTTCACTTTCTCGATAAATTTTCTAGGAACCTTTGATAGTTTTCTAAACTTATCATGATAGCCATTTCGTATCTCAGGGCAGAAATAAGACACCATGCATTATTTAACATCTAATAAATTCAAAACCGTGACAATGCTTAAGTAGTCAGCAGGTGAAAGCAAGATAAAAGATAACGTTTGTATGTATATACATTTGAAAAATAACGCAGTACTTTCCAAAAAAGAAAAAGTCTCCTTAGTCGAAAACCCATACATCCCCTGGATTGCAAGATGAGTACTCTAACCAAATGGCCTATGTGGACGGCTTGACAACCACTTGTGATACCACTGTGGTAAATTCCAAAGACAAATCGTATGGTTCGAGACTCGAACAAGGAACCTCGCTCACAGGACTAGTTTTCTTGACTTAGGTACCCAGAGAGATCGACATCTCTGTTACCACTTACCTGTAGTACTACACGTGGTTACATTCTTTGCGAATTTCAGTTACATTTATGGGGTAAACATCACTAACAATTTCATCTCTATAATCATAATAGACCATCTGCCAATTACCGTTACTGACGCGCCACCACGAGTTACTTCCCTTTCCACAGGACAATCTTTCCCAATCTTGTATATACCCACATAGTGAAAGGGTCATATGTTTTATATGGAATACACCCTAAACGCGATAAATAAGACAAAAGCCCTAAAATGGCCGTGCCGGTAGTTTTATCAATTATCTTTTTCGAAGACACACACAAAAAAGACCTGTTGTTTTACCAATTTTTCGGTAGACATCAGAGAGTAAAGCGGTGTCATAAGCGTTGTATCCTGCCGGGCGTGTTGATAGAGCTTTTTGTATGCAGACTGCATTAACCCTTAGGCTGCAAAGCGTGACTCGATGACCTTTTGCAGAGAATATAGATTCAGATCACACTAGGAAGAACGTACAGTCTGATCCTAGGTCTACACTATAACACCGTAACAGATTTTAACAATTCCAAATCTTTTCAAGTGATGCACCTAATACTAAACGGGATAAACACTTATTTGTGACACTTGTGTGTTAGTCGGTGCCTAAAAAGAACATCTCGGCTTTTCAGATAGATCACCCAATTTGACGGTGAAATACCGAGATCAAACGAACACCCAGTAACCCTTTACTAGCTTTGCAATGAAAACGAATGTAGGTAAAAATGTCAGAGGTAAAAATGCCATAGGAAAAAATGTCATAGGTAAAAATGTCATAGGTAAAAATGTCAGAGTCAAAGTGGTAAATATGCCATAGGTAAAAATGTCAGATGTATTTATCACAGTATAAATGTATGGGGTTAGCTCAGTTGGTCAAGGCTTAGCAAGTTCGAAATCTTGTCAGCGTTCACTTATTTCTGGCCTCTGAATCATCTGAGATAGCAGTCAGTCAAAATCAAGATTGGTATATGGACTAACAGAAGAACTAAGATCACATACTATTGTCAAAGATGCTTTTTCACAAATGTTTTTACCAAGGTTTGCAATTAACTAAAAAACTGAAATTTGTTTCCAGCAGGGCAGAAACAGTGCAGGAAAAGGAGACAATGCTGGTTACCAGCATTTTCTCTTTTTCCCACAATGTTTTTTTTTAGGCTCCTATCTCAGGGTCGTTAAAACCAGAGGTTGTTTGGTAAAGGGTTAAATCAGCATTAACATGTAATGTTATCATTGCTGAATGAAACAGAAAATTATTTCACAGTATAGGATGGATACAATGAAGGTAAATAAATATATTATAAATGAATGTAAAGGACAACTGTTATATTAATGTTGAGAGGCCAGAGCCATACGTTTTTTCATATCATGTACTTAGTATCTCTGACATTTTTACCTATGACATTTTTACCTATGGCATATTTACCACTTTGACTCTGACATTTTTACCTATGACATTTTTACCTATGGCATTTTTACCTCTGACATTTTTACCGCACACCATGAAAACAAGTATGGCACGTATTCGCTTTCTGAAAATGAATCTCTAACATCTTTTTTTCTAGGGGGAATTGAAATTTTGAAATTGGAATTAGATTTCATTACGATAGTCAACTTATTATAAGGTAGTTCAAACAGGAACATGACATGATTGAAGGATAGAAAACATTGTAGGAGACTTTCCCAAATTGTAAGCCTATACAGATAACAATTTGAATATGTCTAAAAAAGAAATTTTCTGCAGGAAGGATAGCAAAGGAAAAAGAGAAAAGGTTGGTTACTAGAACTTTATCCTTTTTCAACAACATTTTTAGAAACTATATTTTGTAAGGGTCGTAAAAAGCTTGGGTTATGCGGTATATGGTTTTAAATAGTTACTCTGAATGTTTTCACCCGACGACAACACTTTGGATTCGTTCAGATACATAGCATAAGGAGACGATAGAATAAACGTGGGTCAAATGGTTATAATTGTCTTTGAAAAAGTAAAAAAAAAAACAATTGTTGAAAAAGGAGAAAATGCTTCTTGCAAGCCCTTCCTTTTTTCCCCAAATATTTTCTCTCACACTTTGTAAAATTTATTTTTCACAGATGTTTCTGAACTGCATATTGCTAATTTTTTGTTTCGTTTTTTTTGAGGGGGTGTTAAGGTTGAGGAAGTGAGACAAATAACAGAAAGTGGGACAAATCAGTATGTACGCCCCCTTTTTTTCCGGATGAAGGGATAACTCGGTATTCCTTTGATCTCGGTATCGCACTGCTGGGTGGGTGACCTTTAGAACAGCTGTAATATATTGCTTCTTACAGATTAACACACACGTGTCACATTTAATTGACCATTCTTATCTTTTGTTTCATATTAATCTACCCTTTTGGTGATCATTAATGGAAAGGATTATGAATTTTATACAGGTGTCAGAGGGTAAGTTTGTTCTTAGTCTCTACATGCTCTTTATTTCAATACGATCTCATAAAATGCATATTTTGTCTGTTTATGGTGTTTTTTTTTTTTTTCAAAAGCAATATAGCAAAATATCTTTGAATTGTGTTAGAATTGATTTCCTCTAGATTTCTTGCTATTGCCATTTTCTTTTGAGTTATTATTTTTGTCCATATTTAAAGGATTTACGAACGGGACATACGGGATTTGGTACTGAAATAAGGCTTTTACTGTCCGGTGTCACGTGATACTTCTGGTGCGCCGCTTACGATAAAATGGAAATATCGCTTATATCAAATCTAATTGGCAAATCGTCTATTATCATGCCTTATTCTTAACCAAACAATCCTGGGTGAAGCCGTTTGAAAAAGAAAATAGTGAAAAAAGAGGGGAAAAAATATATATTGTATTTCATGTGTCTATGCGAAGATGCATGACTAGAGGACAATGATCGATTCTTACCTGAGTATCTAGAGCTTGGAAAGATTATGTATTTGTATGGTGTTTCGGGACGTTATTAACACTATTAAAATTATATCACAACCATGACAAGTGCACCCAACTATGCTTTGTATGTTTCATTTACCGGTACTTCACACAATATTCTTCTTAACCCATTACCACACAATCCCTACTTTTGACGACCCTGAGAAAGAGGCCTTTATAAAACATTATGGGAAAAGGAGAAAATGCTGGTAACCATCACTTTCTCCTTTTTCCCACAATGTTTTCAGCATTTCACAAAACAAATTCCAGATTTTCAGTCATTTTTATTTTGTCGTCTGCAAATGCTTTCGATTTGGATACCTAAAATTGTGTCGTTTGGTAATGAGTAGCAGTGGCTGCTTTCCCACATACTACTATACGTCTCCGATGCGTTGATCAACACTAAAAGAGGAATAAATCCTGTTGTAATGATTATCGTTATGTAGTATACTGGTAACCAAATGTAACAGTTCTCACAAACAGCCGTCACTGGCGGGATTTGAACACTGGACCTCCGTGTCTCTTGAAAGGCGAACACTCTACTACGTCGCTACAAAAGCTAACTCTATAGCAAAGCAGTATAAGTGTTCTACGGAGCCCGGTAGGTGTCATGCTCTACACATTTTTCATTTCGAAATCACGAAATCCTAAATTGTTAAAACGAAATACTATTTCGAGAAAAAGAAATGCTAAATCGTTATAACGAAATACTATTTCGGGAAAACGAAATACTAATTCGAGAAAACGAAATACTAAATCGTTAAAACGAAATGCTATTTCGAGAAAACGAAATACTAAATCATTTAAACGAAATGCTATTTCGAGATACTGTCTATCCCGCATGTAGATGTAAAGGTAGACAGTATACTACATATACCCCGGCCACATGAAGGTTCGTCCACGAATCCTTCAATTACTGTTACTTGATCTCTCTAATATCTCTCTAATAAGTGGGTTACCCCACGTCGGGCGCCAATGTCACAGTTCTCACAAACACTCGTCACTGGCGGGGGTTTACACTCTACTACGTCGCTACAAAAGCTAGCTCTATAGCAAAGCAGTATAACTGTCCCCTTATACCATCACAAGCTATATACCTTTACATCTATCTGTGGAATAGACTAGTATACTCGGGCAGAAATTCGAGGGGTTTGGCATTGGAACCAGGGATCCCCTGGTTCAAGCCCCTCGGGCTTAAGAGAATAATGACAAAACAAACACTCTGGTTAAATTAATTTATTTCAGACTAAAGTGATTCTTCTAGAGTGCATAATTGTGAAACAGTGACCTACTTTTAGATTGCAAGTAAATTATTTTCATTGGACGACACAGATTTTGAGTTTGGTCAACTTTCATATTCACTTGAACACAAAATGTGGCCAATGTCATGTAAGTAATGTTTTCTTCCGAGGTTTGATCCAGGGCCTACTATCTTTATTCCAAGTTATCAAATTTCAGACATATCCTGAATTTCTACACTTTGCCCAGTGGTCACACACTCAATGCCTCCAAATGTTTTGCCAAGTTTCTTTGCCAACAGTGACAACCGCTTGTGAAGCGGATTTCCATCTTTTTTCGAATTGCACATAGCAACAGTGGCCATTTTTATTGCATTGTCTTTATTTTACAGGCGTTTTACTTATAAGCCAGGGACGCTAAAAGTGACTGCAACTGGCCAGACAGT
Organism: Tridacna crocea; assembly: GCA_943736015.1. Taxonomy (NCBI): domain Eukaryota; kingdom Metazoa; phylum Mollusca; class Bivalvia; order Cardiida; family Cardiidae; genus Tridacna; species Tridacna crocea. The sequence goes on along the minus strand of OX031056.1, from coordinate 17,861,683 downwards.
TGCTAATGATAAGATCTTCGAAATTTTCTATTACAGAAATACTACAGGTGTCGCACCACTGCGAGACTGCTTACGGGTCGTAGTAATCAAAAAGTAGTTCCATGTGAAATTTTGCTGCGAAAGTTCAAAGATGGTCGATTTCAGTCTATTTTCAATATAGTCAACACCATTGGTGTGACACCTATGTACACACTTGTCTACGAAAGAGTAATACTTTCCATCAGACATTTTTCTGATGAAGACAGACAGTTTTTCTATGTGCTAAATATTGGTATATGTAGTTATTTTTTGTTTTGTCTATGTCTTCCATGTATTTCTTTACTGTATGACAAAATTTTTAGTCTTTCAGAACTGTCCGAATTGAAATGATTTGCAGACAACGGAGTAAATGTAGTTCAAATTATGATATTAGTCTATTAAAGAAAGAAAACATTAATGGAAAAGTAGAAAATGTTGCATACCAGCAAAGTCTGTTTTCCAGATCATTTATACTCAGGGTAATAATCCTTTACTCAGAAACCCTGTGGTAAATAATCCTTACAGGAAACCCTTTTGAAGATATTGTAGATGTTTGACGAAGGAGAAAATGCTGGTGACCAGCATTTTCTCCTTCGTCAACAAATTTCTACCTTTCCAAATCAAATAGAAAAATCCTGTAGAATAAGCTACTTTTCATCTGGGGATTGCAAGTGCTTTCAGTACAGACGAGTTTAAAATTTCGTCGTTTGGTAAAGGGTTAAAACATTGAATGATTGTGTAAAGGGTTATAGAACATGGTTTTTTCGAAAATGAAAATATGCTCCTCTTCCTGCAATATTTTCTGAAATTGAGATATGCAGAAGCATAAAAACACAATTGATTGGAAGGATAAAACTTATACATGTACCACACAATTGTAACAATGAAGGGAAGAAGCCTGTTGAAAACATTGTAGGAAAAAGAGAAAATGCTTGTTATCAACATCTCCTTTTTCACATTTTTTACTGTCCTTTTACAGACTAGTTTCATCACTTCAGCCACATTTAGTTTGTCATTTGCAACTGTTTTTAATTTGAAATTGTAAAAAATTTTGTTGTTTTGCGAAGGGTATACCTTTTACTTCAATGGGGAATTTCGATTTTGAAATGATTGAAAGTCAACAGTAAAAAGGAACTTAATGTTATGAACAGTTGATACCATTTTATTACCCCAGGAATACATATACGTTTTTACATTTTACGTTTTTTTGTTTTTAATGGAAGTTTCAAATATACAAGACCTGCCAGATATCTTTTTAATCATAAAAAACAATGAAAGTAATGAACAGTTAGTGCCTTTTTATGTGCTCAGAAATGCAGAATGTGAATAGGATACCAGGGTCGTTCATTTGTTATATTAAATGCGTGTATTTCGTTCATTTCATACCTTCATAATATTTTCTCTTGACAAGCTAACTCATCTTTTCAAATCTTGAATTCCAGTCTGTATTGGCTGCAAAATAGGCTTTTCTGGGAATACCGAGCAGACCCTAAAAATGGTACTTCCCAAGGCACTTATGGGGCCGTATTGAGTTTCCTTCAATAACCGAAAGAGAAAAAAGTGTCACAAGGTGAGGTCGAAAGAATAGGGTGGATCGGGAAGCTGTACCACCTTTTCCGTTTTCAGGGAATTCTGACTAAATGGCAGACTTGTGAGTAGCTGCATTGTCATGAATAAGGCACAGGCCCCATAATCCAGTTCTAGGTCTCCGTTTTTCACCGTGTTCCTTCACTTTTGAAAAAAAAAAAAACATTGTACTTGTAAAACTTGCCTGTAACCGTTCGGCCGTTCGGTACATGAATTTGAGTAATTGGACCGTCTGAATTTAAAAAAAAGGCATATAAAACTATCCCCGGGCTTGTTATATTTTTGCTATGATCGGCCTAGCTTGGTCTTTGAGCAGCCACTGTTTATTATGGACGCGTGTCCGGGGCTCAAAATAAATCCAGGTTTTATCGACTGTGAACAGTTCTGATTTTCTGCGTTTGTCACAATTTTTGTACTTTTTAAGAAGAATTTCGGTCATTTTTACTGGATTAGCCTTTCGGTCATCTGTCAAGATATGGGGACAAATCAAAAGGAAATCTTAGGCAGTTTTAACCCCTTGGTCAAAATCTTATGAACTGACCCCTATGATATACCAGCTTTCTTAGCTTTTTCTTTCTCTGTATAAGCCCGGTTTCCTGCTTAATTGAATCTGCCACAGCAACAGCAGTTTCTTTGGAAGTCGCAGTTTTGAGTTGATCAGGACGGGGGTGGGGTATCTTTCAATTAAGCTCACCATTGACAATTTTTAATACATCTGAAAACCGGCCATTTACGCTCGTAGATACCGTAGAAGCCCCATGTATCTGACATAATTCATGAAATATTTGTGAAGCTGAAATAATTAGACGAACGCGACGTTTAATATAGGCCCTAATTTCAGGCTTTGCTCTTGGCTTCATTGTGGATTCAGATATATATAATTTTCTAAGATTGAGGTACGAATTAGGAGAAAATCATTTTCCCTCGTGTATAATGCGAGTAACCTTAGATAACCATGAAGCACATTAATAAGAAGGAAAAGGAATATATATTAAAGTTGTCATTCAGCTTTGGGTAACCAACGAATCTAGACGTTTCTTTTATTTACTGTTTTTTCGTTACAATATTCTTTTTGGTTCGTTGTTTCTTATGGCGACAAATTCCCGGTTGTCTTTGGAGCAGCCGACGCTACAGGATGTACTAACTGAAATAAGGCAGCAGCGGGCTGATGTACAGTCGCTTCGTGACGAATTCAAAGGAACAACGGATAGTGTTGCTTCAGAAGTGCGAAAACTTAAGACTTCGAAGGACATTAAGTGGATTTGAGGGAAATAAAATACAATACGACATCAATACCAGTGTTCATGACATTGTCAGTCAGCTTGTGTGGTCCATCGAGCAAAAGAAGCTAGACTATTCCTTGGAGTTGTGTAGAGATATTTCCGAGCTGATTAAAAAACGTAATCAGCTAATTCGTATAGCGGACTCCTCTAGTGGTGGATGGGATACGGTTCGACAATATGAAGCTAATCCGGTTGCAAGCGACTCCGAGGACGAGGCGAAGATTATCAAAGCAGAAAACTGCGCCCTTAAAAGAAAGAAGGGAAATACTAAAACTAAAATGTTGTGTGCTACTACCTCTTCATCTGGTGTTAGTGCTGCTGTTGGCCAACAATGGGGCCAAGGTGTTTATGCATCATCTTTCAGCCAGGCATTTGGGCGGGGAAAGTTTTTTTGTGGCCCCGAGCATCAACTTCCAGTCAAACACCATTCCAAGGTTTAACAGACCTGCTCCCGGACCATGCTACACCTGTGGAGAATTCACCCATTTCAGGAAGAATTGTCCCTACTTTGCTCGACGAACGCCATCTAATGCAGGACAGGCCCAAGGAGGAAAATAGAAATGATAAGCTGGATAATGGTGAAGATAATAACTTTGAATTCTTGAAAGATGAATCATTCATTTTGATTACGATCGTTTTACTCATGATTTTTATGAATATGAGCAGGGGCAAAAACATATTATTGTGAAGGGCTGATTAAGACAGCATGTCGAATTTTGGGAAAATATAGGAGCTTCTGATTTCATAATTGATGTGATTGAAAATGGCTATAAACTACCATTGTACTCAGAGCCTGAGCAAATATTTATTAGAAATAACAGATCTGCGATTGCGGAATCCGTCCTCGTAGCAGAAGCTATCCAAGATTTATTAGACAGGTGTTTAATTAAAAAAATGTACAGAAATACCACATGTTGTAAATCCGCTAGCTGTATCTACACAAAGAAATGGCAAACAAGGGCTTATATTAGATCTCCACTTTGTAAACAAGCATATTTGGAATCAGCCCATAAAATATGGGAATATCAATATTGCCCTTTCTTACATCAAGAAAACGTCCTACATGATCAAGTTCGATTTGACAAGTGCCTATCATTTCATTGACATTTACAAACCCCATACCAAATATTTAGTTTTTTCTTGGAAAAACAAGGATGGTACACTATCGTTTTATAAGTTTTTTGGTTCTGCCATTCGGTCTTTCGAGCGCTTGCTCAATATTCACTAAGCTTACAAGACCTTTAATTTCCAAGTGGCGAGGAGAAGGGATGCTCGTAGTTATGTTTTTAGACGATGAGATGGGCTGCACATTTAATTACGAGAAAACCAAAGAGATAGGGTTATGCATCAAAAATGATTTACTGCTGTCCGGTTTAGTTCCTAACCCCCCAAAAAATGTTTATGAGTACCTATTCAAAGCTTAGAATTTCTAGGTGTAGGCATTGATTCAAGGACCGGTTCTATTCACATACCTGAGCGCAGGTTGGCCAAAGATTTAGAAACAATTTCGGCAACTACTAATTCATTTGATCACCCAAGTGCTTGTTACGACTATGGCAAATTACAATTTGTAATTTATGGAAAATTGTCGGGTTGTCTTTTTGTTTCTAAGGTTACGGAATGGTATACAGGGGAATAGCCAGTACACCTACTTTAACTTCCAATAACATTTGAAAAAATGAACATATCAAAACAAAATTTCGTGCAAGTATTCAAGGCGACTTGCTTGTGAAAGTACCGTTATTTCCGTGTGATACATATAGTCATGTGGTATGGAGGCCTATTAGTGACACAATTACATGAACGATCTTCGTACGATAGACCAATTTTTTTCGTATCATACACGTCTCTTTGTATCTTTTTTTTTTTTCCACATCATGTATGTACTCTGTCTGGGACATCATCATGTTCACCGAGTTCTTCGATGTGATAACTGTTGGCTCTTTAACAAAATCCCGAAAACGTGCAGCTCTCTGTTTTTATTTTTTATTTTTTTGTTATTTATCTTACTTTATATTGTTTTCTAATAATATAGGAATGTATATAATAAAAGGAAAATTACTGTAGTCTGCATTTCTGTATGGTATTGGGTCTGGGTCTCCTTATGTGCTCACATTCAAACTCGCCCCATACACGCTTCTACACACACACACACACACCCACCCACACACACACACGCAAATCAACCTCATCTTTTGTGTGTTAACCCTTTACCACACAATCCTAGTTTTGAACCATCCTGAGGAAGATGCCTTTTGAAAACATTGTGGGAAAAGGAGAAAATGCTGGTAACCAGCATTTTCTCCTTTTCCCACTATGTTTTATAGCCTTCCCAAAATAAACTTCAATTTTTAGGCCTAGTTCAATTGTGTGATGAGAGTAAAGATTAAGTAAAAAAAGAATAAAATGGAAAAGAGAAGGCGTCTGCAGATGGTAATGTGTGCTTTCCATCCAAATCGAAGACTCTGTTGGCCAACAGGCCTATGTTAAATGTGAACTTTTACGATGTCACAATGTCTTCTTAGAATATTTTGTAGTAATCTCTCTCTCTCTCTCTCTCTCTCTCTCTCTCTCTCTCTCTATCTATCTATCTATCTATCTATCTATCTATCATTCAACACCGTTTTTTTCAAGTTTCTCGAACCAAATGTCCGTAGTTTTCTTCGCGGCTATTTTATCACTCAAATTTCCATCCATGGTTTCCGGAAGTCCGGCGAGACAAACGATACACAAAGTTGCCACTCCTGCGCAAACAAAGTAGATCAGCCCTGGGGTATACTGGCTCTGAAAAAAAAAGTATCATTTTCGCTTGAGACGAAATAGCAGTAGGCTGCTTTCAAAAGATCCCTGAAAGGAAAGATAATAATGATAAAATATTCATCATTATTTACGTCGGTTGTAATTTAACCCTTTACCCCATAAGGCATTCTATGGTATCTCTAAATGACCCTAAATAAAAGCAAAGATCAAGCCGTTTCTAATATGTATATGACACCTTTTGATAGCATAGAAAACATTGCGACAAAAGGTGAAATTGCTCGTGACGAGCATTTTCACCTTTTGTCACAGTGTTTTCCACAGGCTCCTACAAGCAATGCGTAGAAATGAGTATCTATGGAGTATAGGGTTAAGTAGAGCTACCAATGTCATAATTATAGATAACAAACACAAGCAAAGGTATTGGTTTATAATAACCGAAGACATAAATGAAACAGGGAGAACTTGAAAATATTGTAGGAAAAGAAGAAAATGTTGAATATCAACATTTCTCCTTTACCCACAATTCTTTCGAAGCCTGTCCTCTTAACAGTCGTTAAAATGCCCGATGGTTTGGAATCTGTTAAATAATATGTTAAAGATACAAGAAGAACACAGTAAAAAGCAATACAGTACCATTTATTCAGTCTGTCCCTTTTACAGAAAACAAGAGATAAATAAACATGAAACACACTTTCAAAGAGACATAGAATGTATCTTAACAAACATTATCAATTCAGTAATTAAATATAAAGGAAAGTGGGAGAGGCGAGGAGAGAGACATAGGTAGACAAAGAGAGAGTGGGGACATATACTTACCAAGTAAACTAGCTGTGGTCCAACAATAGCGCCAACACGTGCTAGTGTGCTCAAACAGCCAAATCCAAGACTCCTATGATGTAAATTGAAGCCATGGTCACATTCACAGTCATGCACATATTTGTCCATAGTTCATTTCAAACTAAATCGGCTGTAGTGTTACTAAGGTCAACTAGGTTGAAGTACGTTGAAAATTGGCAAAAAGAGGAAATACAGTGTGTCTAAGTAAGTTGAACTACGTGTAAAAACGGTTACTTACATTCAACTGAGTGCAAAGTTCCAAGGGTTAACTAAGGTACTACTACGTCTTACTACGACTTGCAATGTTAAGCTAAGCATAAAGTACAACAATGGTAAATTAAGGTAATCTGCGTTAAGCTACAGTAAAACGTTGTGTTCCTGCTCAGAGCGAGTAAGCTGCAGTCATTGTGGTCACACCTTATAGCCATGGTCACTCCTTACGTAGTTGACCGTAGTGGAGCATGACCGTAGATGGCCGTAGTTGGACGTAATAACGTAGATCATATTTACAAGCAGATCGCCGTAGTTCAGCGTAGTAATTAACGTAGTTTTAATTTACGATTTGCTATGTTCGAAAAATTTTTACGTTTAACTACGATGTTGTGACACTACCGTGACCAAATAATTTGAACGTAGTTAACTGTAGTTAACCGTAATGTACCCTACTTAACCGTGTTGTGTTTCATACGTTATTTTACAGCCAACTATGATTATTACCTACTATCGTCAACTACGTAAGGTGTGACTGCGGTTAAAGTACATTTCTTATTGTTATTAAGATGAAAATGATGAAACTTTCGACGCGTGAACTTATTCTACATACCTGATAACGGTTGGGTAAAGTTCGATCGTCATCGTCTGTACTGGCCCCCAGGCTGTAGTAACACCTATGTTTGCCACTATTGCAAATCCATTGGTCAGAGAATTTCTGTACTCGGTGTCTGTAATAAAATTAAAAAAAAAATGGGCAGGCCGATTACATATGAACAACTATCTGTGAAAAAGGGGGATTTCAGCCTGCGCAGTTAGACTGGTGTCAGTCCGTTAACCCTTTACCAAACGAAAAAATTTTAGACTGGTCCAGATTGAAAGCACTTGCAGACGACAAAATAAACGTAAAATTGAAATTTGTTTCCAGCAGGGTAGAAAACATTGTGGGAAAGGGAGAAAATGCTGGTTACCAGCATTTTCTCCTTTTCCCACAAGGTTTTCAAAAGGCTTCTATCTCAGGGTCGTAAAAACCAGGGATTGTGTGGGAAAGGGTTAAATAGAGCCATTTCAGTAAAATGAAATCATCAAGTAAATGCAGGGCCTGAATGCCAGGCTACCTGCGCAGTCTGCGTAGCCACTTTGGCAAGAGCGACACTCAAATGGAATAAACTCCATTGCTCTTAATAAGTCTTACAAACTAGCTCAAATTAATTCGCTGACGAAAACAGGAATAGGACTTAGGCTCAGGTTTATTATCTTTGAAAGGGTAGAAAATAATGCACGAAAAGGGAAAAATGCTGTGTAGTAGCATTTTTCCTTTTCCACACTTTTTTCAAAAGCCTACTCCATCATGGTCATCAAAACACCGATTTGTTTCGAACAGGATTAATTATGAGACCGGGAGTTCCTGTGTGAACGCCATTTGAAGTTCCTACTTTTCTCAGACGTTCAAAAAGATACATGTACTTACAGAGTTTTCATCTGTCTATTCAATAGGTCTTTTGGTAAAAGGCGTATAAGTATAGTGTGACGGCAGACGTAATGGTTTCACAACTATTGAAACGGTGAACTGATAAATGGCTGTAGATAAAGTTTTTGATACTCCAGAGTTGAAAGAGTTTTGTATTATTAACAAGAACAACAAACATAGGGTCAAAAGAGTTAAATATACATGTACATCTACACTCTCTTTCAGCCAGGTTTAACCCATGTCATCTTTATTTTATCTATTACAATTCTTGTATCCTTATGCCAATTGGGGCCCCTGAAGGTTGCAAATTTCCATAAACAACGACCTATAGAAAATGCATCTCATTTTCTTAGCGCCATCAAAGAAGTCACTGCCGTGGCGTTTCCAGTTTAAATCGAATATTTCAAATATATGTCTTTATCCCCTTCGCCATCAATAACGGTAATTTATCTATGATTACACGTCTGGTCAAATTTTGAACACCTCTCTCTCTCTCTCTCTCTCTCCATCCCTCTCTCTCTCTCTCTCTCCCTCTCTCTCCCTCCCTCCCCTCTCTCTCTCCCTCTCTCTCTCCCCCTCTCTCTCCCTCCCTCCCCTCTCTCTCCCTCCCTCTCTCCCCCTCCCTCTCCCTCCCTCCCCTCTCTCCCTCTCTCTCCCCTCTCTCTCCCTCCCTCCCCTCTCTCTCTCCCTCCCTCTCTCCCCCCTCCCTCTCTCCCTTCCTCTCTCCCCCTCCCTCTCTCTCCCCCCTCTCTCTCCCCCCTCTCTCCCTCCCTCCTCCCCCTCCCTCTCTCCCTCCCTCTCTCCCCCTTCCTCTCTTTCCCTCTCTCGTCCCCTCTCTCTCCCACCCTCCCCTCTCTCCCTCCCTCCCTCTCTCCCTCCCTCTCTCTCTCCCCCTCTCTCTCTCCCTCCCTCCCCTCTCTCCCTCCCTCCCTCTCTCCCCCTCCCTCTCTCTCCCTCTTTCTCCCTCTCTCTTTCTCTCTTACTGCTGTAAGGATGTATCTTTAACTCTTTAACAAAACGACAAATTTTTAGACTGATCCAAATTGAAAGCATTTGCAGACGACAAAATAAACGTAACTCAAAAATTGAAATTTGTTTCTAGCAGGTTAGAAAACATTGTGGGAAAAGGAGAAAATGCTGGTTACCAGCATTTTTTCCTTTTCCCACAATGTTTTCAAAGGACTTCTATCTCCGGGTCGTTAAAAGTTGGGATTGTGTGGTAAAGAGTTAAGAGAGACATCTGCGAATTCCGAAAAAAACTAGTGTCCCGAACTGACTCATATACGGAAACGATGAAAGAGTGTGTCGAAGACAGATTTGTCTCAGATCAACAATGCAACACTGTACCTATGTATTGGACAATCCCCACAATTAATCCACCAAATGCCACCGTACCAAAACACAGCATAGAAGTCTTCCGACGACCGATTCTACAAGAGAAGACAGTTAAAACGTAACCTTGAATAAGTTCAGTGAAGTTTTCCGGCCGAAAGCAAAAACCCAAATATTGCTATTCCAAGTTTAAGATTCGGGGGAAAATATGTCCTTATCGGACGAAATAGATCAAAGATCTGACTGCACGTTCTGTGCAGTCTGATCCTGATATACACTGTCCACAATAGGTCTTTGGATCGCGTCTAGCAGCGTAAGGGTTGAATGAAACCACGCTAGGTCTATGTTCCTGAACCTTAAGAAGCATCTCGGTAAGGCTGAATCATGTGAATGGTCTGAAAGTTACCTATAAATAAGCCATGCTCTTTGATATGGGGATTTAATGCTCCTACAAAATGTATCGACTCAGATCAGCCTGCAAAGTCCATGCAGGCTAACCCAGCTCAAAAATTTTTGCTATTGGCATACTGTATGCATGTCCAAGCACTATACTACCTAATGAGTCAGTCGGTTAAATAACATCAGACAAAATAGATTTTAATAATCCTTAACCAAACAATCCTTGTTTTTACGATCCTGAGATAGAAGCCTCTTGAAAAGATTGTATGAAAAGGAGAAAATGCTGGTAACCAGCATTTTCTCCTTTTCCCACAATGTTTTCTACCCTGCTGGAAATAAATTCCAATTTTTGAGTTACGTTTATTTTGTTGTCTGCGAGTGATTTCAATTTCGACCAGTCTAAAATGTCCTTTGGCAAAGGTTTAATAGAACAATAATTATTTGATCACGTGCTGTATATCATGCTTCACGGAGATGCAATAAAGTCCTCTTTTGCCAGAGCAAGGCTAGTATCTTTTAACCAAAATAACACTCATGCTGTTTCAGAACGTACAAAAACTACCATTATACACTTTTCCTGTCACACGAGATTGCTGCCTTTCCTATAACGTATACCATCAGGGATGTAAAATTCCTTATGGTAAAGTAATATAATTGTATAAGATAATACATTCTAAAAGTGTCCATGGTATATGACATGAAATAGCTTTTTAAAAAAAGATATACGACGTAAATCTGCCCGCAAAGAGAGCATCCTTAAAAATTAAAATTTCTAAATTTTTTCCAATGACAATTCTCTATTTCTTCGTTACGTTGTATGATCTCCCAAATGACGGGAGAAGAAAACAGGAAGTGGTTATCATTTCTATATTTTTTGTCTTTATTTTCGGCATTATATCTACTATCTTTACTCTAAAGCTATGGCATCTCAATATGTGGTATTTTTTTAATAAGTATGAAAACATCTTTAGGAGAGGAATTAAAATAAGTTATTCTTAGCTTGTTTTCCAATCCTACCTATCAACCTTTGAAACTTGTTATGCCATGTATCATTTCCTTTATTTTACATGTGTATTTGTATCAGTATTATGAATAAAGTTTAAACTAAGTCAAAAGCCAGTACAACCAGCTTCGCCGTAAAAACGGCAACAGTGCTGATTTCCCGTCAATTTCTCGCAATATACTTGGTATATCATCGGTTTACTTCGAAAACCTCGTAACTACAGCTTGTAAGAAGCTGTAGTTACGAGGTTTTCGAAGTAAACCGACGATATAGAGAATACGTACATGTATCGTTATCTTCCGCTAGATGGCATACTACAAATACGCATAGATCTATCTAATTTGGGCATCCTGGGTACAGAGCAGGACTACTTTTCTATGCGAAAACCGTTTCTTAAATTCCAAACTAAAATATACGTTTACTCAATAAAACGCTACCTGGTGCGATTCATTTAGCTATGATCAGCATTTTAGAGAAATCTGGGGCTAAAACAGGCCTGAATTTTTTTCCTCAAACGTATTGATAAAAGCCACTTTCTCCATTGTTACTTTATAGTGCGTATTAATTTATACAATCCCCCTAATATTGGGGGAGTTATGCGTCATACAAGACAGGTCGAATCTTCGAATAATATGACATGCGCAGACAACGGTACATGTATACGAAAACTATCAACCTCATTGGATATTTTTGATAATACAACAACACTGTGTGCGTATTCTCTATGTAGATTCAAGACCTAACGCTGTTACGAGACCTTCCTGTCCATTTTGTTTTTATTTATTTTTCTACCAATGTAGGTTTTACTTTAGCTTCAAACCAAATCTAGAATGCATTCTTTTATGAGGATGAAGGCTGTCGTCAGTAGGCGTAATCTAGTATTTTCTTTATTCAGGTTAATTTATGATCATTCTTAGTTGATTTTTCACCGCATAACAAGTGGCCGAATTGAGCAGTAGGCCAATCATATATCGTTCAGTGGATGATGTAGAAAGTACAATCATACAAAGTGCTATACAAAAATAGAAAAGGATAGAAAAAAGAATGTACAGGCATAAGCAAGATGACCGTTTGTTGATGTAATATTGAGCTTTTTACCATCTAAAAGTCAGTGCAATGGTAACTTAATCACTGGCATGGATAGCATATTGGAGTTTTTGAAATTGGCACTAGGTAAACTCAGACAGTCTAGGTATAAAAAAGTATAAATAGACTCAATAATGTTACCTATCCTAGTATATATAGAGTTTCTGGAACAGACGATCATGCAATGCACGGAGCATAGTGAAGGGAAAATTGGTTTTGCCAAAGCCGGTGTGTTTGGTGTGTGTTAGGAGAGGAGAGGGGGTGTTACAGAGGTTGCGTTGCGGGTCTTAAAGTAAAAAGATCAAACCTACTTGTTGCTGAGCCACATTGAAATGGCCCTCGTTGGAATGGTGGTGGAGGAGAACAGGAAAAAATTGAGGTATATGTTGCCGGACAGGGCAGAAATGCCGTAAGTCAAACCGTAGGAAACTAGGCCAAGAGCCATCCTGGAAAGAAAATGCAAGTTTAGAATCACAGCAAGTATCATGAATCTATGTGTAAAAACTCTGAGAAAGGGGGGTTAATGCTACTGCCAAAAGTATCGTCGTTGATCAGCTTGTTCCGCTCAGCATGACCTTGGTCGGAACTATTTGCTGATGGTCTAATCTCTGCTTGTCCATGAACAGTCTACCTCATGAATCAGTCGGTTGTTAGAAGAAATGACTTTAATGGATCCATAATTATGTGATGATTCACTGGATGAAATACTTCACAGTGATGCGGTAATCCGTCGCTTTACAATGACGCCGCCCATTATCGAGTGAAAGGTATTTTTTGTTACGCTATGTATTCACACGCTTGGACAGTCTACCTGCAGGTCTTTGACATTGTACTCCCAAGAGACTGTGCACAGTTGCCGACTGTGAAATTGGAGGTAAGAATACATAGAACGTGCGAGGGGAGTGGATCGATTATTGTTTACTTACCGATTGGATTTTAAACAAAAGAGAAAAAAGGTATGATGGCATATTTCTAACGAGTATTTCTAATGCGAGATACGAGATCGTCATTGCGATAATTTAATAGAAATATCGTGATAAGACAAAAAAATTCACGATAAAAGTATCGCGATAATTATTTCCAACTGTTATCATGGTTTTATTTTTGCTTTCGTGCTCACATGGTACTTATAATTAGATTATTGTTTCGCAACATCTTTTCTCTGAATGGTTTTAAAGTCGTTCGTAGGAGGCATTTCGAGTCGTCTTTGTGATTTTACAGACATCTGTTCATTTAGAGTCTTGTAAAAAAATTATCAATTAAGTTACAATTGTTAATGATTTGAAACTTTAGTTACTGCAATATTATGAAGTAAAAAACAACCGGGTTCATCCAAATAATGGATTTTCTATTTAGAGATATCGAGAGAGAGAGAGAGAGAGAGAGAGAGAGAGAGAAGAAACTTCTTGTGTTAAGCCAAGGACTGGAGACAGACAGAAAAAATAAACAAAATGCACATTGCCAATATTTAAGCCCTACAGCATAGTCAAAGCCCTCTTTGAAAATGCCAGTTTTATACCATACTGAAATATATACCAAAGTATATAGGACACTAAAACTTGTATCATTTTCGGGTGCGCTTACCACTTTACTGTAGACAAAATCGTGACACGAATCAGAAATCTGGATTTGAACAAATGTGTTATCGTATATTTTGTGTCCTTTTGTGTCTTTTCTCCCATGATCACAGCCTCCATATCCGGCATCGGGACCTTATTTAAGGTGGCAACACGCTGCACAATTTTTTCGGCTTCCCCAACTCGATCGTGCGCGATGTACCATCGGAAACTCTCGGGAATAAACCTGACAGAGAATACAATTAAAAGTTGATAACAAAGAGTAAGTGATACACTGAAGCCAGTAAACAACATATTGTCCCACAATAGGCCATTAGATCGGCATTGACACTCATCGACCCGCAGCATAAAACTGCATCGACCCCTGCCGACCCGTACTTGCCCTTTTCATATCCACGTGGACAACTTTCAAATCCGCGAACAAAAACCGCATCTAGCCGTTTCTACCCTGCTAGTATAAATTAGCCTCCTTTCCGGGACTAATCCGGCTCATTTTCACCCGGATCAAATCCGGTTCGTGACCCAGCCGTATGTGACTGTAGCATAAGGTAGGAAATAAAGGATATAATCATTATAGTTAACATGTTTTCTTAATATTTCACAAGTACGCGTATAGTCATTTTTTCTGCTAAAATAAGTTTGCTCCCTGGGGTATTGTGATGCCTTTACAAAATCTGCAATGGACTGTATTTATGTATAAGATGTAGCATACTCACCACCATGATGCGAGGAATGGAATGGTCACCAGTGAAATTGTCAGCTGTATATATCTCCAGTCCTTTAATAACCATGCTATGAGAGCCAGCAAACATTGTTCCACTTGCCAAGACGGAAACCCAATCGTCCAAGCTCTCCACTTGGCCAGAGTAAACTCTGACAGTATACTATACTGTATGGTCAAGAAACAGCCTGTGCCAATACCAATCAGCACCCTTACCACCAGGAACATTATCCAGCTACTCGACAAATAGCCAACGAAATTAAATACAGCTATTAAAATAAGCGAGGCTAAGAATGGCGGTTTGCGTCCAAACAGGTCAGCTATTTGTCCGGCAGCAACATTTCCAAACAAGGTTCCCGCCATTTGTATAGACAACATCGTACTTGGGATATATGCGCGATCGCAGACAAGGTTAAACTGAAAGAATCAAGGATGGTGTTCAAAAATCATCTCAAGTATTGGTATAATCCTGAATTCCAGGACAAGCCATCTAATTGGCAGAATATCAATACCAAGAAAAGGTTCAATCTTGATCACTTTCAGAATGTCCATAATCTCGCCTTTGTCAGTCATATGTGTCTTGCCTCATTGTCTCATTTGCTCTATAATACGATTAGTTTATTGTAACAGTTCAGTGTTTGGACGGGGAAAATCTTTTTAGTACGCTATTCGGAACATCGGGGCTAATCTGTCAAAAGTTCAGAATGTTTGCTTTCACTGTCGGGAAAAAAATCATTTCTGCTCATTCGACATGCGCACGATAAAAACTGTCTATTAAGCCGAAAAAAGTCAGTTTAGTTATTTAGAAGGATAAGGATTAAACTCCATACGGTTGTAAAATTTGTGCATGTAAATGGAAATGCTTACCTCACTGACCATGCTATTTAAATTCTCATCATACTCGAAGTTGTAACATTTCGTTCCGTTCCAAGTGGTACACTTTGTTCTTTCTGTCTCTTGTGAGTTGTTGAGGTAGAATGACGCATTTCCGGTGGCACCATTGTCCGCACACCAGAAGTTTGGCCTTGCCGCCATGATAATTATTGACATTACACTCCAACAAATTACCATCTTGGTGATGTGCACGAGAACTGTTAGCCCCCATTGATATCGTCCACATCCGCCCAATTCTTGTAGAATCTCATCCGGGGTCTTTTTGGTCTCCATTTTCGTGTCTGAGAACGCTTATACTTGAAAAGTTGTATCTGTGTTATATCGAAATGCAAAGCTTTCATAAATCTTTTAGTACTATAGCCGGCTTTTTCGGACTGTATACATAAAGATCAGAGTGCACAGAACGTGCAGTCTGGACTTTGATATATACTGTCCACATGTACATTCAAACCTATAGGATAGAAATGCTAGGTTTCAGGGGATCGAATTTTCTGCTGTCGAAAGAGGTCGAGTTCATAATTTTACACTTACAGAGTTAACCCTTATCCTCCTATATAACTGAAACGAAACTTTTAAGCCGATTGTAAAACCAAAATTTTGCCACTTCAAATACAATCTTTGGAGGAAAGATATGTTCTTATCGGACAGTGTACATTCAAGATCAGACTGCACGTTCTGTGCAGTTTGACCTAGATCTACACTGTCCGCATGAGATCATTGGAGTTAACTCTGTCGCTGTTATCAATATGAAATCGGCTTTTTCCGAGGCCTCAAAGATTTCCAATACAACGGAAGATGAGTTGGATCCTGGCTCTCTCGGATTAGTATTCAATCGCAGCGGCCGATGTAGATTCCATATCAGATTCCACGTTCGGTACTTTAGCCTTAAATCTATGCCGTCAACTGAACTTAGATGTCAGTGAAAAAGAGATAAAAATGTACCAAAAAATGTTTTGTAAAATATTCATTTCATCACTCTTCCATAGTAATCATATTAGAAGACTCCGACCTTTGCACAGTCTTGTTTACCTGTCGTTGATGGGACTAGATCCGATTACATAATAATTATAAGCTTTTAACTTTCGTTAATGAATATTCAACCACATGGATTATTATGAGGTCACTTGTTTTTTAACATTCCCTCTCTCCTTACCTGCAATTCGGGATACTGTTAGTAATCAATTCTATATCTAAATGGCGAAGTCATCTACAGTAAGCTCACCCGCAAGCTCAAAATATCTATAAAAAAAGGAATCATAAACCTTATTAACGCAAAAGCACTATTTATTAGCCTACTCATCTAAAGCAAGCAATTCGTTTTATAGGTAGTTTGAGATTCATAGGGACCTCCTGAATTTTCAAATATCTTAAAAATGCCTTAGCTGAAAATTTGCATAGTTAATAATATTACCTCTACCAACTCTGGGTGTAACTTTCAGAATTTTTCAAAACTTAGCTTGATTTTTTTTTTTTTTTTTCATTCAATGCAGTGTTTAAAAGTATGAACGAAGCAGCATAAAAATGGTACCAGTAGGGTTGTAGGCTATCCCGAGTAAAGGGTTTTACCAGTTTATGAAAACAATTCACATGCAAGTACAGTAACCGTGGTCGTCTATAGTTTGAATTATTAAAAACTCAACTTTTAAGGTCATGTTTTTTTAAGCTCAACTGAGCACAGCGCGCTAAAGGTGAGCTATTGTGATAGCCCTGTGTCCGGCGTCTGTCCTCCGTCAACAACTTCTTTAGAAATCTTCTTCTCCTAAGCCACTGGGCCAATCTTGAAGCACTACCGAAGTTGTTCAAAGAAATTAATTCCCCATAACTCTGGTTCCCATAGCAACAAAAAAGAAAACAAGAGGACCATGACGGTCCTATATCGCTCACCTGAGTACTAAGCTGTACAAGTCTACAATGAAGATAATTATCAAATATCAAAACTCAAGGCCAAGAATTCTGACAGGGTATATGTAACTGTGCTAAAAGCATGTTCTTCTTTTCCCAAAATGCTTTCACAAGCCTTCTTGTGCGGGGTCATTGAAAATCAGGATTGTATGGTAAGGGATTGAATGAACTTGGAATGAACATCATTCATCGGTAAGAAACAAATGAGACTTGTCTCAGTAACTTATTTATCAAAGTCAAAGGATGTTGGCCGAGACAGTAATCAAGCCAGCGCAAACTGGGAACCCTAGATTAACAGCTCACAACATTACTGACTGATATATCGGGGCTCGACAAGTACAGTATGGGAAAGGTAACCCCTTTTTCCATGGCACATCTTACAGAAGAAAATTGTATCAAAAGACTATCCTAAGGAAGACACTTTTTAGTTTCATAAATGCCAAGGATTTTAGAAGATACCCGTCAAGGTGGATGGATTGGCGAACTGACATCAATTGGTCCATAATGAAATTATACATTTAGTCCCCTTTTTCGATAATATATCGTTTCATGAAATAATATCAAATCACTATTGTCTGTGGCTTAACAAGATGAAGTTTAATTACATTTTGTCCAGTAGTTAAAGAGATATTGGTCCATAATGAAAATATACAACAAGCCCCCTTTTTCCATGACATGACATTTAATGAAAAAAGGTAAAATATTGTTATTGGCAGACTATCACAAGGGACATACGTAAGAAGTTTCTTGTTTCAAAGCAGAAGAATTCAAAAGTTTTCCTTCTTTGTTCCCATGTTCAAACTTGTGACCACCAGTGCGGACCCAGTTTGGACCCCAGGGGCATCGCATGAACAAAGTTGGTAGCGGTCCAATAGAAGAGGCTACATACGAAATAATAAATCTCTACCACTTCCAATTTCAGATGTGTTTTGTTTTGTTTTTTTTAAGTTTTCCTTCCTTGTTTTTTTTTTTTTAAGTTTTCCTTCTGTTTCAAACTTCTGAACCCCGGGGCAGGGCCAGTATGGACCCCAGGGGGCATCTATGAACAAATTTGATAGATGTCCACTAGGAGTTGCTACATACGAAATATCAAAGCTCTACCACTTCCATTTTCAGAGATTTCTTTTTAAAGTTTTCCTTCTTTGTTCCTATGTTTCAAACTTGTGACCCCCGGGGCAGGGCCAGTTTGGATCCCAGGGGCATTGTTTGAACAAACTTGGTAGAGGTCCACTAGGAGATGCTACATAGGAAATATCAAAGCTCTATTCCTTTTGTCAGAGAAGAAGAATTTTAAAGTTTTCCTTTTTTGTTCCAATGTTCAAACTTGTGACCCTCGGGGGCCAGTTTTGACCTCAAGGGCATCGTATGAACAATATTGTAGAAGTCCACTAGGGGATTCTACATACCAAATAACAAAGCTGTACACCTTCTTGTTTCAGAGGAAAAGAATTTTAAAGTTTTCCTTCTTTGTTCCCGTTTAAAACTTGTGACCCTGGGGCGAGACCACTTTTGACCCCAGGGGCATCATATGAACAAACTTTTAGAGGTCCACTAGTAGATATTACATACCAAATATCAAGGCTCTACACCTTTTAGTTTCAGAGAAGAAGAATTTTAAAGTTTTCCTTTTTTGTTCCTATGCTTAGAACTTGTGACCCCCTGGGCGGGGCCAGTTTTGACCCCTGGGGCATCTAATGAACAAACCCGGCAGAGATCCACGAGTAGATGCTACATACCAAATATCAAAGCTCTACACCTTCTAGTTTCAGAGAAAAAAAAATATTTTTTTTTCCTTTTTAGTTCCCATGTTTAAACTTGTGACCCCCGGGGCTGGGCCAATTATAACCCCAGGGGCATCATATGAATAAACTTGGCAGAGGTCCACTAGGAGATCCTACTTACCAAATATCAAAGCTCTCCACCTTCTAGTTTCGGAGAGGAAGAATTTTAAAGTTTTTCTTCTTTGTTCCTATGGTTTAAACTTGTGACCCTCGCGGCGGGGCCAGTTGTGACCCAAGGGACATCATATGCTCAATCTTGGTATATGTCCACTAGGAGATGCTACATACCAAATATCAAAGCTCTGCACCTTCTTGTTTCAGAGAAGAAGAATTTTAAAGTTTTCCTTCTTTGTTCCTATGGTTCAAACTTGTGACCCCCGGGGCGGGGCCAGTTTTGACCCCAGGGGCATCTTATGAACAGTCTTGGTAGAGGTCCACTAGGAGATGCAACATACCAAATATCAAAGCTCTGCACCTTCTAGTTTCAGAGAAGAAGAATTTTAAATTTTTCCTTCTTTGTTCCTATGGTTAAAACTTGTGACCCCCGGGGCGGGGCCAGTTTTGACCCCAGGGGCATCTTATGAACAATCTTGGTAGAGGTCCACTAAGAGATGCTACATACTGTATATCAAAGCTCTGCACTTTCTAGTTTCAGAGAAGAAATATTTTTTAAGTTTTCCTTCTTTGTTCCTATGGTTCAAACTTGTGACCCCCGGAGCGGGGCCAGTTTTGACCCCAGGGGCATCATATGAACACACTTGGTAGAGGTCCACTAGGAGATGCTACATATCAAATATCAAAGCTCTACGCCTTCTAGTTTTAGAGAAGAAGATTTTCAAAGATTTTGCTTTTTTTTTTTTCGTTTGGTTGCCATGGCAACCAGACTTAACCCAGAATTATGGGTGGAATTCAATCTTTTGAACAACTTTGGTAGAGCTTCACCCAAGGAACATCCCTGCCAAGTTTCATGAAGATTGGTCCAGTAGTTTAGGAGGAGATGTTTAAAGAAATTGTAGACGACGTACGACGGACACTGGGCGATCACAAAAGCTCACCATGAGCACTTCGTGCTCAGCGTTAAAAACAAATATAACTTCAAAAAAGGTAAAATGTTGGATCCGCAAAACTTTTCTACAACTAACACATTTTCACAACACTCATACCAAGGTATCAGATAATATTTCTGGTCAAACTATTTGTAATATCAGAATAAGATCAAGCTGTTATATCATTCACTGGTCAGGGAATTCACCTGCATTTCTTATTAATTGATATTTATGGAAGCAGAGTAAAAAACAACACAAGTGCTATCAGCACCTTTATCTGTTGTTGGAACCTTCTGGCAGCCCTCGATGTACTCTAAGCCCCTTCTGGCGGACAAAATAATTAGCATTTGTTGTTAGACCCTAACAGTGTTGTGTCATAAATAATGCTAATTATCAGGATATGATTAAAATACTTTTGGGGGTTGAAGAACACATGAAAAGAACTTCAAATATGATAAAAGGTCAATTTTGGTTAAAAGTGTTGATAGCCCCTTCTGGCACTCAGTAGGTGATATGAACAAACTTGGTAGAGGTCCACTAGGAGGCGCTAGATACCACATATCAAAGGTCTAAGCCTTCTAGTTTCAGAGAAGAAGACTTTCAAAGATTTTTACCTTCAGAAAAAAAAAAAAGAATTTTAAAGTTTTCCTTCTTTGTTCCTATGTTACAAACCCAGGGGCATCATATGAATAATCTTGGTAGAGGTCCACTAGGAGACGCTACATACCAAGTATCAAAAGTGTACGCATTCTAGTTATAGAGAAGAAGATTTTCAAAGATTTCGCTAATTTTTTTCCTTTTGGTTGCCATGTCAACCAGATTTATGGGTGGAATTCAATCTCTTGAACAGCTTTGATAGAGCTTCACCCAAGGAACATCCCTGCCAGGTTTCATCAAGATTGGCCCAGTGGTCTAGAAGATGTTTAAATAAATTGTGGACGACGGACATTTGGCGATCACAAAAGCTCACCTTGAGCACTTTGTGCTCAGGTGATCTAAAAAAAGCAAAACCTTTGAAAATCTTCTCCTCTGAAACCAGCCAAGCCCCGGTGCCTCAGTCGGTAGCGTACAGGACTTGAGAACAGGGGGCCGTGAGTTCGATCCTAGGCTCGGCCAATATCTTTCGGTGGATTGATGATAGTCATTGCGACAGGATTCATTCCTTGGCCACCGTTGACCATTGTTTCGACGAAGGTTATGGACTGAAATAATGGTGAAAACGGCGTTAAACACCGTGCAATAAATCAATCAATCCTCTGAAACTAGACAGCGTACAGCTTTGATATTTTGTATGTAGCATCTCCTAGTGGACCTCTACCAAGTTCATTGATATGGCGCCCCTAGGGTCAAAACTGGCCACAGGAATCACGAACATAGGAACAAAGAAGTAAAGCTTTAAAATTCTTCTTCTCTGAAACTGGTGAGCATTGAGCTTTGATATTTGCTATGTAGCATCTCCTAGTGGACCGCCACCAAGTTTTTTCATTTGATGCTCCTGGGATCAAAACTGGCCCTGCCCCGAGGGTCACAAGTTAGAACAATGGAACACAGAAGGAAAACTTTAAAAGAATTCTTCTCTAAAACTGGAAGGCGTAGAGCTTTGATATTTCGTAAGTAGCATCTCCTAGTAGACCTCTACCAAGTTTGTTCATATGATGCCCCTGGGGTCAAAACTGGCCCTGCCCGAAGGTCACACATTTAAACAGGAACAAAGAAGGAAAGCTTTCAAATTCTTCTTCTCTGAAACTGGTGGTTGATTGGTTGGTTGTATTGGGTTGGGATTTAACGCCACTTTAACATCTCAGGTTATATCATGGCGGTCGGTGACGCTCGTGCGTTTCCTGGCTTTTTCACACCGGTACTAACACAACTTTCTTTCCAAAGCCACCGACTACTTTTCTCACATTCTTCAGCAGAGGTGAGAGGCAAAAATACGCCTAAAAGAAAGTTCGCCTCAACCAGGTATCAAACTCACAACCACCAGGCCATGAGTCTGACACGCTCACCACTGAGCCACCCAGGCGGGCCTGAAACTGGTGGGCACAAAGCTTAGATATTTGGTATGCAGCATCTCCTAGTGGACCTCAACCAAGTTCGTTCATTTGATGCCCCTGGGGTCAAAACTGGCCTCGCCCCGATGGTCAAAATTTGGAACATAGGGAAAGGGATGGAAAACTTTAAAATTCTTCTTCTCTGAAACTTGAATGCGTAGAGCTTTGATATTTGGTGTGTAGCATCTCCTAGTGGACCTCTGCCAAGTTTGTTAATATGTTGCTCCTGGGGTCAAAATCGGCCCTGCCCCGGGAGTCACAAGTTAACAAAGAAGGAAAACTTCAAAATTCTTCTGCCCAGGAATTTGAAAGCGTACAGAGCTTTGGTATTTGGTATGTAGCGTCTCCTTGTGGATCTCTACAAAGTTTGTTCAAATGATGCCGCTCTGGTCAAAACTGGCCCAACCCAGGGGGTCACAAGTTTGAATACAGGAACAAAGAAGGAAAACTTCAAAGTTCTCTGAAACTGGAGGGCGTTGCGCTTTGATATTTGGTATGTAGTGAACCTGTTCTAAATTTGTTACCCTATCCGTGGATGAGTTCAGTGAGTTTAAAATTGGGACAACTGGGGTCATAATCTAGGTCACTAGGTCAAATTAAAGAATACTATTAGAGGCCACATTTATTGCTCAATTCATCGATCAGATGAAAAAAAAAATTAAAGATTGTGCGGGTCAATTCAAGTTGATAGTTCAAAAATGATGGTGTAGAACGGTAACTTTTCATAAAGAAAATATCACAAAAGCGAAAAGTGCCTGACCAGGGTTGACACTTTTCGCAGTTCCCAGATGGTCCTTTTTAGGTCACATTTAGTTGAGTCTACCTCTATCAATCCACTCCTTCCTCCTAGGGGCATAAAAACACTGGACCATTCAGATAAAGGATAAGTCGTGAACTCGGGTGCAGTTAAAATGAAAACACACAGAGAAATCAAAATACTCATATATACCTGTACATCAGTTTATTTACAAGACCAAGTACTTTTATTTTTGCATTTTTTTTTGTACTTTTTATTGCATTTTTACTTTTTTTATAGTTTTATTTTTGTAATTAGATTAATAACTTTTTCCTTCACCATTTAACATTTTCAGCACCAAAGGTGATTCTAGCAGCGTTTTAGCCAATAAGATCAAGGTCAAATGGGAAATTCAACAACCAGGTTCTGCGTGCACCAACAACCCTGAATGGCATCATTGGTATGATCATTAGTCTAGAAATTTGATTGGCAGATAGAAACATTGGTTTATCCAATCGAAAATTTCAAAATTCTATCTCTCAGTTAAATATGGAATTTAGAAAGTAACACAATTTCTAATCCTTCACTATTTTGTAAGCCAATTAGAATTAGATGTCCATAAAATTCTTGAAAATAAGAATAAGAGCTAGTTTAAAAAGATAGTCCTGGGTCCGTATTCAATAATCACTCTTAAGAATGTTCTTTGACTTTTTCTCCAAGATTTTCTAAATTCGAAAGTATCACAACTTCTGATTGGCTAGACCATGAAATGATGTAGCTAATCAGAAGTTGCTACTTTCAAATTTTGAAAATTTTTGAGAATAATAAGACAAAGAATATTCTAAAGAGTCGTTTATAATATCAACCAACCTGGTCTTGAATCTACACTGTTTTTATATTTTTGAACGCCAGTCTTTAAACACACTTTCCCTTGAAATATGCATTTAAAGCAGATCTTTACTATATGTAATACAACTGAGCATATCTACTTTATCTTCATGATGCAACAAAAAAAGTCACTTCTGAAGAAATAAAATATTCCTCTTTTTGAAGAGCCTATCCCCAGTTGTTTTTAAAAAGAGTTTTGGAAAAGGAGAAAATGCTGGTAACTAGAATTTCCCCCTTGTCCACACTGTGTTTTCAACACTTTCAAAGAACATTCACATAAATTAAGTACATGTAAAACCATCTTTGTTGTTTTCAAAAGTTTTCAAATATGAACAGATCCAAGACTTTGACATCTGGCATGAAGTTAACCACTAAAACACTTCATATACAAAGTCTATGTACGCACAAAAAAGCACAAAAGTAAGAGCCAAAGCTATTACTTAAAGCATCATACAAAATATACATTTAAGTCCCAATTTAATCTATTCACAATCAGTTCTTCTTGTAAGCAACCATGGCATCTACTTTATGAATCATTGTAGTGAAAGATCGTAACCGAACCTCTTCAGAGTTAGTAACAAACTGGGGGCCAGTCTCACCCCAAGAATCTGGTACAACTAAATCCTTGTCTGTGTAGACTAGAAGATCAAAACTACCTGAAAAGGTAACAAAAAAATGTTGTCAATTTAACCCTTTACCAAGCAATCTCTAGTTGTAACGACCCTGATAAAGAGACTTTTGGAAAACAGTGTGGGAAAAGGAGGAAATGCCTGTAACCAGCATTTTCTCCTTTTTTTTCACAATGTTTTTACCCATTCAAGGACAAATGCTATCCTTTGGAAACATGTTTCAATTGTCAGCAAATTATTTCAATCTGGTCTTAGTTTTTGTGTGTGTGATACATGGCTAAAATTGTTCAACAGAAAACAAGAAAATACTGGTAAATAGTACTTAAGACAGTTTTTCAAGACTTTGCTGTCCTTCATATGGAATATCATAAAGTGTGCATTTCTGCACGGTGAGATCTTGTCAAGTTGCATGTTTAAAGAGGTGCATATCAAATAAGACCGAAAATGGAATCCTATATTCACATCTTACATACATGCAACAAGACATGCTCAGACCACACAGAAATGCAGACGGATGAAGTATTCCTTTTATTATATATCATGGCGGTCGGTGATGCACATGTGTTTTCTGGCTTTCTCACACCATTACTTACACTACTTTCTATCCTAAGCCACCGACTACTTTTCTCACATCCTTCAGCAGAGGTGCCTTTCCAAACAAAACATATTTATGTAATGGGCATTGGTATCAGACAATTCTGCATAGAAACAGTTTTCTATAAAAAGCAGCCACGAGGTATCAGAAAACAACTATGAATATACTAACAAGAAGTCCATGATGGTCCTATATCGCTCACCTGAATACTAAAAAGTAAAGGTCTAAAAAAAGACAAATATAAATACCAAATATCTAAGTTTAAAGCCAAATGATATTGAAACAAGAGCAGCGTATGTCGCAAGATATGCCCATCTCACCACCAGATGTCAAGGAGGTACATGTATAATACTTGCAAAGGGCAAACATGTTTACCAAGTCCAAAGTCAATTTGACCTGAAACTTCAGTTCCATTCCAGACAAGCAAGAAATACTTTGAAAATGTCAAGATCGAAGAGGAATCACTCAAAATCCCCGTTGGGTAGAGTTACTGTTCTTACGCACTGTACTCGGTAATATTGCAACAGACTTGCATACCAAGTTTGAAGTTGTTCTGACTTGAGATGACAAAGTTATATTGCTAAATACTGTAAAATTGACATTCAAACAACTCCAGTCATTCCAGTCTGATTAGACCCATAATCGAACTCATCAGAGATCTTATAGTAATATATATTTTGACTGTTTGTAGATGCTACAGTGTAAACAAAATTCCAATGTAGCAATTTTTCTAATTCAAGGGCAAATAGCTCCAGTTGTTCTGGTCCGATTAGACCCATAATCATACTCATCAAAGTTTTTATGGTCATATATACTGAACCAAAAAGGAAACTTCCCGTGTGTTTTCGTGCAAATGCAACGTTATTAGAAATCAAAATGTCAAATGACCTAAATATATTCGGGCAAACGATTGTGTCCGATAAAATAAATTTTAACTCGATTGAAAGCATTTTGCAGAAGAAAGCCGCTGAAAGTGATTTTCATGTGCATGCATGGACCAGTATAGTTTGTGTATATCTTTTTTAAACCTTTCAGTCTGATTTTATAGACTTTCATGTCAATAAGAAAAAGATGTTGAAAAAAAAAATTTTTTTTTAGTTTTCTTTATTTTTGATATGCCTACACTTCCGCAAAATTATTCGATACGTGCTAATCGACATCTTAGGCAACGTTTTCATGCAACAGGGCATACGGAAGATCAGCCACATAGTGGACGTCTGCGTGTCAAGACGCGCGGCCAAGACCACTATATTCAGAACAGCCACCAGGGCAATCGCTTCCAAATTGCTACAGCCACTGCTGCTAACACTCCTGGTACACATAACAACCGTATATCTACCAAAACTGCGCAATCGCTTGCGAAAGGGCCGGCTTTGTGCACGTCATCCATACATTGTTTGTGTTTTGACATGTCACTGTGTAAATCATGTTAATTGGGCACACACACCAACGCTGGCTTAGACAGCAATGGAATAGCATTCTCTTTTCTGACGAGTTAAGGTTTTTCATTCATCGAGGTGATGGCAGGGTCCGAGTATACCGTAGAAGACATGAACACTATGCCAACTGTTCCATACATAAATGAGATCATTTTTGGGGTGGGGGTTCTGTCTTGGTTTGAGCGGGCACTGCACATGGCTTTAGCACTAATCTCGTCATTATCGAAGGGAATTTGTATGCCCAACACAACCGAGATGAAATTCTTGCAAGGCACGTTATCCCACTGTTTGAAAATAATGCCAGTATCACTCTTTTTCAGCTTGATAATGCCACAAGCCATACAGCTAGGGACAATGTGAATTTCCTCAGGGCGAATAACATTGCATTTATTAATGACTGGCCTGCCAAAAGCCCTGATCTTAATCCCCCCATTGAACACCTTTGGGATAATTTGGACCAGCGTGTTAGATGTAACCTTATTCCACCATCAAACGTTATTCAGCTAAGACAAGCCTTAATTCTGGAATGGAACAACATTTCACAAGCCAAAATCAATACTTATCCGTTCTATGCACCAACGATACCAAGCAGTCATTCATGCTGAAGGTGGTCATACCCGGTATTAATCTGTGATTTTGGTGAGCGACCTCTTCCACATTTTAACTACTATTTCACTTCTTTTGGATAAACCCTCACCAATAATTCTTTTCACACAAAGTTGCAATAAAATACTCTTTCAATGCATATAAATCTAGTTTAATCCCGATTTTCACATTTGTGTATTTCTGCATTTAAAGGTGGGTATTTAGAATTTTCACATCACACCAAATTAAAAAATATATATGTCAATGAAATTTATATGAAAAAACAATACAAATCATCTGTAATTAAGAATTATAAAATTACAAAAAAAAATGTTTTTTGGTGGTATTCCCTTAAAAGGCTACGTAGCCTCTTAAGCTATTTTTAGATTTCCCGCCAAAATCAAAAAAGCATTGTTGGAATGTTAAGTGACTCACACGTGACTAATGCCTATTAAATTCCATAGCATAACAAACATGTAATTATTTTCCATAATGTCTAGAACTTCGGACGGTATGTTTGAAGCTTCGTCTGTATATTTCCGGTATGTAAATGAGCAAGTTGCTC
This sequence comes from Tridacna crocea, assembly GCA_943736015.1. Taxonomy (NCBI): domain Eukaryota; kingdom Metazoa; phylum Mollusca; class Bivalvia; order Cardiida; family Cardiidae; genus Tridacna; species Tridacna crocea. The sequence goes on along the minus strand of OX031056.1, from coordinate 17,834,288 downwards.
ATGTAAAAATAGATTGTATTTCCCTTCAGTGTCGACCTGGGCTGTAGTAAATCTGTAATTTATCTAGTTGTCAAATGGTTTTCGACTACTGGGGTTTAATGAATGAAAACTATAAGGCTTTGGGAGTATAAGGATGATTTTTTGTATTTTTGTAAAATTTTCGTCCCAATATCTGAAGGGCCACCTTTAAATACAGGGGAATTTTTTTGGTTTTTTGGTTCAGTAAATATTTTGACCAAGTTTGGTGCTACATGGTTTAACATTGTAGATGCTAGAGTGTAAAAATAGCATTCAAGGGCAAATAATTCCAGTCATTCTGGTCCAATTAGACTCATAATCGAACTCATCCAGGATCTTAAAGTCATATATATTTTGACCAAGTTTGTTACTGATTGGTTGGTATTTGTAAATGCTAGAGTGTAAACAAAGTCAAATATGGCAATATTTCCAATTCAAGGGCAAATAAATCCAGTTGTTCTAGTCCGATTAGATCCATAATCACACTCATCCGAGATCTTATGGTCATATATATTCTGATCAAGTTTGGTGCTGATTAGTTAATATTTGTAGATGCTACAGTGTAAACAAAGACGCCACACAGACGACAGACGCCGACGGACGGTGAGTGATCACAATAGCTCCAACTGAGCACTTTGTGCTCAGGTGAGCCAAAAATGGGGGTTTTGTACTGTATCATGCAGGCCAAACATGTTAGGAATTTTGGGAAAGGCCTAGACGTCAATATACACAGAGGTAGTCAGCATATATGACTACGCTCTACACATGGTACTAGACTGACACAGAAAAAGTTTCTGTTGAGTTGTATTGGCAAGTAAGATTCTGCCTGTAGTTTACTCAGATCATAAATATATACTGAATTAAAAAAGAAACTTCCCCTGCATTTAAGTGCAGATATACACAAAACATGGAAATTAGGATTAAACTAGATTTATATGCATTGAAAGAGTATTTTATTGCTACTTTGTGAAAAAAAAGATTATTGTTACGGCTTTATCCAAAAGTAGTGAAATGGTAGTTAAAATGTGGAAGGGGTCGCTCACCAAAATCACAAATACGTGTAAATACCTGGTTTGACCACCTTCAGCATGAATGACTGCTTGGTATTGTTGGTGCATTGAACGGATAAGTGTATTGATTTCGGCTTGTAGAATGTTGTTCAATTCCTGAATTAAGGCTTTTCTTAGCTGAATGATGTTTGATAGCGGAAAAGGGAAATATCTAACATGCTGGTCCAAATTATACCAAAGGGGTTCAATGGGATTCAGATCAGGGCTTTTGGCAGGCCAGTCATTAATAAATGTAATGTTATTTGCCCTGAGGAAATTCACATTGTCCCTAGCTGTATGGCTTGTGGCATTATCAAGCTGAAAAAGAGTGATACTGGCATTATTTTCAAACAGTGGGATAACGTGCCTTGCAAGAATTTCATCTCCGTAGCGTTGGGCATTCAAATTCCTTTTGATAACGACAAGATTAGTGCGAAAGCCATGTGCAATGCCCACCCAGACCAAGACAGAACCCCCACACCCAAAACTATCTCATTCAAGTACACAACAGTCGGCATAATGTTAATTTCTCCTACGGTATACTCGAACCCTGCCATCACCTCAATGAATGGAAAACCTCGTCTCATCACAGAAAAGAACACTATTCCATTGCTGAGTAAGCAAGCGCTGGTGTGTACATGCCCAATTAACATGATTTACACAGCATTGTTGTGTCAAAACACAACCAATGTATGGACGACATGCACTTGGCCCACCCTCGCGCAAGCGATTGTGCACAGTTCAGGCAGATATATTATGGTTGTTGTGTGCACCAGGGGTGTTAGCAGCAGTGGCTGTGACAGTTTGGAATTGATTGCACAGGTGGGTATTCCAAATATAGTGTTCTTGGCCACTTACTTGTTAGGATCCTAAACCCTTACCACACAATGCCAACTTTGATTGACCCTGAGAGAGAAGCCTTTCGAAAACGTTGTGGGAAAAGAAGAAAATGCTGATAACCAGAATATCCTCCTTTTCCCAATGTTTTCTACTCTATCAAAGAACAAGAGATGTTTGTAAAACATGTATGCCCCCCTATAATCTCTTACGTTCAAAATGTAAAAACGAACAAAGGGTAATTAGTCAAAAATTATTAATGATAAATTAACAATTCTTGGGCACTGTACTTCCCATTTAAGTGAACTATCAACTTTTAAAGTTTCATGATTTTACCTCACATACTTTTTGAGTTATGCTCCGGAAAAAAAAATAAGTACGAAAATCAACAAAGGGCAGTAATTGCAAAAATGTAATGGGCAGAGTTATGGTTCATGTGCAATGCACTTCTCCTGAATTAGATCTATCCACATATATGGTTTCAAGATGATACCTGAAAAACCTTTTGAGTTATGCTCTGGACAAAAATTAAGTATGAAAATCAACAAAGGGCAAAAGCTCCAAAAATATAATGGGCAGAGTTATGGTTCTTGTGCACTGCAATTCTCCTTAATAAGGTTAATCCACCTATAAGGTTTCAAGGTGATACCTGAAATACTTTATGAGTTATGCTCCAGACAAAAATTAACAATGAAAATCAACAAAGGGCAATAACTCCAAAAATATGATGGGCAGAGTTAAGGTACTTGTGCACTGCACTTCTCCTTAGTATAATCTATCCACCTATGAGGTTTTAGGATAATACCTGAAATACTTTTAGAGTTATGCTCCGGACAAAAATTAAGTATGAAAATCAACAAAGGGCAATAACTCCATAAATATGATAGGCAGAGTTGTTGTTCTTCTGCACTGCACTTCTCCTTAATGAGATCTATCCACCTATGTAGTTTCAAGATGATACCTAAAATACTTTTTGAGTTATGCTCTGGACAAAAATTAACTATGAAAATCAACAAAGAGCAATAACTCCAAAAATATGATAGGCAGAGTTATGGTTCTTGTGCACTGCACTTCTCCTTAATAAGATCTTTTCACATATAAGGTTTCAAGGTGATACCTGAAATACTTTTAGAGTTATGCTACGGACAAAAATCAAATATGAAAATCAACAAAGGGCAATAACTCCAAAAATATGATGGGCAGAGTTATGGTACTTGTGCACTGCACTTCTCCTTAATGAGATCTATCCACCTATGAAGTTTCAAGGTGATACCTAAAATACTTTTTGAGTTATGCTCTGGACAAAAATTAAGTATGAAAATCAACAAAGGGCAATAACTCCAAAAATATGATGGGCAGAGTTATGGTTCTTGTGCACTGCACTTCTCCTTAATGAGATCTATCCACCTATGTAATTTCAAGATGATACCAGAAATAGTTTTTGAGTTATGCTCCGGACAAAAATTAAGTATGAAAATCAACAAAGGGCAATAACTCCAAAAATATGATGGGCAGAGTTGTTGTTATTGTGCACTGCACTTCTCCTAAATGAGATCTATCCACCTATGTAGTTTCAAGATGATACCTTAAATAGTTTTTGATTTATGCTCCGGACAAAAATTAAGTATGAAAATCAACAAAGGTCAATAACTCCAAAAATATGATGGGCAGAGTTATGGTTCTTGTGCACTGCACTTCTCCTTAATGAGATCTATCCACCTATGAAGTTTCAAGATGATACCTTAAATAGTTTTTGAGTTATGCTCCGGACAAACTTTGGTCTACGGACCGACGGACCGACCGACGGACCGACCGACAATTGCAAAGCAATATACCCCCATTTCTTCGAAAGGGGGGCATAAAAATTGCAGTTTCAGACACAATGTCTTACAAACAATGTCCAAATAAATAATTGAAGAACTGAAATACAAACTGTCTCTGCCAGGATTCAAACATGTGACCAGCAAATATCCTCATTTTTCGAGGTTTAAAAGACTCACCATAACCACTGAGCCAAATAGACATCTTCCCAACGCAAGGATCAGGTATTGTATTTAAGTTGGAACGAAGTTATGCATGAAGGAGTGGTCTCTCGTAACATAAGAAATTGTTGTCTACAAATGCTTTTAATTTGAACAAGTCTAAATAAAAATTGTCGTCTGGTAAAGAGTAAACTCTTTACACACAATCCCAACTTTTAACGGCCCTTAGAAAGAAGCCGTTTGAAAACATAGTAGGAAAAGGAGAAAATGCTGGTAACCAGCATTTTCTCCTTTCACTACAGTGTTTTCTACTCTTCTAAAGTCAAGTTTCTATTTTTGAGTCACATTTATTTTGTCATCTGCAAATGCTTTCAATTTGGACAGGTCTAAATCTTTATTGTTTGGTAAAGAGTTAATACATGATTGATTGGAAAAGAGCTGATTCAAAAGCAGACATAAACCAACCTGAAGATATACTTACATGGTTCCTCTATAAGTGGAAGAAATGTTACCGATGCTGTTATCTGTCTGATAACTGCCTTAATTTCTTCATTTATTTCTTTCTCTGGCTTACATCTTGGTTTTCTGTGAGAAAAAAAGAGACCATGCTCTGGGAAAAGGTGATTTACAGATCTGCACAAAGTATTGACCCGTGTCAGTGTACACAGGCTGACCTGGGTTGAAACTCTTTGCTATTGATATGCTTTCTGCATTTTGAATGTATTTTGAAACTTTGAACAAACATTCTACTTCTGATTCATTTGGTTTCAGATAAGGATCTATTTCATGCAAAAACTTGCTTGGTATAATTCAGAGAAGTAGATCCAGGATTTTTTTCCAGGGGAATCAGGAAATTTGAATAGATCAGCACATACTCATATTGGCTTCTGTACAAAATGTTTCCATTTCCTGCCAGTGTGTATACTAGTATAATAGAAAACCAGCAAACAATATTACAAGAAAACCTAAGCAAAGACATTATCTAAAATCTAATGCTACAATCATACTTGGTCAAAATTTCAGGTAGACAGGTTACTTTGTTAACCCATTACCACACGACAAAATTTTAGAACTGTCCATGTTGAAAGAAATTTGCAGACGACAATTTCAATATGGCTCAGTAATGCAACCTTAGTTTGTGGGAAAAGGAGAAAATGCTGGTTCTTCTCTTCCCACAATGTTTTCATGAGGGTTTTTCTTCAGGGTCTTTAAAAGTCGGCATTGTGTGGTAAAGAGTTAGCTGATTCAAGATATGGGTCTGGACCCCTTTGACAACCCCCCACCCTGGTTGGATCTGCCAATGCATTACAAAGATGCATTAAAGCTTTACAAAATGGTAAAATTTTAGATGAATCCAATTTAAAAGCATTTGCAGATGACAAGTAAAATAATGGATTTTGCCTCTGAAAGATCTTTTAACAAGATGACAACATTTCACAATGGTCCAAATCAAAGCTATTGAAGACAACAAATAAACTGTAGCTAACATCAAGAAATTATTCTTGAGTAGAAAACATTTGTGGAAAAAGGGAAAATATTTGTTACCAGCTATGTCTCCTTTTCCCCACAATAAGATTTAATAGACACTGTCCAATGGAGTCTTCAATACTTGGGTTTGAATGGTAAAGAGTTAAAAAATGAAATTCAGGACAGAAATACTTCTTGGCGGTCTATTTACCAAAGGGCTAAATTTTTTACATGTCCGAATTGAGACGTCAAATTATAGGTGGATAAAATGACGTATGGTCATAGACAATTGTGGGAAAGTGTAAAAATGCTAGTAACCAGCATTTTCTCCTTTTCCAACAATGCTTTTAAAAATCTTATTCCTCCAGGTCTTTAAAATTTGCGATTGTTTGGCAAGTCAAAAGAATGTTAAAGTCTACTTACCCATCAGTTGCTGCCCCTTTGTCACACTCTACATCAAACTGCCAACGCTCCATTACCTCATTTGTATTCAAACTTTTAATCACTACCACCAGTTTACTAACAGTCATGTCCATAAGCCATTCTGAATAAAAGGAGATAATTCTTTCTGATGTACTGTGATTGCTTTCTTAGTTTTAACCCATTACAGTACACATTTGACATTCTAACTCTTAAAGTTGATATGTAAAGGTGGGTATTTAGATTTTTCACATCTCACCAAATTAAAATATATATATCTCATTGAAATTTGTATGAAAACATAAAACAAATCATCACTATAAAAGAATCATAAAATTACTGAAAAAAAAAAATCATGATAGTGTTCCTTTTAAAGGCTACGTAGCCTCTTAAGGTATCTTTAGATTTCGCGCCAGAAATTTTGGGAATGTCAAATGACTGGCATGTGACTAATGACGCTTAAACTCCATAAAATAATAAACATGTAATTATTTTCCATAATGTCTTCATCAAGTGCTATGTTTGAAAGCTTTGGCTGTGTATTTACGGTATGTACATGAGCAACTTGCTCATGTAAACATAGAATGTGTTTCCTGTCTGTGACGACCTGGGCCGTAGTAAATCTCTTATTTATCCTGTTGTCTGATGGTTTTCGGCTACCGGGGTTTTATGAAAGAAGATTAAAAGGCTTTGGGAGTATAAGACTGATTATTTGTATTTTTGTAAATTTTTTGTCCCAAAATCTGAAGGGCTACCTTTAAGGAATACATTGTCGGGAAAACAGAAATTGCTTGTGACAATTAACCACTCCTTTCTCCTTTTCTCGCATTGTTATCTGATGCTGTTTAAAAACAATGTTTTTTTTTTGTTTTGTTTTCATGCAAATGTCTGTCCTGTGTCTAAGATGTAATGTATTTTGTATGCCTACAATCAGCCCCTACAAAAATGGATTAACTATTGATTGCTCAATGACTAAAATGGATATTTTCTGCAAGTACATCAATGCTCTGTGTATGTTTACTCTCAAGAAATTGCCAACGGACAGACAGACAGACAGAGAGACGACTGGGGCTTTAACATAATACCACCCTTTGGGTGTATAAAAAGGAAAAGTTCTTTTTTTCCACCATGTTTCCTATCCTTTCAGAGACAAGTACCATAGCTTGAGCCATGAGCCGTTGTCATCTACAAATGCTTTCAATATGGGCAAGCCTTAACCCTCCCTATCCTTTACCACACGAAGTCGCCTTTTAACGACCTTTAGAGAGAAGCCTGTTGAAAACATTGTGGGAAAAGGAGAAAGTGCTGGTAACCAGCATTTTCTCTAATTCCCACAAGATTTTCAACCTTATCAAAGAAAACTTACATCATTTGCGCACCTATGAAATTCTCGTCTGCAAATGCTTTCAATTTGGATAGGTCCAAAAATTTGCTTGTGGTAAAGGATTAAATTTTGTTATCTTGTAAGGTGTTCTTAGCCCTTTACCACACAGCAAAATTTTAGATTCAACCATATTGAAGGTATTTACAGACAATAAGTCAAATGGTTTTTTCCAAATGACTGTGTAAGTCCTGACAAATGTACAAAATATTGTGCAATAAGGAAGAAAATGCTGGTTACCAGCATTTTCTCCTTTTTCAACAATGTTTTCATAAGGCTTTTTTCTCAAGCATAATGTGGTAAAGGGTAAATATATGTATGAAGTATACAACAATTTACATAGGTCTACCTTTTATTTGTGTGATAACCTGTTTTAAGTATTTTTTAATTCCTTCATCTGAGGTGACAAGCAATGTAAGACCATATTTTTTCACCCATGTGAATGTCTCTGGTGGATAGATACCTCTCTGATATAAAATACTGTTTATGCCATAATCTGAAACATAAAAAACATAATATAAATACATGTACATATCATACAAAAATAAAACAGGTACACAAAACTTTTCACTCATCTACATAGGCAGCTTTTGCAAATGACAATTTTAAATGATAGAAAACATATTTGAAAAAGAAATAAAGACTGGGTTCACCATTTACAACAAAGTTTACCCATTTTTCCGTGCTCTCGATCTTGTATTTACAATGAGGTCAAAACTGAAAACAACATTAAAATCAACTTCCACAGGAACCTCCAAGCATGGCTCTCACAATCTCAGGTAAGGTATTTAAATGAGTGTAGGACAATTGCCCCTGCGGACAATTGCCCCTGGGACAATTGCCCCTGCGGACGATTCCCCCTGCGGACAATTGCCCCTGTGGACAATTCCCCCTGATTCATTATTTTTTTACTTTAATTGATGATATTTTTTTTCAAATTGTAACTTACATTTGATTTTGAGTGATATCATTTGTAATCTCAGAAATCTAGAGTTAATAAGTTATAAGTAGATGAATTTTTTCGCCGTTTCAGTTTTTCAAAATGAATATCTATTAACAATCATTTTTTTCTGTTAATTGTGTTTATGTTTCAGAATGGACATTGACCTGCTAAAGTTTCATTTCAATGTATATACAGTTTACTGGGTAGTTTAAATGTTAAATGTTAAGTTTTTCACTTTGAAGTATCAAAGAAAAGTAGAAACCTATTGTATGAAATACATTTATTTTATTTTCAGGCAGGTCATATGCATAACATGATTATATATGTTGTCTTTCACATATTTTAACCTTTAGTGTTCAAGTTTTTATAGAAAATGATATCTTAACCCCCAAAATGATGAAATGCACATGCTTGTTTCTATGAACCAGTCATAGGCATTTCAAATTAAAGGGTTAATGTGAATTTTAACTATGATTTCATCCAAAAAAAATGTGAACATTACAATGACACAATATGACAATCTTGGAATCAATTTTTAATAAGTACACAAGAAAATCAATGCAACTAATATCTACTGCATGCTAACTTTGTCAAAACCAAGTTGATCTTTTAAAAAACAAGTACAAATTTTGTTGATGTTCTTCAAAAAACGTTGTATGAGCTGTATGTTTTATGCAGCACATACAACTTTTTTGAAGATCGTCAGCAATTTGTCATATGCGAATTTTGAAGCTATTTAAAAATCAAACGGAAAATCTATATAAAAAATGCCATAAATCAGACTTATTTCAAAGAAAAAAAAAAACACATGTTATATTGTTAAAATAAGACTAAATTTTTCAAAATAATAATGAAATTGCTATAAATTTAAAGATTAAAGCAAACAGAAATATTTCCGATTAAAATAAAAACCATTTTTAAGCTTTTTAAAAATTCAGGGGGAAATGTCCAGGTGAACAAATTTTGCAGGGGGAAATGTCCGCAGGGCAATTGTCCGCAGGGGCAATTGTCCCAGGGGCAATTGTCCGCAGGGGTAATTGTCCGTACCCCATTTAAATGTGCTCCAAAAGACCCACTCTACTTTCTACTGCACCTGTTGTAATTTTACTTTGCTAAAAAATGCAAACAGGTGACTGTAGAATACACTAGTCAGGTGTTTATGACATGAGATTTAGGTCTATGCCATATGTTTATCCAAGCCGATTTATTCTACCTCAATCATTAGATTGGTCATCAGATTTCGTCCATCATCACAAGCCATACTTTGGCAAGGAAAAAAGTGTCACCGGAGGACATCATCATGACACAAAATATCAAATAATCAGTGGTGTGCAATTTTTCCAATTTCCAAGTTGTTATTGAACAAATAAAACTGACCTTTCTACTCGTCCAAAGTTAAAATTTACTAGTCCAAATACATCGAGTAAATCAGTGATGTATTAAAGTATTGTTTTAATGAATTTTATTTTGTAGACATCTACCATTAAAATCAATATACTGAATTAAAAAGAAAGAAGTTGGTTATAAAATCTTTTTTCTCACAGGATCAGGTTTAGAGCAACAACCGCCTAACTTGATCTGATAGTGATGGTCAGTTTCAAACACTTGTTAGCTTCACTTCTTGTTTTACAGAGAGATTTATGTAAAATCACCATTTGAAGTATTATTGAGGCCAAAAAGGTAGACTTAAATACTTTGTTTGGCAGATATCAAACCCACCTTTATAGCGAGCAGCGCACCAGCGAGAGCTCATTGGTACAAATGGTGTCAAATTTGTACATACCCTATGCCTTTGACAGAGTGTTGGACCAGAAGTAAACAAATTTAAATATGGCGGACAGAAGTGATGAAAAAGACTGTCACTAAGAGCGTTTCTAACCCATAATTCCTTGTACCCTTAACAGTCACATGATTTGAAACAGTGTCCCAGTCTACAAACAAGATCCTCGCGAGATCTGGTCAAATATGCTGGAACTCGGTCTTTTCCGTTATCTTTCTGAGTTACAGAAATTTCAAAATACAGTAATAAACATTACGGTATTAATAAAGCAGTTGAACCATTTTGGGTGAGTCAATAGATCTGTGCTTTCAAGTTTTTTCGCGTTCTTGCTTTTGAAACTTTGTTCATGTTTTAAATGAACTGGCCTGTTAATTACAAAGACGACTTGAAATGCCACTTAAGAACAACTTTAAAACTATTCAGGGAAAAGGAGAATTCATAAGATTGGAAACCAAGATTTCTTAAACTGTATCTAATCATAAATACCATGAATGGCAGCTGTCCCTCATGAACATAAAAAATTTTACTAAGACTTAAGTCCACAGTGAGAATTAACAGCTATTTTTACTTTGAGATGAACAAGCCTGCAGACCTCTTATGAAATCACATCAAGGAAAAGGTGCAAATTTTGTGTTCAAATAATAGATGTGATTTGCCATTATGTTACTCCGTTTACTGCTTTGCCAGCAAATATGACATCATCATACTAATTGGAATACAATCACATACAATAGATGCACATTACTGATCAATTCAAAGTTTTCATCACCTTTGCCTAATTCAGAAATGAAACAATCATGGCCAGGTAGCTCAGTGATTTGTAATGTACCTGGCTCATGACCTGATGGTTGTATTTAATACCCAGTTCAGGCATACTATAATTCCATCACCTTTAGCCTCTCACTTCTGATGCAGTTGAGAAAAGTAATCATAGCTTGAAAGAAAGTTAGCAAGGGAGGGGGTAGAGTAGAGGGGATTATTGATATTCTATTTATTTGTCTTTCATTTTTCTGTTGGTTCACCTACAGTTGCTTTGCATTTTTAGGCATTTGATATGAAAATTTATGCATACTTTGTCAAAGTAGCACAAACTTGCAGCGCTGCTCGCCTATAGGCTTTGCCTATATTCATATTAGTGCCATAGCCTGGCATGGGTTTTCAGGGAGTGAGACACTTAAACCTCTGACCATTTAGACCCCTTAAAATATTGATTTTTGGGTGACAACTAGACTCCTTTGAGACACTTTGACCCCTTAACATTGGAGACACTTAGACCCCTATTTTTATTTTTGGGACATAGATTGTTTTTGGTATTTTTTTTTTTAAATTATTGTTGTTTAATTTGCCTCTATTTAAAAAAAAGAATTTGTTTTTCAATTCACATCTTTATGAAATTTAGGTGTATTTTTTTTTGTTCTTTCATTTACCTGTTCTTTTTTTATTGTTCTTTCATTTACCTGTATTTTCCAATTCACACCTTTATGAAATATTGTTGTATTTTTTTTTACTGTTGTTTAATTTATCTGTATTTTCCAATTCACACCTTAATGAAAAAGATTATATGAAAATAACAAATTGGAGTGGGGAAAGTTAGACAGCAATGTGGGAAGAGGAGAAGATCCTCCTTACCAGCATTTTCTCCTGTACTAATTATGATAAATCCATTACCACACAATCCCTACTTTTGATGACCCTGAGAAAGAAGCCTATACAAAACATTGTAGGAAAAGGAGAAAATGCTGGTAGCCAGCATTTTCTCCTTTTCCCACAATGTTTTCTACCCTTCACAAAATTTCAACTTACAAATCTAAAATTTGAAAACTGTTGTACAATATTAAAAGCTTTTCTATTTGTTTCATGACTGAAAAGTTCTCCTTGTACCCTTTTACGACATAATCCTCACTCTAACAGATCCTGAGGGCGAGGGCTTTTGAAAACATGAGAAAAGGAGAAAATGCTTGCAGTCAGCATTATCTCCTTTTCCCACAATGTTTGCAACCCTTTTAGAAGCATATTGTATCATTTTAACATTTAACTTATTGTCTGCAAATGCTTTCAATGTGGACAATTCCAAAATTTTATGGTGCTGTAAAGGATTAATGTAAATTGATTGATTTATTAATGTGACTGAAGGATTGAAGAGTGTAGGACAATTGCCCCTGCGGACAATTGCCCCTGGGACAATTGCCCCTGCGGACAATTGCCCCTGCGGACGATTCCCCCTGCGGACAATTGCCCCTGCGGACAATTCCCCCTGATTCATTATTTTTTTATTTTAATTGATGTTATTTTTTTTCAAATTGTAACTTACATTTGATTTTGAGTGATATCATTTGTAATCTCAGAAATTTACAGTTAATAAGTTATAAGTAGATGAATTTTTTCGCCGTTTCAGTTTTTCAAAATGAATATCTATTAACAATCATTTTTTTGTGTTTATGTTTCAGAATGGACATTGACCTGCTAAAGTTTCATTTCAATGTATATACAGTTTACTGGGTAGTTTAAATGTTAAATGTTAAGTTTTTCACTTTAAAGTATCAAAGAAAAAGTAGAAACCTATTGTATGAAATACATTTATTTTATTTTCAGGCAAGCTATTTAAAAATCAAACGGAAAATCTATATAAAAAATGCCATAAAACAGACTTATTTCAAAGAAAAAAAAAAACACATGTTATTTTGTTAAAATAAGACTAAATTTTTCAAAATAATAATGAAATTGCTATAAATTTAAAGATTAAAACAAACAGAAATATTTCCGATTAAAATAAAAACCATTTTTAAGCTTTTTAAAAATTCAGGGGGAAATGTCCAGGTGAACAAATTTTGCAGGGGGAAATGTCCGCAGGGGCAATTGTCCGCAGGGGCAATTGTCCCAGGGGCAATTGTCCGCAGGGGCAAGTGTCCGTACCCCGGATTGAAAAGAGATATAGATAGAAAGAAAGAAGGGTGGATAGATGAATACTAAGGGCATAAATTCATATGATGAAAAAAAGGATATCCCTGTGTATTAATTTATTGTCCTTATCTTATCTAGCCCCAGTCAAAGGTGTTAATTGGATTATGAAACATCCTTTCAGAAATCCCTTAAGTCTTTACCAGACATTAAAACTTCTGACTTTGTTAAATCCAAAGAATTGGAACACAATAAATAAAGTATGGTTTATATTTGTTGGTTCTGTCTTTTGAAGACTGAAAACATAATGGGAAAGGAGGAATTTTATTGATTTATGGTGGTCAGTGGTCATGTTGAACAGTGTGAGTCTGTCAATTATTAATTGAAGCTTTATAAAATTTCGGAAAATTTCTCAACCCCTTTGCAATGAAACTGCATATTGTAAATTTTGTTTATATCCATTCTTGACCACTTTCTGCCTCAATCTTTACTATTAAAGCTCATTAACTCTATATTAAAAGACAAAATTGTAGACTGGTCCAAATATATTGAAAGCATTTGCAGAGGTCAAAATAAAAGTGACTGAAAATTCAAAATTTGTATGGAAGAGGAGGGAAAACATTGTTGGAAAAGGAGAAAATGCTGGTTACCAGTATTTTCTCCTTTTCCCACAATGTTTTCAAAAGGCTTCTTTCTCAGGGTTTTCAAATGTCGGCACTGTATGGTAAAGGGTTCATACAAATTAATAAAGGTAATTAATATATGTACTAAAGTCATACATTTACTTTAACTTACCAGACAAAAGTTTCTTACCCATATTCTGCTAAAAATACCAAACATTATGTGGAATTTTGAAAAACAAAAGCAATTAGCATACCATGGAAAATAACTAAAAATAGAGATGCCTGTTTAAATTTTCTGTTGACTGTTGGTAATTCAAAATCATTTCATCAGCTACTGTATTTCTGTATCAATATTATATGGTCTCAAAAGTCAAAATACTTATTTTATGTTTCAAGACAAGATTTACAAGTAATACAATCCATAAACATAGTCAATTAATATGTGAATTTTCCTTTTGAAAACAGGGGTCTAAGTGTCTCACTAAAATAGGGGTCTATGTGTCTCAGTGGTCTAATTGTCACCCAAAATTTAAGGGGTCTAAATGGTCAGGGGTCTAAGTGTCTGACATCCGGGTTTTCAAGCTTTTTCAGTTTTGTAAATATTGAAAGTTCTGTTTCACGCTAATTAATTTTTGGAGTGGTATTTCTACAAGATTTTACATAAATTTGTTATTTGTTCAGACTAGAAAGAATAGAGGAAGGAAGTGTTGCAAGATATATGTACAACAAAAGACTACCAAAGAATTCTGCCACGATTTCTGTAGAACCTTTTAAAGTGATAGCATGTTGGGTTGCTGTGGCCGCCATATTTCAGTTTTTAATTTCCCGCAAAAAGTACGGTGTTATACGAAGTACATGCACATAAAAACTACCCTCTGAGAAGTTGGTTTGTCCCACAATACCTTTGTTTGCAAACTTGTATCTATTCAAAAAGCCTTTTACCCTAAAAATTTTCAGGGGGTCCAAATTTAAAAAAAAAAAAAGCAGACGACAAAATAAACTCGACCCAAATGATTGTAATTTGTCCTTACAAGGGCAGCGAAAACATTACTTACCGGCATTTTTTCCTTTTCCCACCATAAACGTTTTCATCAGGATTTACCTTTCATGGCTATAAAATCGGGAGTTATTTGTGGGGCTAAAACAGAAGAAACCAAAATATTGCAATTTCAAAGCTGATTTCATTGGAAAGAAATACCAAATCGGACCTCGGATATTGTAGGTCTCGATCAAAGATCACACTGCATGCTTTGATCTACACTGTCTGCAAAAGGCCAATGAGTCGCGCCCAGTAGCCCAGGGGTAAAGCCAGAAATGTGGATGGTTGCTTCCCCTGAAACCAAACACATCATTTTTGGCCAGCTCTCGCACCCAACAGTCAAGATATAAAATTATCATTGTTGAAGACCGCTGTAGATAATGTGTTGAAGACTGTCTTATGTTACTTTCATGTGTTTAGTAGTTGATCTAGAAGCAGTAGTGGCAGTGGAGGTAAAAGTATTAATAGTAGTGGAATGATTATTATTCACCATGATTACCAAGCAACAAAATTTTCAAGACCGGCCCAAATGAAAAACAGTTGCTGAATGGAGAATAAACGTAACTCAAAAACTCAAATTTGTTTCCAATAGGGTAGAAAACATTGAGGGAAAAGGAGAAAATGCTGGTCACCAGCATTTTCTCCTTTTCCCACAATGTTTTCGAAAGGCTACTTCCTTAGGGTCGTTAAAAATCTGGATTGTGTGGTAAAGGGTTAAAAAAAAAAAACATAAATCCTCAACTTTCTACCACACGAAAGTATATTGTAAAGGCCAAAAATCAAATTATCTTTAGACGACGAAGAAAATATGATTCTTTAACCCTTTACCCCACAAGGCAGTCCTATGTTATCTCTAAATGACTCTAAATAACAGCAAGGATGAAGCCGTTTTTTTATGTATATAGGACACCTTTTGATAGCATAGAAAACATTTGTGACAAAAGGTGAAATTGCTCGTCACGAGCAATTTCACCTTTTGCCACAATGTTTTCCAACGTCTCCTACAAGCAATGCGTAGAAATGAGTATCTATAGAGTAACGGGTTAATTGAATGATTGTACAGTGTTTAACGCCATTTTCAACATTATTTCAGTTATATATTGCGGTGGGTCGGTGGCCTAGTGGTTAACACGTTGGACTACCAATCCGAAGGTCTGGGGTTCGAATCCCGGTCTGGTAGGATGTTTTCAGAGACACTTCGTGTCTCCCACCCAACAAGAGGTGAACTGGTTAGAAACCCAGAGGTAGCCTCGCATGTATCGGTGCTATACACTGAGCATGTAAAAGAACCAAGGAAATCTATTCGAAAAAGAGCTAGGGTCTGGTACCCGGATTTCTTTGTATCCGATTCTTTCTCTCTACTCCAATCTGCGCCTGTCAGATATGCGTATATAATAATAACATAGCACATGTACATAAATGTCACAAAAAAAAACAAAGGTGGTGGATAAATGCTACATTACTAACTCATTGACTGAAAAAATAAACCCTTCTCATTCGCGAGAAGAATATCCTTCAAAAAAAAAAAAGAAGGAGTGCCACAGTGCTAGTGTGGGAAATTACCTGAGACAACAACAACGGTGGTCAGTGCACCTATCCATACTTTCCTGTCCAAGTCTAAGTTACCAACAGAGTGACTGATTCCTACAACTGCTTACCAGACGATGTGGTTAGGGCTTCGACTATCAACTCTTTTAACCCTTTCCCAAACAAGCCCTGGTTTTTACGTGTCTGCAGTAAAAGTCTTTTGAAAACACTGTGGGAAAAGGAGAAATTGCTCGTAACGAGCAATTTCTCCTTTTCCCACAGTGTTTTCCACCCTTTATGAGAACTTCCTGCCATTTTCTCCAAATCTAAAATTGTCGTCTGCAAACTCTTTTGGTTTGGAAAAGTCCAAAATTTGTCGTTTGGGAAAGGGTCAAAAGTCGTGACAACAAATATGGTTGCAAACACCCTCCAAAATATACCCCAAGTTGTTATATCTACTCGGGCATTAATAACATTAAATACATGTATAGAGGAGAAGGACCAACAAAAGCTAACAGCTTATCTTTGGTCTTGGAACAGTAAGTAAACAGTGAGTATATACTTCGCACAATATTCTTTCGAAGCCAGTGGCTGCTTTCTCACATGACCATCATCGAAACAATGATCAGGGATGGAGAAGCATGTATTCTGTCACTATGACTATCATCAGTCATCGGACGGTAATTGCTCCAGCCAGGGAACGAACCCACGACCCCTTGTTCTTAAGTCCTGCACGCTATCCACTGAGCTACCTGGGGCGGTGAAAATATTGTCCCAATGACGTGGTTTGTGTAGGAAAAATATCCGGATAACGGTGAAAATAAGCTTAAGCTTTTAAGTCTAAACTTTAAGTTTAGTTAAACTTGGGATTGTGTAGTGAAGTGTTAAGAGTTTAACCAAACGACAAACTTTTAGACTCGTCTGAACTAAAAGTAATAATGTGCCATGCTCTGCTGAAAGGAGGCTTAATGTATCTGCGAAAAAGTATTCTGCGCAGGCTGACCTGGGATGAAACTGTTCGCTACTGGTCAATTTTTCAGTCTGTCAAAGGACCAGTGTACCTCACGATTCAGTAGGTTTTAATACATAGAGGATAATCAACTGACTATTTTTTGTATGAAAAATATCTCACGAGGATGCGTTGTTAGGCGTTGAAAAAAAACGAGTGCGCAGCATGAGTTTTTTTAAAGCCTTTCGACACATCCGAGTGAGATATTTTTCATATCAAAAATAACCAGTTGATTATTCTATTTATTATAAACCTTATTAACATTATTATCTTTAATTTTTCGTTTGAAAGTCGAAATCAATACTTTGGATAGAGAGAAGAAATCAGGGCCATAGTGCGGATGAATACATAACTTAAAAGAACAAAACGAAACTTCATAAAAGTTAAGAAGTAATGAAAAAAAGTAGTTCCTAAATTACGACAGGAAGTGAAAGTTCATATCGTCACTATAGTGATGATATCAAAGTTTATTACACAGAATTTCACTGCTTGGTCGACACCGACGGGAAACACGTCACTCTGTCTATATGAGCGATCGAGATGCACAGACAAAGCTTCAAACGTAGCGTCCGAAGAAGGCATTAGTTAAATAGAAAATAATTACATGTTTGTTATGTTACGGAATTTAAGCGTCATTAGTGACGTGCCAGCCACTTGACATTCCCAAAATGTTTTTTTTTTTTATTTCTGGCATGAAATCTATAATTTGGTGAAATGTGAAAAATCTAAATTCCCACCATTAAAATAGAAAACGTTTCGGGAAATTATTTGTTAGTCATGGTTACTAAAACTCGGGATTGTTTGGTAAGAAATAACACTTTGAGTGTTTATAAAACAAAACCGATCTTCTTCATATGGAAAGGAAATATTTAAAAAAAAAAATCGGCAAGAAAAGGGTCATGAAATATTGGCCACTGTGGATTCAAAATTAGCCTGTAGGTTACGTGCAATCTGTGCACACGCGTACTGGCAGCAACAACTGATCTCGGTCATGTAAGGGCTAGATAATTCACATCCGATTTTAACACAATACAGAGGCGGGAGTGTACATGTATAGGATATTCGGAAAACAATGCGAGAAATGACAACCGGAAATTAGTCAACTCACGAAATCTATTGAGGGCTTTTCGCAATTTTCTCCAATTGTCAAACTGTTTTTGTTTTCATATGTGGCCTGCTCACGATTTAAATTATTTATAGTCCATATGACGAACAGTTGAATGTAATTATTTGCATTGTAACGGTAAAAAAATGAAAATAATCTTTAAACTGTAGATCAAACTCAAAGAGAGTCTGCTCTTTGTCTACATTGTTTACTTTTCTGCGGAAATGCGTGGAAAAAGACTTTTAATAGCCCTTTAACAATGTTCGTATACCTTTATGATATCGGTTTCGGGGTTCTCAAGAAATAAAAAGCGAGGTTCCAAAGTTCGTGATGGAGAGAAATTATTTTGTTTGGCGTTTATGCGGGAAAGCAGTAGGCTAGAACGCAGCCACTGGCATAGAAAGCATGTTCTGCCACATAACATACTGGTGAAAGAAGCGTTAGGAAAACATGAATGTGTGCGCTGGCTGCAAAAGTATAACTGAACTAAATGTTGAAAAACGGTGTTAGACTCCA
Source organism: Tridacna crocea (assembly GCA_943736015.1). NCBI lineage: Eukaryota > Metazoa > Mollusca > Bivalvia > Cardiida > Cardiidae > Tridacna > Tridacna crocea. The sequence continues at coordinate 17,815,694 of OX031056.1, read as the reverse complement.
AATCATGAACAAACGAACCAATAAATGAGCCATGCTCTGCAAAAGGGGGCTAATTGAATCTCCGTGATACATGAAACCAAGCTAGAAGTAGTATGATTCTGTTCTGTTCTTTTCTGATTATGGATTCACAAAATCCGCTTTGTCTAATAAATGAATGTATCATGTGGCAGGATTGGACAAGCAGAAATTTTGCTTTAAAGAAAATAGTTCCGACCCAGGTCAGCCTGATCTGAGTCGACGCTATAGCCCTGAGGTCGATGTCGTCTATTGTCATAGCCTTGACGTCGTTGTCGTCTATTGTCATAGTCCTATCGTCGTTTTGTCTATTGTCATAGCCCTTTCGTCGTTGTCGTTTATTGTCATAGCCCTGTCGTCGTTGTCGTCTATTGTCATAGCCCTTTCGTCGTTGTCGTTTATTGTCATAGCCCTTTCGTCGATGTCGTCTGTTGTCATAGCCCTTTCGTCGATGTCGTCTATTGTCATAGCCCTGTCGTCGTCGTCTGTTGCCACAGCCCTGGCGTCGTTGTCGTCTGTTGTCATAGCCCTGTCGTCTTTTGCCATAGCCCTCTCGTCCTTATCTATTTTCATAGCCCTGTCATCGCTGTCTATTGTCATAGCCCTGACGTCGTTTTCGTCTATTGTTATAGCCCTGTCGTCGTTGTCGTCGTCTGTTGTCACAGCCCTGGCGTCATTGTCGTCTATTGCCATAGCCCTGACATCGTTGTCGTCTATTGTTATAGCCCTGTCGTCGTTGTCGTCTATTGTCATAGCCCTGACGTCGTCGTCTGTTGTCATAGCCCTGTCGTCGTTGGCGTCATTGTCGTGTATTGTCATAGCCCTGACAACATTGTCGTCTTTGTTATAGCCCTGTCGTCGTTGTCGTCTACTGTATTACCCTGGCCTCGTTGTCATCTATTGTCACAGCCCTGGCGTCATTGTCGTCAATTATCATAGCCCTGTCGTCGTTGTCGTCCATTGTCATAGCCCTGACGTCGTCGTCTGTTGTCACAGCCCTGGCGTCGTCGTCTATTGTCATAGCCCTGTCGTCGTTGTCGTCCATTGTCATAGCCCTGACGTCGTCGTCTGTTGTCACAGCCCTGGCGTCGTCGTCTATTGTCATAGCCCTGTCGTCGTTGTCGTCCATTGTCATAGCCCTGACGTCGTCGTCTATTGTCATAGCCCTGTCGTCGTTGTCGTCTATTGTCATAGCCTGTTTGTTGACAAGTCGTTTACATCATCCTCGTCGTAGTGGGATTACTTCATCATATTGTTATATCTCTGTTATTAAATCATTTCTGAAGATATTGACTTCAAACTTGGACAAGTTGTTACCTATTAACCACACTCACACAATAGCATCAGTACGTCCATCAATGTCTTTTTGACACAGGTATGGCCCTTGTTTGACTTTTACTGAAAATCAAGCACCTGCAGCCTGGCGTTGGCCCGCATGCGATTTTCTTGTTTTACAATACTGATATGCATATTGCGCTTCGTTTGCTTTTTTGTTGGCTTGCTGGTTATATTTTGCTTTTTCTTTTGTTATTGCATTGGAACCCTGATACCTGCTACTATCAGCACTATGTCATGCAGTTTTACAACGTATTTTTTGAGGGAAATTAAAAACTGAAATATTGCGGCCACAGCAACCCAACACGCTATCACTTTAAAAGGTTCTACAGAAATCGTGGCAGAATTCTTTAGTAGTCTTTTGTTGTATATATATCTAGCAGAAATTTCTTCCATCATCCTTTCTAGTCTGAACAGTTGACAAATTTAAGTAAAATCATGCAGAAACACTCCAAAAGTTAATTGGCATGAAACACAGCGTTACAAAAAGCTTGAAACCTATGCCAAATGCAATGGCACAATAAAGGTCGGTTTGATATCTGCCAAACAAGGTATTTCAGTCTGCCTTTTTGGCCTCAATAATGACTTCATATGGTGATTTTATATAAATCTCTCTGTAAAACAACAAGTGAAGCTAACAAGTGTTTGAAACTGACTGAAATGGTAATTCTACTGGCCATCAGGTTACCGGCTACAAGTCATATTCCTTCCATGCTTTCATACCATTGAAGCTTATCACCAACTGCTAACACTAACCACACAGATCTGATTAACTCTTTACCAAATGGCAAAACTTTGTACTGGAAAAGAAGCCTGTTGAAAACATTGTGGGAAAAGAAGAAAATGCTGGTAACCAGCATTTTCTCCTTTTCCCACAATGTTTTTATCCCATCAATAGGCAATTGTACCATTTGAACCACATTGAAATTGTCGTCTGCAAAATGCTTTTAATTTGGTCGTCTGGTAATGGGTTAAAGCATTTGCAGACGACAAATTAAATGTTACATATAGGATGATTTGATTTTCTGTCTTTGATAGAATGGAAAACATTGTGGGAAAATGAGAAAATGCTGGTTACCAGCATTTTCTCTTTTTCCAGCAATGTTTTCAACACTTTGTACCCGTCAGTGTCCTTAACACTTCGGATTATGTGGTAAAGGGTTAAATGTATAAAGAGATGAGAGGGAGGAAGGATTTCCGCTGTCATTTTCGTTGATAATTTGTTATACCCACTGTTATCTCTTAACTAGACAACAACATTTTAGACTTGTCCAAACTGAGAGGGCTCGCAGACGACAAAATGAATGTAGCTAAATTGCCAGTATTTGTCTGTGAAAGGATAAAAAAAAAAACGTTGTGGGAAAAGGCAAAATGTTTGTAACCAGCATGTTTTTCACAATTTTTCGAGCAATTTTTTAGTCAGGGCCGTAAAGACATGAGGATCGCTCGTTTAATCCTTTACCACTGGATGACGAGTTTTAACGATCCTGAGGATGAAGCATTTTAAAAACAGTGCGGGAAAGGGAGAAAAATTGGTAATTAATGTTTTCTCCTTTTCCTACACTGTTTTCTGCATTTTTCAAAGCCAAATTTCTTGATTCAAAATGTACTTTACTTCTCATCTTCAACTTTTTTTCAATTTAGAACCCATTATCACCCAATCCCTACTTTTGACGACCCTGAGAAAGAAGCCTTTTGAAAACATTGTGAGAAAAGGAGAAAATGCTGGTAACCAGCATTTTCTCCTTTTCCCACAATGTTTTCTACTCTATCAAGGGCAATTTCTGCCATTTGAGCCATCATTAATTTGTCGTCTGCAAATGCTTTTAATTTAGACCAGTCTATAATTTTGTCGTTTGGTAAAGGGTTAAGTTCGCTTGGTAAAGAGTCTGGTAACGGATTTTGTCACGTTGAATGAGATGAGGAGGGATTATATGTGCTACATATAATTGTGAGGTTTGAATAGAACAAGGATACTAATTTGCTCATACAGGATGATCCAACATCGTAGTTACAACTCTAACTTTGTGGTGAACGCGTGCTTCTTTTTGTTAGTTTTAATACCAAATGTATTCATTCATGTACTGTGTGATAGGGTTCCTGCCGGGGTCACGACCAGCAAGGAATCTAAGGAGAACTCCGCGGTGACAGATGATAAACCCGGAATGTACAGTTTAAATGTTCCTAGATCTAGTAACTTAAAAAAACATCAGAATGGCGGTTTAAACCCTTCGATACACAATTTTAGCGCTGTCGAAGAGAGGGTGCCGAGTTCAGAGGCGGACAAAAGTTTTTTCAAGACAAACGGTGCACGAAAGCCAAGGTCATTGCCTTCCTTATGGTGTAATGGAGGAGACCAGTGCTCGCGATCTCTATGTCCCTGGAGGGAGCGATATGACTTTGAGAGAGCCCGTACACCGATGATTTTAAAGTATGCTGAGTGTTTAAGTACCAACTGTAATTACAACTTTGGACGTTTGGAACAAAACGTGCAGAGTGTGCTTGAGTTCTACACGACATGTGACATGGTGCGAACTGGTACGTGAAGTTTTGCCACTGGCAAACCTTTGTCATCAAATTCCGAAATCTCATTGACTTGAAACATGCATTTTTCAGTGTGCAAAGATATTTTTTATCCTTAGTCTGCATAGGCGTTGCCAGAATTAAAATATTTTCAATCACAGTGAGGCACGAAGTGCTGACGGGGACAGAGCTGAAGAACGGCATTTGTTGTAAAGCATAAAGAAATTTCCTAGTCATCATTCCATCGATTAAACCCATCTATTTAGTTCGAAAATATACCCAGATCTAGAGAAAAATCAAACTATGGATTCGATATATTGTGATTTACAACAATTCAGTGTTTATCTGCGTCTTCTAAAAAACGCTGCGCCCTTGGTCTGATCATGTAATTATAAGATAAAAGGAAAACTTTACTGGCTATTTGAAGCGGAGGCACTAGGGTTAGCTTCCTGGAACTACACACAATATCATAGTTTTACGTAACGACATGAAATCTTATGTTGCTATTATTACGTCGAGTTTGGCGACGTCGCCTTCGACATTTATAAGTGTGATAAAGCAAACGTTTTCGAAACTTTATTACTTTAGAACGGCTGTATTTTTCATCGATTCCCAGTTGTATTGAATCGAGTCGAAAAACATAGATCTATATCGCGATGCAAAGTTTGGTTTGCGTGATATCAGATCAGTTTCATATGGATAGCTTAATTTTTTTCACCAAAAATAGATCTAGACAGTTAACCTTGATGAAATATAGGTAAATTAGTAGGAATTCGGAATTTCACAAAATATTTATGGCCGGTGACTGTAGATACACATGGCACCTATTTACTGGCCTCTTTATTTCATCTGCCTACCCCCCGTTAAACAATCAACTCATTCGTTTCCACTTAGTACTCCTGATACATACTAGCAGCAGATGACTGGAGAAACATCACGTAAATTTAAGACTTCTAAATGCATGTTTAACACAGACCTATATATGAGCTATTCGCCTTTTTGGAAAATTATCTTTTTTTCAAAAATCGGTCTGGTGGCAGACTCAACAATGACCATGCAAGAGTTTATGTGGTTTATCAAAAGAAAGATTGTACATAAAACGCCACGTTTGTATCTCCTGTGTATGGATAGCTTCGGAGTATGGAAATATGGTCAACCGTTTTAAAGCTGTATTAACATTTTGATGTAGATATAAGCTTTCCTATAGTTGGGGCAAAGTAAAGGCCGGTCTACACCAGCAAACATTTCTTTGCAAACACCATTAAACTTTTGTTTGGTGTTATTTGATCGCGTTTGTGTGTAAGTTGTCTCCATAACATAAAACAATGGTAAACAAAAATGAACATGTCCAAACATCATCAAACACTTATGTTAATTTTATGATATTTTCTTATGTTTGTTGACTGGTCTACCCTAGAAAATTTTGCTGGTGTAGACGGACTTTTCAACCCCTAACGGATGGAACGGTTTGTAAGTGCCAATACACGTACATGACTACCAGTCCGAAGGTCATTGGTTCGATTCCCTGTCTGAGTATTAGTTGAGAGACATCTAGTGTGCCCCACACAGCTAGGGATAAACTTAACCCATTCCCAAACAACAAATTTTGGACCACACCAAACTGAAAATATTCTGCAGATGACAACTGAACAGTTGCTAAACAGACGATTTTTCTGTATGACAGGGTAGAAAACACTGTGGGAAAAGGAGAAAATGCTGGTTACCAGCATTTTCTCCTTTTCCCACAATGTTTCAAAAGGCTTCTATTCCTGACCCGTAAAAACCATGGTTTGTTTGGGAAAGGGTTAAAGGAAGTTTAAGTATATTGAGAGATCTCGGTCAGCCAAAGTCGAGGCAGAGACAGAAATGAGATTTTGGGTCGTATTGGTCAATTATTTTGAATTCTTAACCCTTTCCGCACAATGCCGACTTTTAACGACCTTTGGAAAGAAGCCCTTTGAAAACACGGTTGGAAAAGGGAAAAAATATTGGTTACCAGCATTTTCTCTTTACTATAAAATGTTCTCGACGCTATCGAAGAAAAATGCATTTATTGGGCTATACATCAAAATTGTTGTCTGCAATTACTTTAAGTTTGGACAAGGCTAAAATCTTATCCTCTAGTAAAAGGTTATTTCCGTGACAAACCATCTGGATCCGTATTCACCAACCATTCTCAGGAACATTCTCAGGGTTATTCTTCAGAATTTTGAGAAAGTGGTCAATGTGAAAGTAACAGAACTTCTGATTGGCTAAACCAATTGGTTTGGCCAATCAGAAGTTCTGTTACTTTCAAAGTCTTGAAGATTAAGACAAAGAACGTTCTTAATAATGATTGGTGAATACGGACCCCAGTCTGCTGACACGATCTGCCTGTTTGATCATTTCATTTTCTGTGAGAGGCACTCTGGAAAAACGAGGTTTGACGCCTCTCTATGATGCATTATACCTGACAGGTCATCACATACGTATAGATCCACAAAATTCAATTTTTTCATAGAAACGACTGAATCACCAAGTGGAATGGTCCTTGGCCATGCAGGAATTTAATCTAGCAAAAGTTTCAACCCATGGCAGTTTACACAGAATAAACTGCTCAAATTGTTTTGAAGATGTATTAAGCCCCCTTTTGACTAAGCATGATTTATCCATATTTTTGTTTTATATTTCCAGACCTGCGTGTCATTGAGAACGGGAGTGAGAAATGGCTGACTGGTTGGCCCATAGCTTGTATTTGTACACGGCGTCAGATGAGCGTAACAGACAACGTTGTTGTCGCCAGCCTTTTCGGGGAGTCAGTCCCGAGTGCCGGTACGTCTTTTTCCGAGTCGATTGCGCGTTGTACTTAAAAACAATTTTATTCGGGGGTCAAAGCTCATTATGCAGCCGCCCATTTCCTCAAAGTATTTTTGTCTTTCTTCTACTTCAAAAGTGTTCCTTGCACTCTTGGAAATAGATCTTAACACGTTTAAGTGCCATGCAGACGAAAACATAGGTTGTTGCGAACGGAATGGATCAAGGCCAGACTGTGCATGACGTGCAATCTGATCTTGGATCTATAATGTCTGCTCGTTTAGCCAAGCCTACATTATTAGTTGTACATTCAGGTGGCAATGGACTTAAAAACTTGTTCACGGCTGTGGTGAATCATGCCGCCCAAAGCCGAAGGCGAAGCGAAAAATTGAGTTCCCTAACGAAGTAGAATTTCCCTTTTGAGCGCCGCAATTCAATAAAATCTGACGTCACTGGGAACTGACGACACTGTCACAACCTTGGTAATACGTATAAAAATGTGCAGATTGAGGCATAATCTTAATGTTGATCTTGATTGACGCCGCCAATTTGGATGTAGTGTTGATAGTGTAGTCGTGTATACAGGGCTCCCGAAAGGGCAACTGTTTTTACGTTGGTTTTGCAAGTGTAAATAAAATTCTTTCTAACTTTCAGTGGCATGTATTTTCAGCCCTTGAAAGAGATTGGATATAATTGGCCTGCACACGGGAAAACGGGCACGCGAGCTTTTGCGCAAAGTGTCGTATCGGATCGGCCCGCGCAGTATGCACAGACTGATCCGAGACGGCGCTTAACGACTACATTAGAGTTTTTTCCTATGTGGACTTGCGTAAATGAAAAAATATATATAAAAACATAAAGTGTTGTTTCGGGTTAGGCTGCGCGAAGTGCGCAGGATGATCCGAAGCGACATTTTGCGCAAATGTCCCAATGCCCCTTTTCGGGTTTTGCAGGTCATACACTAGCCATGCTCTATAAAGAGGAGATATAACCCCTTAACACATAAGAAAATTTTAGACTGGTCCAAATTGAAAGCATTTGCAGACAACAAAATAAAGGTGACTGAAAAATTGAAATTTGTTCTGGAAAGGGTAGAAAACACTGTGGGAAAAGGAGAAAATGCTGGTTACCAGCATTTTCTCCTTTTCCCACAGTGTTTTTAAAAGGCTTCTTTCTCAGGGGCGTCAAAAGTAGGTATTGTATGGTAATGGGTAATGCATCTGCAAAATGTATGGACCCAGGTCAGTCTTCAGGCCGACCTATACGTCGACATATTTTGATCCGAAAAAGTTAAACACACGTAGTTGCTCCAACTCCAAGTTCCAAACATTCCTATCTCAGTTTGTTTGTTACTTTTACCAAACAATCTCTTCTATCGGATAACATACCATTCCAGTGACATACTGTAGTTAATCATCCTCTATTCAAACTCTATATGACTGCGACATTTACTGAATTCCATACCGAGGTTAGCTCTCACTGCCAGCTAAATATGGCTATCCATGCAAACAAAAATGGCCTAGAGTATACAAACTGATTTGGCTTCTTCACATTTCCAAGTGATGCAATTTGTGATTGGCTTTCAACGACATGCATGTTTGACTATGTATTCATTGTACAATGAGTATGTATACTTGTGTGCATAAAAAAGCTATAATAATAATAATAATAATGCAATTTGTGATTGGCTGAGCTATTGAGTTTAGCCAAGTAGAGATTTTACTTGTTTTCCTAATTTTATACAAGAAAAAGAATACAATCCTTTTTCGATTATCTGTTTCCGCGAGATAACGCCGTGTCCTTTACGTTAACATCTATTTCACTGATAATGTAGACTTGCATGCATTTTACTTGATGGCCATTGAAAAAACATTGCCAGGAGAGGAGCAAAGTCGTTCCTTCAAAATATATTAAGTAGATCTAGATCTACCTCTCTTCCACGCGAGCGTGAAAAATATATATCTAATAGATATATGTAATTATTAATGCGTAGGAACATAAATTTTATGTGTGGGAACAAAATAAAATCAGCATGAACCTGATTCGGAGATGTAAATTACTGAATTTTCATTTGTAGATCTACCAACGGTAGACGCGATACAAAACAGCGAGCCACAAGGACGTCTTATGTCGGCTGCACACTCCACTCGTTACCACGTGACAAGACGGGAACGGCGGCTGTTACGTCAGTATCGACGTCAGCAGAGACAGCGCCTCAATAAAGAATCATGGGAAGACCTAATGAGGAGGCGCCAGAGGGAAAGAAATGCCAGTAATTAGTAGAACAGCTAAAGGAAACTTTTATGTTATGTGTTATCATTTCGAATATTCCTTTAACATTCCATAACATTAACTCTCCCTTACAATATTATACGTCACAGTCTACAGGACAGATCCATTCAGAATTCCATGTGTTTGGAACAGATTCTTTTTTTTAAATCTTTTGCGAAACAATCACGAGTTTCAACGACCCTGAGGGAGAATGCTTTTGAAAACATTGTGGAAATAGAGAAAATCTATTTCACAATGTTTTCTATCGGGGAACTTAAGCTAATTAGTACCAATCTCATCTTCGCAAGCCAAGGATACTAAGGTAGTACCCTTGGCCGCTCGCCTCTTTAAAAATCGAAGCTCCCGCTGCGCCATTTCATTGGATGCGATCAAAACCCATCGCGTCCAATCAAACCATTCATAACAAGAAATCTTTCGCAAAACAGAAAACAATAATGGCAGCGCCCATCAAAAACGAAATTTGTCGTGTCTGTGACGAAAATTTGCCAAAAAAGAGTAGACGATTGATATTTAATAAGTTTTATATAGTTTACGATCAATTATGTGAAGTATTAGGACGGGTTCCACAGCCAAATGATTGCGGATTATCGTATGTCTGTTCGTCTTGTTTCTGATCTGATGATTCCGAAAGCGCAGCCATATTTGATGCATTGCCCAACAAATTTTATTACGAGCATCTTGATTGGTCAGAAATAACATCAGCAAAGGTTACGCAACTTGTGATATTCGATAGGTGGCGCAGCGGGAGTTTCGATTTTTAAAGAGGCGAGCGGCCAAGGTACGTAACGAACAAAGTGGAGTAAGTATCCTTGGCTTGCGAAGATGTACCAATCTCGGATTAATTGACTTTAAGTCTATTGAATTTGAAAGAAACTAATATCTGTCCGGTCGACCTTTCCGTTTTATTGCTTTTCTTGAACGGTGAGTGTTGAGTAATATTTGAGTAATATTTGGCGAAGCACTTGGGCAGAGTCCATGACTTGGCAGATATAAGTAATTCAATAGCAATCTGCTTCTTCTGCACAATAAAAATATGAAAGGCTTCACATTTACTTTTTGGCGAATGACTGTCCACACCTGTGTAGACGTTTCATTTGTATTAATTGATTAATGTATTCACCCTTAAATCTGAGACGATAGAAAATAAAAAAGCCAAAGAAGATATTTGAGTAATGCTTTTTTAAAACAAAAAAAGGGGGGTGATGCATCCGCAAAGAGTATCAACCAGTGTCAGACTGCGCAGTCCACAGTTCGGAACCTTTATGCTGTTGGTCAGTTGTCTGCACGACAAAAGGGTAAGTCTAACCCGTAATTCAGTCAATTATCGCTTTACCACTCAATGACGACATTTAGCGACCCTGGGAAAAAAGCCTTTGGAAAACATTTTGGGAAAAGGAAAAAATGCTGGTAACCAGCATTTTCTCCTTTTCCCGAAATGTTTTCTCCTCCATCAAAAGATTATTGCGCTGTCTAAGCCACGTTGAAATTGGCATCTGCAAATACTTTCAGTTTGGGCAAGGCGTACATTTTGTCGTCTGGTAAATGGTTGTTAAACAAAATGGATTATATGGATCCATGGTAATGAGACCGCTTGCTCGGTATGATGCATCATGGAGATGCATCAAACCTCCTTTTGCCAGAGTATAGCTCATTTAACTCATTACCAAACGACAATGTCTTATATTTGTCAAAATCCAAAGCATTTGCAGACGACTACATAAAAGTGACTGAAAATTTGTAATTTGTTTTGTGAAGGGTAGAAAACATTGTGGAAAAAGGAGAAAATGCTGGTTACCAGCATTTTCTCCTTTTCCCACAATGTTTTCTAAAGGCTCCTTTCACAGGGCAGTCTAAAGAATGGATTCTGTGGTAATGGGATAATGTCGGTTGCCTACTCCAGGCAATACCACATGGCAATATATGGGAGCACAGGCTGATATGACTTAGCTTCAGTCATTCGACAAATGACCAGACATCAGAGTGATTCATTGATGGTGTCACACCAATACTCTTTGGCACAGATCATCATCTTTGTTCTAGATCTTCCTATAATGGCTAAACAAATTTGTTGTTGTCTGTTTCTATCAATTTTATTCATGTTCAGCTGCCTACACAAAAAGTTGTAAAAAAATCTAAATTGGTTGCGTTTCTTTTTTTGCACACATCTAAAATTATTAACGTTGGTGAAAGCATTGGAAAAAAGACCCGGTCTGGTAGTAGACCATGTTTCATTATGTCGTCAAGGGTACAGCACACAAAAAGGTGCCAAAGAAAAAACATCCGTGCACCCAGTTGTCACTGAAGTCATCAAATCACCAACAGTTGCCAATGAAGTCATCAAATCACCAACAGTTGCCACTGAATTCATCAAATCACCAACAGTTGCCACTTAAGTCATCAAATCACCAACAGTTGCCACTGAAGTCATCAAATCACCAACAGTTGCCACTGAAGTCATCAAATCACCAACAGTTGCCACTGAAGTCATCAAATCACCAACAGAAACACTTTAAACGTTTTCTTCCATTCAAACATTTCCTCCCATTTTCTCTGTTTTAACCTTAGGCTGCTAGACGAGACTAATTGACTTTTTTGCGAAAAGTATATATCAAGATCTGACTGCACTGAACAAGCAGTCTGATCTTGGATATACACTATTTGATAAGGTTATAGTATTCCCCAAAATATAGTGTTGAAAAGGAAATATGTGGGGTTTTAATATCGAAATGAAAACAACAACAACAAAGAAATAATTTATTCTTCTACTACATAATGACGACTTTTGACGACCCTTAGAAAAAAGCCTTTCGAAGACATTGTCGGAAGAGGAAAAAATGCTGGTAACCGGCATTTTCTCCTTTTCCCACAGCGTTTTTTGTCCTATCAATAAACAGTTGCACCATCTGAGCTGTGTTGTCAACTCATATATATATAATAATTATTTCGATCGAAAAATATGACTGGTGTGGATTTTTATTTTGAAATGTGGTCCTTGTAGCAACAACGCGGTCTGTTTACGTGGACTAAATGTCATATATCGTAATACAGCTGAAGGACTTGAACAACGAATCGCCTATGGTTTCACGATTACTAACAATACCTTACTTTTCTTCGCCGGAAATAGACAGCGTTATTGCTGTAAGAATCATTTAAATAAGAATAGAGAAAGAGACAGTTTTCAAGCAATTTTAATCATGAAATGTAAATAACTCCACTGTTGTTTTCATTAATAATTCAGTATTTCATGGGCTATCATTTTTACGATCAAAAGGCTTAAACTCTCTACAAAGCAAACTACCACCATACAAAAGTTCTTACTTGTAGTTACAGATTAGGTTGAATTGCGACGAGCGGTGTCACCATTCAGCGACCATTAAGAAAATTTTGCTTTTGATTCTACACTATTTTCTCATTCTTGATTGCATGTCGAATAACGAAATCGGGGGAGTTGTTTAATGGGAGGGCAAAGTCATCGATTCTTAACACAAAGAACACTTATATTTCAACCACTTGATATTTCTATCAATATTCTACAGCCCTATACCAACACTGTCCTCTTTTAAGCATAGGCACTTGGTTTTCATGACTAATTTTTACAAAATGCATAAATATAGTACTATATATTATACTTCTGTTTATCATAAATACTACAAAGTATTTTCACCTTATCGGACGATTTAAATCTAGATTCAAGACAACACTTGCGCGTTCTGTGCAGTCTGACCTACACTATTTGGAAAAGGTCAGTGAGTCGCGCTCAGCAGCCTATGGGATATAGCTGATCCAAGTACAATAGACGTCACGCTAATGCAATGGTATTTGAGGATTAACAGCAACGACAGGTTATTGTGAGCATTTTACCATACAACTACTGGTCAGGCGCCTTAGAGAAACTGGAAGCATCCTCGACCTCCTAACTTGAGACATTTTCATGTGATGACACCACGCTAAGTAGGCCTATGCTTTGAAAGGCGCTGGATGTAGCAGCCTACATGATTAATCCTATGTTAGATCTACCTTGCATAGTGTGCGTGTCATAAAACTTTCTTAAACTTATTGGTGGAGCCCCTGGTCTTTTGTTACCTTTATAAACAATCTACCATACTCCTAGATCTATTTGAAAGTGGACCGTGGATTTGAACATTTAATCTTGAAAATATCCATGGTCTAATTGAAAAAATACGCCTTTCAACGATATGCAAAACAATGCTGAAAATATGATATACAGCTAGCTGGCGAGGTTAGTTTTCGGGTTTAATTTATGTTCGGGTAATTTGGGCCACGAAAGAGTTAAAGGAGGTCCTTCAGATTTTGGGACGAAAATTTTACAAGAATACAAAAAAAAAATCATCCTTATACTCCAAAAGCCTTATAATTTTCATTAATAAAACCCCAGTAGTCGAAAACCGTCCGACAACATGAGAAATTAGAGATTTAGATCTACTACAGCCTAGGTCGACACCGACAGGAAACACGGTCTATTTTTACATGTATAAGCAACTCGCTCATTTACACACCGGAAATATACAGACGAAGCTTCAAACATAGCTCGCGAAGAAGACATTATGGAAAATAATTACATACTTGTTATGTTATGGAATTACATAGCCATTAGTCACGTGCCAGTCACTCAGCATTCCCACGATGCAGTTTTTTAATTTTTGGCGGGAAATCTAAAGATAGCTTAAGAGGCTAGGTACCCTTTAAAGGGAATACCATATATTTTTTTTTTTTTGGTACGTTTATGATTCTCAATTTTTGATGATTTGTATTGTCTTTTCATACAAATTTCAGTGATATATATATCTTTTCATTTGGTGGGATGTAAAATTCTAGATACCCACCTTTAAGATGTCATTAGGTAAATCTGCCTCTGACACGGTCTAGATTCACCGTTCATCGTTTTAATGAGTATTTCTAGCGTCCATATCATTTTCTTTCGGTGTCAGGTTTGGTTACAGGCTGTTGTTAGAGTCGTTCATATATCAGCTTCAACAACAATCAAGTTTTTTTATGTCTCTGGTTATACCAACTGCAGACCACAGTTTTCGCAAGGTTACTTTTGAAAACCGAATAAGTTGTTCGATAAGGATAATTCTTCATCTGCCACAAGACTCTGGAATCAATAGATGTTTTTAACCTTAATTCGTGACGCTCATCTTGCTTTTACATCGACGTTGTCAAAATCGACAGCTGCAAGGGCCATGAGGCTAAAATATTAAGAACGGTAACTCTTTTTTACTTGTATTATTTATGCTTCTTGTTATTCGATCGGCACACCTGTTCTGGATTGTCAACTCTGCAGCACAGAGCGGAAAAACGTCCGTGAAATGCCCTCTTTAGGAAAATAACAGCAACTGTCAGGAAAATGTTTTGTGATACCACTTTTTTTGTAAGTATGTTTGCTCAAATGATCATCAAAATGTGTTTGTTAATTGAAATTTGACGAACTCAATTCAATCTGATTGGTCCCAACGCTTTCTGTTGAAATTGATTTAAAATGGCGATCGATAGATCTACTGGTTCCTCACGCATAACAATGGTGAAGAAGTTCGAAAGATGCAAGAGATGCTTTTGTTGTTCTTGTTGTTGCTATATCTGAAAAATTTGTCGGCATACTACCGGCAAACGCCCCTTCACTGAACAGCCGTGAATTGTTTTTAGAATTAAGAGATAAGGCCTAAAAGTAATAAATATCTGTTGATTACATTCTGTTACCAATAATAGTAACATTTTCCACCGAAAAAGGTGTAATATCAGTGTCATGCAAGGGGACATAAGGAGGGACAATGGGCTGATATCTAATATCCTGCTTGTTGACAAGATATTTGGTCTATATCTATAGCAACAGAACAATCGCTTAAAAAAAATGGCTGAATTTGTCGATCAATCACTAGTGGAAAAATTTTCATAGCTGCAGTCAACTTAGAATCGTTAAACAAACATGATACGTAGGGCGTATTCCTTTCACCTGTTCTGGCACAATGATCTATGTTCTGGAATGCTGTTCTGGAATGTGTGAAAAATATTTCAGAACATGATACTGGAAGTATATTCTAAATGGAGCATGTTCGGAACATATCGAAATGAATTACATTATCATGATGGCTGTTGCATGAGCCACTGTCTTAGCTGAGTTAGTTGAGGAAATGATTAGCTGCGGAGAGGGAGTAGAGAGAGACTACAATGTCCCTATTCAGGCGTTCTGAATTTGTACCTCCATTTTTTTTCTTATACCCCATTTTTCGATTGTAGGACAGTGTTTCCGTTTGAATAAAATTTTACTGAGTCCCTGGGACCCAGTGCCACTGAAAAAGTTGAGTCCCATTGATTTTCTTCTGAGTCCCAATTTTTCCTCTGTAAATCATCATTTTAATGAAGACACTTTGGTTGGGGGATAGAATGAAGAAGGGAAAAAATCTTACTCTTCACAAGATTTTTTCTCCCTTTCCACATAGTCATTTTCTGAGAGTAGCAGTTTTGAAATACGATCCTGAATGACTCTTAATGGAAGGTAACCTTTTAGGAGTCCACACAATCCTGAATATCAATAATCATGAGTAAGAAGGCCTTTGAAAATAGTGTGGGAAAAGGAGAAAATACTTGTAACAAGCATTTTGTCCTTGTCCTACAATGTTTTCTACCCTTCTTTAGACAAATTTCAGTATTACAGTCACTTTTCTTTTGTCTTCTTCAAATGCTTTCAGTTTGGACAAGTCTAAAATTTTAGAAAAGTGACTGTAATACTGTTTGATAAAGAGGTAAATGGATTGGCCTGTTAACCTTATAAAAAGGAAGATCAAATCACAAAAGCTAAGCTGATGAATTAATGAATCATTTGATTTTCTTTCAGCAATTTCAAATGCCTTCTTTATGGACCCTGACGCAGATTTAATTTGCATAGCACGTCGATGTCCGTCGCTCGAAATATGTCGTACGATTGAGCTTCTCTGAAAGTCCTTACAATCTGCTGTGAAAATATTTTTTTTGCTTTGTTTCACAGCAAATTAAACACTTCATGCGAATGGAAGAATCTGTATAATCAGTGTCTTTCACTAACCAATCTTTAAAGGCAGGATCTTTCAGCCATTGGTCTTGGAAAGATCGAAAATGTTTTTTTCTTTTTTGCCGCGGAAGCCATTTTCTGTTTCAGCATACAAGTGCTAAGCAACGGCTGTTGCCCCGCTCAGTTCGCCGGGAAAGAAAGTATATCCGTAGCGCGGATAAACAGTTGTAGTTGTTACTAAGTTCTATTTATAAAAATTTTGGAATTCCGATGGCAGGTTGTTCAGGCAGAGTTAAAATTTTAATAGATCTATTTCAAATTGTTTTCGGTGTTGATGAAATCTAACTAAATTATCGTGTTCACTCAAATTTGACTGCGTCCGAAGGACGCGATCAGCTTATTTAATTTGCGTCCAAACTGATTTTAATGCGTATATAGATACTTTTACGTCGTAAACGGAAACACTGTAGGAGGTACAAAAAAACAAACAAAATGAAATTTTCAGTGGGAACACTGAGGTGCAGTGAACCTAATTTCCTTTCTGCCTTTTCAAATGTGGATTTATTTTCCCTTGATGAAGAATTTGACAGCGTTTTTTTCTCATTGTTTCGGGAGTTGGTCTGAAACCAGGCAATTTAGGAAAAAATGCGTCATTTTTTCTTAAATTGGGAATTATTTTCTCCACAATTTTAGACACAGAATCAAGTCTTTGCATATGATTTACTATCATAGTACTAAACTACTGTAAGTGCCTATGTAACTTAATATATGCTCTTACAACAGTTTTGCTGTAAGCCTTCATATAGAGGTCCTTTTCCCTCTTCAGTCATTGAAACTAAAGCTGAACTCAAAAGTTCCATGTTTTATTTTCACTTTAATTGTTCAGTTTTCATGACCTGAAATACATGAACAAATAAATTGGTCTTTTCAAAGGGCAATATCCCTGCTTTTTATGTTTCTGTTAGATTTAATACTTGAAGTGGTTTGATCCATGATTACAGACTAGCGCTTACTTTCAGTTTCCTCAGGCTTGTCAACCTCATCCCAACTAGAATCATAACTTGGCTTCATAAAGTCTGTTAACCTTTAAGAGGCCAGTGGTTATAAATTTTCAGTAATATTTAATGTTGTAGCTCATTTTGACTTCGGCTCGTCTCCCCACGAAAACACATGTTAGTCTGACTGAGAAAATACAAAGCACAGCTGCATTGTATTTAAGGATAACTGCGGAGTTCTATACACTGAACCCCGGTTTGTTTAAATATTAGAATTTATACTACGGGACCAGTGAACCTAAAAAAAGACTGTAATGTAGTTAGGAAATTCACCTTTTTCGACCAATGACATCGCCGATAATTGGAATACTGTGGAAAATCCATACAATAGCCGGCGGCAAATTTCATTCTGTTATCCTTGATTTTGGGCCTAAATAGGGAGAGTCTTTCGTCTTGGGATTTTTTAAACATGATTTTGGGAAAAAAGGTCATTTTTTGCCATTGGGAACTGGTCCGTTTTACGGACCCGTTCAAAGAAGAAGAAAAAACGCTGTTCGAATAATTCTTGAAAGTTCCTTCAGACACTAGACTCTATAGTTGATTTCTGTTTAGTGAAACGTTACAGAAGCATGTGAAATGGTGGATAAAATTGGCTTCAAGGGGCAACCTGCTGCCAGACTAGGATTAATTATGCAGTGCTTTGTGCAACAAAGTCTTGGTAATCTGTTACAATTCATTGGATCAGATTCTTTTGAATAAGCGACTGCAGTGAAGCAAGTTAAAGACATTTTTTCCATGTCTACTGAGATTTTAGACCAGATAGGCAGAGCTGGGGCTTTCCAACATATTAGCTGTGGAACTGTTGCTGTGACAGATATTGGTTTGTATGATCAACATGGTAGTTTTGAATTTAAGAACCTCCCATTGACCGGTGAGGGTGTTTTTGGTTCTAAGCTAGTGATAATGTTGAAGGAGAGAAAGGAGAAAAAGAAATAGGTGGAGGACTGATACCTGATATGCAGAGGCATAAACGTAAATTTAATGGTCAGTCAGACATCAGTAAAAGATCTACTAATGATGAGAATTCTGAAAAGCAGGTAGCAGCTGGGGGTCTTTGGAACAACTTTCAGATCCCTAAAATTCAACATAGAAATCAGTGCCTCGGACAGGCTTGAGCTATGTGCATTAGTCACATTAAATTCCAACAGGTCACATTATTTTTGCTAATGAGTACAAAATTTAGTCAGATGAATCTCCTTTGATCAGTGCCGATTAGATGCTTTATAAAATGATTTTGAGTAGCTATGTGCTTGCGATGTCATGTTGTCAATCATAAAACACTTATTGAATATTGAACCTATTTTGTTATTTTGATGAACTGCCCTGATTTTGCCGTAAAATTCAAATTCAACAAGTACCTAGGCATTAGAATGTACCACCGAAAATTTAAAATTGCATGCAATTTGGAGAAAAAAGACTTGAAAAAAATTTTGGAAACCAGCATTTTCTCTTTTTCCATTGAAGTTTTCTAATTTTCAGATGGCATATTTCATGTTTTTCACATTTAATATCTGTAAATGCTTTCAATTTGGACAATACATTATAATAAAATTTATTTTTGTGGTAAAGGATAAAAGGGGTAAAAAATAAAGGCATGCATGATACCACTACAGTGAAATATCCTGAGAGTGGATGCAAGAGCAGATGCAGTTATTGATTTCATAGCGATTATTTGTTTACTCTTTTCTGACACAAAAGTGTCAACAGTCAAGAAGAAAAATGATGCAGACAAACTAAATTATTTGATAAGGTAAGAGGAAAGAATTAGCTTCAAGGTCAACTGGAAATTAGTTACATGGATATCCACACTTTCTGCTTCTTAACTCATTACCAAACGGCAATATTTTAGGCTGGTCCAAATCGAAAGCATATTCAGATGACATAAAAAAGGTGACTGAAAATTTGAAATTTGTTTTGTGAAGGGTAGAAAACATTGAGGGAAAAGGAGAAAATGCTGGTTTCCAGCATTTTCTCCTTTTCCCACAATGTTTTCTAAAGGCTTATTTCTCAGGGGCATTAAAAGTAGGGATTGTATAGTAATTGGTTAAATCTTTACCAATCAATTAAATTCTTGACTAGTGCATTATTCAAAGTACATGTATTTGTAGAAGACAACTCTAAGGTGTCTGAAATTGTGGAATTGGTCTGCGAAATTAATACACATTTTAAGAAAATGCTCACCAGCATTATTTCCAACAATCTTTTCAAAAGTCCTTCTTCCTATAGGTCATCAAAACTTTGGATTATGTGGTTAAAGCCGCAGTAAAGACCAAAATTAATGTAAACAAAGCCAGTTTTTCAATGCATTTGAATTGATGTCTTACCATTTAAAAGTATGGAAATTATTGTATAGATTATAATCTGTCATTTTACTGTAGGTCGAAGTGTTAGTTGCTGACAGAGACGTCAATTTACAAAAAACTAGGTTAACTCATTACCAAACGACAATACTTTAGGCTTGTCCAAATCAAAAGCATTTGCAGATGACAAAATAAAAGTGTCTGAAAATTTGAAATTTGTTTTCTGAAGGGTAGAAAACATTGTGGGAAAAGGAGAAAATGCTGGTTACCAGCATTTTCTCCTTTTCCTACAATATTTTCTGAAGGCTTCTTTCTCAGGGGCGTCAAAAGTAGGGATTGCGCGGTAATGGATTGAAACCTGCCATGTACAATGTAGCCGTGTCTTTTGTTTACTTTTGCCTGATTTTAAAATTCTTTTTTTCTGCCAGCAACATATAACAGCTAGCTGTCATCTCCACATGATTTCCCATGCTTTTATACATTGGAAAGAATTAAATTTGAATGTATTAATTATGACAACTTTGATATTTTCGCTTTTCAAGTCAATTGCAGTGTGCAGTTTTTTTTTTTTTATCAAAGAGGGTCTTCTGGGATGACATGCTTATGAACCCTTTATCCCTAGATCTTGAGTTTTCATCAGCTGTTTGGAAGGTTTTTGTAAACATTTTGGGAAGAGAGAATGAGGTAAACCGGTATTTTGTCCTAATACCACAATGTTGTTGCACCCTTTGAAAGGCATTGTGCTCTGTTTTATTTACCTTTGTCTACAAAGGCTTTGGATCTCAACAAGTCTAAAATTTTATTGTTTTTTGTTTGAAGAGTTAAACCTTTATGTGCATCCTGCCATGGGCAAAAAACGTTGTTATTGGAATTGGCTGGAAATCAAGTATGCATGTTACTAGCAGTTACTTCTTTGACAGTGTACAATTACAGTATATAAGGTTTCAGCATTTGCTTGCATCAAGAAATTGCATCTTTTCTCACAATATTTTCAATACAATGCCAAAGAGACGTTTTCGTACGAGTTTCTCGGATGTTAACCAAGTTTAAGCTTAACTAAGTAAGCTATTAAATACATAAGCGTAATGTCTCTTTGTTATGTATTCCTCAAGTTTAGTTTACCTTAAACTTTATTCTTTAAAATTTATATTCTTTACTGTGACATAAAGATGTTTCTTCAAGTTAGGTTGCATAGAGTCTTTTCCACACAATCCCTAGCATAACTCTTTACCAAACAACAAAATTTTAGACTTGTCCAAATTGAAAGCATTTGCAGACAACAAATTTAAAACATGACTTAAAAATTCAAATTTGTTTAGAGAAGGGTAGAAAACATTATAGGAAAATGAGAAAATGCTGGTTACCAGCATTTTCTCTTTTTTCTACTGTGTTTTCAAAAAGCTTCTTTCTCAGGGTCATTAAAAGCTGGGATCTTGTGGTAATGGTTTAAAGGACCCTGATGAACAGGGTTTTTAAAAAGCATGATGGAACAGGGAGATGTGGAAAGCAGCTTTTTCTTCTTTTTCCCAGTGTTTGCTATCTTGTCAATACAAACCTCACATAAATTATGAACCACATTTAACAGTAATTGAATTGGATTTGAAAGAGGAAAAAAAAGGGAAAGTACCACAATGTTTTCAAGGACCTTATCCCAGGGTCCTTAAAATTCAACAAAGTAAAGTGTTAAAATGCCATTTAGAGCTATAGTTGTCTTTGCAGAAAGTATACATAAAGATCAGACAGCACAAATCATGCAGTCTGGTCAGTTAGCCTACTTTGCTGATATTAGAAGATGTTCTAGACAAAATCAATCTGGGTAACCCAATTTGAATTATCTGGGTTTTGTTTCTAGACGAGGTTGGGGTTTTTCAACTGTCTAACATATCTTCTTGCCAAATTAGGATATAAAAGACTCAAAAAAATGATAACAAATATAGACTACAGTATAGAAAGTTTAAAGCAATTGAAGAAAGAATACCAGAATCTGTAAAAGAAGCAAAGAATAAATACTGTTGTAAAAGTAAGACAACATGGTGGAGAAAATACCAGGTATTGTTTCCCAAATAATCCCTGGTTTTGAAGACCCAGAGAAAGAAGCCTTCTTGAAAGCATTGTGGGAAAAGGAGAAGATGCTGGTAACCAGCAATTTCTCCTTCTCCCACAGTGTTCTCTACCCTTCCCAAATCAAATTTCATGTTTTTGAGACACATTTATTTTGTAGTCTGCAAGTGCTTTCAATTTGGACAAGTCTAGAATTTCTTCATTTAAAGCATTTTCGTCCTTTTCTTATGAGTTTTACAAAAACCTTCATTTCTTTGAGTGTCTATTACACATGTAAAGACTGTTGCAAGGTTAACCTCATAAATGGAGTAGGAGAGGCGCTCGTGCATCAGCATATTTTTTCAAACCTAATTATTTGATAACCAAGTTTCAACTCTTTACTACACAACAAAATTGTAGAGTAATCTTAATCAAAGGCACATGCGGACAAAAACTTAAATAATGATGCTCAAAAATTGTATGTATGTGTTTTATGTGTCTAAAAGAGTAGTAAATATTATGATAAAGTGAAAAAATGCTGGTTACCAGCATTTTGTCCTTTTACCACAATGTTTCAAAAGTTTTATTTTTTAGGGTCCTTAAAACTCTAGATTGTGTGGGAAAGAATTAAACCTTTACCATTATAATCCCTGCTTTTAATGTCCCTATTTAAGGAAGCTTTTAAAAACATTGTGGGAAAAGGAGAAATATTGGTAACCAGCATTTTCTCCTTTTCCCTGAATGTTTCCTATCCTATCTCAGGACCTAGGCTCCTTTTCACTAATTCTGAGTTTGTTGTAAAGGTTTTGAAAATGAAAGAGTTTAGAATTTGTTCTTTGGGAAAGGGTTAAGTAGGTCTTATTTACGTAATGGAAAGTGACGATCAGCAATTTCATGAACTTATACACAAATAAGAAGTAATAGTGCGAAAGACCACTGGTTTCTTCTTGCTTAACCTTTTACCACACAATGCCGACTTTTAACGACTCTAAACTCTAAAGAAAAAACCTTTTTAAAACATTGTGGGAAAAGGAGAAAATGCTGGTAACCAGCATTTTCTTCTTTTTCCATAATGTTTTCTATCTTATCAAACAATAATCATGTCATTTATCCAGATTTAGAATGTCATCTGCGAATGCTTTCAATTTGGGCCGGTCAAGAATTTTCTTGTGTGGTAAAGGGTTAAAAACATACTGGTAACCTAAAGAGAAAATTTTGGGCTGGACCAAATTTAAAGCAGTTGTGAAAAATTGATATTCGTTTTTGGGAATGGTAGAACAATACATTGTGGGAAAAAGAGACAATGCTGCTTACCAGCATTCTCCTCTTTTCCAATTGTGTTTTCAAAAGGTGTCTATCTCCGGTTTGTTTGAAGTTGGGATTGTGTGATAAAGGTAAATGGTATAGAAAAAATTGTGGATGAATCCGATGATGTAACAACATTGCTATGTTATGCTGCTTTTTCTGTCCTGTTCTATGTCTTTAAAAGTAAATAACTGTCAGGGGATGGACTTTTTTTCCTGTGTGGTTTCATATATGCTCATTATGCTGTCTGACTGTAGATCAACAATGTTGTATTTTTTTTTTCCAGATATTCTGAGGCAAAGTTTTATCTGATATTACAGTTATCTAGGTTTTTAGCTCTAACTCAGAATATCAGTCACATTTATTTAATGCTACAATCAGTCATTGAAATGGGAATCAGGATCCGTATTCACCAACCATTCATAAAAATGCTATCTTTCTTAATTTGCAGAATTTTCTAAATTTGAAAGTGCTGTAACAAAGCTTCTGATTGGCTCAGCCATTTGGTTGAACCAATCAGATTTTGTGTTTAATTCAAATTTAGAAAATTTTACACAGTAAGACAGAGAATGTTCTGGAGAAAGCTTGGTGAAAATGGGCCGAGATTTTTCCACAAACAGGCCTAAATTTGAGCACTTAACCATTTACTGCACAATGTCGACTTTTAACGACCATGGAGTAGAAGCCTTTCGAAATCCTTGTGGGAAAAGGAGAAAATGCTGGTGACCATTTTCTCCCTTTCCTATAATGTTTACTATCCTGTCAAAGGAAAATTGTATCATTTAAGTCACATTGTAGTTGTTGTCTGCAAGTGCTTTCAAGTTGCGCATGGCGAAAATTTTGTTCTCTGGTAAAGGGATAATTCTTGACCAAAAATCCTAGAGTTTAAAGGACCCTGAGAAAGAAGGCATTTTAACTCATTACCAAACGACAAAATTTTAGCTTTATTTAAATCAAAAGCATTTCCAGATGACAAAATAGCGACTGAAATTTTGAAATTTGTTTCGTGAAGGGTAGAAAACATGGTGGGAAAAGGAGAAAATGCTGGTTACCAGCATTTTCTCCTATTCCCACAATGTTTTCTAAAGACTTCTTTCTCAGGGTCGTCAAAAGTAGGGATTGTGTGGAAATGGGTTGAGGAAAGTGAACAAAAAATGCTTTTAACCAACGTTTTCTTTTCTTTTCCCACATTACCTTATAGAAACACTATCATAAGAGCCTCTATTATTTTTCGTCTGCAAAAATTGTATCATTTTTCAAAATAGGCGAGTCTGAAATACATGTATAGTCATCTGGTAAAGTTGTAATACAAAGAAAATATGTCACAGAAGTTTTAACTTAATCTTTGACCATTGACCCATAACTTTGTTTTGTGTTGCATCATGTGCTCAGGTTTCACAATTACCCTTCGCCACACTATCGCAAGTTCTAACAACCCTGAAGAAGAATACCTTTGAAACACTGGGGAAAAAGGAGAAAATAATAGCAACTTGCATTTTCACTTTTTCAAAAACACTTCGTACCAATAATTTTGAAAGACAAGTTTCTTGTCTTTTGTAACATCTGATTTGCAAGCTGCGAATGCTTACAGTTTGGGAAATCTTTAGTCTTTTTGTCTAGGAAGTTGATCCCCTAGTATTACAGATGTATAATACTACATTTATCTTCTCATATTACTGCATCCTAGGTCCTTGTACTACTGAACAAATTGACATGAAATAAGTGACCTGTATTATCATATATTACATACGAAAATTATTGTCCAAACTTACCGTCGGCTATTGTCGTCTACACATGGATCTCACAGTGTGGACAATTTTCAACTCTGTGCGGATAAGGGATTTATCATATGTAAAAAGAATACTTAAAATATCTGAAATAGACATAACTTTGTTCGCTTAAAATGTTAATACATGCTAAATGACATAGGTCTATGATGTACTTTCTGTAGTGTCAGATCTTGATCTGTGTGTATAGAAATGTCATGTTTCCTTCCTGCAAAAAGGCCATCACTTTTATCTTCGGCTGTAAGCAAGCCTTTGATTTTCAAAGCCAAATTACACTCAAAGTTTGAAAGTAATTTAGCTTTGAAAATTTTTTTGATTCTCGCTTATACAAATTCGCCAAGTTAACCTTAACACTTTACCACACAATAACGCCTTTTAACGACTTTGAAGTAGAAGCCTTCTGAAAACATTGTGGGAAAAGGAGAAAATGCTGGTAACCAGCATTTTCTTCTTTCCCCACATTGCTTTCTACCCTTCCCTAATCAAATTTCAATTCTTCAGTCACATTTTTTTTGTCGTCTGCAAATGCTTTTAATTTGGACCTGTCCATAAATTTGTCGTTTGGTAAAGAGTTAAAGCGCCTTTTACAGCTTATAGTTTCCTTTGCAGCTATTGTAGATTAAGATCAGGCTAAAATGTGCGGCCTGATCTTTGATCTACACTACATTCACTTAGCTGAAATATGCAGGCAAAGATAACAATCGAGTTGCTATTGCTTGGGTTGTATTTCTAGGATGAAAATGTCTGATAGGTTTATTTAATGCTCTAAAGGTGAAGAAAGTTCAGTAGAACAGCTTTACCAAGTTCATAGTTACTTTGTACCAAATGATAGAATTTTTGCATCAACTGAATTAATTAATATTGCATACAACAGATAGGGTTCAAATAATGATTTCAGTCTCTGATAGGATAGAAAACATTGTTGGGATAGGAGAAAATGCTGGTTACCAGCATTTTTTCCTATTCTCACAATGTTTTGAAAAGCCTTCTTTCTCAGGGTCATTAAAACTTGGGATGGTATGGTTAAGGGATACTGTATTAGTTTCAAGTACTGCTTTTTGTCCTGTATTTTAGTGGGGAACTTAGGGGCTTACAGAAGGTATGTAGATACATGGAGGTTAACTTTTACAACAAGATTGGGTTTTGGCAACCCTAAAAAACAAAGCTTTTGAAAAAATTGTTGGAAATCAAGAAAATTCTGGAAAGGTTTTTTTTTAGGTTAGATTAATTCCATCATTAGAGCCATATTGAATTTGTGGTCTGCAATGCTTGCAATTAGGACCAGATCTAAAATTCTGTCATCTGGTAAAGAGTTTACCATTTACCTAACAATCTTGTATTTTACTTTGAGGGACCCTGAGGAAGAAGCTTTTTGAAAACACTGTGGGAAATATGGCTAAGGCTGGAAGCCAGGCAATAAAAACATATCTCAAAAATTGAAATTTGTTTCCAGCAGCATTTTCTCCTTTTCCCACAATGTTTTCTAAAGGGTTCTTTCTCAGGGGCATCAAAAGTAGGGATTGTGTGGTAATGGGTTAATTTGTCATCTACAAATCCTTTGATTTTGGATTACCGTTAACCCAAAATTTTGTTGTCTTGTAAAGAGTTCAAAGTGATTTATATCTTATCGCCAATAGTTGTACTGTAAGTTGTTAGTGACCTTTACAGGTAGTTTTAGAAGCAGTAAAGAATTTTAAGACGGTTAAGATATATTATTTAGTACACATGACACTAGGTCAGTGGGAATGACGTACCACTTAGCCCTATCCCAGTTGCCCAGAAATCCTGTTTAATAACCCTGGTGAAAAAGGCACTTGAAAACATGAAGAGAACAGGAGAAAATGTTCGTAACTAATGACTTCTCTGGTTCCCACATTGTTTTCTACTGTTTCAAGGGCTATTTCCACCATTTTCAACCATACTTAATCTGATGCCTGTAAATGCTTTGAAATTGGACAAGTCTTGAATTTTGTTGTTTGGAAAGGACAAAGGAGTAAATCTTTTCAGCACAGAGTTGACTCTCCACGATTACAAAATTTTAGACTTGCTCAAAATGAAAGTGGTCACAGTTAACAACTTAGATATATGGCTTCTGTGATGAGATTTGGCCTTAAAAAAGAAAGAAAACAGGTGTCTTTGTTTTAGAATGTGGGATTTTGTTGTAAAGAGGTTAAAAAGCAGCTGAGGAACAATTTAAAAGCCTTCCTTAACCCTTTCCCAAACAATAAATTTTGGACTCTTCTAAACCAAAAGAGTTTGCAGACAACAAATTCAGATTTTGAGAAAAGCAGCAGAAAGTTCTCAAAAAGGGTAGAAAACACTGTTGGAAAAGGAGAAAATTGCTTGTTACGAGCAATTTCTCCTTTTCCCACAGTGTTTTCAAAAGACTTTTACTGCAGACACGTAAAAAACAGGGCTTGTTTGGGAAAGGGTAATTAAGGCAGGTGCCCGTTTAAAAAAACAAGAGAAGTTGGTTGCTTAGTAAAGGTAAGCACTGCAATAGGATTGATGGTATTAGCCTTAAAAAGGCGTTTGCCTCCTGTCAATATTTAGGCTATTTAAAAAGAATTCTACATGAGAGTAAAATTGAACAAGTATCTTGCTTAGTTATAATCTGACTGCAGACTCCAGGTGACCATTGTTTTGGTGGAGGTTATGAAAAGAAGCCAGTAGCTAGGGATGATTGTTGTACAAGTATTAGTGAAAGAAACAAGAGAAAAGCAAGGATAGGTGCATTGGCCTCAGTATTATAACTGAAGTAATGTTGACAAGCACACCAACCACAATACAAATGGACAGATAAAAATTCATGAAAATTGTACATTTGTTTCAAGCACATGCTATTAACCCTTGAACCAGCATATCCGGTTATAATTACCTACATGAACAATACAGATTAGACTGATAATGGATTTGCACGTTTATTTTCTAGGTATTTTAACACAGGCTGGAATTAGTAATAACAGCACTCTTTAGTACCAAGAATATCAGTTAAATTTATTTTTGAAATTCAGTACATTAAAGGTTAAATATTTTCTTACAAAACAAACCCAAAGAGAGGTAGGCTGTGGGAAAACAAGACATATAAACCAGTGTTTCTTCCTTTTCCTTCAGTGTATTAACTGTTTCAAAGTCATAGCATCAAAAGATCAAGATTTATTTTGTCATCTGCAATTGCTTTTAACCCATTACCACACAATCCCTACTTTTGACACCCCTGAGAAAGAAGCCTTTTGAAAACACTGTGAGAAAAGGAAAAAATGCTGTTAACCAGCATTTTCTCCTTTTCCCACAGTGTTTTCTACCCTTCCCAGAACAAATGTCAATTTTTCAGTCACCTTTATTTTGTCGTCTGCAAATGCTTTCAATTTGAACCAGTCTAAAATTTTGTTGTGTGGTAAAGAGTTAATTTGGACAACTTAATATTTTGTCATCTGGTACAGTTATTTAGAGTTATTTTGAACAGTCTGAAGGTAGAAGTTGCAAGTCAAAAGTTTGCTAAGAGTGAAAACTAGGTTGTATTATGTAGTCATTAAATCAGTCTGAGTGCAGTGGTTGTGTAAGCAATTATTGAACCCTTTACCAAACTATTCAGTGTTTTAAAAACCCTGTGGAGAAAGGCGTTTGAAAAACATTATAGGAAAAGGAAAATGCTTGCCACATATACAGTAACATTTTCTACCCCCACAGACAAACCTTAACTTTTAAGCTTCATTTTATCTACCATAATGCCATGGTTTCAATTTGAAGTCTGATTTTTGTAGTGTGGTAAAGATTTTACCCATAGTTATAATTAAAGGTGGGTATTTAGATTTTTCACATCATACCAAATTAAAATCAAAGTACTGATAGTACTGAAGGCCAGGAAATTGAGGATACGAAACAATGCAAGAGGTCAATTTTAATTAATACAAACAGGTAGACGGACAGGGATACAAGTGGATTCTACTGAGCCCCTGGAATTCTTGGTTTTAACAGGAAATTTTGAACAGATACAAGAAAGCACCAGCCAGTAACTAATTAAGCCAGAGCTAGGCATGTGCTCACAGTAATGGGGTGCTTGATAATGGTTTAGAATACTTAGTAATTCGACGTGCTTGTAAACAATCTCAAGTCAAAATTGAACTATTCAATCGGTGCAATACCAACTTTGGTTATCTAAATTTTCTGAAAACATGTGAATTCCTGAATGACGTTATTTTTCACATTTTATGAGTCGTCTATTAACAAGTTTCTTTATTGTCAATTACGTCGCACAGTACTTAGATTGTATACATGTATTAAAAATGTTTTATCACTATTTTAACTGCCAAATCAACTACCTCTATTTAATTTCCATTGATGACCCACATGAAATTAGTAATCACTTCATGAGAGATTATTATAGGACCAACATATAAATACAATTAAAAACTGAGATTTGTAAGCAACTTTTACAGATGATAAATTAAGGTGCTTCATCAGAAGCAAAATTTAACATGGTGTTAGCCAAAAGAGCCTTGAAAAACATTGTGGTTTTGTCTCAAAATCAGGATGCTCTGTGGACAACACGCTTTTTAAATCAGCCTGGCTGGTGTAATGTAATTTTGAAAGGGAGAGAAAATAGGCTGTTTGAAAGATATTTGTAGCTTGCACTAGTCAGTATGCCTCCAATCCCCAGATTTTCAGAATGATCAACATTGAAAGTATCTTGCAAACAACTGAAGTGTTGCTAAAATGATGGTTTTATCAGTGGAATATAGCTCAGTTGGTAGCGACATACAGTTTAAGAGTCCACAAGCTCGGTCATTTTCCTATTGAGGATTGATCATGCGCGGATCCAGATATCTTTCTCAGGGGGGGTCCCACCGAAAACGCACTCGTCTTATATGATTTCCGGATTTCAGTGGATGTAAGCCGTTTACAAGAAAAGTCAGCGTTTCCAGTTCTGAACTTTCATAATCTTTTTTTTTTTAAATTTTATAACTGTATTTTACATAAATGCTGTGCAATATCAAACCAGTCCCATTCACGAATCTGATAACCACATTTTTGCCAGAATTCCAGGGGGGGTCCGGACCCCCGGTTCCCCCCCTCTGGATCCGCCCATGTTGATGATAGGTATTGTGATAGGGTACAATTCTCTCTCATCACATACTAAACATACAGGTCTCTAAAATCCAAGTCCTTTGAATCTCTGTAAATAAGTGTTTTTTTTTTTTAAATCTCCCTTAACCAAAAGACTTTTTTTTCTGGGGAAAAAAGTTGACACCAGTTGCAGAAGACAAATCAAATGTTAATAAAAAAAAAGTAACATTCGTCTTTCAAATGCTAGAAAATATTGTGGGAAAAGGAGGAAATGCTTTTGTGGAAAAGGGTTTCAATATACAGTAACCAGAGATGTGATTCATTAAAACACACTTTATGGGATCGAACTAGTGACTTCACGATCGACGGCTGGGCATGAATCTCATATTGGGTGATGGAAAATGTACAAGTAGGAAAGGGTAGGAAAATATACGAGAGAGAGAGAGAGAGAGAGAGAGAGAGAGAGAGAGAGAATGAAAAAAAAATCTTCATACAATAAATCAAAATTATGGGCATATATGAATATAAAAAAATACATTAAATGACAAGCGAACCACTACCGAAAAAAAATAAAAGCTTTTATTTGATGTCAAATCAAAGTCAATCAAATACATATTTTAAGAATCACACAGGTGTAATCTATTTGTGACAGGTGTAAAAGGTGTGAAATACATCCTATCAGTGTAGAATAGGCAGTTATAAATAATGGCAAAACTAACAAATAACTCTTGGATAAAGGTAACCAATACACATAATGTACGTACTAAAGACATCAAAGTTTCGAAAATAATTTTTATAGATAACTTGAATAACGATATGGATAAAATTTGATGTTGGGGTCGATTTCTCTAAAATTTTATTTGGGGACGATTTCACCAGCAGTCAGAAATTGCTATCACAACAGCGGGTGGTATGCAGAGAAGTGGACACACTAGCCGGAAATAGTTGACTTTTGTCGGTGTAGAAAGCACCACAGTCAATATACCCTAGATTTAGTCGATATACATGAGAAAAAGTGATAAACGTAACACGGGCCAATATTCTATATGTAGTTTGCTTTACTTACAATCGCAATTCAGCGGAGACGAGTTTTGTGACACATATGTTCAAATGTTAACACAACGTTACAAATATTAACCGCATAGCGCGTAGGAATACACAACTGCTGGATAAAGCTAAGTTTATTGGGAACTACCCCTTTATAAGGTCAGTGTTAATGACGAAAATGGGATAAAAAACACACACTAGTCAGTTATTTA
This sequence comes from Tridacna crocea, assembly GCA_943736015.1. Classification (NCBI taxonomy): domain Eukaryota; kingdom Metazoa; phylum Mollusca; class Bivalvia; order Cardiida; family Cardiidae; genus Tridacna; species Tridacna crocea. The sequence continues at coordinate 17,784,917 of OX031056.1, read as the reverse complement.
AGGGTTGAATTCCCTTGCAATTCCATGGCATTTTGCAGATGAAAGCTTTGAGGGAAACTAGTTGTTTTGGCAGACTCAGCGATATCGAGTGGACACACCGTTCAACATTTTGTCTGAAAGTAGTCGGGAAATGGCAGCTTACGATCCCTATAGGCAAGAGAATCCCTTGAGAGGGATTCCCTGGCCTAAAAATATATATACCACTGAAATATATATGAAAAACAATACAGATCATCAATAATTAAGAATCATAATATTACAAAAAAAAAAATTTTGGGGCGGTATTCCCTTAACTCATTACCAAACGACAAAATTTTAAACTTGCCCATATTGAAAGCATTTGCAGACGAGAAAATAAAAGTGATTGAAAATTTTGAAATTTGTTTTGTGAAGGGTAAAAAACATTGTGGGAAAATGAGAAAATGCTGGTGACCAGCATTTTCTCCTTTTCCCAAAATGTTTTCTAAAGGCTTCTTTCTCAGGGGCGTCAAAAGTAGGGATTGTGTGGTAATGGGTTAAAAGGCTACGTAGCCCCTTAAGCTATTCTTAGATTTGGCGCCAAAAATAAAAAAAAAGTGTTGTTGGAATGTTAAGTGACTAATGACGCTTAAATTCCATAATATAGCAAACATGTAATTATTTTCCATGATGATCACTGGGCTTAAAATCTTAGAAAATTTTGTTTGCAATCTAGAGGCCACATTGTCAGCCCTATACTCTTGAAACTTGATCAGAAAGTTTATCTTGATGATATTTTGAACAGGTTTGAAATTCAGTTATGTCAGGTGGAAAAGGAGGTAACTGAGCCAAATCTTGGAAAAATGTCATGTGCACCAGAAAGGACACATCATTTTGAGCCTGATACTTGGGAAACTTGGTCAGAATAGTTGTCTTGATGATATTAGACAAATTTAAAACTGGGTCCTGTTGGGTCTTTAAGAAATCAAAGGACCAAATGTAAGAAAAGCCTTTAATGTTAGATATGTGTATATAATAATTTACTGTTGACTTAGTATCAAAGTTTTAGACTTGTCTTATTTGAAAGCTTTAGCAGACAAGTTAAATGTTGTCGGTATGATCCGATTTGTTTTTCACGGGACAGAAAATATGGTTGGCAAAGGAGATAATTTTCCCCATTTCCCACAATGTTTTGAAAAGGTCCCTGTCTGAAGGTTGATAAAACTCTGGATTGTTCAGTAAGAGGATAAAGGACACTTAATTGATTACCCAAGTTGAACAATACCATGATTTTAGAACCCTGAGGAAGAAAGCCTTTGTAAACATTGTGGAAAAGGGGGACATGCTTATAATCCAGGTCTAGCAGCAGGTTGTTCAGGCTAATCCCTTCAAATCTGAACCATATCATTTGAGCCATACATGGTGTCTGCGAGGCTTTAACCCATTACCACACAATCCCGACTTTTAACAACCTTGAGGATGAGGCCTTTTGAAAACATTGTGGGAAAAGGAGAAAATGCTGGTAAGCAGCATTTTCTCATTTTTCCACAACATTTTCTACCTTTCCCAAACCATATTTCAATTTTTGGGTCACATTCATTTTGTGGTCTGCTAATGCTTTCAATTTGGACTAGTCTAAAATTTTGTTGTTTGATAAAGAGTAAAAGTGCAGATTTTTTTAGAAATTTTGTTGTCTTTACGAAGATTCTAAAGTAGTTGATTTTAATTTCTTTTCAGAGTTTGAACCAGGTTTGGAACACCACAGACCCAGATTTCTCGTCATGTTTCCACAAAACAGTGTTGCTGTGGATCCCACTTGGGTACTTGACCCTGCTGGCCCCTTTACGGATCCTGGTCCTTCACAAAAGTGGCAATGATTTAATCATACCTTGGTCATGGAGAACCAGGATAAGGCTGGTAAGTTAGTCCTTTACCAAACAATTCCTCTCTACTCTCCCATACTACAAAAGCTTAGACCTGCCCAAATTATAGCACAAACTCTTATGGAGGACAAATTGTGGCTTAACTCTTTCCCACACAATCCCGACTTTTAACGACCCTGAGAAAGAAGCCTTTTGAAAACATTGTGGGAAAAGGAGAAAATGCTGGTAACCAGCATTTTCTCCTTTTCCCACAATGTTTTCCACCCTTTCCAAAACAAATTTCATGTTTTGATCCAAATTTATTTAGTCGTCTGCAAATGCTTTCAATTTGGACTAGTCCAAAATTTTGTCTTTTGGTAAAGAGTTAATTTTGTCTTCAACTGCTATGAACTTTTGCCGTCTTGTGAAGAGCTAAATTCAACCTGAAGTTTTTTTTTTTTGTAGAAGACAATTTTGGCCCCGGTGATGTTGAGAAATGATGAGTTATGTTTAAACAAGGTTGCAACAAGAGCGGCAAACTGTTGCAAGATACGCCCGTCTTACCCCAAGTTGTAAAGCTGGGGTATGCACCAGACTAAATTCAAGTATGAAAAATGACAAAGGGCAATAACTCAAAAATTAAGCGGGCAAGAGTTATGATTCCTATGCATTGCACTCCCCCTTGATGAGATCTATCCACCCATAAAATTTCATAACCCTAGCTAGTATAGTTTTGGAGATATGCTCCGGACAAAAATCAAGTATGAAAAACGACAAAGGGCAATAACTCAAAAATTAAGCAAGCAAGAGTTATGGTTCTTATGCACTGCACTCCCCCTTGATGAGATCTATCCACCTATGAAATTTCATAACCGTAGCTAGTATAGTTTTGGAGATATTCACCGGACCAAATTCAAGTATGAAAAACGACAAAGGGCAATAACTAAAAAATTAAGCAAGCAAGAGTTATGATTTCTGTGCACTGCACTCCCCCTTGATAAGATCTATCCACCCATGAAATTTCATAACCCTAGGTAGTATAGTTTTGGAGATATGCTCCGGACAAAATTCAAGTATGAAAAACGACAAAAGGCAATAACTCAAAAATTAAGCAAGCAAGAGTTATAGTTCCTGTGCACTGCACTCCCCCTTGATAAGATCTATCCATCCATGAAATTTCATAACCCTAGCTAGTATAGTTTTGGAGATATGCTCCGGACAAAATTCAAATATGAAAAACAACAAAGGGCAATAACTCAAAAATTAAGCAAGCAGGAGTTATGGTTCCTGTGCACTGCACTCCCCCTTAGTGAGATCTATTCACCCAAGAAATTTCATAACCCTAGCTAGTATAGTTTTGGAGATATGGTCCGGACAAAATTCAAGTATGAAAAACGACAAAGGGCAATAACTCAAAAATTAAGCAAGCAAGAGTTATGGTTCCTCTGCAGTGCACTCCCCTTTGGTGAGATCTATCCACCCAAGAAATTTCATAACCCTAGGTAGTATAGTTTTGGAGATATGCTCCGGACAAAATTCAAGTATGAAAAACGACAAAGGGCAATAACTCAAAAATTAAGCAAGCAAGAGTTATGGTTCCTGTGCACTGCACTCTCCCTTGATGAGATCTATCCACCCATGAAATTTCATAACCCTAGGTAGAATAGTTTTGGAGATATGCTCCGGACAAAGAACTGGACGCCATGCTCCGGACAAAGAACTGGACGCCGCCTGCCCGCCCGCCCGATTGTCACAGGTGATCCCATAATACGTCCCGTCTTCGACGGGCGTATAAAAAGCAAAGAATGTTTGTCACGAGGGGTTTCTCCTTCTGTCACACTGGTCAATGAATAAGTCCTTACCAAAGGGCGAAATTATAGACTTTGAATTTAAATCATTTGCAGACAACAACATAAGTTTGCTAGAAGACGTTGTGGGAAATGGAGAAAAATGCTGATTACCAGGCTTCTTTCTCGGGGCCGATAAAAGTTTGCGATTGTGTGGTGTTACTGGAGACCACTTCTTTAGGTTGATAAAAATACAAAACCTAATGGCTGCGTTTAGAGATATCTCTTGTGGCTCAATGATTAAGGTATTTAAAACCTCACAAAACAAGGATATTTGTCTGCCATTGGTTCGAAAAATGTCACATGCTGTTTGTATTTCAGCTATGCATTTGTTGCAAACTTTCATGTTTGTAAGAGTTGTGAAGAGTTAATCCATCACCACAGTCCCAAATTTTATCGACCCTGAGGAGGAGGCCTTCTGAAAAAAAATGGAGGAGAAGGAGAAAATGCTAGTAACTAGCATTTTTTTCTGTTCCCAGATTGTTTTCTGACCTATTTCCCAGATTGGTTGCTGACCTATTTCCCAGATTGTTTTCTGACCTATTTCCAAGATTGTTTTCTGACCTATCAAAGACAAGTTCCATCATTCTAGCCACATTTAGTTTATTGTCTGAAAATGCTTTCAATTTGGACAGCTATAAGATTTTGTTGTTTGGAAAATGGTTAAAGCTTTTTGATGCAAGATTTCTAAAAACTGTCTGCAGGATGGAATGAGTCAAACCTGTACCAGATGACAAGAAAAAAGTAGAAAACATTAATTTTCAGAAAAGGGGTAAACTTACCTTGTTAAGAGCATTTAACCTTTATACCTCAATTTTTTAAAAACCTGGTGCTTCAGGGTCACTGGAGCACAGGGTTGTTTGATAAAGGTTTAGCGTATACTTTATGGACTTCATTGAAACTATGGCCATTCTATTCCTCAGTCACCATAGCTAAAATAAAGTTGAAAACGATGATTAATACCATATCAATACTATACTATCAACCTTCAGCCAAATTGGTGAATGAAATAAATGTTGAAAGCAAAGATTCAAATACAGTGCAGACAACTTTAATCTTTTAAACAGACAAATTTAGATTCATTGCAGGAAACTCCTGAAAATGAAAAAAAAGAAAATTAGTTTGATGCTGAATTTTTTTTACCAAATGAATAATTTTGATCTTTTCTCTCATGAAAGTACTTTGCAGATAACACATATGACATTTCTCAGCTGATGGTACTTGCTGTTAAAAAGAAAATGTTATGGAAAAATGAGAAACTGCTTTTTATCTCTTTTTGGACTGTCTTCTGGAAAGCCCTTTTCGCTTTTGGTGTTGTATCTGATTTAAGAATCAGAGTCAATAAAGATTCTGATTCTGTATCTGATTTAAGGAATTAAGAGAATTTTTTGGTTTTCATGGAGATATGGAAAACAAAACCTAATCACACTATGAAACTGCAAAGCGTTTTTATACAAAAGTGTGATTAGGGTTTTTTTTTTCATTACCTCCATGAAAACAAATAAAAAATATCTTCAATCCTTATATGAATTCAATATCAAAGACAACAAATACATGTATACACTTGAACAATACTAACTGCTTTTTTCCTTGAAAATCCAACATTAGGTATTTTATAATAGCCATTTCATTCATAATTCATAGCGCAGTAAAACTGCTGGTTCATGATGTAACAATGATGTAAAATTGTGATGTCACTATAGTATTGAACATTTGTACAGTAGGTTCAGTAGATTTATCATTAGAAGTTCAATACGCTAGAACTAAGTTGAAAATAAGATTTTTAGAACCCGGCAAAGTGACAATGAGTTTTCTGCTCTCTCATTGAATTTACTGTTGGATATTTTTTCAATATATAAAGAAAATAGATTCAGCGAGCAATTTTAACTTTGGACTCGATAAAGATAAATAAAAAACGGAAAACCATTATGAAATCTCGTATACATGTCTGTTTACATTACTTAGCAAAAGTAGTCCGGGCAGTAATGAAAAAATTTTTCATGGTTCTTCGAACAAATTTTTCAGCCAATTAGAACTGAAAACAATTTAATATTGAATTTCAAAGGATTAACTCTTTACCAAATGACAATATTATAGACTTGTCCAAACTGAAAGCATTTGCAGACGACAAAATAAAAGTGACTGAAAATTTGAAAGTTGTTTTGTGAAGAGTAAAAAACATTGTGGGAAAAGGAGAAAATGCTGGTTACCAGCATTTTCTCCTTTTCCTACAATGTTTTCTAAAGGCTTCTGTCTCAGAGGCGTCAAAAGTAGGGATTGTGTGGTAATGGGTTAAAGCACCTTGCACAACAATAGCTGCCTTTGAGACTAGTGTAGATCAAGGTCAGACTGCACAGGATGTGCATTCTGATCTTTAACATGCACTGTCAGTTTACCCAGACATTGTGGACCAGAACACCAATGTACTTGCAATTATTTAGGTTTTATTACTACACTGAAAAATTACCTGTTAGGTTTATTTGCTCTCTATGGGTTCGAATAACCTATTTCACCAGCTGTTAAGTCATATTTCTAGACCACTCTTTAACCCTTTACCACATGACACAACTTTAGAGAGTGGTCCAAATTGAAAGCAGAAGTCGAAATGTAATTCAAGTCATGTGATTTGTCTCTAGAAGAGAAGAAAACTTTGTGGAAGAGGAGAAAATGATGGTTATCAGCACTTTCCCCTTTTCCCACAGTGTTTACCAAGACCTTTTTCATCGGGGTTATTAAAACACGTGATTGTGTAGTTCTGTAATTGAGAGGTAAAACTCTCATCTTTGCCAACTGCTGACTGATTTTTGAGGGAGTCCAAAATCTTTTGGCCAAGGGATTGTTTACGTGTGGTTTAACAGTTTTTAACATCATTTCAGCAATGTACCAGTGGCAAGTGCACCCGTCTATGCTTTCCTTTACTTTCTTAATTAAACCATGACTTCACACAGTATTTTTTCAAGCCACTAGCTGCTTTCTGACAGGAATGCCATCAAAAAAAAGTGGTGAGAGAGGAGTAATCCCTGTCACAATTTAAAAAAAAACCCAAGCTGGAGATTTGAACCAGCTGCCTGTGGTTTTAAGGCCTCTACATACTGAGCTATCATGCTGTGCTACAACAAAGAGTAGATATTTGTGTGAAAAGAATTCTGTTTTCAATGATTCGCATAATTGTATCAACTGTTTATCAAACAACAAATTTTGGGCTCGATCAAATGGAAAGCATTTTCAGAAAATGAAATAACTTTGTACTACACAACAAAACTTTTTACTCTTCCAAATTGAAAGCTTTTCCAGACAACAAAATAAATGAGTATCAAAAGATGAAATTAAACTTTGGAAAGGGTATTAACCCATTACCACACAGTCCCTACTTTTGACGCCCCTGAGAAAGAAGCCTTTAGAAAACATTGTGGGGAAAGGAGAAAATGCTGGTGACCAGCATTTTCTCCTTTTCCCACAATGTTTTCTACCCTTCACAAAACAAAATCCAAATTTTCAGTCACTTTTATTTTGTCGTCTGCAAATGCTGTCAATTTGGACCAGTCTAAATTATTGTCGTTTGGTAATGGGTTAAGTATTGTGGGAAAAGGAGAAAGTGCTGGTTACCAGCATTTTCTCCTTTTCCCATAATGTTTTCAAATGGCTACTTATCTGGATCATTAAAGGTTGGAATTATTTGGTAAAGCGTTAAATGTAACTAGTTCAAAAGTTGATTGAGTATTGCCTTTAAGTCAATACCACACAAAATAATTTTAGACTGGTCCAAATTGAAAGCATTTGCAGAAGACAAAAAAAAAAGTGACTGAAAAATCAAAATTTGATTTTGAAAGGGTAGAAAACACTGTGGGAAAAGGATAAAATGCTGGTTACCAGCATTTTCTTCTTTTCCCACAATGTTTTCCTAAGGTTTCTTTCTCAGGGTTGTCAAAAGTAGGGATTGTGTGGTAATGGGTTAAAATAGAAAAAAAAAAAACATGTTTAGCGATAGCTCTAGTTTTATTTTGAGAAGATCTATAACATAAATATTGTCTTTATTTCATCTTTTTCTTGTAATTTCAGGCCTTTGCATTTTTATTGGCCCTTTTGGCAGTGGTGGATGTTGGTGGGAGTCTTTATGAACATTTCAATAACATTGAAGTAGCCACTGTCAACTTTCTGTCACCTTTATCTATAGTCTTGGCTATGGTATGTCATAATTATGTTTGTTTTATTCTTGTACATGTGGAGGACCATAAAGTTATCACTAAAAAAGCTAGGTCAAGTTAACTCTTTACAGCACAATCTTGAGTCTTGATGACCTCAAGAAAGAAGGCTGTTGAAAACATTGTTGGAAAAGAAAATGCTGGATATTGTCATTTCTCCTTTTCCTACAATAATTTTTATTTATCTTATCAGCAATTTCAGTTTTAACTCTTTACCATATAATCCCAATTTTTAACGACCCTGAGAAAAAGGCCTTTTGAAGACATTATGTATTATTGTGAACCCCTTCCTCATTAGTTGAGGATCATTTCATTAATTTGGGGGTCAAAAATACGGATTTCCTCGTCATCAACTTCAAGCACAAGTTATAATGCATTTTGCCTTTAAATGCCAACTTCCAAGATTGAAAACTTGGTCGATCATTTCTGACGGAAAGGCCGATGTCACTTTATGACAGATGAAACATTTTCATCTGAATAGCTGCTTGACTTGGCTTGATCGGCAGTTGTAGGAAGCAGACGATAGAAGAATGCTACAATTTTCTTCGTCATGACATTATTAGCTCACCTGAGCACAACGTGCTCAAGGGGAGCTTTTAGGATCACCCGGTGTCCGTCGTCCGTCGTCCATCGTGCGTCGTCCGTCGTGCGTCGTGTGTCAGTGCGTCGTGCGTCGTCAACAATTCTTTAAACATCAACTCCTCCTAAACCGCTGGGCAGATTTGGACCAAACTTGGCTGGAATGTTCCTTGGGAGGTCCTCTTTAAAAATTGTTCACAGAATTTGATTCTGTCAAAAACTCTGGTTGCCATGGCAACGAAATGGAATTTTTTAGCAAATTCTTTAAAAATCTTCTTCTCTGAAACCGCTGGCCAGATTTTAAAATAATTTCACACAGATGTTCCTTGGGTGACCCTTTTCAAAAATTGTTCGCGAAATTTGGTCCGTCAAGAAACATGGCTCTGGTGAATGGGGGCTTCTTGCACTATACAGAAATGATGAAATTCTTAAAAATTCTTCTTCTCTGAAACCGCTGGCCAGATTTTAAAATAATTTCACACAGATGTTCCTTGGGTGACCCTTTTCAAAAATTGTTCGTGAAATTTTGATCCGTCAAGAAACATGGCTCTGGTGAATGGGGGCTTCTTGCACTGTACAGAAATGAAGAAATTCTTAAAAATTCTTCTTCTCTGTAACCGCTGGTCAGATTTTAAAATAATTTCACAGAGATGTTCCTTGGATGACCCTTTTCAAAAATTGTTCGCGAAATTTTGATCTGTCAAGAAACATGGCTCTGGTGAATGGGGGCTTCTTGCACTATACAGAAATGAAGAAATTCTTAAAAATTCTTCTTCTCAGAAACCGCTGGTTAGATTTTGAAATAATTTCACAGACTTGTTCCTTGGGTTACCCTTTTCAAAAATTGTTCGCGAAATTTTGATTGGTCAAGAAACATGGCTCTGGTGAATGGGGGCTACTTGCACTATATAGAAATGAAGAAATTCTTGAAAATTCTTCTTCTCTGAAATGGCTGGACAGATTTTGAAATAATTTCACAGAGATGTTCCTTGGGTGACCCTTTTCTAAAATTGTTCGCAAAATTTTGATTGGCCAAGAAACATGGCTCTAGTGAATGGGGGCTACTTGCACTATATGGAAATGAAGAAATTCTTGAAAATTCTTCTTCTCTGAAACCTGTGGTCAGATTTTAAAATAATTTGACAGAGATGTTCCTTGTGGGACCCTTTCCAAAAGCTGTACATATAATTTTGATCCATCAAGAAACATGGTCTTGTGAATGGGGGCTACTTGCACTATATGGACATGATGAAATTCTTTAAAATTCTCTTTCTCTGAAACCCCTGGTCAGATTTTGAAATTATTTCAGAGAGATGTTCCTTGGGTGACCCTTTTCAAAACTTGTTTGTAAATTTTGATCCATCAAGAAACATGGCTCTCATGGATGGGGGCTACTTGCTCTTATACAGAAATGAAGAATTCTTAAAAACTCTTCTTTTTGAAACTGATGGTCAGATTTCGAAATGATTTTTACAGGTGACCTTTTGAAAATTGCTTGGCAAAATTATAAATTTGGTTCCAATGTTTGAATACCTAAAAAAAAAAATAGACTATGGTCATCTCAAAAATTCAGGTGAGCGATCCAGGGCCATCTTGGCCCTCTTGTTTTTCTACTAACAGCACAGACCAGTAATGTGTACTTTAATGTACAGGAAGTCGTGTAAAATTTGCTATGAAATACAGAGGACCCAATCACGACTTTGAATGGGCTCATATTTACGACACATGTCCAATATACATCTTAGCAATAATGCGTAAACCAGTCTTATTCTATAAATAAATTACTGGAAAACGACTTTTATCTAAAATAAACACTATTGTTAAAAAAAGAACGGTGTTCGTCTGACATTGAAGCAAGAACAGACTTGGAATTATGACGCTTCATTCAACTCCGTATATTATTTAGATTTTGGAAAGTTGCATCACCGCTGACGCACTGTCATTTATTTTGGGGGTCATTTGAATAAAAATTGCGTCAGTGACGCAGGATTTGTGCGTCATTGAAAACCCTGTTAATAATTGATGATTTGTATTGTTTTTAGCTCTACAGAGCTTATGTCATGGCGTGCTTTCTGTTGTCCATCTGTCCGTGTGTCTCTCCGTCCTTACGAGCCCGCCATTGTGGGGTTAGGGATATGGTAATTGTACATTTAATCTCTATGGGGTTCATTCCGTCCATCTGGTAGGTATGGGTTTAGGCTTAGGGTTGTAGGGTTAGGGTTTGTGGAGTTAGGGTTAGCTTGTGGGGTTAAATTTGTGGGGTTGTTTGGGTGTATTGAATAAAGAGCAATGCGACCTCACAAGGTCTGTCTCGTAAGACGTCTGTATGTTAGTCTTTTTCTTGTTTACGTGATTAAATCTTCATTTTTCATCAGATTTCAGTGAAACTTACACAGTTTTTTTTATCTCATCAATAGCTTTAACCCTATTGATTTTAAAAAAAATCTGACAAACAGTATGGGAAAAGTAGCCATTTCAAGTTTGAAATTTCCATTTCTTGTTTACTTGATAAAGTCTGTATTTTGGGTCAGATTTCCATGAAACTTGCAGAGTTTGTTTGTCTTATCAATAGCTTCAACCCTATTGATTTTGAAAAAATCCAACAAACAGTATGGGAAAAGTAGCCACTTCAAGTTGAAAACTTTCATTTCTTGTTTACGCGATAAAGTCTTCATTTTTGGTTAGATTTCTTTAAAACTTACACAGTTTATTTATCTCATCAACAGCTTTAATCCTATCGCTTTTTAAGAAAATCTGACAAACTGTATGGGAAAAGTTACCATTTCAAATTGAACAATTTCATTGCTTGTTTACATGATAAAGTATGTATTTGTGATCAGATTTTTGTGAATTTTTCAGCTTGTTTATTCCATCAATAGCTTTTTGACCCTGTTGAGTTTGAAAAAAATTCAACAAACAGTAATAGAAAAGTAGCCATTTTGAGTTTGTTTTTTTTTTGTCTTTTTGCATGACGAATTTCTAACGTATGCTTTATTTAAAAGCAAGATCTCTGCCAGTAGAACATATTCAGGCCCTTCAGGGTCTTCTAGTTTTCATATAAATTTCAGTGGTATATATACTTTTTTTAGTTTGATGAGAATTGAAAAATCTAAATACCCAGTTTTAGAATAGAAATCTTTAGCAGAATTAGAGTCAACTGGAACTGGAACTGATAAAAAACTTGCTTATGACAAAATAGTCTATATTTTACTCTTTACTACACCACAAACTTTTGCTCAAAAGTTTATTTCTGTCTTTGAGATGTAGAAGAAAAAATCCAGGAAAATGATTAAATGCTAGTTTCAATCATTTTCTGTTTACCAAGTGTGTTTTCAAAATGCATTATTCTTCGTTATGGCTGTTAATACATTGGATGTTTTAGTAAAGGGTTAAAGATAGACACTGAATTTTGCAGGTGGTGTTTTGTATAGTTGTGTTCTTTGAGAGGAAACATGGTATCCAGTCGTCAGGGTTTCTGTTTACGTTTTGGTTTATGTTGTTGATAGTCTCAATATTCCACTTGCGGTCTAAAATACGGGTTGCAGTTATTGAGGTAAGTTATGATGTATTGTGCCTAGAAGAAATAAGTGTGGTGTTATTCCTAGAGGTCTTGCATGGCGCGATGCTAAAGGTTAAGCTGTGGGTTAGATCCTTGTTTGACGTATCAGATTTCATGTTGGAATATCCATGTGTAAGCTTCATGTATACTGCAGTCCCACCTAATTTTCATACTCAAAAATTTTAATACGTTTTTCCTGGAAAGAGGCTGAAAAAGAATTCTCACTACCTATCCTTTATTGCATAATATGTCCTGTTTTCAATCTAACACAGTTATTACCAATTTTTGTAACTTACACATGTTTAACACATGTTTAAGATTATATTTTATGTTTTTGTGCCAGCATTATGTGAAGCTATCTTTTAAAGAATTGTGTTCCTGTCTGTTATTTCCCAATTTTGTTATTCTCAAATTTCCTTGCCATTTCAACTCTCAAAAGTAATTAGTGTGGTAAAGATAATTATGGTTACCTTTATATTTAGATTTCAAACTGTGTAGTTACAAGTCAACATATTCGCAATTCCAGTATCTCAAATGTACACTCCTGTCAAGTTGGTCTCATTCCTGAATGTTTTGATTTTCCATGTAGTTCTAGTTGCCAGATATAAAATTCTTGAGATACAGTTATGTGATAAAAATAAACCTGACATTTCTTTTGCCTCTCTGATAAAATTTTATTTTAACTTGTCAAAAAAATGTTATTATGCTTGTTGAAAGCTCACTTGATAACAGTCTTTTATTAGTTGTAGACTTGTTTTAAAGAATTTTTTTTCTCAAATGCCAAATCCTATACATGTTTTGTTTTAGTGCATTTAGAAAAAAATAAGCTGTTATACCTTCTGCTTTTGAAATTAAAAAATTACACTTCAGATGTATGATTTTTGTTTACAGGGAATGGTAGAAGATACATTCCGATTCACAACATTCTGTCTGTTCTTTGCTGTAGTACTGATACAGTTCATTTTGGCCAGTTTTGTAGTAGACAGCACCCCTGTTGGGGCCATACCTATAGGTGAAAAGGTATGTCTTGTATTCCCGAGTCCATATGAATCAATATCAGGTCATGAGCATTTGTGATATTGTTAGTACAATAACAAGAACTCTTTGATTACTCATTTTCTCAACCTTAACTCTTTACTACACAATGCCGACTTTTAAAGACCCTGAGGTTGAAACCTTTTGAAAGCATTGTGGAAAAAGGAGAAAATGCGGGTAACCAGCATTTTCTCCTTTTCCCACAATGTTTTCTACCCTACCCAAACAAAATTTCAAATTTTCAGTCACATTTTTTTTGTGCTGCAAATGCCTTTGATTTTAATAAGCCTAAAATATTGTCATTTGGTAATGAGTTAAAGGGGCATTAGACCAGATTTTTTACCCAGAATTTTTATGAAGGAGAGAGAAAGTTGATATTTTGTGAGGAAAAAAAAAAAAGACCTCACCAACATTAGTTTGGGAAAAATAAAAATGAAAAAAAACTGAAATTGCCTTTGGTGGGACTCGAACCATACACTTTTAAAATATAGTCTGCAACTCTTTCATTAAGCCTTAGAGCCAAATAGTTGCTAACTAATGAAATAGGAAATTTTATGGTAAAATACTAAAAACATTTGTGAAGTTTTCTATTTGTATCTTTTGGTACATTTGATTTTAGGTTGTCTTTGCATGCAAATGAAAATTAAAAGTCTATGATAAGGTTTACTAGCATTACTTGAGAAAAATGATTCTGTGTCTATATGTATTTTCAGATACATCAGCTTAAGTAGTACCTTCTCCTTTTGTAATGATGATTTGGATTGATAACTGATAGGCTATTAAATGAAATTTCACCCTTCAACAATAAGCAAAACAGTGATGGGAAAAGAGGCAATTGTTGGTTGGGCTACTTTTCTGTTTCTTTTCATTTGAATCAGCCACAAAAGATTTTCCATACTCAAACTCCAGTACCTCTTACAATATCTATCTATTTTTCAAAGATATTTGCTTCTCTTTCAGAATCCTTGTCCTGAGCGGCATGTGTCTTTCTTGTCTCAGATTACATTCTGGTGGTTTTCTAGGTAAGGACAGTTTGCAATCGGTATTAGGGGTGTTTCAGTTGATATGACTTCTTAATTTACAATTTTGTCTTAAGGTATTTCTTGAAGTATTTTATAATACAGTCTTAAAACTTGGCCAAAGTACTCCACTCCAGTACAATATTTTTAATCATTGTGGCAATACTTGATAGTGTTAGATTGGGCACTGGTTTACCCAGATCTATGTACAGTCAAACCTGCACTGACATCCACCTGCAAAAAATGACTCCATATTCTAAGCTTCCTCTTTGGTAAATTTTTTGTGTAATTGACCTGTAATAAGTAATGCCTAGTGACCACAGACCATTTATTGAATCTGAAATAATTTCAAGAATCTATAAAAATTACTTTATGATCAGTCTTGATCTGCACTCTATGGTCAACCATCTTTTACCTAGTGTTTGTTTAGATCCATAAGCCTTTTATAATCTACCAGATAAACTTGTAATTATTCCCAGAAATGTTTATAGTTTAAGAGATGCTACTCAGGCTATTTTAGGATTACAAAAACTGTGATGGTTACACAGCAGACAAAGTTGTTATGTTACAACATTGTTGAAAGAAATTGCTCCATTTCAAACAAAGTTTTTCTAAAGTATCAACAGTAAGACAATGATAAGGGGTTTTTACACTCTAGTTATGTGACTGTTTTCAGTATTGTGGTTCAAGGATACAAGAGGGCCCTTGTTCTATCAGATCTATGGAGTCTAAATCCTGAAGACAGATGTAAAACTGTTTATCCAGAGTTTGAGCAATACTGGAATGCTGAGTTGGCACGCTGTAAAAAGTAAGTGCTCATGCTAGTTCTCTTTTGCAATCAATATATTCATGCACAAGTAACTTTCTTTTAACTCATTACCAAATGACAAAAAAAGTAGTCTTGTACAAACTGAAAACATTTGCAGACCTCAACATTAATATGGCTAAAATGATGGAATTTCTCTTTGATAGGGTAGAAAACATTGTGGGAAAAGGAGACCAACATTACCAGCATTTTCTCCTTGTCCCATAATGTCTTCAAAAGGCCTATTTTGTCAGGATCATTAAAAGTTTGGATTGTGTGGTAAATGGTTAAATGACAATTTTTTTACTTGTTCTAGTTGTAAACATCTGCAGCTTACAAATAAAAGATAGCAGAAGTTATTGGCTTTATCTTTGAAAGGGTAGAAAGCATGGAAGAAATCTAGAAAATAATGGTTATCAATATGTTGTGATTACTAGCTTTTTTGTCCTCCTTAATGTTTTCAAAAATTCTCTTACTGAGGGACCAGAAAGGACAGGCTACTCCAATTAACTCTCTACCACACAGTCCCAAACTGTAACAACCCTAAGGAGGCCTTTTTAAAACATTGTGGGAAAGGAGAAAATGCTGGTAACTAGCATTTTCTACTTTTCCTATAATGTATTGTACCCTATCAAAGACAGAAATCATCATATGAGCTTCCTTTATTTTGTTGTCTGTAAATGCTTTGAATTGCGACAAGTCTAAAATTTTGTTGTTTGGTAAAGAGTTAAGTGAAATTTAAATTTACCAGTTGAAATTGATGTCTTCACAATTATATGAATGGTTTGTAGATATGACGGGCTTTGCATTAATTTTCTGTGAAAATGCAGCTTTTTAAGATGCAAACAAGATCAACCATTTGAAAGCGTTGTAACATTTGGATTTTTTAAAAAACAGTTCTGTTGAAATATTGGTGGCTTAAGCCAGCTGTGAAAATCTAGATGCTGCAGTTAGCCATTGGTTTTGTATCTTGCATGTTTGTGTCTTGGGTGATGCCTGTGATTTGACCATAGATCAAAAGATTGGAGCAGTCTGAATTGTTAAAATTATGTCAAAAAAACACAAAACGTTTTTGTTTAAATACTTGATCATAAATGACCGTTCACTTGACTGAGATTGGTTTTAAATTTACTGTCCAAACTGAACTGTAAATAAATCTAGAAAAATTGGAAAAGTTAGAAGTACTTGTTATAGGTATGAGCATAATGCTGTAGGGTATACAGTGTTTGTTATTAAAATATCTTACCTCTGTTCTTTTTCACAAGGATGCACATGACAGGAAAGGCAGAACCAAGAGAAATGGAAATGAAGGAAATGGGAGCAAATAAACACAACCCTGAGGAGATACCAAAAGTGACAATATCTGAAGCTGAATGTAAAAAGTCTGTTCCCCGACTGTTTCTGGCAATCATGAAAACATTTGGAATAAAGTGTTTTGTGGCTGCACTCTTCAAAGCTGTCTTTGATGTCTTCCAATTTGTCAGTCCAGTTATCTTAAAGTAAGTGGAGTCCATAGCTTTTAGCTAACTTGAGCGTATGGCTATTTCCGTATAGGAATTTTTAGAATCTCCCATAGTGAAAGCATTTGCAGATAACATCACTAAATGCTTGTCAAAAGATTAGGTTTACTTTTGATTGTGAGTATACACATTTTCGGAGAGCAAAGGACACAATGCTGGTTGCCAGCAATTTCTTTTCTTTCAATGATCATAAAAACAAAAAACAAAATCTAGGGCACAACATTGCAAATTCACTCAATAAATACCATTGCCTCCAATTGGTGCAGTGAAAATCTAGTAAAGAAATTTGAGAAACAAGCCATCATTTTGTTCTCAGCATAACAACACAAAGGTAAGCATACATATGATTTTTAGCTCACCAGAGTATGAAGGGCTCAAGATGAGCTTTTGTGATCTCGTGTGTCCTTTGCCATTGTCTACTTTTACCTTGTGTGCACTGTAAAGGTCAAAATATTAGTCTGATATTCATGAAACTTGGTCAAGATGTTTGTCTTGGTAATAAATCTGACAAGTTTGAAAAAGGGTCATATTCAGTCAAAAACTAGGTCACTTGGTTAGATCGCTAGGTCAAATTTTAGAAAAATCATTTGCACACTCTAAGCCATATTTTCAGTAAGAAAAAGAAAATGGTTAATATTATGGAAACAAAGTATGATTTTTTTTTATTTTTGTCTCCCAGTTTTCCACATTTGCCCCCATCTGGAAGTCTGTGGGCCCGATTTGCCCACTTACATACAAAGCTCGATTGAAGTCAGTCAGTTTGATGCTCATGAGACAGATGATTGTTTATCTTGTTAATATATCTGAGAAATTCAAAAGTAGGTGAAGTTGGTCAAAAAGTAGGTCACTTAACCCTTTTACCAAAAAATCCCTGGTTTTTACGACCCTGAGTTTAAAGCCTTTTGAAAACATTGTGGGAAAAGGAGAAAATGCTGGTAACCAGCATTTTCTTCTTTTCCCACAATGTTTTCTACCCTACCTGAAACAAATTTCACTTCTTGAGTTATGTTTATTTTGTTGTCTGCAAGTGCTTTCAATTTGGACCAGTCTAAAATTTTGTCATTTGGGTTAAAAGAGTTAAACAAATGTGTCATAAACCAGGATCTTTTTAGCTTTATTAACTATAGATTTTTTTACTCAGGTGAGCACATTTGGGCAAATGGCCCTCTTGTTTTCATTAGTCATATGTTGTATACTATGAAAGCAGTGGCATGAACAGTTATGTATATATTTTCTAGATACTTGATTGCCTATACCAAGAATAAAGAGATACAGATGTGGAAGGGTTATTTCTATGCTGGTTTGATGCTGGTTGTAGCACTGGTACAGTCTGTGGTCCTCCACCAGTATTTCTATCACTGTACAGTCATTGGGATGAGAATGAGAACTGCAATGATAGCAGCTGTCTATCAGAAGGTGAGTTATCTCATATCCCTGAACTGGTTACCACACAATCCTGAGTTTTAACAACCCTGACCAAGACACCTTCTTAAAACATTGTAGGGAAAGGAGAAAATGCTGGTTAGCAGCATTTTCTCCTTTCCCCATGATGTTTCCTTTCCAGTCAAAGACATATTCCATAATTTGAGCAACATTCAAACTATTGTCTGCAGATTCCTTCAACTTGGACAGGTCAAAGACTTTGTTGTGTGGGAAAGGGTTTAAGTAACCTTTATGATTGTGCTTTGCTTTTTACATCCGGTTTAGATAAAGATCAGACTGCACAAAATGTGCAGTCTAATGTTTGATCTATGCTGTTGACCTATATTTAGATTTCTCCAACCAAATATGTTTTTGGTGTTCAAGAGATTACCACTGACTACATTAACGCGTTACCAAACAACAAAATTGTAGACTTGTCCACATTGACAGCATTTGCAGAAGACAAAATAAATGTGGCTCAAAAACAGATTTTTTTTTTGGAAGGGTAGAAAACATTGTGGGAAAAGGGGAAAATGCTTGTTACAGCATTTTCTCCTTTTCCCACAATGTTTTCAAAAGGCTTCTTTCTCGGGGTCGTCAAAAGTTGGGATTGTGTGGTGAAGAGTTGAGGCTATTTTTGAAGGAAGTTTTAAGAGTATATGATTGCACTGAGTCATTGACATTGTCTGCTTTGTTTGTGTTTGTGCTGTCACCATCATGTAAAAACTTGGACATTGTCACATATCTCTGTTATTATTGAAACATGGTCTAGTTGTAAATTATCAATAAAGGAACCCTTAGCACAAGGTTGGTTTACACAGTTACATTCTTTTTTTCAACATGTATAATTCACTGAAAAATTATCAGCCGTCAGATGTTGATTCCCAGTGCTGTGACTTCAAATATAGTAGTAGACCACTTTTAACATTTCACCAAATGACAAATACTAAACTTCCGAAGAGAAAGCTTCTGCAGACACGAATAAAGTGAAGTTCTTCAATGGGGTAGAAAACAATGAGGGCAAAGGAGAAAATGCTGGCTACCCACATTTTTTCCTTTTCCCACAACATTTTTAAAAGCTTTTTCCTTCAAGACAGTTAAATTCTGGATTGTGTGGTAATTGGCTTAAAGTATCTTAGAGAACTAACAGAGCAAAAACACATAGTGCCAAAAGGAGAAGCAAGTAGTTACTGGGATGGTACTCATGTTAATTTATGTTGTTTTTTTAAAAAAGATGTTGAGGCTATCCAATGCTGCAAGAAAAAACTCCACTGTTGGAGAAATTGTGAATTTGATGTCAGTTGATGCTCAGAGACTAAACGACATGATGACATACATCAACATGATATGGTCAGGTCCGTTACAGATCAGTTTGAGTATATACTTGCTCTGGGTCACCCTGGGACCATCCATTTTGGCGGGTGTAGCTTTTATGATAATCATGATTCCACTGAATGGTGTGATAGCCAATAAGGCGAAACAATACCAGGTGAAACAGATGGCTCTGAAAGATTCAAGGATAAAAATGATGAACGAAATTTTGAATGGGATAAAGGTAAGTCATATGTATGTAAGTAGAACACTTGTAATTTAAACCCTTTATGAAGAAGCAAAATCGTAGACTTGTCCAAATGGATGACAAATTAACTGTGGCTTAAATGAAGGAATTTTTTCTTTAGAAGAGAAGAAAACATTGCAGGAATCAAAGAATTTTTTTTTATCAGTATTTTCACCTTTTCCCCTAATGTTTTCACATGTCTTCCTCTTTGTGAAAACTGGAGTGCCTGGAAAAGGACTGAAGATAGGGAGATTGCAATTTCAAAGCTGTTTTTGTCATAATATCTGGAAAAAGAAATGGACAGTGTTGATGTAAGATCATACTGCATGTTCCATTGCAGTCTAAGACTTCGTTGTGTGGGAAAGGGTTTAAGTAACCTTTATGATTATGCTTGCCTTTTACAACCAGTTTAGATATCAAGATCAGACTGGTCCAAATTGAAAGCATTTGCAGACGACAAAATAAAAGTGACTGAAAGTATGGAATTTGTTTTTTGAAGGGTAGAAAGCATTCTGGGAAAAGGAGAAAATGCTGGTTACCAGCATTTTCTCCTTTTCCCAAAATGTTTTCAGAAGGCTTCTTTCTCAGGGTCGTCAAAAGTAGGGATTGTGTGGTAAGTGGTTAACTTTTTACTAAACAACAAAATTTTGGACAAGTCCAAATTGAAAGCATTTGCAAACGACAAAATAAATGCGAATCAAAATTTGAAATTTGATTTGAAAGGGATAGAAGCATGATGGGTTATGGAGAAAATGCTAGTTACCAACAATTTCTCCTTTTCCCACAATATTTTCAATAGACTTCTTTCTCAAGGTCGTTAAAAGTCAGGACTGTATGGTAAAGATTTAAGCTAAGTGAAAGGTACAGATTAGAGATCAGATTGCAGGTTTATTGCCATCTGATCTTTATCTTCACTGTCAGCAAAAACAACTATAGTTACGAAACTTTGAGAGCTAATATGAGTATCTTGTTTGTAGGTGCTCAAATTGTATGCTTGGGAGGCCTCTTTTGAGTCCAAGGTCCTGGACATAAGAAATAAGGAACTTAACATTCTCAAGAAGATGTCCTATCTGAATGCTGTGACTACCTTTACTTGGACTGTTGTTCCTTTCTTGGTAAGTTTTTGTCTGTACAAGAGAAACTGAGAAATTACTGAAATGTCAATACTTAAAAACATGATTATTATACCCTCGCAAAACGTTTTCGGGGGGTATACCGGAATCAGCCAGTGGGTTCATCTGTCTGTTTCTGTCTTTGTGTCTGTCTTTGTGTCTGTCTGTGTACAGAATACTAGTAATTGCCTGTTTGTCTAAGCGATGGTGGGGGTATTAAGTCACATTCAGTGACAGCTCTAGTTTTATCATTGAAGAAACCTTTTATTGATACGACCTAGAAAATGTTTCAGTAAACACTGATAAATACAACAATATGTACAAAAAGATGAAGAAACTGAATGATTACATGGAGTGAAAAGGTGCAAATTTGGCATTCAGATTTGTGGTTGGTTGCTGTGACATTTTGTAAAATCTCTGTCAATACTTACAATTGAAATTAAGACTAGCTGTCAAAAGGGGAACCCACATAGTCAGGGCAAATAACCGTCAGAAATATTTGTGACACAGTCATGCCCCTTTTGACTCAGAATTTCACTCAAAATCAACCTACTTGTATTTCTAAAAGCAACTGCATGTGCTTGTGGTAGTATTGTTGAATTATGAGGTTGTTTAACTCTTTACCAAATGAAAAATTTTAGACTGGTCCAGATTGAAAGCACTTGCAGACGACAAAATAAATGCAACTCAGAAATTGAAATTTGTTTCCTGCAGGGTAGAAAACATTGTGAGAAAAGGAGAAAATGCTGGTAACCAGAATTTTCTCCTTTTCCCACAATGATTTCAAGGAGCTTCTACCTCTGGGTCGTAAAAACCAGGGATTGTTGCGTAAAAGGTTGAAAATATAGTTGCACTGTAATGAGTGCCAACATGGAGTATAGATGTATGCAAAGTAAATGGAGGACAAATGTCTTTCAGTGTGTGATTCATCGAGTGAAAAGAGAGAGCTATATTTTCGCCAGCGGTTAACTCTCCCAAACAACAAAATTTTGGAGTCGTCCAGATTGAAAGCACTTGCAGACAACAAAATAAACATAACTCAAAAATTGAAATTAGTTTCTCTCTCAGGGTCATAAAAAACAGAGATTGTTTGGGAAAGGGTTGAGCATCAAGTCAGTATAATTATAGCCTTTGTTTTTTATGTGATGGAAAAAAAATTTGGTCTTGCGCTGAAACAAACAAGTGTTTTTTTAGTGATCGCCTTATGTCTGTCGTCCGGCGTCCATCGTTCATCAACAATTTCTTTAAACATCTTCTTCTCCTAAACCACTGGGCCAATCTTCATAAAACTTGGCAGGAATGTTTCTTGGGTGAAGCTCTACCAAAATTGTTCAAAGAATTGAATTCCACCCATAACTGTGGTTGCCATGGCAAATAAAAGAAAAAAAAACCCGAAATCTTTGAAAATCTTCTTCTCTGAAACTAGAAGGCGTAGAGCTTTGATATTTGGTGTGTGGCATATCCCAATGGACCTCTACCAAGTTTGTTCAAATAATGCCCCAAGGGTCAAAACTGGCCCCACTCCGGGGGATAACAAGTTTGAGCTTAGGAACAAAGAAGGAAAAATCTTCTCTGATGAAACTTGAAAGCGTAGAGGTTTGATATGTAGTATGTGGCATCTCCTAGTGGACCTCTACCAAGTTTGTTCAAATTATGCCCCTGGGGTCAAAACTGGCCCCAACCCGGGGGTCACAGGTTTGAGCATAGGAACAAAGAAGGAAAACTTTAAAAATATTCTCCTCTGAAACTATATGGTGTAGAGCTTTGCTATGTGGTATGTGGCATCTCCTACTGGACCTCTACCAAGTTTGTTTTAATTATGCCCCTGGGGTCAAAACTGGTCACAAGTTCGAACATAGGAACAAAGAAAGAAAATTTCAAAAATCTTCTTCTCTAAAACTAGAAGGCATAAAGCTATGATATTTTACATTAGCAATTCCTAGTGGACCTCTACCAAGTTTGTTCATATTATGCCCATGTCAAAACTGGCCCTGCCCCGGGGGCCACAGGTTCGAACATAGCAACAAAGAAGGAAATCTTCTTCTCTGAAACTTGAAGGTGCAGAGCTTTGATATTTGTTATGCAGAATATTCTAGTGGACCTCTATCAAGTTTGGTCATATTATGATGTCCCTGGCGTCAAAACTGGTCCTGCCCGGAGGTCGCAGGTTGGAACTTAGGAACAAAGAAGGAAAATTTTAAATTTCTTTTTCTCTTAAAAGGGAAGGTGTAGAGCTTTGATATTTGGTATGTAGCATCTTTGAGTGGACCCCTACCAAGTTTATTCCAAGGATGCTGCTTTGGTCAAAACTGGTCCAGCCACGGGGACCACAAGTTCGAACATAGGACAAAAAAGGAAAATTTAAAATTCTTCTTTGAAACTGGAAGGTGTAGAGCTTTGATTGCCCTATGTCCAGCGTCTGTTGTCCGCTGTCCATCAACAATTTCTTGAAACATCTTCTCCTAACCCACTGGGCCAATCATGATGAAACTTGGCAGGGATATTCCTTAGGTGAAGCTTTACCAAAGTTGTTCAAAGAAGTGAGTTTCACTCATAAGCTAAAGTCTAAGGTGAGCGTTCCAGGGCCAATAGCCCTCTTGTTTGTTTTATGAACTTCTGCACTTAAACTTTTCTTTTCACATCTAATTTTTACTGATTGTGAAAAATATGTGGGCTTTTCAACCCAAAAAGATCTGTTCAATCTAGTTTGATATGGGTGAGCTATAACAATGATATCATGATTGATGTGCCTGCGTCATGGAACGTGACATTCACTTGCTGAAAATTGATTCATGTATAAATATGCTTATGATATCAAAAATAAAAGTTGTAACATTCACTGGTGAATTGTAAGGATTTAATTCACTGTAAGATTTCTATAAAACTGCTGATAAGCATAAAAGAAAGATTTTTTTTCTCCATACAGGTATCCCTGATTACGTTTGCAGTGTATGTTATGGTGGATGAGAACAATATTCTAGATGCAGATAAAGCTTTTGTGTCATTGTCTCTCTTTAACATCCTAAGATTTCCTCTGTCAATGGTGCCTCAAGTAATCTCCAGTCTTGTACAGGTAATGTTGCTCCCGAGAGTGTAAAGAAAGGAATTTGTTTAGTATTTTCTTCAGTATTTAGAATAGAGATCAGAAGACCTTAACTCTTTACCAAACAGCAATATTTTAGGCCAGTCCAAATTGACAGTTTTTGCAGATGCAAAAAAAATCCCCTAAAAATAGGAATTGGCTTTGGGAAAGGAAGAAAACACTGTGGGAAAAGGACAAAATGCTGATTAAAAAATGAAAAAAAAAAATTACAGTGATATCATAGAAAACTGTTGAAAGGAGTCTGAATGTACAATTTAATGATCAAACTAGTAAATAAACTATTTAACTAATGAACCAACGTTTAATATCACTGAATAATGGAATTTGATATATTTTTTTTATTTCAGGTGAATGTATCTGTGAAGAGATTGCGTAATTTTCTCGGTGCAGATGAACTTGACTTAGAGGCAGTGACCTATGATAGTGATGCTAGTAAGTAAAGTCCTTTATTGGATGGCAAAATGTTTAACTTGTCCATATTGAAAGCATTTGCAGACAGCAAGTTATGTTTTGTTGAAATGATATGATTTCATTGTCAAACAGGAATAAACTTTGTGTGCATTTTCCCGTGTATTTTCAATGCTTATAAACCTTTGGTTGTTAAAACTGAGGATTGCTAGGCTACATGTTTACTCATATTGCATTCAGTATGTCATGTATATAACTTGCTAGGCAATTGTTTAAATCAGAGTTTTAAGCAGGCCAGCACTCTTTCCATTACTAATTAGAGTGTCCTTTCCAAGCCTTGCATTGGTGCAACACAGGTGGTTCATGAATAAGTGAGCTGTTTTTGTGATAGAATTAAAATACCACTGAAAGTTGTGATGATTTGTAACTGTGGTGTTTAATGCTGTCTTCAAAATTATTGTAGTTATTTTGCAGTGGCCACTGCATCAGTTCATGCTTTCCTCGGAATTTTTTTATACCCCTACTTTGCATAACATAATTCAAGAATGAAAGAGTTATAGAACATATTGCAATATTGTCTATCCTAAAAAAGAACTTGGCTGAGCTTTTGGAGTTGAACCAGCTACCCCATGGGCTTCAAGCCTTGTTACTATGTTACAGACTGACCTACAAGACACAGCTTGAAAGCATTATTTAATACCATTCATATAAACAAGTGTACCTTTTTCATTTTAGAATCCTCAGTTAATATTGAGAATGGCACATTTGTCTGGGATAAAGAGCTGATGGAAAAGGACAACACAGGACCAACCCTGGACAAGTATAGATACTTTTTTGAGATTATTTTAGTTACTTAACTGTGCACTTAGTAACAGCAGTTTTTACCACATTAAAGAAGAGGGCATTTGAAAACTACCTAGGGGAAAAAGAGAAAATGCTGGTGATCAGCGTTTTCCCCTTTTTCACAATGTTTTCTATACCTTAACTCATTACCAAACGACAATATTTCAGGCTTGTCCAAATTGAAGACAAAATAAAAGTGAGTGTAAATTTGAAATTTGTTTTGTGAAGAGTAGAAAACATTGTGGGAAAAGGAGAAAATGCTGGTTACCTGCATTTTCCCTGTTCCCGACAATGTTTTCTAAAGGTTTCTTTTTCAGGGTCGTCAAAAGTAGGGGTTGCGTGGTAATGGGTTAATAAACAAATTCCATTTATTTTTAACCTCATAGTCTGTCACCTGAAAATGCGTAAGATATGGATGAGTCTAAAATTTGTGTCTGGTAGAGAGAGTATTGACAAATGTTAACCCTTTCCCAAATGACAAATTTTAGACTGTCCCAAACCCAAAGTGTTCGCAGATGACAATTTTGAATTTGATAAGAATGGCTTAAAGTTTTCAAAAGGCTAGAAAAAACTGTGGGAAAAGGAGAAATTGCTCGTTACGAGCAATTTCTCCTTTTCCCACAGTATTTTCTAAAGACTTTCAATGCAGACATGTAAAAACCAGGACTTGTTTGGGAAAGCGTTAAGCTCCATTGTCTGTTAACTTTTTACCACACAATGCCTGCTTTTAACGACCCTGAGAAAGAAAGCCTTTGAAAACATTATTGGAAAAGGAGGAAATGCTGGTAACCAGCAATTTCTCCTTTTCCCACAATGTTTTCTACCCTTTCCGAATCAATTTCAGTTCTTGATTCAGATATATTATGTGGTCTGCAAATGCTTTTAATTTGGACTAGTCCAAAATTTTATCGTTTGGTAAAGAGTAAAGGACTCATGATCCCTCAAAAATACCTTTGAAATTTAAGGTTTTTGTTGTCGGTTAAAAGTTTCATTTCACTTATTTAGAAAGATAAGGATTTTAAGTTAGATTTATCATGCCTTTTGTAAACACCTTCTCTCTGGTGGGATTCAGTCCTCTGGTAAAGAGTTGTTGGATGTAGTGGGGACAGTGATTCTTGTCTTGCAACAGACCTCATTTTGAAAATATATGACACAAGAAGAAAGTGCTCAAAATATACACTTTGCCCTTTTGCCAAGATGTTTTCACATTTATTCCTGTAGCTAACAAACCTTAACCCTTTCCCAAACAATCCCTGGTTTTTATTACGGGTCTGGAATAGTAGCCTTTTGAAAACATTGTGGGAAAAGGAGAAAATGCTGGTAACCAGCATTTTCTCCTTTTCCCAAAATGTTTCTACCCTATCATAGACAGAAATCATCTTTTCAGCAAGAGTTAAATTGTTGTCTGCAAATGCTTTCAATTTGGTCTAGTCCAAAAGTTTGTCGTTTGGGAAACGGTTAAATCATGTTTGTTTGTACCCTAATGCTGTCTTTGACATTATATCATTCATACAACTAATGGAAATTATAAGAATAGATGCAGAGCACCAGATAAGAGGGAGTGATGGTTAATCATAATCCATTATTTCTCTTCCAAACCCTATGTTGTGGGTACTCATTAGAATCGTCTTGATGAGACGATTCTAATGAGTACCCTCAACATAGGGTTTAGTTGAGAATTACTAGTATTTAAATTTTGAAATCAAACTCACTCTCTCTGTTTGGAGCTCTGTAAATGTTTCATGAATTGTAACTATCACTTCATTTGGACTTATGTTGTTTGTTTAAGCATTAAATTGGACATCTCGGAGGGTGAACTGATTGCTGTTGTTGGCACAGTGGGGGCAGGGAAATCATCTCTACTGCAGGCCATTCTTGGAGAAATGGACAAGATTAAGGGGAAAGTTACTGTTAAGGTAAGTTACCAAGCCCAAGGACAACTGCCTGTGTTGTATTTTATGATATAAAGCATATTTATGAAAACAGTTATAATAAATTAATTTCGTCAAAGAAATCTGGAGATACTGCAGTAGCTCTGCTGTTTTCTGCATAATTGCTGAAGAGCACTTTTTTCTCTCTCACATTACATATGCCTGGCAGGGTAGCTTAGTGGTTAGCATATCTGACAAGTGACCTGGAGGTTGTGAGTTGAATAGCCAGTGTGGAGAACCTTTTGTTGGCGATATTTGCCTTTCACCTTTGATGCATGTGAGAAAAGTAGTCTTTTGAAAGAAAATTGTCTCAGTACTGGTTTTAGATGGCCATAGTATTAAACTTTAACTCATTACCAAATGACAATATTTTAGGCTTGTCCAAATCGAAAACATTTGCAGACGACAAAATAAAAGTGACTGAAAATTCGAAATTTGTTTTGTGAAGGGTAGAAAACATTGTGGAAAAAGGAGAAAATGCTGGTTACCAGCATTTTCTCCTTTTCCCACAATGTTTTCGAAAGGCTTCTTTTTCAGGGGGGTCAAAAGTAGGGATTGTGTGGTAATGGGTTAATACAAACCATACTAAACTGTCATTACATGTACTGAAATATTTTTCCGAATTTGATCTAGTTGTCATCTATCAATGGGGTAATGCATACAAATCTGCTGGTAACCTTGAATTATTTTTGACAAAGTTAGGCCTCCTTTTTCAACTAGATAGCTAGGTTTGCAATCAAGAATCACAAAAATATTTGGAATAGGTGTCCATTGAGGCCCCATATGCCTGCACTCTGTATCAGACTGGTAGCTGTTATTTTGTTCCATTTCTCACAATGTTACCAAAATGTTTTCAAAAGGTTTTGATTGGAGCCAATAAGAATTGGGACTTTTTTATAGAGGATTAAAACTTTGCTCAATCTTCTTTGTCCATGATTGTATTCAAATGATGTGTTTCTATTGCACAGTTGTATAAAAAGGTAATGGTGTATCAGAGTTCCAGATAGAGGGTGTGATTTTGATTTTAGAATTAAAAATATTAATTATTCAGCACCAAACTTTATGTTACGGGTACTCTTTAGAATCTTCTCATCGAGACGATTCTAATGAGTACCCACAACGTAGGGTTTGAAAGAGAAGTAATGGATTTAGAATACCATTTCTCCCTCTTGCCTGGAGCTCTGGTGTATGTGTTGGATTGAAATTGCCAATTTGAAAATTTGCTGATGTTAAATTTGTAGTGTTTTTGCTAGTTTGTTAAACTTTAGAAAATATTTAACACCACACAACTGGGAAAAAATCTCATGGAATAGGGATTATCAAAAGCAAGAAGGTTTTGTTACATGTGAATATGTTAACATGGTTAAAAGTTTCATAGTGGTATTTTGCATATTGAAAGATTTGTTGCTAGTGGTAAAACATGAGTAGTGCTCTGTAAAACGGAGGGGGGGGGGAATTAACTCTTTACCATACGACAAAATTTTAGACTGGTTCAAATTGAAAGCATTTGCAGACAACAATATAAAGGTGACCGAAAAATTGAAATTTGTTCTGGGAAGGGTAGAAAACATTGTGGGAAAAGGAGAAAATGCTGGTTACCAGCATTTTCTCCTTTTCCCACAATGTTTTCTAAAAGCTTCTTTCTCAGGGGCATCAAAAGTAGGGATTGTGTGGTAATGGGTTAAACATGGTTAAAATTTTCACAGTGGTATTTTGCATAACGAAAAGATTTGTTGCTAGTGGTAAAACATGAGTGGTGCTCTGTAAAACAAGAGGTGGGGGTGTGGGGGTGTTAGAACATCTGCAAAAAGTATTGACCCAGTTCAGTCATGATTCAGGTGGTTGTCAGATAAATTTCACTTAACCCTTTACCACACAATGACAACTTTGAATGACCCTGAGGAACAAGTCTTTTGAAAACATTGTGGGAAAAGGAGAAAATGCTGGTAAACCAGCATTTTCTCCTTTTCCCACAAAGTTTTCGACCCAATCAGAGCAAAATTGCACCATTTGAGCCAATTTGAAATTGTTGTCTGCAAATGCTGTCAATTTGGATAGGTCTAAAATTTTGTTGCATGGTAATGTGGCTAATGGATGAAGAATTATGTTATAATTTACTTGGTATATTGATTTACAGAGGACACTAAAACCCCTTTTCTCAGAGCGTTGCTTATCCCATTACCACACAATCCCTACTTTTGACGCCCCTGAGAAAGAAGCCTTTTGAAAACACTGTGGGAAAAGGAGAAAATGCTGGTAACCAGCATTTTCTCCTTTTCCCACAGTGTTTTCTACCCTTTCAAGAACAAATTTCTATTTTTCGGTCACCTTTATTTTGTCGTCTGCAAATGCTCTCAATTTGGACCAGTCTAAAATTTTCTCGTGTGGTAAAGAGTTAAACAGTAGAGAATTTTTAAAGCTGATTCTTTCCAATCAAATTGAATGATTTGCAAGGAAGTACTTGATGCACTCTGTTTCCCTTAAATCTTTAATCAGATGTTGAAATTCTAGACTTAACCATTTTTAAGACAGAAGCAGAACAAAAAAAAGAAAAAGGAAGAAATCAAATCTAGCTGAAATGAGTTATTTATCTTGGAAAGGGTAGAAATATTGTGGTAAGGGAGAAAATACTGGTTACCAGAATTTTTCTCTGACAATATTCTCAAAGGTGTTCTTCCTTGGGGTCATGAAAACATCAGATTGTTTGGAAAAGGGTTTATGGCAAGTAATGTAGTTTTATATGGTATACTAGTTTTATAATGGTATATTAGCCCTTTCATACACTATTCATAGCTTAAAATATACTCAGACAAAAGTATTTTTCAAATATTGTCGGAAAAGGAGAAAACGCTGCTTTCCATTTCTTCCTTTTCCCACCAAGTTTTTTCTACCCATGTCAGAGACCAATTACACGAGTCATATTTGAATTGTTTTCTGAAATTCTTTTGAATTTACAAAAGCTGACTTGTTGGATGTGTGTTAAAGAGTTATTGTACAACTAAGGCATGATCTTACAATTTTGATTTTTACATTTGTACCTGGTAAAACAAAATATTGGACTTGTCATGTGTATGTATAAGTCAATAAAGATTCTGATTCTGATTCATGATTCAAACTTTTGCCACACAACAAAATTTTTGTTCACTCAATAATGAAAGCCATGTTGAGGAGAAACATGAAATTTGTCACTGAAAGGGTGGAAAACACTACCAGCAACGATTTCAGATGCCACTTTTCTTAGGGTCTTTAGTATCGGGATCATGTGGTAAAGGGTTAAAGCATGTGCAAACTGCAAGTAAGGTGTGGCTAAAATGAAGGGTTTTAGGGTTTATTGTTAGTCTCATGGGCAATGTTGACAAGGGAAAAATGCTTGTTACCATTGTTTCCTATTTTGCCCCACTGATGTTTTCAAAATTACCATTTTCCTGTCGTGCAAAGGTGTTACCTTTAAGCTAATTGAAATAGCTTGTGGTCAGTACAGCAGAAAAAAAAATAGCTTGTGGTCAGTACAGCAAAAAAAAAAAAACAAAAAAACTGAATGATGAAAGTTAAATTTTGTAAATTATAGAAATAACTACTTGTGTATTTTGATATTGATGGCTCACGGTCTTCTTAATACTTTACCAGACAATTCAGAATTTTAACGACCCTGAGGAAAAAAGACTTTAAAAACATGGAAAAAGAAGAAATTACTGATTACAAATTGTTTCTTTTTTTTAAACGCTGTTTACTACCCATTCAAAGACAAGTTTTATTATTTGAGCCACATTGGATTTGGTGTCTGAAAATGCATTCAGTTTGGAGTATTGTCATTTTTTTTCCTGATGAATTAAACTTTGTGATGTTTGAGTGAAGCTAACTAGTTTTTAGCTCACCTGAGCAAAACGTGCGCAAGGGGAGCTTTTAGGATCACTCAGTGTCCGTCGTGCGTCGTCAAGAATTCTTTAAACGTCAACTCCTCCTTAACCACTTGGCCAGTTTGGACCAAACTTGGCTGGAATGTTCCTTTGGAAGTCCTCTTTAAAAATTGATCACAGAATTTGATTCTGTCAAAAACTCTGGTTGCCATGGCAACGAAATGGAATTTTCTAGGAAATTCTTTAAAAATCTTCTTCTCTGAAACCGCTGGCCAGATTTTAAAATAATTTCACAGAGATGTTCCTTGGGTGACCCTTTTCAAAACTTGTTCGGGAAATTTTGATCTGTCGAGAAACATGGCTCTGGTGAATGGGGGCTTCTTGCACTGTACAGAAATGAAGGAATTCTTAAAAATTCTTCTTCTCTGAAACCGCTGGCCAGATTTTAAAAAATAATTTCACAGAGATGTTCCTTGTGTTACCCTTTTCAAAACTTGTTCGCGAAATTTTGATTGGTCAAGAAACATGGCTCTGGTGAATAGGGGCTTCTTGCACTATACAGAAATGAAGAAATTTTTAAAAATTTTTCTTCTCTGAAACCGCTGGTCAGATTTTAAAATAATTTCACAGAGATATTCCTTGGGTGACCCTTTTCAAAAATTGTTCGTGAAATTTTGATTCGTCAAGAATCATGGCTCTGGTGAATGGGGGCTACTTGCACGATACAGAAATGAAGAAATTCCTTAAAATTCTTCTTCTCTGAAATGGCTAGTCAGATTTTGGAAAATTTTCACAGAGATATTCCTTGGGTTACCCTTTTCAAAAATTGTTCGTGAAAGTTTAATTTGTTGAGAAACATTGCTCTGGTGAATTGGGGCTACTTGCACTATATCGAAATGAAGAATTTCTTGAAAATTCTTCTTCTCTGAAACGGCTGGTCAGATTTGAAAATTATTTCGCAGAAATATTCCTTGAATGACCTTTTTCAAAATTTGTTCTCGAAATTTTGATAGGTCAAAAAACATGGCTCTGGTGAATGGGGGCTACTTGCACTGTACGGAAATTAAGAAACTCCTAAAAATTCTTCTTTTCTGAAACTGCTGGTCAGATTTTGAAAGGACTTTTACAGGTGACCATTTAAAAATTGCTTGGCAAAATAATGAGTTTGTTTCAAGTGTTTCAATACCTTCAAAAAAAAAAAAAAGGATACGGTCCTCTCAAAAATTCAGGTGAGCGATCCAAGGCCATCTTGGCCCTCTTGTTATAGGTATCTGGCATAAGATGAACAAATCGCAAGAAAAGTTAAATTTTTGTTGATGACCTTTGATATCGCTGTTTAAAAATGTTGTTGGAAAATGAACTATTGCTTGTCACATGCAGTTGAAAGTGTTTTTAAATTTGTATTGCCTTCCAAATTGTTTATATTGATGTACATATGTTCAAATTGCCAATTAGCCATGCTACCTTCTGTTTGTTTAATCTTTACTGCACAATCCCGACTTAAGAAAGAAGCAACTGAAAGCATTTTGAAAAAAGGAGAAAATGTTGGTAATCAGCATTTCTCCTCTTCTAAATCATTTTGTATTCCTCACAAAACAAATTCCAATTTTTTAGTCACATCTATTTTGTCGTCAGCAACTGCTTTCAATTTGGACCAGTTTAGAATTTTGTTGTGTGGTAAAGGATTGTATTGTTACAAGAGAAATTGAATACAGCTTAACCTTCAGCCTTTACCAAACAATCCTTGCTTTTCATGACCCTGTCGAGAGGTCTTTTAAAAACATTGTTGGAAAAGGAGAAAATGCTGGTAACCAGCATTCCCTTCTTTTTCCACAAAATTGTCTACGCTATGAACAACATTGAAATTGTTGTTTGCAAGTGTTTTCAATTTGGACGAGGCTAACATTTTGTCATGTGGTATAGGGTTAAAAGTTGGGATCTTACCAAACAAATTGAACGTTACTAATAAGTTTTAATTTGTGTATGATGAAAAGGTAAAAAGCCAAGCCCCGGTAACTCAGTCAGTAACATACAGAAGTTGAGAACAGGGGGGTCATAAGTTTGATCCCCAGTTTGATCAATCAGTGAAAAAGTAAAAAACAGATTTACCTATTTTGGTTTTGTGTGTTCTTTTAGGGATCAACAGCCTATGTAGCCCAGCAGGCCTGGATTCAGAACGCAACCCTGCAGGACAATGTGTTGTTTGGTAGACCACTTGAACTTGGAACATACAGGAAGGTGATAGATTCATGTGCCCTCCAGGCTGATCTAGAGATAATGCCAGCAGGGGATCAGACAGAAATCGGAGAAAAGGTAACAAAAAAAAACTGGAATTCTGGGATGCCCACAATGTTTGGCTCTTGGTTCTTTGGTTATCATATAGTGGATTTGTTATCAGTAAATCCTCTTTCAATCTTAGCTGGCTGCACTGGTATTTCTGGTGTGGCTTTGTGGAAGCTCTAGTCAAGCTAAAGCGTAGGGTTTGTTAAACTATTATCACATATTCCCTACTTTTGATGACCCTGAGAAAGAAGCCTTTAGAAAACATTGTGGGAAAAGGAGACAATGCTGGTAACCAGCATTTTCTCCTATATACACAATGTTTTCTACCCGCCACAAAACAAATTTCAAATTTTCCTTCACTTTAATTTTATGGTCTGCAATTGCTTTCGATTTGGACAAATCTAAAATTTTGTTGTTTGGTAATGAGTTAAAGCTGAGAGAGATATCTACAGGATCTAGAAAGTAGTTCAAACTACATACCCTGATAGTTGAGGAGTTGTTGACCTGAATTCAGTAATATTGTATGTCACTTAAAATGATATTCAGTCTATCAATAGGTCTGTCGAACAAATCACTAGCCTAGGTGGAAAAAAAGAAATTATTACATGCCCCTGCAAAATAAAAGGTTATTGGAAGATATTCTAGAATAAAGTTTATGTGTCTGTCTGTCAGTCAGCCAGTCAATCTCTCCATTCATCTGTAGACATAAACATGGATATATTTGATTGGAAATTTCCATCTTTGCTGTCATTGATATTACCAAACCTTGCACAATTATTAACTCTGCAGAATTTCAATTACCTTGATGAAAAAGGCTTTTGAAAAAATTGTGAGCAAGGAGAAAATGGTAGTAACCAGCATTTTCCCCCTTTCCAACAACATTTTCTATCCTTTTAATGACCCTGAGGAAGAAGGCATTTCAAAATAATTTGGAAAAGAAGAAAATCAGTGTAATCAGCATTTTCTCCTTTTCCCACATTGCTTTCTATACATGAGAGAAGTGGCAAATTTTTGTACTGGTTCACGTTATGGGACTTGTCTTTGAAAGAAAAGAAGAGCTTGTGGGACATAGAAAAATGCTTGAAACCAGCATTTCTCTTTTACTTTCATTCTGCTCAAAAGACTTATTTCTAAGGGCCATTGAATTCTTTCCCAAATGACCTGTCCAAATTGAAAGAATTGAAAAATTGCAGATGACAAAAAAAACATGACTCGAGAATTTAAACTTGACTTTAGAAGAGTAGAAAACATTGTGGGAAAAAGAGAAAATGCTGGTTACCAGCATTTTCTCCTTTTCCCACAGTGTTTTCAGAAGGCTTGTTCCTAAGGATTGTAAAGACCAGGGATTATTTGATGAAGGGTTAAGTCTGGGATTACTTGGTAAAGGGTAAATTATTTCATGTAATTCTGAATTTCCATGCATAATCTCGACTGATGGTTATTTTTGTATATCCAGGGTATAAATCTCTCCGGAGGACAGAAGCAGCGTGTTAGTTTAGCGCGAGCTGTGTACCAGGATGCAGATATGTATTTACTGGACGACCCTTTAAGTGCCGTAGATTCTCATGTTGGAAAACATATCTTTGATAATGTAATTGGTCCCAATGGAATACTCAAGGGAAAGGTAATCATGTTGTTCTCTGTCTTTTCATTTAGATTATAGTTTTAGATTAGTCATTATCTCTTGCTTTTTCTCATATTTTTGTCTTACTGTATCTTAAATTTTAAAACAATCTGGGAAAAGCAGAAACCACTTGTGATGAAAACTTCTGTCATTTTCACTTTTATAAAGATCTAATTTGTATGTAGTAAGCCCTAAATTATCCACAAAACAGTGCGAGGTTCCAGGAAGTAATTGTTGAGGGTAATCTATATAACTTGTAAGAATTTGTTTCACAATCAATAAATGAATAAAAGAGATTAAACTCATAAGTGTCATTTTGGAAAAGATATTTTAATCCTGACTATTTTCGCTTATTTCAAACGTTTATCAAGGGGCATATTGTTCATCATTAAAGGCTGGTGACATCAACATGTCATATTTGAACTAAACTAAATTATGTTTATTTTTCTTGTCTCCCATTAACTCTTTACCACACGATCCTGACTTTTAATGACCCTGTGAAAGAAGCCTTTTGAAAACACTGTGGGAAAAGGAGAAAATGCTGGTAACCAGCATTTTCTCCTTTTCCCACTGTGTTTTCTACCCTTTCCAAACCAAATTTTAATTTTTCAATCACATTTATTTTGTTGTCTGCAAATGCTTTCATTTTGCACGAGTCTAAAATTTTCTTGTGTGGTAAAGAGTTAATTACATATACATGTACATAGCAGTAGTAAGATTATTCATTAGTTTCCAAGTATGATACTTATATGCTTGGAAAATGCCTGGAATGAGTTGAAAGGTTCACCAGGTGATTCAGAGTAAATGGAAAAAAAGAAGGCAGTTACTATCTTTTCCAGATAAGAAAATCTTAGACTTATTTTATCTTAACCCTTTTGCTGCTTATCACGACTCACAGACGTGTTGCGGACAGTGTAGATTAAGATCAGACTGCACAGAATGTGCAGTCTGATCTAAGCTGTCCAATCCGGAGATTTTATTTCCTAGAGCATAACTTTGAAATAAAAAAAAAAGATGGGTTTTTACTATCGAATTTAAAATTTCATTTTAGTTACTTAGCAGGACAAGGGTCAAAAATATTTCCAGATGAAAATTGAATGTTGCTTGGATTACATGATTTGTATTGAGAAAGGTAGAAATTATGTTGGAATAAGTAGTAAATGCTAGTTAATGCATTGTAGCTTACCTGTTTTGAAAAAAAGCATTGAGGTATTTTCTTAGTCCCATTGTTGTTGTGTGTGAGGTCTTGATGCAGAAAGTGACATTTGTAATATTTCTGTCATTACTCAAGATATTTACTGCAAACTTGAACCGGCTGTTAACTGTGAAAGGAGGGATGCAAGCCGCAGGGGCAGAAAGATACTTTTACATTGTATTAGATTTAAACTTGCAAAAAACTTTGTGTGTAACTGCTATGGTAATACATGCTAGAGGGTCGAAATAAAAAATTGGGATAGTTTGATAAATGATTAAATGCTAGACCACTTTTCTTGGTACATCTATGTTCCAGGCATTTGGAAACTTGTGGTGTTGGATTCATTCCTTGAGTAGACACAGCTGTGGTTTTGTGTTTTAACTTAAAATTGGAAAAAAAAAATTGTGTAAATACTGTAGTAACACCAGTACATGCATGAGGATAGGAAAAATTGGATTGTGTGATAATGGGTTTATCTTTAAAAAAACTTATAAGTAACTCCATGTTTCAGACTCGTGTTTTGGTGACTCATGGTGTTGGATTCCTTCCTCAAGTGGACACAATTGTGGTGTTAGTTGACGGAAAGATATCAGAGATTGGATCTTACAGAGAGCTACTTGACCATGATGGAGCTTTCTCACAGTTCCTGAAGAATTACTTGACAGAAGAATTGGAAAAGGAAGATGAAGGTAGGTTACTTTTACCTCTGTAAAACAGATCTATCAGCTCTTTATCAAACAACAGATATAATGGACTTGACCAAGCTGAAAGCATTTCCAGACAACAAATGAAACTTAATGACTTATGTTTTTGGGCAGGTAGGAAACATTGTAGGTAAGGAAAAAATGCTGCTTACCAGCATATTCTGCTTTTCCCTCAGTGTTGTTAAGACTCAGGATTGTAAGGTAAAGTGTAAAAAGATATCTCTTGAAAAAGAAAATGAAAGCCTTTCTCAAATAATAAATCCTAAACTCATCCAAGCCACATGTAATTAGTCATGTTTGATTGTTTTGAATTTAGAAGGGTTAGTATATTGTTCAGAGTACTTTTTCAGGGTTGTAAATAGATGAGAATGCTTGATAAGTACTGCATGAAATTTTTGCAATGTGGAAATTTTTGCAATTTCACAAATTTGAAAAATTCCAAAACTTTTCTGTGTGTGTACTTTACAAGAAGTATACCAACAAATAACAAGTGTCTTGACCTTCCAAACATGTCCAAGCCCAAAATGTCCATAATAGGTAATTCGAAAATTTTTTGATATATGTATTTATTTCATGCTTTGCATTAGGGTAATGAGAAATGGCAGTAAAAAATATTTTTTGATGGTACCACCAGTGAAAACAGATTTTTCATGTACTTGTTGCCTCACAACCAGATGGAAATATGACGTCATTTACCTTACATTTCTAGCGCTAGACATAATATTGTAATTGTTGCTATGCGGGAGGGGTATGCCATGGGGAATAATGGAAAAGAACTGTACTGGATTTTGATAAAGCTCCTCCCAGAAAGGTTTAAAAGCATGAAATAAATAGAATATTTCTTTTTCTCCAATGAAAGATTGAAATTTATTTCATCTTGTGAACACCAATGGTAATATTTTCACTCGTGGCTGTGCCACTTGTGAAAATATTACCAATGGTGTCCACTCGATGAAATGAATTTCGATCTTTCACCAAAAATAAAAATCCTCTATATATCCATGTACTCAATAAGTAATTTCAGCTTAACTCTTTGCCAAAGGACCAGATCTTAAATTGAAAGCAGTTGATGATAAGATAATAGCAAAAATGTTGGAATATTAATGAGATGGGTTACCGGAGATTTACCAGCATGTTCTCCTTTACCCTCAATGTTTCTTATGAGTCTTTTGGTAGAGAGTAAATTACAGGATCGAAATACTAGCTTACAGTTATTGTGTTTTTTCCACTTTTAGATTTGGAACTGGATGCAGAGATAATGTCACAGATTGGCTCAATTATGGAAGGGAAAGATTCCAAGTTAGAAAGGTATAGTAGTATTTGCTCTTTGTTTTGAGACATTTTAGAAAAGGCAGGAAAATCCATGTGAATCTCATCACACACTTGACCACAAGGTCACTGTTTGTTGGACAATCTGTCCATGGCCAATGTCAAACATTCAGTGAAGGAAAAGACTCGAAGTGAAACAGATATAGTGAAACAAGGCATTTCAGAATAGGCCTAAATATATTTATACCCCTGCAAAAAAAATTTTTTTGGGGTATACTGGAATCAGCCTGCCTGTCTGTCCTCCTGTGTGTGCGTGCATGCGTCGGTCCTTGTGTCCATCTTTGTACTAAATACTAGTAATGGCCTTTTCTATCAAAGTGCTTGATGTGATATTAAGTCACATTCCGTTGCAGCTCCAGTTAAATCTAGATTTTTGCTCACCTAAGCACTAAGTGGCTGTCCATTGGTCCTTCCATCAGCCTATCGTCGTTATATCCATTTCAAATTTAGGCTGTTATCAAAGAGAAATTAATGTTATTAGACAGGTGTATTGGCAATTCCTCTCTGATATGAGATATTTGTTTATCCACAATTAACCCATTACCACACAATCACTACTTTTGACGCCCCTGAGAAAGAAGCCTTTTAAAATCAAACACTGTGGGAAAAGGAGAAAATGCTGGTAACCAGCATTTTGTCCTTTTCCCACAGTGTTTTCTACCCTTCTCAGAACAAATTTCTATTTTTCATTCACCTTTATTTTGTCGTCTGCAAATGCTTTCAATTTGGACCAGTCTAAAATTTTCTCGTGTGGTAATGAGTTAACACAGAAAATACATGAATAAGCCACTTTTTGATTTGATACAACTGAATTAATGCTGAAGGTGGCGTAAAATTATCAATCTGGCAACCATCCACAATCACTAACAATTTTCAAGAAACTGCTTTAGCAATATTCATCAATTTTTTCAATATCAGAGGATTGTTTTTTCTACAATGTTTTTAACCCTTTCCCAAAGGATCCCTGGTTTTCACAACCCTTTTAAAAGAAAGCCTTTTGAAAACATCCTGGGAAAAGGAGAAAATGCTAGTAACTTGCATTTTCTCCTTTTCCAATATGTTTTCTTCCATTCCAGAACAAATTTCAGTTCATGAGTGATGTTAATTTTGTTGTCTGCAAATGCTTTCAATTTGGACCAGTCTAAAATTGTTGTTTGGTAAAGAGTTAAGGCTTCAGGTCCTGTAACACTTGATTGGTAAAGGTTTTCAATTTTGTATTCTTTCATGTTTGCGGCCAATTTTTGGTTCTACCAAATGGCTCAAGTATTGCTTAGGTTTCATGAAACCAATCATTTTGAGTGTTTAGTTGATGTCTAGGAAACAAATCATAAATCTTGATATTTTACTTTCAGACAAATTTCCATGCTGTCCGAGAGAATGAGAACAATTTCAGATACTCATGTAGCCACCCCACCAGGTACACCTGGGGCTGCCAGGAAAGGTGATCACCCAAATCTAGTCTATAGAGCCAAATCAAAAGAATCTCTAAGGGGTAGTAAAACAAGTCTCCACAAGACAGATGTGCCAAATGGATTTGAAAAAGACCTCAAAGAAGACAAAGAAGAAGAGAAGAAACTTATAGAGGCTGAGAAAATGGAAACAGAAAGGGTATAATTATAATGGCTTTCAACTTGTGAAAAAAAGGGTCAATTTTACATTTTCATAAAGTTTATTCTTGGATCAGCCTGGGTAGTTTGTGCAGGCTAAGCTGAGAAGAGTCTTTACAGCTACATTAGATTTTGTGCTTAATCTTATTACATGAAAAATAGTAAGTGGAAAAATGGAAATATGAAAATTAGCTTTCACAGACTGCGTTGGCTGATCAGAGACTACACTTTACACGGATGTCTGAATGCCCTTTTTTGCATCTTGTAGGCCAATTATCAAAGTTAAATACAAACTGCCCTGATTGTACGGTGTAAAGGGGATACATACTTAAAAAAATATGGGTAAATAAGAAAATTTTCATAACCAGGATTTGTATAACTTCCCCTCTTTTTTTTTCTACCCTATATAACCATTCAAATATGGAATATTTGAGTTTGATCTGTTGATGTCTGCAAATGTTTTTAGTCAAATTTAAGTTTTGTAGTTGTTAACTCATTACCAAACAACAAAACCTTTAGGTTTGTCCAAATTAAAAGCATTTGCAGACGACAAAATAAAAGTGATTGAAAATTTGAAATTTGTTTTGTAAAGGGTAGAAAACATTGTGGAAAAAGGAGAAAATGTGGGTTACCAAAAGGCTTCTTTCTGAGGGGCGTCACAAGTCGTGATTGTGTGGTAAAGGGTTAAAGATCATTAAAGTCACCAAAATAAGTCCTGTCAGACTGACCTAAGTGGAATTTTTTTGTTATTGGTCAATCTTATACATACTACAAGAACAGTCTACCTCATGATTTATTTGGATGTTCAACCAAATGGATTTTATTGATCCATAACACAACCAAGAAAGTTTCGCATCCATCAATCATCATTATTAGTTGAATTTAGTATAAATTAGTGAAATCCTGCAGAGGATTTTCTGCAATAGTTTTGAAAATGATCTGTTATGAAAATGATCTGTTTTGAGACAAAAATTATTGGCTGCAGGATGTGAATGAGTTGAATTCTTCACCAAGTATTCCTATCTGTGGTGCGTGTAACCAGCACTTTTCTTTTTTCCCCAAGTTTTTTTTTTGTTTGTTTTTGATAGACATATCTTATCATTCGAGGGACATTTAACCA
Organism: Tridacna crocea; assembly: GCA_943736015.1. Lineage (NCBI taxonomy): Eukaryota > Metazoa > Mollusca > Bivalvia > Cardiida > Cardiidae > Tridacna > Tridacna crocea. Next base: position 17,744,435 of record OX031056.1, on the reverse strand, counting down.
TTAGGAGCATCAAAAGTTGGCATTGTGTGGTAAAGGGTTAACTAGTACAATTTCAAAGTTTTGTAGACTGTGATATAGTTCAGTTCACATAATTGATTTTGTTTTTTGTTTCAGGTGAAATTCAGCGTGTTTCTTGTGTATTTAAAATCTGTTGGTGTGTTGCTAGGAGTCTCGACTATAGTGTTTTATATACTGACCAATGCTGCCAATATTTACTCCAATATTTGGCTTAGTGAATGGAGTAATGATGCAAATAAATTGAACAAAACAAATGGAACATACAATATAGATACTGCTAAGCGAGATATGAGGCTTGGAATTTACGGTCTTCTTGGGGTGATTCAAGGTAAGAAAGCATTTGTTTTTGTCAAATCATAAGCAGACTTCTGCTAGAGATTCATATTTCAGAATGTTTAATTATTAACCCATTACCACACAATCCCTACTTTTGACGACCCTGAGAAAGAAGCCTTTAAAAAAAACATTGTGGGAAAAGGAGAAAATGCTGGTAACCAGCATTTTCTCCTTTTCCCACAATGTTTTCCTCTCTTCACGAAATAAATTTCAAATTTTCAGTCACTTTTATGTGGTCGTCTGCAAATGCTTTCGATTGGACAAGCCAAAATATTGTCGTTTGGTATGACAAGCCTTAAGTATTGTCGTTTGTTAATGACAAGACTTAAATATTGTCATTTTGTAATGAGTTAAGTGCAATTACCATATTACCTCTTGTGTATGATTTTCTGTCATGAAGGAAATTAATTTTGAAAGCATTGTGCCTAAAGATGAAATTTTCCTACTGCCAATGTGTTTCTTTTCAATGTGCTGGGGATCAATATTTTACAAAAATATGTTTGAAGTCACCTGCAGCAAAATTGATGAAATGAATTAAACTGTTAATGAATTTAACTTGTTAACACACAATCCTGAGTTTGAACTTCCCTGAGGAAGAAGCCTTTGTGGAAACATTGTGGGAAAACAAAATCAAAGACAAATTACATCATGTGAGCCACAGGGTTGAAAACAAGTCGACAAAGAGGAAGATACTGGTTTCATACATTTCCTACCTTTGCTTCATATATTTAAAAGGCCATTACCAGAAGGTTGTTAAAACTTAGTATTGTGTTGTAAGGGTTTAAATTATATTGGTTTATTGTAAATTTTAAAAGATGAACAGAAAAGATGTATGGATAAATTTTCTTTAAAAAGAAATATATGAAAACACTTGGTCAAATGGAGACAACTTGGACAAATGGAGACAGATTTGGTAATTCTCTTTATTTGTCATTTTGTTTTCATAAAATGTCCACAGCTTTGATTAGAAAATATGCTAGAGAAATGGGGGTAGAAAGACCATAATTTATGTTATTTGCAGATTTTTCAGAAATAATTATTTTTGTAGTTAAGATAAGAAAATTACTGTATTTGAATTATTTTATATTTTATTGGAATGCAAATACTTACCATCAATTTTGTTCATATATGTCATCATTCTTTTCATTATTTTCAATTCATTTAAGCTTATACATATTACTGTGTTTTAAATTTCTGTTAAGTAATTGAGTACTTGCATGTAATTTGTCTTAAATTGGAGGATAATGTGTTTAGATATTTTATTATAGTCATACTTTTTTTAGGATATGAAAATAGGCTTAGCTTGTTAAAAGATATAAATGAATTTTCTTTTATAAGTTCATTTAATTCAATAAAATATGCTATTAACTCTCGCATTTTTTCCAAGAAATATATTTTCATACTACCATAAAAAATTAAAAGCTAAATGCCTATCTGAAGGTTTCATTGAACACAAATTTTAGAATCATCAGTTTTGAAAGCATTTGCAGAAGATTTTGTCCTACAAAGTGTAAGTAAACAATGTGAGGAGTGGAGAAATTGCTAGTTACCAGCATTTCCTCCTGTTCCAGCAGTGTATTCCAAAGCTTTCCTCCTCAGGGTCATTAGAATTTAGATGTTTGAGAGATCAAGTTTATTGTTTTTCACTTAGAAAAGAAGAAACTGCATTTAATAGATTTTATCAGTATTCAGTGCATTTACTCAATTCAAATCAGTTAGTTTTTACATTTATTTGATTCATATCAAATGACAGTGCTTTTGTTTTATTTCTCTGTCTTTTCTTGTATTAATTTTGTTTACCTCTTCTTGTTTTAAATGTCTGTGCTTCCTTATTGCCCATAGCATGGTCAAATCAACCCATTTAAAATTAGATTGACATTCTTATATATTGTACCGTTGCATGCTGCATGCATAGATGTTTTGAAGCAATACTAGTATAGTTAACTACTGTCTCACAATGGATATATCAACATTTTCTCAATAGAATTATTTGCCCTTGTCTTGGCTATTAACCCTTTACCTGACAATTCAGAGAATGAATCACCTGGAGGAGGAACAATGTCTAGAAGATTGAGAGAAAAAGAGGAAATAGTGTTAGTCATCATTTTCTTTGTTTCCCACAATGCTTTCCATGCCTTCAAATGTATCTTCCATCAGTTGAACAACATCAAAATTATCATCTACAAAATGCTTTCAGTTTGGCTGAGTCTAAAGTTAAGTTGTCTGGTAAGGAGTTTACTTTAAATAGGGAAGTAATATTGTCTTGCTTTTATCATAGTTTAAGTTATAAGTTGTAAAATGTTGTTCTTTTAACCCTTTACTAGATGACAAAATTCGAGCTTTGTCTAAATTGAAAGCAATAGCAGACAGCAATTTCAATGTAGCTCAAACAGTGCAATCATTTTTTAATGGAGTAGAAAATGTTTTTAGGAAAAGAAGAAAATGCTGGTTACCAGCATTTTCTCACTTTCTCAAAATGTTTTCAAAAGACTTCTTTCCAAGGGTCTTTTAAAGTCATCTTTGTGTGGTAAAGAGTTAACAAAAGGGACAGCTAGAATACATTCAAACAAAATCTTCTGTAAATTACTACTTTTTGCTTTGCTTTAGTGTGATTTACATTTTGTTTACCATTGCACACAAAGTTCTTTAAAAATATGGAAGAAATGATTTATTAGATCGATGTATCTGTTTATGGAGTAGTGGGCAACCTCGGATAATTTTTGCATGCTTTGGTGTGAAGTGATAGACCTTATTTGGTAGGCAAATTGAGTAAAGTGTTGATATATTAAATGAACAAAGCTCTCTGAATATAATCCCTCAAGCAGTGTTATGTGCTGTGCTAAATCTGTGTCTGAAATACTATTATCTGAATGGCTTTATATGTTTACATTCAATACCGTTCTGTATTTCATTCAGTTTACAATAATGCTGTAAAAACTTAGTCTTCCTTTGCATTCCAATACTGATTGAAGTAGCCACCACTGTGCTGTCAAAGTTTTACCACACTGCTTTAACAATTCCAAGAAAAGTATATTGAAAACTTCGTGGGGAAAAAGAGAATATACTGGAAAGCAGCATTTTCTTCTTTTCCCATAATTATTTCTTAGTTCAAAAGAGAATTGTTCAACTTTTTGAACCTGATATAATTTATTGTCTGCAAATTTTTCAGATTTTAGACAAGTCCCAAATTTTGTCATGTGGTAAAAATTAATGTAACCCCTAACCACATGGCAAAATTTTGGACCTATCCAAATTGAAAGCATTTGCAGACGAGAATTTCAAAGTGGCTGAAATGGTGCAACTTTGCTTTGATAGAGGAGAAAACTTTATGGGAAAAGGAGAAAATGTTTGTTACCAGCTTTTTAGCTCACCTGAGCACAACGTGCTCAAGGGGAGCTTTTAGGATCACCTGGTGTCCGTCGTGCGTCGTCCGTCGTGCGTCAGTGCGTCGTGCGTCGTCAACAATTCTTTAAACATGAACTCCTCCTAAACTGCTGGGCGGATTTGGACCAAACTAGGCTGGAATGTTCCTTGGGAGGTCCTCTTTAAAAATTGTTCACAGAATTTGATTCCGTCAAAAACTCTGGTTGCCATGGCAACGAAATAGAATTTTTTAGGAAATTCTTTAAAAATCTTCTTCTCTGAAACCGCTGGCCAGATTTTAAAATAATTTCACACAGATGTTCCTTGGGTGACCCTTTTGAAAAATTGTTCGCGAAATTTTGATCCGTCGAGAAACATGGCTCTGGTGAATGGGGGCTTCTTGCACTATACAGAAATGAAGAAATTCTTAAAAATTCTTCTTCTCTGAAACCGCTGGCCAGATTTTAAAATAATTTCACACAGATGTTCCTTGGGTGACCCTTTTGAAAAATTGTTCGCGAAATTTTGATCCGTCGAGAAACATGGCTCTGGTGAATGGGGGCTTCTTGCACTATACAGAAATGAAGAAATTTTTAAAAATTCTTCTTCTCTGTAACCGCTGGTCAGATTTTAAAATAATTTCACAGAGATGTTCCTTGGGTGACCCTTTTCAAAACTTGTTCGCGAAATTTTGATCCGTCGAGAAACATGGCTCTGGTGAATGGGGGCTTCTTGCACTATACAGAAATGAAGAAATTCTTAAAAATTCTTCTTCTCAGAAACCGCTGGCCAGATTTTAAAATAATTCCACAGAAATGTTCCTTGGATGACCCTTTTCAAAAACTGTTTGCGAAATTTTGATTCGTCAAGAAACATGGCTCTGGTGAATGGGGCCTACTTGCGGTATAGGGAAATGAATAAATTCTTTAAAATTATTCTCTCGAACGGCTGGTCAGATTTTAAAATAATTTCAGAGATGTTCCTTAGGTGACCCTTTTCAAAAATTGTTTGCGAAATTTTGATTCATCAAGAAACAAGGCTCTGGTGAATGGGGGCTACTTGCACTATAGGGCAATGAAGAAATTCTTTAAAATTCTTCTTCTCTGAAATGGCTGGTCAGATTTTGGAAAATTTTCACAGAGATATTCCTTGGGTGACCCTTTTCGAAAATTGTTCATGAAAGTTTGATTTGTCAAGAAACATTGCTCTGGTGAATGGGGGCTACTTGCACTATATGGAAATGAAGAAATTCTTGAAAATTCTTCTTCTCTGAAATGGCTGGTCAGATTTGAAAATTGTTTCACGGAAATATTCCTGGAATGGCCTTTTTCAAAATGTGTTCGCGAAATTTTGATAGGTCAAGAAACATGGCTCTGGTGAATGGGGGCTACTTGCACTGTACGGAAATTAAGAAACTCCTAAAAATTCTTCTTTTTTGAAACTGCTGGTCAGATTTTGAGAGGACTTTTACAGGTGACCTTTTAAAAATTGCTTGGCAAAATAATGATTTTGTTTCCAGTGTTTCAATACCTTCAAAAAAAAAAAGGCTATGGTCCTCTCAAAAATTCAGGTGAGCGATCCAGGGCCATCTTGGCCCTCTTGTTTTCTTTTCCCACAATGTTTTCAAAAGACTTCCTCCTCAGCATAGTTAAAAGTTGTCATTCTGTGGTAAAGGTTTAAATCTTACAGTTTCCTATATGATATTGGAAACATTTTGGACAAGGCAATGTAAATTTTAAAGAAGGGATGATTTGTTTAAAGCAATACATGTGTCTTACTTCAAATATAATTGTTTAAAAGAAATTCATCCTATCATAGAAAAGATTTTTTTTTTAAAACTATGATTGATAAAGTTATGTCAGAGAGCTTTGGTTTACCAAAATCCTACTAACTCACTACACTGCTGGCTTTATAACATGATGCATTTCTGTGTGCCCTTCAACAATCCCTTTTGTAAATGACCTGGAAAAGAAGTATGGTTTACAATGAGTATATAAGTCATTATTACTGGTCAGTGATCATAGGATTTGAACAAAGAAGATTTTCTGAGTGCAATTTAAGGTTTTATAATGTGCATTTGATAAATGCAACGGTGTCAATAAATTACCGGTTTAATGAGGAACAAAAAGAATAATGCTATTGTTGTAATGATTTCATAGCTTTGAGGAGCAAATGAATGAACCTGTATCATATTAACTCTTTACCACTTGATCCTGATTTTTAACTTTTAGAGGAATTGAGAAAGAAGCCTTTGAAAACATTGTGGGAAAAGGAGAAACCAGCATTTTCTCCTTTTCCCACAATGTTTTTCCTACCCTTTCCAAATCAGATTTCAATTTTTAATTCACATTTATTTTGTCGTCTGCAAATGCTTTCAATTGGGATTAGTTCCAAAATTTTGTCATTTGGTAAAGAACTAAGCATTTTCCATAGGCCTGCATTTTAAGGATTCTTAAAAAGATGCCTTCTGAAAATATAGAGGAATAAGGAGAATCAGCATAATTTTCAACTTCCAACAGTGTTTTCCACCGTTTCAGAAACAAATTCCGCAATTTGAGGTGCATTTAAGTTAGAGTCTGCAAATGTTTCAAGAATTCTTTTTTTTTTTGTCTGGTAGAGAGTTTACCATAACTGAATAGCTGTGGCTATTTAAAAAAGAAAAAAATGACCTACTGTAGATGAACTTTAACTCTATAGGAAGTTACTTTTTGCTAGTCTACAATTCTAGACATTTGTAGATGATAAATTTAACAAGGCTCAGACTATAATTTTGTCTTTAAAAGGGTAGAAAATAGGGCTCCGTATCGGTCAGTTTGATCGATACGATATTTGTATCGATACAAAATGATCGATATTCGATATATCATATGATATTTCAATTTTCAAGAAAAGACAGAAAAAAAATGCGAAAATTGTGTTTGTTCTTTTTTCAGCATACCTGAAAAACAAAATACCGCAAATTTAACACTTCTAGATTGTATTGAAATTTCATAATTATGTAGGCCTAAATTAATATGAATTCTAACTAGATGTACATTTACTACTCATTAAAAAGCTGAAAAGACAGTGTAAGAGGACTCTGATCGGACAATGTCAAGGAGACATTTTGTTGTGTCATGGGTTTCCGTGTTGTTTTTTTTTTCACCGAACAATTTTTCATGCGTGTTAATTTCTGGATCTATAGGTATGTTCGCATTATTCGACATAGATTTCTCAATAAGGATTAGTACTAGCATCAAAACCTGTTATTTTACTCACTATAAACAGATAATGGCCTTTTTTGTCCATGTTTTTTCTTACGTGAGGTCTCGCGTGTGATTAACATTTGTTATGCAAATTTCAAGTCTATAAAATGATTTACACAATAATTTACGCGAGTCGTGACACTGATTTCAGATAATCTAATGGAAAAAGAGATTTGATTTTCGAGCCACATTTTTCGGCAATATTAAAAGATCGACCAAATAAAATCTTAGGAAGGTTGAAAGGTCACGGCTTCAATTATTTCCATCGCTACCTCTCAATCACATCACGAGATGTTCATTACCTTTCTTTAATCAACTATATTGACCAATTATCAGCGTAAATTTGTCTGCAATCTGCTGAATGATGCATAATTTGCAGATTTCAAACAATATGACGGGGGAACGAGAATAGGGGTATTAGCTAATTGTCATCCATTGTGTAACGGGTACAGGGCGAGTAATAAAGAATGACGCATTTCGATTGGTTGTAAGTTTCCCAGGTAGCCACACCTACCTCTACGACTACTCGACTTTAGAGATTACCTAAAGTAAACTCGTAATGAATTTCGCCGTTAAAAACAACTAAACTGGGTATTTATATGCTTTACTTTTATTTTCTTTTGATGATCAATATTTTGTTCGATACAGAAACGTTCGATCCGATATATCTATCTAACGTAAAATACCGGTTTTCGATATATATCGAGTACCGGTACGGAGCCCTAGTAAAAACATTGTGGAAAAAGGAGAAAATGCTGATACCTGCAGTATTTCCTTTTCCCATGATTTTTTCTAAAGCCTTTTCTCCAAGGATCCTACAAAACAAGGGATTGCACAGTAAAGGATTAAACATAGATTTTACAGCTTTAGTGGCAACACACTAGAAGCCCAGTGTCATGGAATGGTTTCAGCCCTCTGTCTGATGTCAGTCTTCTGTCACACTGAGGTAACTGGTGTGCCTAATGAAATTTAGATTTTTTTGACAGTTTATATATCAAGGGCATGACCTCAGTGGAAAGTAAAGGGAGTTCGATAATTTTTTAGAGAAAAACAGCCTTTTAAAGTTGACATTCACTTCTTTTGTATAAAGATAGTTTGAGATTCATTTGTACCCCTGAATTTTGAATTTTCTCAAAAACCAGTTTAGCTTTTGTACTGAAAATTTGCATAGTTAATAAGGGTACCTTTACCAACTGTGCGTGAAATTTTCAGGATATTTGATAACTTAGTTTGACTTTTTGGCATTCATGCTCTTGCTCACTTATATTTCCTGTTCTGGTCACTGTGGGAAACCGTTTAAGAAAGTTAACCCATTAACACACAATCCCTACTTTAGATGACCCTGAGAAAGAAGCCTATAGAAAACATTGTGGGAAAAGGAAAAAATGCTGGTAACCACAATGTGTGCTACCCTTCACAGAACAAATTTCAAATTTTATGTCCCTTATATTTTGTTGTCTGCAAATGCTTTCGATTTGGACAAATCTAAAATTTTGTCATTTGGTAATGAGTTAAGCTTCACCATTAACACTAAAACTACTGGAATGGGCAAAAGGCTCTTTCTTGTGAAAGAAATATTCTGAATTTTGCTGTGAGAGTTGGTAAGATCATTTAAAATAACTGTGCAAAAAAAATTGATACAGGATTTTTCATGATATTTCGAATTAAGGTGGTCCCTATTAACATCAAACTACCTATACACAATAAAGTTTATAATGGGACTTGTTTTTCTTTGAAACTGGACACTGGCACATTTGTATTGTCAAAGGATTGAATTCTGATTAAGATGATATGGAAATCTAGCCGTTTTGTGATGGCTTACTGTTGTTTGTGAAATATGGTCATCATTTACATTCACATTTGTAGCTAAATTCTTTGATACTTGCATGTCTTTTATGAAGTATTTAAAAAGGAAAAAAAAACCTCTGATTAAGAAAACAATTTGAAAAATTAATCCGCGGTATATCAGAATGTACATTTTTTAGCTCACCTTAGCACAAAGTGCTAAAGGTGAGCTATTGTGATCGCTGTATCATCCGTCAACAATTTCTTTAAACATCTTCTCCTTTTAAATCACTGGGCCAATCTTGATGAAACTTCGTAGGGATGTTCCTTGGGTGAAACTTTACCAAAGTTGCTCAAAGAATTGAATTTCACAGATAAGCTATAGTCTAAGGTGAGCTTTCCAGGGCCAATGGCCCTCTTGCTACAGATGCATTTGTACATAATGTATACATAGATAATAGTGCATAAGAATCATTGCTATAACATTGTAGTTGTTTACATGCATACAGTTAAAAGCTGTAGGTCTGCAAGGCAATATTAAAGGGCATTCATGTCAAACATTGACATTCTTTTGAATTGAGGATGTAGACAGTAGGACCATTTTTTACAAAATGGAAGGATGTTAACCCTATACCAGACAATCCTTTACCTGAGAAAGGCATATTAACTCCTTACTAAACGACAGAATTTTAGACTACAAATTCAAAGCATTTGCAGACAACAAAATAAACAATTCGAAAATTGAAATTTGTTTCCAGAAGAATAGAAAACATTACGGGAAGAGGAGAAAATGCTGGTTACCAGCATTTCCTCCTTTTCCCACAGTTTTCATAAGGCTTCTATCTCAGGGTCATAAAAAACAGGAATTGTTTGGTAAAGAGTTAAAAACACAGTAGATTCATCAAATTGAAAGCTCTTCACTATACACATATATATACATATTTCTTGACAGAAATTTTTTTGACGATGGTTTTGTGGGAAAGCAACTTGTGGCTTGGAAAAAACATTGTGCCGAATACTGGTAAAAGAAAATCCAGAAAAGGGTAGATAGGTGCACTGGCTGCTGTGATGTAACTGAAATACTGTTAAAAACAGTGTTTAACACCATACAATCAATCCGTCGATCAATTTATTTTTGACAGAAAATGTGACTTGCCTTTATTCAGCACTCAAGTCTCTTTGACATGCCACTGCAGATCATGAGATGGCAAATCAGTTATGGATTAAAGTGTGAAATTTGTGTGTAAAGGGTAAGAAAACATTTTGGGAAAAGGAGAAACCAGCATTTTTTCCTATACCCAAAATATTTTTAAAAGGCTTCTTCCTCAGGGTTGTTGAAAGTCTGGATTGTGTGGTAAAGGGTTAAGCAAGATCATGCCACAGTCTTGTATGGAATTCATTTATATGATTTTATTATGGTACATAGGTATTCTTTTTACATAAAATTGATATTATAGATAAAGTATACTCTTTACTGTCTATCTTCTTCCAAGGCAGATTATGTATTGAAAACAGGTTGGGTAAAGAGAGTCAAGAAATGCAAGAAAAGGTGCTCTATCTACCCTGACATAACTGAAAGCTGTATTAAAACTAAGTTTTCCTGGGCTGTATGGACATATGACCCATTGTATGACAGTTAAAAGTCAAAAGATGTTTAGATTAATAAGACTTAACCCTTGTAGAGCTAAGTAAATGAAATGGACATTTGCAGCCAGCACTAGAGATACAGATTTTGCAACTTACAGCCATTTTAGAAAATACAATAAATAAATGTTTATAAAAATATCTTGAAAAATAACTGGCAGTTAAGACCATCAGAATAAACTTGATAGCTTGTGCAGTCTGATCTTGATCTACACTTTGTGAATAAGGAACAAGAAAAAGTTGATGCAAAGCATCAAAGTCGCCGCAAAAAAATTTGTTTAATGCTTCAAGAAAGCCAGGGCAAGTAAGTAAATGTCAGTTTTCATCAGCAGATTTTTTATCACATTATGAAAATTAATTATGTGAATAGTAACCTATATCAAAACTTGTCTTCTGTTACAGTATCTAATACCCTAGCACAGCGCTCTCTTAGCTCTTTTCCAAACGACAAATATCAGACTCTTCCAAATTCAAAGAGTTGGCAGATGACAATTTAAAAAGCTGCAAAAATGGTGGAAAATTCGCTAGTAGTGGGGAAAAAGTATTTAATAGAGAAGAGAATTTTAATTGCTTATAACGAGCAATTTCTCCTTATCCAACATGTTTTGACAAAAGAATTTGATAGCACACACGTGATAACCCGTGTTTGTTTGGGAAAGTGGTGAAAGCAGGGCTAAGTTACTAAAATGTTGCTGTCCTAGGAAAGTATGATTCAAGAGGACGTAAGTTTGCAAGGCATGCTTTCAATTTAAACAAGTCTAAGACTATAGTGTTTGGTGAACAGTGTTCATAAAGAATCATGGTTTTGCATCGCGCTTTATCATTATGAACAACACAGCGAAAAAGTGGCCTCTCTCCAGATTTTTTCCACAAATTAAATTTATGCAGAGCTTGTTGAGAAATAAACAAAGGAGTTCTAAACTATCTTTGTTGTAAAAACTAAACTTAGAAATAAGTAACCAATAATGGTCAGATACAATCATAACCATCGTACCCGTTCTTCGGCGGAATTTAGCACAATTTCAGCAATGCACAATTTTAGCAGTGGTCATTCAACAAAAAACACACAAATAGTAGGAAAAACTATCTACAAAATAATCAAAATGATTATTAAACCTGTGTACGAAGGTTGTACGAAACGACCAACTGGGTACGAAATGACCAAAATTGAAAGTATAAGAAGGTACGAAATGACCAAAATCGTACGAAATGACCTAGGTACGAAATTAACAAGGTACGAAATGACTGGAAACCTGTACAGCCTTGACCAATGGAAACAAGGCATTTATATGGACGAGTCCATTTCTCACGAATAGCGACAATAAAAGAAATAATTAGGCGGTTTTTTGATGTTGTAAGTATTAATAGAACAAAAATAGTATCGTATTGCAATTTCGTATTCATTTAAGAATGAATTAAAAAGCTAGTTTAAGGCGAAGTAACGTTAGAAAGATTCCTTGTTAACCTAACACCCCTATAAAAACGAAATTCCCACTATCCATGTCCTAACTCGAAAAACTATTAAAAATATAGTCGCGCGCTTCTGCGCAGCGACTAATCAAATTTTAGTGCAGGTCTGTGAAGGTCAAGATGTATTGAAAAGATTTCTTTGAAATTTACCAGGGTTGTTTAATACTAGGCATTGTTTAATACTAGGCATAATGAAAGTTTGAAACACTATCAAATTTACCGGGATTCCAAACATTTAGATTTAAGAAATTTCACTTCAACTTTTTCACTGTTCAGTTTGTTAGCTCACCTGAGCACAACATGCTCAAGGGAAGCTTTTAGGATCACACGGTGTCTGTTGTCTGTTGTGCATCGTCCGTCATGCGTCATCAACAATTCTTTAAACATGAACTCCTAAACCGCTGGGCCAATTTGGACCAAACTTGGCTGGAATGTTCCATGGGAGGTCCTCTTTAAAAAGTGTTCGCAGAATTTGATTCCATCAAAAACTCTGTTTGCCATGGCATCCAAATGGAATTTTCATAGAAATTCCTTAAAATCTTCTCTGAAACCACTGGCCAGATTTTAAAATAATTTCACAGAGATGTTCCTTAAGTGACCCTTTTCAAAAATTGTTCGCAAAATTTTGATCCGTCAAGAAATGTGGCTCTGGTGAATGGGGGCTACTTGCACTATACGGCAAAGAAGAAATTCTTCTTCTCTGAAACCACTGGTCAGATTTTGAAATAATTTCTTGGGCATGTTCTTTGGGTGACGGTTTTCAAAAAGTGTTCGCGGAATTTTGATCCGTTGAGAAACATAGCTCTGGTGAATGGGGGCTACTTGCACTATACGGACATAAGAAATTCTTGAAAATTCTTCTTCTCTGAAACTGCTGGTCAGATTTTGAAATAATTTCACAGAGATATTCCTTGGACGACCCTTTTCAAAATTTGTTCACGAAATTTTGATTCTTCAAGAAACATGGCTCTGGTGAGCCCGCCCGGGTGGCTCAGTGGTGAGCGTGTCAGACACATGACCTGGTGGTTGTGAGTTCGATACCCGGTGGAGGCGAACTTTCTTTCCGGTGTATTTTCGCCTCTCACCTCTGCTGAAGCATGTGAGAAAAGTAGTCGGTGGCTTTGGAAAGAAAGTAGTGTAAGTACCGGTGTGAGAAAGCCAGGAAACACATGTGCGTCACCGACCGCCATGATATGACCTTAGCTGTTAAAGTGGCGTTAAACCCCAATACAACCAACAACCAACAGGCTCTGGTGAATGGGGGCTACCTGCACTATACTGACATGAAGAAATTATTGAAAATTCTTCTCTGAATCGGCTGGTCAGATTTTAAAATAATTTCACAGCAATGTTCTTTGAATCGCCCTTTTCACAAATTGTTTGCAAAATTTTTGGCTCTGGTGAATTGGGGCTACTTGCATTATATGGAAATTAAGAAATTTTTAAAAAGTCTTCTTTTCTGAAACGGCTGGTCTGATTTTGAAATGATTTTACAGGTGACCTTTTTAAAATTGCTTGGCAAAATAATGATTTTGTTTCCAATGTTTCAATTCATCAAAAAAAAAAAAGGCTATGGACCTCTAAAAAAATCAGGTGAGCGATCCAGGGCCATCTTGGCTCTCTTGTTTGATATGAGCCATGCTGTGTCCAAAGAGGGCATGATGCACTGAGTGATGCATGATACCAAGCAAGTTACCACATTATGGATTCCTAAAAATCATTTTGTCTAATTGCAGACTGAATCATGTGATATTCTTGTCCTTGGACATACAGAAAATTGATCAACAGCAAAACGTTTTGACCTATGTCAACCACAGGGGACTGTGCAGGCTGACGTGGGTTGATACTTTTGGCAGATCCACTACATCTTTTTCACAGATCATAGCTCATATGTTTTCCTCTCTTAATGTAGGAATGGCTCTCCAATTACTAATAGAAAAGTAAATATTACAGTGAAAATATTAAAAACTTGGTGATTTGTCTAGTTTTAGCTCACCTGAGCACAACATGCTCAAGGGGAGCTTTTAGGATCACCAGGTGTCCGTCGTGTGTCCGTGCCTCAGTGCATCATGCGTAGTGTGCCATCAACAATTCTTTAAACATCAACTCCTCTTATACTGCTGGGCCAATTTGGACCAAATTTCGCTGGAATGTTCCTTCGGAGGTCCTCTTTAAAAATTGTCCACAGAATTTGATACCATCCAAAACTCTGGTTGCCATGGCTACCAAATAGAATTTTCCAGGAAATTCTTTAAAACTCTTCTCCTCTGAAACCACTGTTCAGATTTTGATATAATTTCACAGATATGTTCCATGGGTGACCCTTTTCAAAAACTGTTTGTGAAATTTTGATCTGTCAAAAAAAGTGGCTCTGCTGAATGGGGCCTACTTGCAATATATAGAAATGTAGGAATTCTTAAAAATTCTTCTTCTCTGAAACTGTTTTTCAGATTTTTAAATAATATCACAGATATGTTCCTTGGTTGACCCTTTTCAAAAACTTAGTGAAATTTTGATCCGTCAAAAAATGTGGCTCTGGTGAATGGGGGCTCTTTGCACTATATAGAAATGAAGGAATTCTTATAAAATTTTCTTCTGAAACCACTGATCAGATTTTGAAATAATTTCACAGAAATGTTCCTTGGTCGACTTTTTTCTAAAATTAATGGCGAAATTTTGATCTGTCGAAAAACGTGGCTCTGGTGAATGGGGGCTACTTGCACTATAGGGAAATGAAGACATTCTTCAAAATTCTTCTCTGAAACTGCTGGTCAGATTTTGAAATAATTTCACAGAAATGTTCCTTTGGTAACCCTTTTCAAAAATTGTTCGCAAAATGCAGATTTGTCAAGAAACATGGCTCTGGTGAGTGGGGTCTACTTGCACTATAGATTTGGCCACGAAGATATTCTTTTTCTCTGAAACGGCTGATTAGATTTTGAAATAATTTCACAGCAATGTCTCTTGGCTCGAGAAATTTTGATCCATCAAGAAACATGGCTCTGATGGCTGTGGACTATTTACGCTATACAGACATGAAGAAATTCTTAAAATTCTCCTTCTCTGGAATGGCTGATTAGATTATGAAAAAATTGGCTATGGTTCTCTCAGAAATTCAGGTGAGTAATCCAGGGCCATCTTGGCCCTCTTGTTTAGCTCACCTGAGCACGAAGTGTCATGGTGAGCTATTGTGAACATGCTGTGTCCGTCGTCTATAGTTTGTCGTCTGTTGTCAACTTACCTTATGTATGCTCTAGAGGCCACATTTTCAGTCCAATACTCATGAAACTTAGTCAGAATGTTTGTTTTGATGATATCTTGCATAAGCATGAAAATGAGCCATGTTGGATTAAAAACTAGACACTAGATCAAATCTTAGAATAACCTTGTGTGCGCTCCAGGAACCACATTTTCTGTCCAAACTCTTGAAAGTTGGTCAGAATGTTAGTCTTGATAAGATCCCAAATGAATTTGAAAGTGGGTCATGTTGGGTCAAAAAGTAGATCACTAGGTCAGATCTTAGAAAAACCTTGTGTACACTTCAGACCATGGTCACTAGGTCAAATCCCGAATATACCTTTTGGACACCCTACACGCCACATTTTCTCCCATGAAATACTTGTGAAAGTTTGTCAGAATGTATGTCTGGATAATTTCTACATGTCAAGAAGGCAGCTGAGACAAATTCTGGAAAAAGGTTGAGGCCACTCTAGAGGCCATATTTGTAAGTCCAGTACTGATGAATTTTTGTCAGAATGTTTGTCTCAATATCTCTGAAGAGTTTGGAAATGGCTCATGTTTGATTGAAAGGCTCAGGTGAGCAACTCAAGGGCCATCATGGTCCTCACATATTACTACTACCTGCATTTTCAACTTTCAACCAATCTTTGCTTTTCAATGGAAAGAAGCAGTCTTTGTTAGTACTTTGAAAAAATACATTAAAAAACCAACCAAACAAAATCCAGTTCAAAGAGGAAAGGTACATGTACATCATAAACTTCTGTGCAACTTTTCAATACTTCTTTAGATGCTACATCTTCGGGAGCCAAGTTTGCGATCACTATGTGGATCTTACCTTGGCTGATTGAGCCCCATTTCGAGATTCCTGTGATGTGCCCGCTATTGGATGCTGCTTAATACTCCCCTTTACATCATGTTTTTAAAAGCAAATGAAAATTAATATTGTTTTACAAACCGCTTTTGAATACACATGAAGCGATAAGCAGACATCCACGAGGGTTTCCATGCTTTACCTTTTATTCGAAAGGTAGAGACTTTGTTCTATTTTCATCAAAGATCAAATGCTACGAGCAATTTCATTCGCTGCAGCTAGAGCTGGCTGCATCCATTGAAAAAGCGTATTGGGTGAATGTAAAAATCAAGCTCAATCCACCAAGGGTGGAGTAACGTAGTGAATCTTCGACCTTGGCTTGCGAAGATGTAGGTGCTAGCACTCTTGTAACCCGTATACCATGGGAATTGGTAATAAATGTGTGAAATTTTAAGTAAAGGTGTAACATAGTTACTTTACTTGAATTTTTAGCTCACCTGAGCACAAATTGCTCATGGTGAGCTTTTGTGATCGCCCAATGTCCGGCGTCCGTTTTGCGTCGTCCACAATTTCTTTAAATATCTTCTCCTCCTAAACCACTGGGCCAGTCTTGATGAAACTTGGCAGGGATGTTCCTTGGGTGAAGCTCTACCAAAGTTGTTCAAGAGATTGAATTCCACCCATAACTCTGGTTGCTATGGCAACCAAAAAACCAAGTTTGATTTTACAGCTTAGTACTCAAGTGAGCGATATAGAACCATCATTGTCCTCTTGTTTTATTAGTGCTTCTTTAGATTTAAATATTGAGTTCTTGTAATCTCTTTCTTTGTATTTCTTTCTTTATCAGCCCTTTCCCTCTTATTTGCTGATAAGTATGCTAAAAAGTTATACATGTATTTCATTTGTAATCTGTCAGAAGTCTTAGGATGGCTTTTGTGGAATGAGAAAATGAAATTGTCAGCAGCGATATTGGATCAGCATTGCAGGTTAATAGGTTGGTTGTTTGATTGATTGATTCATAGG